>OZ038373.1:124295897-126695897 GCA_964036015.1 Leptarthrus brevirostris | reverse complement strand
AGTCCGCGATAATGGTCTTGAGGGTTATTGAATGATTAAGAAAGATGTAAAGGAGATATATAAGTGGCTAACTATGGATAAGTTCAAATTGAACTGAACGTGGCAGAAGCATGGTTATGAACACTAGTTTCGAATTGAATGTATTGACGATAACAAGTACCTAGGAGAAGTAAGTAATAACACGTGGGCTTTTCAATTCATCACATGTCCCAATCCCAGGTCTACTTGCAATCGTTTTCTCGAATCGTGTGAGTTCTAGTGAAGTACAGAAAGAACAGAATTAAGGGCTTAGTATTATATGTGGGGCAGTATAAACGACAATTATAGAAGTAAAGATATGCTTTGATTCGCGGAAGCGGGGAGGTGCAATTTTCATGGATAGTATATGTAAGGATGTTATCGACGGAACCCTTAGCAATACTATGTTGTTAGATAGAGGGCTCAGTTGGAGAGTGGCTGATGCTGTTAGATCTTTAAACCTTTGACATGAAAATCGTAACCTTAAGCTGATCAGAAACTCCAAGAACACAAAAGGTAATGATTGCCGGCATCGTCCTGAAACCCAAAAACAGTGCACGTAGAGAGACAGTTGTACACTCTACACATGACTGGGAAAGTGGTCGAAGACCTTAAACGAAACAAGTGAGATTATACTGGAAACTTATTTTCCTGGAAGCTACAAATCGAAGAAGCCGTGGCTTCTGAGAAAACAAGGTGCTAATGCTATGTATCGGTTTTAGGTGGAAAGGCTTGTGTCTCCTGGTGGGGTCGGACGAAGTTCTTTAAACATTTCAAGACAGCATAATTAAATGATACATTGCTAGTTCTTTCTATATTGTAGCACTAATATTCAAGGGAATAAACATTGCATGCCTCGCAATAGGGTATTCCCGGTTTTTGCGGAGAGAGGCTAATGTATTAATTAATACGGGAGGAATAATATTGGTCGCTATCATGAATATTGGAGGAGTCTTTGACAATGTAGATTTTGGTAGACTGGCGGATGATCTTATCGGACGTTAAACTGTTTGTATCGTATGGATATGGATTAGCAGTATGATCAGAGACGAGAACAGTAAATAAAGAGAGAGGAGAGAGAGAGATGATATAGCAATTATGGCAAAAGGTAAGTTTATACAGGAAAGCAAATTGGCAAAGCTTGGGACTGGAAGTAATATGCAATATGCACTTTTCGGAAGAATGACGTCAAATATGCAATACGCACTTTTCGAAGAACGACGTAAAATTGCTTACCTGGTCTTTTTTTGCCAGCTGTTGAACTCGAACATATATTGTTGTGTTCTTGCAGGCAATGTTTTTTTATTTATTTATTTATTTATAAACAGATTCGCCTAAGCTGGCTACTACAATGAAACTTACAAAATGTTAAGGCGACAACTAGAACTAAACATTATTTTAAAAAAAAGTCTTAATTGGTATTTCAACTGCTGCCTAGAACAACCTAGTTCGATGCAGGCTGAGCATTCATTAAGAAAGCGTGAAATCGACGCAATCGGCTCATGCATTCCGTTGAGTGTTCGGTGAAATGGAACATGGCAAAAGTCGGAGCTCTTCAAGGACCGGGCTGGGAGGGAAATACCAATATCATTAAGAACGAAATCCCCGTGTTTCTCGAAGGATAGGCGGGGATTAAGGACTACCCCAAAATCCTTGTCGTTATCTGGCCTACTCAGGACGCAACCGTCCAAAGAGTAGTCAAAGAGGATGGGAAATCTTCGGCGGGTAAAGGTCATTACGGTGTGGTGTCTATGGTCTCGAATACCTTCTTATAGACAAAACCCGTATATCTTTGGGAAATTACCGTCGTTCACTCTCGGTATAATTATGGTATGCATGAGCCTAGAAATGGCATGTGTAGGGCAGTGAATATGTGCTCTATTTTCGACCTAACTCTTACTAAGGATTTTCTGAAACTATCATTCTCATCTCATTCACCTCAATAAATTGTTATATTTTGGTGAATAGGTCAAAAAGTGCGCCTTCTGAGTTAGAAGGGAAATTATTAGTAGTTACAAGCTGCATGTGCCTGGCGACATTTAGAGTGTGATTGTTCATCTCAGACACCGAAAAGCTATGAATTCTACATTGACATCGGTCGATTTCGATTATTTTTTCTGTTATTTTCTTTCCACCCCCACGCTTAGGGCTGTCTTCTTCTCGCAGTATCTAACGGCATCGAGAGTGTCATTATTTTTTTCAGCAACACCGAAAACTATGGATTCTCACACCAATATCGATCGGTTTCGATTGTACATATCACTCTCTAACCCACCCCCCTCCACCCCAAGGGAGTATTATCACCAAATTATTTAATGACATCGGGAGTGTCATTATTTATCTTACAGATGCCGAAAATTATGGATTCGACACTAATATAAGTCGTTTTGATTATTTGTACAAATTCTCCGTAAAAGTTTAGCGAAGATCAAATAGTTTACCTTTTTTCATTGAAAACTTGTCTGCTTTGCGTCTATACTAAATCCGCCCAATGGTTTTAAATTATCCAGTGACGGATAAGGGCCTTAGTAGTTAATCTTCAATGATTCTCTTCGCTGTCGAGAAATTCTGATTGCGCCAAGAAATGCAGAAAATAATGTCAAGTACCATGCACTCGGGTGAAATACTTAAACGTGTAAATTTGAGAAAATCCATTCAATTCTGGAAATAACCGGGCAATCGAGTCGAACTGGTATCAAGAATTGTTTGTTGATTTAAATTAGCTGCAGCCTGTCGTGTTTTCGTAATCGGATAAATTTACTTGTTATTGCCTTTCTGAATTTTATTTGATAAAATTTCTCGACTTCTTGATAAAATTGTCTGTCATTGAGAACTGGCGAACAACAGCGAAAGGAAGTAAACATCATTCCCAGAAGGAATTCGATTAAAGAGTCTTCTGCACTCACTCGGCAGATAGCTGCAGTTCCATATCATCGGACGTCTGAGAATAGTCCGTGCAAGAAGATGCAAACGCAAGGTCACTCAAAGGTTATCTTCAACTGACGTCAAGAGACAGACAGACATGCGTCGTCGCCTTAGTTCATCTTAAAGAAGAGCAGCAATCAGCGAATTACCAACAACAAGAGCTGATCTTGTTTTTTCAGCTGCATTCGCGATCACGATCGCGAAATGCACTCGTCCAGTGTATTTTTGTTGCAACTTTTTCTGGTCCGCAATTATGATGCGTGTGCGTATTCCACAAACAATGGGCTCATGTTCCCGACGAAAACTTAACCGATCGTCCGACTTAATCCAGACATAACATGCCCGAGAACATAGATCGAGACGGGATTGCCTTCTATTTGCCCTTTTTGCTTTCTGGCTAAATTGACGGCTGAGGGCATCCTTGTGGATGGCAAAAGAGGCCCTTTGCACTCTTATTCAGATCTGGGGCATGCAAAGTAGCCAAATGAATTTAAGATGCAATATAGAGTTCAGCCTGAGGGTGTTGTGTCTGTCAGTTATAATGCGCATCATGTTTTTCTTAATTCCTCAGACGCTACATCACATCAGAAGATTTCCATTATTTGATTTCAATGATTTCTTCGTTTATGTTATCTTTTGAAGTTTTTCTTTGGTACATACGGCTAAGAACATTTCCTTACGTACACGTTCACTTTCGGATCAAGGGATTTTAAATCTTTTCTTAAGGTTTTTCAACTATCTACCAATCTAACCTTTTTAGTTTTGTGTACCTGGTTTGTGACCTATGTTCATTTCTCCTCTCAACAGATTGACCCAAGAACTCAAGAGAACTATTGTCTCTCAACACGAAGACTTTGGCCGAAACTGAATTACAGCAGAACTTCTAGTCTCTTATACTTCGATACAAGGCGCGTCCGAACAGTCGGCGGTGTCACTTGACATTTCTCTATAGGAGTTATGACCATGAAATTCGACGTAAAATCGAATGAGTTCTGTAAAAGGAGGAAACTGAATCCATACTGCACCACTCTGTGAATTTCCAGCTCTAAAAGAATAACGACTCGCCTGTTTGGGAGCAAGATTCTTTGACGATATGGAAGACTTAGCTGAGATAGCACTGTTGGATTAAAATAGATACTTACAGAGATCTGGATGATCTTAAGTTCTGATCATGCTGTTTTACTTTCTTTCAAGGGGATTCACAATGGACATAGATGGCCTTCGAGTCGATTTTGCGCTTTGGCACCACACAGCAGCCCGTCTAACCAACCAACCAACGAACCCAAGAGAACTACTGCTTTCTTATGGTCTGCTGAATTTAGAGGCTACTAAGTTTAGCTTCATACCTTTAGCGAAGTTTACAAAAAAATCCAGCGAGTTCACATTGTCCATCCGTGACCAAACTAGGTCCTTGGACATTGTGATTTTGTAAGAATAATCTGCTCTCAGGTACTCCGTAGCGCTGCTTTGAGAAAAATAATTATTGGCTTGCGATTTCTACCGTACAATTCGAAATTTTTTCGCGATGATCCGTGAACAAGAAAGGTGGAGAGGGTAGTATACTGTATACTACAGATCTCTACCAGACGCGTCTGAACATATTCGTTGCAACTGAAGCAACATTTGTTTCTTAACATCGATTTTTTAGAAATCCTTCCGCCATATTGGATCCACCACCTTGAATTTTTAAAATTTAATAACAAATTTGTGATTTGCAATGATTCTTCCTGAAGACAATTTTTTGAACAATTCGTCTGCCATATTGGATCCGCCATCTTAGTTTTCGGATTGGGTATCAGCACCCGCGAAAACCTACGAGTACGAATTTTTGTCCGCTTATCTCAGTATTTGATAGAAATGTGAATTTTGTCAAGCCAATACAGTGATTCCCGCCACTATGCGGCGTCCGCTAAATTTTGGCAATTGTGTAGATAACAAAAGCTTTGTTGGAGGTATGCAGGCAGTCCCCACAGCATAGATATTGCTGGGGTCGAATCCACGAAAAAGGAATAAAAATTTATCATATTTATGATAAAAATATGACTAATTTTCAAAAAAAAATTACTTAACTTCGTGTTTTTCGAACATTTCTGTATATTCAAACAATGCAATTTACAAAAATTTATATTTGACTTTTTTCTGTAATTGTAATCAATCAATCAACGGTTGCGTAGCCCGATCACCACGCCATAGATGCAGGTTCGAGACTCATTTTGACTACGAATTTTTCATTCATAAAGAAAATCCACTCGGTCTCGGGGCTGTTGTCTAGCTCGCTGCAATGCAAAAACATTCCCCTTTCCCTAATTCCCTTTCGGCTATAGCCATACTAAAATGCATCATAGGGTTGTCCCCTGGGAGCTTTGAATCACCAAATTTCTAATTTCTTTCTCTAGTTCTAGTTGTGTGGCAAGGGGCTGGAGAAGAATTTTATCCGATTCGAGACAACGATTGCAAGTAAACCTACAATTTAATTGGTGGGATTCGAACCTGGGACCTCCGTATTGGAAGGCCGACATGTTATAACTTACTCCACCGACGACCCAAAACCATATGGTTTTCCAATATTCCTTTTTACTGCTGTTTTGTGCGGGAGTTTTATTTATTTATTGAATATGCCAATTATATTCATATTTTCCGCTTGATTTATTTAGTAAATTGAAAGTCCGCCAGATTGGAACTCGGAGCCACGTAGGATGGGGTTTTACTTCTCTCTCTCTCACGCATGGCATCATTGCTCATTACTCTAGCGTTTATATACATTACATTCAACTGGCTTATCGGTCTAATGACAAATCCCCGAAGTCTTGTGCTCAATGCCCGACATTACGGAAGACTACCGTCTTTGAAGAACCTTAGTGGAACCTTAGTCTGCAACCACAAGTGATAATATTAATAATTTCGCAAATAATAATAATAAGTATTCAATGATCGTGCCTTGGGTCGAGATTGGCCCAAGGCCCAAATGGTTCCTTCTGGTGAAGAGTGCAAGCAGTTTGAATTGCTGGTGCTTCTTTAGCGCATCAGTTAACCGTGCGAAGAGCTGACCTCATTTAATCGTGAGTCAAACTTCCTCATAATAAAAATTGAAAGATCGTCCACGTTTCCGATGGCTTAGTGACCAAGCTCACTAAGCTGGTTTAAGAGGTCGTCTACTACTAGCGACCAGAGCAGCGGCGACGACACACTGCCTTGTGGGCATCCCTTAGCTGCGCTAATGCACACAGAGGTATTACAAAGGGTAGATGTAATTTCTCGCTCCTTAAGCATAGTATGCACTCACTGAACAGTATGAGATTGCAGACCCTTCCGTAAGTGAGCTCTACATATGGAACCATACTTTGTGTAAAGGGTTTTCTCGATCTTGCTAACAAGATTGTATAAGGCACTTCTCTTTGTTGTTGTATAGGTAAACGGAGTAGAGTGAAGGGAAGAGCAGTCTTTTCATCGCCTTAAGTAGAAAGAGTGTGAGACTGAAGGTGTAAAAGATTTGGGTAGCCTTAAAGGCCTTGTTGGGGATAAATACCACCAATACTTTCCTCCATGAGAGCGGTATGTAGCCCCATTTATATCTGGCTCTAAACAAATTGACCAAAGAGACAATGATGGTATTTAAGCAGTTTTGGAGGAAAGCTTGATAGATACCATCGCCCAGGTAATTAAAGGGTTTAAAGGAGGTCACAACAGACCCAACTCGTGTTGAACTGAGTCTGATCCTAAAGATAATCCAGGGAAGTGTTTATTTCTGAGAATTTACCATCCAGCTTCTTCAGAAGCTCTGCCCCATGTGTCCTTGACTAGTTTCCTTTGAAGGCAAAGATTCACAGCGCTTTCTGTATAACTCGCGATTGGAGTGCGTCTTATTTCTTTATCTTACGTAATGCTTTGGTTGAGACTGAGACGGCACTTCATGGTAGGTAGAAAACATTAAGCCGGTTAGCCGCGACTTCTAGTTCACCGATTTGGCTGATTGTGGTGAACAATATATCAACTTTCGAGCTCACAATAGCTCTGAAGGTATCCCAATTTGTTTGTTTGGCAATATCAGTACTATATAAGATCACAGAACGCCCCGGCATATCGAATCGGATGTGTTGATGGTCCCGGGTCCGATAATGAAGCTTCTTCTGAGACTATCCAGTTTCTTATGAACTCGGATAGTTCTCTGCTAGCCACGGTGAGATCTAGCACCTTTTCTCTGGGTACAGTGATAAAGGTATTTTTGGACCCTCTATTAACTATATCAATATTTTTATTGAGTGGATGGTTTAACAAGTTCTCACCTCTTTTTCTATTTCTGCTGCCCCAAATGAGTTCTTGGACTTCATCACGTGGAGCTGTAGGGCTATCTTAAGGAAAGTAGGCCGATGCCAGGACTATTTCCTGCATACCACCTGCTGTGGCGATCTCAGTCAGGATTGCCACAAGGACGCTGGAAATAAAGTTGTTCACAAATGATTAACATTTTTGTTAAGGGGGGAAATCACAGTAAAATTTTAAATTTTTCGAAAAAATTTTTTTTCGCCTAAAAGGTGCTTTAGGTTCTTAAAAATAATATACCAAGAGTTGGAGGTAGATTTAGAAGGTCAACTGTACGGTGCAGGTATTGCAGATTACAGGTATATGAAATTTTCATATGGTTTCTCAGTACTTAAAACTTTAAACGCGTTTTTCTCGAAACTACTTTTTTTGAGCTCGCCGAAGACATAACTCGAGCAAATCTTTATCGATCGACTTGAAATTTTGACAGAAGCTTCGAAATATCTTTCTCCACGGAGCTACGTAGGATTTTTTATTTTATATGGCTTAGTTTTTTTTATCGAAGATTTGATGGCGTTTTTTTTTTGTTAAAAATTTAACTTTATTTTCAAACATGCACCATTTTGTGAAAAATCAATATATCGAAAAAAATCCTACGTAGCTCGCTAGCTGTTGTTATATGAAAACTAAAAAATTTTGGTTTTTTCTTCCAGGTCAAAAATTAAGGAGTCTACGTCTTCGGCCATCGACACGCTTTCAAAAATAGGTGCCTTGGGGCATATGCTGCGCAGCCGCCATTTTTAAATATTTTTTATTGAAAAAATTACATTTTGTACTTTTTTAGTATTGCTATAAAACCTACTTTACAGATTTTCGATTGATACTTTTATTCAGCCAAAATTAATTCCCGAAAATATGCCTATTTTTTTGTGTGCTACTGTGATTTCCCCGCTTAATAGATGGCCGTCCTTGGTGTATCCTCCTCTCGGTCGTTAATCAACTTACATGATCTGATGTTGAGTCCTTGCACTTGGCCACTGAAATCTCAGGGCTCCTGAATTAGCGACAGAGTTAACTGTTGTTCGGAAAAACTCCAGCATATTGTTGCTGTTGGTCCTTTGGCATTGAACAGGTTTGCCTGGAGTATCTGTATGGTGCTAATAGAACTTCTTGCGCCAACTGCCGGATGCTGTTCGCCGCGTCAGGCACTAGGGCGAAGGCAGAATCAATATCGGAGGACTCTTTCCCAAATAATAGTAAGTTGTTCAACACGGCTCTGCACTGACGAAGTGGTGGCACATTTGCTCACCAACTCAGCAGCAGGGGTTGGTATCCTGCCAGAAGGAGTAATATGTTCAAAGGCTCCATTCGAAGAATGGGAAAGCTGCAGCCCACTGGCTGCTGTAATGTCTTTTGCGACCCTACTGGTCTGGTCATAGTTTGATGCACTTAGAACTGTACAGGGTTATCTACAGAGTAACTGCAAAAATCCAGTTGTAACAAAGATCGTAATAGGAAGAAGTCGGCAAAACAACAGGATCCAAAAATTGGGCGCCCAATAACCAAAACACCACCAGGATCTATAGAAAGCACAAGGTCGAGTAATCTGCCGTAGTCGTCTGTGGCAATTCAGAGGGCGACGAAGGGCGACACAAGCTGAGTTAGTGATAAAAAAGATGGCGTTAGCCGACCCTCAACGCCAGACACCTCCAGGTAGATTCAAGTCATCAATAACAAAAAGTTAATTAGATGGCAGTAAGTCGTCCGCAAAATCACTTATGTAGCAACTGGTTCTTTTGTAGATTTGGCAAGGTGAATGTGGAGGAATATAGACGGTGAACACGTAGATAACTTTTACAAATAATGACCTTGGACAGCATCAAGAGATGATAATCATTATTCGTATAATTTTTTGATAACATATTGTCTAGCCAGTTCTTTTATGTTCAACAGATTTCTGCGTAGGAGCAACATAAGGCCTTTAAATATTTTGAAAGATGTTATTTGTCCTGCATAATAACTCAAAAGCTTTACCCACCCGCTGTTCTCTATTCTATCAAAGCATAAAAGCTTACTCATGTCTATCTGAAAATGTTTTTCTATGAACAGTTGATAAAAGTCTATCAAATCTGTCTTTTCCACAAAGCTGTAACACCTTTATTTGAGAAATACCTTCTATTTGCTGGTTTTAATGCTAATTGCGCTATCACATAAATTTTCACTTCGCAGGATTAATATCCTAGCAACCGTGCGTTTGCTCCAGCTTATGACATTGTGAAATAAAATTTTCCACATAGGATCTTCTAACGCCAATTATTTCAGGATTGCAGAGTTTTGCAATGGTATCAAGGGCACCAGACCAATTACCAAATGACTTATGTGTGGATTTTGCAGAATTTAGATTTTATTTAACTTACCTTCTTCTTTGGCGGGATTGTGGAAGAATAAGAAGCAAACGAATTCCTTTCATCTGAATTCCGGCTTTCCTTCAAACAATTTGGGAATTCGTTTAGTTACTGAATGTTCTAACAACTGCTGAGGGAATGCTAAAGTGAGCTACAAAAATCGCATGATTGTGTTGTACTGCAGAGATACTCTGCCAAAGTGCTGTTTTTTTACATGCCCTCAGGTAATACTTAACTAAGGTGATAAAATTTGAAATTAAATTTCAAGATTTCAACAAAGTAATTGAGTGAATGCTACGTGATGGATGAAACGCACGACGACAGCCAGAATGTCTCATTGTGATTGTCGCCAAATGCAATGATTCACCGAAAACTGCAGTGAATCATGCTCTGGTCATTATCATTATGTTGTCTGCACTCTCTAGAATTGTCGGCGGTCATTGAATTTGTCTTTTAATTACAGTCGAGCCGCTCGAAAGAAGCGCATGAGAGGGTGGGTGGGCAGCTGCAGTATCAAGTTTCTTCAGACAATAATCGCAGATAAGAAAATTTTTGTATGATTACAGTAGCGCAACTGAATCACGCAGCGGTTAAGTATGTAGACTGGCAGCCACAAAGAACTAATCATGACTCTTCGTCTGGGTTGATTACAGGCACAGACAATCGGCGATTAAGAAGAACGCGACTGAAGAAACAAATCCGGTCCCAGCCTTATCTCATAGACATGCCCCTTTCTGCAAATATTTTCTCAGCAAAATGTTGTTGAAATTTAGTTCCAGACAAAGATAAGCCGCCCCAGTCTCATTTCACCAAGTTGTTATTGTTTTTCAATGTTATTTTCTATAGTCTATACATACTCGCCGCCCCTCTTATATTCACTATCTTGCCTATTTTCATAGTGGTATCGAACAGCATCAAAGTCCAGGATCTCCTAAAAGATGTAACATGCCCAGGAGTCTTCGGCGTTCGCGTCGAGTCAATCTTAAAAGTCTAAGAAGTGCTCCAATTTGATTGCTTAACTTTTATTCATGTTCAAGGATGCACTTACGGGAATAATTTTTCCCTTGTTCTCCTTTATTAGCACTTTCGCGCCAACGAATCCATTGTTCGGTGACTGCAACAATAGACGTAGCCTTCCGAGTCTAGTAGAACATTTTTCACCTAAGCTCTCGGCTTGTCAACGTAGTCGTCATTGTTGGCGCTTCATTCAGCATCCCGCACCATCTAACACTATTCTTTCTCCCAGACTTCATCTTCCTGTCCCCAAACCTCTATCTCGGCCCAGTCCTGATGTGCAATTTATTAGGGCATGGAGATTTTCTGGTTAGTTGAAGGACATCATTCAAGTGCTCTCAAGGGTTATTTTCTCCAGATTTTTTTTTTGTGCTGGCAAACTCATGCAGAATTCATCCTTGTGACTCAGCCCTGAGACGTCGGTGTCTCGCCTGCGATTGAGTTTTCCTTGTCCTCTCAATCAAGTGCTGCTTTTTCGTCTTATGCAAGGTGGATATCGTTGAGACAGCTGAATAGCTCTAGAACACACTAAAAATAAAGCTGTCGCAATGGGAGTTTTTAAATATTTCTTCTGTGTCAAGTATTTTAAGCATGCGATAAAACTAAAATCTCAAAGAAATAGTTTTATATTAATTAGGTTCATTTCGTAATGATTTAACTCTTCATATGTAGAATAGAAATAGAAATAATGAAACCTGTGATTGCTATGTCTGGAGATCTTTGAATCTTTTCTGCCTTTGCAACTTTTATAACACAGTACACTAGTGTAGGTAATAATTGGACGTCCTACCTCAAACATTTTCTTGCAAGCATAGAAAGCTATTCCGCTCTTTTATATTGAGTTGTTTTCATTTATTGTTTTAAGTATTGACTAGCAAATATATTATATGCAACATTAAAGTTTGGACTCGAAAGCAGAAGCGGAAATGAAGGAGCTGTTTATTGATTTTCATAAATCACAACACTATGTCATCACTAGATTCTTGTTTAAATAGAAAAATTCCATTTATTGTTCTGACTTTCTCCAGATCGACCCAATAGATGTTTTAAAAAGTTGTAGAGACAAGTTTCACTTATGCCCAACAGTAGTCTACCCACGTTATGCAGTATCTGATTTCCATGATTTACTGTGCAGAGACCTTAAATACCGAAAATTCGCAGCGCATTTTACACCATATAACCTGTAACCTATTGTGGGTCATGGGGGGAGGGGGGACAACCTTACCCGATTTGTGATAAAGATTGTAAGTGCACCTACAATTTAAAGTAGATTCCGAACCACTGACATTTTCTCTGCAACCATTGCCTTTTTAACGTAATCTCTTGTCAGCAAAAGCAACTATGAGTCGCCGTCGGTGGCATTCGAACGTGGGACCTCCGGATTTGTAGGCCAACACGTTATCACTTAGGGGGAGGGGGGACAAGACAGCGTAACGGGCAAGAAGAGGTACCGGGTCTCATCGGTCGTCGCAATCACAGCCACAAATCAAATGTAATAGAAAAAAATACGGAACTAATTAGAATTAATCCTTTTAACTCAGAAGGCGCACTTCTAAGGCAGAAGCCTAGAAACAATTGACCTATTCGCCAGAATATAACAAAATATTGAAGCGAATGAGGCTCCCACACCAACATGCAAAAAATATATATTAGTGACCAAAAAAACCAAAAGACGCCCAACAATCAGAGATGCACAGACAACAGTGATCGTTTCAGCAAATCCCTAGTAAGAGTCAGGTCAAATACAGGACACATATTGACGGCTCTACACATGTGATTTTTAGGCTTATGCATACCATAGTTAGACCGAGAGTGACCAACATGCAGTTAAGGCAGTCTTCTTAAGCTATACGGGGTATGCCTATAAGAAGCCATACTTGCGAGAATGCAAGAATCTATGTTTGAGTTCAAAAGCTGGTGAATAAAGACTACGTCAGCAACTCTACGTCGTTCTTCCAATGAGTGCATATTAAGCAACCGGAGGCAATCCTCATAAGGAATACTCTAGAATGAACAGCATAGAAAGGAGACCAATCCTGAGATGCATACTCGAGAATTGGTCTAACCAAAGAAAAGAATCAGGGAAGTAAGGTATTCCGATCAGAAAACTCCCTTTACCACCGCTTTACATAACCCAGAACTGAATTACTCTGAGACACGATATAGTTTATGTGCAGAGTGAAATCGAGCTTACTTTCCAGCTTCACACCAAGGTCAGCAACGGACCGCACACGACGGATATTAGTTTCCGCAAAGGTATAATCAAAGACGAGCTGATCCTGGTTTCTAAAGAATGACAACCTTCACATTTATCCAAGTTCAGCTACAGGCCATTAGATCCACACCAGTTCTTGAATGTATCTAAATCCTCCTGAATGCAGGAAGAATCATAACTGTTTCTAACGCATGAAATATCTTCATATCGTCTGCATAGATTAAGATTTTAGAGTGCTTAATCAGAGGAATAATGTCGTCAATGGCGAGGACAAACAACAGCGGCCCCAGATGGCTTCCCTGCGGTACGCCAGCACAAGCCCTAACGAACCTGGATAAAGCATTAGGAAAACATACTTGATATAACCTATCAATAAAGGCGGAAAACCCAACTTTTCAAGTTTAAACATAATCACAGAGCTTATAAAATGCCTTGCTAAAGTCGGTATAGACGCAGTCAGCCTGGAGACCCTGTTGACTATGTGGGATGCAAATTCAAGCAGGTTAGTTGTCGTCGATCTACCAGGAAGAAAACCATGGTGATTCGATTAGATTAACCGCTTACACTGCCCAACAAGCTATGAATATATAACAGATTCGAACAACTTGGGTATTCAGGAGAGCTTCGCGATTGGCCTATAATTAGTTATTAAGTTTGTATGCCCCTTTTTATAAACAGGAATTATAAAGGAGCGCTTCCTTAGCGTAGGAAATCTTCAGGCCTGAAGAGATTTGTTGAAGATGAGCTCCAGTGGAGTGAGTAGGTGGAATACCATCAGGACCAAAAGAAAAGTCCATTCTAAGTTCCTTGATACCATCCATGATAATATCACTAGATATAATGGGCAAAGCAATGGAGGCAGCGGGACGATCCTGGATATGACCAAACTCCACCAGAGAAGGCACAAAATTGCCTGAGGAAAAGGCTCCCTCAAAAAACAATGCAAAGTTGTCGGCTATATCAAGCGCGCTGCAAATAGAGGAACCATTGTACCACATTGTAGATGGATAATTATCAGTTCTTCATATTCACAAATGTGGGGATCATTATGCAGGTTATCGCGAACATTATCGAGGTATTCCCTGTATAAAGATGATGATAACGCTCAAAATCTGTCAAGACAATAAACAAACTCAGAATAAGTTGACGCGCTTCTACAGCGTAAGTAGGTTTTCCATAACCTATTTTTTTTTATTCTTAAGGATCCGTAGTTCCCTAGTATACCACGGGGGAGAGTGACAGGATGATCTGGTCGGCTTGAGTGGTACACACGAATTAAACAGATCATAAATCCTATCATAAAACACAGAGATAGGATCGTCGATATCGCCATCATAAAAAAGGGTTGGGAAATCGATTGAGAGGATCCTGTTTGAAAGATCAGAGAAGTCCGCCCTTTTAAAATCAAGAACGTACTGATCTACGTTGGGATCAACAATATTAGAACTATCGTAGCAAAAAGAGGTGGAAATGGGCGGATGTAAACTGTCGATAGCGGATAAGTTACGAGAAGTTGGTTCGACTATAGTGTTACTCGAATCAGAAGAAAAGATAAGATCTAACTGTCTTCCCATAGAGTTCTTTACATCACTCATTTGGTGTAAACCAGAGATGGGCATTTTTTATTCGAATAAAGATACAAGCTAAAAGCTCAAATAAATTGAAAAATCGAATAACAATTTATTTGATTACAATAATTATTTGTTATTTGGTGCTTTTTATTCGAATTTCAAATAATTATTTGTTATTCGATCGTGCGTTATTCGATAATCAAATAATTATTCTGTATTTGATAAGTTATTCGCAAATAATTATCTTTTATTTGGTGCTTTTTATTCGAATTTTAAATAATAATTTGTTATTCGATTATCAAGTAATTATTCAATACTTGATGTCTCTTTATGGAATACTTATTTGTTTTATGGTATCATTTACTAAAATCTTTACTGTAAACATCGAAACATAACAAGGCAGTTTTAATTTCCTAAGTACGAGACACCTTGTGATATGAAATGCGTGTACCAAGAAATAATTTTTTTAAATTGAACTAATGAACATCAACAACAAATAATTATTTCATAAAGAGACATGAACTATTTAATAATTATTTAATAATCGAATAACAAAAAATTATTTGAAATTCGAATAAAAATCACCAAATAACAGATAATTATTTGCGAAAAAGTCATCAAATAACGAATAAGTATTTGATTATCGAATAACGCACGATCGAATAACAAAGAATTAGTTGAAATTGGATTAAAGAGCACCAAATAACAAATAATTATTTGCGAATAACTTATAATAAATTGAAAATCGAATAAAAATTTATTCGAATAATTTTTTATTCGATTTTTAAAAAAAATCATTATTTGATTGAAAATTTATTCGAATAATGCCCATCACTGGTGTAAACCAGAGGAGGAGAGAGCGTCAAGAAAATTGGAGTCTTTAGCAGTAAGACAATTAAAGGGAAGGTAGTCATCGTCATCAGCATTGAATGCCCATTGCACGCTGGGTAAGTTAAATTCACCAGGAAGGACCGTGGAGTCAGAGTACCTATCCTTACGAAAAATTTGATAGGACTCGTCACGAATTTCAGCATCATTAAAACCGTTATGAAGCCAGGTTTCGGTCAGAGCGATGACGTCGTAACAACAGGCAAGAGAAGCCTGAAATAACTGGCTTGTTCTTGTTCTTAATCCCCTTACATTTTGGTAGTAACGGGATAGCGTACTTAGTTTTTTTGGTTGCCAACAGTGGTTCCAATAATAGATAACATAATACAAAAATGTAAATATTTCTGAGTACGAATTTTTCTAGGCGCTATTTCAGCTAGTTCCGAAGTGTAATGGGGATATGCAACTATAGTTGGATTAGTATATATTAGTATTTGAATTTTGAATTGACAAAAATAAGAAATTGCAAATAATAATTTTAATTCTATGTAGGTATCAAGAGAGTGGTAGTGCTCCTACTTAAAAACAAAAGGAAATCGTTAATAGTGGCCTATATTTTCGGGGAAAATTCTGCTACCTCATGAAATACGCGCAAATAGCCATTCAATGCTCCAGTAAAATCGAGAAAAGTATAACGTTATCCAATTTATTTTTTCCACCACATATGACTCCCAATAAAAACACAAAGTACTTTATAACCATTATTCCCGCAAAGTATAAAAACACTGCAGACGTGTACATCACGTGTAATTGATGTCCGGTCTTAAATTTTGCAGTTATCGACTGAATTTCAAACAGCGTGAAGTTTTTGCAGATTGCCGCCGACAATGGCTATCAGCTCACCAATTTGTCTTCTGTCTCCTGAAGTCCGGACTGTCCAGTTAATGAGCAAGCAAAACCATCCAATGACCACCCGCAGTAAAATAATTCACAAAACTGTCGGTGTGATCAATGTTAACGACGCTTTTTCCAAGTCTCCATATAATTTTAGCCCATCCAGGATTGATAAAAATGTTTCCCTTCGGCGGGAATTTACGAGAAATGAAAAGTTATGGGCATGGTCATAGTCTCGACATCTTAAATATGTGATGGGCAGTTGGGATGAATTCAGATTTTTTTATCTGATAAAATATGCATTTCAGGTATTCACATAATAACAAAAAAGTAGTACTGCGGTTGACGTGAAAAAACTGTAGAGAAATATATTGTAGACCTCCTTACTTATAAAAGGCTAAACTTACACTAAAATTTATTTCCCTTACATACATATATTTACTGGATCACTATGTAAGTAAGTTTCAACAAACACTTGACTTACATATGATACGAAGGTGGTTTGATAAGTCCGTGACTTTTAAAGGAAAACATCAGTTTTTCGGCAAAAAATAATTTTATTTTTCTACATAATCTCCTTTTAGCTCGATACATTTAGTCCATCGTGTTTCTAATTTTTTTATTCCTTCTAAATAATAATATTTCTCAAGGTCCTCAAAATAAGAGTTTGTTTCCATGATGACCCATGATGACCTCTTCATTCGACCCAAATCTTTTACCGCCCAGCCATTTCTTCAGATTTGAAAACAGAAAATAGTCGCAGGGGGCTAAATCTGGAGAATATGCTGGATGGGGTAGCAGTTCGTAGCACAGTTCATAAATTTTTTTCAAAAAAAACTGTGACAATAACTTGGTTGGCCGACAGACCCATCTTGGCCTTCTTTTAGTGATGGGCGATCTTCGATTCGATCTCGAGAGATCGATCTTTAAACCATCGATCTGCCGATTTTTGAATCGATTTTGCGCGCGACCGATTCAGCTCGAATCGATTTATTTATTTCCGATTTCGATCTATTTAAGCCGTGGCAAAAATTAAACAAGTTTACTACTGAATTTTTTTTTGCATTTTATCTTTGATTTGTGTAATTATCCGACCAATGTAAAAGAAATGTTAAAAGAATCGTAAATGTTAGATGAATCCGTTTGTGATCGCTATAATATTTTAGTGTTAACTATGTAGTTTAGTGACTACTGCATGACTTTGTTATCGGAGTCTTTTATGTTTAATTTCTGGTTTGGTGATTCCACAACGAGAAAGGATTAAGTTATTTAAAGAAAAATCTAAAATAAGTGATACTCGAATGTGCGATTTTAAGTTTTTATACAAACTATTGTTTTTTGCTGCGAACTCAAGAACAGTAAAACAAATCACGAGGAGTACACGATTCGACGTGGAATTACTTCGAAAGTAAGTTGAATTTTGTATACAGATGTCCTAGACGTTTTGCTTAGCTTGTATTAAGTTATGTTATAGATTGTATTAAGCTTAAATAAATAAATATTAGTTTAAGCGGAATTGCCACATCTAAGAGAAATCCATCAGTCTTTCAGCGATGCGTGCATAAAGTATTTAATCATCTTATTACTAGTGATAAACTCTTCGTTTATATGGACGACCTTTTAATAGCTACTGATACTATTGACGAACATTTGGATATTTTGCATGAGGTTATGTCACTTATTAGAAAAAATGCATTACATCTAAGATTTGATAAGTGTAAATTTTTTTATGAAGAGATAGATTATCTAGGATATCTTGTAAACTCAAATGGGATACGTCCAAATGGGGAAAACCTTAGAGCGATTAGCGAGTTTCCTATACCCACTTGTACAAAAGATGTTCAAAGCTTTATAGGTCTTGCTTCATACTTCAGAAAATTTATAAAGGATTTTTCGCTTATCGCTAATCCGCTGCATGACCTTTTAAAGAAGGATGCCACCTTTAAGTTTGGTCCACTAGAGCATGAAACATTCATTACTGTAAAATCTAAACTTCTAGATGGACCGCTTTTAGCTATATATAACCCTAACTCTGAAAACGAAACTACAATGCGACGCAAGCAGTATAGGTTTTGGGTCGATTCTCCTCCAACGTCAAAAGGACGGTAAATTTCACCCAGTCTTCTATTTTTCTAAGAGGGCTACGGAGGTGGAATCTAGATACCACAGCTATGAACTTGAAACTCTTTCAATTATCTACGCGTTAAGAAGATTTCGAACTTATCTGATTGGCATAAATTTGAAGGTTGTTACAGATTGTTAATCCTTAGTACTAACGTTAAATAAGCAACTAATTAATCCAAGAATATCTCGTTGGGTGTTAGAATTTCAGGATTACGACTTTAAAATAGATCATCGGCCCTCTAACAGGATGAATCACGTAGATGCCCTTAGTCGTTGTACCGTGATTCTAAATGTGGAGGAAGGGGCGTTCGATCACGCTTTAACTGTGGCTCAGAGTCGCGATCCAAACCTTTCGAAATTGATGCGTGAGTTGGAGGAGAAAGAAAATAATAAATATACCTTAATAAACGGACTTATATATAAAAAGGCTAACAAGCATTTAATGTTCTATGTTCCTGAAAATATGGAACAACGGGTTATCCAGGTTCATCATGAATCTTTGTGCCACTTAGGGGTGGGAAAACTATATGAATATCTTAGAAAAACTTACTTACATATAGAAGGGTGTCTTAGGTGTTCGTATTGTTCACCTAAATATGGCAAAGAAGAAGGTACTTTACATAATATTCCCAAAGGAAAGGTTCCTTTTGATGTAATACATATAGTATACCACTTTGGTCCTTTAGCTTCCAAAAACAAACATATTTTCCTAATTGTTGATGTTTTCACTAAATTTACCAAACTTTGGTACAAAAATATGATTAAAGTGGAATTCGCACTAAATAATACGGTAAATAGTGGAACAGGTTTTATGCCCAGTCAGTTATTATTCGGAGTGGAACAAAGGGGGAAGTTCTGCGATGGATTAAAAGAATATTTAGAAGATAGAGGACTGAAGAAACTGAAGATTTGTGTGAAATAAGGGAAAGGGCTTCTAACAGAATTTTGAAAGCTCAGGAATATAATTGAAATTACTACGATAGTAGACATAAGTTACCAAAGAAATATCAAAAGGGTGATCTGGTTATGATAAAAAATATAGTAACTCCGGGAATAAGTAAAAAGCTCCTCGCAAAGTTTCGTGGCCCTTATGAAGTATCGAAAGTTCTTATGAATGATGGATATTTAATAAAAGATGTGGAGGGTTTTCAATTATCTAGGTTACCATATAAGGGCGTATGTATTGCGGGTAATATGAAGCCATATATTCTGTGAATAGATTAACTTGTTTGAGGTCTGAAAAACAGAAAGAAAATTTTAATGAAATTCTTTGATAAACTAAATTTAAATTCAAATGTATATTATCTTTAATGGTATTGAAAGTTGTTATAAAAAGGAGATTTACTTGCTTATTACAAGGAATTTTGTGGATGTTTTTTTTTGAAAGAAGTTTCTATGTAAATAATATGATTATGTAATAATATGATTTTAAACATCATTGTATATTGATTATCTTTTATTGAAATGTATTAAAGTAGCTATTTATCTATTTTTAATTTGATATCGTATTCAAATATCTGTTGTGTAAAAGACCATTCGGGTTACAAAGAAGTTCTTATGTAAATAATGTTAAGTTTAAACATAATTGTATTGTATCAATTATCTTTTATTGTATCAGAGCATAAAGCAACTATTATTTATGTATTTTCATTTCCTATCGCTTTTACTCTATCAAATATTTGGCAGATTTTATACTTTTAAAATAATATGGATTTAGATATTTAAGCAATGGTGAGTAATGTAAGAAAACCTTTCTACAAAATAAATTAAAAAGATGAAGAATTTATTTCGAGTGCTTTAAAATCTTACATAGTCTCTTACTAATACAGTCTTATATGAAAAGTCTTTAAGTTTTTTCGATCACAATTACCTCTTGAATAGTAAACCAAAACTGCGTTCATTTTGAAATTTTGAACTGAGAGGTAGTTATGTTTCTTTCTTTCCTTATGTAATAATCGAAAAGGGGAAATAAGGGTACACTTTTCACCGACTATCGACGGTGAGCAGGCTGTTCAAATCTGATCTTTCACAATTATTATTTTTGAATAATATGCTATTGGATTCGTGGTAGTGTTTGAAACACATGTTTGAATTGAACTTTGGCAACTTGTTACGTTGGCCATTTGTTCTTTGGCAAGGTTAAGACAGGGAGGAAGATAAAGTTGAACTGTCAAACGAAAAATTAAAACATTCCCAGAATATTTTCAAAAAATTTCCCCAAGATGTACATTTTAAGGGCTGAGACTAGAAACCTTCACAGAAATTTTACGAGAATGTTCTTCGTACATACTAATGCCCTGGAATCGCTTCTGAAATCAGACTGAAATGCCTGCTGGACGTTTTTTAAAAATATTCCTGGAATGTTTCTGGAACATGTTATGCTATTAGTAAAAAAAATTATTTTTGCCCTTGCAAATACGTGACACAAAAGTTGTGCTTCTCTCTTACTTTTGGGGTGTATATTTTTAGTTGTGAGGACCAGTCAGTATTAGTACTTTCAAAAAAGACTCTTCCATTATCGCACTTTTTTTCGATTAAATAAACAAAATTTATGAAATAGCCATTGTTGTTTAATCAAGATTTTTAAGCTACAAAGGCTGTTTTCTATTATTTAATAGATTGGTTTACTAATGATCCTATATTTTTATGTATAGAAACAGATTTAATTGCTTTCAATTTCAAAATGCTGAAATAAATTGAAATGACTAACTGATTCGATCTGTTCGATCTATGGATATCGATCTTTTTAAGGCGATTAATCGATCTACAAAATCGGAAAAAATTAACAGATCGATCCGTAGTGAATCGATTTTCTCCATTCGATCTCCCAACCCTACCTTCTTTGGTCCATTTTCGTGAAAATTCAGGAGGGTGTATGCTTTCAGTGGCTGTCAAACTCAAACTAAATGGCGCAGCTTGCTCAAAATTTTACAGTAGTCTATTGATAGATGGTAATTGACGGGAGCAGTGTTGTCTTTAAAGTTACTGCGCGGGATAAGTCACGGACTTATCAAACCACCCTCGTATTATACCTCCTGCTAGGACTAATGTAGAAAAGTCATCGAATGAATATAAATGTTGATCACAATATTGTGTACGATGATTTTAATGGTAATTATCGGTTAATCAGTGACAATATTTTTGATTTATTTATGAAATTTATAAAAATTTGTCTTACTCTAGCTCAGTAGCGTGAACTATGTAAATCCTATACATACCTATAGAACATAACTAACAAACGATAAGGTAATTGTTGTACCAGGAATTTTAGTTTAATTTTTAGGATTTAGTAAGAGCTTGGGTTAGTAGTGGTAGACTTGGCATATCTCTCTCTAGGTCTCGTAACGTCTTGTGGGGCATGGGACGGGAGAAGAACTTCGTATAGCACAAATAAATGAATTGTCCTGCTCGCAAGGAAACCCTCACTATAGAGCCGTTTGCCAATTTTCTAGTCCTCCGGGAGCATTCATCCGAAAATGGTCTAAGCGCACGCGCAAAAATTTCAACCTCTAAGAGTCCCGCGGCACCAGTCTGCAGCGACGTTGACGTTTACAAAGTACAAACTGCCCCCATCATCTTCACAGTTCTACGACTGCAACGAAAGGATTTGTCCCCTCTCAGCTCTTGCAACAATACCAAAGCGAAGAGAAGCTTCGTGGATAAGCTGCTCCAAATCTGCGGCCTGCCCTTCTCATTGATAAATGAGGCTTTCGTTCTGCGCCGACGCTAAAGGCTGCTAGGTGCAGTTGAATATGTCGGACTCAGGAACGCTAGACATTATCGTCTCCTCAATTTGCCAATGCACGTGTATGTAATGGTGAATTAGTGGGCATTCAGTACAAATAAATCGTTGACTTAACAATTAAACAATTCACCTGATTAGATGTCCTTGGCCGCAGAAAAAACAGGGTCCTTTCAGACATGTGATGTATATGGAGGACAGAGTTCCTTCACCACCACAAACCGTGCAAGCACTTTCAATTCGTCGATCGACTATGACAGCTCGTTTGGCTGCACGAGGCTATAATGGAGCAATTTGAACGCTACAGCAGAGTCTCTGTGATTAGATGGAGCACTGTACTAGTTATGGTTCCCATTACCTCCAAATCTACCCTAAGATGTGCCTAAGTGATCCACAGACTTTATTCCTACGAATAGGTCGCGCAACCGACGTATTGCGAAATTCAGTTATCCTTGCGATAGAACACCGCTGGAATGCCCGTACCTGAAGGCATGTCTGTTAGACCTTTGTGTGTGTGTGTGGGGGCAATGCGAGGACCGATTTGGATAATTCCTTTTTTGTTGTATAGAGTACTATCCCCCATTGCTAATAATGAGAAAAATTTCGTGCTAAGGTGGGGTAGGGGAGGGGTAATATAACTTTTTAACACGTAGACCGATTTGGATGATTTTGTTTGTTTAGTAGAGTATTTTTGCCAATTGTTACCATGTCAATGAATTGTTTGTTGGGGCGGGTGGGTTGGGGGTGAACCCTAACTTCGTAATGCGTGGACCGATTTAGATAGTTCTTTTCTTGTTGTATAGAGTATAATTCCCCATTGCTAATATGAGAATAAACTTTGCACTGTGGAAAGAGAGGGTAGGCTAACTTCGTAACGTGTGGACCAATTTGGTTGATTCATCTTTTGAGGTGTAGAATATGTTGCTCCACTGGTACCAACACAAATTTATGCGGTGGGGTGGTTTGTGTAGGGAACGTTACCCAATTTCTTCGCACCAACCTATTTGGATGATTCTTTTTAGTTGTATACGATATGATCCCAAATTGCTATTATATCGAAAAATTTTGACCTAGAGTTGGGGGAGGGAGGGGTAACCTAAATTTGTAACGCGTAAACTGATTTAGATGATTTTGAATACGTAGAGTATCTATTTGTATTCTGGCGTTATACAGAATACGTTTCCTGACGGATAGATGATAAGAATTTTGTACCTAGAGTGATTACGATGATTCTCTTACTACGCTGCTGTGTAAAGTACGGTAGCGCACTAGGATCATGTTAAGAATTTTCTCAGGTGATGGTATGAAAGAGTAACCGTGACTAATTTCGTATTATATTGCCGGATTTGGATAATTCTGTTTCCATTCTCTAGAACGCAGTACTTCTGCAACTTTTAAAATTGCTTTATGTCGTATATATGAAGACACTAAAAAGTGAAAAATAAAATAATTTAAATCTAGTCCAGTTATAACAATTTATGTCTTTTAATTTTTGTTTTATTATATTTACATTTAGGGTTCTATTTTTTCTAGTAGTAGTAGGAGTTGTTCGAGCGGGAAATATTCCCCTTGGGATTGCTTCGTGTAATATTTTTTTTTATACGATTTGGCCAAATCCTAGGGGATAAACCTTTAATGCGTTACCATGGTTTTGGCCGGAAGAGAATTAGGGTAAGGGAAGTGAAGAAACTTAAAAGTCTTGTTTTTGCATTGCTGCGAGCTAGGCAACAGGCCAGAGACAGAGTGAATTATTTTAATTTCTTAATAAAAGCTCACGGGGAGATCTGGTCTCGAACCCGGGACCCATGGCATGTTGGTCATGCTGCTCAACGAATTGATCCAACTGATCCTGAGCATTCTTTGTTAGGATACGCATCGTGGTTGGTGAATAGTTAAACAGGTAACTTTATGTTAACCTTGTATGCCCCGTCTGCTTTCGGACATTTGCAGGGTTTTTCGGGGGCGTGATATTTTTCCAGAAGGTGTTAAGAAAGGTATCCTCCACATTATTTCTTTCCTTTTTGCTTTTCTCGCTTGGACGTTCTTTTGATACAGACTTGAGTTGGCGATATGCAAAATGGGCTTACTTCTTCTACGGCTTTTTGAGCTTCCTCGTCTGCCTCTTCATTTCTTGGCATCCCCTGATGGTCTGGGATTAATTCCAGTTTAATATTTTTGTGGTTATATATTGGTTTTCTATTTTCAAAATTTTTACTGGCTTCCAGAACGCTTTTGGCATCAGAAAATATGGTAGCATGAATATTATTGTCGAGTATTGTCTGGATGGCGTGCAGGATTGCGACCAACTCAGCTTCGAATTTTGAGGCTTCTCTTGGAAGCGATATTTTGGCCCGAGGTCTCTGTTGGTGATTCTGAATCCTTGATAACCATAGCAGCCGTGGTTTCTGTGGCTGTTTTGGACCCGTCTATATAGATGTGCCGGCTGTTATTATTTTCATTTCTTACTTCTTGGTATAGGCTTTTGTATACATTTATGTGGTCTTGTGTATGGCTGTGTTAATTCTATGAAGCAATCTATAGGGATCGTAAAGGGGGGGGGGGGGGGGGGGGTTATAATAGAGATGTGTTGTTCATATATTTTTATTTGTTGAATGTAATAGATTACCAAGTTCTTACCCAAAAAATATCTAATAACGACTTTATTACTACTTATCTTAACCTAGTTTTAGTCATCTGATAAAAATGATGAATGCTTATGTTTGCCTCCGAGTTTGAATTAGCACACGAAGAAATATTCCGACAAGTAAATCGTGGACCTCAATAGGAAATTGTTTTAACCTCTGTGTTTGTAGATAGACCTGTAAAGTAATTAAATACATTAGGACTGAAGGACAGCTTAAGTACAATTACCTTGTACTTGAAAATTTTTAAGTACAACTACAATTCCTTTGAAAATTTTATGAACCAGTACCGGTACTTCTACTTGTACTTATAACTCTCACAAAAGTACTTTAATATCTGATATTAATTACTTTAGTACTTAAAAATTGTACTTAAGTACTTTTCAATTCTTTTTAAGTACTTTCAATTCATTTTTAAGTACTTTTAATTCATTTCAAGTACTTTTAATTTCTTTAAGTGCTTTTGATTCCTTTCAAGTACTTTTAATTACCTTTAAGTATCTAATTCCAGTACAGATATTCCCTCACTAAAACACTTTAGTCTAAAAGGCTTATGTAAAATGTGGTGGCGGTAAATTTCTAGCGAGGATGTCACAATTAAGAAGAGAACTGGGTTTTGTTTGTTATATTTCGTTACATGATGGCATGGGCTTTCGTTGAATATACAGTAAAAATATGTTAAATAATAAAACAATGTTTCTTGTTTCTTTCATTAGTTGAATGATAAGAAATCTTGCATTTCTGCAGTGTGTCAACTGTGTAAAAAAACTATAAAGAATCTCTAAGTGTTACCTCTAACTTCATCAAACATTTAAAGAGAATTCACCCAGATAGCTACGAAGAATACACTAGCATGAGAAAATAAACCGAAGACCGAGAAAAAGAACCGAAGTCTTTCCAGGAAGAGTTCAACAAACTTTGAAAGCATTTATAGTTGACACAGCCTCACCTGTTTCAATTGTTGAAAGAAAATCCTTTGCTAACCTCTTGCTCTTTCAAAGGACTGGACTTTGTGTCAGCAGCCCACCTCGAGCTACGAAGCTACTGGATTCACACATACATTAGGTTTTTGGGATATACCTGTCACTGGATCGATGATGACTTTAAACGTAAATCTGTGGCTTTGACGTGCAAGCGATTTCTACCACAGTATTTTGTTTTAATGAGTGAATACATACTTGTATTGAAATTTGGTGATTAAAAGTACTTTAAGTAATAAAAGTACTTAAAAGGAATTGAAAGTACTTAAAAGGAATTGGAAACTCTTAAAAGGAATTGAAAGTACTTAAAAGGAATTGAAAGTACTTTAAAGGATTTTGAAAGTACTTAAAGGATGTGAAAGTACTTAAAAGGAATTGAAAGTACTTAAAAGGAATTGAAAACTACTTACGTACAATTTTTAAGTACTAAAGTAATTAAGATCAGATATTAAAGTACTTTTGTGGGAATTGTAAGTATAAGTACAAATCCCGGTACTCATACTTAAAATTTTCAAATACAAGTACCAAGGTATTGTACTTGTACTTATAAAATTCTAAGTACAAGGTATGTGCACTTGTACTTATACTTGTACTTTCATTTTACAGGTCTGTTTGTAGGTAGCTTTCTAAAACTAGTTACAGCTAGATCAGAAGATAGTAATATAAAATCAAACACATTCTCATTATATTTTTCACGTGAACACTTTTTACAAATCTTTATCCTCCTCTTGTACCTCCTCTGGTAGTTGTCCAGTGAAGGATAAAATTTTCTAAATTTCTCAACATTAGTTTCAAATACACTTGGTATTGCCACTAAAATAACATGTGCTCTATTTATAAAAACGCCTGTTATATCAGATGATATATCTGTTTCGCAAAAAACTAAAAAAAACGCCTGACCGTATTCCCATCAATGGAGCTCCCAAAACCACACTTAGGCTGATCAATAATTAATCTCTTTACGAAGGGATTTAAAAAGGATTAAGTGAATCTATCTACATGTAGGAAGTTTTGGTAGGTTCGTACCATAGAAAATTATTAATTTAAATTAATTCCTAAAATATAAGGAGCACAGTGTATCATACAACTACTATAGAATCCTTTTATGAAAACTTGCTAGACATCATTATATCTCCAAAGCAAAAGCGTGGCTATAAAATTTTCGAGACAGTAGTAAAATTTCAAAGCCGTCACTTTCAGTCATTAATTTTTCAACTGATTTACACAGAGCCTCCTAAAAGCATACTCGATTTATACAAAGAACACAAAGCAGCAGAAAATCTTCAAGTAAATGATTGATGAAGCCAGAAAAGATAATTATTTGTCACATGTCTTCCTTCCCCCTAAAAGATAAGCTGTCAGAGAAATTATCCATTATGCGTTCCTTTTATGATCCTAGAAAGTCTGGCTACATCTTAAATAAAGTAAGAGGAGGAGCAGAAAATGAGAAACATTTACAAATCCAACTTTGGTTATCGTCGAAAACTGTCCAGAGCCGTATTACCACGTAATCCTATTGTATCGTCTATAGTTGTTCGTCGTCGACTTTGTGTAAGTGCACATTTCCACGTGATTTTCCTGTCTGAAGTGGCTGATCACCCGTCGCACCCCCTAACACATTTAACCTTGAAAATAGTCGGGAATATAAATCGAAGGAATACGCGTGTCCTCCGAAATGTTTTCAAGTCATGCGGGATATTTGACATTGAAGTGCAAACATGAATTCGAACAGGGCAAAAAGTTGGTACACCACAGCCCTGGGACGGTTGGAAAACTTTAAGGATATACGCAACCACCAACACTTGTTCAGAGGGAAAACTTTCCTTGCTGTTTTTCTTTGGAGCATTTGGTTTCTTGGGATCTGGACTCATTCCATACTTTCACCCGACCGGAAACTCTGTACCCTGCTGAGCACAGTCAGGAGTCAGCAGGGAAATCAGTAGTGGTGCGTTCGATGCTGAATGCGCCCTGCAAAGAAGAAGGAGACTAGAAAAACTCGTGCTTAGTCTGTAAAATGTTGGGTCGTTCGAGTAGACTTCCTCGTCTTCGTTTTTGGATAAGTCTGCCTTAATTTAATGTCTTGTAACTGTGACGCTTGCACATATACATAGCCGCTGTGGGACACTTTTAAGCGCAAATCCAAGCCAGCTAGACACCCCAAAGAACGAGGCTGTACACAATCGAAATAGATTTGGTATTGCCTCCTCATCCCAAGGCAATTCACTCACTGCACTTGTACACCCGATCCCCGGTTTGGTTCGAACAGATTCTGTTCAGAGCAGGCCAGACTGCCATCAGACTAGCACCAGCAGCAAAAGCAAAGCAGCAACCACACAGAACCAACACAACCGGAGCAGTTTATTAAAATGGTCGGCTGCTGTCTAAAATGCATTTCGTCTGCTACCCCCGGTGGCCCTCTTCCGTCTCGCCTGTCTGGCGTGTCTGGCTAGATCTACATAACAGTATATATATGCGCCGAGGTGTTTGCTTGCACTGGAATGGGGACACCCCATGCAACTTCTGAAATATTTCAAGGTCACATATAGTACGAATACCAGATGATGCGTCAGCATGTATGCTGTGCTGGCTGCAACGCAAGCATTGCGCGGGCTCAGGGCTTGCGGGTCCGACCGAGACCGGAATCCATAGTCGGTCGACGGAGTACCCCTGTCTGTCTACAAAAATATCGGATATACTTGGAAGTGGCTATGGCTTCCAAGGGGTGTGCGTAATTGATCGCTCTACATGCGTCTGATGCAAGCGGAGAGGCTTGGAGCAGTACCAGAAGTGCCAGACGACACCACAGACTTGGTCGTCGGCAAGGACAAAAACAACCCTTTGCTCCGAAAGGGCTGCTCCGTATAGTCTGTAGGTTTGTACATCGTTTCAATTTCGGGCATGACACCCACCCCGGTGCAGCCCTATCGGCAGACAACAGCACGGTAATCATTGCGAATCATGTTTATGCCGACGATTTTCGTAAGCACATAAAACTGAATGGAAGTGGATTTGAGGCTTCAGGGTTTGGGTGGCGTACCCTCTGGCTGGCTGCGTCTGACTCTCACTTTCGTCGGGATGAAAATAATCCTTTGGACTGTGGGAACTTGGATTGGGAAAGAAGCGGAAGGGAAGATCCGGACGAAGCCAGTCGAGCCGAACGAACGATATAAGCGAGCCGCAAAGCTGTGAAGAACACCGGGCCGGACTCTCGTACGAGTATCGACAGCCGACAAGTTGTCACACAATTTAGAATCAGCCGTCAGGGAACATGTGCATCGACGTGAAATCACCCTGAGCCCCTCACTAATTATGCGTGAGTAATGCAAGCCGACCTGTCCTGTCGTCGTCGGTATCGATAAAATGACACAGAGCCTGCCCTTGTGGAAGGTGAGACATTTTTACCTTTTTATTTCGCTGTCTCTTGTAATTATTCCAGGTAATTAAAGAGTCTAGACGGACTTGATATGCTGGAAATGCACACTGGAATCATTGTGACTTTGATTGCGGCATTTATTGCTATGATTAACTGCGATGACACTGCAAAGCGCTACAGTTGCACCGCTGGACTGGCAGGTGCAGTATTCGCGCAAACTTTTCACTTTAATTAATTACGTGCTTCGCTTGCACGAATTATCATTGGATTATCGGAATATTTTCTGATTAACCTTTGATTTTAATTTGACATTAGATTGTTATTTTATTTTATGCATACTGTCATCCGTGTCGTAAGTTTTCTGTTCTTATGTATCCCAGGTAAAACTTTGGTAGCTCATTTGTATAAATTTTAAATCGAAGCAAGTATTTATGTTAGTTAAGGCGTAAGTGTAGGAATACAAGTACCTCATGCTAGAATTTTAACAAAAGTGTGCTTTACTTGCATCTGTTGAACCAATAATCTCGCCCCACCGTAATTTCTTTGCGCGACAACCTACAAAATCTCTCAGTTTTCTGCTTTTGCACCTACATCCTCGCTAATTTGGTTTAAATTTTGGAAGCAGACTTGATTCTTGCATGACTCTAGTAAGTAAATCAACGTAAGTCGACTCAAAATGGGAAAAGCATAAAAATATCGGGAACAGCAATGCAGTACGTCGCGGCCAGGGTATTCAGCCACTCCAGCAGTCCACAGGTCACAGCTATCAAATATCTGACTCAGCGTTTGATGGCTTGCACCGCAGTCGCATTCCGGTGATTCGTACATACCCCATTTGAAGAAAGAGTCGGCGCATCTTCCGTAGTTTGTCCTGAATCTATTCAAGGTCGTCTAGGTACTGCGTGGAAATTCAAGGCCAAAAGGCTCTTTTTTCACATCCAGGAGTTGCCATGTAGAAGCTTTAGTCGTCCAATGTCGCTGTCATTCAGCCACCACGTCAAAAATCGCAGCGGTGAGGGACCTTGACATTTTCAGGGGAGGGTGTCTAGATTTAAGGCGATCTTGGACGATATCTTTCTATGTACTGGGATCGGGGTAATTTAGAATTTTTTCATATTCCCGGAGTAAGGTATGAGCGCGCTGTAGATCAGGGAGCAAGATATGGCTAGGCAGAGGGAGCCAGTGTGCTGGGGTTGATTTTATAGTCCCGGATATGATGCACACGGTTGCATTAAGCTGGACATTTTTTGTATGCGGGCTGTTTAACCAGACGGGGGCGCAGTATTCAGCTGCAGAATATACAAGGCCAAGAGCTGAGATGCGCAACGTGTTAGCCGAGGGACCCCAGGATGTGCCACAGAGCCTCTGTAAAATATTATTCCATGTCCGGAGCTTGGCAGCGGTTTTATTTAAGTGCTCTTTGAAAGTCAGTGTCCTGTCAAGTGTGATCCCTAGATATTTTGGCGTCGGATATGCCGAAGGTAAGCACCATTGAAGGGTACTCCTGTCTGGACAGTCTGCTATTTAAATGGAAGCAGGAGTCTTCTGTTTTATTAACGCTGGGCTTCTGCCTCCAGTTACGGAAGTAGGTATTTATTAATTCCAGTTCTTCGGCGAGTATCTTCTCAGTTTTAGAAAAACTGGCATCCTGAATGGCAATTGCCAGGTCATCGGCGTATATAAACTTACGGCAGACGGTGTCCTTCAGCTCTGATATGTATAGGGTAAAAAGCAGAGGAGCAAACTGAACTCTGTGGCAGACCATTACTAAGTGTTTACATTTTATTAATTCCTTCACCAAGCACTACTTGGAGCATTCGATTGTTAAGCATATTGTCAATCAGCCAGACCAAGGTGTTGCACTGAATGATATCAAGCAATTTCGATATCATACCATGTCTTCACACTGTGTCATATGCGGCTGTTAGGTCAACAAAAGCGAATGAGATCTTCAAGCAGTTCAGCTTAAATTAATGTAGTCAAGGCCAAAACCTGTTCTGTGCAGCTGCTGTTTGGTCTGAACCCCGCCTGCTCAACTGGAACACCCTCGAGAATGGCACTTGATATTCTTTTGTATAGTAGTCTCTCCAGCAGCTTATAACTCATTCTCAGTAGGGCAATAGGGCAGTAGTTCTCGGTCACTTGGTTTTCCAGAGTCTGGTGTTTTTGCCGCAGTTAGTGAGGAGCTCAGGATGAATTCCATCAAAGCCGGGGGCTTTTCCTGATTTCACGTCCTTGAGTGCGTTGTCTAGTTGGTGTTAAAGGTTAGGAGTAAGGGGACGAGCTGGGACTGGAACGTTTCAATGCTCGCAGGAGGTGCTTAATCGTCACTGTGTGCTCTTTGTCTCCAGGTGTTCCAGACATATTTACGATGTGGTTAGCAGCTTGGTCTGGAGAAACTGCTGGTTTGGGATTTGGAGTTGCTGTGCTTCCGCCAAGTTGTCTCAGTAAACTCAAGGCGCTTCTGCTTGAACGTTTAAAGTTTAGATTCTCAACTGTATTGGTCCACTTATCCCGTCTTGCAGCATCGAAGCTATTTAGGAGGTCGTCGGCAATTTCTGTGCCCGCGCTTTCCAAAAATGCTTGATAAAGGCGGTTGTTTTCAACCAAACCAACCAAAGAATATACTCCCTTCTGTAGCCTCCTGGAATCGGTTTTTTGGCTGGCGATATGACCGCTCCTACAAATCTTTTGTAGTTATCAGCTTTTGGTGGAATTCAACGGAGTCACATGTCGAGAGTCTTTGAGTAGCGTGTCCAGTTTGCCTTACTAAAGTTCCAGCACGGGAGAGGTGAAGATGTTATAAGGGGAATTTGAATTCCTACTCCCAATAGGATTGGTCTATGTTGGCTGTGTGGGAAATCTTCCATAATTCAGCGAGAGATGGCTGTTAAGTGGCACTGAATTACCCTAAAAGGATACGGTAAGGTACTTAGGCGTTATCCTTAACCACACGCTATCTTGGTCTCATCATGTGAAGGACATTATATCTAGAATATATGGAGCTCTTCGGCGGCTCTGGTTATCTGCACCTGTTACTCCACTTGAAACTAGGATGATGTTGGTCAAAGCGCTGCTAATGCACCTTGTTTAGTTATGGATATGGAATTTTTTGTAGGTTGGGCTATGACTCAGAAAGAAAATTTAATATAGCTTTCAATTCTCCAGGGCGGTATATACATAATATTAGACGCTTTTATCATGTGTCCTCTTACACTAACTCAATCGAAAGTTTGTAAGATCTTCTTAATTGTTCCTCTTGACAAAAAAAATGATAATTCCGAAATTTCGAACTGCAGACCTATTACTAATCTTTGCTCTATTTCTAAAATGTTTGAGGCTGTTATTTCTGAAGTTTGTTAATTTTTTGTATATGCAAAGCCTAGTGGGACTAGCATGGCTTTGACCGGGATGGAATTAGGGAACATGGATGTCTTGTTTTTGCATTGCTGCGAGCCAGACAGCAGCCCAGATATGGAGTGGCGATCGTTTGACTTATCCACCGATTCATAAAGTATAGATCAATCACCACCGATTTACCAGAATTTTCCAAGTTCTGCATTTTGTAATTAAAGGTGGTAAGCAAGTCGATTGCATTTTTACTGATTCTGCGAAGAAATCATCGAATTTGATTCATTCGTACTTGTCTTATCGCACTCAGGGGTCTCTCTTCGTGTAGTTTTGACAGATGTTATTTACAATACTTTCGGGATATCGCAGGGCTCTCACCTTAGTCCATTGCTATTCATAATTTACATTACTGATGTATCCTCGATTCTGCCTCACTCAAATAATCTTTGTCACGCTGACAACGCGAAGATATTCCGCAATGTGTCAGATAATGCTGATTAACTTCTTTTAAATTCTGACTTGTATGCCTTTCACAGCTAGTGTTCCATTAACCACCTTCCCATCAAATAGACTGGTCCAGATATAAGGATAGTATAAGATCCTTTAAACGGCATCCAGACTTTGAGGGGTCTTGTCTAATAACCCGCCTATTCCGTTTTCAATAATTATGGAAATAGATAAATAAACTCCTCGATACTCATTTCCCGGGAAGTGTGACGCTGCCCAAGATGAGGGAATGTTTTTGGTGGACGCTGAAGTTTGCAGCAATTGGACCTTATAAAGTACATAGTCAGCGAAAGAACCATAGCTTGGGCAGTAAATTCATTTGATTTCTTAAAATCGCCGAGAGTTGATGAGTTAAAGCCAATTATGCTCCAGAAGGCATAAAAACTGCTACAGAGGCACATAAGAGAGGTAAGACAGAGCTATAACATTTAAAAAACCAGCATGCCTACATTAAAGGGAAACTAATAGAGACGGCGCTTCTGTTTCTGGAGTTTAAGGAGTACACTCTTTGTGCTTTCCTGGACGTCAAGGGAGCGTTCAATAATTAAGACGGAAGTTGAAGAGGTCGGGTATTAATAAGAGCCTATGTGGTAGGATCGACTCTATCTTCCTCAGTGGAAAAGTTAATAGGCGAATTAATTTTGAGAAGAGCAAAATGCTGGGGAACACCGCAGGGTGAAGGAAGGGAGAGTTGCTATCACCACTCCTGTGGTCAGCGGTTATGAACGAAATTCTGGATATAATAGAGGAGGGTTTCACAGTTTCTGCATTTACAGATGATCTGGCGGTATTGGTATCTGCCAGATACTTGACAACTATCATCGAGAGGATCGAGTATGCGACCGAAAAGCTGCAAAAATTGGTTTCGAACAGTGTTATGCGCGTTAACAGCTCAAAGATGGGGCTTGTGCTTTTCACACGAAGGAAGAAAATACCATATTTCAGGGTTCCAATGCTTGGATGAAAAGGTTCAATTCTTTCTGGTGAATTCAAGTCCCTAGAGGTAATCTTAGACTCTAAACTTAACTGAAGGAGAAATATAGAAGAGTGCTTGGCAAAAAAAAAGTGTGGTCTTCCATGCATGCAAGAGAACATTTCGGGTTAAAGGGGGATTAAAACACAACATTGGTTATACACCGCAATAGTCAGGCCGATTCTTTGCTATGGCTCAGTAGTCTAGTGAACAGCACTGGATAACAGATGTAGCTTGAGAGCGCTATCGAACGTACAAAGAACTGCCGATATGTGTATAACTGGGTGCTTGTGCATTACTCCCACAGCGGCTTTGGAAATCATGTCTGACCTATTGCCACTGGACATAAACTGTAAAAGTATGGAAGTGACTATTGCAGTGACACTGAAGGCTATGGGTTGCTGGAAGGAGAGGACAAACGGGCATTTGAAAGTTTGATTGCATCGAAAGCAGAATAGACACGAATTACCGGGTACCTGGTATAGCCTTTAATAGAAGCTTCAATACTAGACTGCCCGTTAGGAAGGATTGCGACAGGAATGAAGTGGAGGAAGCATCAGAGATCTCCGTATATACGGGTGGATCTAAGACCGGTGTAGGTACATAAGCAGGAGTTTAGTCCGGCAAGTGACACTTGCGCGAATCATATAGACTGCCAGAAAAATACTGTGACTTTCAGGCGGAAATAGCTGCGATTCACCAAACGACTCTATTAGTATCTACGTGTACAGAGTCCATTATGGACATCCACATATACACTGACAGTCCATTAAGACGATGGAAGCTGTGGTGATAAAATCGAAGGTAGTGCAATTATTCAAGAGTAATCTAGACATGATTTCGAAATGTCACAGGATGACCCTATGCTGGGTGCCCGGGCACAGTAACATCCTAGGCAATGAAAGAGCGGACAAATTGGCGAAAAATGTGAAAATTCCAATTAACACTCTTAAGGTAGATATTACCAGTGATGCCTACAGAAAGACTAGTCATCAGTAGACAAACTGGGAAACGTGTTGCCAGAAAACTGTGGTGTGAGTACAGTAAGTGAAGAACCTAACCTTACCACCTTCTCTAAAATATCGACAAGAGCACATTTATGTCTTTCTCTCGAAAAAGATTTTCTTTTCACTTCAATTATATAACATGTATATAGATGACCCCTATATCACAAAATTTCTCTACTATTTATTTACTTACTATATATACTTACCTTGGCGTTGGGTGTTGTACGTTAGCGGCATTATAACTCAACCTAATACTACTCAGTCCTTGAATTGAATCTTCCATCTTCCCTCTTCCAACAGACCACTGATACTAATGAGGACCAGAGTACACATAAAGACATATTAAATGAGCTTAAACTCGACTGTGTTACGTTATTTCATTATGGAGGTCCTATAACCACCTGCGGCTCCCATCATCAGACCCTGGCTATCACTTAGGACCAGAGTACTCATCAAGATGAATATAACGACACCAAACTCGATGAGGTTATATAATGCCGTTATGTAGTTCCAGTGATCACCTTCCGGCTCGACGATCACATCAGCTCGCTTGCACCATAATATTGCATTAATATCCGATCTCCAAACGTGTGCCAAATTTCAGCTCAATGGGATATCGATAAGTGGGTCAAAATCGGCTTGCAAGATTTCACACATGACGACGACGGACAGGTGAAGCTAAATCAAAGCTTTTAACCTTACTTAAAAATCTAAAATCGTCCGTCATCTTGAAACATCTACCATATTAGGTGTACAATGACGTCACATAGTTTATCGTATTTTACTTGTCAAACCCTTTCAGTTGATGCCCATGTCAAGCGGCTTGTGAAGAAAAGAGGGTAATCCGCCATCTTGGGTCGTCCGCCATATTGAATATAGAACAATATTGGATATATTATATGACATTGTCATCAGATCACCATACTTATGCCAAATCTCAACACAATCGGATATCGGGAAGTGGGTCAAAATCAGCTTGCCATATTTGACGACTTGTAAAAAATATCTTGTTCTTTTTTCTACAAACTTTTGATTGGAAGAATAGATAGACTAAGAGTAAAAATCAACTTTTTACCGCGTGAGTTTCCGGACGAAAACCAATCAGAGAAATACTGCACGCAAAAACGACTTAACTGCTTAAATACATAAATTTAGAATCACTTTTTGTAGTTAAGTCGTCTTTCCTCACTTCCCTTACCCTAATTCCCTCCCGGCCAAAACCATGCTAACGCATTAAAGAGTTGTCCCGTAGGATTTGGCCACATCGTATAAAAAAAAAGCCACTATTGCTCGGACCTTGTAGATATGTATATGTCATTTTTACTCTCAGCGTGTACTTTTTCATACGTACGGTGTTAAATCGACTTTATAACCTTAAGGCTTGCACTATGCCATGGACCTATCAATTATTCATGATAACTTGGTTAAATTGAATCAGAATAGTGTGTTAATATCGCTTAGAAATGCCAGAAAAGAAAATGTTCCCTTGGTTAAAATACACGATCTAAGTTTTTGGGAGGTACACCTAATGTAACCACTAAATTAGAGTTGGGCATTTTCATGTGTTTGGTTTCGCATCAACATGTAGATGGATTTCTGTCCTCAACAGTAAAAGAACTTAATGCAACAACAAATATCAGCGAAAGTGCGTAAGGGGATAATCGAACACACGCAGTTTCTCATGACGTGCGCAAAAAACTAGCTCGGAACAATTGACATAAAAGAACTCGTAATCTGAAAAACGTTCCCAGTACCTGGACGTTAAATTGCAATGCACTTTGAAGCCCTCCTTATTAGATATTCTTACATGTCCGTCTCAAGGATAAATGACAATCAAAAGAAATCAAGGAAACAACGTCGGTCCCGAAGGGAAATGAACTAATTACATGCAAGGCGTGGGAAAACATTGCGTAGACCAAACGGGCAAGCAGACACACAATTTTTGCAGGCCGTTATCGCTCGAAAGGCGAAATGCAATTTCAAGGGCATATCCTTGAGAGATTGTTTGCTTCAGTTACTCCTGGTGGTCTGTTAACAAGTCTCAAGTCACTCCCTTCACAGCCGTCAGACGCAATGTCTCGAGACGAGGGACTGCACTGAATCAATAATTCACGCAACTATGCACGTCTAACCTTCGTGCACTTAACTGCATTTGACGCATAAACGTCTCAACGCATAAAAATAAACACACAATGCCCGCAGCCACAGCGGAGCGGAATGAAATGTCGAGGCCACATTTCCATAAATTGCATCCACGGAGATGAGGAGACCTTTGTGATCGCATAAATACTCGTATAATAGGAGATAAGTGAAAAATTAAGGCCTATGCGCTTTATAATCAAACAATGGCCCGCGTCAGCTGCAATAAGAAATCCACAGGAATGACAGTTCAGTGGATTTGATGTGATTTCCTTATTTGCAGTAAGCCCATGCCAGGCCGAGCATGCGCTGCTTTCCCGCTTTAGCCTGGTAGTGTTGTGCATTATGCTAGACGGCCCGACGAGCGGCTATGCATGTCCCAGTCGCAGAATAAGAAACCGCAAGAAATTTCTCCCTTTGCTTTTGTTTGTCTTCCTCCTCAAGTTGATCCGAGTTGATATTAGACATCAAGCGTGGCCTACGATGGATCTGTGCATTTCTTCGCGTTGCATCTTCCGTTTCTTGTCTCGCCCGTTCACATGTTAACGACATGGAATCAAAGAGGCGACCTAGCAATTGCAGAAAGTATTTTATTACTAGCCAACGTCTTGCATAAATAAATAAATTAAAATAATGAAATTTATCCGAGATCTTAATAAATTCACGTCATACGTGCCACAACAAGGGCCTTTGCTGTTTGCATACCGCCCAGCTAACAACCGCAGCCGCAATGAGCATTCTAGGATTGTTTGGCGGAACGCATTTGCGCGCGCAATCCTGCGATAGATGTCTTTGGATGTGTGTGGAATGAACTTAGGATGTGATCTAATAAATAAATAGGTAAAAGAAGTGAAGCTGTCACCTTACTTTGAGAAGACTGTCTAAAGTTGAAATATGAAAGCTTGCAGACCCGAAGGCGTGCAGGCATGATTGCAGCAAATTACTTACGTACAGGTCGTCTCCTGTCCATAGAAAAGAAATCATCAGCAATTGTTGACAACTTCAGGCTGTGCAGGTCGCCGGCAAGAGGGTTTGAAATTGCCTATCCGCCCGTATAGATCGGCGCAGACAGCTTGTGTTTCGCGAACAATGGAGCGGCTAGAGTGGGCCGTGACGGAATTGATATTTTGCCGGTAATCTCTATGCAAGCCGTCTCAAATTACTCAGCTGAAATGCATGCAGCGCGTTATTGCGAACGAACTGTTTCTATGCACCTTGCAGTCTGGTTTCGTTGAATTTGTGCTTCACACGCAAGGTCATCGCCAGTCTGAGGTGTTTAGTAATATTTTTCCTTGGTGATTAACTAGGCGACTGGCGGGTCTTGGACTGAGCTGCAATTATCACCAAAAGTAAATCGTCTGGAATGGTGCCAGTCTAAAAATATAAAATGGTGAGAAAAAAAATATATCGTTGTTGGGTTGAAAGTTAATCAGACAAGCAAAACTGAGGTTCTGACAATCTGTAAAGAGCGAGTAACTAGGCATTAAGTCATCAAAAAACCAATTAGTCACAAACAAGAAGTGACGCTTTAATTAAAACCAGAAAAATTCAGATACTCAACATTCAATTTATTATAATTTTTTATTTTTTAATGGACAACAATGTCTTTGGTTAAATAAAGGCTGCTGCATAAAATAAAGTTTGCTCAAATACAAGAAAGTTAACTAAGTTATACAAGATGCGATTACACTATTATATGTATAAAAATTGTTACGCTATAAGCGAAAAGATATGTATATGCTTAGCGCTCCATAGTTTAATTCAATTTATTTTGGTCCTTCGAGCCGGCTTGGAATATATAAGTACATATAGTAATAAAAATCCTGTTTAAAGAACCAAAATGTATTATGAAACACATCTGTCACTCTAGTTCCTGTAACCCCTCTTGGGTCATGGGGCGGGACAACAATTCCACCCGATTATGAAACATATGACACACATTAACTAGGGAAATGTAGCCTTCTGTGCAGTATAGGAAAAGTATATATTTCATTCACATTTTTAAATCTTTCTTCCCTTGCTTATGTTTAGAAGTACCTTTACACAATTCTATGACGTTGAAATATTCACGTTGGTAAAATAAAGCAGAACTGACAGACATCCTAATTTCTGTCACTCCTTGCGGGCATGGAAAAGGAGAAAAACGTTACCCGATTCGACGAAATCAATTGCAAGAGGACTTGCACTTGATGGTGAACTTCGAGCCTCCGACATTGTCCTGCAAAACCCAGTGGCCTTTTTTTTGTAGTCAGTCAAAAGAAAATAACCATGAGTCACAGATAGTGGGGTTCGAACGTAGGACCCTTATTTCCCGACGATCAGTCATCCTGCTTATTTCTTAAATATTTTGTATACAGAAAGTGCTGCATAGAACATTCAAAGCATATACAGATGGAATAAATTTTAAGAAGTATGATAAAGGCGCTTTCAGTTTTTTGAACCTTTTTGTCGGTCTTCAAATCAGCTTGAGGTCAAGTGTTATTATGTCGGCAAATTAAAAAAAAATTAAGGAAAACGTTTACATTCCATTTGACTATTCGGCAACAGTATGGATTCATCAAAAGTATTTATTCTAAAAATTTGGAGAATTACCTTTTCTTGTTGGGCTTCCGATTAAGTCACTATGAAAGATGCGGATAAGTTTTCTGTGGAGTAAGTGCTGGCCTTCCATCCCAGATTCAACCCTCACCGGCGGCTACCCATGGGTGCTTTCTCCTCACAGCAGATTACGATAAAATTCAATTGGAGATTGCAATGTAATGTCGGTGGTTCGAAAGCCAATATAAATTGTAGGTTAATTGGGAATCTTTGTCACAAAATGGATGAAGTTCATCTCCCGCCCCAGGCTATAAAGGAATTTTGGAAACCCGAAAGATAGGTTAACTGGTAATCTTTGTCACAAAACGGATGAAGTTCTTCTCCCGTCCCAGGCCATAAAGGAATGTTGGAAACCCGAAAGAGAGAGGTATTAAGGTGCAGATATTAACCCTTGTTTTCTTGTTATTGGGCATAGGACATCTATAATACACCGTACATATCCAAAGAGAGAGAGAAAGGAATACTTAAATCGGTTATACGATATCGTTTGCTGAATATGTTTGACCCAACTAGCTCAGTGTTGAACAAGTTGTAAAACCTTCAAATGACAACTATTTTCTAAATATTTTTAACTTAATTTTTACTATAAAGGTGAGGGTTGCTTCTAATATCGATTAAGGACGTTACAACGTCATCCTTTACAGTTCTACACCTGCCCGTATGAGAATTTACTACTAATTGTGCATATAAGTTTTCTGTGAAGTAAGTGATAAGGTGCTGACCTTCCATCCCAAAGGTCCCAGATTCGGCCCTCACCGGCGGCTTCCCATGGTTGCTTTTTGTTGACAACAGATAAAGACAAAAGGCAACTGGGGGTTGTAGAGTATTGACCGAGATTCGGAAATCGTCTATAATTATAGGTCCATTGGCAATCTTTGTCACGAACAGGGTGAAGTTCTCCCGCCCCATGGCGCAACTGGGTTATGGGACCCGGAAAAAGAGAGGGATTAAGGTGCAGGTATTTACCCTCTTTGCTATTAGGCATAGGCTATCCATGATCCATCGTACATTTCCAGGAAAAGAGGGGAGAGAATGTTAATATTGGTTCTACAATATCGTTTTGGCTTAATATGTAAGACCCAACCAGCTAGTTGAACAAATTTTTCAGAACCGTCAAAGCCTTCAAATGACGAGTATCTTTTGCTATAACTGTGAGGACTGTTTCTACTATCGATCGAGTACGTTAAAAGGTCATCCTTTCGAGTTCTACACCTGCCCGTATGAGATTTTAGAATTCACATACTTAGAATATAGCAAACCACCTATAGAGACTTCGAACGGCTACAACATAATTTGAAAGCTGCACATATATATATTATTTACTTAGTAGGAATAGGAGAATTCGAAACTATAACTGCTATAAATATGTCAGCAGAAAACCCTTGTGGAGCATAGAACGGGAGAAGAACTTCTGGACCTACAATTTAAAGTGTATTCTGAACCACTGGTATTTTCTCTGCAACTCCCATGGCCTTTTTATCATAATCTGTTGGCAGCACAAAAAAACCATTGGTCGCCGCCGGCGGGATTCGAACCTGGGACCTCCGGATTGGTAGGCCGACATGTTACCACTAACTCCACCAACGACTTAACCGAACTAGGACCGTGAAATTATCGGATCCTAGTTAAATCCTTAAAAAAGGTGAAGCTTAAATTCTGGCTCCTGAGGTTGGCTAGAGCGGGACAGTTTCCAGGGAGATGAGTGATTATTTTCTCTTAATTTTGTTAAATTCAATCTGAGTATTTAATACTAACAGTTGAAGAAAAAAGCACCTATTGGCATGACTATCTGGTTTTCTGTTTTCACTTTTGAGAATTTGTGATTCTACTTTCTCCACATATCGTTTTCAGGTATTTCAGTTTGTCATTTGGTTCGTATTAACATCCGATCTATCAACAGCAACCCAGCAGTGACACCATCACTGAAAGAATAAACGCACTCTTCCATGAAAATGCCTACAATAACTACATTTTACTTGAGATCGTCACTAACGTTTACACTGCGATTTTATAGCTTGGAGATCAAGATAAATCGGGTTCAATTTGAATAAAACAGTCATCATGGCTCACAACTTCAGAATTTTCGGTGGATTGTAATTTTGACGCCGGAATTTTGCATTACTACTATTCGTCAAAATTGTATATTAATTAAGTAATGCCCGTCTTCGAGGCCCTGGCCAGCGACGTATTACACTTTCACTGCAGGCCTCTGATTTGTTTCATCCAACACGGATTCCTCAAGGGTATATCAACTACCACTAATCTCCTTGAATTAATCTTTTTGCAAAGGTAAACAGGTGAATTGTATTTGTATGGAAATTAGCAAGGCTTTAATCATGGAATTCTCGTACAGAAGCTTCTCCTAAAACGTGTCCTGTTTCGTAAAGCGTTCTCAGACCTAATCTTTGTCATTTCTGGGGTGCCTCAGGGCAGCATCCCTGGCTCGCTCCTTTTTACGCGGTATATAAATGGTGTTTCACTCTTTCTACCCAACGTTAAAATCTTGAGTTATGCAGATGATGCCTTTCACGACTCTGATGGTGATCTACTAAATACAGATTTGACCATGTTTTGTGCATGATGCGCTCGCAATTACCTTCCCTTAAATGATAGAAAGTGCACCACTATGACTTTTCCCCGCAGCAGACGTCCTTTGCTCTTCGACTACTCTGGTACTATATTGAACAGGGTTGTCAAGGCTTGAGATTTGGGCGTGCTTCTCAACTCCCTTCTTTCTTTTGAGGTTGATGTGGTGTTAATCGTTTGTAGAGTTAACTCGATGCTTGAGCTTTGTAAAGTGATGGTCTAGGGAGCCCCAATTAAACAAATCTTCTGTACTGCACTTTTCTAAGACCAATTTTGGAGTATGTCAGCCTGGTTTTGGCTCCCTTTGCTGCACATATTAACCGCATTGAGGAGATGCAATGGAGATTTTTAAGGTTTACTCTCCGCAGTCTTCCCTAGAATGAACCTGTCACGCTCCCTCCAAATCGATTGAGGCTCATCTCCCTGCACTCCCTTGAAAAGAGACGTAATGTCGCCAAAATATCTTTATTTTTCATGTGTTGCAGCGATCGATAAATTCTTCCGAATTACAAAGCTCTATGAACATCTCCATCCCGCCCCGCTCCCTCAGGTGTCACGACTTCCTTCACATTCCCTGTCATCATTCTTTTTATGACATGCATCAGCCAATTACGTCAATGTGTCGCCTCTTCAATGAGTGCTACATCAGGGTGGATCTAAGTTTCTCTAGGTGACGTTTGAAGAGTTATGCTCGGCTTTTATTGACTCCTCATCCTCAGACTATTCTAGCCGACGCTTTACCTAAGCATGCAATAATTTTTTAGTTTTCATTATTTTAACTCTAATTTTTAATCTATTGTATTTTTATTTATGTTATCTGCTGTGTAATAGTCTTATATTGACGAATCTTTAAATAAATAAATAAAGTGTAAAATAGTGACAACATCTTCTCGAACTACTCCAAAATTGAACTCCTCCCCCACCGCCTTATTCTAATTTTTTATTCCCAGGCGTCAAATCGTTTTTAGGTTTTTGAGGGCATAGGTCGGAATAGAGAGTTGAGTTTTTACCTACCCTATCGCAACGACTTCTAAATTGATAAACCACAGCTGTATTAAAACTTCAACCCTGATGAGCTTATCGGATCGAGGTAAGTAAAGAAATATTATCACCATCGTGATCCCGGAGAAGCTATTTTCAGAGCACGTTTGCGGTGTTTTAGTATTTCGCTATTAGAGAGTAGGGATACTAACAGTATTAACGCCCGGGGGGTGATTAGGTCTCTCCTAATCTATATTGACTGGGATTATTTCTTACAGCTTTATTCTTTACACCATAGACCAAATTACTAAAGAGCACTACTTTCTCGCATGATTTATTTAAATACTAACTGCGTGTCCCCGGCGTTGCTCGGATTTTAGATATTTGTACATGTAAACAAAATAAAACTTGTTACAGGAAAAGTTTGGGGAATTGTACTTTCTTTACTTGAGGTTAACCTACAAATGTTCTGAACATGTGAATACGATGAAAAGCGTCTCTCTTATAAAATTTTCATGGATTTTAAAGGAAAAACTCTCTTCTGCTCGTTTTGTTGAAGTGGAGTTAAGCTTAAAATGCGTCAATGACATCAGCGTTTCTCTTTGATTTTGGTTACAAGAGTGTGCAGTTTTATTTGTGTGTGCAAGGATTGGTTAATCTGTGGTACAACAAAAATGAAATAATGATGCAACGCTTGGTGGTGAAATGGCCGAACGGTCATGTTTTCTGGGCTTTGTTTCGATACTAATATCGGTCGTCTTCGACTATTTTCATATGTTTGTCCCTCCCCACCCCACTCCTGGGGGTTTTAGGGGTGTTTAAGCGCCACATCATTATTATTATTATTCAGATTGTGATTAATATGTATACCAAGTTTGGTGATGTCGGTCCCAGACATTCAAGAGTTGTGGCTGCACACAATCAATTTTTATATAAGCCTCAGATTGATTCTGTGTTACCTAGAGAGACTTCCAGTTCGAAAAACAATTAAAGGTTGTTGCTCGAAATGAAACCGAATTACTTTAGACAAATTGTTAACAACAGATCCATTATGTCGTGCCGACGAAGCGAATACTGCCATATAAAGTGTAGTTACTAACTTTTTCACGCAGTTGTGCTAAGTTAATTAAAACGAGCTAATCGATCTTGACACAAACTTTCTCAACAGCTAAGATTCGTACTTGAAAGCTTAGCCAACGACCTTGAAGCGAATAATTTTGAAAAATGTCTAAGAAAATGTTCTTTATTCTTTGCCGTTTTTATCCTCATTTGTCCAACGACGACTATAAATGCAAAGCAATAGCTCTCCATTATTCTAAGAAAGAAAGCATAACATTTTCACAAGATACTCTTTACATTCTCCTAATTTTATCATTGTTGCTTGCCTCGAACGCTGGGAGTTCTCGCACAGTAGCATCGATAATACCTTTCAAAGTGATTGTACCTGAGCTAGCTATGCCGACAGTAAGGTAAAGTGGGTATTTTCCAACCGTTGACCTTTCAAAGAGACCAGCACCAGTCGTAAAATCCAAACTGCACCATGCGCGGGAATAAGTTTGCAACTGGATGTATGTAAACACCTTTCACCGTTTTCACCTTGACTTGTCGCTGTACTGTCTGTCTGCAATGAAGATATCAGCCCTGTTCACCTCACCAGACAGACAATTTTCCGTTCGCTACATGACTTTCGAATTTTTAAGGCGGACTACAGAGAACTGACAACAATGACATCCGGGCCAAATCCGTACGAAGAGTTAGCGAACTGAAAAGTCGCAACAACTAGCATTGTGCTTGTCCAGCCCAGCCCGCATCACCACACTTCACCGGTATCTTTCCAGAACAATTTGCCTTGGGCAAATTTCCATATTTTGCAAGGTGACAGACAGACAGGTAGGCCTTCTGTGCTTATTAACGGCTCCATCGAGCCAAGTTTTTAGTTACACTAGCCATCATATGCAGCGCTAGACATCGTATGCGGGAGCCCAAGGTTTTTGCTTGCAAGAGCCATTTCTGCATGTCGGATTTGTTTCAGTTCAGGGAAAAAAGTTGCCATTGCACTGTAAAGTGTAACCGCTGCCATGGCACTTTGAAGCAGCCACCAGTCATCGTCACCACTCCCTTTTTATCTATCAATTCCAGACCGAGTCAAACGAGTCAGTGTGAGCAGGGCTTTAGTCCTGATAACGATGTGGTCTTGTCATAAGGGCGACTTATCATGCAGTGTGCACCCGGGGCTCCCCATTCTGCGCGAATGACCGCATCATACTGTTAAGTGCAATCGTATAGCGGACAGGGTTGTGTGCAAAGTGCACATAAACAACTCAAAAACCAATAAAGACGGCGGCTGGGACTGCTTGCAATGCAATGAGACCGACTGGCTCTAATTTAGCCTGCGTCCAATAAATGACTTTGACTTTTTCACCAAGCTCCAGCTAGCTCCCCAGTGCCAACTGCCAAGGCACCTCGTTTTGTTTTTATCGTCGATTCATTGAAGTTGACGTCCTGCTGACACGGAGCACGGAGGATGGAGATGTGCAACGTCTTCAGGCGACCCGAGTGGAGTATTGAGTCCTTCCAGTTTCACGTAGGTCGTATCCATTCTCCTTGCCCGTGGAAGTATCCTCTTGCCAGTGCACTTACTCCACTTGCACTAATCCTTTGCATTCATGTGATGACTGCAAGACGGTTCTAGTCTCATGAATATTCATAAGCCCGCAAGTTTTGAATGACATTATAACACCGAGTCGAGATAAATTAAACCGAATACCCCATCCGCCTGGCAGCGGTAGTGGAGGAGCGGCATATCGTTCAAAATATTGCAAACCTGAAGGTCTCAAAAGGTGGGCTAATTGAAGTAACTGATTTTTAACGTTAAAGAGGGAGTCTGATGGTGCCACTGTCGGAGCACTTGCGGTTTAACGGTGGCCTCATAAAAATTCAATATCTCCCAGAAAATTGAAAGCCGCGCAGTTATTCCGCATTTTTTTTCATTGCGACCGCTTCGTTAATATTAATTTTCTTACTTTTTTCAAGGTGCTAATTGTGAGTAGAATGTATATACTTACGTAGGCTTACGCACGCAGGTTTGAAGTATTATAATTACCTGCATGTTGAACGAATAAAATTACTTTTTTACGTTCTCAGGGAAGGGAACATGATTAAATTAGAAAGTTCACTATAGGGCGATGGATACAATCTCACAAGAAAATTGCAACTTTATTACGAAGTGTCTTAGGTAATTTCTGTACGAGCTCCGTCGTTGACATATCGTTTCCTTTCCCTCATATCCGCGTTATAGTAGTGCATTTTTATTTTTTAGAAAATGAATCTTAAACTTTTCAGACAATAGTTTGAAAGCGTATTCCCAAAATAAACTACGAAGTAGAGGGGAGGGGAGGGGTTGTTAAAGTTTTATTTAAATAAATTTTATCAGCGCTTTATGGTAAAGCACCAAGTTGTAATATGACTTGGTCCTTCGATCCGGATAAATTCGGCGCAATTAAGTGTTTCGAACTAGTCCAGTTTCTGTATTTCTAAAGACCGGCCAATATTTTAGCATTTATGTTTAACTTGTTAAGTTAGATGGATCGGTGACCAACCAAGCGCCTACATAGTACAAGTCAGATTTCTAATAGGATACTAGGTGATACTGTGTCCATGAAGCATACTGGAGTCACAATAATAGTTATTTAATTATTCGAATAAAATTCAAAAATGTTGTAGCTAGGTAAGATTAAGTTAGAGGTGAAAATCTTTCAGTCAGCGCCACTTAGACCATGGGTCCATTGTTCCTAACAGATTCATTGAAATCAGTCCTTCTATAAACTCTGCTCCATTAGGTTCAACCAGAAATTCTTACATGAGTGATATGCTCTGCAGTTCCCCTAGTCAACAAAAGAAGTGGCTACTTAGAATTCCACTTGTTCTTTTCACCAGATCACGGTTCTGGCAGTACTTGGCGAACTTATTCGACCTCTTCTTGATCTTCAAAGCTTCAGCAGAAGCCTTTCATGACTAGTCTCCTAGAGAGGTTTCTTACGATCCATACTAGATTCCTATTATCGATGCTTCTACAGCTAACAAGTATCTAAGTTTTCTTAAAATTATACTTAGACCACAGTTGCCTCCCAGCACAACATATAACTTGGTTGAATCAGCGATAACTAATCTTTCTGTCTTCCTTAAGGGTGCCGATCGAGATTCGTACATACGTGACCACTACAGAGCTGTTCATCTAATCTTCCGCGTGTTCATACGCTTTCTTGTTATTTGGTACACTCCTATCTCCAAGCATCCATTATAGTCGTAGATTTACATTATGGAATCCGTTTATCTCAAGACCATTTTTGTATTTCAGCATGACTTCAAATGCCGCCGGAAGCATGGTACACAAGGATCAAGTTATAGTCCAGCACAGTTAGTTTTCGGATTTTCAGCAGCAAATATATTTTTCTTTTTCATTCAGAGCATGATACTGATTGTAGACAAATATTTGACAGAGTCGAGGCGAAACATATTGTAGCACAGTCATTGTGGTGCTCCTCTGCATACAATTTACCCAACTATTAACCAGTGATGGGGATTATTCGAATAAATTTTCAATCAAATAACGATTTTTTTTAAATCGAATAAAAAATTATTCGATTAAAATTTTTTTTCCATTTTCAAATTATTTTAAGCTGTTCGCAAATAATTATTTGTTATTTGGTGCTCCTTAATTTCAAATAATTATTTGTTATTCGATCGTGCGTTATTCAATAATCAAATAATTATTCGTTATTTGATGAATTATTCGCAAATAATTATTTGTTATTTGGTGCAAAATTATTTCTTAGTACACGCATTTCATATCACAAGGTGTCTCGTACTTAGGTAATTAAAACTGCCCTGTTATGTGTCGATGTTTACAGTAAAGATTAAAGGAAATGATACCATAAAACAAGTAAGTATTCCATTAAGAGACTATCGAATAAATACTTGATAATCGAGTAACAAATAATTATTTGAAATTCGAATAAAAAGCACCAAATAACAAATAATTATTTGCAAATAATCCTCCAAATTTAAAATACTTTTTGTAATCAAATAAGTTTTTATTCGATTTTTCAATTTATTTGAGCTTTTAACTTTAATCTTTATTCGAATTAATCTTTCTAATTAGAGGTATGCAGTTAATGTAGTTAAATAGATAACGTCGTCGATGGAGTAAGCGATAACGTGTCGGCCTACTAATCTGTAGGTCCCAGGTTCGAATCTCACCTATAGTTGTTTTCTGCTGGCAACAGATTACGTTAAAAGGGCCATGGGTTGCAGAGAAAATGCCAGTGGCTTGGAATCCACTTTAAATTGTAGGTTCACTTGTTATCTCGAATCAGGTGAATTTCTCCTCCCGCCCCTTGCCCTTCAAGTGGTTACAGGAACTAGAAAGAATTAAATGAACCCCGTTAATTCCCATTTTTCTCAGTCTGCTATAGATCGTCTTTAGATTGCTGAAGCACTTAAGCGGTATTCCTGAAGCTCCAAAAACCATTTTGCAACCGACATTACTGTCCTTACCGACTTTCCTTCAATATCCGCAAGCTGATTTTTCAAAATATAGCAGCCCTGCCTTACATTTGTTATGTAAGCATCCAAAAGCCGGTCAGTACCTTTAGTATAAATGAGAAGTAGCTGATTAGTCTATCATTTTATCCTTATTATATAAGCCATTGTGGGATATATTACATGTGGGACATTTACATTTAATTGAAGGCGGAAACAACGGGTTTTTACAAGCTGGACGCTTCCGCGTTTACTTCTACAGATTTAGAAAAAAGTTCCTTCAAGGGAATCTTTGCGCTAGTCACAGGGCTTCTAAAATGATCGAAGGCCAGTCCGTTCGATCTCTGTTTTGTTTAGCGGCGTTAACAAAGCCTCCGTGAGTTCTCTGTAATTTTACCCGAATACATTCTACTGTTGGGCCCAGATAATATCGCCGGATGCTAGGAATGCTTCATAGATCGCGTTAGTGACAGTGTTAGCCGTAGTATTTACTGCCAATTATGTTGGCAACTTCAAGCTTGGAGCTCTCACAGGGACACTCGTTTCTCTTGGATTAGTCAGATGTTTCAGGCAGGATGGCAGAACTATCAAAAAAAGGCTGGAAGAGCTCCTGCTACTAGGAGTGTGAGTACAGACATACCGCAAGCTAGTTTTCAGTGTTCTCTACTTTGAAATCTGGTGTTTAATGAACTTCAGATCCTGTTTCTGTATCCGTAAAGAATTGCGGACGACACCCGCTTCTGCTCTGGAAATACTCTTTCATCTATTCCTAAACTCCTTATCCTTCTGCTTTCCGGTCCACTGTAGTGTGTTCCAAGCGTAAGTAATGGCAATTCGGGAAGCTCTGGTTCGACTGAAGGGACACAACATATCTAACAAGGATACCAGTATCCTTAGAAACTGTTTCACCGACTTCAAAAATTGTAAACAGCTGTCGCTCAAACCTAATTAAGTTAACAGAGGAGTGCCACAAGGTTACATGGACATTCCAGTGAACTGCATGGAACACCTAACTAGAGGTTTAACCGGATAAAGATTCTTTAGGTAGGCATTATGCCAGCTGTAGACTGCTACTTAACACTGTAGTAACTAATCATGCGTACCATAGGTGGACAACTCGCACTACGTGCCATGCAGTTTGCCATATCTGGCCTTAGTTCGATCTGAAGAGCTCTAAACGCCTAGATTCGACGAACAGGCGCGGTCACTTATCGGTACATTTGTAAACAGATTGGAGGTCTTCTCAAACAACTTTTACATGACTGCTCATACGCTGTCTTAACATGCACGCAGAAGGACGTCTGGTTGACTATTTCTTAAGTGTGATCCCGAGATGATTGAAGTTAGAGATCTCCGGAGCTTCATTGATAGCTCCAGTTAGTTTCAGTTAGGAGTTTTGTTTTACCTTACTTTCGTGGCATCACAACGAATGTATTTGAGGTTTAAGTTTGTCCTTCAATTGGTAGCGACCGACACCTACCTACCTACTTACCTACCATACCCCAAGGGGTTACGGAACAGAAGAGAGTGTACCATAAATTCCTCAGGACTTGAGATAAGTTTTAAATTCAAGACATGCTTTCTATTTACAGTTACAAACATGGAGCAAAAATTACATATCTACAAGGTCAGAGCAAAAGTGGCTTAGACAATGTTCCTCGCAAAAACGAACCGCGTGAGTTTCCGGGCAGATACGAATCAGAGAAAAACCCTTTGCAAAAACGGCTTAATTACAAAAAGTAATTTAAAATAATGCAGTTAAGTCGTTTTTGTCCGGAGTTTTTCTCTGATTTGTTTTTGCCCGGAAACTCATGCGGTACGTTTTTGCGCTGAATATTTTCTAAGCCACTTTCGCTCGAACCTTGTTAATAGATCATTTTTACTCTCAGCCTGCCAATTAAGCTGATGTCTCGCAGCCCTACCGCTGCCACAACCTCTTTCGTTCCTTTTGAAGGAGGTATTTAGGCTTTTCCATATCCACCCCTATTACCACGCGATCTTCAAAGAGCTCTATTACATGAATGTGTTTTCTCAGGAGTATATTGGTTCTTGCAATAGCATCTCTCTAGTTCCTACATCCGTCTGTTAGTTATGAATGCGAGAGAAGCACTTCTCCCGATTAGATCATAAAGATTATATGGGGAAAGTAGAAGGTAAATTTCGAGCCACCAACATTCTGGCAATCCCTAATGAGGTTTTGATGTGATCTGTGATCTGCATATGTTGCCGCAAGTTGAATTCGAACATATGATCTTCACGAAGAAAGGCGAACACGTTATCCTTTACCTCAACGACAAATTAACCTTATCCGCTGCTTCACTATAAAATATTTTGTATTGTCGTAACTGTTATCCTTGAACAGTTCTCCCGTAGGCTCACTGTCCCTGCTCTTAATCACGAGTTGTAGAAATTTATCTGTCGCTGCTGCATTATGGTCCGAGAATTCTTATTAAGTGGGACAATCGCATACGTCAAGATGTAACTTCAAATCTATAATTTCATCTTGGATGTACTCTAGATATGAAGACACTTACAAAGATCTAGATACTGAAGAGAAGTAATTTGGGATTCTAACTTAATCTGGAAAGTTCTGTCGACTGCAACGTGACAACGTTTTACATTTCCAAAGTAGTAAACGTCAGTTAAGCAGAAGCTGGCGTTCTTTCTCCCATAAGCTACATATCAATTTATGAAATAAGATTTTATCTACTCGATGTTCTTCTTTATGAGGAACGCTTAATGCGGCTACAATTCAAATGAAGATTTTGAGAGCTACTGTGAATTGATCTGAATTATTCTTATTTATTTCCTGAAAAATTCATCAAACTTCTGATCCGGAAAAATCAATCCTGAAAGCAAGGAGGATTTTGGCGATTCGAATGCAGCCAAAATAATAAATCGAGTCGAAGAACATTATAGATATACTGCTCAGGGAATGCCCTCTAGATCTGTATAAATGAGAAATTAAAATATCAAACACTGCAAACCGTGCAAACGCATGGCTTGCAAAATCTCTTAATCCGGCTCGAAGGACCAGCTGCGCTTACAGAAATTGTTGAACAGAAAACATAAACAAAGCTCAGTTATCGGATAAAACGAACAATATTTACGAAGAAATTAAATACCATTAAATAGAATCTTAAGATTGCTATTTTGCAATCAGGCTATTGCGTTGATTCAAAGACTGCACTTATTACCTAATAAAAACTACATAGAAACACCTGCACTATCGTCGTAACGAGTTCCTATTGCTGTCGAAAGATTAGAGGTTTAATATTAAAATTTATAAACGGCAACATCTTTGTTGCAGACGTTTCCTTACTTTAACCGTTATTGGGATATATCTTTTCCAATAGATGGAAGCGACCAATATGTCGTAAATTTCCCACGTCGCTATTATATAAGATGACAAGCCATATTTCGTTTTTTCACCGTGTAAAGTATCGAGGCCGTCGCTATTAAATGAATCACTTTGCGGCTGCGTTAGAAACCAACGACCTTGCGCAGACATGCATCTCAGCTTTAATTTATCGCGAAAAGAACTACAGAACCGCTTCCGAGTTGACTGCATGTGAATGGTGGCGTCAGTACTTTTGCAACAGCTAATTCAATTAATTTGCACATAAAAATTCAGCGCGCAACTGGCTTGGCAATATTAACTATCGCAGGTAACAGCTAGAGTCATAAAATGCAATTTTTATAGCCTATGAACAATACAATGGAGTTGCATAACCGCAGGCTAATTGCATAACTGCAATGTTGTTTAAGCGAGCTGTACCTGGTGCTACTGCCGTGATAATAGAGGAAATCGACCGTGCCTGGCCCGTTCAACATGTGATCTGGCGTCCTTGAGGAAGTTATCATACCCAGGGAGTGGCAGCGTTCGGGGGAGCACCTCAACAGTTGTTACCTTGACATTACGTTACGAACTAGTGCCATTCGCAATCGATAGTTTCTATATGCGCGATTTTTGAATGGCAATAAGGTGCAGTCACTGCCGTTGGGATCGGATTCAGTGCCGCTATATTTTCTTGAAGTGCTCGTGCTGGCACAATCTGGAGTGTTTCATCTTTCGCGGCAACCAGTTGTCACTGCCGTTGGCTACCAGTGGCAACGGATGCTCGAAGATAATGTTGACGCAGCCATTCGATGTGAATTTTCTGTTTGCTAACGACTACCCAATCGTTTTCCTAATGAGCGCATACGGACCTAGCCAAGCTAGTGAATATTAAGTACGCACCAGCGACCATTTGGGCTATCTATCAGTCAATCATTTAGAGGTCGTTACCACGAAAGCGTTAGCGATCGATGCCCATTGAGACCGTCCTACTTCATGCTATCAAAGCACAAACCTCAACTTCACTCGAGACCTGAAACAACAGGTTGGAAAATAATTTTCCCTCCACCTTGACAAGATGCTCTCCTCGCAGAAGGTGTATTCAGACAGAAAATTTTTAGTGCACTGCCGCGGGCTCTGCTGCCTGTCTTGTTATGGGCTCCACTCTTATGCTTGTATTTTTCTGAGTATGCTGTCGCGCCCTAAATTGACTCCAGTTGACTGGCTTTGGCGTCGCGAGTTCAACGTATCTTGGCGGCGGCATCCAAATAAAAACCGGTAGCAGTCGGCATTGGTACTCAACGGCAACAACAAAATCGGTAGCACAAACAAACAAATTGGCAACAAAAAAAAAAAAAAAAGCAAAAGGAGACGAAGCATCGGCTAAGTACAACGACATTTCGCTGCTTGCCTCAGAAATTTCCGCGGAATCATCCCATGCACGGAACTGCAGTTGTCGATGGTAAATTTGCTTGCAATCAAAAAGAGCTCTGGACTGTTCTCCTTCCTAGGAAATCAGCAGCTCCCGTTTCTACTTAAACGCCCTACACTTTTGATAAATATTATTTTTGCCGGATGAGCTGTGAAAATGTTTTCATAATTTTATGATAGGTAACGACTGCAGGTACTTCATCTACCTGATGAAGTGATTGGTCGAGAACTACTTTCATGTGTACCAATGTAAAAGAAAACTTTCTGCAAATTAGCGCAAACAAGCAATTTAAAAGAACACACACTAGATCGGTACTACATTTCTCATATAATTTATAATACCTTCTATCCTTCCAAAGAATCTTCGGCTCCCAATGATTCTCGTAGATTGTCTTTTGGTTGTAGGTAAAGAAACTAGAAGAAATCGCTATATTAGTGCATCCTTTGGGATATTTTATTTTTCAATTAATGAATTCTTTTGCAAAGCTAGTTGAAAAAGAAATCAACACTTTGACAAAAAGAGAGGTACAACTATGTCTATGAAATTAGCACCACTATTATGTACTTTCAAAAAACAAAATGACGCGCTGTATAATATTAAATGTGCTATGATGTTTCGTAATAAAATATTTATAATTGTAATTATTCTAAGCAACAAAATAAAATAAATTTTACGAAGAATTTTTTAATCCAAGTCCAAAAATAATTAACCCAAGTCCAAAAATGATAAACCCTAGTCCAGAAATAATTGACCCTAGTCCAAGTAGGATTGGCCCAAGTGCAAAAACAATTAACCCAAGTCTAAAAAGAATTAACCCTAGTCCAAAAATGATAAACCTTAGTCCAAAAATGATAAACCCTAGTCCACCAGAAATGATTACCCCAAATCCAAAAACAATTAAACCTTGTCCAAAAACAATTAACCCAAGTCTAAAAATAATAAAATTTAACATGAACTGCATAGAATATATTCATTAAATGTTTACCCTTTCTTTAGAAAATTGGTAGTTCTGAAAAGGACTGTTGTTGTACTATTTTTGTATTGTGATTAATGAAGTTGGCACTCATGTGCGCAATAATTGTGATAGTAGAACGACGTTCTGCGGGAGGTTAATGTTGATATCTGTCGCTTTCCTTTAAATCCTGTGCCTACCTAAAAAGGCACACTTAGGCCAAAGTGGCCTACATTTAACCCCTACAAAAAGAGGAGAGTCTGCCTAATTACTCTCTGTGAACCGAGTTAGTTCCCTGTCACCAGTGGAACCTAATTCTCGGGGGCCAATACGTTTATCCTTATAATGGAATTAACCCTTCTAACCCATTTCCCTCATCCTTAATTCCTTTCCTGCCAAGGCTGTGCTTAAGCTTTGGCATCATCATATATATAAAAAAAAAAAAAAAAGCTCAGGAGGAGCACTTCACAGGCAGAAGCCTGGAACCAATTGACCTATTGACCAGAATATAACATATATTGAGGTGAATGAGGCTCCCACAACCCATGCAAAGAAAAATATTAGTAAACAAAAAACCAAAACACCAAACAAAACAACCAGGGGTGCATTGATAACAGAGATCGTTTAAGCAAATCCTTAGCAAGAGCCAGGTCAAAAATAGGACACATATTCACGGCTCTTCACATGCGATTAATAGGCTCATGCATACCATAGTTAGACCGAGAATGAACAACATGTAGTAAAGTCAATCTCCTTAACCTATACGGAGTATGCCTATAAGTAACCAAACTTGCAAGAGAGCGAGAATCTATATTCGAGTTCAAAAGCTGGTGAATAAATACTAGGTCAGCAACTCTACGTCGTTCCTCCAACGAGTGCATATTAAGCAATCGGAGGCGATCAACATAAGGAGGAAGCCTTAATTGATCATTCCACGGGAGGTCCCTTAGTGCGAACCTAACAAAGTTCCGCTGCACCGATTTAATGCGTCTCGAATGAACAGCATAGCAAGGAGACCAAACCTGAGATGCATATTCGAGAATTGGTCTAACTAAAGAAAAAAATAAGTGAATGAGGGTTCTGAGGTCGATCATAAAACTCCCTTGACCACCGCTTAACAAAACCCAGGACTGAATTACTCCGAGATACGATATGGTTTATGTGCAGAGTGAAATCGAGTTTTCTGTCTAGCTTTACACCAAGGTCAGTAACGGACTCCACATGACGGATAGTAGTTTCCGCAAAGGTATAATCAAAGACAAGCTGATTGATGATCCTAGAAAAAGACATAACCTCACATTTATCCAGGGTAAGTTGGAGTACATTTGAGGCACACCAAACCCTGAAGGTATTCAAATCATCTTGGATGCAGGAAGAATCATAACTGTTTCTAACGCATGAGAAAATCTTCATATTCTCAGCGTAGATTAAAACTTTCTAGTGCTTAATCAGAGGGACAATGTCGTCAATGGCTAGAATAAACAGCAACGGCCCCAGATAGCTACCCTGCGGCACACCAGATGAAGCCCTAACGACTATAACAGATTCAAGCAACTTGGGTATGCAGGAAAGCTTCGCGATTGGCCAATAATTTGTTATGAAGTTTTTATGCCCCTTTTTTTAAACAGGAATTATAAAGGATCTCTTCCATAACGTAGGAAATCTACCGGCGATTTATTGAAGATGAGTTCCAATGGAGTGAGTAAGGCATCAGAACAGGATCTCAAGAATGCGGTTGGAACACCATCAGGACCAGAGGAAAAATCCAGTTTAAGCTCCTTGATACCATTCAAGATAATATCACGAGATATAATGGGCAAAGCAATGGAGGTAGCGGGACGGTTTTGGATATGGCCAAAATCATCCAATCGCTACAACTAGAGGATCCATTATACCACATTGTAGATGTATCATGTATCCAGCAACCATTTAGAACTCCGAACAAAGTCCCTGACTCCAGTGAAGCCTATTTCGGTAAACTCTTCCAAAAAGGGGAAGCCCAAAAATAGGTTCCTACGGGTGGCTAGGGCCGGGCAGTTGCAAGGAGGTGTCTATCGATATGTCTGCCTATGAGACAGTGGCCCGAAATAACGGCCACTATGACGCTAATAGTAAAAACATACTGCGAATGAGCGATTTTAAAAAAAAAATATTTTTTTCCTGAAAAAGTTTGCCCCACCCCCACCCCCAATATTGTCCACCTTTTCCTCCCCCGCTGGACTTTAAAAATATAGAAAAAGTGCATTCCTGAAACCCCCGGGGGGGGGTGTCTTAAACCGTATACAACAGTTACAAAAAATAAGCGAGGTAGGTGATCTTTTTACAATACCATAGGGAAAATCTCCCTATCGCCTGAACAATAAGGCAGTTCTGAGCAATTTTTAGAGTTGGTTCTATTAAAAAATTATCATTGCTAAGGATTGCCCCAGTGGCCATTCGATTCCTCTGTCGATAGCCACTCCATCAATGGATGTCAACGACGTGTTATCTAATGCACCTTCAATATCACGAAACGTGCAGAGAGCAATATTTTTCCTAAGTCTTCTATCTTTCCAACTAAACTATATAGTGCTGTTATGGTTGATTTGGCCGCTTGATGTGCGTATTGGTTTGCGTGTAGCTGTGTTTATTTAAAAACACCGTATCTAAATGACTTGATCAATGATTTTCTCCATTGATTTGAGTAGGAAGAAGGAGAGGCTAATTCTACGATAAACCTTGGGCTGAGTGGCTGATCGCCATCCACCGTTAGGTATAAAGGTCACCCTCACCATTCACAATAATTTAGTGATATAGCTGCGCTGACAGCTGATCCTAAACATTTTAATAAACATTAACAATAGATCATCTATACGCTGCTGCAGAAGAGCTGAAATTAGTGGGAAAATAGTGGGCTTTGACGGAATTGATGACCCACTTTACTCTCCCAGCTGTGACGCCCAGCTTTACTCTCCCAGAAGTCGACGTCTTAAGCCACAGCAAATGCTGATTGAATGAGTTTCTCTAGGTTTGAGTCGATTGTATAGGATCCACCAGCTCACTTTCTGGAAACGTGCTGTTACAAGAAGATCATCGATCCCCTCACAGTAATTTCTCCAGGTTTTCCTCTTGGACCTCCTTAGTTTCTTTTTTGTATTCTGTCAGGGCCTGCTCGTATTCATTCCAGACACCTGAGCACTTCGCTTTATTAAAGAGCAATTGCTTTAGCTCTAAGTTTGCTTAGCGCCTGTTCTAACAAGCCACGTCTTTGGCATCCTCTATGTGTCTTACAGGCTTACTATTTTCGTAGCTGTAGACGATAAGCTTTCATAACTGGTTTGAGGCCATTTCTTGGTCCTCTTGGAATTCAAGGTGTCTAGCAAGTAGCCTCTTGGAGTTCATGTAAGTTTGACCTGATGTGCTTCCGATAGGTTTTCGAATTCCTTAGGTTAGGAATCCTAACCCCCCTTCAGCTGCACGCGAAGGTCCTCTACAACAAATCTTATGTGTTTATGATCTAATAGGGAAAGGGGAGAACAACACACGTAAATGGCTCGTGGCTTAGGACGTGCCAGTTACGTGTGCTGTTCTCTAAGTGTGGACTGGCCAGCCTAAGGTCCGGTATTTCTTGGTAAACAATATTAGCAAAGCTTGGCTTATTACCCTTATTTAATAATTCAATGTTATTGTTTATGAAATAGTCTAGTAGGTACTCACCTCAATTCTTAATCCCGGTACTTCCCCAGATTATGTGGTGCGCATTCGCATCGCATCCAATAATTCATTTTTATTGTCCCTGTTGCAGAAGCACAATAATTCCATTGCTTCCTCTGGAGGTGGTGTTTTTTCCGAGTCTCAAAGAATATAAGCCGAGGCAATAACTACCTGTTGCTTCCCCTGTATGTCAGCACCTCTACTATGGCCACATAGGAAGTAAGTAAGGAGTTAGCCGAACTAGGTTCTTCTAATGTCAGGGACATAGTTCGGTTTATCAGGAGACCCAAATTATTTTCAGTTAAATGAAAATCTAGTCCCTAAGTGACCGGCTTCAGCTAAACGGTATTTAGGCTCCCGCTTACTTAAGGAGCTAGACGAATTAGGTTCCACTGGTTTGAGGGATTCAGCTCGGTTCATCAGGATCTCTTAATGGTCTTGTTAGGTATGTCATAGGGTTGAGAATCGAGCCCCAAGGTGGTATCACAATGGGCCACTTTGTCCATAGTAAGTAAGTAAGGAGTGAGCCGAACTAGGTTCTTCTAATGTCAGAGACATAGTTCGGTTTATCAGGAGACCCAAATGATTTTCAGTTAAATGAGAACCTAGTCCCTAAGTGACCGGCTCCAGCTAAACGGTATTTAGGCTCCCGCTTACTTAAGGAGCTAGACGAATTAGGTTCTACTGGTTTGAGGGATTCAGCTTGGTTCATCAGGATCTCTTAATGGTCTTTTTAGGTATGTTATATCGTTGAGAATCTAGCCCCAAGGTGGTATCACAATGGGCCACTTTGTCCTAAGAGCCCCCCCCCCCCCCCCCTCCACTGGATGGGTTAAAATCGTGTAGGGTTGCAGCAAAAAAGTTCCACTTCCACCGTGGTTTCGCAAAATCGCAGGATTGCCTGATGTGACTGATTTGGTTTAATTTTCAAAGCTTTTTCTCTTGTAGGTTATGCCAAGTACAACAGCATCTTCGATCCTTAAATTGAAAGAAAAAATCCAAATGAATCAGATTCAGTCAAAAGAATGCCAGTTAATTCGTGTCGGGTGGAAATCTTGTAATAGAATATGGCGAACTTTAAAATTTATTTGCGATAATATGCTTATTTCGTACGACAAATCGGAAACAGCGTCCAACTTTTTCAACAAGAGCCATAATTAGGAAAATACAGGATGTCGCGAAAGTTTTTTCTATCCCTGCATAGAACTTTTGCATGCCACCGAGACTATGCTTCCCCGCAATAATTGACATCAAAGGTCTATGTAGCTCTGCAATTTACATATAAGCAGTGAGCACTATCTCGTCGGGTGTCTTTTTGCAAAACATCACAGTCCGATCCGCATAGCTGTTGTGTAAAATGCGCTCCTCCGTCTGTGCAATGGCTAACTTTCAACTTGCAGTATTATTACTAACGACATGAAGTGAGGTTATGTTTTATTTATATAAACTTTGCAATTATATGAGCTGGCTTCACGCTACGGTATCTGTCTGACATGTCCATCTGATGGCTGCTTTGTTGTTCTCACGTATGTTCCCGGGATCCAGGCTGATGGTACTGATGCTGTACCACAGGCTAGCCGGGATACATTATAGCAGCAGCTGAATATGCCAATCGCTGGCCTTCCTCTTACCGGACAGTTCTTGATGGTCTTTAGGTTTTTATTTCGTTTTCGGATAACACTTGGTGATGGTGATGCGAAGTAAAAGCATTCACTGGAGCACCACAGCGGACAGTGTTGTTATAGTGCAGCACCAGCAGACGTTGGCCATCGTCGACGTTATTTGATGTCCAATCCAAGCCACAAGGAGGGACAGAGTCCCATTGGGAGAAGCAAAAAAGAATTTGTTTATGGTTAAAACGTCCTCGAAGTACAGTAGCCGTAGAGGACTGCATGTTACATGCTTTGGTCATCAAAGTTTTGGTTTTATTTGCTGGTGCTACTGGCGGTGTTGGTACTTTGCGTCCAGCCAGAATCCATTTATAAGTCGCGGCCTCACTTAATGGATGGATGATCTGACTAGCGTACAAGTTCCGAGAGTTAAATTATTCGAAAGAGGTTTCACATTTCAGCGTATGTGACGAACACTTGACAGTTAAAATTCGTCACAAGAGCTACTTTAGTTTGCGGCAAAAGCAAAAACGCTCAGCTCGTGCTTTGGTAAACTCTGTGGAGATTCCACCAATGTACCATGGTTAAGAGGAGAAGCTCCAATTTAAAGAGGTTGCATAGATTTTAATGCATTTAGTAGAGACATGTTCATGTTTATGAATTAATTTTTTATTAAAATGTCATTTTTGGTTGCTGTGAAAACGAAAAGAAAAGTTGCAGAATTTCAGTTTTTATGGCGTCGTATAAATAAAGAAGTGTGATCTTAATAGCATTGTACAATTGTTGCCTTGAACTACTCGTAGATGCTTTTTTTTCCAGATAGTCAGTGAGTCGCAGAAGATAGTCGTCACCACATTTTAATAAAATAGAGCTACAGTAGAATCGCTAGACCATAAACTTCGGATAGTGAAAAGTCTGTATAACGCGTCCTGTTATATTCGTTCATCGACTATCTTATTGCATGAAAAGGGGAATACTAATTCTGTTAATTCTAATAGATTTTTATGAAAACCATATATTTTCGCAGTATGTACAAAAAAAATCCATACCCTAGAAAGGTTGTGTATAAGGGTACCAAACTTCAATCTAAATTTTTCAGGAATCCAATGAGTATAAGCGGTCAAGAGGGCTCATCCTACTCGGACGCAAAATAATTAGCAGTACAGTAACCGTAATCACGGGTCACTGCCTCATAGGTAGACACGCCGATAGGCCGGGCGTGCCTTCAAACGACTTCTGTAGGAGTTGCCACAAAGAAGAGGAAGAGGAAACCATATTTCACCTCCTCGGTAACTGCCCGGCCCTAGCCAACCGTAGGAACCGGTTTTTGGGCTCCCCCTTCTTTGAAGAGTTAACCGAGCTAGACTCCACGGATGTCAGAGACCTGACTCGATTTATCAGGAGTTCAAAATGGTTCCCGACGACGAATTAAGGCTGAACACCCTTCAAAACCCAGTCAAAATTATTTTGACTTCGTTCCACTGGATATAAGAAACTGGTTCGGTGCACAGGGGGAAACATGTTAACCCTCTTATTCCTTAGGTAATTCTATGGGGTTTGTTTAATTCAAGCCTGAATGTGGTAGCACAAAAGGCCTCTTTGGCTTAAGTGTGCCTTCTTAGGCAGCCACTTTAAGCTAACCTAACCTTCATCCACATTAATTTTCGTTCGTTTTCAGAATTCTCTTGTTTACGCCTACCGTATTGATATGGTTCCTGTCGTAATTAATGTGTCAGCGTAATAAAATATTGTAACCAGTCCTAATGTGATATAGGTTTCCTGATGAAATAAGTTAACATTACCGTGGTTGCTCTTAATAGTGAGACGTTAGGTCATGTTTCGTGAAATGATCGTAGAGAGCCTCGAGGGCGCTGGCGGGAAATTCAAATTCAAACGCGACATCTTATCGCAATGTATTTAAAAATAGCACGGTTTTAAGGATACATGGCATACATATCGTTTGTATATTTATTCCAAATTTAGTGGAACGTCATTATTTAAGTAACTGAATTGAATTCTTTCTCTTCTTGATTTTTCTAAGGCCTTTGATACAGTCAATCATAAGCGTATTCTTCGTAAGTTAGCGAATCTCTTTTGTTTTGAAACATCTGCGGTAAAATTGATCAGCAGTTTTCTAGAAGGTCGCAAACAGAAAATAGCACTCGGATCTAAGTCTTCTAGCTTCCTTTCAGTATTGGCTGGTGTTCCTCAGGGCTCAATTCTTGGGCCACTCCTGTTTAGCCTTTACATAATTCACCTTCCCAAGGTACTCAAATTCTCTAAAATCTTAATTTATGCTGATGATGTTCAGATATATCTAAGCTGCCCTCTTGGGTTGACCGAGGACTGTATCTGGCGTGCTGTCTCCAACTGGGCATCTATTAACGATTTAAAACTTCATCCCTCCAAATCTCAAGCTATAGTTTTCTTCAAAAGGTCAATAAACACAGACTCCTTCTCGTCTCTACTGATTGGTTCTACATCAATTCCTTTCGTGGTGAATGTAAGAAACTTGGGAGTTATCATGTCTAATTCTCTCTCATGTGCGGATCATGTCAACAGTATTATTTCCAGGGTATATGGTGGTCTTCGAAGGTCGTGGTATGGTGCCTGGTTCGTTCCTGTGAGTGTGCGCTTTGTCTTGACAAAATCCCTGCTCCTTCCCCTGGTTGCACAGGGCGACATTGTTTGCGGCAGCCTCGACTCGGCTTCGCGAAATAAGCTCAACGTATGTTTAAATTCAATTGTACGCTATGTATACGGGCTTTGGAGATTTTATCATGTTTCGCAGTTCGTCTATGACTGAGAAGCTATTCTTCCTAAAGTCGTCTCGTATGAATAATATTCAAGTACCTAGATACACTTTTCAGCAGTCGAAACGCTCATTCTTCGCTCATGCTGCCACACTCTGGAATTCGCTTCCGTTGGACGTGAGGCGTGCGGGTTCGCTTGGGGCATTCAGGGCGCGGTTGGAATCACACTACCAGGAATAGTGGTGGAATATAACTGATGGATTACAAGTGATGATCTTGCTGAAATGATAAATATCGATAACTCAACCGCTTTTCATCATTTAAAGAAGCTTGGATACATATCCAAGTACGACTCATGGGTGTCGCATTTCTTGACCGATGACAATAAGCTATAGTGTGGCCATTTCTCTCCTTGCATGTAATGAAAAGGAGCCTTTTGGTGATCGACTTGTAACAGAAAACGGAAAATGAAGTCTCTACGATAACGTACAGTGAAAAGGAGCCTGAAAAAAGGAAGGTGAATGTGCAGAACCCGCCGCAAGATCTGGGTAACACCCAATGAATGTTTTGCTTAGTGGCGGACAATAAGTGTGAGAAGTTAACAAGACAAGGCTATTCAAGAATGACGTCCAGTTTTTGCCAATCGGAAGGGCATTACGTTAAAATCGGGCACGAACTTATGCAAGCACCCAATAAAAAGTGCAACGAAATTATGTAGTTTTGGACTAACTGTCTACTAAAAGAAAACACTCAGTCACATACAATACATACACAGGAATATAACCATCTATAATTAAGTAATGCCATCAAACAGTTATTAAAAGAAAACAAGTTTTCTCTCTGTAACGTATTATTTAAGTGTTCTACAACGTTAAGGTAAAATATCCTCTTCAGTTTGTAAAAGGAATAAATTAAAATTATCTCATCTTTGGTAGATTGAACTGAGTTAGGATACGCAAATGAATTATAGTGAAATAGATCTTCTTTAACAGGACGAACGTCTCCCTTATATTTGTTCTTACGTTCCTGGGAAATCCAAGTACAAATGCGTCTATGGTTACTTGATTAAGATTTGATGGAAGTGCAGTCATTTGGAAGCAACTTGATTATATTTTACGTCGTGGGATTGCTTCCATGTTTAATCATCATTTTCTTTGTGGTCTCGTCTATGAGATTCCGATTTGCAGTTAAGCGATTGTTATTGAACCTAGAAGGATATTTTAAAGCTTAATATACTTATTAAATTGTATTTGAGATGATTTTAATTAAAATATAGATAATAGTTTATTTCTTATCACATATCACCTGCAATTTGGATCGCTGGGGTGATGGCTTGCAGAAGGTAAAAGATATCACATAAAGAACCTAAGTAGGATTCAGAGATCTGCGGAAATAGACCTCACCGGTGCCATGAAATCCTGTCCAACGGCTGCTTTAGGCGTGCTTTTGCTTCTTTTGCGGTTAGCCTGGGGGGCAAACTTTATAGAGACGGTATCATCCTGGCTCTCCTGTCAAGATAACTAGCCACACCTCTCACTGACTACATCGCCCCAAAGCTGAACTTTGTGAAAAACTTCGTGGTAAAGATTCTCACCGAGCGAAGCGGAGGAACGGCAGAGTGATGGAGGCCTTTGACACAACGTCACCTATGGATCTAAGAAAAATTGCGGTGTTGCTGCGGCGATTTTCTCAGAGACAGTTGGCATTCAGAGACTTACCGCCTTCCGGGTCATGCGACAGTTTTCCAGGCAGAAGTACTCACCGTCCTTAAGGCTTGTAAAACCGCGGCAGAAACACTAACCCCCGGTAGAGGTGTCGGCATCTTCTCAGAGACCCAGACCGCCATCAATGCCTTCGACTCAGCTATCATATCTCCCAAGCTGGTAGAATGTTCTCGACAAGAACTTTCCCTTTTCTGTGAGCGTCTGAAAGTCACCCTTCTCTTGGTGCCAGGTCACAGGGGAATAGAGGAAAATGAGCGGACCGATACGCTGGCGGTGAACCTCTGTGGAAACTGTTCACATTTCCTTGGGAGCTGCAAGGGGTACCTTTCTATCATACTACTTATCCATGACTAACCTCAGGTGGAGAAGCCTATCCGCTTGTGCCATATCAATGTCGATGTGGCCTTCCTTCAAGAAGAGAGTCGCAGATATTGCTACAGCGGTCTTGGCAATAACTAAACTTTGGCCGGTGGGAACTTATGCGGACTGCTTATACCTCTGAACATACACTGCGCAGCAGCAAGGACGAGAACGGGAAAGAAACCATTGTTCACATCGTTTGTAGATGTTCCGGCAGGAATCATGAACTAGGCAACTTCTTTTTTAATGACCTTAAGGAGGTTTCAACGCAAAGAGATAGAGAGATTATTCATTTCCTAAAATTATCGGTCTAGTGTTGTCTATACCTAACCACCGATCTACTAATCCATCGCGCACAATCATACTAAAAACCGACACACTTTATTGAATCCTGGGCTAGGAGCCTGCTAGACACTGTTACGCTATTAGTACGATTTAGATTAATGCTACGAAATTTTAGACCGATCATTTTTACAGGGAAGATAAGTCCAACTTCATAAACATTGTAACAATGTTTTTTATCATCGCCGACCATTTCACTAGACATTGACAATATCTCTGAAATTTCTGGAAAACGATTATAACATAAAAACCGTTCATTTATATCTATCCACACCTGAATTCATCGCGTCAACATACGGATCTTTTTTAACCCATTTTGCACTCTTTCTCCAGTTTCCGTAATCCCGTGGGGCATGGGGCGGGAATAGAAATTTACCAGATTCGAGAGATGAGAGAACGTTTGCAAGTAGACCTACAATTTAAAGTGGATTCCGAATCACTGACATTTTCTCTGCAACCCTATGGCCTTTTTATCGTAATCTGTTGTTATTAGAAAACAACCATGGATTGCCCTCGGTGGAGTTCGAAAATGGGAGCTCTTAATTGGTTGGACGACACGTTATCACTTGCTCCGCAGACGACACTTTTACATTAGTTTATTTTATTATTAATAGTTCTGTATTAATGTTGGATCGGTACCTTACTCCGAATAGATCCATAATAGATACATAAAACAGCTATGAGGAAATTTACACTTCGCCAAAAGAGTAGCAGCCAAAGTAATGGAACTTTTCGAAGCACACTCAGTCTCCATAAATACTACAGTGTACTATATATGTATGTCTTTTCTGTTATATTTCTTTGAAACAAAATTTATTCCCCATTGTTCTACGTCGTAATCAAAGCAAGCACATGGCTTCACAGGCACAACTGGTGAAACCCTCGCCTCTGCGCACCAAAATCTTAACATAGTAGCAATAAGGCAAATCTGCCAGCTGCCAGCATTCGTATAAAATAGTGAGTTGTTCAATTAGAGCCATCTTCATGTCAAAGTAATCTCAGCGAGCTTGTTAATTGAAATAAGAGTATACGAAATACATTGGATAAGTGTCTGGATTTCTTATGTAGCCCACAGCCTACTCTAGATACAAGCCCGAAAAACATGACAGTTGGTTGACCACCAAGCGTTTCGTCATTATTTCAGTTTTGTTGTACCACAGATTGACCAATCCTTGCACAAACAAATAAAACTGCATACTTTCGTAGCGAGAATCAAAGAGAAACGCTGATGTCATTGACGCATTTTAAGCTCAACAAAACTAGCATAAGAAAGTTTTTCCTTTAAAATACATGAAAATTGTAAAAGAGAGACGCTTTTTATCGTCTTCACATGTTCAGAACATTTGTAAGTTAATCTCAAGTAAGCTCTAATTTAAGACTTTAAATATATTGCGAGAAATACTACGACAAAATACAATTCCCCAAACATTTCCTTATGTCTATTGTGGCAAGTTTTGTTTACACCACCAATGGTCAGCTGTTTCTGTCAGCTTCCGGAAAATTTAAAAGACACAAAACAAGCAAAATTTCCAGTTTTTTATGATTTATGGACATTCAAGACTTCATATTTCGTCTTCAGGGTAAAACGTGGGAGACAATACCAGAAGCCGATTTGCGTATCCTGCGAACGCAAAACAGCAAGAAGTTGTTACTTTTTTGACAACTGCAGAAGCATGTTATGTTATATTATATTTAAATCTGAAAAGTGAGGTGCTGAAGTGCTGCGACCAGTAAAGCCGATTTTGCTAACTCTCTCTATTCCTGAACCAAGCTGGTCCCTTTGAAAAGGTACAACAGCTCATGGAGCTAACGCACTGCGATCCAGCGCACGCCAGCTCAGGGCCTACTATGTAGTTTAATGGCAGAGCCCTAACTGGCGAGTTCCTCCCCCTTTCGTTAGCAGGGAAACCCCGGTTCCAACCAAATTGACTCGATTTGTTTTTCCCAGTTTATCTAATGCTGCTTTTCATTCCCAGACCAATTTTGAATACTTACAGAAGAGCCGATTGCTTTGATCGTCGGAGAAGATACTGGAGAAGGCCTTCTTTAGGATCCCGAATGCATATGCTAGTATGATATATACTTATGCTTGTGGCAAGTTTTCCTAGTATCAATTATACATTGAACTCGCCCTATATGCCAGCTCTAATCCCCGTAACGGTCTTCGATCCGTCCATACACCAGATAAGATGGGGTCAGATACCACAGTCTGCTCGGTCACCTTATCTAGGGTTTCCCTTATGGCCCCTTCCAAAGTTCACAAGAAGGAATCTTCCATCCTTACCTGCAGGCAGTTCTAACTGCCATACCATCAACCTCAATTTGAAAAGGTACGGGGTTTTAGCAGGGTCTTAAGTGCTGCAGTAGCTACTCAATGCCACCATGCGTTCGGCACATACGTAACCATGGGTTTAATAACTGTTGTGACAAACCAGTGCATTGTCCTTGGCGTCAAACCCCTGGTAGCACCATGAGCCCTGTAGCAATCCCAGAAGAAGTTGGAGTTGGTTCTAGTATAGTTTGGCATACAGTATTATCCCCAGTTAGATAGTCTCTAGTAAACACGGTTCAACTAATTCGTACAAACTTCTCATCCTGTTAAAAGAAACAAGTCCGATTTTATCGCAGTTGACCTTGAGATTAACCTCTCGGCACCATAGGAGAGGAGATCAAACTCTACTCTGGGGGCAGCTAATGGCCGGCTCGGTGGCCGGATCGACCTTCCTAAAAGACTTGCAGCAAGTTTTCGTTATCTGATCATTGTATCTCTAAACCAATAGAAGTTCTCGTCCAGGTACCAGGTCGTGAAGGTCCTTGGTAAGCATGCTGACGGTAGTATTGGAGAAAGTGGTGAAGATACTTCTCCGTAATAGCCCTTCCGATAGATTTTTCCATCGTTCTTAGAAGAAACGAGGAAAGACGAATAACGCACTCGGTAAATAATGAAGTGTTAACAAAAAGTGGTAAATAAAGGAACCGGAGGTCCCAGGTCCCAGGTACCAGGACGGCGACCCATGGTTAATTTCTACTGACAACAGATTATGATAAAAAGGCCATAGGGTTTTAGAGAAAATGTCAGTAGTGCGGTATCCACTTTAAATTATAGGTCAACTTCCAATCGTTGTTTCGAATCGGGTAAAGTTGTTTTTCCGCCCAGGTCCCACAAGGGGTTACGTTAAGTAGAGAGAGAGAGAGAGAGAGAAAAAATCAAGCGGACAAAAAGCTTACAGAGCATAGGGGAGAGCACACCGTAGCCCTTTTGTAATAGTGCCAGATATATACCATCTTTGCCCGGGGATTTAAAGGGTTTAAAGATGAATAGGGCATCCTTGATTGCCCTATAGGTGAAGGTTGAGACGACCATGCGCAGGTCTTCTTTAGCTGCTATTCCCCTTACCCTTTATGGTGGATCACTGCTAATGAGATTTTGAGTGCAGCATAACTTAAGAGTGTCTCCTCTCGGGTAGGAGTAAACGATACATCAAGCTTCCTGAGTGAGCCGAAGACTTCTACGGTCACTTTTATAAGTGGTTTTTGCAGTCTTTCAGACACCCTAGCGCGCTCTACGCAGCTTCAAAAGCGCTTGCACACTGCCACAGCCTACTCTAGATACAAACCCGGAAAATATGACAGTTCGACCATTTAACACCATGTCGTGATTATTTAATTTATTTTTGTACCACAGATTAACCAATCCTTGCACACATATAAAACTGCACGCTGTCTTAACCAAAACTAAAGAGAAATGATGATGTCATTGACGCATGCTAACCTTAAAACTTCAACAAAATGAACACAAGAGAGAGTCTTCCCATTAAAACACATGAAAATTGTAGATGATAATTTTTTTTTATGGTGACCACAATGTTAAGCAATTTTGTAGTTTCACGTCAAGTAAATTTCAAGATGAGACTTTACAAATCCTACGGAAAACACTACGAGAAAGTAAAATTCCCCAACCTTTTCATATTCTTTACTGTAGCAAGTTTTGGTTTGCTTACACCACCAATGCTCAGCTCTTCGTATCAGTTTCCCGGCTTGTATCTAGAGTAGGCTGTGACACTTCCCTCTTTGACTTCCGTAACCCTCTCTCTAGATGTAGTCCGCAGCTCAGAAAGTCATCATCAGGGAACGTTTCTGTGGTGGGACTTTAACGTAATAGGAAAGCAGTGCCTGAGTGCCATCAGCATAGATTGATTGACTAAGTTTCCCGGAAACTCAATGTCTTGGGTGGATCTGATCGTTTTTGTATAGTGTTTTATCGTCCATAATTGTATGGCACATCTTACACCAAAATTGTAGTAATACTCTCAAATTTCAATGGTCTATTGGAGCTCTTAAGATTTTTCTGGACGAGAAGACAAAAGAGCAATCGTCTGTTCTGGGAAAGCCACATATAAATTATAGTTATCATTTGAATATGGATTGGGTAGTCTGATATTGCATTTGTTATTGTCATCCAATTTAAATCTAAACAAATCCAAAAGAATAAAATTGCCCGAAAAGAACGAAAAAAAAAGAAAATCATAATTAAAAAATTTCAAAATAAATATGACTTTATGGAGCGAAAACAATTATCGTCTATCAAAAGAAACCCATAACGTAAAGATGACGATTGTTACCCTTTTTAGCCCTTGGCTTCCTATTAGTTTCCAATGAAGTCGTCTAATTTCTTATTTACAAACAGGAAAGCCCCCCTCATTAGCAGCCAAATTCAAAAAATTTACGCATACGTAAATACCAGAAAATTTTACAGTGGCCCAGAGCGTCAGAATTCAAAAAGCTTCGCGGATGGGGTTATCATTTGCCCGCGTAAATTACTTCTTCCTGCTGCTGCTGCTGCCCCCAGTTAAATAAGACAACAGACATTTTCGCTGTGCAATCGCCGCAGGGTTTCAGGGTTATTACTTCTCTCTACAAACAACAATTGCACTCCCGCTGAATTTAAATTAAAACTGTACGGGAAAGAAGAAAAACAGCTCAAGTTATGGGAGCTTTTTTATTTTACTCCGCTACTGATACTACACAAAAATTGCGTACTTCAGTTTCAGCCAGTTGCACGTTTCCACCGTTCCCTGTTTTTTTGCAGAAAAACACTTTAAAAAACTTTTTTACTTTTATGCATGATTGGACTTCATTTTTAAGGTGGATTTAACTGTTTAGAGGGACTTCTTTTAAAAAGAAAATCTTCTGGCGAAATACTTTTTAATTGCTAATTCAGAAATTGTTCAGTGATGTTTCAATTCAATTCAAACTTTGTCATGACGTAAGCAGACGGTTGCAAATCCTACCATAAAAATTTATTCATAACTAAAAGAATACATACTGAAAACAAAGTATATAAAATCATATTTCCTTACGTAGTAGCAGGAACTCCCAAGTAAAAATTACTGAGTTGGTATATTCACGCCCAAACCAAGTAGACACGTTTATATTTTCAAAGGTGTTTATGCGCCCGTAGATAGCATGCATAGCGAACAAACGCGCCCAGTAATATTAAGCACGTTCCCGCTACAGGTACGAAAACTGAAAAATACGCCCGCCACAGAAGAATGGACGCTCCCGCTACAGGTACAAAATTGACAAGTACACCCTCCATACGGGTATGCACGCTTCCGCTACAGACACAAAAATCTGAAAATGTGCCCGCCATAGAGCTATGCACGCTCCTGTTACAGATATGAATGGTCTTGATTGAATTCATAATATAAAAAGTATAAGAATAATAGGAATGAAGACCACCATACAACATTGATATATTTCAGTTTTGTCACTTCCACTATACCACTTGAACAACTAGGTATTAAATTTTCACATGTATCTGTCCAAAACATTAGGGCCAGCTGATTAAATTTTTTTAAGGTTTTTAAAATAAAAAAGATCATATTCAAATAATATGTACAAAATCAATTTCTGCGTGCGCGCATTCAACAACTTGGAAACTATATGATAGAATTAACCCTTCTAACTCACAAGGCGCACTTCTCAGGTAGAAGCCTAGAATCAATTCAGCTATTCACCAGGATATAACAATATATTAAGGTGAATGAGACTCCCACACCACAATGCAAAAAACATATAAAATCAAAACTAGACTACGCACACATATAACAATCACAGAGAACAGAGATCGTTTCAGCGAATCTTTAGTAAGGGTTAGGTCGGAAAAAGGGCACATATTCACGGCTCTACACATGCGAATTATGGGCTCATGCATACTATAGTTAGATCGAGAGTGAACGACATGTAGTAAAGAAAGTCTCCTAAAGCTATACGGAGTATGTTTATAAAAAAAACCTTACCTGCGAGGGCACGAGAATCTATGTTCGTGTTAAAAGCTGGTGAATAAACAAAGGGGTCTGCAACTCTGCGCTTTGCCTCCAAAAAGTGCATATTAAGCAATCGGAGGCGATCATCATAAGGAGGAAGCCATAATGGATCATTCCACGGGAGGTCTCTTAGTGCGAACCTTACAAAGTTCCGCTGTACCGGCTCAATGCGTCTAGAATGAACAGCATAGCAAGTTGACCAAACCTGAGATGTATACTCGAGAATTGGTCTAACCAAAGAAAAAAAGTCTGATGATCAGAAAACTCTCCTGACCACCGCTTGACATAATTCAGAACTGAATTACTCCTAGACACAATATAGTTTATGTGCAGAGTGAAATCGATCTTTTTGTCTAGCTTCATCCAAGATCTTTAACGGACTGCACGCGACGGATAGTAGTATCCACAAAGGTATAATCAAAGACGAGCTGACTGAGATTCCTAGAGAATGACATAACTTCACATTTATCCGGGTTAAGTTGCAGGCCAATTGATCCACACCAAACCTTGAAGGTGTTTAAATCATCCTGAATGCAGGAAGAATTATAACTGTTTTTAACGCAGAAGAAAATCTACATATCGTCCGTATAGATTAAGACTTTGGAGTGTTTAATCAGGGGGAAAATGTCGTCAATGGCAAGAATAAACAGCAGCGGACCAAGATGGCTACCCTGAGGTACATCAGAAGAAGCCCTAACGACTCTAGATAAAGTATTACGAAAATATACTCGATATGTCATATCTGTTAAGTACGAGGACCATCAAAGGCGGGAAACCCAACTTTCTAAGTTTGAGCAGGGAGTTTATCAAATGCCTTGCTGAAGTCGGTGTAGAAGCAGTCGTTGTGGAGACTCTGTTGAAAGGCAGAGATTACGTGGGACGTAAATTTAAGCAGGTTAGTTGTCTTCAATCTACCAGGCAGGAAGCCATGTTGATTAGACGAGATTAGCCCCTTACACGGCCCCATAAGCTTTGAATATAAAACAGACTCGAACAACTTGGGTATGCTGGAAAGCTTCGCGATTGGCGTATAATTTTTAATCAAGTTTTTGTGACCCTTTTTATAAACAAATTATAAAAGAACTCTTCCATAGCGTTTGAAATCTAGCGGCCTGAAGAGACTTGCTGAAGAGGAGTTCCAGTGGAGTGGGTAAGGCGTCAGAGCAGGGCCTCACGAACGCAGGTGAAACACCTTCAGGACCAAAGGAAAAATCTATTTTAAGCTCCCTGATACTATCCATGATAATATTACAAGATATATTGGGCAAAGCAATAGAGGCAGCAGGACGCTCCTGGATATGATCAAACTCTTCCACGGAAGGCGCAAAATTTCGAGAAGAAAAGGTTCTCTCGAAGAACAACGCAAAGTTTTCGGCAGTTGCAACTGCACGACCCCTTGTACCATATAGTAGATGGATAATTATCAGTTTTCTTCTTCATATTTACAAATTTGAAAAAGGTACGAGGGTCACTATGCAGAGGTAGGTGGTCACATAAGAAATGCGCAGTAGGAAAAGCGCAGCTGCGCCGTAGTAGGAGGCCTCAATCTACGAAGATAATTTTATTGTTTTAATTTAAAATTTTTGTCTAGAAAAGTATACTTTTCGTTTGAACTATTTTGTGCGTCTTTTCGAAAAATAGAATGTTTACTCACGCATACCGTGCCTCATATGGGTGCCATTCAGGTGTTTTGACGCTGTACGTGTCCGTTTCAAACTAAGAATGGGCGAGTCTTACTTTTATTCGGGCATGACTCTATATACATTATAGTATATTTTACAAAGGTGTTGAATCTGAATAGACTTAATCTGAAGTACTGAAGAACTGAAAAGGCCAAAAAATTTAAAATTAATTTTTTTTATTTAAGAAAAAATACCTTACAAAATTAATTAAATAAGTAATCCAAAATAAAAATAATAAATACAAAAGATAATAAAATTAAAAAGTAAAAAAGGTCAAGAGAAATAAAAAGATAGGTCCGATAAGTTTAGTTTTCTGTATAAGAAGAGAAAAGCGAGATTAGTGCTTTGTGTATTTAAAAATTTGCTGAATACAGTACTTAAGTATGGCCGAAAACAGCATCACGATATCCGAAACAGCACGAAAATAATTAGCTGAGCATTGGAAAAGAATTGTTGCGGAAATTCAAGAAGGTCCCCACCAAAATGCTGAAATCAGTGATAATTTATAATAATGTTTTAGAGAAATCTCTAACAATTAGCTCAAAGCAAGGCTTAGCAAACAAAATCGTTGAGGTTCTCAAAGCAGAATGAATTTATTGTTTAGCCGAAAACATTCTATTCGATAGGCACAGAGTAAAAATGACCTATCTACATGTTCCGCGCAAAAATGAACCGCGTGAGATTCCGGACAAAAGGGAATCAGAGAAAAACTCCGGGCAAAAACGACTTAAATGCGTTAACTTTGCATTACTTTTTGCAAATAAGTCCTTTTTGCTCGGAGTTTTTCTCTGACTTTCTTTTCCGGTTCGCTTTTGTGCGAAACATATTCTGAGCCACTTTTGCTCGAACCTTGTAGATAGGTTATTTTTACACTCAGCTTTTTTACTGTCAAAAATGCATTCGAGTTAAATAAAAAAAAATACGGTAGCTGTTTTTCGGATGTGTGAAATAAATGAATGAATGAAACAGTTGATGGCTGTCAGAAGTTTATTTAATTGTATTTACTTTGTAGGACTTTTTATAGGATTTTATAGAATCTGAGGGAGCAATTAGGTAAGCTGGTTAGCGTTATATGGTAGAATAGGTACAAGTAAGAAAAATTATTTTAGGTTGAGTACTCAACAAAAGGTAAGTACCGAAACTATGCGTTATTTTCTTCCTCTGAACTTTCATTTAACTATTTATTTATTTAAGAAACAGATTCGCCAAAACTGACTACTACAAATAAAACTATAGAGTATTCAAAATGTAAGCTAAAGCTAAACTTAATCAAATATTAAGCCTCAGTTGGCTCTTCAGCTGCCGTCTGGAACACCCAAGCTCAATGTAGGCAGCGCAATCGTTTGAAAGGCGTGACATATAAGTAACCGATTCGTCCAATCCATAACTTGTTCGATTGTGGAATATGGAAAAATTCGGTGCTCCTTAATTACCGGGCCGGGATGGATATGCCTACATCGTTCAGTAGTTCCGAGGAGTTGATCGTCCCCTGCAGTAAATCATACAAAAAAACAATTTCATAAATTTTGCGTCTCTTTTCAAGGGAGACGAGAGAGATCAGAGCAATTCCAGCAGGATAGGATGGAAGGAAGAAAGGTTCGCGTCAGGGAAGTCTGCGGAAGGCGAACCTAAGGAATGTGGACGGCGAAATAGGGATCCCATACCGGACAAGCATATTCCAGAAGAGGTCTAACGAATGTGCAGAAGACGAGCCTAGTTTAGAAGGGATCGTCAAGTTCCTTAGGCCAATCTTTTCACAAAGCCAAGCATTAAATTACCCTAACCCACAACAAAGTCTACGTGGTCCTCCAAAGATAGACGGGAATTAAGAACCACCCCCAGGTCACTGACCCGGTCAAGCCTTCCCAGTGTATTTCCGTCTAAAGAGTAGTCAGAGAGGATGGGAATCCTTTTGCAGGTAAACGTCATTGCGGTACATTTGTCAGCATTAAGGGAAAGACGGTTACTGGAACACCAATCATGGAAAATGTGAATGTTGGAATTTAACAAAGCACAATCGTCATCACAAGAGACGACGCGGAAGATTTTGGCATCATCGGCATAACACAGGATGCTGGATTTAGTCAGGAGCAACGAAACATCATTAATAAATATAATAAAAAGGAGAGGGCTGAGAGTACTACTCTGAGGCACCCCGGAAGGAACAAAGATTACGTTGGATAAGGCACCACGGATTAAGACACAAGCCAGTCAACAAGAAGCAGCAGAAACCTAAGCATATGAACCTTGTGAATGAGAAACCCGTGGTCTATTCTGTTAAAGGCCTTACTAAAGTCGGTGAATATGCAGTCAATCTGGAAGCCAGCCTCAATCGGCGACATACATGTGATGCACAAACTCGAGTAGGTCGGTGGTAGTGGATTTACGCTTAATGAAGCCATGCTGAAAGGTCGGCAATGAAAATGGAGCACGTCACTGATTTGGGCTTCTAACATCTTCGCACCGTGGCACAGGTTGGCAATGGGTCTATAATTGGAGATGTCTGTTTTGTTACTTTTCCGGAGCCTGTAGAAAAGGCCGCAGCCCAGAGATACGTTGAACAGAGAGCAGAGAGCAAGGGTAACAGACAAACAACACCTTTTCAAAAACGAAAAAAGGACGCCATCAGGACCACATGAAATCCGTCGGACAAGTTCGACAAGTATTCAGTGATAGTGACGATTTGAAAATCTAAGTCCTTGGGTTCAAGGGAAGTGGGTGAAAGCCCAGTCAAGTGGAAAAAATCGGTAGAGATAGCATCACAGCCACAATCACAGAAAGAAGCAAGAAAGGTGTCAGCGAAGAAATTGGCCACCTCAGCGGAGAAGAGGTAACCGCCGCTGTGCCGTTAAGAATTAATAAACTTCCACAGCAGAGTGGATTTTGAGTTCGATAGAAAACTATTGCAGGACGTCTGCAGATCGCGGGAGACCTGAAGATAGAGGTCGTAGTAAGTCTGGTACTTTGCGTCGCACCTAGAGGAGTAGAACTTTTTCCATGCCTTTGCTTTTCAGGTTTGTGAGGTGTCTAAGGGAGCTGTCCATCCAGGGCTGAGATGAGCGAGGGGAGTGGGAAGAGGAGACCAGAACACATTGAGTAAAACAGTTGTATAGAACGTCGTCGAAAGAACAAACCAGCGAGGTCAATGTCGGGCTCGGCAAATACGTTCGTCCAATAAACATTCAAGAAGCCAATTGTTAAGAGTAGAGAAATCAGCCTACAGTTAAGGAAGAAACACTATCAGAGGTCTCGAAACACACGACAACCTGGAATGCACGATGGTGGCTGGTTTCCGGCATTAAGAGAGTAAGGCACCTGTTCACTAACACAAGGTCTAATGACTCTCCCGTTCACAATGTCGCTGCATTGTGTAAGACCCATGTTGCCGAGGAAGGATAGAACATACTGGGGTGTAGGCGAATGGGAAACCAACAATTCCTCGGTCTCAGAGGACCGAATCCAAAGGAAAGGTTAAAGTCACTAAAAACAAACGCCACATCGGAGGGTAGTGGGGCATCGCTCAGACTGTCTATGGACAGAGAGTTGATTAAATATAAGCGAAGGTGAGCCAGGGAGAATGTAAATAGTGGAGACATACAAACTTTTCTGAGGAAACTTTAGGGTAACGCATAAAAACTCCAAGGCGTCGGAGTAAGCGACCTACATTACCGAGCAAGGAATGCCGGTCCTGACGGCACAAAGCAACCCACCGCCGACTGGAGCGCATAAATCAAAGTGGTGTTTACGCGCAAAACCCTGGAATTCAGTACCAAAGAGCTCGGCGTCGGACATGCCGCACATAACCAGGTCTCGGACGAACAGATAACATCGAAATCAGCAAAGCAGAAAGCGGAAAATAATTGCGAGGCTTCAGCTCCTCGACAGGTGAAAGTTCATTTGATCATCAACTGAATTGAAAATACATAACTATAACTGACTTGTTCAATCCATAGTCAATTTCCAGAGAGTCCAAGGATATCAATTTAAGTTTGTCAGCGTAAGAAGGCAGAAATGGTCATTATTCCAAGGATCATTGGCCTAACAAATGTACAGTAAAGGATCCTACTGATATAAGGATCGTTAAACTTCTTTGACCACCTCTTTATGAAGCCAAAGGTTGCATTCGCTTTTACCAATAATAGTATCAATGTTATCGTCAAACGAAAAACGAGTAATAAGCAAAATGCCCAATTCTTTGGATTTGTAAAGTCTATTTACAGAGTGTCCATCTATGGAGAAGCTCAACAGCATGTGATTTCTTTTACGAAAAAGCAAATTACAGTGCATTTGGTCCCGTTGAAAGATCATTCGAAATTGAACAAAATAGCTTGGCATCATTAGCGTAACACAAACTTCTCGTCCGTGATGGAATTAAGGATATATCAATGACGTAAAGAAAAAAGAGTAAAGGTCCAAGATGACTATCCTGTGGCACCCCAGAAGTAATGCGGATCATATCCGAAAGAATTTCACGAAACAAATCACGTTTAGAGCGCTCGGGTAAATACCAGCATAGTTACTAAACAAAACCGGAGGAAAATCAAAAATCGACAACTTACGAAGGAGAATTTTATTATTAATTCGATCAAAAGCCTTACTGAAGTCAGTGAAGATACAATCAATTTGTTCAGCATTTTCAGTAGGAGAAATGCAGTAATTCGAGAATTTCAACAAGTTGGTTGTAGTTGCTGGAAAGGAGATGAGAATGGTTTACAGTGAAAATAGGGAACCTTATATATCAGGATCTCAAAGCCAGTCAAAAAATGGATTGCGATGGGCCTGTAGTAGAGATATTACTCTTTTTGTCCTTTTTATGCGTCGAAATGATAACAGAATGCTTCCAAGTTTTGGGAAAAACGTCACTACGGATAGATAAGTTAAACAAGGAGGAGGGCTAACTAAGAAACAAAGTTATGAAATTTTCAACGGGGGCGTAAATGCAACACTTTCATGATTTACCAAAATTGACAATGTAGACGGTTAAGATTTACACAACTGCTATTGTTATAAATCTCTAAAAAACATTCGTGAACATCGAAGAGGGTCGGATTCAGACATTTCTTCGAAATTAATCGTTTTTTTTTGTGGAATGATAATAGTTTGCTTTAAAATAACATGTCTGCAAGCGGAAGCATAGAAAGCTTTCTACATCCGCTTCTCTATGATTCATTTTTTCCACATATTCTGTCTACACAAAATTTACAACCAACACAACGCAACTCTGCATATTACCCCATAATCACCTTCCTCTTTTCAGTTTGACTATTGCTTACACCTGTAAAACTGGGCAATAGATATGTTTCCGTCTGCATTCTGACTACGTAAACAAAAATGAAAGTTTGTTTTTCTTGCAATAAGGATGGCAATTGTTATGAACACTGAAATAAGCCTATCATGCCAGTAAACTATCCGGAAGTTTTCACTTCACACAAATTATTTCAGAACATCAACAGGTATCTACTTACCTGGAGCCCCACACTACGAGCGCACGAAATCCTCGACTTATTTCAGAGTAAAATTAGGAGAAATAAAGTTTTCACTTAAATTTCAGTTAAAATTTAATTATCGTAGCAGAGAATTTTTGCAAATGGATTTCTACCCAAGGAACAAAGTAGACCAGGACCACATCATCCTCTGTTTTCAGACACCCCACATAGAACACACTTTCCTGGGTTGCCTATGTGGCGTTCACTTGTGCATCCCTGACCCGGAAAGGCTGAGACAAAGTGGATACAAAACCTTTTTGCAAAGTTACAGACAAGGCTAGCTTGGAGAGGTTTATATATAATATATATAGCGGGGCAGCAGCACCGAAAAGAAACAAAAATTAAAGGCAGAATGGGCTTGCTGAGGAGAGCCTTGGAGTTGGGTAACCCAAAAGGTGCAGGCTGAGGGGAACCCATCCAACATGGAATAGTAGGATACGCGGCAGAGAAGGAAACGTTTAGGGTGTAACGTTACACTGTGTCTGCTGTCTGGTTTGGTCTGGACTCCAACTTGAATCTCTTGTCTGGGGCTTAAGTCAAGTTTTAGCTGGCGATGGCTATGGATGGAGATTTGTTTTTGTTTGCTTGGGGCACATTTGGGATCTTTTTGTTGCTACTCGAGTCACCGCTTGTCAGTGATGCCTGATGCTGCTCTGCAAGTTCCGTGTGCCACGACAGCCTCCTATCCTATAGGCCTCGATGCGGTCGATCTTGGCTCATGCTGGCAATTGCATGCAGCTCGTAGGTTGCAATGTTTTATTTCTTTCTGCGTTTTTTGCCGCCTTCCATTCTCCACAGGTTTTTTTCTTTCTATTTTTAATCGAACATTCTTGTCTGGACAAGGGTTTCTAATTTTAATCTCCACGAGACCATCAGAAGTGGAATACGAATACGACGGACGCGTAGACTCGTAGTATGCAACAATATAATCAAAAAGGAGCCCAGACGTAATTCCAAGGTCACGGAGAAATTACGTCCAAGGATAATGGCAAAATAATTGCGTTGAAGTCAGGTGGTGCAAGCATAGGGGGCAGGTGATTAAAGTATCATTAATCGGGCGACTATCGAAGGGAAACAGAGGTAATCTAAGCAGGTGCAGATGCCAGTTGGGATTTATCTATGTGCGAAACGTCTGGGTCTGAGCCACATATTAACGCAAATTCCCGGAATGCCGGATTGTTTGGGTGTGCCAAACCAGACAACTTAAACATTTCACGGTTTGATATTTCTTAGAACTGCCGCCGTTGACAAATTTTCGCTGAGATTTCTACATAAATCGCAGAGGGTTAGTAACGCCACATTCGTCTACCGAGCCTCGGCAGCACCAAGAAGCACAACTGGAACCCATTGATGTTCTGCAGATGGGCATATGGCAAATTAACAAAATATTTTACAACCAGAGGCACATTAGGACCAAAAATTGCACCCTGTGGATGTTATTTTTTCTCAATGAGGATGGATTGAGATGCCGATCGCAAGTACTTCTTCGTCTTAGCAGCTCAGCGATTTCATGTAGCTTTTATGTTATTGTTGCTAGCCGACCGAGCCAGGCGCAGGCAAGTCCTTTTATTGACCGGGCTGGGTTGGCGTTCTTCTTCCGTACTTCATGCTCTCTTACACCGTAATTGCTTGACGATGATTGAGTTTAGATATTGCTGCAAATGTCACAAAGGGACCGCTGCATTCATAGCTGGGGGTAAAATTAAGTGGCTGCCATGAAACTCAATTGCACTGATGATTACTGCGGCGCGCCTTTACTCGAGGCAATTTCTTTCGTTTTGAGGTTCGCGGCTTACCTGAAACCGACATTTCCATCAAATTGCGCTCTTTATCAGATGTTTTTCTTTTTGGATAAAGATGAATTGGTTACTTAGGTTAGATTAACTATTTTTGTTACGTCTACTGCACTGTTCGGTTATGTAATTTTTATTGTAAGCGAATGTTAGAAGTGCACGTCGTTCGCGTAAGATGAGCTTTTCCAGGTGTAATGAAAGAGAGTCAGGTCGGAAAATTCATTTATTATCCTCAATGAATTATCTTCATCGATGGTGTAAGGGGTAATATTCCAAAAACTCATTACGAGAGCCGCAGGCTCGAGTCCCATAGGCGGCCACACACATTTGTTTTTATAATGAATGCAAATTACCCTAAAAGGCCATTGGAGACTGCAGAGTGATTATCTGGTAGTTTGAAAAGAATAAATGCATTTATGATGATACCAAAGCTGAGGTGAACTCTGTTATTTAGTAGCAGTTCCTTAGCGGGAAAGATGGAAGGGTGTGGCGAATTGAAATTAAGCGGTCAGCCGAAGGAGATGAATATGGCATTCCGTCTGAATGCCCGTAATTCGTTAAAAAAGGGTAAGATATACTTTACAGAGGCTAAGGGATACACAAAATCAAGAAGTTATATAGAAAGTTTAATTTGAAAGAGAAAAGTCATTAATAGATAGAAAAAAAACCTTTCTTTACACCGGCATTAGAGATTCGATGTAATTCCGTCAGAAATTACCTTAATTGAGGGTGTTGAAACTATGTTAGGTTATGTTAGTTGGTGGACACCGGATTGTAACTGGTTGGCCTCACATTGACTTTAAAATGGTCCGCTTTGTTACGACTTCAAAGTCACCTCAACTGAATCGATCTTGTAAATACTATGGCGTAATTAATTAAACCAGACGCAGCTATTGAGAGACCTGGTTAGGTCGTTTAGCTCGCCGTCGACGAACTCTTCTAGTCAGTAAAGGAAATGTTTTCCAAGGACCTAAAATCTTTTCCTGGCCAACCACCTGGCATTCGCAAAGTAAATACTGAATGCTTTAAACTTCCTTCTCGCCTAAGCAAGTCCGACAGAAGTCTTTGGCAGACGTGCGCATGCGACCCGCGTAACCGCAGTGATATTACGGAGGTTCCGTTTTATTCTACTTAGGCAACATTTTTCTTGATAGGCCCTTCGCTATCAGATCGCTCCATCTGTGCTCGACGATCTGAAAAGTTCAGTTTTTTCTCTTTTTACGAATATTAGAGGCAGGCTGAGCGTTTTGCCTGTCTGTCTGTACGTACACTGCGCTCAGATGTGAACCTTTTTTCGCCAGAACATTGTCTGCCCCATTATCAGCCTATACATCACTATGTACAGGTCTTGTGTAAAGCCCAAGCTTTGGATACCGCTGCGGCAACTATACACCAGCTGTGACTTTACCATATTAGAATGGAGAACCGTGACGGCTGCTTGACTAACATATCGCACTACACCTTGATAAGTTTCTGTGTGTTGTCGCCTCTTCAATGACCAGAATCTCTTGTTCAAATACACTGGTCTGGTAGTAGATATGAGTTTCGAATGCTAAGGTGGTCGGGGAATACACCGACCCCCACCCCATTTTCCACTTTTGAGCCGCCCGTGAAAATCAGTATTTCTGATAATCTTTCTACTCCACGCTACGTAGTATTCGAGTAGAGGAAGCTTTCTTGAAGCTTATTCTAGAAACAATATAGTCAGTACTCACCAGCAGATAACTGCCCAGGGTCATTAGTGTATTACTGGGGTCATAGTCTGTAGTTTACCAACTTAATGATTCCGCCAATCTAATGAACTAACCTGGATGTCCAGTAGAGGGAGATGGATCAGCAGTTGGCGTTGTATTTTTTCCCCCTGAGATACTCAAGAAGGCAGCTCTGTGAACTTTGGTGAGCTTCCTAAGGTAAAAGTTCCTTTACAGTGCGCCCTAACAAACTAAGATTCCGTATGTTAGGATTGGTTTTGCTATAGATGTATGTATACATTCACTGAACTGTACGAAGTGTAATTCCTCATTTCTTCTCTAGGCTTTTCTTGTAGCATAAAGCGCTATCGAAGCCTTCAATGTGTGTGCGCCAGTTTAGTTTGGAATCAAAAACGATATTCAAATATTTCACTTAGGTCCTTACCGTTAAGGTCTTGCTCCCCAGTCTGGGTGGTACAAGGAGTCCGAATCATCTTTTCCTTGTAAACAGAACCATTTTGGTGTTCTGGGCATTGCATACCAAACCGCAGTTACCTGTAGTTATTATGCCCAGTACTCTCTCCGTTAGTTTGCTTATGGAGATTAAAGACTGTCCTGATGCCAGTAATACCAGGTCGTCTTCTCCCGGTGTACACCACTTCTCTATAGCGCATTTAGAACTTTATCAGCAACTAACAGCCACAATAATGGATATAGCACGCCAGCTTGTGGGATTCCTCTACAGACGGCTTCAACAATCTCGTGGCTTATCGGTTTCCTTAGTTTCTGCTGGCTACTCATAATTGCCTCGTTCCATTGACAGATATATAAACCTATTCCGTGGGATCTGAATGCATCGTAGAGGAACTCAATTTTGACGTTGTTGAAGACATTCCCTATTTCCAGAAAAGTACGCAATGTTAATTCCTAATATCTGAGAGTCAAAGAGTGCTTACCACTTCACGAAGTGAAGTCTCTACTGAGCTCCCCTTCATGTAGTCTCTACTGAGCTCCCCTAACACGGCTGGAAAGAAGGACAGCGCGAAGGTGCACAGTAGCATGTCAGACTTCATAAAATTCTTCATTATATCTGAGCCAACGATTACCAAAGTTATCAAGACAGTGGTTTCAACGTTTCCTAAGGAAAGCTAGCAATTCTCCTTTAGACCGAATTCCATATTAGCGGTCAATTCTAAGATGATTAATTTCTATATATTTCATCAGCGTATTGTTAACTACTTCAAAAGGCTTAAATAAAAATGTGAAGTGTAATTAGACTGTAGTTTGAGGGAGCGCCTATATGTTTTCTGTAATTTAAGGTGGGGCATAATTCATTTGGTTTAGATAGGTGTTCAGTTTTAAGTCCCCACTGTACATACCTGCTCCTTTTATCAAATTCGGGCCTATCAGTAAAAATTGCGACGTCAGTTAGACTATTTTCATAGAGTGCCCCAGTAATATAAGCATTTCATGGTATCTATTAATTACCCTTACTTTGCATGGTATTAATAAAGTGTTATTTCCCATCTCCATAGGTAGCCGTAGAATGAATCAAAATATCAAATGCACCTTAAGTTTTGCTATTGTCAAGTAGTGAAAAAAAAGTAATTTAAATTTCAACTGCCGTTTTTGTACTATACTATTGTAACTTTTTTTATGAAATTAGGGTAAGGGGAATGAGGGACCGAGTGTATGTTTTTAAGATTAAGAACAAGAACAAGCCAGTTATTTCAGGCTTCTCTTACCTGTTGTTACTACGTCATCGCTCTGACCGAAACCTGGGATCATAACGGTTTTAATGATGCTGAAATTCTTGACGAGTTCTATCAGATTTTTCGTAAGAATAGATACTCTGACTCCATGGCTAGTGGGGGCGACGTGCTGGTTGCATTTAAATCGCATTTGGATTGCGGGTTGGTTGATATACCTGCCTTTTCCGACACGCTCACAATTGAGCTCTTAGCTCTCAGGATTTCACTGATGAAGATGCACATTTTCCTGCTTTGTTGTTATATCCCTCCAAACTTGACAAACTATGTTGATGTAGATGGTAGAAGTCCTTACGATATTTTAATTCTTAACCTAGATTTTATTAGTAATATGACAAACCCAGAGTATGAAATCATCCTTCTTGGTGATTTTAACTTACCCAGCGTTCAATGGGTACTCTGATGACGCTGACTACATTCCCTTTAATTGTCTTACTGCTAAAGACTCCCATTTTCTTGACGCCACCTCCTCCTCTGGTTTACACCAAATGAGTGATGTAAAGAACTCTATGGGAAGACAGTTAGATCTTATCTTTTCTTCTGATTCGGGTAACACTATAGTCGAACCGACTTCTCGGAACTTATCCGTTATTGACAGTTTGCATCCACCCATTTTCATCTCTTTTTGCTACGATGATTCTAATACTGCCGACCCCAACGTAGATCAATACGTTCTTGATTTTAAAAGGGCGGACTTCTCTGATCTTTCAAACAGGATCCTTTCGATCGATTTCGCATCTCTTTTTGATGATAACGATATCGACGAGTGCGTTTCCGTGTTTTATGATAGGATTTATGATCTGTTTAATTTGTGTGTACCACTCAAACGGTCAAGATCATCCTGTCAGTCCCCCCCCCCCCCTGTTATACTAGAGATCTACGTAGACTTAAAAATAAGAAAAATAGACTATGGAAAACTTACTTACGCTGTAGAAACACATCAACTTATTGTGATTTCGTTTATTGTCATCACAGCTTTTCAGCGTTATCATCATCCTTATACAGGGAATACCTCGATAATGTTCGCGATAACTTGCATAATGATCCTCGTACCTTTTTTAAATTTGTTAATATGAAGAGGAAAACTGATAATTATCCATCTACAATGTGGCACAATGGATCCTCTAGTTGCAGCTCGCCCGATATAGCCGACAACTTTGCATTGTTTTTCGAGGGTGCCTTTTCATCTGGCAATTTTGTGCCTTCCCTGGAAGAGTTTGATCATATCCACGATCGTTCCGCTACCTCTATTGCTTTGCCCATTATATCTCGTGATATTATTATAGATCATATCAAGGAACTTAGAATGGACTTTTCTTTTGGTCCTGATGGTATTCCACCTGCATTCTGGAGATGCTGTTCTGACGCCTTACTCACTCCACTGGAACTCATCTTCAACAAATCTATTCAGGCCGGTAGATTTCCTACGTTATGGAAGAGCTCCTTTATAATTCCTGTTTATAAAAAGGGGCATAAAAACATAATAACAAATTATAGGCCAATCACAAAGCTTTCTTGCATACCCAAGTTGTTCGAATCTGTTATATATTCACAGCTTGTAGGGCAGTGTAAGGGGTTAATCTCATCTAATCAACATGGCTTTCTGCCCGGTAGGTCGACGACAACTAACTTGCTTGAATTTACATACCACATAATCTCTGCCTTTCAGCAAGGTCTCCAGACTGACTGCGTCTACACCAACTTTAGCAAGGCATTTGATAAACTTCCTCACTCTGTGATTATGCTTAAGCTTGAAAAGTTGGGTTTTCCGCCTTTATTGCTCGATTGGATCTTCTCTTACTTAAAATACAGGATATATCGAGTATCTTTTCGTAATACTTTATCCAGAGTCGTTAGGGCTACATCTCGCGTACCGCAGGGTAGCCATCTTGGGCCGTTGTTGTTTATTCTTGCCATTGACAACATCGTTCCTCTGATTAAGCTCTCTAAAGTCTTAATCTATGCAGACGATATGAAGATTTTCTCATGCGTTAGAAACAGTTATGATTCTTCCTGCATTCAGTATGATTTAAATACCTTCAAGAACTGTTGTGTATCTAATGGTCTGCAGCTTAACTTGGATAAATGTGAAGTTATGTCATTCTCTAGGAACCAAAATCAGCTCGTCTTTGATTATTCCTTTGCGGAAACTAATATCTGTCGTGTGGAGTCCGTCACTGACCTTGGAGTGAAGCTTGACCGTAAACTCGATTTCACTGCACATTAACTACATTGTTTCTAGGAGTAATTCAGTTCTTGGCTATGTAACGCGGTGGTCAAGGGAATATTCTGATCAGAAGACCTTAATTCACTTATTATTTTCTTTGGTCAGGCCAATTCTCAGGTTTGGTCTCCCTGCTATGCTGTTCATTCCAGTCAGTGCAGCGAAACTTTGTAAGGTTCGCACTAAGAGACCTTCCATGGAATGATCCACTTAGGCTTCCTCCTTATGTGGATCGCCTCCGATTGCTTAATATGCACTCGTTGGAAGAACGACGTAGAGTTGCTGACCCAGTCTTTATTCACCAGCTTTTGAACTCGAACATAGACTCTTGCACTCTCGCAGGTATGGTTTCTTATAGGCATACCCCGTATAGCTTAAGAAGACTTCCTTTACTGCATGTTGTTCACTCTCTGTCTAACTATGGTATGCATGAGCCTATAAATCGCATGTGTAGAGCCGTGAATATGTGTCCTGTTTTTGACCTGACTCTTACTAACGATTTGCTGAATCGATCTCTGTTGTCTGTGCACCCCTGATTGTTTGTGTGGGCGTGTTTTGGGTTTTTTGTTTTTTGTTTTTTTTTGTTGTTGTAATATTTTATTGCATGGGTTGTGGGAGCCTCATTCATCTCAATATACGTTATATTCTGGTGAATAGGTCAATTGATTCTAGGCTTCTGCCTATGAAGTGCCCCTTCTGAGTTAGAAGGATTAATTCTATTTAAATTATACTCTCACTTGGGAGACTGAGGTTCAAACCCTGCAACCATCACGTGGTGATTGAGCTCCTCATCCATCGATCCAATTTGTAGTTAATTTAACTTTTCTACTGCTTTTAGTACGAGATACCAATAAGTTGATAAATAATAGACAAAACGAGTGGTCGCAGATGCCTTGCCCTATAGACAACTGGTATATAAGCGGGATATACCCGTACTTGTAGCTACCAACACAGTTGGTCTTGAAGACTTACGAATAAATTTCTGGTAAAACCCAAGCAAGACAAGAATCTATTTAATATGAAGCCATTTAAAATTCTAAATTCTTGTTTTGCCAAAAGTAACGTATTAGTACTTTCACACCTGTTTGTAAGCAATACATTTTATTGTCCTATCAAATATTGATGGTAGTATCTTGGACTATCGTGGTTTCAACGTGTGACGAGCAATTGCGAACACAGGCACACTTTCAGTAGAGGAAGAGATAAAAAATAGCAATACAAAGCGTTCATCCCAGGTTCTTTAATTGAAATGAGTACACTTTACATCTCTTATCAAGGATCTATTAAGTAGCAGGTCTGGTGATAGTAGTTCCGATAATTCCATCTTTTATAGCGTATATTATAGTCATTGCGGTTAAAACGTAGGCTATTGGTCCTACAAAAACGTTGGAAACTTCGAAATCGATTTAAATGTTTTCTGAAAAATACATTAATATTGTTGTTTTTTTTTTTAAATATACCTCTTACCTCTTTTTTCGATACCTTCAAGCCATCTGCCAAAATCTGATATTAAACATAAATCTAATTACATACAGACTACCTAATTTAATTTTTAACAGAATAAATTAACACTGACTTACCTGTCTTTACTTCGCCTTAGAATAAGCCTGTAAATAAATTGCGTGACTTGTAACTTGATTGACTTATTAATAACTTCTACACCTTACCAGAAATACTCTGTCGCACAAACATATATTTGTACGTAAACACTTTTCCTTAATGAACCCATTACATCATCCTAAACACAAGCAGACCTTCAAATGACTACTGAAAAATCCACTTAATTCCAAAATACTGATCCTTCACTTTCCGCCCGTTCATACCGTTATTTCAACATCTAATTTCTGCCAAAGCGTCATTCTTATTATACATTCGCCGCCAAATCGCGTGCAGTGTATTTTTGGCGTCTCATTTAAATTTGCTATCAAGTGCTGCTGTTTTTTACGTCCACCTCTTTCCCATACGTAGATGTCTGCATCTGATGAGGTTAGTCCTAGGAACAGTTTTCTTCCGGTTTGAATGCATGTTCCACGGTTCTAAAGCTAATCTCTTCTGATTATATATAAAAGAGCGCCTCGGTCGTCACCTCCACGTCCGCCACCTTATCTAATTATCTCCTGGCTGAGGAGAACCAAGCTAAGCAGGACCGGGGTGTCCCACAACCCTTTCGGTGCTCTCTTCATAAATTGACGTTTCTTTTTAATTGCGTCTGCAGCCACCACCAGAGACAACTTAAAACCACGCCACAATAGAAAGAAAAAAGAAGGGAAAGAAACACAACAAAAACCTTTTTATGTTTCTTTTCGCCTTTCCGTAAAAAATTGTCTTGCTCACGAACACATCTCAGCAGACAGCAGTTCTCTTTCGGAACTCTGAATGTACGGCGGCGTGGCGTGTGTAGAGCCGTTGAAATCATGAAATCGCAAGTAATGATATGAATAAGAAGTCGCCGTGCCGTGATAAAGAAGAAGAAATCGACTGAATATAAAACTGTATTCGCTGTAGCAGTGACGGTAACACCAGCGTGGTGGCCCTTGTATACGGATAGTGTTTTTTTTTTATGGGCATACGCAGAGCTAGAGTTGTGTAACAGTAGCAGCATTTTACTCGCTTCAGATGGGCTTTACGCGGTAGTACTCTTTATAATCTCAGGTGGTTTCCACGTGAGTATAGCAAGTCGGATCCGTGTGTGTGAACTAGGCCACTTTATCTCATTCGAGTGTCCTTGCCTTCTACTGTGGTGGCTCCGCCGTCGGAAGGATTTGCGCAATTTCATACGAGGCAATTGCGTTTGTGTTAGTGTCGGTAGTGAAGTTCGCCGAATACGAATTTAGTGATGTGAGTGCAATAAACGTCAAAAAATTGCAAATGCACTCGTTTCGGATTGGATCTGTATGCAAAGTACCAGCCACATGTGGTTGTTCTGTAAGGTACGGCAAGTAACCGCCATATATGACTGTTACATCTCAACGCATTCCCAACGATCGACTACATCTTCAGTGCTTTATTTACGTGAACGGGAAGCTGCCTACTCCGTTTACAGTGATGTGTTCTCGCGTAAATATACTTGGTACCGGGAAGTATTTTTTATTTTGCTGCTGATGCCGGTTCGGGAAATTTTTTACAAAAAATTAGTAAAATTAGTTGAAGCGCTTGAGAATTTGAACTTAATTCTTTTATTTAATTTATTGCTCAAATTTAAGTGCTAAATAATACGTTATAATTGTCGCTAGTATACATATATGTATTTTTGTAAATTTTTAGTTATAAACTCACTGTAATGTGTATTAAAGCGCGCTTAATTTTATTTTGATGTTAGGAAAATACAAATAAAGTATTTAATTAGTTAATTGGTTATAAAAGCAGTAAGACTTGTCCGATGTGAACTACAGGATACATAATTACGGTAAGATTAAAGTTGAAATTTTAATTAAATATTTAAGTATGTGTTCACACATTATACTCCTTGCGCCATTTAAATCACAAAGAAATAGATTTATCGCAAAATTTTTAACAAAACTCCTATTTTCTAGACTATGCGACTAATGCGTTTAAAAAAAAGATCTAAAACGATATTGTTTTGAAAATTTAGGGGGATGAGCCTGCTCCACGTTTGTTTAAAAAAATTATTTTAGCGGCAAGAGTACGGCATCAGTGGCGCCACAATCTAACGGACTTTATTTATAGAATACCTTAAAATAATCAAAAAAAAGACTAAAAAATTTCGATATATTGAACTTGATATATCGATACTTTTCGAGATATCGAAAGATAAAATTTTAATTAAATTTTTTAAAAAAAAATTTCCATCGCACCTGTAAACCTGTGACGCATTTTCCAAACACGAACTTTAAACGTCAAACAGGCTTTTAAATGTTTAGGGCAGTGTCCCCTTGCGGTGTATATATTTATATACGGCGCTCGGAATTTTGGGATACGTTCAGATTATGTTGTCTGACGTTTAAAATCCGCGTGTGGAACACATGTTACACGCAGGCCCGTGCGTACCAGGGGTTTTGGTGGTTTAATCGCCCCCCCCCCACTCCCCCTCTCCAAGAAAGGTTTTTACAATTTTCTGAACTTCTTGATTAAGAAAAATTTTACTGAAATACTAAAAAAATAACCTAAAATGTATATGACCATATACAAGTTTTCTTTGTACAGCTTCCTTATTTTTTTTAAATGAAATTAGATAATTTACAAAAGATGGCCGCTGAGTAGAAACGTGGGTCTTGTCGTCTCCTGTTTTTCTTCACTTTTGTTTTAATTTCAAGTTACAAATTAATATTATTTAGTGCTAAAAGGCTTTTGGTGAAGTAAGTTTTGAATTAACAATCATAGTACGTTTCTGAACTCATTTAAATACATATTATAAGAATGTCAAAAACACACAAAGGAAATGAAGCACCAACCAAGCGCTCTACCAGTAGTGTCAAAAACTCCGCGTGTGATCAAAATTCAATTAAGCCACTTCACGAAAACTTAAAATTGGTGCAATCTACTTTAACCGACTTGCAAAAACAGTTTAGTAAGCTGAGTAGTTAATTTAATAAGAAAATTGCTCACCTTTTCACTAATTTTGAGGAAGTCAAGATGTCTATCACCAATCTTAAAGAAGATTTTAATCTTCGTCTCAATAATGTCATGAGTAACGTCGAGTCACTGGAGGTAAAATTACACAGCTAGATAGCCGGATTACATCAGTCGAGGGTGCTGCAAAATACCATGCAGATCAGAGCCGTAGAAAAGACGCTGTAATTATAGGTATCCCTGTTATACCCGGGGAAAGTGCTAAGGAACTTTTTAACACTATCGCTGAAAAATTAAACCACACACTAGCGCCATACACAGATGTTTTCCGTAAAAAGCCCCGCACAAATAAAAAACACGGCAATCTACCTATTATGATAAAATTAAACTCCAATCTAATGCTATTGGTACGGACGGAATTTCTCCGCGTTTCCTTAAACTGATTTTTCCTTATGTTGTTCCGGCCATTACCCACATCTTTAATACCTGCATTTCCTCTTCTAGTTTCCCCACTCAATGGAAAACTGCAATTGTTATTCCCATCCCTAAATATAAGCGAGGTTCATCTCCAGAACATTACCGACCGATCAGTATTCTCCCATAGCTCTCAAAAATTTTTGAAAAACTCCTCAACCGTCAGATGATGGATTATGTCGCAGCTGAAAATCTAATTCCTTGGCAATCAGGATTTCGTCCTGACCACAGATGTACAAGTGCCCTTATTGGTCTCACTGACGATATAAGGGTTGGAATAGACCAAGACATGGCTTCTATTTTGCTGCTACTCGATTTTACGAAGGTTTTTGACTTAGTGCCTCATATTTCATTGTGCCGAAAGCTTGAAGATAACTTTAACTTTTCCCATCTGGCTATCAAACTCATTTCTAACTTTCTCAGTAACCGGTCTCAAGTGGAAGGTAAGGGAAACTTTCTCTCACCCACGTCGGGTCTTATGTGGCGTCCCTCAGGGGTCCATACTCTCGCCGTCTTTGTTCTCCATATTTATTAATGATCTGTCAAGTTGCCTAAAGTTTTCAAAGAACATTATGTATGCGGATGACGTACAGATATATATTTCTCGAGTAATAGGGTTCCTTGAGGATGGAGTGTCCACAATTAATGAGGATCTGCAAGCCATTTGGGCGTGGGCGGAATCAAATGGATTAATACTTAATGAAAGGAAATCTCAGGCTATTATCATATATAAAAGAGCACTAGATACACAAGAACTGTCAACCATTCTGCTTAATAACTCTGTTATAAACTTCGTAAATGTTGTCAGGTACCTGGGACTAATCATGAATAAAACACTGTTCTGGGAGCACCATGTTGACTCAATTATTGGTAAAATGTGTGGTGGACTACGTAGTCTTTGGTTTTCTGCATCATATACTCCACAATTAACAAGGCTAAAGTTGATTAAGTCTCTGCTAATTCCACTGATAATGTTTGGGGTGGAGATTTATGGTTGTTTGGATGCTGAGTCTTCCCGCAAACTTAATGTAGCATTCAATTCCTGTGTACGATACGTATATAAACTACATCGTTACGCTAACGTGTCCTCTTTTTCTAGTACGCTTTTGGGTTGTAGTTTAAACCAATTCATTAAATATCGTATAGTGGTTTTCCTTCGTAATTTGATGACGTCTGGGCGGCCGGAGTATCTCTTTAGCAAGCTTTCTTTTGCAACCTCGTCAAGGACAAGATCACTAATTCTACCTAGATTCACGGTCTTGCAGTCGAAGAGATCATTCTTTGTTCATGCGATCAGACTTTGGAACTCTCTGCCCTCGGATTTGAGACGCATAGCTGCAATGACTACTTTCAAAAGTAAAGCCTTATAGCACTTCAAAACCAACTAAATTGTTCTGAACTAAAATACTCCTTTGTTTTCCGCGGTTTTCAATTTTTTTTAAATTTTTTTTTCTTTAGTTTTTTTTCTCTCTGCTCTTTGTCGATGGCAGTTTTGAAGAAGAAATTTAAGTTATTTCAACAGAACAGTTCCTTAGTTAGCATTTTTGTAACAAATTTATTTTTCAGTCTTTACTTTTTATTACATTTTTTGTAAAGTTAATGGATTTTTGAGTTCGATTCTTTGTACATTTTAAATATAAGTTGTCAACTTAAATGTACTGAAATAAAATAGTATTGAATTGAATTGATAACCTCCCCCACGAGCAAATCCTGCGCACGGGCCTGGTCTTACGTGCCACACATGGGCGTGGTGCAAATAGGCATTTCTAATAAAGGAGAATATAGAATTTGGATATATCGATTAGTTTTCGAGATATCGAAAGTATCGAAAGTTGAAATTTAAAATATCGATAACAATTTAAAAATAACTGTTTTTATAAAACACCGTAAATAAGCAAAAAACAAAGATTTAATATATCATACACATCCAAATTGTGGTAAAGAGCAGACAAAATTGAGGGTAAAAACTAGTTTTGTACTAGCCCAGATTATCACCCACCCCTTAATCTTGCTAAAGAGCAGAATGAATTTTAGCAATTAATTTTTTCAAAAAGTTATTTAAATTTCAATTTGTTTTTCTTCATTATGACGATTTTTCTAAAGAAAATCAGACGAATTTGAGTAATTATCAACAATTTTATAAAAACAAAAAAAATCGATATCTCGAAACCTAAGCGCGCTATCGAAATTTTTTATAATTTTTTTTTCAGCACATCGAAATCAGTCGCCAGATGGCGGCGCCATGGAAATCATTCTCTCCCAATTTTAGCAAGCGCTACAATAATGAAAAAATGTTTATACTACCCCTACATAGCACGTACGGATGTACCATATTGTTCTTCCAAGTATGATTAAGCCATAAAGGAATATTATATTGAAACATTCAATATAAAATCATCTATGTCTTTCTCACGAAAAAGGTCTCCCTTTCAATTTAACTTTACCATTGATGTTTGTCCTTTAACAAGAGTTACAAAGACTAAGGACCTAGGTGTCTGGCTCAATTCCCAATTTTCTTTTGAGGATGCCATAGTCAACCAGGCTAATATGACTCTTGGTTTCGTGAAGAGGTGGTCAAAGGAATTTGATGACCCTTACATTATAAAGCTCTTATATTGCCCTTTTGTCCGACCTATTCTGGAATATGCCTCTCCAGTCTGGTCACCGCTCTATGTGACACATATTAATCGCATTGAAGCTGTTCAACGGAGGTTCGTTAGGTTCGCTCTTCGAGGCCTTCCTTAGAATAACTCCCTTATATTACCTCCTTATGTTGATAGACTTGAACTCTTGCACTTTGATACACTTGTAAAGAGACGCCGTAACGCCAGGATCCTTTTTGCTTTCGACTGCGTTCGGGGGTCCATAGACTCTTCAGTTCTTTTGGCTTGTTTTGGCAGGGGCTTGGAAAAATTGTTAGTTTGTTTATCCAGCAAAATTTTCCTTTTTTTGTTCTCCATACTTCAATTTTCAGGATTTTTTCTTGTCACTTTTTACAAATTTAAAAAAAAAATCAAAAAAAATTTTTTTTTAAATTTTTTCGAAAAATTTTTTTTAATTTTTTGATTTTTGTTTCTGAAAATTTGTAAAAAATAACAAGAAATAATACTTACTTACGATTCAGCTCTTGCGTTCCTAAACTTTATTCATCTTTTAATCAGCATTAGAAACAATACACTTGTTGCTTTGATTCTTTTGTGAAACTCTAATCAATCTAAAAAGTCCTTTTTTTTTGTATTGTTTCAAATCAATGTTGAGAGTGAAAAAATTGTATTTCTCGAAAAATCCTGAAAGGATCTTGTAGGAAATTTATTTAAGTTTTTAAACCTGCCCTTATATTTTCTGTGCGATCATTGGTTGCTAATATATCGATGATCAATAACAAAAGGATGTTTTTTCATTAAAAGTCGGATATCTCAACGAAAAATTGACGTACCGAGAATTAAAAAGAGAAGATTTAAGCTAGATAAACATCGCTAACTGACCTTTATATTAGCTTACCTTAAAAAAATGTTTCCAACCTCGTGGACCCTTAAAAAAAAGCAAATTTTTTTCTCCCGCTATTTTTTATGATTGCGCGATAACTGTTGTTCATAATAATATTTGTTTCGAAAAATCTCAAAACTGCATTCTGGACCTGGGCAGTAGTAACGAGACGTCATTGATGTAAATTGTGAAGAAGAGCAGGCCAAGGATGCTACCCTGGGGTACACCAGAGGTTACCGAGATTTCGATGGATAGGGCGCCACGGAATAAGACGCGCTGGCAACGGCCGGACAGTTAGGATGACAGCCACTCAACAAATAGCGGCGGAAAACCGAGCAGGTAGAGCTTGGGAATGAGAATGCCATGGTGAATCCTATCAAAAGGCATGCTAAAGTCGGTGAACATGCAGTCGACCTGCATACCCGACTCGCTCAGGTGTAACAAAGGCCTTCGCAATGTGGGACAAATTGGCAATGGGTCTGTAGTTGGATATGTCTGCCTTGTCTCCCTTCTTGTGAAGGAGTATTATCTTGTGAAGGAGGATTATCACAGAAAACGACCACAGCGCGGGGATAAGTAAAACATATGACAGAAATGGGTGGTCAATGGAGGCGACATTACAGCAAGGATCGCAGAAAGCGGCACTAAAGAAGTCAGCAAGCGAGTTTGCCAAGAGGGTCATGGCTCTCGCCTTTGGGAGGAAGGGTATCCATCGCTGGGTCGCTTAGAGTTTATAAACCTCCAAAATTGTCTGAGATTATTGAACAAAGTGGATCTCGAGTTAGACAGAAATCTACTGTATGACGCCTGCAGATCATTTATTACTTGAAACTTGTTCTTAGATGAAAATGTCTAGCGGATGGGTTTTTCCGCAAGTGGATGGCTGCGGCTACAACGGGAACTAAAATTAAGTGAAAATATTGAAAAGTTTACAAATGGCGATCATTTGAAAATTTAATTTCAATTTTAACAATTTCTTTGTTGTTTATAGTTCCAGCTGAAGGCAGATATTCCCTCAAGATGCGTGTAAAAACATGTTTGAGAAAAACGCTTTGTATTACCAACACAATGGGTTTCGAAAGGTATCTGGGTTGACCCGAATGTATCCTTCTGCACCCTTATTCTCTAAATTACAAACTAAGTAGAAAGTAAAAGGATTCTAGAAGAGGAAAAACTTTTGGAAGTTTACTTCTGGAAGTAAACTTTAAAGTTAATTTAAAACATTTACTGCAAGCTTTTTTAGAAGTATTTCCGCTTAATTTTTGATAATTAAATCAGTTGCCGTCGCTGTGTATTTAATGAGAAGGAAAAGTGATTTTAAACCGAAAATTGTACAAAGAAGAGGTGGTTGTGTGAACAAGTAGATTCAGAGATGTGCAGATTAAGTTTCCCGAATACGTTCTTGAAGAAATTGCGAACACAAAATTCAGTTTAATTACAATTTCTAAGAATTTGTTTAATTTGATACTATAAGACTTGAAACTCACCTCCTAAAAGTTTTAAAAAATGGGAATAATTGGCAAGTTCGAGACAACTCGTTCAGATAAATTAATCAATAGGATATCGTGTGGGAATACCACCGGCCAAAATTACCAGAAATTATTGCCAAAAAACATTCCAAAATTGCTTCTTGAAGGTGCAGTATTTTCTACCTTGAAGATTATATATTTACCTGTTTATATTTAAATTGCTATGATAAATAAAATTTAATTATTTACTACGAGGATAGGGTCTTATAAATTTCCTGATTTTCAGTATTACTTCATACATACTATAAAATATTTGAAGATTTTTGTACATCAGTAATGCATGGTCTTATGTAATATTTGAGGAAAACGAAAAATGTGTCATTTTCAAGTAATTCTTCTGTTGATTCATACAAAAAATAATTATTTTATCGAGACCACATGTTCGGAAAAATATTACGAAAAGTACAATTTTCCAATCCATTCCTATAGGAATAATAGGAAAGTGAGGTTGGTTTACACCACCTAGGCCCAGCTGTTTCTTAATACTCACAGGCTTCTATGTATCTACAGTTTACTGTGGCTTGTTTTATAATTTTTTTCCCAAATTTTTTCATGAATCATTACTTTTATCCCAGCTCGGTATTTCGAGATTGTCGGAATATATTATCCGCTTTCAAAATTTTAAAATTTCCAATAAGGAGTCTGTTGTGCTGATTTCAGAGCCAGCTCCAGCTTCTCTTCAAAACTAAACATGTAAACGAACAGCTATGCTTTCAATTCTACTGAAAGGTTACTTAATATTTAGTTAGTAGATTTTCAGTTACTTCGTTATAGTACTAAGCGCACTATATATTCAGAATGAAACTCATTTTATAATCAAATACTAAGAACCGTGGAATATCATGGTCACTTACCAAAAGTAAAAACATTTTTTTTAAATTGCTTACACTTTTTTCCAATTTTTTGGGAAACTCTGTAACTTACTAAAAAATATATTTTATGATATGTTAAAAGTCTGTTCACATTAGAGTAAAAGTCCCGCATTTCATCGCAGAAACTCGAGTATAGGGCAATCTTGGGCTGGTTTTAGTTCAGCATGCATTCGAATTAAAGTTTGCACATGGCGCTTCACAGCATTTTTGACTGTTTGCATTAAGTAGAGCTTTGTTGTGTTGTATTTTATTTTGCCAATAAAGACCCGAGAATAAGAGGAACTTTTAAATAAAATAAACACTATTAATTTATTCATTAAAATTTCAGAGTAATTTAAATTGAAAGCAATGCGTACAATGAGCGCGCGGTACTTAAATATCAAAATTCTATTACTTTATTATTGGAGTTTTGCAATTTATATATTTTTTGCTACATTTAAAAAAAAATTTTTTTATATTCCCGAAAAAGGCGACCTGAGGAGCGCTGCAACAAGTGTCTGTCGTTGCAATTTGCTCCTATTTCGTTGAAAATTAAGGATCATATTTATTAGGACAACACAGTTGCGCAAAATATCAATAGTTTGGCTGCAAGTTTTTCGTGTAATCCTGACGTAATTCCGTTTTTTTTTTAAAGAATTGCTCTTATATTCCGTCTTCCATTTTTCTTATTTGTGTAATTTATCATTTTATTGCGATATCTTTCTTAATTCTTACAAATCGTTTCTCATTATTCATTTTCGTACATCTTATTATGAACCTATTGCTGACTTACATATGTTGTATTTTAAAAATTGTTGCGGCTTTGGCATGCCTTTCATGTATCTCAAGGAACCCAACTTGGCCCTCTTTAATTTATTATTTACATCAATAAGTACAAAGTCAAGGATTTGGAAGTCTTTTTGAATGTCGTTTTACCTTCGACAACCATGTTAATGCAATTGCTAATAAGAAAAATTCGAACTTGGGTTTCATTAAAAGCTGAACTAAGGAATTTAATGACCCTTACGTTCTAAGCCATTTATAGAGTTCGCTTGCTGTACTTGGATTTTATTTTATAATGCGCATATTAACCCGAGCTCCCGCTACAGGCCGAAAAATTGAGAAATATGGCCGCCAAATGGGTATGCAAGCTCCCGCTACAGGCACAACAATCTGAAAATGCGCCCACCATAAATTCACGCTACTGTACTGGCGAATGGTGACTCACCGCGTTGGTTAAGTAAAATCACACCCTTATAGACGCGTGCTTACCATGTGGGTCACCGGCTATCTGATATTAAAATTGTTTCCAATTGCCGATGACTCACAAAGTGAGCCATGACAATAATGACAACAGTTACCTGAAATTTGTTATTTTTATTCTTATATATTTTCCAGTTTCAGTTATATTCTTTATAAACTTCAATAAAAATAAGACAACTGTAAAAGCGTTGCAGGTAACTGCGGACATAGTTTTTATATTTCACGTAAATAATTTTATTGTTTTCATTTTGAGTGTGTGCGTACCATGCTTGTATTGGGCTATTTAGTGCATCTTTCATTGATACGTGCTTGCAGCGGGCTGGCATTTGGAAAAGTATAATTTTTACTCAGTTGTACTTTGTCACATTTGCGTGCCATTCGGTCGTGCCTGTTTCAGGCTAGAAATGGGCGAGTCGTTTTTTTACTCGGGAATTCTATTAAGGTGGTCCAGCATCGATTTGTTCGACTTGAACTTCGTGAAGACTCCCCTATTTATCCAACATATTTAAAGAGGCTTAATCAAAATTATGTTGTCCGTATTTGTGTAAGTCACATTCCTTATATCTACATAATAAATTTAAACCTACTTAGGTGAAATTTTGTATAAAGACGTTACCAAAAAATTTTTTTGGAAGAATAATACTGAACTGGCTAGAAGTTCGAAGTTATTAGACTTATTTTTAGATAGAAAAATATTGCGGAAATAATTTACAGAACCTCACAGATTAAAGTATTCAACAAAATAACGTATGGTTTCTAAAATGGCTTCTGCAATCGCGACAAAATACAGCACGTACTTATTACTTTACGTAGGTAAAGATATGGTATAGTTTCCCAATATGGTGTGGGAGCTTTCGTTATTTATTTATTACACCATATCAAGAAGACACTTTCTCCAACTATTGGAAACAGCAATAGTTCTGCCATCTGGCGAAACTCAGGATATTAAATGGCAGTTTTTCTGTTTAAATAAGGATCCACCGATGGCAAGTTCTCGCGAGTTACAAAATTCCGCATTTGCGTTCCTGTTTCCGATTCCAAACTTCCCCATTACATGTTCCAAGCCGATGTTGTTAGAACCAATCTTAGCGTTGAAATCCCCCATAACTATTTTGATATCCTTACCTTTACGAGCCTTATCAAAGGGGTCTCCGAGGAGCTGGTAAAAGGCCTCCTTAGTTGTTATAATCGCTTGTTCGGTTGAATTATGGAGATGTAACGTACCCTGATCCGGAATCTGGCGGTGATAATTCGGTCGGATATTGGTGACCAGTCAAGTAGTGATTGGCGGGCAAGCTTGGTTAGCAACAAGTCTACACCTGCAATGTGCGGTGTATCTAATTCTTTCTGACCAGCGCATTACAGCATGTTTTCAGATTTGAGTGATGTAAACTCTCCACTTCCTTTCCATCTATTCCCAAGATATTCAGTTTTTAATGGACTATTTCCTGCTCCACCTCCATGATCTTTGCATATCCACACTCGTCCCACAGAGTTCTCACGTTCCCTAGCCCGATCGTAGTCCGTTGCTTATAGCCAAAGGTCGCCATCACAATTAAATTAATTAATTTTTCATAGCAGTAAACGATCGTCGGAGTCACTCAGATTTCTTGGCCGTTCACATCTAAGTAAATTTCTTAGAATTCGTTTTTCATAAAATCGATCCAGTACTCCTTTAGCGGTAGAGTATGACAATTGTGCAAATATCTCAAAAGACATAGCAAGCCCAAAATTTAAAGCTTTTTTGAAAGACTTTATCCTTTCTCCTTTCTAATAGTAACCAACATGCCATAATCCACTTACAAATTTTCGAGGTATTGGTCCTCAAACATGAATATTGGGAAAATTTTGCACATAATTTTGGTATGTTATCCTTGATCCTAGAAAATTTTTTTTACCACGGATGTATTTTTTTTTTCGTTAAGAGGCTCTCGGGAAGCTCTTTACAACAAATAAAGGATTAACTCGATATCTGTAGCCATTCAAAAGTTATTGACATTTTTATACTGTTCGAGAAATGCTCTTTTTAAATTAAGTGTTCTACGTGCCCCCCCCCCCCCCCCCCTCCAATACAGATTTTTTTGTCGCAATTGCTCTATTGATCTTATTTCTGAACCATAGAGAAGGTCTTTTAAATGACCCCACAAATAAAAGTCTAATGGATTGAGATTAGGAGATCTTGCTGGCTAAACACAGGATCCGCCGCGACCAATCCATCTCGTTCCATAAGTTTCGTTCAGGTACTGTCGCACCTGAATCGAGACATGGGCAGGAGCACCATCGTGCATGAACCACATATTTCTTCGCAAGGCTAGTAGAATATAATCGTCTAACTCATCTTCAAGGGTGTAATGTAAGAACTCCAAATAAGTATTCCCATTAATAACGGGTAACTGAACTGGTCCCAATATTCGGCCACCAATAATTCCACACCAAATATTTATTTTTAAGGGATATTGGTGACTATGTTTGATAATTGCCCTAGGATTTTCATCCTCCCATAAATGGAGATTACGGAAGTTGACAACCCCATCTTTTGTAAATGTTGAAAAGAATGAAAAGAATTTTTGAGATAAATTCTCTATCACTTTCTTTGCGATTTAACAACCATTCACAAAAGAGACTTCTACTTGCATAATTTCTTTGTTCAATTTTCACAAAAGTGCTAACTTCTGAGCTTAATAAAAGTGTGTTACACTGTGTGTAATCGAATTCTTTTCGGAGCAACTCGAAGTTATCTCAGATAAAATCTTACAATTTCTGTCAGTTCCAGCTACCCTTGTTACTGCTTATCCTAAGAATATTTTTGACCATAATTTCAATCAAAAAGAAGGTAATTGTTTACAATCAGTATCACCTGGTTTTTTGGCTGTAAACAATCGAAAAATCAACTTTTTTATAATTCTTTTTTCAAATTGCTCGTTTTAACGGCGAATTTACGTTAAAAATCTCAAAAAAAAAGGAATAGTTTTTAGGCAGCGTGTATTCGCATCGCCCGTATTCGTGTAAATGAACTTTTACATGTAGTATACGTTCCCTAAATTTTTTTTAAACTCTCTGGGAGAGGCTTTTAATTTCCTTATTAACTAGGCAATAAAACAAAATTCCACTAACATTTTTATAACTTTTTTGCAGCAATAATAAAAATAATTACCTGTTAACCCAAAACAAACATTATCGACCTTTTATCTTAAAAATTTTGTTTCTTTAATGAATTTCCTACCTAAAGTGCAATAAAATAATTATGTACTCAGGGAGTCCTAAGGATACGGTTTTTCTAATCCAATCTCTACCTTGCCATGTTGCACCTTCTTGGAGAGGTAATAAGATGGGCAATCCAATAAAAATAAAAAAGAGGTATACGAATTACATGAATTTCCGAGAAAAATTGGGAAAATGCAAACCATTTTTTTCAATTTTGGATGTGACTGTACCTGCAATGATTGGACTTAGATCAACATTGTTGACAATTTCGGAAAGGTCATTCAGATAATAGTTTTATAGCGTTTGTTTGATGTGGCTGTGTTTGATAGATCAAGAGATAAAAATAAAAGAGTAATGTGCATATCATGAAAAACTGAAATTTATGAATCACCCTGTGACTCTCAAACGGTTGAGATTGCAATCCCCTCTGCCATACAATTGTTTGTTTCTCTATGGTAGTTCCATCACTATCACTCCATTTATTTTGGCACGTCAGATCTGAAACACCCTGTATTATGTTAATATGAAATATGAACTTCATAACTTAAATATGAAACTTCATAACTTTGCAAGAAAAAATCGTAGATGACTGTTCCTAGCTTATTTTCAAGCGTAAGAGTAGTATTAAATGATGCAACTAGAAAAAAAAGATCAAAAGCAATTTCTGCATCCTGTACATAACCTCAAAAGTAGCCAAAATGACCATTTTTCGAGTACATAACCTCAAATATCTAAACATCCTGAGCTGATGGTCCAATTCTGACCTCGGATTTGGATTTTTCGCAGCAAATTACTTCGGAAATAACCCCCAGCTGTCCAGCAACAGAATCTTGTTGAACTGTGTAATCGTTCATAAAAAAAAAATTTTTTTCAGATTATTTTTTTCTTAATTAAGTCGTTTTCTCGAGTAGACAAAAAATATAAAAAGTTGATGAGATATCGTAAAAAAACCTTATACAGAATTATTTGTAAAACGTAGTTTTTTTTAAACATTTAAAGCTCTGAAACTATTACAAATATTGAATTGAGATTATTCTCGTATCTTTTATAGTAAATCCGGCGTAAAAACGAACATTTAAAAGAAAAGACCGATATCCGTCAAGTTTTCGATTTAGTACAGCCAAAAAACCAGGTGACCCAGTCACTAAACAATTAGCAGTCTATGATTCAAAAATTCACATCTATGCTGATGATGTTCAGCTCTACATAAGCAGACCTAGAGGACTCGGTGAGGATTGTGTTGCCCGACTTAATGACGATCTGCGGCGAGTGTACCTTTGGCCAAGGAAAAATTATTTGAATCTTAATGATAACAAATCTGAATGTATCCTATTCTCTCGAAATGAGATTGAAATGGAGGGGTTTCCGGAGGTAGTCTTGGGTTCGACAGTTTTGGAGTTTAGAGACAAGATCAAAAGTCTTGGCGTGGTACTGAATAAGTCAATGTCGTGTTGTGACCAGATTAGCTCAAATTTGAAAAAGATATACGGTACCTTGCGCAGGCTTTGGCTTTTCGGAAGCTACTTGTCAACTCATACACGACTTAAACTTGTTAGAGCTCTGCTTCTACCAATTTATACTTATTCTTGTGCTATTTTTTCATCACTTGATGCCAGTTGTTTTTCTAAAATGCGTGTAGCGTTTAATGACTGTGTTCGTTTTGTATATAACTTAAAAAGATATGACCATATTTCGCACTTAAGGAACTTGATCTTGGGTTGCTCAATTGATACTTACCTCATTATAAGGATCTTATGCTTATTGCATAAGCTGGTTTATACTCGCGAACCCGGGTACTTATTGGAGCATGTGAGCTTACTGCATTCATTCAGGACAATGAACTTATCTTTACGTCAACTGACTGTACCGTGGGGTTTTTATGAAACATTGTTTGTATTTGACTCCCTTGAAAATGGCCTCATAAGCCGAAATACGCGTATCGGAATAATAAAATTAAAGTTTGAAACAATTAGAACTTATCTTTGCCTAGAGTAAGAACAGTTGTTGGGAAAAGATCTTATTTTGTCCAGGCTATTCGTTTGTGGAACACTCTTGCTTTAAATATTAAAAGCACTCGCTCGGCTGGCGGATTTAAGCGACTCTTGGAACGCCACTTTGGCATGGATTAGATATGTAGTTCTTAAATTGATGCATACTCTCTTCTCTTTCAAGTAGTGTAATGTTTATTTTATTGAATATTAATTTCTTTTAGACTATTGTAAAAATTTTATCGTATTATATAGTAGTTATTTATTTATTTATTACTTTCTTTTCTTTCAATTAGTGTAATATTTATTTATTTTGTATATTTACTTCTTTTAGCTTGATAAATTTAGACTTTGTTACTCATCTTATCATATTGTTTTTATTTATTTATTTATAATTGTATTTTCTTTTAATTAGTGTAATTTTTTTTCTTTCTATTTATCTTTACTTCTTCTAGCTTTGGCAATTTAGATTTTTGGAAATTTTTTTTATCATATTGTATTTATTTTCACAATTCTTAACGGTACACTTATAAGATTATAATCTTTTTGTACTTTGTCTGCAATAAATATTATTATATATTGTCTCCTATTCCGTTTCGTCGGGGTATCAGGCAGGGATGCCCGTTGTCAGGAATGCTTTATGACTTTTTACTGGAGCCGCTGTTGGTAAATCTTCGTCAATCGTTGAGACAATATTCAATTCACTTACCATACAATACTATAAGGCCACTTATTCTAGCGTATGCATACGACCTTTCTATATTTGTAACGAAAGATGATGTATTTCCAGTCGCTCGTAGGGTTTTCGAACAATATGAGCGATTACCGGGCGCTAGGATTAACCTAAGCAAAAGCCAAGGCCTATTGTGTGGGAGGTGGCGGAATAGTTCAGATTCTCACCTCGGCATACAATAGACGAATACTTGCCTGAAATATTTAGGTGTATATGTGGGGCTCGATGGTAAAACATCTAATAGCCGCATGGCTCTGAAGAAACTCTCTGGAGCTGTGAATTCGTGGCGGACTAGACTGCACCCACTTTCGCTGAAAGGACGTGTCGTTGACGCCTTCTGGGGGGGGAAGACGATGGGTCGCTGAAAACACGCTCTGCCGACCAGTAGCGGAGGGTAGTTTGGGTCTTACAGACATGGTCGTGAAATTTCGTTGTCTTCAGGTACGGGCATTCCAACGAGTGTTCTGTCAAAGAGATAACTTAATTTTGCAGCTGTGGGTAAGTTCTGTGCGGGGTAGCGGCGCAGGGGAGCACTACTATCTCCTCTCGGTTTGCCCACCATATCCGCATGACTGGTCCCAGGATATGACCTCCACGATTACAACCTGGGGCAGAATAAGACCATCATTTCATTTGCGATGGAATGAACTTGGGTACGGGGATTTCTCAGCAATTCCGATCAGGTTGAACCCTGAGTTAGTAGATTCGGTGTTTAGTAATGCTCGAGGTGTAACGGCCGATACAGGACAACTAACAGTTCTTGGAGACATCATTTATGCTTCTGGGAACACGCTTATACACCCCCACACAACACAACTAAACGAATTGGTGGATACAGCACGGGAGCGTTTTAGTCGTCTCTCTACTAGGGAACCTAGCACTGAGGTGATAAACGCTTTCGTTATTAATCGACCGCCGCACACGACATTCAGTACACTCACTTCACGTAGGCTGCGCGAGCTCTTCGTAGGAGTAAATCCTACGGATACCTTAGGGGTTAATAGATGGCGCGCACATCTTGGGGTGGACTTGGGAATAATGGGGACTATAACTAGCAGAGTCATCTATAGTTATCCGTCCAATTACAGAGACTCTGATGTGGCATTCAAACTGCTCCATCACAGCCTCCTGCATCCAAACCAGCTGTCACATATCGATCGAAGAATTCAAAGAGTCTGCACGGTTTGTGGTGGTGAAGGAACCCTGTTCCACAGATACTTCACATGCCCGACCTTGTGCGACATTAATAATCTTGTTCGCGATATGTGCCAGCATATCTGCCCGACATTCAGCATTACAAGAACGTCGTTTTTACTGGGGCCAAGGACATGTAACCAGGTAAATTGCTTGATAAGTTTTATCTTAACACTTGCTTAATCGACAATTCATCTGTACTGCATGCGGATCGAGCCTGGGCAACAGCCCACTAACCCACAGTTTCACACACATGCACTAAAGAGCCACTTCATTGCCAGATTGAAGAGGCGATTACGTCTAGAGTTCATGGCAACGAAGGCCGACACATTCAACTGCACCTGGCAACCTTTATCGTTGGTGCGGAACGGAAGCGGCGTCTTTCACTGGGAATAACAGGCCGCAGACTTGCAGCAGCTTGTCCACGAAGCTTCTTATCGCTTTGGTATTGCTGCAAGTGCTGCGGGAAGGACAAGTCTCAAGTTGGAATCGTAGAACTAGGAGGATGATGGGAGCAGTTTGCAGACGTCAATGACTCTGCAGACTGGTCCCGCGGGACTCTAATCGGTTCGAAATTCTTGTGCGTTCGTCTAGAACATGTTTGGATGAGTGCTCCCGGAGGACTAGAAAAGTGGCGAACGGCTCTACGGAGAGGGCATTTGCTTGGGAGCAGTGGTTCCCGAAGTAGGAACTTCGCCCGGTGCTGCATCTACCCTCTGGGAACACTCAGACAATTATTGTTCTAGTTTGATTTTTCGGTTTCGGTTTATTTTGTTCGTTCGTTAGGTTTAAGGTTTCGGATTCTTTTCAAAATTTTCCTGAACTTTTCTTAAATGGCACTCGCTTGGAAGCATTTCAAAATTTCTTTGTAATTTCTTTTTTACAGGTTTTTGTCTTCAAGTTTTAGAGTACTTTTTATTTAACCTATTTACGGTAACGTAGTCTATTGAGTCATTTTTTGTTATGTTCTTTTTGATCCTTATTACTGTGTCTTTTTAATGTTTATGTGATTTTTAGGGTAGCTAGTTTTTGTAGGATTTTTACGCTTTATAATGATTGTGCCAAATAAAGAGCCATAATTAAAATAAATAATTAAAAAATAGAAAGTACTCTTATTCTAATTTTTTTCGTCTATACTTTCTTTTTATTTGAAAATCCAAGCTTAAGTTTTTAAATTATTCAATACTTCCATGTGCAAACTTAATTCGAATGAAAACTGTAATTTCTGTAAGTCACAGAGTTATTTTTTCAAAATCTTTAATTGCGGCCCTAAAACAGTTTTCAAAGGAACTTACCAACAAGACAAATACACTAAACACGCTTAATTAAAACCAATTTGAATTTGAGAGAATAAAACGTTCATAATTAGGAATTGATAATTTCAAAACTTCCTAACCTCAAATAATCATTCGATAAACCATGTACAGTTAGATATTACACCGATGTCAGTTTATATCACTGCTGGTGCATTCGCATTGCTGTCAAAAGCAGAGCCACCATCCACGAGACATAGGTACGAATTGTGTTTTTGACGTAAATGTAGTGTAGAGAGATGATGCTGTCTCTCTTTCTTTATGGTGCACCAACCATCCACACGTGCAAAAGCTGTGAATACAATCGACCGAACCCTCTTGTGCTTATTCCCGCTCTTCGATGTGAAGTTGGCTGACTCGACTAGCCTGCCCTGGGGTCGGTTGACACAACCATCAGCTTCTTGGTTTGCTTTACTCTACTCTATTCGAAATGTACATTGCTGCTTCCTCCCCAATACAGCCGTGCGCCAACTGTAGCCAACATTTGGAGCTTTTCACTACCGAAGTAGAAATTCAGTCGCTCGGCGGACATCAGACCGAGCATTATACAGAAGTTTTTAAATCTCTCCCTTCGTAGAGAATCCGTCAAAAGTCCCACATTAGAATTTAGATAAATTTTTAAAATCATTCCTACTGAAATATTCTTTACTCAAATGTACATTTCATTTTATTTTTCTACATTATTTATATAAATGTGTGTCTGTGCGCGTGATCGAATACCGTAAATTTCTCATTTTTCTACACAAAAAATCAAAAGTCTAACCTTAAAATTTCGTTCTAATAATACAAGAAATCTTATAAATACTGCAATATATCTATATATGTCGGTTTAAATAGTGACAGTATAACTCAGTGTCTAGTGTTAAATAAATAAATTCACGTAAAATTAAGTAAATAAATATCTTGCGCTCATTTGGTTCTTGTCAATTTATATATATATATATATATAAAGGTTCATTTCTATCTACCGTGAAGTTGGCTCCACATAAGTACTCGTGTTCGAAAACACTAGTCAAGAAGAAAAATAATGAAAAAAGAAGAGAACTTGAAACCGCGATATGAAATTGTTCACTAATGTGGTTATGGCATTGAAATAAGAAAGTTATTTTTTCTGCACACAAGAAATTATTTATATTATTTCGGCTTAGTGATTTTTGTTTCGGTTCTGTTCCGTTCGAAAAGAGAGCACAGCCCAGCAGAAAAAAATGTGACATCGCAATTCAGTGATTTATTTCTATCATATTTTTCGTTAATTATTCGGAAAGAAGCAAATTATTTAATCGTAAAAAAAATATATTTAAAATATTCGCTTTGTTATTTTTTTTTATATTTTCAACATTTTTAAATAGTGTTAATTTGCAATTAGAAAATTTATAGTGAAATTTATATTCTAAAATATATTCAGAAAATTGGTTTCATCTAAACAAAACAAAATTCTGAAATAATCGTAAAAAAAAATAAAAAAAATTAAAAAAGAAATTAGTGAAAATAGTGTGTTGTAAAAATAGCGCTACAGAAATATTTCATTTTTCTACTTTTCTACCGAGAAGGACAGCTGTAAAAACATTTCTTCGCCCGAGCCTTGTAAGTTGAAAAATATTTTGAAAAATTTATAGTTTTCAGTTTTATGATTTTTTGCACGTTATTTATGTCTCGTTTAAAATGGATTCATATTTTATGATATTTTCGAGTTGAGCTCGGCCCAGTTTTCGGTACATTCCGTGCAATTATGTCATTGGGTACTATGATAGCTCTGTGAGAATTTAACGAAAGCATAAGTTGACAATGCGGTGATAGGCAAAGTTAATGGTAGAATAATAGACTAATGACCAGTTCAGTCGCGACATTGAAGAAAGAAAAAATCATTGTTTCTTTGACCTTGACGTGTTAGTATTACTTATTTATGATTTATCGTAAGTACAGTGCCAGGCAACTATTTACAAAAATTGCTTATGCTTTTACCTTGATTTCCAGTTTAAATATATTTGAAAAGTATCAAAGATATTGCTTTTAAAAACAATAAATTCCTTACCACAACGAAGCAGTAGCAGTTTAGCCATTCAATTGTTTAAGTGTAGAATATCTCCAAAAATATAAATAAAATTCTTAATCATCTTCAATCCAAGTAATGTACGGAGACGATTAGCATAGATGACACCCAAAAAAATCATTCCACTTCCATCATTGCGAATTTCACGTGAAGTAAAAGAAGTTAGAGAACAAATACCCAAAAAATCATTAAAGAGAAGGCAACAGCTCTTCAGGTATAGATAACGAAAAGGGCTATGTCTAGACGACCTGAATAAGGAAGTATCTTTTTCTCTAGTTCCAGTAATTCCTTGTTGGGCGTAGGGCGGGAGAACAACTTAACCCGATTCGAGACAACGATTGTACTCGTAAGTAGTCGCTTAAGTTCCAACACCACGTATAAGTCAGTTTTGACTGTTTTAGCATTTTAATGCCATTCACTAGAGGATCGAAATACGTTTTTTTCGGCCAATCAGAAACAAGAAATGTCCAATAGAAACTCGTAAAAGGAATAGAATGTAATAGTAACAGCAATGGTATCTATGCAAAATTACGCAGAAGTTGGTAATTTAGACTTACCTGGTGTTAGAACTTAAGCGACGAAGTGTACCTACAATTTAAAGTGAATTCCCAACCACAGACAAAGTTTTTCTGCAACTCCCATAACCTTTTAATTGCGATCTGTTGTCGGCATAAAACAACCATTGGTCGCCGCCGGTGGGATTCGAACCTGGGACTACCAGATTGATAAACCGACACGTTATCACTTCCTCCACCACCGACTTAAGACGAATAAGTTAGTATACCTGATCGTTAAAAACTGTGGAACTAAAATATGTGAAAATAGTTTGTTATAAATAAAAATTAAATAAGTTAAAGTAGGAAGTATATGTTACTGTTCAAATGAAATTACTACTGTCAAAAGAAAGATAGTCGATAGGATGTAGATACTTTCAAGATATCATTCAGGTAAAGATAGTAAAACCGCCAGTAAAACAATATTGCCTTATCGATACGTAATATTTCAGCAAGATTCTGCACCAGCAAGTAAAGTAAAAAAAGCAGGCAAGTGGCTCGAAAGTCATTTCAACCAATGAATAGTGCTGTGGAGTAGGAAATTTTGTTCAAAATTAGAGTTCAAGTACTGCAATTCTGGATTGACGGTAATTTTTAATTTTTTTTTATATTTGGCCAAATCTTAGGGGACAACCCTTTTATGCGTTAGCATGGAAAGAAAGAAAGAAAGGAAGGAAATTAGTCAGAAAGGAAAGAAATTTTCCATTGGACTTGCTAAGTGACTTAAAAGAACTTAAGGTCATTGTTAGCGAAAAACGGATATGTAAGGTTTTGCGTAATTACCTTGCAAAGCTCAGGATATAAAAAGTTAAAAGGGGTCATTTCGATGCTTGGTTTTTGTGAGAATTGATAATATCGATTTATGCAATTTTACTTAATTTATCAGTGTAACTCTGTTATAACTTTAAAGCCTCACTACCCTTACCCTAATTCCCATCCAGACAAAACCATGCTAACGCATCAAAGGGTTGTCCCTTAGGCGTTGGCAACATCGTAAAATAGTAAAAATAAATATAAGCTAGCCAATAACTTTTCGTATTTTAACCTTTACTTGAAAGAAGTCATTCAATGCTTTGCATTGACTTATAAAACATAAAAGTCTTGCTTTAATTTATGTAAATACTTCTGTGCAGAAAATCTATATGTTATGGATGTAGCCACAAATGGTTCCTTATAAATTAAACTGATTTCACTGATTGCATTCAATTCTAACGAAACCGAAAAGTTAAATGATCTTTAAATCAATCTTGTATCGGTTCCTGTTTCTGTTTGAGTTCAAGTACATTTGAAATTTCCTTAAATTTGTTGTGTTCCACGAATAAAACTCTATCCGGCTTGAGTCCGATCATCTTGAAGATCATGCAATAGGCCCACACATTTCTATCTATTTATTTTGGGATACTAATCAATTTAGAAATCTTCATTTTTAGGAAAATATATTCTTTTACAATGTTGTCCAAGCTTAGGGCTATTATGCTGATGATTATTGGCAGGATACTCCTCAAGTGCCATAAAAGTTAAAGCAAAAAATAATTAATTTCGAAAAAAATCGTCATTAACATCGTTATAGAGTGAGAAATCATTAAATTCAAAACGCTAATTTCGAGATAATCGCATTTTAAAAAATTATAAAGTTTACTGATGGAAAAAATTGGGACATTGACCTTATCTGAAATACTAAAAAAATCATTTTCTTCTTCTCATAAGGTAGATAATGGGTTTATAATCTTTTCGACATCATTAACATATTTTCCTAAAAATGTCACCTACAACGACGATATATTAATTTGCGAGGTACATTTTCCACAGTTTACTTATTACTTTTGACTGCTACTGTTGGTAGGATAGTGGAAAACATGCAAAACGTCGCTCCAAACATTGCCTGTTGATTGTATTGCGGCTATCTTCCAAATTTGTACACTTTCAGATGACGATTTTCAGTTAATATTGCTTAAAAATAATCCGCAAAGACTTCCATCCGCTTTGGGACGTCACTTGCGTTACTACATGAACTGCAAATCGTCGGTGCTAGCGTGCACTGAAGACTTTTGTAACGTCACTCTTTCATCACTGTTCGTTAATACATAGGTCCTAATATAAGAACCCTAACGAGGTGACGTGACCGAAAAGTGACCTTTGCATTGAAACCTGTGATTTTGATGGCAGTGACAAAGAAATGTTCATACACTTACCGCTTCTCTTTGCTTTCTGCTATGTACTTTAGTGCATCGGTTTTTTGCAAACAAAATGTACAAAAAATAAATATAGTAAATTTTAGTAAAGAAAGCTAGACTTAACTGTCTTGGGCTGATTCTGAAGATGGCTTAAGAAGAAGAATTTTTTTTATAACTTGCAGTTCTTTAAAACATTTAAGTTTATAATTTATCAAAAAAAAATTAAAAAAAATAGTATAATAATAATATGACAAGACTACATAGGCACAGTTCTCGCTCTAGCCACCCCCCAACCCGATCCTTTGAAGCATAGTGTAGTAGAAGTATTTAAGATAGATTTGGAACCATCGATATCACTCTATAATTCCCAATGATTCTTTTATCGAAACATGTTGTTAGCTTAAAATAACCATGGTGGTCCAGTATGCTTCGAACTTGTGACTTAGGGGATGAGATGTCGACACGTTATCACTTACTTTATCGACGAGTTATTTTAAAAAAGGTAAAAATTCTTTATAGATGTCCTGCAACCAATTTGAAGACTAGATGACGGGCTGAGAGTAAAAGAGACCTATTTATAAGGTTCGGTAGAGTGGCTTAAAAAATGTTCCGCGCAAAAACAAATCGCGTGAGATTCCGGGCAAAAACGAATCGTAGAAAATTTCCGGGCAAAAACGACTTAACTACTTAACTGCATTAACTTTGCATTACTTTTTGTAGTTAAATCGTTTTTGCCCGGACACTTTCTACGATTCGTTTTTGCCCGGAATCTCACGCGATTCGTTTTCGCGCGGAACATTTTCTAAGCCACTTTTGCCCAAACCTTATAAATAGGTCAGTTTTACTCTCAGCCCGTCAAATAATGATTCGCTTCTTCTTATTAGTGATAATGAACAGAAAGATGAATCTTTTTCAATTTATAGGGCGGTGGCTGCGCGCGCACTCAACTAGTTGCCGTGTAATTTTTTGAGTATGAAAATCGTTAAATAATGTCAGTCAGCAAATCAATATGGAAACTTTAACGTTTATTGTGCCCCACTTAATTCTTATAGTTCGTTGTTCACCGCCCATCGATCGTCAATGTGATATCGGCTTAAGGAATATTGCTTTCCATAGAACTTATTTATGCTTGTGTCTTGTGAGCAATCTTAAGTTCGAACAACTCAGCAAATTATTGTATTGCAGTATCAACTCGATAATTAGTTTTAGGGTACGTTTATCGTAGAGCGGATTCACTCCGCGCGGAGCGAAGCGAAATCGCTAAATCCGCCGATTCCATTTCGCTAAGTGAATGCGTGATTCTTGGTGCGCACTGAAAAACGCGGATTCGCTTGTGATTTCAGTTGAAAGGTTTGTGTATTGCAGTGTGTACTGTGCCATATGCCATCTAAGATAAGGCGAATGCTTTTACTCGAAATTAGTTACTTCAAGTATAATAATGGTGCCTTTGTCCACTAATGGGCTCTTTGTCCTAATGGACTTAATAAAATTTTCCATTTTATCTTATTACACTTTATCTAATTTACACTTCTTAATTTGAATTTTTGTTTTCATAACCTTCTTCCACACTTGTTTTAATAATCCTCTTCCGCAAGCGATTCCGCTCATGGAAAAAAATTTTTTTGGCAGGGAAAATATTGTTCGCTCACAGCGAATCCGCTCTACGATAAACGTACCCTTAATCAAGTCTAATTAGCAAATATGTATAAGCATATATTTATGTACCCTCTCTCTACTTCCCCTAACTCCTTCTTTGAGAATGGGGTGGGAGAAGATTTTCACTTGATTCGCGACAATGATTGCAAGTGTGCCATTTAAACTGTACTCCGAACCACTGGCATTTTCTCTGCAACCCCATTGGCGACTTTATCGTAATCTGCTGTCAGCAGAAAACAACCATGTGTCGCCGCCTGTGGAAATCGAACCTGGGACCTGACGTGAAAACATTTTAAAATAAAAATTTATTATTATCTCACACAATTAGACAATTTACCTGTTCAAACCGTTGAAATAGCGCTACAATTTCATGAAAGGCTAGGTGAGCTAGGGGAACATTATCGGCATCGAAATCACAGCTCCAATGCCCTCATTGATGTCGGAGCAATCAAATAACTTTTCCATGCATATTTCCCGAACTGGCTGTGAATTTTTATCCCAAACTGCTTTCAAAAATAGGGTGACCTCTCGTAATGTCACTTGTTTCAATTTTTCAGCTACTCCCTTATTTTTTCAGCGATAACTATGAACAATACTTTTTCTTTGGTCCATTTTAGATATTTTTACTCCATTTTGGTCCATCAGTTGTAGGAGCGAAGTTACATTTAGAGCAGGAGCATCGCTGCAATATATCCGTCAGCACTTTCGAGATCTAATTTCAGTTCCTAACTCATAGCATTATTGAGCAATTGTAACTCTTTCTTGGACAAATTCTTCTGTTTCATAAAATCACGCTCCTGTGGCACAAACGAGTAATGGAACCAATCTTTAAAGAGAGAGTTAGCCATCTCGGCAGATTTTGGTGAATTATAAAGTAGTGGGTTAACAATATTTCTGAAACATCTTGGATTTTTGGATTTTCCAATTACCAGTGGTTTAATTTTATGACTACATGAGGCATTACAGCACAACATAAAAGTAATTCGCCCTTTGGGAGTCCGGGAGCATTTGTTTCACCTCTTCCAACAAGCATTTGTCGGGTAATAAAATCTATAAAATAGTCCGGATTGATTAACGTTATAAATTTGATTGCGAGTAAAACCCTTAATTGTTGAATGTTATTTCAAAATTCACTTTTAAATGGTATAACTGCAGACACGTAGCTAGAAAATTTTCCCCACTAATTTTTGGATTTCGTAATCCTTAAAATTTTGTAGCCATCCATCAATGGCATTAAACGGCTTTCCAGGGTTCACAGATTCCGAAATTGCAAAAGCCTTTTTTTATGAAATTAATTAATCAATTAATTACCTCGGCTTTTTGAGGCGTTTTATTTTTTTTATTGGTAAATAAGAATTTGCAACTGTGTCTTTGGTTTTTCTTTATATTACTGGTGTCCTTCATAGTCGTTCGATAGCGTTTTGCTAGTGTATTCAATTTTTAATGTTTTTTTTTTTCAATATTTCAGCCTTTTTCGATAAAGACAATGTAGTTTTCTTCCTTTTATTTAACTATTTGACATATTTATTATTAATTTATTAATTGCACGAGATTTTTAAAATAGGAAAACTACTTCAAATCACGTTTCATTTAATATCAAATGCAAACTAATCTAATTGACACTTACGAAATGCGCACATAAGATAATAATTTCAAAAAAAGATGGGACATCGCAAAAACGAACCTCGTGAGTTTCCGAGCAAAAACGCATCAGAGACATACTGCGGGCAAAAACGAGTTGACTACTTAACTGCATTACTTTTTGTATTTAAGTCGTTTTTGCCCGGAGTTTTTCTCTGAAGTCGTTTTTACCCGGAAACTTATGTGGTTCGTTTTTGCGTGGAACATTTTCTACGTCACTTTTGCTCGAACCTTGTAGATATGCCATTTTTACTCTCAGCCTGTCAATTATGACTTCACTGTCGATTAAATTCCTAGTATCTTTCAATGCCTGTCTAAAAATCCTTAATACACTTCCGTTAAATTTTTGGTATATTTCTGTCGAGGTGATCCCATAAATGATCGATATGATTTAAGTCTGGGCTTTGAGGAGGACAATCAAGCAGTTCAATATCTTCGTTTAGAATAAATTCATTTGCTCCTTTGGAGGTATGATTGGGATCATTATCATGCTGGAAGATAAATGATCCTTCTGCAACAAAATTCCTGGAAGACGGTTTCAGGTTTTCAATCTATTTTATACCAATGAGAGTGAAATCTATAAAGAAAATGTTTCCCACAACTTAGAGTTATAACAACCCCACAACATGACCGCCGTGTTTGGCCGTTGGTGTATTTATTTATTTTTATAATTCCTCTCCAGATTTTATCCATACATCACTGCGCCTTTTGTACGAATGCAGCTTAAATTTGGACCCTTCACTGCAGATAACTTTATACCAGAATTCTTGAGGCATCAATCTATACTTTTGGCGAAGGAAAGTCGTTTGGTTGCATTTTTACTGGTAATTGTGGTCGTTTCCGAGAAACTCTACCTGCATATCGCTGTATGCGTTGCTTAATTTGTGTGAACTCTATGGGTAAATGTAAGTCCTCCTTTTCTTTCTTTGCATTAATTGGAGGATTTTACTTAATTTTCCTTAAAATATCCCTATCCTGGCGTACCGAAGCCTACCTCTTCCTACCACATCGTTTCAAATTTTCAGCACCTTCTCTCTCCTGCAACCTTTTCACGATGCTTTTAACCCCAGCTCTTGAGATGTTGTAGTCAAGAGCAATAGACTGCAGCGTTTCTCCTTTCAGTCTATACACCGCTACGCGTTCGTCAGATGTCAATTCTTGATACTTTAGTATCCTGCAAAAGGTAATTTTTAAATTTTCATGCCACTTCAACTCCTAAAAATTTACCGGAATATCACTTTAAAACCTTTGCAGGTATTTATAATTGCACCAAAAATTCACAATCTTTCGAGTGAGACATCCAGAAATCACTGACAATGTTTTGTAAAATTAATTTTCAATCATTGATTTCTGTGGCGTTGGAAATTTGAATGATAATAACCGAGATAAGAACAGCCCGTTCATAACAAATTTCTTGCTTTTACGAACTAGAGCAATTGAGTAGGATAACACGTATTTTTTGCTTCGATGCCAGGCAAATTTAAAAAGGGGCTAAATGAAGGAAAAAGCATGAATTGATGTTTGTTAACATACTTTCCGACTCCATTGGACGCTGCAACAAACACATATACATCTACCCTACTATACTACTTTGCCGGAATAAAAAGTATCCTATATGTTTGCCAGGACTTGGGCTACCTGCCAAGGTTCATTTAAATCTGTCCAGTAGCTCCCGCTCTGATGCACGCACAGACATATAGAAATACAGACAGACGGATAAAAATTGTAAAAATTGCTTTTTTGGCCTCCATATCGAAAATAATGCCCACCGCGAACATAGTTCTAAAAAAATATTTCAGGCACGGCTCCGAGACAGTTTTATTATATGTTAAGATTTATAGGATTATCTGAAAATCCTTTCTGAAATAAATAAATATTGGGAATAGTATAAAAATAATAGTAATTATTAAACTGTTAGTGACTTTAATGTTACTGACAAGTGGAGATTGTCACTGATGCACTTCTACAAATTTTGCAGGATGTTCCTTTCGTTTTTGTGTTTAGGTTCTTGATATATTTTTTTAAAGCCGTAGGTATTAGAATTTTTGAAGCCCCATTAAGTTGAAAGTTTTATGTTAATTTATAATATTAGCTTAAATTTAACGAATAATTTACGTTTTATAATTTTTTACTGCCATACAATAGCCTCAACTGATTGGCCGTTTCGAATTACACTACTCAGCTTAGTCTCCTGGAGAAAGGACGGTGTGGGAAAATTCCACTAGTTGGATATTGGTTGTTTCTTTTGTTTTAAAATCATTAAGATCAATTAAAATTAGTTAAAACTGAATTTTTTGATTCTAAACCGTGTAAAAATTAACGAAATATTTGTATGGCTATAGATTATAGAAAATCAGAAATATTTTCATTGATTGTTGGAGCTGAGTCACATTTGTCTCCAATGAAAACTTTTGCAATACATGTCCTTGTAGGTTTAGGAAAACGAAATAAAGCCATAGCTAAGTAGAAGGCATATGTGACTAGCACCCAAAGACTTAATCTTTTAATATTTTTATTCAACCCTTATCATTAAAACTTAACTTTTGGATAATCTTATCTTAAACTTGAGTTAGAAATGCCTAATATATAATTTTAGAAGTTATCGCTTTAAATAAGGAGTGACGGCGCGAAAGTTAACTTTTCCACTTTTGGTAAAACAAAGTTAGTTAATTAATTAAGTAACTACAATATTATTATAATTATTTTCTATCGTAGTAATCGAGTATAAACCAAATTTTCAAAACAGCGGATAACCATTTGTTGAAGATTTTAAAAAGTGAATAAGTAATTTGGGGGGGGGGGCCAAACCTCAAATTCATTTTACTTTCTTAACTAATAGCAAATTTTATTCCTTGAAAATCTAGTTAAGCTTGAATAAATTCATTTGATACAATATGTATAAATCACTTTTCATCCAGGGACAAGATCAGCTAAGATACGTAAGTTGCTATTTATGTATCTGAAACTGGGATCACTGGTATTTATAGGCGCCATCTGACAGTTAAATTGTAACGTTTGACACTTTTTAATGGTACACGCATTTGTGTTGTGTACCACAAAACATCGATGCTGTGCGCAAACTGATAATGCACGATTGTCATGTGACATACCGTGAGATTGAAGCATACCTGAGCATTAGTATGAATAGCATACACAAGATTTTACATGAACATTTAATAGCCCAAAACTTACTAACATGCGTATGACCCCGAAACTAACAGGGTCCTCCACTTCGAAGCAAATGATCTCCTCATTTTCTTGGAATAAATAAACATGTGGCCGCTAAAGCATCGTAAAGTCTGAATGTTACACAGCCATTTATTTGCCAGAAGTCTTTGAAGAAATAAAAAAATAACAACCAGCGATGCACAATCATTCTTCAGCATGACAATGCGAACTCTCACACTTCGAACAATTCAATATTCGAACTGTCACAACATCGAATTCCTGTGTCATCTGCCTTACAGTCCTGATTTGCCACCCAATGATTACTTTTTATTCCGGTATGTGAGGAATCAACTACGTGGTTAATGATTTTCGACGCAAGATAAAGCGGTTGATGCATTTAAAATGCAAGTTTTGGAGATACCTCAATAAGAATTGAAAAAGTGTTATGAAAATTTATTCAAAAACGTGGAACAGCGTATCGCGGTACATATTTTGAAAAAAAATAAAACCATTTTCAATGATAAATATTTGTTTTTATTTATTATTTCGAATACATAAATAACAAGCCTTGTACCAGCATTTACTCGAGTCAGTTTCTCTATTACTTAAATCTTAAATTTTTACTTAATTTTTAATTTTTACTTCCTATCATTCCATCAATCAAATTATCTGAAATATTTACATACCTATGTAAAGATTTTTTCATTTAGTTAAACTGTGCTTAGGGTCACTGTCTTTCACCTGATGTAAAAGTCAAGTATTCGTGTAGTGTAGCATTACTATTGCCGACTTTTTCGTCGATTTATCTTCGTTTGATCTGATCTTATGATCTCCACTCCTCCCTAAGGTAATTTTTATGGACGTTGACTAAATTAAGGCGTGTATTTTTGTTTCCTACCAGGCCCACTTTGTCCAAGCAGCAACTAATTATGCTATTTAATTCAATTATTTTAAATTAAGTGTCCAGCGGTAGTGACTTTTATTGCATTATCAACAACAGATAAGATTAATCTTTTCACCAATTTTTCGAAGTGTGATCATTTTAAGTGTCATTTTATCTGTCATGCTGGTGATTAAAATTTGTTTTTCTGATTTTTTAAAATGAAACCAATTGAAACTGAAAATGTTGCTGTTAAACTCATTACAGAATCTTAATTTTTTTAAAGCAATCGGTTTTCTCAAATTAAAGCTCTTTTTAAGACAGAATTTAATACAAACAACGTTCGTATCTCAACTATAAATTTGATTGCTTAGTTAAAGACTTAATGCAGGCAGACTACTTCTAAATTCATACATGCGTCAAATTAATATCTAGTAAATGTCATAACAAGGATAGCCCACTTATATCCTGCCATTTATTTTCCGTAACCCAATGTAGTGCCTAAGGTAGAAGAACCTACACATTAAGTTGTACTCAGATAAAACAACCATTGTTTGTGTGCTATGGGTACAATTTGGATTTGGACTCACGTTAACATAATGAAGAGGTTTTCTGAACATTTTTGGGAGACATTAAGCTCCGTATTGATTCATATAAAAACTGTTTGTTTAATAAATGCACAAGAAAAGGTTACTTCAATGTTTCTAAATTATGTATATTGAGTCGATACTAAAGCCACTTGTCGTCTTCGTAAATTCTTTCTATTAAATGGAAGCTCTCGTAAGTACATCTTTGTAGGTTTTGAGTCAACAAGATGGTTATCTTGAATCCCAAAGAGGGTTCGTCAAATTCTCAATTAACTTTCCAAATAAGGTTATTTTTGGATATTCTGTAGTATGCATTGTTTTTCAAATGTTCTCGCAGGCACTTTAACGTAATCTAGTAGAATTTTGGTGTTGTAAATTACGACAGTTCACCTCTGGGTGTTAAATACCATTCTTGTGCTATTTCTAGATATACTTCAATATCGTACTCGAACATAAGTGAAGGAACTTTTACTTTTATGCTGTGGTTGTTGATGTTCGTTAACCTTTGAAATATCTTGGGAAGTAATAAAAAGAATCCGAGCAGTTGAATCGTTGATATTCTGCAATTGATTTTCTTTAAACCGACACTACGTTGCAGGAACTCGTTACGTACTGATGAGCTTAATCACAAATACATCCGCCATCCTTATCAAAACGGATAATGCAAACTGCTTCTAATTGTTTAGCAGAAAACAATCTATCTTTTTGCCTGTTACACATGAAGGTTTTATAAAGTCATTGTACCCAATCTGTAAAATCTTGCTCAGCTGGACTTGACAATATTAACCTCAACTTTGTTAAATAAATTTTTAACTTTATAATTGCACTTAAGATTCGTATTAGTCTTTCAAGCTAAGCTAGAGAAAACACCTGCTAAAATTTTTTGAAACTTAAGTTTGTCTAACTTAGGGTTCGATTTTAAGTCCACTATCTTTTCAATCTTAGGCAACAGTTCTTAGTGGCTGTAAATATTACGAATCCACTTTAAATTGTAAGCTCACTTGGAATCGTTGTCTCGAATCAGGTGAAGTTCGCGGGAGAAGAACAACAAGGGAGGGAGAATATGTATTAAAAAAAAAAAATATCTGGTAACAGAAATATACACGATTCTGCATATTTCAGCTCTGTTCAGAAAAATAAATTTCTTTGGACGGTCTTTTTCTTGACGTTTCTGGTGGTACAATAAAAGTTGCTAAATATCAATATAGCTGAAAAAATGAAGAAAAAAATTAAATTCCGATAGACACTACTATGTGCGACAGTCTTTATGTTATGCTAAAAAATATTAGATAAAAATATTTACTTATTAAATAAATGAACTGTCAATAAAAGCTTGTTCGATATGTTGTAGTGTTCCGTGCCACAAGGCCGCTTTCACACTTGACACCAGAGCCGCCTTCGTTGAATGTTACCGTCAATGAAATACATACAAATTAATTTAACGTCGAGTTGTTACCTTCAAGTTTTAATATTTAATTGGTAGTCATTTATTTTATCGACATGATGTCATGACAGAGACTGCGGTTCTGCCATCAAGTAGGTACTTAAACGACCTAAATGATAAAAAAGAAAACATTATTGTATGACTTTCATGTTGAAAAAAAATGTTATGGAATAATACATTATCTTCATGATACAATTGACCTGACCCACGTCAGACACAACCATGGTTGTCCTGGTTTTCAGATGAGATTTGATCCTTAACTGTTGACAGACGAAATCATTATAAGATGATTAGAAATATGGTAACTTGAAAAATCCGTACTACCAGAAGACATCTAAGACTCTGTGAGGCGTAACTTCTCTGTTTGCAGCAGAGATAAATCTGAATGCAATCTGAATTCAAACATGTTGAATACTCACTTAACTACTTTGCCTGTGCTTTATAATGTGATATTAGACAGTGAGCTTCTGGTTATAGCGAGGATATCTTGAATAATTACCAATCACTCTTTAGGTTTAGATGTTAACGCTGGAGAAGTTGTGGCTATTGGAGCGGTCAAATCAGACGCTGATGAATCGATCGCTTAAGGCTTGTTAATCTGGATTCCGTAAGACTCACGGTTATGAAACAGCTCTTTTGAGTGTAATCAGTGATGTTCGCTGTTCCTTGGATATGAATCATCTGTGTGTTCTTGCATTTTTCTTAAGCAGAATTTTCTTAAGCATTTTATCAATCACTCTAATTTGCTTGAGAAATTGGCTACTAATTTTCAATTCAAACACACTTTTATGTCCTTAATCCATAGCTTCCTATCGGGTAGATTGCAGGAAGCTTGAATGAAAGACAACTTTTCCCTTACTATGCCCTTTACGTGTTGTGTCCCACAGGGTTCTATTCTCGCGCCGCTTTTCTTCTTCCCGTATGTTAACGACCTCCCGAATGTTTTAAAAAGTGAGAGGTGCAGTTGTATGCTTGTATAGGGCTTATGGAGGACTGCAGTGACAGGTTCAACGCTGACCTGAATATTATTGCTACACGGGCAGCTAATAACCGTTGGCTTCTAAATCCCCATTAGTCGCACTGCATTGCTTTATACCGTCGAAAAATTGACATGACTCATATCCCTACTGTTTTACATTATAACATAATGCTGTGCTGTTTGGATAAAAAAGTCTTGTAACTAATGTAATGAGTAAGATTTATGGTAAGCTTCGAAGGCTATGGTTGCCATCAGCTACCTTACCATCGGATACGCGTTCGTTACATGTAAAATTGTAGCTCCTGCCATTATCAATGGCAGCTTACTTTTCCACTTTTTTGTTCTAGTTACTTGTTCTAGCAAAGTCAAGGTGGCTTTAAATGACTGTACAGGGTTCACTTTTCGTTTGAGGAGATTGGATCATTATCGCGATATCATAATCATCTGGTTGGCTGTTTGTAGGAGCAGTATCTTATTACGTAGGCTTTTAACTTTACTTCATACTATATCTATAAAACTCCTCCAGGCGCTCGGATCTCCAAATACGGAGTTTTCATCATGGACGATTCTTACTTTGTTCGTGCTATTTGAAAAATCGTTTAACAACTTATGCTCAGCGTGTAGGCTCGGCGCTCCTTTATTCATGTGGTCTTCGATTCTCCATTACAAGTGGGCTATTTTTTCTGTTAGTAATATTACGTTATGTATGTACTTTGTTTGATTGATGTAGTTATTTAAGACTTTTCATTGTTCATGTTTTGTTTAATTGCTCATTCCATTATTGTATAGATTACCAAAGTGTTTACAGGTACTGTTAAAAGAATATTCTTATTGACCTTAATCCAATAATAAAATTGAATTGAATTGAATAATAAACAGAAAGTGTCTATTTTGACAAGGACAAATTGAATATTAATGAATAAATAAAATTTTTTAGAAGGATCACAAATTGCTTCTATTTTTTTCAAACCTCTTAACTATTGCTTTCTATTTTTTTTAATGGTGGAGCCAATGTAAGTTTAAGTACTTCATACGATTTTTGTAATCTAAAAGGGTTTTCTAGTGTAATGGCCTATTTCTGATACCTAATTTCGCCAATTTGTTTTTCTGTCTTTTTATTTAAGAAAGAGGCACGAAAAACATTCTTTTTTCAAAAAAAAAACTCTACATGAGGGCACTGCAGGGCGCTGAATCTGCCCCCACCATGAAAACGCGACTACAGGGCGCGCAGTGTATCGTTAGTTCCTACTGTTCTGACCTTATTGAAATCAAAATTCCGAAAACTCTACAAATGGTGCGAAATTCAAAAAGGGTTACAAATTTTCTATTGTTTTTTCGTCTTTAAAGGACTGTATCTTTGTCCTTAATATCGCGAACAATTTGAATCAGTTCACGACAAAAATAACATACATATCTACCGAACATTTTAATCCCAATTATAGAATAATTTTTACATATCGAAGTACTGAACACCAACTCAGAAAACATGGTTTGGAGAAAACCACGTTTAATGTTTTGAAAGTGGTTTGGCGCGACCCGAACAGCTGTCATAAAATTGAGTACAATTACTTTCTGGGGCAGATATGAATCGATTTTTTGAAGCCAACACACTAAAAATCCTTCTTAAGTACAATACCAGATTAATCTATCTATCTATTAAGCAGGACAATCTAGAACATTTTGGGTTGCTGAAACTACTATTTTGTCATCCCGGCACATTTGTCTTGATGCCCTCCAAGAATGATAAAACTTTTTCTTATAGAACATCAATGTCTTTAGACGGAGCACTGATCGTTCTTATGAAATTAAAAAATGCCGGAACTACATATATTTGAAGATGACAAGTTACCAAACTATGAGATTTCCTCAAACAAAATTTCGTTTTTAAATGACAGACTGAGAGTAAAAATGACCTATCTACAAGGTCCGAACAAAAGTAGCTTAGGTAATATTCCTCGCAAAAATGAACCCCGTGAGATTCTGAGATCATAAACGAATCAGAGAAAAACTCCTTTCAGCAAAGAAAAGTACGATACTGTTGTATTCAGTTTACGTTTGAATCTGATCAGTGATTCATACTTACCGCATTTGTGTAGTTAAGTCGTTTATGCCCGGAATCTCACGCGATTTGTTTTTGCGCGGAACATTTTCTAAGTCACTCTTTCTCGGACCTTGTACTCTCAACCTGACAAATACCATTTTTACTCTTAACCTGACATATATACATTGATTCTTTTCGTAGGTTCGTCTAAAATACCGACGGTTGATTTTTTTTAATATAGAATGAAAATAGGTGCAATGTCAGTCGTGGTGTGTTTAAATGGCCATAATGCTTGATTTATCACCCGATAAATAGGATAAATCGTTAAACGCGACACTTTTTTTTAAAGTTCATCTTTTACCCGCTTTAAGCTCCTTGTCGAACTGAAATTACAATTGGACGTATGAGCCATGAATACAGTGTTTTCTTCGATAAAGATCGCGTCAAATTCTTCATTGGTTGGAAAGCAATTCTTTTAGAATTTTATTTATTTATTTCTTCGATTCTAGCAAAACTTTCTTTCTCCGATTTAAGCAAATCATTATATAACTAACTATCAATTTGTGTACACTCTGCCTACCCAATTCTAATCTTCGAAAAGTGTTATCTTAGCGATTCTAGAACGCAATATGTTCCAGATATAGTTATTAAGTATGAACACGATATTTTTTTATTATTTTAAAGTAGAAATGAAAACAAATTTTTATGACATTTAATGTGTTTTCAGCTTACAACTTTTTTTTTTAAGAGTCGCTTGAAAATATATGTTTTTAAAAATTCCAAATACATGGGGAAGATATGGTAATGGCATGATGACATAACCCTCGGTTTACGTGCCAAATATCAACTTGATTTGATACGGCTTTATAAATTAGAGAACTGTGACAGACAGACACGAGTGGATGAGTATACGTTTTCACCATTTGTGGTACGGAACCTAATAAGAAAAGTTCAATATTTAATTTCGTTAATACCATATTTTTTCCCCCAAAAAATTTCAATCATTTATTTTAGGGCCTGTGCTGATGTGCTTTGTACCTTAATCTGTCGGTCACAAATACAAGGGAGTTAACCTAACAACTGAAAGCAAATATATTATAGGAATTGAAAAGGTTAAAGTGAAAGCTTATTTAAGAGGAACTACGTTCGTGAAAATATATTAAAACTGGTTAAACTCCAAATGTCGTATAGAATCGAACCAAAATCGGATGCGGTCAGTCAGTATTTCTTGGATTCCCAAAATAAACGTAAAACTAATACACTAAGCTATCATTATAAAAATCTATTTCCGTAGAACATGATATTGCCACTATTCGAAACAAACAAAGTAAATGTCTGCCTACTGTTGTTGCTCAGCCAGAGACAAGCCCCTATTGTAAAATGAATCCTCCTCTATATTTAATATCCACACAAGCAAAATATATTATCTACTCGGCAATCATAATGTAAATATTTGCGTATCATTAGCTTTACAGCTTTTGCGGAGACAAACCTGAGTCTGTCTGCTCATCCTACACATGTTTTTGCTGGGGCTCCAAGAAAATTGTCTCAACGATTTGTTGCTGCTTCTAAAAACGTAAGAAAATGAAATCCGATCGATTTCAGACATTTCGCAAATACTTTGCATAAGTTTTCTTTAAATCTTAAGATAGAAACATTACTCAAAGTCAAGTAGTGCACAATCAAAAAGATTCTTTACAAACAGATCACACAAGAATTTTTGTAATCTTTAGCTTAGCGTACTCAATTCAATCGTTCAATTTATTGATAAATTAATGTTTTGAAAATATTTAGTCGCGACACATGTGCTTGCTGGCTCAAAAACATTACTCTTATCACAGCTCGCGCTAATTAAGTCTACTGTGATAAGAGGAATGTTTGATGTGAGGATATATCATGCATGAATTTCATTGTAATCGTATATGCACTTGAGAGATTGTAAAGGCCAGACAAGTTAAAAAATTCAGCGCTGTTTTATTTTCTCACGTCTGGCTAGCGATTTTTTTATTTAGTAGAATTTTAAATCTTTGTCTCGAATCGGGTGAAGTATTTCTCCCGCCCCATGCCCCACAAGTGGTTACGCCAACTAGAGAGAGAGACTTTTAAACACTTTATCAAATTTAAAACTTACACAAATCCTGCTCCCATAAATATAACTAAACGTGTCATTTTAAAATTTATATTAATACAAGTCTTAGCCAGACTAGATCATCAACAGACTCGGCTAAGCAAAATGTTTTCAGCAATCTTGTCGTGAGTTACATTTTAGTTGCAACAAAACAAAATAGAAACCAAAATCATCATGGAGCAGTTTTTGAAAACAGAAGACAATAAGAAAACAATTTTGTTTATTTCAATAAAGACGTAAGTGACAGACAAGCAATGTGTTTCCTTCACTTGACTCGTTCTTTTTATAAATGCCAAGACGCGAGATATTTTTGCAAAAATTAATTTGCGCGGTATTTTTATGTATTTGCTTACTGTGAGAGCTAAGATACTTTAATTGATAACAATTTTTATATGATTCCTGGAAAATTACAAGGAATCAGATGATTTTAAGTGGTAGTATTTGATTTTATGGACATTCCTTACGGAAACACACTGTGAGTAACGAGTGCGCTTAAAGATATTGTCAACACTGGTACCCAAAATCTTTTACAGCTTTAAGGAATCACGGCAGGTAATTCCAGAATTTAAAGCTTTTTGTTTTTATATTACGCACCTGTCTGTCTTTACGATAAAATAAATCGAAATAATCATTTTAATTCATTTTCGACGTAATATCATAAATTTTAATGTTTATATTTATTTATCAAATAAAAATATCGTTTTACCTTTTCATTCACAACTCGTTATATACTGAGCCGTAGAGTAATAACGATAGACGCAAAGGCCAGCAAATTGCCCATTTGATCTTATGGGTCAATTCCTTAGGCGAATTAACCGGCTTTTAAAGGTAAAAGGGTTAAGATAATCTTTACTCCGTCAAGTGCAGGATAGTTGCTCCAGTAAATGACCTATTGAGAGTAAAGTGCGTCTTTGTGTTCATGTAATTTAAAAGGAAATTATGTTGCAAACTTTAAAAGGACATGTATGCGACGGAGAAAGGATTTAGATACATGAAGAGAAAAAGCGATCAATAATAAAAAAAAGTTATGATTTTTAAAAAAAATATGAGAAAATGACATCGCACCAGTGTAAAATGACAGAGCTGTTTCAATAAATGACCGATGTGTCATTATGTTGAATGTTTTTTTTTTATTTCATGGGATTTAAACCCTTGTGATATCAAATTTTCAACCATTTTAGGGTTCCGTACCAAAATATTAAAAAAGGACCCCCATGCTTCGACTGCTGTTATTTCAACAACTACTAATGCTATCGACTTAAAATTTAGAAAAGTTTTAAATAATGCTTGCCTAACTTTATTGCAAATGGAAAAACTAGAAAATATTTTGATTTTTATTGAAGAGGGGGGGGGGGGGTCACAATTTTAAAGTGATGTTATGAAGTGAAGTGAAAGGACCTCCTTGTACATTATAAAATATTATTATTTTCATTTCCTTTTACGCCGCATAATTTTCGACTTGTGACGTAAAATTTCTAAAAAAACTACCATTCCCCCCACTCCATCGCCAAGGTTTTCGAACCGAAAAATCTGAAATAATTAGAGTTAGAGGGTTATATAAATATTATAGGAAAAATAATATGATGTCTATAACTAGCACAAGTTTTTTAAAAATCAGCAACCTTTCAAGGTACGGTGCGCGAGTCTGACTCGCGCTTGGCCGACATTTTTAATCACTTAGGGCTAGTCGAATTCTTCAACTTTTTTCGGACGTTTTCTCGGCAATGACGTTTGATGTTGCAAAGATTTCTTTTTTAATTCTGATTTTCAGGTATCTCTTGTTTTTTTTGTTTTTTTATCGCTCCTTCAACTTCGTTGTTCATTCTTCTTTCTGCTTTTCTTTCTCGGCTTGCTCCTGTTTTAGCATCTCTCTTCTTTTAGCAATTTCTTCTTGACGTTCTTTTCGGAATTTTTTCCGATCAACTTCAATCTGCAATTTCTCTATTTGAACTGTCTATATTTTTCAAATGTAACAGCACAAACCGGATCTTCTTTTTTCTTTTCGGGTTCCTTCATTAATACGAAAATGGAGATGGTTACTTGAATAAGATGACCATAAACTTTTCATATACCGAGAAATTCATGAACATGAAAATTTCAAAATCCGACATCTTGGCGAAAAAAAATAGATATTTGAACAAACTCAACGGCATTTGAATAGAAAGACCTGTACTGTAAGATCTCACATAGTTTTTTGAAGAAAAAAAACATCGCGGTGCTACATAACCTCAAATATGTCAAATAACAGTGTTTTTGCACTTATTGGTTAGACTATCTCAAAAACCTGACGTGATAGAGCAATTTTGACCCCGGATTCGGTTTTAGCGGGAGAAATTATTTCGAAAAAAACTATCATTGTCTAGGGGATACAAATTTTCAAAATTTCGCAGGTCTGCGAAGTGTGTAATCAATTCGATTCTTTAATTTCAAATGTCCTCAAGAGCCGAAATAACCGGGGCCAGCTACGTACCATTTTTTTATGCGCCTACTTTGACCAATAATAATAATAAAAAGTTGTAAAATTAAGTTAAAAAGATTTTTTTTGTATCCTTTAGATTTCAATAATAACATGCTAAAAAAACAAAACCATTCAATTTTATTTTCCCATAAAAAAAATTCCCGATAAAGACGTAAAAAAACGTGCAAGTTACCAGAGTACTACCTTAAGTCATTCGAAGTTTTGGTAGAAATTTTAATGACGTTATCGGCTGGTTCTTCGTAAACTTCAGGAGCAAGCGTTCCAATCGATTCTACTGATATATCTGTAAAAAGCTATCACATCATAGTATACCTGAGTAAATTCGAAAAAGTTTGTGCAATATATTTAAAATTCAATTAAAGTACCTAGAAGAATTTCTCTTGAAACTTCCGCTGACAAACTAAAAACATTTATTTGAGTCTCTGCTTGTGGAAGCTGCAGATCAACTCTTTCAATTCTACCAATTCGTAACAAGTAACTTCTCTTTTGCTGGTGTCGCATTTAATGTGTTGGCAGCCTTAAAAGCAGTCACTAACCCAGTGGTCGTTTGAGCTTCGATTTTACTGAGCAAAATCAAGTCGATTTCGAGATCTCGATTTGCAGCGTCATATTGTAATAGATTTTGTTGTTCTTTGAGAATGGGCAGCTACAAGCTTTCTTTTTCATTCATTTTCAAAGTTTTAAATATTCCCACGTCGCATTGTTGCAGAATATGAGTTTTTTTCGGCAGTAAACAAAACAGAAATATTATGGTTTCGACACAAAAATTATGGAGTTCCATGCGATTTGTGACCATCGAAAATAATTAAGACTGGAAACTGGACGTTGCTTAGCACCAAATGGGCATATATCAAACTTGCAATATAAGTAAAACCATTTTCGCTGCGCCCAAGGAAAATTTAGGAGGAACTGACATTCCGATCCCTTCAGGAATAGCATATAAACTAATTTGCCATTGGTATTCCTTTCAAGTCCAAAACAGCGTAAAATTTAGGTCTCTCGTTAGGTTTTTTCTATTTCTAGAAGTTCCTGAAACAGTTTTTGGCTCGTTTTTCAATGTCTTTCGAACGATTTTCTTCCTTTTCTGATTGCTTATTTTAATAATTGCAGAATTTCATTATTTGAATTATTAAACCTCCGGACAATTTCTTCTATTTTAAAAGGAAATTATCTTTCGATCAATATTATTTCCCTTCGTACTTGGGAACGCTTTTTCTTCTTTTTTTATAATTTTATTTATTTATGAAGACACCGACATCTTGTCTACTTTTTTCGTTACTGGAATATTTGCTTGAATACTCTTCTTTTACCTCTCCAAAACTTTCTCTTAAATCAACAAAGTTACAATAAAAAATATATATTTTGGTAAGCCCTTATTTCATTCCAATGAGATTGGCTATATCATCATTATGAATATTTAATATTCCCGGTAACTAACCCTAAATAAAAAATATATCTTGGTTGAAATGAGTGTAATTAAGACGAGCAAGAAACACATCTTCCTTCCTAATTTGCAGCACGCACGCTGGAAATGTTTTTTTGCCAATCTTGCGTGACAGCAGGCGTGGATGGCTTCTTTAAAAGTTTTTCTAAAACGCTTTTTTTATTAAGTTAGTTTTTTAAAAGAATTTAAACGGATTTCACAAAAAAGCTTAAATTACTATGTAATTTTATGTCTATTACGACATTTTGAAGTCTATGCTAAATTAGCAGGCAAAACACCTACCTGCATGCAATGAGAAATATTAAATCTATACAAACATATATTAGTCCTCTTTTTGTATGAAGTTTCCGTCCCTTCCCCCAACTCATCTCACCCGTAATATTTTTGAAATGGGACCAATGGGGGACATACTCTGTACATATAAAAAAAAAGAACTATTAATATTGGTCCATGCATATCGATGTTAGGTTCCGCCCCTCTCGCATCCGCACACCATCCCTAAATTGTTTGACATGGTATCAATGTAGAAAATAGAATAACAAATATCACCGAAAGTGACCCAAGCGTTTCGAAGTTAGTATATAAAACAAAATACGTTTCGAACTTAGAACCTTCTTGTGCTGGAAAGTTTTTTAAAAACATGCCAAATCCATGAGGCTACGGAATCAACGCAAGGGGAATCTTTATTGTTCTTCCGAATAGAAAAAAAGTGGATGGCTAAGAAGGCATCGCAGATGAGCCTTATTATACCTTAAACCTCGACGACTCCAGATATACTTAAATATCCAGGAGAGCCGAGAGAGACCTTCTTTAAGAGGGCTCAAATTATAATCATGAACGAAATTATTTTTCTGAATGTATCAGCAAATGGGTTTTTATTCTTCTTCTAATGAATTAACTGTTTAGATTCCTCAGGATAATGTGCGTACCCACGTGCCGGTAGAATTAATAACAGAAATTTACCACTTATGATTCCAATTATTGCCCCACCTACCTAGTTCTTCTATCAGTTTCCCAGTCTGAAAAAGAAACATTTAGAAGAATAGACATTTTCAAAAAATTAAGAGGCTTAATTGTGGAGTGCGACCGGTAGCAACGTAATGGAAAAAATGTATAGCGCTAACATTTTCAAAAAATTTAGCTGAAATGATGTTTTGTAATGCTTCGGATTTAGTCGTCTCATCGTTGGCCTATTTGAATTAATTTTCAAGATCGCATCGATGCCAAACTTCATATAATGCTTAATTTATGTATTTTTTAAATAATATAATAATATAAAAAGATAAATCTTTTTCTTATTTTTCTGCTCAATTAATTTTCGAACGGAAGACATTCTCTTGGATGCGCGACTGTCTCTATTGAAATAGATTCTACTTAGGCACTAATCAGCGTTTGTGTAGGTAGGCGAAAGGATTGAAAGTTTGCCATTTCAATGCTCAGAGCATTCTTTCTAAAACTGATGAATTTGGGGACGTATATTCCCTTTAGATATTGTTGGTACATGGCAAACTTAACTAAAACTCTTCATCACTTCCAAACTTAGAATATACACATATAGAGTTATTCGCAATGACCGTTTTGGGTGAGAGTATAGTGTTTCTTTGAATATCACTAAATCAATCTGTGAACAAAAGATCTTTAAGCTTGTTTTCATTCTGTAATTCTCTCCAAATTTATACACTCATATGTCCACGACTATAATTAATAATTTCAATCTGTAGATCTCCTTTCTCAAAATTGTATCAAGATAGTATACGTATGGCTTGTCTGTTTCAAAATTGAATTTTATTTTATTTCTAATTAAATTTCGGTAAATTTTCCTAGGCATAACAACACGAATGTGGAATAGTTAAACATCTTCTATTTTACCCTCGTCTTATGTACTCAACCTCTTAACCCATTTTTCTTACCCTTAATTCATTTCCTACCAAGGCTGTGCTATAAAAGCATTATAGGGGACATCCCCTAAGCTTTCGCATCATGATAACAAAATATACGTGGCAGGTTAAATATTGATTAAAATTATTATTTTATTAACAACTTGAACCCTTCTCAGGCCAAACTTGAAAATCTCAAAAAACACCCTATAGGGAATAGTATCAGGTAAAATTATCAAAGGGTGAAAAATAAGAATTTCGAAGAAAGAGCACTGAAAGGAGTTATTTAAAACAAAATAATACAAGGTCTAGAAAATACTCGTAAGTAGGCACACTTAAGCTAATTATTGATTGAACCTTTTTGCGCCTTATATCTAGGTGAAAGCGGTTTCGAACACCTTAAATTGTTTTCGATTGCAATTGCCAAAAAATGAACTTTGTACGACTCCGCAATTTTTTTAACTTTAAGTTGGATTAATTGGTTGAGGGGGGGGGGGCCATCACCCCACCATGGTTCCAGGGTTCCAGCCTCGGTTTCTCCGTGAGTTTTTAGTAAATTAAAAAAATCCACTCCGTCTCTGGGTTGTTGTCCAGGTCGCATGAACGCAAAAACAAGACATTTCAGTTCCTTCATTTCCCTTACCCTAAATCCCTTCCGGCCGAAGCCATGCTAAACCATGTGGCCTGTAATGGAAACTGACACTCTACTCGTATTTGGGAAAATAGTTAAATCGAAGGCTGCTTCTCGAGGATGCTCGAGTCGAACGAAACTCGACTACATTATAGACTATTTCCTTCACCGAAAAATTATTATGTTTCTCATTTGCATATACTTCGGGTAATACTTAAATACACAGGTTCTCTAAAACTTAATTTTGTTTAAATTTGTAAATAATATAAAAATGTATAGCTCGGAGGTTCCAGGTTCGAATCGCAGCAGTGGCGACCGATGGTTTTTTTTCTCCTCCAACTTATTACGATAATAAGGCCATAGGTGTTTGCAAAAAAAAATGTCGGCGGGTGGGAATCTGCTTCAAATTGTAGATCCACTTGTTATCTTTGCCTCGAATTGGGTGAAGTATTTTTTTCGCCCCATGCCTCATGGTAACGGGAATTAAAGAGAGAGAATATTAAATTTTGCCTTTAAATAAACGAAAAGATTAGTGAAGTGTATTAATTTTGTGAAATAAGTTTAATCCTTAAACAAGATTACGGCCAATTTCGGCGATTCAGGGACGGTTAGGTGAAAATTTAGGACGCTTACATAAATCTAAGATGCTCACAAAGATAACATTCAATAATTGCATTAAGAATGAATTGTAGAATACTGCTTGGAATATAGCGCTCAAAATCGTTGAACTCTTCTACACGATAATGCGTCCTCGCACAATTATACCAACTTTTTCCAAGTTCTCCCGATCAGGCATTTCTCACATTCCAAATTCCACATTAATTCTTATTCGAGTCATAGTATTCCTCTTCATACTACATAACAGGACTGTTTTTTTTTGCCCGATTGGTTCAGCTTCCCCGGACTGAGCTCAGAGAACTACGAAATTTTCCCATTAGATTGTTATAGCTTTGATAACCTGCCGGACGAACTACTTTAGCAAAATGAGTTTACAATAGAATCGCCACAAAGGTGCAAAATTACTGCTTCAGTTTTAAATAAAATGTTTGGCTTGGAGTTAAACAAATACCCATCTCTGACTGGGCTGAGAGTAAAAGTGACCTATTTATAAGGTTCGGGCAAAAGTGGCTTAGAATATGTTCCGCGCAAAAACGAATCGCGTGAGATTCCGGGCAAAAACGAATCGTAGAAAAAAACTACTTAACTGCATTAACTTTGCCTTACTTTTTGTAGTTAAATCGTTTTTGTCCGGAAATTTTCTACGATTTTTACGTTTTTGCGCGGAACATTTTCTAAGCCACTTTTGCCCGAACCTTATAAATAGGTCACTTTTACTCTCAGCCCGTCAACTATGGGCGGGATCTATACCGGCCACTGTCCTGCTCACAGAATCGGTGTTTCCCACAATGATCTGTGCAGGCTTTGTTTTGAACCCAATATAAAGGAAACTATAGATCACCTCTTATGTCGGTACCCTGCGCTCGCAAGTGTGAGAGAGGAGTAATTACTAGGTAAATTTTTTATTGAAGGATTAAAAGAAGCTTCAAGCATTAGCATTCGAAGCATTCTGAAGTTCGCAACGGAGACTTATTCCTTTGAAATGAATAGAGTAGCTCTCCGACGTACACAAAACGATATCTCTAGGACGTAGAGCATCTGAATGTGGTATCGCTATGGACACGGTGTGGTCTGTTCGGGGATTTTCTAACCGCAACTGTAACCTAACCTATTTCTAATGATAAGTAGAGATTCCTCCAAATTTAACATGACTTATCTACAATTCATAGATTAAAAGAATTCCGTATCCATCTTAAATTGAGTGAAATATTTTAAAGATATTATCTTGTGACAGTATAATTACATTAACAATCAGTTGCATGTCGTACACGTACCAATATAGAACTCTGAAATCGGAGATTCTAAAATGGTTTTTTTTTAATAATTTATAGAAAGACTACGTTGCATGTCAATTAGTCCTCCTAGAACTTGACGTTTACATGACTTGCATAGTTGATTATCTAAAATTTATGTAAATCTCCACCAATGTTACCGCCCATTCCTACCTCATCATGAAATGTCCTGGAAAAGCACGTGACCAAGTTTATTTTTTTCTTACTGTACACTTCGGGTGCCTATTTATGACGTTGCGTTCCTGCACGCCGTGCATGCCATCGACTTTAAAAAGATAATTATATTCGATGGGCCCTTACAAAGCATGAATTAGTAAACATACTGTCAAAACAAGACGAATTGTACATAGGTCCATGTACAGAACCTCACCATTTCTGCTCTCCTGATTCAGCAATTCACTGAATGTGTCTGGAAAAACGTCCCTTCTTCCTTCCCCTACCCGCTTTAACAGAATATTGATGAATTAGCATAGCTAGCATCTTCTAGAGTTTGTTGCCTTTGTAAACATACTCCCATTGTCAGTTGTTTGACTGGAATTTTTTCTGCATATTTTGCTTGTTGTTGTTTTTCTTAAAGACATTTCTTATCAGCTGATTTACTCCAAGTTTTGTCTTCAACTTTTTGTGTATTATGCTAGATTTGATAAACTTTTGACCCCGTTTCTGGCGTGTTTCACTTTGTACGAGGCTGATGATAGCGTCTAAATAACAACGACAGACGTGAAGATTTTATGACATTTTCGCTGTTTTTCTTTTACAATTCCTTTGATTCGACGGTGCGTTATCAGAGAAAATGTTTCCTTCTCGTAAATATTTTTATAGAATTTATTGCTTGAATTTATTTTTATTTGCTTTAAAATGATAGCCACACGTGCATTTGTTTGCTTTGTGATGGGAGTGTTTTCCTACTGTTCTTGTAAAAAGGGGAAAAGGTCATAAACGACTTATGAATTTTGTTTGGCTTTTTCTCAATCAAGCAAACGTCCTTGGTATTATGTCAAGTATGACGGGTAGGTTAGTTGTAAGTTTAATCAACCACTAAACTCTTTTATATGCTCAGGCTTTTCGGATAAAATCTTGTATAGAAGGTCTGAGAGGAATGTCTGATAAACGAGCTTTGGAAAGAAATTCGAGCTTGGAAAGTTTTCAGGGTGAAAAAACACGAACGCTTCTATGATTTGTGTATATTGATTAACATTTCTAATTTATGCTGTCGGTGGAGTAAGTGACAATGTGTCGTCCTACCAATCCGGAGGTCCCAGGTTCGAATCGACCGACGTCGACCCTTGATTGTTTTCTGCTGACAACAGATTACGCTAAAAGGAGTTGTAGAAACAATGTCAGCGGATTCCACTTTAAAATGTAGGCCCATTTGTAATCGTTGTCTCGAAGCGGGTGAAGTTTTTCTCCCGCCAAAAGCCAAACAAGGGGTTACGGGGGAACTAGAGAGAGATATATCATTTAAGGAATGTAGAAAGTAAGAAATTAAATTAGTAAATATTCAAATTACGCTAACAGTTTGAATCGTTCTCATAATCCTTAAAATATTTCACCTTATGTAGAGACCGTGCAAAACTATGACTACCTGCAGGCCAAAGTTAAGGAATACCAGACTTCCATATTGTTGTTCACTCGTTAAATTGACTTAGGCCTGTATACTTTACGCATTTCCTGTAAATTCCAAGGTAGGTTGACCTTAGCATCACGCACTGTACGGCCGATTTGGTTCTACTGCCTTTGCAGAAGATCATCGGTGATTATTTACTGATAGGCTTCGCGCGACAATGCTCTATGGAATAGTTTTTGGGATGCCTAAAGGTATCCACTAGAAATTTTAAATACATCATTATAAAGTATTCAATTAGAACTTAATCGTTTTTTCCAAGATCTAACATACATAGGTAGTTATTGAGAAACGTTAGAGAGTGATTAAAATGTATGTACAATATTATCGCTTTGAGCAATCGCAAGGAGATCTTAATTGATCTTCATAATCTGGATTGTTAGAAATCTACCTATTTATTCAATTACCATGCTCTCCTGTCCTGCTATCTTGGGTAATATCACCATCCACCTTCACGTCTTAGCTATTCAAAACCTGGGGTGAAATCATTTTTGTGTTGATCCGCATTTATTTAGTTTGTAATTTTTTTTTATACGACGTGTCCAAATCCTAGGGGACAACCCTTTGATGCATTAGCATGGTTTTGGCCGGTAGGGAATTAGGGAAAGGGAAGTGAGGAAACTTCAAAGTCCTGTTTTTGCATTGCTGCGAGCTACACAACAGCCCAGAGACGGAGTGGATTATTTTAATTTGTTAATACAAGCAACTCCGATGATTGAATCTCTTACTAAAGGTGTTATCGTGTCGGCCTGGGATCTCGAATTCCCTAGCTTCGAATCTCACTAGCGGTAACCCATGGTTGTTTTTGCTGACAACAGGTTACTAGAGAGAAGTCATGGGGAGGTTGCAGAATAATGTCGGTGGTTTGAAATCCACTTTGTGTTGAACCGGGAGAAGTTGTTCTCTCGGGAACTAGAGAGAGAGAGGGAGGTAAAGAGAGAGAGAGAGAGAGAGAAAAGACAGGGGAGAATTTTGAAACAAATTAATTACCTCTTGTTGCGAAGTTCCACTTCATTTTTTATTGTCTGCAAATTACACAGTTTTCGAACGACTTAACGGTTGCTATAGTCTGCTGTATGATCTTAAGGCAAGATGCGAACTTCACATAATCTAACCTTTACACATTCATCTATTTACTTTTTCACCATTTGGTCTTTAGCCTGCTCATCTTATAGCATATTATTATGGACAGCACTTAACTCACAAATGACCCAAAGTACCAATTTTCCTTTACTTCAGTGGTAACAGAGCTTGATTCCCACCTGGGAAATATAATAATATTTATCAAAAAAATATTGTAATATGAGACAAAATTATTAAATAGGAATGGTGGCCATGTCTGTAATTAAACTCGAAGTCTTGATCAAAATTTTAATTCACACATGATTTAGACGAACTCACTATTAATGTCTGTCTGTGTGCAAGGTCGATTCAAGCATCCTAAAACCAATTTTTAAGCCCAAAACACGTGTTGACCGGAACGTCATCAGTTAGTTTACTGCACGGTCAATCGGTTTTTTAACAGATAATTGAAACAATCCAAAATTGATTTATATCAGTGCACACATTGAGCGTATCTATCTAAGGGATTAGCTTCTTAGGGGCCGTTCAAGTATTATGTAACGCTGTTAGGGGGGGGCGGGGGTCTTGTGAAACGTTACGATGTGTTAACATCGGAGGGGGGGGGGGCAAGCAACGCGTTACGTAACATTGAGTTTTTGTTAAAATTAAAAGGTCCTAACTCTTAACTCGTGACTCACGGCTCAGCTTATATGGCATACCTACACTACACATATATTTTTTACATACGAAAAGAGTCGCGTCACTGAGTCTACAGAAGTATATATATGGAAAATAACCACAATAAGCCGTATACTGAACTTACGAATTTCACGCACACACCTTAAGGCCAAAGTGGTCTGAAATTTCTACTGGTATAATGCCAAAATCTGATTGTTTGGGGTGTAACCTAACTTTTGTGATTCGTAGATCGATTTGGATGATTTTTTGTTTTGTAAAGAGAATGTTGCCCCATTGGTAGTAGGATAACCGATTAAGATTACTCTCTTCCTTTTTTGTTTACAGTAGTTTCCTCCGTTTTCAAAAATTGTCAAAGATTTTAAATGGGTGGGGAGAGTGGTAGTGAGAGTAAAATCCAATTTTATAACGCGCAGACCGACTTGACTCTTTAATCTATATGTTTAGGAGGAAAATTGTCTACATATTGTGGGCGATAGCGAGGGGTATTGTATAGAGTATTTTCCCCGATTACCACTTAGAAAAACCCTTTGTTGTATCATAACAAAAAATTTGGCCTTATGATGAAAATGGGAGAAGTGGTAGAAGAAGTAGCTTCGTAACGCGTGGACTTATTGTGATGATTTTGTTTCTGTTGTACAAAATACGTGACTATACGTACTATTATAAAATATTTATACATACAGGGGGGATGTGGGGCGGAGGGCGCAGTCATCTTACTTCGTAATGTGTGGTCAGATTAGAATGTTTTTTTTTCCTGTATTGTGTGCGTTGCCGAACTGAATAGCATGGTAAACATTTTGCTAACATTTGAGATTATGGAAAGGGGGTGTGGACTAAAGTCATAACGTCTGGCCGGATTTGGATGGTTCTGTTTTCTTTGTATAGTCTACACTACCACTGTAACTGTTGCCGTCTAATATATTAGCTTTTTAGAAAATGAACAGGACAAGAATACAATTTGCTGATCCGGCCCAGATGGTACATGTGTTTAACGAAATGGTCTAAGGAAGTCTCCTGTTTGAACGCAATATACCTTTGTAGCTAAACAGTCTGTACGAATGAATGTTTAAACGTTAGCTTTACAATGCATGTTTTTAAAACAATAAGCTAAGGGAGTCGCCGAGTTCAAAAAAGGCCGAATTTAACCTCTCTTCCTCTCTATTTCTATATTGTCTGTACATATCAAGTATTTCGTACACGGTGAAAAAAATACGCGTCCACTCGCGTAGTAAGTAATACAGGCAGCCGCACTATAAAATTTACTTTTACTAAAATCCTTCCAGAAATCTTTAATGTGTTTATAGGCAATTTTTACGGAACAGCACAGTATAATTTACGTGGCTCGTAAAATTAGCTGAGTGATTAAGGGAAAATTGATCGCCTAATACAAACTTTTTGCAGGTATAACCGGCTAACTTTACGATTCTCCACAACTTCAAACAAATCTGAAATCATTTTCCTCCTTTTCTAACATATATTTCTCGATGTTAAATTAGTGTTTAATTAACTTTCAATCAATTTGCTAACTAATAACTACTGCAAGTGTCAATAAATATTGAATTTATATAAAGATTGCTCTATTGATCTCTTTCGAAGGGAATTGTATAAAGTAAAAATTGGATTAGTGGTGAAGACGTTGGAGTGTGCTGCTGCGGATTAGGGTTCGAACCTTATTTTTGCTAAAAGTGAATTTATTTGATTAGTCTGTTCACGGTGATTGATGTTATAGGCATCTTTCAATGAAGGATTTTATATGTGAAGTATCTATTTTCAATTTAGAGAACATCCGCGTCATTCAATTCCTTTTTCCTCCACTTATAAATCAGTGAGGGCTACAAAACTTGGTGACAATGTTATCCTCCGACTTATTTAGTTAAAGCTTGCACTATTACCATCTAGCTCCGCTGATATCAAATTTTATGTTTAACGTTCTTATTCAATCAAAAGTGATTATTTGCAATTTACAAGGCTAAACCTTACCCCATGAAACTAACACTATTATTTCAAAAGATGGGGGACCTATGTTATTGGGATTTTCCAAATTGGTTAAATGGTCACTTTTTAACTTTTTTTTTAGGCCTTGTCAGTTGAAAGTAAATTTCCATGATTTTCAGTAAATTGGACAAATTCGGTAGGTTCCACCGTTCACAGATTTCTACGCATGCCTTAAGTCGCTGCTAAGTTGACATGTCCAGTTGAATATTTTTAGTTTACTCTCTTTTACGTTAACCTCAAAACATCTACAACAAAATATTCATTGTATTGTGTCATCTTTTTAATGGTCTGTGAAATTCTTTAGTCAATTAATCGTACACACTGAGGGCGCTAGGCTAATGCTTATTACCTAATTCGCTAATTAGAAAATAATTGGCAATTAAAAATTTACGTTCATATAACATAGCTTAATGACCGTTTAGATCATAATGTGTAATCCTAAAGCTAAATTGATAATTCTACGTTTAGCTGATTGATTCAAAAATGAAAAGATAAAAGGTTTTGCATAATTCTGAAGCTCTGCTACCTAAAATCACTGTTTATTGTCGCGGTAATAGCAAATTATGTTTAATAATTTGCATTCTCAATTATTATCACAATTAAGATCATTAATTGCCAGTTTGTCATAACGCATAAAAAGTAATTCCCAATTATCACTAATTCAAACTAAGCTCTCTGTCTCCAGGGTATTAACATGGAAAGTTTCAGTCAATTGTAAATGACATTCAGTATCAGTGGTGTAATTGGATGTTAGCCGAAAATTTGAGTCATTATATTGAAGCAATGCTTCGTTTCGTTAACAAGCATTCGACTTGAATGTGTCAGTTTGTTCTTATCGTGCTGTCGTTAATTTTCTAATATTATTTTCAACCAACCGTGACACACACTTAAGTAAATTTAGCACAATCACCCTATTAAGCCACAATTTACCACTTCGGATTGGTAACTGGAAGTCCCTCTTTAAATAGGACTTATTATTAAAGCAATCTACCGCTTAGAACAGCCCGCAAAAAGAACCGACACTTCATTTGAAGAGCATCACATATCACTGTCCTAATTACATTGTTGAAATTTAGTAACGTACAAGTTGGTTATTTGCATTATTTTCTTACCTCTCCTAAAAGTTGATTGAACCAGCAAAATACCTGAAAATATGCGCACATTTCCAGAACTGAACTCTTCCACAAACGCAAGAATGCTATAGAGCTCGCTAACAACGTATAGAAACAAAATAGAGACGAAAGAGTTCCACAAGTTCAATACCCGGACCCCTTCGATTTCCATTTCCGTAAGTAAATGACACTCCGGGTGTACATGAGGCCGGTCAAGAATAATAGGAATAATTATCTATTCAAAAGCTTCAACATTCATAGACATGTGAATAGGCCGGCTGTAAAAAGGTAAATTAGATGCCGCCCCCTAGTTATGCACGGTCAACGACACATCGACCTCTTTTTTATCTCACGGTTGGATTGGCTAGAATCAAAGAAAGGCGGCAGATGTTGTAATTACGGAAGGGCCCCCCCATCTATAAATCCTCAGATTACGTAATAATTCCAGGTTAGTTTTAATAAGTCGGCTAACATATTCGCAGAATTTTCGTATGGGTCAGTGAACCTTTTCTGTTTCCCTTGTTTTTTTTTATTTTGGGTCGTGGAACGGTTTGTGATCGTACCGCCCAGGTATACGAGCTAATTGGGAAGCAGACTTACGGTAAGGTTGTGATCGTAAATCAATCTCAAGTATAAAGCAGAAGCTATCTTATTTCCATCTGACAAGAGAAGCGTCCAACAAACCTTTTAAACTGTTATGCGACAGCGGGCAAAAAAAATTGTTGTGTTTACACCTTCTATCCACGATCATCGTAATTGGCGGCAAGATCTTCTGAATCGTCTTATTCATTCCTTGGATGCCGCCGTAGTTAAGCCTAATTCCGTTTATGGTCAGAATAAGTACCTACAATTGCTCGATGTAAAACGTTTCGCCATTCCCAACTACTTAGTGGTAGATCAGCAAAAATACCTGCTCCGATTTTGACCGTCTTGTCATATATTCTCATTTGGTCCCCCACACAAGTAGGCCAAAGTGATCGCTATTCGCGGTATGTACTTGTTTATCTGATGAATGAGACTCCCGATCGGGACAGCCGAGCCGAGATTGCTACAAAGAGAAGAATGTGCCAAGAAAATATTTTTTTCTTTCTTATTTTCTCCCAATTTTTTTTTTATTATTCCTCCGCGGGAATCTTTTTGAGTAGCTGTTATTCACGATAGTGGTACTAAACCAGTTTAGTCATCCTCTGGGAATTCATTTAGCTTCGAACTGTCGTAAATACACGAAATAAAGTAAATTAAAATATTTGAAGCATTTTGTTTAGCATTAAAAGAAGCAATTGATGCAACTTTAAATGACTGGCAATGGTAAGCGGCTTCGCAATGGCTGGCGACGATACTTCTCCCAAAAGACACGAGTCAAGACGGATCCGTTCAATTCTTCCCAGACTTACCTCCCGTCTCGCCAGGCACGTAGCTAAGACCGAATGGACGCGCGTATCTTTAGCACAATTTAAATTAAAACAAAAATCTATTTCGGTATACAAAACATAAAAATATTTTTAGATACGTACGAAATACCAACACGTTGCTCCCAGTGAAAACAACTCAGTACGTGAGTAATTTTATTTGATTTTATATATGTCAGCTATGTGGCGACGATCGTTGCCCATGAGAAGATCGCTGGGATTGGGATGTAAACAAAATCCCTACGCGAACGCGAACCAAGACTTCAGATAAATTTTGCCCTGCCTTATTGTGGATGATAAGGCCGCATCATACCTATCTACAATGCCGGATAGTTTTCTATATAAACAGATTTTCTCAGACTCTTCACAGCAGAGTTATTTTGTCGATCGCACCACGTCGCGCCCGCGCCTTTAGCTGTTTCTAACGATCAGTGTAGATCGCCCGCGGGCGAAGGGACTGGGTTATGAGACCCAGAACTACTATGGCAAGAATTTTTGGAATGTGATGTTTATAATCTTGGGATTGGAAGAGTTTTTGCCTTTGAACTATGTTCGTTGTGTTGATTTTCTGTACAGATGTGATCGCTTCTTTTGGGCTTGCAAGTGATTCTCTACAGATCTTTGAAGTTTAGCTTTTGGCTGTTGGTTTCTTTCATGTCGATCATGAAATTTCGTTTATACCATAGGATTCTAGTGAGGCCTTGGTGAAATATTTTACAGAAATTGCATATAATTTATGTATGTATATTTATATTGCTGCGATCACTTGGTGCTTTAGATCCGTTTTGAGAGAGTTCTGTTAAATAAGATTTTCGGTTCACTTTTTGTGAGTTTTTATAAAATATTTTATGTTTAATTCTATGTGAACGGAGATGTTTATATAACGAGCTGAGAGTAAAAGTGACCTATTTATAAGGTTCGGGCAAAAGCGGCTTAGAAAATGTTCCGCGCAAAAACGAATCGTAGAAAATTTCTGGGCAAAAACGACTTAACTACTTAACTGCATTAACTTTGTATTACTTTTTGCAGTTAAATCGTTTTTGGCCGGAAATTTTCTACGATTCGTTTTTGCCCGGAATCTCACGCGATTCGTTTTTGCGCGGAACATTTTCTAAGCCACTTTTGCCCGAACCTTATAAATAGGTCACTTTTACTCTCAGCAAGTCATATGGTTTTTTGCATTTTGGTAAGTTCTATATTTACAAAGAAAATCACTGCTTGTATATTTTTTGATGTAATTCTTTTTGAAAGGGTGAACCCTGGATTGATTTCGATATGACAGCAGTTCGAAACGAGTCACTGTAGCGCCATTACTTTACTAAAGAAAACTTTTACTTCCCCTCTACATTAATATTAATAAAAATATATATAATAATAAATAATTTTTCACTGATTGACAGCTGTCAAAATTACTTGCCGCAAAATTGAACACGTTTTATATCTTCATCCTTTTTCCTATAAGGACATTTCATTGAACTCAGAGAGGTCAATTCGTGGACAGTTCAATGAGTTATTTCGGAACTAGGAACATTAAGGTGAAAATTCATTTAAATTGAAACTACGGAGACATTCAGGTTTACCTCTTTCTCTAGTTCCCTTGTGAGGGGTGGATTTTAAAGGATTTCAAATTACCACGAGCTACTAGAAAAGCAAATTAAGTAGACATATGTACCTAATAAAAATAGACGAACATACAAGAAAATACCTTCGCACTTATTCTGGTTTAGCATATATGCATTCCAAACGAAACACCATTTATTTCTTAATTTAGGAGTAGTGCATAGAAAGAGTACATTGTTTTCTTTCGACAGTTTAGAATTAGCAAAGTATCCTGAAAAAACTAAAGCTTCCTCCATATTGTCCCTTCATGCTGATGCTCCAGCTGCTTGTGAGGCTATTGATGTTTGACATGTCATATTAGAGCAGTTACACTCAGGGCAACAGCAGAGGGCCTATTGATTGAAATCTTAGCGCAGGATATTTGTATGCATTTATGTAATGACAGTAGTAATACTAATATTTTGAAATGGGGAATTTTGAGAATGCAAATTGTTACAAATGAAATCGGTTTTAAACAGGTTTTTCTTTTTGCATTAATAACAAAACATTATGAAATAAAAAAGAAAAATATAAATTCAACAAAAACTGTTTCACTTTAACTGGGTAACATTTTGGGATGCGGCAACACTGCTTACATTTGGAAACGTTAAAGAGAGTGCGTTTGAGTACTCAAATGTAAAATAAGCGCCCAACACAGCCTAGTCTAGATACAAGTCCGGAAAACATGACAGTTCGGCCATTTTACCACCAAGCGTGTCGTCACAGATTAACCAATCCGTGCACATATATAAAACTGCACACTGTTATAAACAAAACTAAAGAGAAATGCTGATGTCATTGACGCATTCTAACTTTAATACTTCAACAAACGAGTCTTCCTATTAAAACACATGAATATTGTAAATGAGAAATTTTTTGATCGTGACCACAATGTTTAGAACATTGGTAGGTTGACGTGAAGTAAATTCCAGGTTGATACTTTAAAAATACTACGACAAATACTACGTAGAATACCCCTACCTTTTGTTATACTTTACTGTAGCATGTTTTGGTTTTTTTACACCACCAATGCTCAGCTGTTCGTATCAGTTTTCGGGCTTGTATCTAGTGTAGGCTGTGCGCCGAAGTCAAGTGACTTATTAAACAGATACTGCATTCAGCAGTTAGCTACTCTCATAATATGCTTGTGACAAGTAATTAAAAAAGTCCCATGATGCAAAACCACAAAGTAGGCACACCAAACCAGCTTAGTTTTTGAATCGAATCCCTGTTCAATATGAAAAGTAACAGGCTAAGTGAAATCTAACATGTAAGCTTTTGCCAATTAGAGTTTCCATTGTATCGGCCAAAATCATTCCTAACAAAGACTTAGACCTACATACATAGCACACACTGATCTGCCAAGATGGAATAGACATTGGTATTGACGGCTTCTGAAAACAAAAAGAAATTACATCCCTCTATTGAATATAACTTGTTCTAAGGTCTTACACGGTAAAACATAAATTTTTGTGCGTTATGTCTGAGAGGTTCAAATTTGAAAAACTCCTTAAGTTGATCCTGAAAAGTAGAGAGGACCAGCTCACTAATACACCTACATTTAAAAAGAGTTCTGTAATATGGTAAACAGAAGCTTTCGGAATTCAGAGCAGGGCAAGTGTTGCAGCTGATGCACCTAGCCTCCGTGTGAACTATTCTTCCATAGCACAAAATTCTGAAATCTCAATATCATATTAGCTTGTGTGTTGTCTGACTCTCCATAATACTCTCACAATCGGCACAATTCCTTCACACGTTGCACGTGTAGTGCGGGATTCTTTTTAGATTTCCGTACATCAGAATGAAAGCAGCGAATCCTTTCTTGTCCGTCTATCTGGCCATCAAGACCCTTTTTCTCAGGAACGGCTATGGGTATCGAGTTGAAATTTATACCATATGCATACTATAGGGTATAGCCTCATAGTTATGTGAAGTCAAGTTTTTAACTCATCATATTTTAACTCAATGCAACAAAACGATACGGCATTTAAAAGTGTATATTCTTACTTACGATTAACTCACTTGTTTTTTTAATATGGCCAAAGCTTAGGGGACCCCTTTGATGCTTTGGCCGCAACGGAATTCGGGTAAGGGGAGTGAGGAAACTTGACTGCCTCGTTTTTGAATTGCTGCGAGCTAGACAATATCCCAGAGACCGAGTGGACTTTTCAATTCTATTTTTTAAAAACGGGGAGATCGAGTCTCGAATCCGGTGTGTGTGGTTGCGCAGCTTAACCAATTGATCCAACTCCGTCTCAAAACACATCAAAACCTATACGATACTAGAATTGTTGAAATTTGACGAAAAGGAAGGTCTAAGCATAAGTAAGGGAAACAAATCGACAATCATGCACGCTAATACCACCCACAAAAAATACACCAAGGCAACAAAAATAGTGTTGCCAGGTTTTTTCGATTTCACCATCAGCATTAGGCCCATCCATTGATGTCACCACAAAATGGAAAATGGCGAAAATATGAATTTTGGGATCTGTATAAGAAAACACATGGGATTTTGGGTCTGAGTCCATATAGCCTACCTCCTTGAGACAAACACTGACCGGCTTTTTTTTATCAGTGAACAGGGTGTTGAAGACGGTATCTTAAATACTTATTGTTTTAAATATTAGCTTAAAACTAAATGAAAGAACAAAATATTAAATGTTTAAAGGTTACTAAATTTTAATGGTCGGTTACTAAAGCATTTTTTGCTGCAAACTGTGCTTTTCGACAAATGAATATATTCTATTTGTTTTACGCTCACCCCAATTCCCTCACCCTTATTTCTTTCTGCCAATGCTGTGATTTAGTACCATAGGGCATTCCCTGAGCTTTGGCAATATCATGTAAAAAACGATGCCTTGAAATAAGAAAAACGTTCTTCCTCTTCGCATATTAAATTAGCGCCCACTCTTTAGAAGATGGGGATTATTGTGACCGGCAAATTCTGCATAATGTTGTAGTAGTTGGCCACATGACAATTAGAGCGGTTTCATTTGGAATATAACGTTTTCTAAGATAATTGATAAGAAACACATCCGCTCGAAATGAACATGGAATAAAAATGTTTTGGGACAAGCAAAACATTTCTATACTATAAGGCCTCATCACAGAGGCTTTTCAAACTACGGAAGTCAGTGTGTTTAAGCCAATAAAGAAGGATTGAAAGAAACCCGCGTGAAATTAACACATGGTAATCGTTGGAAAATTGTTCTGACAAAAATTATCATTAATTTCATCTCAACTTCAAAGGACACGATTTTTCATAGTCATTTCTGTCAGTGAAGAAATTAAAAAATTTACTAAATATATACGGATCAGTGTAGACGACGACGGATTAGTGTAGATCACAGAACAATAGATCTCTGATTCATACGTTCTTCAGACCAATCACATTAGTCACTGTTACTATGTGCTTGCCTTTAACATCCACAATTTTTTTTTTGCTTTCTGTAAGCAGATTAAGTTCTCCTTGCCTAAACATATATTGTTTCTAGCCCTTGAAAAGCGAATGAACATTTTGAAATTCTGCAAGTTAAAGGTGCCATATTCTTGCAAGCTTAAGAAGCTATTTACCTGAAAAAGGAGGAACCGACCTAACAACAGAAAAAAGGTCATTGCAATCTTGGTGTTTTCCTTCTTCCTTGAAGGGATCTATAATTACACTAATTCAAAAGGTGAGAAGGACGAGAATGTGTACAGACTGCGGACCCATTAACGGAATGCCAGTTTATGAGAAGTTAATTGAAAAAGGAATTCACAGTCAACTAATGAAAATGGCCTTACTGGTGAAAATAAATCTGGATTTATAAAAACAATACTCTTCTGAGTCACCATTGAACTATGTCATCGTAAATTGACAAAAAAACCAAGGATTTGCCGTATTTCTTGACTTGTAGCGAGCATTCGAGAATTTTGCTTAACAAACGATTTTCCGATATGGGTAAGACGAAAGGAGCACAAATGGTTCAGAACATATCTTTTAAATAGAACTCAGAAAACTAATATTCGAAGCTGAAAGAAGTCACAGTAGGTGTCCACAGGGTTCGATTTTGGGTCCATTACTCTTCTGTTTAAATATTAATTACATGGAAGCTGAACTCAAATATAGTAAATTTGGACTTTTTTGTGTATGAATTGATTTTCATTACTTATCTATCTATTAGTAATTGCAAAAGGTAAATGAAAACTGAATATAGAATCTGTTCATGGTTCCTGAGATCATTGTGAAGCTAATCTTCACTTTCATTTTTTTAAGTAAATTTATTATTTTCACGCATTCCCGAAATTAAGTTCGGAGTTAAATTTTATTGCGTATATTACCACTTTAACAAAAGTTCAATTGAATGCCAATCTATTCTCAAACCACTCGTTTTCATAAGGAAAATTTTTTAGGTAGTAATATTTTTTAATGTAATTAAGAATCATACTGAAAATAGTCAGTGTCTTAACATCCCGTAATATTGAACATCTAGTACTCTTTAGTTGTAAAGTTCTAGTACTCTTTAGTTGTAAAGTTTAATCATAATTTAAATTTTTAGTTGTAAAATTTTATAATAAATTGGCAGAAGATTTCCAGTTCCATTCCCGAAAACGGATTACGTGTGTACATATGTACATGAATGTCACTAAGCTATCATCGCTGAGAATAACAGTCTAGTCAATTAGATCATCACATCGAATTGATCAGATACTTGTTTAAATCAAAACCAAGATAAACATCCAACATCTTATCCTATAAGTCAATCGTTCTAAAACTAGTGAGTCAAAAGCCTAAAATTCCAAATAGCTCTTATTGCAACCTTGGTTTTCGGTGAATGTACGAATAAAGCACGTGCCGAATTCATTAATTCCAATTATCTCAATGAATCCCACATGTCCTCCAGATTAACATTTTGTGAATGAAATCCGTTAACATACGGTTCCCATGCCTTACACAAGAATTCCTAATTTAATTGAAGTTACCCATAAAAAAGCTCTACGGTTAATAGAAATTCTAGCTCTCGACTGATTTTAACCATGTGGCGTTAGTTGTCCTTGGCTAGTTTCCTTTTGCGTATGTTTTAATTTGATTCTCGTGTTAAGTAGCAGACTTGCCATTTGTGAAAATCTAGGCCCGTGAATTTTTTCAAATGGAAGAAAATATTTTCTTAAATGGTAGGTTACTTGTAATATTTACATATAACTTAAGACTTTAGAAGCTTATTTATCGAAATAATAAATCGAAGTAATGCAAAATTGATCAAGACACTATGACGACCCACGTGGCAAAATTAGCTTATGAATTCAGGGATGTTGCCGTTTGCCAATGTTACTAAATCATTATTCTGCTTTGCGATAGACTAAACATTTTGGAAATTTACTCAGGAATTTATACATCAATCAGCGGCCAGAGATTAAGCGAAAACAAAATTCCTCAATTTGTTTCGTCTAAATATTTAGGAGTTTCATTTCTGTTGGCGGTGCTTTGAACAATTTCTTGATTATTTTGATAAAACGGCGAAATCAACAATCTTTCATTCCGTTTGCGAACATTTCAGATTCGATGTACGTAACCAGACAATTATCACGTTCTTCAATCTCATAATCTTGCAAGATCTGGCTGGCATATGAAATATACCTGCTCCTTCTTACCTTTTGTTTTTTCCTATCTTAAAATTATGAAAATTTCTGAAAATATAAGAAAACCACCATTTTAGTGTGGCTTCCCAAAATCGTGGTTGGAATTTATTTTAAATTTTATCCGGCTGAACTTTTATTTGCGAATTGCGATATCTGCACACGACTTTAATTCATGATCCAGGCGGTTAGCCGCCGCCGCCGCTACCGCAACCGTTTGGCGACGGCTTCCTTTGTTTTTGAATTAATTCTGTTCATCGGAGCTTGCTTACTTTTTAAATTTGTTTTATTGGAATTACGTTATCATACGTTAAGCAAGGCACAGCCAGACTCAACAACCAAACTGAACTTTGACTGTTTGAGTAAATTTAATTTCATGAATTGCGGACATCTGCACTTTTTCGCAATATTTGAATGGATTTTAGCTACAATAGCGCGTTTTATTTTGAACTTATCTAAATTTGTGTGAAAACTGTCTGGCAGCTCTGCATGATAAGAGCTGTAAAATTTGCATATTTATCTTCCGGTTCAAAGGGCTGACTGTGCAAGATATAGGCGAATACAGTGAATATATTTGCTTGCATAGAGCGAGTTTATTATTTTGAGCTAAAAGTTTTTGCAAATATGTGGTTAACTTTGAAAACAAAATTTTAATTAGAGGCAGCGATGTGGAATTAATCGATTTCATGTCCATACATACCTTTCACCTTATTATTTTCATTTTGCTGGGATTTCCAGTTCCAGTATTTGCGACCTTTAGAAAGTAAGACGGAGACGGAGTTGTATCGATGGATAAGTGGCACAATCATCACGCCATGCTTCCAGTGTTTGATCCTCGGTCTCCCCTTGAGTTTACAACACGTTCAAGTTCCTAATAGTTTACAATATAGCAATACATAAAACAACACGTTCAGGTTCCCTCATTCTTCTTACCCTAATTCCCTTCGGGCTAAAGCCATGATCATGCATCATAGGGTTGCCCCTAGGCTTTGGCTACATCGTAAAAAAATGTTTTACACTAAAGTTTTGCCTTATTATTGCATTTGTTTGCCTTATATTTGCATATATATTACCGTTTGCAAATCAAAAAAGTGTGAAGTTTTTACCGAGTTTTCAGTTGGGGGGTGGGGGGGGGGGGTGAGGTGGGATAAAGAGTTTTACCCGATTCAATGACGATTGCAAATGAACCTACCGTTTAACGTAGATTTAGAAACACAGACCTGAAACCATCATAATGGAATTCCAACACTTCATCCCCTCTTCCATCGACGACTTCGACATAAAAAATGGTTTAAAGCAAAGACTTAATATTCTCAAGTACTTTTACTACTAAAAGAGTAAAACGGAAGCTATTGGTCACATAAATTCTCGACTTGAATACGATTATCATATCTGGACAGGGTCCAGACATACTGGGCTGTCCGTGTTAGACAAAATTTAAAAAAAGGCTGTCCAAAAAGGCGATTCCACAATCTTCGAGAATATTGACTCTCTGAAGTTTCCATCCCTACATTTTCCACGAACCATTGAATTTTTGGAATCTCTCCTAAGCAGAACAACACGAATGTGAAACAGTTTATCAAGTTCTGTTTTTCTCTCGTCTTACGAGCCCATAACTTTCAAGCAAGTCAACTCTTTCACTTAACCTCTTAACCAATTTCCCTTACCATTAATTCCTTTCCAGTCAGGGCTCTTCTTAGCATCATCAACCTTTGGTTAATCATAAAATAGAACTGTAGGAGACCGTAGGAGATGTCCCTAGTTCGTACAGTATGGTAAGCTCGTGTTTTCAACTATGTATGCTAATTTGTTTGGAGCTGCTGCCATCGCACACGCTGCGATAAAAACGACATAGTGCGTGAACGATAATTTTCGTGCAAAAGACGGCATACGTTTGAGTTTTCCATTAAATGTCAGTTTATTATGTTAGGTTGGGTTAGAGAGGTGCTGCTGAAAACATCTTCAGCCGCATCACTTAGACCACCAAAGAGTCCATTTGGCCCCATAGATTCACGGGAATCTGGCCTTACTTGAGGTCCTTCTGAAAAACCATCCGGCATCCCTAAGAAATCTCAGTAAGGCGTTCAGCTCTATACCATGCAGCTCGAGAAGCCTTGATAAGAAATACATATCTACACATAAGCCTGTTTCGTCTTGACGTCAGTGCAGAGCACTCGCAGAGCACATATCAAAGTGATTCGATTTCCTCCGGATCTCTACAGCTGCGGCGAAAATCATTTGCCAATCGACCCAGCCTTATGGTGCAATGTCCCTCTTTTCGCCAATTTATCCACTCTAGCCTCGGTTTTTACCACCACATCGCGTTAACTTCCGCCTGACTGTCAGTATATTTGTGGATGTCCATCTTGGACATCTTGCTAGTGCAGAGTCGCTTGGTGAATCGCAGCTATTTCAGCTAAAAGTCATTGGGCTTGTTTAACAGTCTATATGATTCCTGCAACTTCCATTTGCCGTGTATTCCTGTACCTACACCCTTTTTAGATCTATATGTACGGAGATCTCTGGTGCTTCCTCTATTTCATGTCTGTTTCATTCCTCCGTAGAAGGCAGCCTAGTATTTAAGCCTATTAAAGGTTATACCAGGAACCCGGTAGTCCATGTCTATTCTGTTATCGATGCAGTCAAACTTCTGAAAGATGAATACCCGTTTAATCTCTCCTTCCAACATGACAATGTCCCACTATACAGGTACATACTGCCCTATACGCACGAGCAGCAAGTGTACGGGCATCAATGTGGTTTTATTAAGATGAAAAAAGTAACATTATGCTGCCCCCTCCCCCTGCCAACCTCCAAACCAGAGAACACACTGTACGCCGTATTATGGTACCAATTAGGATAAATTTTAGAATAGAGAAGAATCAATCAAATCAGTGCAGCCATTACGAAGTTAGGTTAGGAATTATCCAAATAAATCCACACATTACGAAGTAAGGTGACTTTTACCTCCCCTCGCCAACCCCTTCTTAATTACAACATTTGAATAATAGTACAAATAAAGAAACATATAGCAAAACAAAAATCATTAAAATCCGTCGAAGCGTTACAACGTAAGGTGAATTTAAATGTTATTCTGCAACAGCTAAATATTAGGTCTGTTCCCGTACTTTTGCAGCTGCAGCTGGTTGCAGTTTACTTATTTATGTGGTGGGGGTGAATTCACTTTAATACGGGAACGACCAGCTGCAATTTTCTGAAAAAGCAGAACAAGATTTGTTTTGGAGAAAAAAACTTTTCCTATATATGGAAACTAAACAATCAAAGTTCTTCCTTATAGGCTACTTCACTTCCTTAATCCGACGCTTAACTTTTGGGATATATATGTTGGATTCACAAATTTCAATTTCACTCAATTGACGTTTGGGCAGTTGTCACTTTGACAGAAAGAAGATTTAAGCGTATTGCAGCTGGTCAAAGTTGCTGCAGAATTCTTAAATTTTATGCAGGAGAGAAAGTTGTGACGTAGGCAAAATCTTCTTGGAGAAGTGAATACGGGAACACTTTTCTGCAGTTTTCTTCGAAGCGCTTATAGTCTCTGCAGGTACAGGAACAGCCCTATTAAGATAGGTTAAACAGGATTATGTAAATTAGTAGATCTTCTTAATGAAATTTTTTGCATATGCTTTTCTTCAAGTCTTACCACATCGTTTTTTCTAACGATCTTATTCTGGAAATTATAAGTAAAAACAATCTTAATTATCTCATTTTTTAGTTTACGCATGTTAAGTGTTGTTTGTTGTCTGCTATCTTAAAAATTTCAGAAAATAATTAAGTAGTGCTGTGCCTGTAATGATTTGGTATTTCTTAACAAATAAGTCTGTCAGTTTTCCAAAATTATGCATAAATTGTTTCAAGAATTCGATTTTCACGACTCAAAGAAAATCTGACTGCCTTTCATATTAAGTAATTATTCTTAGATTTGACTTGTTTCTATTTATCAACGATACTCAGTAATTAATCATTCATTTGCAATCATCGGGATTTGCTTTGTCATTTGTTATAATTTATTAGGAATTACACTGTCACAATTGACTGCTTTCAGAATATACAATTCATCGATTACCGTAAGTGAAACGCCCTTTTCTATATATAATTTTGTCTAATATATTAGTCTAATACTGCTAAATATATACATACGTAATTCACTTTTTTCTATTAGAATTTTCTTGTAGTCATGCTTATTTAATTAATTTTCTTTTTTTTTCAGGTAAGTAATGATTCCACTGAAAATGATTTATACAATAGAAATTGTAAGTACCTATAATATATTAATTTCCTGAATTAGTGGACTTGTGCCAAACTAGCAAACTGTCAACTATTTGATTTGTATGAATATCGTTTATTTGTGTTATTCGATTAAAAGCCTATAGTATGTTATATAAATGCTTATCCATAGGTCTTACTTTTTCTTCTTGTGTGTCTGCTTTTTCTAAAATATTGTATTACCTTTCGAATGCCTGATGAGTTTGGTCGAGCTAGCACACAGTCTTAATATGAGTATTGCCCGAAAGAATATTTAAAATTCTAACGATAGTTTCGTACATTGAGAAATACGACTTAGACTAACTCATAACTTAGCAGGTACTTTTCAGAATTTGGAATAGAGTTGTTTTTTAAAATAGAACATGCAACAAAAGCCTTCTAAAATTGTGCATTTTGACACCTTCTCACACCATTATCCCAAATGAATTAAAACTAGAACTCCATCAAAGCTTTTTAAGGACATCTTACAAGCCAGGGTCAGAAAAGCTTACGCTGTCTCTAATTTTTTTCGTGTAGAAGAACTTCATACGGTTCGAAACAACGATTGCAAGTGAACCTACAATTTAAAGTGGACCTCTTATAAAAAAATTCCGAGCCACTGACATTTTCTCTGCAACCCCCATAGCCTTTTTATCGTAGTCAGCAGAAAACCTTGGGTCACGCGGGATTAGAACCTGGGAACTCTGGATTAGTATGCCAACACATTATCACTTACTTCACCGCCGACTTAATTGAATCAGATAAAATGCGGAAATTTATAACAATTATCCATGCACGTTACGAACCCATCGTTTTGTTGATTTGGTAAACATACTTCCTTTTTCTAAGTTTTTGTTTTTCTGTAGATATAATTTCTCGATCATAAAACGTCCCTTCCAAATCGGACGAGCTATTCAAATTGAATAAATTTAACCTAACCTAACACTTATTGCTTGATCAAAACTCTCTCCCGCATAGACTTTATCTGAAAATATAAGAGCGGAAACCTTCAATTCTGTTTATTATCTCCCAGTTGGAAAGGATCGACGACAAACTTTGGCGAAGAAAATAGAACACTGGACCCATCAAGCTTTTCGTCACGGCATCGACGACATAACTAACTTGAAATCTGCAAGAATCTCGTCGAATTGACACCATAAACAGATTCTCGTAGATTTCAAGTTGTTTATGTTGTTGATGCCGTGACGAGAAGCTTCGCCGATCTATTCTTGATCGCCTGTTGAATTCGTCCCAATTTTCGTGGCCCTTCTGCGTTCCGTGTTTTACCAGATTGTGTCTATAATTGCCGTCCAACTCTTCTGCTAATAACGTACCCTTGGTTGCACTCCAAATTCTTCTAAATTTTTAACCTCAGATATATTTTGCTGGTTGAGGTTTTGTTTGAACTTTTCTATGTTTAACACCCTTTTGGTACTATTCGACAACAAATCTACATTAAACCGTCTAGGTTTTTTGGCGCTGTGATTACTGTCGCTGTCGATCATTAGTTTAATAGTCACTATTATTGGTGATCCGCTACCCTAAAGATTTAGACTCTTTCCTTCACTTGAAATCTACTGGTTTCTTGTCTTATAATCTCGCTAAACCCACGTTTTATACCTTCTCCGGACAAAAGCCAGTTCGATTTTCCATAAGTTTGTGAGGGCTTCAAAAGCTCACCATTGCCGTAAGCTTATGCTTTGATTTCGGATGATATATTTACGGCCGATGTTGCGATGGCGGATTAGAGCAACGAATGGGTCAGAAAACTTCATTCAATCGCGTTTAAAACTCGTTTGAGTTGCAGCGTAACATTGTATTTTTATGGAATTTTCTTCTTTGGTACGGAGACGTGCAGAGGTAATTCTGTCGGAATGATGTAAAAATAAGACTAGACCTGGCGTTTTTGGTGAATATTTTGCCAAATTTCTTACATTCCTTGTTCCTAATCATGATACTCAATTCCGTTTCATTAGATAGTTTATTTAAATTAAAGTAGGTATTGCATGCTCGAGGGAAGGAGCAGTTTAAACTTTTAAGTTGCTGCCTAGTACATTACCTTGGAGCGAAGAATAATACATCATCAGGAATACAATGGAAGTCTTTTTCGAGGTTTTCAGAGAAACAATACATGAATGAACAGGAAAGCTAGAAAAATAAGTGTTATAACAAAGGAAAAATATGAGTCACGTACTTACCGCAAAGTCCTCCAAGCTTCTGTGGAATCAACTAAGAAGCAGTTAATGCTGCCTCCACTTCGTGTGTCTTTCTTACTAATAAGCTTTACTAATTCCTACAGCCTTCCCTTGGAAGGCCTGACCAAATTACCTGCTGGTTACTTACTTTGCTTTCACGTACAAAATTCATCGTGAAATTATCTAACCTACAAAAAACTAATTGAGTGCCATTAGCAAAATTCCAGCCAAAACTTGTACTCCCAGGCTAGCCAGAACTGTAGTACTTTTGCTATCTAGCTCGCAGCAATGCGAAAACAAGACGTTCAATATATATCCCTTATTCCCCTTACCTTAATTCTCTACCGGCCCAAGCCATGGTAACCACATCATAGGGTTGTCCCCTGGGCTTTGGCTACATCATAAAAAAACACACATTTAGGAATCGGTAAAATTCAATTAGAGTTAGGCCCAACTCTAATTAGTTAGACTTTGAATTCCACTTGATCTAAAACTATCGTTGGTTCTTTGAAATGCTCGTGTGTATAAGAACTAGGCCAAGTTGACATTTACCTTGTGTCCTTAAAATTTATCAATTTCTTCAATGAGATAATTCCTGTCTGAATTTGAAATTTTCCACTATGATGTAATTTACGAAAGACAAACAAGTTATCTCGTTGAAACTTCAATGTAGAACTTATCAATAGTTTGAGAAAACCCCTACTAGCCTCCTGATATGACGTAATATTCTACATGTATGCACTCAAATGTCTGTGAACCAGGAAGTCGCATATTTGCAGACGACTTTAGATAAATGAGTTAATCTTCAAAGCGAACCAGATTACCACCTCGCTTATTTTCGGACCTAAATCACTCCCGTCCATTTCACTGGCTCCATCACCATATTTCACTGTAATTTACGTGATTGTGGGAACTTTGTCGTCGCCGCTAGCTTATATAACAATTTATCTTAGTACAACGAAATTAGTCTATTATCTTATCGGAAGACATGTTCCCATGCAAGTCAGTCCCACCGCTATACCTAAAGACAGAAATTGAAATCGAAGAAATCAGCATTAGCGAAATTGATACGATAAAAGCGACGCGAAATTAATTTCTTTCTTCTGCTCATTCGAACGATTAGGAAAATTTACCCATGTCGGTCGGCGATGAATTTCTTTTCTTTCTTTTTTCTACGTCGGGTTTTCTTTTCTCGACTTGAATTTCCCAACAGAATACATAAAAAATTTACATTTTCCTTATTCTACATTGGCTCTGGGTGTACACACAGACACTTCGCCAAGAAAAACTTTTCCATCTTCAAACGCTCCAAGCATATCAAATAGAAGCATCTACAGCCTCCAGTGCACTTTTCTATACTATCAACTATGCCGGGACCAACACAATCAGAGATGTTCACATAAAAATGGATGGTGGAAAGTTGGTTGCTGGCTGCGATGTGATGCGACGACAAATAGAGAAAATTTTTGCTGTTACCCAGTGGTGGCCTTAGTTACAAAAGAATCCACTCGTACCCGACGACACTTTCCTGATGAAAATTTCAACCTATACATGACTGAAAAAAGGGGTCATCTCCAGTTGTGGTGGTTTTTGTATTTTCCGCATCCATGTGCCACTTGGCATCTATATATGTGTGACACTATGGGAAATCGATAAATGGGACGTGGGAAATGCACGGACGTGGTTTTCCTTTTTCAGCAGAAAATTTTGTAATCGACAAGCTTGTATGGGTACAGAATGGTTTCCTTATGGAATGGGTGCGGAAATGTTTCTAGCTGGCAAAGGGAGTTTTCACATTTTCTCGGCTAGCCATTATACATGCCACTTCCACTTGCTACTATACTTTGGAATGGGGCGCAGAAAATCTACTTCCGTCATAGAGGCATTTTACAAAGATACTTATATCATTGTCGATTTCTAGTTACGTTAAAATAACTACGCTTTCACCAGTCTGTCTGCAAAAAAGAGAGCTATACAATTCACGACCTGTTTAAGTAGTCTCCAGGCAACGATCATTTACTCCTGCTAAATGCTAGTCATTTTCAGGGACAGATGCCGGGTCGGGAGTTTCTGTTCGGGAAAAGTTCAAGAACATGCCCTTAAATTTCACAAAGGTAGAAGCACCGCATTTTCGGCACGTGCTTTTTAGCTATTTCGAATGCTTAAGAGCAACGACTTGATAGCATCAAAAGATTATTCATCCACGAATTCGAGAGGTTCGAAAACAAAAAATCAACAAACAAACAAAATTGCCGACTGCTAAAATAACAGTGAGGAATTTGGAAAATTTAAAGATTATAATGGAACGAAAAGCTTGTAGAAATGTAGAAACAAATTGGGCGTAGGAAGAATCCTGTAAAACCCTTAATAACAACAAGCTTTAGTTCAAAATCTTGCGACATTTCCGTCAACATTTTTATGCCGATGGTTTTCATCGATTTGGGGTCGGGTCTCCCCATTTGTTCTGTCGTATTTGATAGAATTGCAATTGGGAATTAAATAATTGAACCCTGTCACATTTTCAACAGAAGAAATAATTGAATCCTTAAATTATGTCTAAGCCTCTTTAGTAATTGTTGAGTCATTGGTTTAATTTTAATGGTGAAGACGAGAAGTTTACCTCAATTTAAATCCATTGGTCTGCATAGGCTTCAATTGTTCGTAAATCCATTGTTGAGTTTCACTTAAATTATTCACAGCTCTTGAGTGTGGCATGCGGTAAGCCATCAAATCAAAGCATGCTATGAAATATCACAAGCTTTCTGGAGCTGGATGGATTTCATATTTCCCACAAAGCTAAAGTGGTGCAATCTAAATCGACCATATTCTAAAAAGCTATGATTGCTGCAATCCAAGCATAGAAAAAGAAATTTTTTTTTCACTGAAACGATCCTATCTACGTTGAGTGCAGCATTAATAAAATTTACTATCCAAAGCTTCAAAGGGGATTGAAAACCACAGCCACTTGTGCTTAAATACGTTGTTATATTGTTACAACTTTAGAGCAAGAGCTCGGAAAAATGCTGTGCCAGAACTGCTTTTTTTTGTGGAGTGACCTGGTTAAAAAGTTTTGCTTTTTTTGAAAGATACTTGCCGAGTCGAAAGGCATAAGCATAGAGGGAGGTGCGAATAGAGGTGGTGCTAAATTGTTTGAACTTTACGAGAAAAAGTTAATGAAGTTTGTATAACATGATGAGATTATTCAAAATGTATGTAAGTTGAAATGAAATTTTGGTTTTGTCACACGTTTCAAGAAAATGTATATCGCGAGATAGTTTGCTTTTTTAATTTAATCGAGTAATAGAAAATTTCGTACACATTTACTTTAGAATTTTATGTTCTAAAAGGTCTACGGAATTGTTCACATTAATTTAAAGTGAACTCTGAACGGAGAGAAAATTCCCGGAAAAATTACGGTTCTACCCACCGTAATCGTGTTGTAAGTAACACATTCTGTCAAAATTTAAGCAGCCTCACTATAAAATTATATCCACTTTTTTTACGGAACAGCACCGTGAAATTTCCATGTCCGCCTAAAATGCAATTTATCTCGGGATTTCCGGCAAATTTTACGGTTCTTCACAACTTCAAACAAACTTGTAACCATTTTCTTCGCTGTGTGAGACTTAGTTTTTTGTTATTGTTCTGTATTTCAATTGAACTTAATTTTCTATATTTCTCAATTTTGATGTGAATGTTAATGAAGTTAATCAATTTGTTAAATTCCAATTGTGTGCGTCAATAAATAGTGAATTTATATAGAGATAGATATTTTAGTCTCTTGGGAAGTAAATTATTTAAAGTGAAGACTAGCTGTGTGGTGAAGACGCTGGAGCGAGGACTAGAATTGGAATCTCAGATTGTGTACATTTTTTATTAAAAGTAAGGTAGTGACAGTTGGAGCACGATTACAATTGAGAATCGTAATTTTATGGAAATTTTCATATGCGATTTCTGTGTAGTAGAGCCATTCGAGGAATTAGTAATATTATACGTCATCATACTTACATCTCTCTCACACTGCACCCATATGTTGAATACCTCCTCATTTCATTTCAATGTCCATTACATACTGCGCCTTGGATGCTCCTCCGCTAGCTGTGTGGTGAAGACGCTGGAGCGAGGACTAGAATTGGAATCTCAGATTGTGTACATTTTTTATTAAAAGTAAGGTAGTGACAGTTGGAGCACGATTACAATTGAGAATCGTAATTTTATGGAAATTTTCATATGCGATTTCTGTGTAGTAGAGCCATTCGAGGAATTAGTAATATTATACGTCATCATACTTACATCTCTCTCACACTGCACCCATATGTTGAATACCTCCTCATTTCATTTCAATGTCCATTACATACTGCGCCTTGGATGCTCCTTTGCCACCAGTCGGACAGTACGTGTTCTTAGAGGCCCGCTTAGTAATTATTTTATTAATCGATTTCGTCTAAAGCTGAGACATCGTTGCTAAGTAGACCTAACCTATAATCCCTTGCCACAAACAAGATAGTTCTTAAAATCTTTAAGCTTAAAAATAATTGCCAATATGTGTTTCATTGTCGTCGCTCAATTGAAGGCATAATAACATTGCTCACTGAACTTTAACACCGCAGTCTCTATAACTATAGTGAATCTGTGATCGTTCGGCTCCATATTCGTAATGTTTTGTGATTGATTTTTATTCCTTTTTTATGAATGAAAATGTCTATGACCGACAAGTCGATGAATCTATCGATTCCTGTTCTTTCATATTAAACTACACCGGACGCTTAAAAATTCAAAGCTGGCGTACCTCAAGGGTCTGTTTTAAAGCCGACGCTTTTTCTAATAATAATCAACATCCTAATTCCGAATATCTTTAATCCAATCTATAGTTTTTCTGATAATAGTATTCTTACTTTCAGCTTATTTTTTGACACTATTGTGTTTATCCGGGAAACTGCAGTAAATACAAATTCAATTCGTAGGGTAAGCTCAGTTATGACATATGGAAAGGAAGGGCTTAATTCTTTCAAAATCTAGTGTTGTTTTACTTTAAAGTGAAACTTTAGTTTGGTCTATTCTGATAGATAGCGTGTTAATATATATTTTGCTCTAGGCCGGATCACATATGCATTGATCACATATTAACAATAGCTTGAAGCGTTTGCAAATGTCATCTCTCTGTTTCCTTCAATCTGTAGTGGGACGGATATAGGATGTTTACTACACCGATCATTCACTTTAACGGGCTCTGTGATAACTAATTTAAGTTTTGCCAGATTTTCTACATTCTACGGTCGTCCAACCCGGCGTCTTCCCTAAGTACCATTCATCTGCTTCGGTTCAAGATCTGGCGCTGATAATTCGGTGGAATATTGATAATCACTTTACAAGGATTCAACGAATATGTTTAATTGGCATTAATGCGATACCTGCGATTATGGATGTTTTACGATTCTTCTGTTGAATATAAATTAATTATAAAAGTGTTGTAAGCAAACATAGAATAACAATTGAAAAACCCGTCAAGAATGAACGTTGTTCATTCGACGGGGGTTCCGTACTTACATCATTTTAAATACGTTATTTTTCCTTAAGTAGGTAAAGTTCAGGGGTTCGGACCTATAATCTGCTTATGGAAATCCCAGAGCTCACTTTCTGTTATCTTGGATTTTTTGATGACGTCATCAGATAATAGATCTAGACCTATTATCCGATAAAAACGAGTATATCTAGTGATTATGAAATTTATATCTGACACTATTTTGGTTGTACCTGTGCCCTGGTACCCTGGTGGTATTGGTATGGGGCCGTTGCCGTTGCCGACTCTCCGTTCCAAAGTTCTTTTATGGAAAAGCCTCGATCCAACATGTATGAAAGAAACCTTCAAATTAAATTTGTCAAGTAATAATTCCACACAAATTTTCAGTTGTGCTAAATGTCAAGACGTTGAACGGGAAGTACCCTATAGGCTTTGATGTGTCAGTCAGTCAATGAGTTAGCCGTCAGTTTGAAAATACACTTCGAAAGGTAATATCTTTGTATTGCATTTAGTTAGAAACTTGCATTTTTTGAAAGACGATGAGGCTCCAGACTTTAGTTCGATGTTTTCATTCAGATGTACAAAAAACCTATAAAGGCTGGGCGACAACAATGAATAATTTAGGGGCCGTTCAAATATTACGAAACGCAGTTTTTGCCCAAAATACCGGAATAAGCAGCAATGAAAATTAAACGAAATTTCAGGCCCTAATGTGAGTGCGAGAAATTCGTAAGCTCATGGCTCGTAGTTTAGGTGGTTTTGCTTTACCGCAATGATCGGACTCTTCGAGTCCAAACTATGGAATCGTAGTACACGGCTTATTGTGGTTATTTTCCATATATATACTTCTGTATACTCAGTGACGCGACTCTTTTCCTATGTAAAAAAATATGTGTAGTGTAGATATACCATATAAACTGAGCCGTCAGTCACGAGTTAATCGGTAGGACTTTTAATTTTAACAAAAACTTTATGTTACGTAACGCGTTGCTTGACCCCCCACCCTATAACGCACCGTAACGTTTCACAACCCCCCCCCCCCTCCCCCTAACTGCGTTACGTAATACTTGAACGGCCCCTTAGGGGAAAATCCGTTTTGTTCTGCAGTTGTTCGTTGTTGGGTTTTTGCTTTTGCAGAATTTTCCGTTGTTGTATTTTTGACTGGAACTTTTCATTGTTGCGTTTTTTAAACACAGTTAACACAAAAATATTTCAACATTTATTTGGTAAAAATTTAAGTATGATTTAGAAAAGGGCAAAAATACTGAGGTTCTGGCAAAAACAACACAAACAGCGAATTCGTTTTCGCCGAAAACGTTTCTTTGTTGCGTTGTCGCTTGCAACTAAAATTGCTGCGTTTTTAATTTGTAAAAACTTATTTGTGTCGCTTTTGCGCGAAAGAAATTTGATCGTCCGTGGAGAGACGGTTTTCCTTATGCAATTAACTAAATTAATTATTATTTTAAGAATTTTTCAAATTTAAGCACTTTGTACCTTTGCAAAATTATACAGGCGGGGTTAACGTCGTATGAAATATAATTCTATTGAAAACAAAATTGTTAAACTATATAGAAACCAAGTAGTAGATTTATCGTCATTAATCATGGCATTATCGAAGATTTGTGAGCAGGTTTTAAATATTCCAAATCAAATTTTTTTACATTGTCTATTCGGTTTCCTGTTCTGCGGCAGATTTTCAATGAATTATTGAAAAGATTACCTTTTATTGCCACTGTATTTCCCGCAGAAGTTATATCTTATATTTACCACCTAATCACACCTTCTGCTGTTTCACAATATTTCAGGACGTTAATAAACAAATAATGAAGAGATCCATTCCCACGAAAGCCAGTGACCACCGGACATAGTTGTTCTAAGATTTCAAAATATTTATCAGGACTAGTCGTGTGCTGGGGCAAGTCCACTGTTCAAATTTTGCCTGTTTTGTCTAATATCCGGTTACCTTCAGCCGTTCTGAATCAACCAATTTCTCGTATTTCTCAAGCTAATTCAGCCTCGGGCAGAGGCCTTGAAACGTGAGTGTTGGTAAATTTAATGGAGTCATTCACTCCAATAAAAGAAATGGACTAGGTCAGGACCATATTGACACGTTCTTGATGGAGTGTCATGTGTGGCGGTGTTAGGTTTCCGAAACAAAAACATGAGACCGAAAATAACTTGCGCATAGACTTTGGAATGGCTTAGCCTAAACATTTTCGTCATTGTAAGATGACCCCGCAGCGATAGAGGGTGATAAGTCAGCAACAATAACAGTTAACAACAAAATTGTTTGCTTCTTGGCAGTTGAAAAAAATTGCCCAATAACCACAGTACGGTAGCCTCTTGGCCTAAATTGTTTATGAAGACCCCGACGACTTAATGGTAGTCTTACCTCAGTGGCTAAGCTCAGAATTGAGCAAACAACAAATAGCAAATAAGTGAGAGGTCGTCGAGCGTGACAGTAACTTGCGTGATATGACAACTAGCCCTGTCTACGTCTGCTTGCTTAGTTAGTAATTATATAACGCAGCTGTCTGACCTGGACTGTAGCTTTAGATATACTATATAAGTGTATAGTCATAGGATCGAATGATTGCTTCAATCAACGGGCTTCTATCAGATAAATTAATAGCATGCCGACGAGTTTGCTTTGTGGCTTTGGGGCCTATCGTGTCGCTCTACTTTGAGATACTTTGTTGCACCATTAGGAAGACACCTCCGGCAATTGATTAGAATTTAGTTAAGTGCTCTACGTTCGGTCGGCGGTTACGGAGACGGGACTTATAATAATTAATTGGGAAAAATACGATGAAAATGCACTTCAATCTAGCGTGAATGAGCTCTTTATTGGAATCACGTCACTGCATAGCGGCGCAGCACAAATTGCATCTGCAATATTGAAAGATTCAAATTGAGATAGGAAAGGATTGAACGTTGGGTATATGCAGTACTCACTAGTGAAAACTTATTTCACTCGGCCGCTAATTTTCAATGATTACAATATTACAGGGACGACTTCGTATGCGGTAAGTGTTACGTGATTAATGCTAATTCAATCGTCTGGCTGCTTTCGCTGTCTGGAAATGGCCTTCGAGCTTTTTTCATATTTCATTTATTTTTTCGAATTTAAATTTTGTTTTGATATATTCATTGCTCGGCTACTGTTGGAAGTCTCAGTGTGGGTTTCTGCTAATGAGTTGCCTGTCGGATATGTCGGATTAATTTTCGTTTTTCCCACCGGCTTGTAAACGTAATAAATGGTTTTAAACATACCTTCATAATGGAATGATTGTCAGTTCGAAAAGTTGTAAATGATGTAGATATCCGGAAGGTATCATTGTTTAAGGAAACAATCTTTTATATTTTCGCTTTTCATGGTAAATAAATTGTAACTTATTTCAACGCCCGTACCTAAACCTTTAAACCTGAAATTTATACCAATTATATTTTAAGTGGTCTAACTGGTAGGCACCTGCAAATCGATGAACCTATTGAATAATAAGTATTAATAAATATAATATAAATATATTACAGTAGAAATTGTTCTTTATTTATAGTAGTAAGCACTGCGAAGTTAGAAATTTAAAAATAGGTTCTGCATTTTTTTTCGTCTAAATTAATAGAAATTTACTTATTCCATACAACAAAGATATTGTACAAATCCAAGTTATTTGGGGTATTTTAGGGCATTCCCAGGGATCTGTTTGACAGTTTCATTCGTCGAGATTCTTCTTGCTAGATGGGTATCTAATTCGACGGATCAATTCCCTGTCAAGTTCACTTTTAGTATAATACATCCTATGAAAACTACGCCATAAATAATTCTAACTTAGTGTATCTAAGGTACTCAGTTGGACTACTAAAAAATGTCCTACTATTATCACTCTTTTTCACTCTAAGTGGTTCCCAAAATTAAATTCCTACACTAAATGAAAAGTGAAGTTCACTATAAGGATAATTTTAAAGTATTAATGTTCTGTGGGATTGAAGAAAAGATAAATATTAAAATAATTAGTTTAGTAAAAAAAGTAACTTCTTTTAGTGTTACCACCGTTACCGCAGATTTCAAATGGCCGGAAATGTAAATTAAAAGAAATAATTCGTAAATGTACAGTACAGCAGTGCTAAAGATAATATTAATTTTTGTTAAGGATGCAAAAGACTTCACAGCCATATCAGATAAAAAAAGATCTCAAAAACATAGCATTAATGTGACTTTATAAATTATATCATTCGACCATTAAGTGGAAGTCGAGCCATAAAGAAACTCGTTATAAATTCGACTTGTAAGCGTTTGTGGGAAATCCATCGTGAAAAGTGATTAAGATCATTGTTTATTCGGAAAATATCAGCATCAGAATACATCTGTATGTGCATTAACATGGAAAACAATAAAGGACCAAAAATAGACTTCTGAGCTAATTCACTAAAAAGAGTTATTTATGTGTTTCTCTGTTTAGTCTAAATTCTAACCTTCTGGTAGGGATTGAAAGCATCTCTCTTTGATACGTATAATACTAGATGAAACAACATTGCATTCGTTCGAAATGAGGCGGTATTTCGCAAGGTTCAGTTCTTTCACCTATAGTTTTTCTTTTTGTCACTAAGGATTTTTAATATATTTTTTTTTGTAATTTTTCGTAATTAACATGATTTTTTCTAAAATCTCACAATCCTTATTCCTTTCCTTTTTCCAAGGAGATACATATATCTAGTTCAATGGGGTTTGAAGTTGGTCAAAAAATAGTTATTGATCCTAATTGGTGACATCAAAATTCTTAACGTTAAGGATTTTGGTATTATTGGTATTATTTTTTAATATGCTATAGGAAAAATACTTAAGTTGTATTCGCTTTCCTTTAGGTAGCTAATCTGTCTGTCGTTATCTTTGAGTAAATGTAGATTTTATGGTTAGACCATCTTCCCTTTTTCCCTACTCAGAGATTCTTTTACATGTTCGATTATAATGCTTACTATTGTTGGGCATATGTCAGGGTTTCCAAGTACCCTCAGCGCAGCCTTGCTGTTGCTGAGAACACTGAAGGATAGATTCACTTAGGGCAAAATGGCACATTGTGGTGCTATGTTGGGATTAAATTCCCGTCCCTCTAAAAAAAGGTACCTCAAACCATTTGATGAACCGAATTAGGTCCCTAATATCAACAGATCCTAGATGTTGGCTCCTGCGGGTGGATAAAGCCGGACAGTTACAAAGGAAATGAGGGATGGTTTTATCTTCTTCCTCATCTTGGTAATTCCTACAAAAGCCATTTTAAAGCGCTTAGTTAAAGTGTCTACCTACATATGACGCAATGATTCGATATGGCAGCCACGATAATGTTAATGATATTTCGCTTTGACCGCTTAAGGTCGAAGGTCGGCCATGTAACGAAAAGAAATGTTAAGGCCCAGCTATTCCGAGCGGATACCTCGGCCCAGTTTACCTTTTAACTTAGAGCCATCAGTGTAAACACGCACTGCTTCTCCCCCTTGGGCTTAATCCATTTCGCTTCTTGCCTAATCGGAGTAGACGAGTCAAATTTGGCGTTGAAAAAAGCTTGGCTATGGTAAAGTCGACATTTCTTTTTTTATATTTCCATACATAATTTTGTAATGTCTGTTATCGGTACGTGTCCCATTCTGGACCGAATTGAGCCTAATGGTAGTTTAGGATGCGGCTTGCTTACCGGTATGGGATAGTGTTAAGGACTTTGGAGGGTGTAGTTCCGAGGTCATATGTGCTGCCATCCGCTAAACTTTCTTACTTTTCACAGTAATGGCCAGCACCCTGTACAAATAGGCCTAATAACGCTGACATAGAGCCGGTATCCAATATCCAATATATCTTTTGTCTATTGCCTTTTACCACCAGTACAAGGCAACCGTCGCTTTACGTACTCTTTCTTGGATGTTGGGTTTCCAGCTAGGTTTTCTATCCAGAACAGGGCCTAGACATTAAATTGGTCACTAAGTTTCAGTCTGACCCCATTCAGTGTTGAAGAGTTAATGGGAGGAATTAAATGTTTCCGTGAGGAGAGTATCAGCTCTGTTTTGTCCGGGTTTATACCCAGACCCCACTTGATACACCAGGGGGATTATTTCGAGAGAACATGTTGTATCGTCATGGGTGTTTGACCGAAGATAACAGGGCAACGTCGTACGGGTAGGCGATAACGTTATGGCCGGAGTGTTCTAGATCGTTGAAGACGTGCCTTTTGTTGCAAATACTTGCGTAGTGGATCACCCCAAACTGGAGTTTAGGATCCTGTAGAAGGAGGAGATCTATAAGTTGGATAAGTAGACTTTCTATATCAATTTAAAGGAGTGCGAATATTTGATATCCCCATATCGATACCATCTCGCTCTTGTCATACAACTGATCCACTAGTCATCTGTATATTATGAGGAGGCCCACATAATTCCAGTCAAACACATTCCCGGCCAGATATTTTAATAACATAGTGCATTATCGGATAGTAATTATTTTTGGGAGCTTTGTCAAAGACCCGTTGAGTGATTTTATTGTTGGCTCTGCACGATATGTAACTGATTCATTGTCGCTTTTGCATGAGATATATAGGTATCTCTCCTTTTCTGGCCACTTTTGGGCCCGGAAATTCTGGAAGCATGTAGAACTAGTTAATAAACGTATTATTTGTCAAGTCAAAACAAATAAAAAGTGAATGTATATAGGAATACAATCATGTGAGCGGTTGTATTGTCCTGATGAAATACTGTTTTAATTTTCTAGTTAAATAAATTTTTTTTGTGTTAAAAGTCTTTGTTTTTTTAATAACAAACTTTTATTTTGTGTATTGGATACAAAGTCACTTTGAGAAAATGAGCACAATAAAAATTACCTAATTCTGAAATTCTACAGCTCTAAACAATTCTGTTGCCACAAACCTAACAATAGCAAATAAATAACAAATCAGAATAAAGATAAGCGCCCATGAATCACATCAGCTTGCAGTTGCTGCCATTGTGAATAATCCAAGGACTTAAAGTCACGTTTGCATTTATCGTGACAGCGTTCGCAACGCTGAGTATGACATTCGCGATTTGTCAATCATTTCCAATGCAATTGCAAGACACCAGGTAATCTATCGTCAGTTGTTGTTTGCTAGTATCGCGCGGTAAGAAAAGGTAAAGATTTATTCTGTCAATGGCTGCATACAAAGGTGCCGAACTTTTGTGTGCATTTTATGTAAGAATAAGTAAGATCGAGGTCGACAGAGCAACAAAATGTTAAAAAGTAACCTATTACGCCTATATTTGGCCAATCTATTTCTGTCCATCACAATATTGCACCAATAAATTGCGAAAGCTTCTCTCATAAATAATTTGTGTTGTCTTCAGATACAGTCCTTGACATTGGCCTGTGCCGTTGAACTATTGCATCGCAATTTCACCCAACATATGTGCGATGTTGCGCCATACTAACATATGCTGGCCAAAATAAAAGAGGACAAATTTCTGCGCATCTGTAGAGTTTCTATCCAAACTTAACGACTCTTGATCACTTATTGTCCCCATAAAGCGCTTTTAAGCGATAATACAGAAATGATGTCAACAACCAGTCTCCAAATAGGAAGAAGACCCCAGGCGTTCCATTCGTAGTGCAACAATTTTCAACCGTTTATTCACTTGTGATGACGCTTTTATTGTTTTGAGTGGGTGGTTATGGTCATCTCATCTCAACTCATCAAGATCAGTTTGAGTTTTGTTATTGTTTATTTTCTGCCTGACAATTCGGCGATATCCCCGCAATCCAATGTGATTAAGCGATGATTAAGTCGCTGCGTTTAGAAGCATAATATCTTGATGATGAATGACTCCCAAGAGAGAGAGAATTGCTTAACGAATCATTATGTGTCATGTTTTTAAATAATTATGAAAGGGGACATTTTTCGACGCTTAATTATGATAGGAGATCTTAACTATTTTAGATTGTCATGAATATTCTAAATGAATCATCGGTGGCTTACGTGACCTATTTCTTAGTTTTGAACCTTGCCACTGATACCTTTATCTTATCTGCCTTTGAATTACTTCACGAGAAAAGTATTTGTATTTAAGTACTCTAAGATAACGATCCACGACATAATTATAAATTCCGCATGCAGTTAAGATGCCGTTTGTACTTAACGAAAATTTTATTTATGCTTGACATTACTTTCCGACACACAAAACAAAAGTAAACATTTAGACCATTAATATATGATGATTGGTCTAAAATTATGAAATGACTTTCAACTGAATATAATAAAATCTAAAAGTATTTAAAGTGGTGTAAGGCAACGGCTAATAACTACACGACAATTAATTACGTAAATCAACAATACAAAGTAATAGTCTACATCTTTCAGTGATCAATGAGCAAACAAAATGTTCGCAAACTGTACACAAATAGTGAATACTTTCGTGCGTATTACGAGACAATTAATCTGTGCTCTTTACTCAGTCGTCGTACGTGAAATGTTTTTGGCATCAGTCCCTAGAAAAGTTCCAGGTCATATAAATTTCATCATCCTCTCGTCTCCTAGTCGTTTATAGTCTGTCAGGAATGCACTCGGCATTACAAACAACAATGTTGCTTCGAAACTCTTAAAATGAAATCGTTCTTGAAAAGGAGATTTACGGCAAAAATAGTTACAGTGCAAAATCGGGACAGACAAGCATTTAGGGATAGTTCAAAAGAACTCAAGATTCTCATTTACATACGGACATAAATCAATGTTGACATTCAAAACAAGACAGACAAACAATCAACATGTTGGCGTAAAATTTAAATGTAATAACTTACAATGTTGTTTTAATTACTGACGCTAAAACTCAATTAAATTTATAAAGTCGAAACTTTTATGGTCATTTTACTGTCGAAACTCGATTGTTGAAATTTAATGGGCACAGGTTCTCCAGCGGCCATAAAGTAGCTTACTTTTATTATTATCTGGCTTGAAGTCGTAATCTCTGAATTGTTTGAAAGATTGAATATGTTCCGGAAAGAAGAAATAAATCTAAAAATATCAAAAAGAGATTTTTGTTTTTCTTTAGCATACCTTGACATTACTTCGTTTTTAAAAAAAATTTTATGTGACATTGTCTCTATTCGAAATGAATCTTTACTTTCAAATGCAACATTTTTCGTCTGTCAAATTTACTTCAACTGTACGTGAATAATTATTGCGTTTACCATTACCAATTTTACCATTACCATTTTTTACCATTACCATTACCAATTTTATTACGGCCACTAATATAATTCTCGAAATTAATCAATTAATGTTATGGTTGATTCTATCGCGATTCAAAACCATTAGACCATCCCCGAAAAGTGGTACAGAGCGCACTACAAAATAAACGTTTAGTGTTGGTCTGTTTATTTTATTTGTTGCATTTTCGCTGTTTTTTACGAGACCTTAAAAACAAAATCTTTTGGTTTGGATATTGGATATACCTATAATTAAGACGGTCTAAGCCAATACATAAACCCAAGTAGGAATTGCCAAGTTTAACAACAGGGCCAGGCTTAGTTTAGGATTGGACAACCAATGATCATCTTTTCGACACTGGCCTAAGCCTTCTAAGCTAGGGGTCGAATACTAAGCTCTGGGCCATTTATATGTATCAACTCAAACTTCAAGCAATGTTTAGTTTTCGAAACTTGGTTCTTCAGCTGCCTCAAAGTACTAAGGGTAATTAAGAGCCGTTGTGGTGTTCCTTTTAATTTGTTTATATAAACAACTATGACCCAGACTTGGCACTGTATTGATATGTGATTTTTTTGTAAGGGAAGTGAAATGCTTTATGTGCACTGAGCGTTCCTTATCAACAGTATCGGACTCCTGTTGCGCAGTTTACCGACTTAAACAACTCCCTTGTTCTCCGGACACTAGCCTGAAACCGTTTTGCACATTTCTTCAGGCCGGTTCTTTTTCTTTTGCCCTCAGGCAACCCTCCTTCCTGGCTGCGCTGTCCCAGGTTACTTCTTTCATGATCATTTCCTTAACTATGGCGTCCGGAGAGACCGTCCCTCTTAGGTGAACTCTCAGCGCCCTCTCTCGGAAGTCCATGGGTCAAGGTTGCATACCGGTTTGGCAAGAAGTTGAATTGAGTTGTCCACATCTGTTCGCGTTTTTGTCAGGAAAAGTATTTTTTCTTCACTAATTCTTCTTCACTAATTACTTTCAGAGGTTAACTTATGCTAGACTTGAAACTGATACCATAATCTTTTATAAAATCAGATGAAGGTAAAATTCCGAGAACTCCTTTCACGAGAGTACTTGTTGATATTTAAGGAAGAACGTAAAAATAAAACTATTTGTAAAAGGCTTCTGCCAGAATTTAAATGTGCACAGTCAGCTTTACTAGCAATCATACCAAAAATTTCGCCGGCATAACAGAAAATTCTTAAGTTGGTCCTCTTGGTACATATGTCATTGATAATAATTTATTTTGAAAAACTAGTGGTCAGGGGAAGCGGTCTTGAGGCCCATTCAATTTTACTACGAAATAGAAATCGATGTGATCCATTAGACAAGTAGGAGGAAGATAACAAAACCAGGTGGAAATCTAAATAATATAGCTTTCAAACAAGTATTCTGTTCCAGAGAATTTCTGTAGTAACCCGTAACCCCTTATGGGTATGGCTGGGAAAAGGCAACGAAAGTGGACCTACAATATAAGGTGTACCCACATGTATGTAATCTGCTGTGAGTAGAAAACAACCATGTGTCGCTGCGGCTCGATCCGGCGACCTCCACAATGTAAGGTGGAATTCGAAGAATTTTAAGAGAATAGTATTAAATTGGTTGTAGTTCATTTTTCTCCGAGATGTAAGGCCAACCAGTTATCACTTACTCGATCTCCTCAAAGAAAGTATAAATTTAGTAAATGGTACCACTGCTTTTGTCTGTATTAACTGACTTTTTAGGGTAAAAAATATCGACAATTTGTAGTACACGTTGTTCAGGATTGTTCATATTGTCAGATTAATTTCCTTTTATCAGTATCACCATATTGCGACGTATCCTATGGTGTAAAACCCATATAGGAAACATAAGGAATCAAAGTGAAGATAATCACTAACTCAGATATACAGTGTCTTTCAAGCACCTAAGCTAGGCATACAGAATCTAATAAGAATATCCGTATGTCTAATGACTGGAAACTCTCGTGGTGTAATCAAATTTAGTGTAACTATGCAAGAACAGCTTAGATGAGATTTCTAAATGTCGCCAAATGGCCCTATGCTGCGTGCCTGGACATAGGAATGTCCCGGTCAATGAGAGCGGATGAATTGGCGAAGGAGGGTACTGAGAAGATCACATGTGTGAGAATATCTTGACCGTGCAACTTAATGTTCCTACAGGCAACAAAGTCGCATGGTGCATAAAGAAGCCTGGTGTGTCCTTTTGAATAAATCCTTAATCCGAGAATACAACAGAGACGAAGTTAAATCGATAGATGAGTGGCATGATCACCACGCCATGGTTTCAGGGTTTGAGCCTCAGTCTCCCCGGGATTTCTCAAAATTAAATTAAAAACTTCACTCCGTCTCTGGAGTAAATATCAAGGTCTAAGGTCAAGATATATCCGTTTGAGACATTAGTGCTCTACATTTGTAAGCCTATAGCCTACTTCGTAATTCCAAAATCCTGCTTTCGTCAATAGTAGTTAGATATGCACCAATTGAAATTTCAAACCACAAGTTTAGAGCAATCCTTACACATAATTGGTCTAAATGAGCTCCTCCCTTATTTAGTGAATGTTGAAACACGAAACCATTGTAATGGTCTTCAATATTTTAAATCGACCCAATATGAAACATAGTTTTTAATATCATTTTCTTACTGCAGAGATTTAATCTATGTACAAATGTAAAAAATGTTGTCTATTATTATCTCTAACCACTGCATTTCAAAAGAGATCATAATTCACTTCTAAATCGTCAAAGGAATTTTACCATATGTTACAAATGTTCCATAGACGCCTATTTGTCGAGGTCTTTCCATTATAAATGGTCGAGGCTAAAATTTACGCAAACGAATATTTGTCAACCCTCGCTAATAAAATGTGTCATCAGCCGAATATAAGAACTTCCACATCTCTTAAGCATGGACAGATGTCAAGAGTCTTGTATTAATCCGTTGACGTGGTTCTAATTAGAATCTGAAATAGATTAGGGTGGACGTTAAAGGTTCAAAAGAGCGTGAAGACCACGCAGACGTGTCCAGAATCTGTTGAAATTACTTCACAGAGGGGCTTTTTATAGCCATCATACGTAGTTCATGTGTACTAGTCCTTAATTAATGTTTCCGTACAACAAAAAGCATGCACGCATTTTTGGCAAAACAAATCGCCAATTTGGTCACAAATAAGCGGAAAATATTTATCAATCTGCGAAACAAAACATTCGCCATGTACGTGTTCATTAAAAAATCGTGTCCAGCACAGTGTTTGCTTGATTAAGTCAAATCAGAGTCAAATAAGTGTAGCACAGGAGACGCCATCATCGCATCTGCTGCCATGATCTCTGGGAAGCTGCAACCGCTTTATCTTCACTTTTGATTCTGCCGAGATAAATCTGCCGGTGACAATGAACTCCATGTGTAACGTATGTGTTGAGACATACAACGGAATCTGTGATTTATATAATCAGCCTTGACTGGACATGATGTGACATCGGTGAAAGAACATTTGGGGATCTACGAAGTATTCAGATACACTGTAATATTTTAAAGAAAACTCAGCGTTGAACGATGAAGCATTTTCTTGTTGATTTAACAATATCACAAAGTGAGACAAATAGCTCAGTCGGAATGCTTTCAAGGCCTTTCAAAAGGAATTTTAATAGATGACCCCTTTATTTTTGAATTATGATAAAAATCTAAAACAATTTCAAATATTTTCAACGTATCTGGAAAATATGAAGTGGGCCGTGAACTCTCGCTATTTATAAAGGTATGATGAAATGGAAGGAATGTTTCGTTTCGAATTCTTTTCTGTCTTTTAAAATTTACATGCTAGTTGAATTTTCGTTGAATTTCTTGCTATTTTATAACAAGTTTAACTTTATTTGTTTTTTTATTTTTTATTTGCAGGATACATAGTATTAGCTGCTGCAATATCGCTCACCGGAGCAGTTACAATTACTTTGGTTATAGTATTACGTTGCTTAAGAGCAACACGGCGAGCCACAGGGGCTCTGGCATTACCAATACCACTCTTGCCAGAAGATCGTACTCCTTTAAACGCGGAGCCGGAACACCCTGTACCCGTAAGTGTTACTGTTAATTCATTTTTAAATTAAAATTCTTTATTTGCCATTGCACTATTAATTAAAATTAGTAGTAAAATTAAAAACCCATTTGCATCAATGAAGTTACCTCTACTGTCCTCTAAAAAAAATTTTTTACTTATGTATCGATTTCAAATATATATTCACCTGAAGTGCATAACCTATCAAAAAGGATGTCAGTCAGCGGAGCTAGATTTGGGCAATACGAAACAGGTTTACCACTTCGAAATGCTCGATCGTTTGTTGACACGGAGTAGCTATAGTAATTGCATATAAGTTGATAGCCACCTTCAAACCTATCAAATAAAGTTTACATAATTATGGAAAACAAGATTGCAAATAATATACCTTGCGACAGCACACCCTATTCGCCTTGTAGATGCCCAAGCGAGTTGAGTAAAATTATTATTAACATCAAACGATCCAAAAGTCTTTCCAAGCTTCGTAGTTAGTTTTGGTGGATTCATGGAATTTTTTTCTCCATACCATTCTCGAAGGACCGTGGCTACGAAGTTTGGTGGAAAAAATTTGCTCCAAACGAAAGCGCTCAATTGATTTATAATTGTGCTGTTACTGTCAGAATCTAAAAATAATATGCAGATAATTAATGAAGCTATTACTAATTTGAATGTATTATCATAAGTATTCAGAAAATTTTGGGCAACAAAAAAACTGAATCGAACTCATCCAAATTAAATTTTTTACATTGCATTTGTTACAAAAACCTTTAGACAGATTATATACATACCATACTGCCAGGTATATTAAGTTACCAACAGCAGTAAAAAGTAAGATCATATCGATGTTGGAAGTAGTGAAGCAAAGGGTCGAAACCTTACCAAGAATCCCTCTCTCTCTCTCTCACTCTCTCTCTCTCTCTAGTTCCCGTAACGCCTTGTGGGACATGGGCCGGGAAGAACAAAATTTTAAAGTGGGTTTCAAACCACCGATATTTTTTTCTGGAACCCTCTTTCGTCAGCAGAAAACCCCATGGGTTGCCGTTGGTATTCGAACCTGGGAGCTACGGATTGGAAGGCCGACACGTTATCCCTTACTCCACCGACGAATTACCAAGAATAGTCGAAGATTATTATTAAGCCATTTCCTTAAGTTTTACAATTAAAATCCTCGCTATCAATTTGAATGCGAGAAAAATCAGACACGTTCAAACCGAAAAGAATAATGATCATGTAATAAGATTTACCAGTATTTAACTTGAGGCCATATGTACATACTTACACGGAAATCGTGGAAATTGCTGCCATATCATTATTATTTATGGAAAACAAAAGTGGTCCAGGTATAGAAACCTTCGGAACACCGGATTATGACAATGATTTGTATTACGGAAGACAAATGACTAAGGTAAGCAGTAGTGCTGCGTGTTTTGGCAGGAAAATCTCTCTAGGTCCCGTATTTCTTAGAGTGAAAACAAACTTCAGCCGATGAATTCTACCGTCTATATCCCTCTAGTTCTCAGTACCATATATGTCTAGATACTTCCGACACTGGATAGAATTTGCTTTGAAATGAACTGCAGAATGATAGAGCATCTTAGAAAGCAAATGAATCAAACAGATATCAGTGGCTATCATAAAGAGAATGTTACGGTGCTGACGTGAAAGAAGTCATCAACTCAAATAATCATCATCAGAAGAATCTCAGCTGACGTTCAGCAGGTTGGAATAGTCTAACAATAACTTTTTCATCACATAAACGTATGATATCAGAAATAACGTAAATCTGTGATGCAAGACGTTCACAAGTGTTTACGGTCGCTCCAGGAGAAATATAAATAGTAATAATAAAAACATTTTTAAATTGTAGCTTTAAGACAAGACATAGAAATTCCGGTTTACTTGGGCCAGGAACTTCAACAACAAAGCATGGGATCCTACGATGAATAGCGGACAAAATTCCACCTCCAACAGGACCACCTAATGTAGATAGTCGCCTTAGAACGAAGTCCATTTAATTTTATATAGCAGAGCATAACCTCACTGAGTTTATTTTGGAAATTTAATAAATAAAAAATTTAAGTTATGTGTCATCTCGTCAAAGTAAAAGTCTTTTTATGCTCTATTAAAAATCACAATCCGGCAGGTCTTTTTCCTCTTTTTTAACATAATAACTATTTGCTTAACTTCTTTATAAAAGAGTCAGTTTCTCAGAATTTTTATGTGCTTGATTTTGGCATTAAATGCAAATTTAGTATATGCGTTTCGAAAATACAATCAAAATTCGGGAAATTCGTAAAAACTGCGTTCGATTTGTGTCTAGCCATATAAATATCTGCGGGCGCATTTAAAAGGTATAGAAAATCGAAGGAACGCATAATATATTGTAGCTACTCTTGAAATTACGCACTATCCATACTCCAACATTTTAGTTGTTGCGTTAACTAAGTGCAATCTGGTTAATGAAATTTACTTTGAAGAGCAGCAATGGGAAGATGTGTTTGTTGGAGCTGAACCTGATGTTCAAGGCTTCCATCAACAAGGTTTGCGTTGTATTCAATACTGTTGCTGAGATATGGCAAAATGACAATATCGCTAGTCGCAAAATATTCCAGATCTTTAAATCGAACGTAAAATCTATTATGTTGTACTGCTGTTCAACATGGCAAGTGATCTGTCAAATAACATCTAACCTACAAGTCTTTGTCAACCGATCTTGCCCGGCGCATTCTTAACCCCCTTTATCCGGAGGTTACTCTACGAAAACGGACATAGACTCATATGCAAAAACCGGATAGACTATGGCTCTGGATAGGCCACACATTGAGAAGAGTGTGACTCTTCTCAATAGGCTTTACATTGGAACGCGCGTGCAGAAGATCAGATCAAAAAATCGTGGCAGGAGTTGAATGCGTTAGCGTAAAATCGGAGAATGTGGAAAGTTGGTGTAGTAGACTCCCTTTGGCCCACTAGGTTGGGATGCGTTAGCGTAGAATCGGAGAATGTGGAAAGTGGTAGTGGTGGTGTAGTAGACTCCCTTTGGCCCACTATGTTTAATTTTTTTTTTATATAATTAACGCTATATTATCTACTCACATCCAGGAAGGAATCCTGCGCAGGGGTCCCTTTTAAATGGTTTACACTTCCTTATCCAAGCTGAAGCCATTGCAGCCAGTTCACGATCCCATTCCTAACCAAAATATAACTACGTTCAAGGAAATATTAAACCTTGCGAATCTCACAATTTTTCTCATATTTGCTACATGCATTCGCTTTGCTATGCGATTCCTTAGTCCATTGTGACCCATTAAAAAATCGGTTTTTAAGTCCAACTCTTCTGCCACGTCATATTCGTAGAACTGTTTACCACAGTCAAATGCAATTTGATCCTTTTTCTAGAAAGTTTCAAAATTATCTTCAAAATTATTGTTTTGTATAACATTGAACAACTTACTAGATTGCACAGGGTATGCGAGAAGTTACCACATTTCAAGTCACAATAGGTTTGGCCAGGTTTTATAACCACTGACATCCTGTGTGTCTTGGTATTTCCCGAAACTAATCGTGGAAACGAGGACGAAAGCAGAATGAGTAAAATAATATTTGTGGTTAGTTGTGTCATCTTTATATTATATTTTACGGATTTCGACATTTCAGCGTGAATATATGTAAAACAAAATGCACATGAATATCTAGGTAGACTTTGATCTGTTGGCATTTTTAACAAAATTACAAATGTGGGTAGAGTTGCTGGTGAGGGAGAATTCATGTCCTTTTAATATAAGTGTTTCCCAATTGTTATCAGATTGACATAATGTAGTTGAATTTATTACGTCCTTTGCTTGTTATGTGACTCCCCCGTGTGTCTTCTTATCCTCAGCATTCAAATGCTAAAGACAGGTTTGTACCTTATCGATACAAATGCTGGCGTTGATTTTCTAGACTTACAAATTTTTTATTTAATTTTTTTTGTATTTTAATTAAAAACGAAAATAACTTTAAGATACTTATTGACAATATAGTACAGCGGTATATGTGCTCGTCTGCTGCGAGGCACTGCAATTAATTTTGTCGACTAATTATGAAGCTGCCATTATCTTTCTTCCTATCCTATCATCCTCTTCAGACTTAAGAAGATATATAGGTACTAAACCACGTAATTCGTATGTTGATGAGCCTTCTTGAGCATCATTAATTTTAATACGAACTAATTCACCACTTTTTACCGCCTGAAAACTTTTTAATCATCTCAAGTCAAGAGTTGGACTTAATCTGCAAATCTAATTACGGAATTCTTCGTAATTGTCCCATATACTCGCATTAGCCTAAATTTACTCAACGCAGTCTGGATTACACGCCCTGATTAGGTAGTCAACGCTTTAATTTTAATTTCCCTTAGCAATTTAATTTACCCAAGGTTCGAATTTCACTACAAGATACGGATGTCAGTGACAGAGAAACAGGTGAATAAATTAGATTAAATGCGATAAAATTTATCTTTCAACTGGAATTACGTAAAAGCGGATGAAGTCGTAACAGCAATGCGAGTAATTATGTATATCAAAGAATTTATTACGATTTTCCACCGCCATAGACACGTGGAGAATCTAACTCACTCGTGTTGTAGAAAATTTCCTAATATTGAAATGATGTCTTAGTACACTCCATTTCTTGTGAAGCAATCCTTAAGGCATATCCAGAGTATACACAAATTGTGAACATGCAAGGATTCAGCATCTTTCGAAATATTATCCTTGCTGAAGGACTCGTATGCAAATTCAAGTGGTGACATATAAGAAAATAAGACAAGTGTGTAGATGACAAAGGGTTACGCACTTTCAAGTGTATGTAAATCTCGAGATATTGCGTAGGCTTTTCAACGTAAAGCATAATTGTAGCAGAAGTACATATATACACATTTCCTAGCAACATCATTCGAGGATTAAAGAGATGAAAATGTATTAAGTTCCAAGTCTTAAGGTTTTACGACCATGGTTGGAGTTTACCTGAAAATTACAAACAAAAATAATTTGACAAAAGTTTTTGTACGCTTTGCGGGAAGATGAAAGACTTTCGGTAGAATATTTTTATAAAAGGAGACGAAAAGGGATAAAGTTTGAAACAATCCTCTTGTAAATAAGGATTTGGTTTCACCGGAATTAATATGTCCTTGTTTATATCCTAACATGGCCGTCCTATGGTTTGGGATGCTTTCCCTTATTCAGTATAGCTTCAAAAATAAGAAGCCGACTAACACAAATTGGTTCAATAATTACTTTTGTACAGCCATCAAGAACAAAGAAGCTCCTTCCGGGAATATACATTATCTCCACCAGAGAATTTAAGACGTATCTATAGAGATACGTGGAATATATCTAAGTCAGTAATCACTGATTGCATATATTCGGCAAATCAGCCCTTAACTAAAAAATAAAAAGGCATGCAACTCCATCAGCCCTCTCAGCTGATAAAAAATAATCACCTTATTAACGATCGTCAGTACAATTCCCATGCTTACCGCTCTTGATGTATCAAATACTTTGGACAAAGTTAAGCATAATAGGCAAACTTCAAGCATTTGGACTGCACAAACACCTCTTAAAGTAATTAGAAAGTGTTTGTCAAGCTTTTCAATCCACGTAATGATAGACCGAGTTCATCTGATACCTACGAAATAAATGTCAGTGTACCTCAACGTTCTGTTTTTTCACCAATTTTATTTTTTTCTTTCTAAATAGACTTTTATCTTTCACTTTCAATAATTAATAATAACTTTATTTATTTGGATAAGTAGAAAGATTCCACGATCTCTACAAGTACAAAATGAATCGGGTTCAATTTTATTGGAGATTAAAATAAAATAAAGAAAACAAAATAAACTAAATTGATAAACTAAAGTTAAAAGAATAATAATATAAAAATAAAAGAGACAAAAGGATGAAGAAGAAGAAAAATAGTAATACATAAAAAAACACTCAAATGAGATTGCAAATATGTTATTACAACTTAAGAAAGACGGATACGAAAAGTGGCGCCGACCCCAGTGCACTGAAGATAATGTGGAAGTAGATTCCACTTACGAACACGCTGACCATACCGAGAGCTACAATAAGGAATCAATAGATTTTTACATGTAGTCGACTGCAGGAATTTCAGATTTTCCAGTATATATCAGCTTATGTAAAAATTTTAATCTACGCTGTGCTAAGTAATTCTCCAGGGAACAGCCCAGAATAGACGATGTATAAAGCGATATGTGATCAAATCTGGGAAACCTGAATGCAAAGCGTATGATATAATTATATGCCACCCAATGGCTTTCTAAGACACACAGGGTCCAGAGCCAAAAACATTATTCTACCATAAATAAAATGAGGTATACTTTTCCGCATATGAAGCAAGAGAAGACTTGAATTACGCCATAATCGCCATAAGCAATCATTAATTTTCTTCAATGCGCTAACATGGCTATAACAAAATAACTGAGAGTTTAACACAAATCCTAAGCTTTTAGCGGATTCTACATAAGGAAGTCTGGTATTGTTGATGATGACTGGTGGACTACCAAGCAATTTTACTTTTTAAGATTTAATTCCAAGTTTTTTTCTTAAAACCAGTTATATACCCACTACAGGTCATCGTTCAATCGATATATGCAGTTTTCTGTTAAGCCAATTGGTCTGCTAACATAAAGTTATACATCATCAGCATTTAAGTGAATTTTAACATCGTATATCGCGCCTGCAAGATCAATTATGTACTGGCTGAATAATAGTGTTCCTAGAATGGAGCCTTGAGGTACACCACTGATAACAGGCGTTGTATTGTATCTGAGCAGGTGTTTCCAACCTTCACAAATTGACTTCGATCAGATAAAAAGTTTTTTTTTTAGTTTAATTGCTGATGACGAAAACAAAAATACCTTCGACAGTTTATAAGAAGTCCCTCATGATCAATAGAATCAAATGCTTTACCAAAGTCAAGGTAAGAATTGTTAAATAATCGTTACTTTAAGCATTGTAGTTTCTATGACTCGATCGACACTCCGACTGCCAAATACGAAAAAGTTTATTTACTTTAATGTATTCCATAGGAAACATAGATATTTGTTGGACGAAAATCACTCGAACGGATGTTTTAGTGCCAATGCTTTTTTTCACATGTCGGGAAATGTGGATGTCATGAGGAAAAATGTTTCTAAGCGCATCAGATGCGATCTTTTTGTCGGCAGAGCGACTGGTATATGCCTCACTCTAACACATACTCCGATATTCAGTTAAAAGTTGGTCATAACTTCTTATATTTAAGTCCCGATGTATAAAAGTAGATCCTATGAACAGTTTCGCCGACGACAGCACCCTCGATTTCGCATACCTTTTGCATTCTGCAATAAATTCTCGTGAAAACTCTACGCATGTTTGGATCTTTAAACAAAGACATATCTACATATCTATCTCTTGAGGTAGAGATATCTTATGTATAACGTATTCAAAACTCAGTGTTGAGTATTGTCCAAGCCCACCTTCAACTCATCTCGATCGACGAAGTGAATATACTTGGGGGAAGGAAGGTTCCAGCTGACTTCGCACTGATCTACTAGACTCGGTTATAATCGATGTTATCACACTATCCGCGTTAGACAAGGTTTAAAGAACGGATATTAAATTTATTAGCGATTCAACAATTTTTGAAGAATCTCGGTTGTCCTTACTTTTATATCGCTATTTCTGCAACTATTGCTCGGAGATCTTTCTTAACCAGAATAACATGAATGTGAAATATTATTCGGAAAACTTTCAAATTAAGTGTACATCGTCACTTCCTTTACTTAACCCCTTAACTAATTACCTTTCCTGCTAAGGGCATCCTATGAGCTTTGGCATTATAATATTTTTCAATATTTAGGAGTTATGTGGTCAAATTTTATTCGTCCTGACTTTCTTTCCGATAGATTAGATCTATCTCTAGCATATCTCCAATTTATTTACGAATCTATGTATGATGCAGTAATGAAGATAAATAAATAAATAATATAGAATTTTCGGGAATAGTTCAATGACCATTAGAAGGATAATATGCTAGTCACACGATAAGCAGGAATGCTCATTGCTTCAATAACGTCATTCGAGCGATGATTATTCGTGCTCTGGCGGACATACGACAATGGTTTGCTAAAAATTGCACATCTTTTCCAATTTTTTGAATTTTTACAATAAGTTGTCATATTTCACCATAGCAACCGCCCCAAAACATCATTGGCATTGAATGAGCTTGCAGGGATGTCATTCATGCAATGACGATATGAATGATAATTGTTCCTATGACGTGATGACACACAGGCTGTGCAATGATCATTCCTCCTCGAATGATCATTCATGCTAATCGTGTGTCTAGCATATTACACTTAAAATTCACCTCATTGTCAGGTTTCAGAAGCGCATACTTCACAGTTAAAATGACCTATCTACAAGGTCTAAGTAAAAGTGGTTTAGGAAATGTTCTGCGCAAAAATGAACCGCGTGAAATTCATGGCAAAAACGAATCAGAGAAAAACTTCGGCAAAAACCGACTTAACTAGAAAAAGTTATGCAAAGTTAATGCAGTTAGGAAGTTAAGTCGTTTTTGTCCGGAGTTTTTCTCTGATTCGTTTTTGCCCGAAATCTAACGCGGTTTTGCAAGTCACTTTTGCTCGAACCTTGTAGATAGATCATTTTTACTCTCAGATTGTCACTTCTTTTAAATGTGATGACGGAAACAAGTCTCTTTGTGAACAGTTGAGCGTGGTCTTTGCCACCTATTTTGCAGATCAGATAAGCCTCAATTAAACATATTACATATGAATACAATAATATTAATTCATGAAACGACTTTAGTATACCACGAAGTTGTTTTTGGGCTTAAGTGGTTATTCCGGGAAGCCAAAGAATTTTGTTTTTATAAACTTTTTTTGGGAAAAGAAAAAAAAAGAACTGCTAGAAAAAATTAACTCTTACTGGCATAAGTTAAAGAAGCAGCATGATCTCTGGTATATTTCCACTTTCACAAGGCGTCTATTTATATTCGGAAACGTTCTGTATTCGGACACACTCTACGAAGATATCGGAGACGTTATTCCCGGCATGATTCACGTGCGTTTCCATTGTAATATCCGAAATGATATTTATTTTTTTAATTTGTTCCTATGGTTTCTCTGTTACATTTTCTGGAACCATCTATACCCGTCTCACTTATCTCTCACGGGAAGCATTTTCTAACGAAAGATTTTGACAATGCCCCTAATCCTTGGAAAACTGCGAGGGGCAAGTAATTATTTGATCTTTTGAAAGTAGTCATTTAACAAAATTTCCAATTTTGGCACAAATATATTTTAAAATTTAGTTTAACCAATAAATTCTGATTGGTGTAACACATTGGAATAATTTTAGTGGTAATTAGTAAGGTAGGGTGCCCCCTTTCTCAAATACCTGCAAAATAACTGCTCTCCTACTAACATTATGATTGCAAATAACAAAACAGTGATCTTCGATGCGACACTATATTTAGGAATTAAAAAAAGAGCTATTACATATATCTAAGAAATAGCGCAAAATTTGGCACATATACTAGACGTTTTTCTTTATCTTGAGGTCATCCAGTAAAATTTTTCACCATTAGTTAAACACCCTGTATAAAGTTTCCATCAGATTCCGTTAAAGAGTCGAATGTGCACATAGTATGTGAAATCAAATTAAAGACAAAAAGTCGATTATAAAAAGAGGAAAAAGAGAATTGAACAGAAGTGAACCTTGCGGTACACCGGTGTTAATTTGGTAAAAATCATCTAGGACTAAGGATGTTACTATGACTACAGATTATGTAATTATCACAAAATGCAACAAATAGAACAGGCTTGACATAATTTAAATAAAATTTATTTATTCACAATTAACTCCACGCGCGATAGCCATCTGTAAGATATTAAAGCCACAAGACAAATCAACAACAATTCAATTTTGCATTGCATGCAGTTCTAAGCGTAAAGGTGTGAATAATTTCCCCATTTCTGTCACTGTACATATTTAAATTCATTCGCCTTTCACATATTTTAATCAAAATCGCATAAAAAATCTTTAATTCGTCTCAAAATTTTATGAATTAATTTTGCAATGGACGAATATTAAGTAGCAAAGAAATTGCTAAATGTGGCAGCAAATACATGACGTCGAAATTTTTTTACAAAATTAATTGCACGCTCAAACCAGAGCCGAAAAAGCCACTGTCCAAAACTGGCAGGGATTGAAAGATGAAATTGGAATTCTTCATCTACCTCGCCATCGTCACCCCTTGTCGTCCTAAAATTAAAACATTTTGATCAGTTCGTAACCCCAGTCCCGGCCGCATTAAAGTTTTACACGCAAAATTTTGTGCACAGCTGAAGTGTTTACACAGAGCCGGTTGCGCTTGCTCGCCAGTTGCCATTTTGGCACGTGTAGCCATGATTAATTTGCCTTCTGTTTGGTCGGGTCAATGTCAAGTTGCTTAGGAGCCAGCGGGCCGGGTCTTAACTTCTTGAGGGATAGCTATCACGGCACAAGCATACAGCAGCAGCAGGCAGAAATCTTGCAGGCAAACTCTGTCCATGGTCGTCTTTTTAAGTCACGAAAAATTCTATTATTTGAAAATAAATATCCGACAAAAAGATGACTAAACTTCTTTTCGTGCTTTTATTGAAAAACGTGCTTTTGGCATGAACTCAATTTTGATAAATGGACTTGGGGTTATTGGGCCGTCTAGAGCAGTTAGACTGAATCGACTTCAATTTTGCTGATGGAGCAGCCGGGAAATTGGGTCAATGTGTACAGTCAGTCTGCAGTTGCTGTGTTCATTTGTATTGATTTTAACCAGTTTCACTTTTCAGCTAACATTGATGTTTTTTTTTCTTTTTTTCTTTTTTTTTTTTTGATAGTTAAGAGGTTCTGTTTCATAAAATCAATTATATTTCCATTAGAGTAGCTCCCCGACAGTTGAACCCTGCAACAAAGTAGAAAATTAATTGTTCTGAACACATGCTAGAGAATAAGACATAATCGATTGATTTAGTTTAAATTGTTTAGTTTGGGAGGACGACCGTAGTTGTGATTCAGATTGATTTAATAATTATTATACAACCTCTCCGGGCATTAAGACATTATGTAATTTGTTTAAGAAGCATATAAATTAAAGGACAACCAGTGACTACTTCCACAAAAACTTTTCGTTTTGATATTTAACTTTAAATTTGTTTTAACAAAAGAGTACAGAAACTTAGGTTAGAGAATACGTTGCTATATTTTCGTTATTAATCGTCAGAAGTTTTACCAAGCTATGCTGGGGAGCAGGATTAGTTTTGTAACAACTAATCCTTTCATCCCTACATTTCCAGAAGTCTCGTTATCGGACACACTTTACAATTTGCAATAATTGAAAGCTATGTCTTGTATAATCTAACTTTCTCTTAAGCGGTCCATTGTTGTTCCTGGTATTCATTGGATTTTTAGGTCTTCGAAGGTTTTCTACGTTTCATAATTCCTTCCTTGGTATACTGAGCGCATTAGTCGAAAACTTAAATTGAAACAGAACTTTCATTTTTTAATAATTTTTTATTAGTATTGCTTAATATAATGGGGAGGGGGGGTTGACCATATTGTTTAAAATGTTTGAAAGGTTTTCTTGTTGTGCAATAGGTATGTATTTTTTTCAGTTCAGTCCCGATTTTGTTATGCCTTCCTTCTCTGCAAACTGATTCGCCAGGACCTACCATCATATCTGCCAAGCGACTTTTAAAATTTAAGAAAATGCGAGCCAAAGAGTAAAACTTTTTTGTTCTCCGTGCGTGTGGAATTATTTTGAAGATGACAATTCAAGACGAGTGACCCAGTATAGAAGTTCCTATTTTTCCAATAGTTTCTTTCAATATTTGCTTTTATTATTTAGTCTTATACGTTACCATTTAACGCCTTGAAAACAAATCAAATATGGTGACATCCTTTGATTCCCGAAAATTGGCGCCGTTACAATGGACCTATCTTTTTCGTTTATAGATACCGTTAACTCAAATAAATTTTGCGGAATTATAAACATTTGATTGCATTTTTTACAATTGACAAACAATAACGAATACACACTTGAAAGTGCAATCATCTTTAAATCATAATAAATAATTGACATAAGGAAAAAAGTAGGTAAACGAGCTGAACCTTGTGGTACCCAGGCATAACTTTTACATCCAATTCGATCTAAATCTGCCTATAGTATCCAATTGAAGCAACAATATAATAAGTTTCTAATGCTTGCATTAAGATCTTATCCGCAACAATTGGTTACCTACATCAAAAATTATCAATAACCTAGTAAAATAAAGGCCCAGCAAATTTAACATTTGGTGTAGGTGGGCCTTAACTTGCAGATGAAGAATGAAGATGAAAAATTACAACCTCTCTAAATGACCGTTTAAGACCAAAATAGTGTATATTAAAATTATAATGTGGTCCTGCGGACTCATTGCCCAAAACTCGAAACCTGTGATCAGATATGTCGAGATAGCTGTTCTATACATTTTCTTTATCCATACAAGTTCTACATAATTCATTTGTATCAATGCGTGAGCGCTATGCGTTCCTACTGAAAAGGCAACGCTGTTCTGCAATTTCTCGAGGTTTCTGTTAAATAGATTCACATAATGTCAAAGTCATTAAAACTGGCAGGGTGTCAAGCTTCGCCATGTGTCTTTGAAAATTACTAGGCGTTCGCGAATTTCTTTCTTGAAAGACTCTACGGCCTCATTTATAGAACTATTTGCATTGCGTCTTTAGCTGAACCCTGGTGAGTGTGTCAGTTACTTTATTACGTTGAATTCCACTGTGAGTCGGAACCCAGCTGATTATAATGTTGTGTCCGGAATCTAGGGCCTGAATATTGCCGATATATCTTCGTATTACAAACGATACGAATCCCTATCTAGATCCAGAAATCTGTTCTGCGGCTTACGGCGGGAGAAGAACTTCACCGGATTCGAGACAACGGTTGCAAGTGGACCTACAATTTAAAGTGAATTACCAACCACTAAGATTTTTTCTGCAACCACCATGGTGTTTTTTATCATTATCTGTTATCAGCAGAAAACAACAATTGGTCGCCGTCGGTGGTATTCGAACCTGGGACCTCTGGATTGGTAGGGCGACAATAATAATAATTATAATAAATACCTTGTTGTATGCGTACTATGACCTGCTCACGCTGTCAGTGAGGGTTTATGGTCTGAGATTTTCGTCCAAAATCATCTTGCCTATATTTACTATGTTTAGCATGATCTATTACTGTGTTTAAATGGTCTATATACTGTGTTTAGCATTAAAATCACCCTAACTTATTTTTAAAACGTTGGAAGACGTTAAAACAATAAGAATAACGGCATGTAGATCCCCTTTCCTGCGCGTGCGTCGTACAATAACATCTCGAGTATCTTTATTAACTAGATCAGTACAAATGTGGAACAGTTTACCATCTTCGGCCTTCCGCTCTTACGAGTTCGGGTCATACAGGCAGAAGTGCAGTGCCGTTTCTTTTAGTCCTTAAACGAATTTTCCCGTTCTACTAAGGCTGTGTTACTTCTACTGACAAATTCAATTCATTCCAGATGCCGGCTTGACATAGTGACAAGTTGCCCTATAGACGCGGGCTCAAAAACAACTTCCAAGTTTACCCACTTATTTCCATCAAACCTTTATTGCTTTTCTTTAAACACCTGGGTGTGCTGAAGTCTGTTGCTAGACTCATTCGTATTCTCAATGCCCTTCAAGAAGTGTGCTTGGTATTTTTACCGCACACTTATCTAACATATTGGCTTTCCAACCCGGAGATCCCATGTTCGAATCCCACCGGCGGTGACCCATGCTTGCTTTCTACTGACAACAGATCAGGATAAAAAGGCCATTGAAAATTGCAGACAAAATGTCGGTGGTTCGTAATCCCCTTTGTATTGTTAGTCCATTTGCAATCATTGTCTCGAATCGTGCTGCTATGCCTAGAGACGAAGTGAATTTTTTAATTCTATTTTAAAAACACACGGTGAGATCGAGTATCGAATCCGGGAACCGTAGCGTGGTGTTCGTGCCGTTTAACCAATTGATTCAGATTTTTTTATCCATTACTTTCGATAGTGAAGCCAAGTTAAGGTAGGTTTAAGTGAGCTACTAATATGTAACCTAAATCACCCCTAGTTGTTTGAATTAATTTTCTTTTGTTGTAATGAATAAGTACCGAAAGAAACGGAAATACATTCTGAATAGGTAGATTTAGTAACCTTTTCAATAACCAATAAAAGGTTCTGCACGAATGTAGTTTTCCCTATACTAACCCCCACCATTTCTTTTTCCATTAAGCAACTTCCACATAAACGTTTCTGCTATGTTTATTAACGATCAACAAAGCAAATTCTAAGATTTCTTTTAAAAGAAAAGGAAATTTCTTAAAGGCTTTCATATACGGTACACACTTCACTCCTCTATGATCCAAATACTTTTCAACAGACGCCACAATGAACTTTGCTTTCCGTACGCATTGCGTACGCAAAGAAAATGTCTAGTGCCCATCGTATCCAGTGATTTACTCCAGAAAAAAAATTAGTCGTACATTTTCTCCTCCTTTAGGATCTTTGTGTTTCGCGTAGTCGATGGTCCTGAATTAATATAATTTTGCTTCGTTACGACTATCGGATTTAGGAATATATAATTACGGTGACTGATGGGGCGCAAGACATTCTCATAATGGCTCGATGCGCGCATTACAACTCTTCGCTGAACTCCTTTAACCTTTATGAATGAGTGTTGACAGGCTAGAAAAAGGGCATTCGTCATGCAGTGAATAATTCATAAAAAAAATCTCAAGAGTTATGGAACAGAAGAAAAAAGCGTCCATATTCGCCCTTTTGTGCGTGTACCAAACGCATATCAAACGCATTTTCACTCTCCTTGGCTTGCTGCATCGAGGCTTTGTCTGATTACATGGCTGCACCGCTGCAGTAAATGACGGATTGAAGGAGGGTAGGAAAGGAATATGAGATCTGCAAATAGCATCGTCTTTTTTGTTTGCGCCATATCCTCTTCAGATAAAAGTGCACATACTCTCGGTCGTCTGCACGCAACGCACCATATCCTTCTTGGCATTTTATTATTCATCGTCGCCTTCAATAATAATGAAAACCCAAGGGGAGTTCTACATATGTGAATATGTTTGCATTTATGTAAGTCGATTCGTAATCATCCAAGTGTACGCCTGCACTCTGGATAAAGGCGACAGGCTACCCCCTTCATTTAAAGTCGTTTAACTTGCCCCTTGCGGAACGTATAGAACATGGATAACCTCTAAATGACATTCAATAAGCAGTGCACTCTTCGGAGAACTGACTAGCAACTATATTCCAACCCTTTGAAGTCTCGGGATAATCTTTCTGCGTTTTTGATCAAAGAATCTGAGTGGTTAGCAACGGCTGGGACTCTTTTAATCAAAGTGTCGAACTGAAAGGCTGTCTAGTGCCACGTCATTCTAGTTCCCCGGAAGAGTAAATCTATTGCGGTCGCATTAATTGAGATTTTCTCGGCTCAAAAAAACTTGAGGTCCTTTAAAGTTTAAACATTAGAAAACGAAGCTTCTCTTTAAGAATAATCTCATTCTCCTCAAGGAGGCCAAGTGCTTATTTTCCAACTTCCTCTCGTTGTCTCTAATGCTAAAAGTTAAATCCTTTTATGGTCGCCTTTTTATGGATTCAAGCCAAAATGCCATCAGGAAAAGGAAAAAGTGAGATTCAATACAATAAAAAGTCATGGGCATAAAGTTTGTTTCTTCCCTTCTCATCCTTTTGGGCTATAATGGACTACTTGGGTGTGTGTGGGGGGCCCTCTGAAAGACTTTGCGATATTCTTTAAGCTTTTGTGTTGCGCAATCTACCGGGATGAGTGCTGGAGCTTTTTTCACCTACTAACACATTTGCAAGTGAAAATGTTTTTCATTAAAACTCCAAAGAGAGGACTAATATGAATATATGTATAGGTGTCCTCTCCAACGACATCAGAGTGTAGTACACTAGACTACTCATGTATACCATCCAAGTAAGGACCGGATGGCGGAAGGCGAGGGCTGACAAATACTCTTGAGCCTTTTTATTCCGCTTATTTTGCTGACGTATGTTTGACCTAGTCTGGTTCTATATAGCCACACACAATTCGAGTTCGGTGCGGTTAAATTTGTGTAGTCATCAAGGATGAGGAGGGTGTTCCGGCGGAGCCTTTTACGGAACAGAATACCGGTGTTATGTACGTGTCCTTAGATGTTTAAAAATATGTCCGCAGCACTGTAGTACATGACGTTCTGCAATAATGTATTATATTTCGTTGCGTTGGCAAAATATACGTATAGTCAATCAGACAGCCGGTGTGGGAAATGAATTTTCGATCCATTGACTTTCTTTACCCCGAAATTTGAAAAGGAACAATATTGCCATTTTAAGGCATTTCGGATGCTACGAAAATGTTTTTTATCCCATTCAATTCACGTCCCTTGTGCTATATAGTTGCGAGCTATAGTACGCAACAGGCTTGCTCGAAAGTTTTATTATTCTCAGACAAAAAATTGGATTTGGTATTCTGTCTGATGTTCCAGCGTTTATGGTTATTACACAAGAGATGGCAACATGAAAAAATTCCAAATTTATGGTCTTGTACGTATTATATATCGACACGTGCTTGATAAATGTGACCTACAGATAAATGATTAATCTGAAAATAAAGTAACGAAAAGATTAACTGGAAAAGCCATCATTAAAACATTATCTTTGATTGGCAAAAGTCTTGAAAAGTTTATCAAAGCTGTCATCAAAGCCGTTTATCAAAGCTGTAATTTTATAAAATAATGGAATGCCTTAAAATAGAATTTGCTATATAATACAATTCACCTTCCATTGTATCACAACACAGACGTTAAAACTTAAGTTTTACCTTTCTAATGATTGTGCCAGAAAAAGTTTATTTCCAATATACTAACACAGTTTTATAGTAATAATTGAAAGTATGATATTAAATTTTAACTAAAATTAAGCAAATATATTGTGCATTCTTTAGAATTAATTGTATTATCAAATTAAGCATAGAATGTCACATTTATAACTCTATGACTGATGTTTGTCATGTCCTTAATATAGTCAGCACGCACAGAGATGGTGCGTGCTTACTGCATGAGTGATTGAAATAATTAAATTAAACTTATCTAATTAAGTGAATGAATTTTAGCATGAATGGCACTGATATCCTCTGAATAATTTTAAAACTGGGTCAGGGATTATAGGCTTTGTTAGGTCCCAGTGACAGCGCAACCTGTTTTGATCTGATACTTCCGGTGACCACGGAACCTGTTCTGATCTGATTAACTGTCGCATTAAACTGAATTTTGGACCAATGATAAATAGTTATAATGTTTTTAAATATGAAAATAAGGTATAATAAAGGTTTCGCTATATAGATTTCAAATAACTCTTTTTCAATTTTCTTGTTTTGGAAAATAAATTCCGGCCAAGTACCTACGAGTCGGACTCGCACACTGAGGGATCCGTACTTTGAAAGGTTGCTAATTTCGAAAAAAAACAGTGCTAGTTAGAGATATCGTTTTATTTTTCTTGTAATACTTACATCAACTCTAATTGTTTCACATTGTTCGCTTTATAAGATTCGAAGATGGGGGGGGGGGGGGGGGGGGGGGTAATTTTAGAAATTTTTGATCATAAGTCGAAATCTATACGGCGTAAAAGTCAATAAAAATCCAATTTATGTGATACTACACTTGACATAGTAAACACATTTTAAAATCCCCCCCCACCCCCTTTTCTACTAGGCTCCTTTTGTAATAAATTTGTTTTCTTTTTAATTTGCAATAAAGGTGGCCAAGCACTATTTAAAGCTATTCCAAATTTCAAGTCGATATCATTTGTAGTTGTTGAAATAAGCAGCTGTGACAGACAGACGAAGTCGCAATATTAGTATCCTTTTTTATCATTTTGGTACGGAATCCTAAAAATAAAAAACTTAGAATGTGGATTACTTTGTTATGTTCATAGTACATCTGTAGCTGTTTTAAAAGTTCGTAAAATAGTCTTAAAAATGGATATAACTTAGGCCGGGTATGATATCAGAGGCCTGCGAGATTTGTCCCCCTGGACAATGATTAGTTGCTTTCGAGGTAATTTTTCCCGCTGAAAACTAATGCAGGCTCAGAATTACTCTATCATGTCAGGTTTTTGAGAGTGCAAAAACACTGTTTTTTTTTGACATATTCGAGGTTATGTAGCACCTGTTTGAGCTCTTATAGTACAAGTCTTCCTCGTTCAAATGCCGTTGAGTTTGCTTAAATATCTTTTTTTCTTCTGAATTTCTCGATATACGAAAAATGTATAGTAACTTTATTCAAGTGACCATAAAGTTTTCCCATACATAGTTTTTTGAGAAAGAAAAACATCGCGGTGCTGCATAACCTCAAATATGTCAAAAAACAGTATTTTTGCACTTTTAGGTTAGAATATCTCAAATACCTGCCTCGATAGAGCAATTCTGAGCCCGGATTCGGTTGCAGCGGGAAGAATTGCTTCGGAAACAACTATTCATTGTCCAGGGGGAAACAATTTTCAAAATTTCACAGGCCTGTGATTTAATGGGTTAGAGCAGAGCGCACGCCAAACTGTTGTTAATTTATTGATAATTGTTGAGTTAATAATTTACCTGGATACGCACTAATTGCCAGCAGCCATGAGCTGGAACGTAAATTTTTTTGTGATTTCCTTTTCTTGATCCACAACGTTAATATCATAATGGTTATCCTAGGTATAAAACCATATCTTATAGGGTAGAATTAATTTGTCCCAATTAGGTAATGAATGTGAATCTGTACTATGGTATGGTACAATATCTTATCCATCACTAGGTGAATGAAGTTGAAAATTTTTATGAAATAGTACATTATCATTCGTACGTAAATAGTACTTCAGACACTTTAGTTTTCGATTTTTTAATACTGAAGAAGTTGTTGTGGTTATTGGAGCGATCAAATCTCACGCTGTTTGACCAGACGACATTACCCCTAAATTCATAAAATTACTGGATACCTTGGATAATTCAGCCATTTTCGATATCTTTCACATGTGTCTTACCACTTTACAATTTGCCTCTGCTTGGAAGGTTGCCACTATTGTGCCTATAGCACAGAACAATCAGAAACCAAGGTTCCTAATAATTTCCGATCGATTAGCCTACACGTTGCAAAACCTATTAGGCTACCTTTGTAATTCCCTGCCAAAGCGTTTGAAAAATTATTATTTTAACAGATCACTTGGAGACATTTAACCTATTAAAGGCTTACTGGTCTATATTCTGTAAGGCCAACATAAACAGCTCTTTTGAGTGTAATCAGTGATGTTTGCTGTTTTTTGGATATGGACCACCTGCTCGGCTTCTCTAAAGCATTTGATATGGTCAATCACTTAAATTTTCTCGAAAAGTTGATTAGTAATTTTTTAGTTCTACCACACTGCTATGTCCTTAATCCATAGCTTCTTATCGGGTTGAGTGCAGCGGCTTCGAGTGAAAGACGGGTGGCGTCCCATAGGGTTCTATTCTCAGGCCTTGGCTCTTCTGCCTGCATATTAACGGAGGGGGGGGGGGGGGTTTCTTCGTAACGCGTGGAATGATTTGGATGATTTTTTTACAACACAGTCTAGATAACAATAAAATAATAATCCACATCAGTCTACGCGATAGATTCCGCCCGTACCCCACTTCCAACAAACCCAAAACACTTTTGAGATGACATCAATGAGAGAACATATTTTATTCCCCAATTCCTGCCAATTCCTGCCAATTTCCTGTGAAAAGTTTTGCGGTTTTGGTGGGCGTGGGAGACAACCGGAATCTATCTGTATAATGCATAGACCGGTTTGGATATTTCTTTTGTTGTTATATCTACTGTTTAGCCCTTTTGGTAACAAATTTAAAATTTTGGACGTTGTGTCAGGATTGTGGGCTATCCACATTATGACACTGATTGAGATAATTCCTTTAGAGGAAGTGGGAGGGATAATGCATACCTTAGTACTAAATGCAAAGATTTTTACTACTATTTTTGTTCGACTCTCCAAAATGCAACCTAGAACGGGAGGGGTAGGAGTGAAGTTTGAGTTCGTAGCGCGAGAGCCTATTTAGATAATACTTTTGTTGTTGCATGGAATATGTTCACCATGAATAGGGTGGGGAGAGGGCAGCCTAACTTTTATTTCAATCATAGAATACAGAAAAACTACTGGTTTTTTTTCAGTCTCATAGTTGCCGAAAAATAAATGTTTTTGTTTTAACTTATAACTCTAATCTTACTCATAAGACCAACACTCTCATCACTCTTTCTTACGTCTGTTTGAATATTATTAAAATTTGACACTAATGGGCTGTTACGGAGCCCAGATTTCACGAGCTCCCTTAACCTGCTTTCTTTTTTAGTAATGCCAATGCTAAGGGTATGATGCTATAACACAGCGTTGACACGAAAGAAATTAAAATTAAGGAAAATTAGTGAAGGGGTTGAGTAAAGGAGATGATGGCGTATGGGACTTGTGTTCCATATCCATTAGGCAAGAATTTTGTTAGAACAATGGCTTCAGAAATAGCGGTAGAAAAGTGAATGATAACCAACATTCCGCTCTATAGTAAATGCAGAGATTGTGGAACTCGCCGGTGGAGTAAATGATAACGTGTCGGTCTACCAATCCGAAGTTCCCAGGTTTGAATTCCACCGATGGCAACCTATGGTATTCGTTGTCTCGAATCGGGTAAAGTTGTTCACTCGCCGCCTGCCCACCAGCGGTTACAGGAATTGAAGAGAGAGTAGAAATCGTCAATAAGTTTAATAGCGCGGTAAGCTTGCCGGACGGAGTTGGATCAATTCGTTGAGCCGCACGACCACCATGCCATGGGTCCCGTCTTCGAGACCAGATCTCCCCGTGAGCTTTTATTACGAAATTAAAATAATCCACTCCGTCTCTGGGCTGTTGTCTAGCTCGTAGCAATACAAAACAAGACTTTCAAGTTTCATCACTTCAATTACCCTAATTCCTTTTCGGCCATAACCATGCTAACGCTTTAAAGGGTTGTCCCCTAGGATTTGGGATGGAGTGAAGTTTTTCTTACATCTTTATGGAAAATCCAAGCATTTCGAACACTTTTAAAGATTTAAAACAGATGGCCGCGTGAGCGAGGATTATTGGTTATCTCAAGACCTAAGATATTGAAAGAGGGTAGATTAATTCCGCTGACCGAAATAAGTTGAGAGTGGGATATGTGATTTTTAAGAGACATTAAACAGTATGATATTGAGTTTAAGATGCATTAAATCTAATACGATCTGCTCTGTCCAAAGCGAGAATCGTAGAAATATCGTTGTATAACGACCCAGACATGCGTTCTCGATTAGATTTCTGTCAAGTTACCCCATGGGAATTCAAAAGAGAATCGAAAATGAACGCGAAATCAAAGGTTATGTAGTCGGAGTAGGATTAAATGTAAATTAAAATGACAAAGAAATAAGATAGGTTAAAGAACCGAACCTTGAGGTACACCGCCATTTATTTCGTAGGGATGAGATTTAACTCCCGTATATTACAACACGGATTAACAGCTTGACAAAAAGCCTTCTATACATATTAAGAGGTGAGGAGACAGATTAAATGCCTACAGTTTGACTAGAAGGGCAGGATGTTAAACTCTATCAAAACCTTTTGAAATACAAAGAGTGACGATGTCCGATTCTCCAAGTTATAAAAGCAATGCTCTGTGAGAGTCGTTAGTAAAACTGCTTCGCGGAAACCGTATAGCTGATCATTGATGAGAAAGTTATTTTCTAGATATTTCATCAACTACATAAAAGTTGACGTGTGATTCAAAAACTTTATTATAGGACCGAAGTCTGTGCAATTGGTTTGTAGTTAGAGGGGTTCTATGCCTCTCCTTGTTTCGGTATCAGCTGAATGTGAGCAAGTGGAAAAGCTTGGGCGGAGTTTTAGTCAAAGCAGAGGCCCAACATTTTAGAACCAGTTATTAGAATTTGTAAAAAATACAAATATGCACTTCAGTTATCTCAGTCGAAGATCAAAATTATCTGAATGAACCACCACTATATACCTACCTGCACTTTAAAATTATGCTAATATGAGCTTTCATATTTTCAGTACGGCATCGTGCGAAAGATCTTCGCATAATCCTTTGATTAGGCAATAATCTCTCATATCTTATGTATAGTTCCAAAGATAGATCCGCATTTAGAGTTGGTTTCTTCACCAGATAATAAATAGCTGATGTGGGAGGAATGTCTTTGCCTGATGTCTTCATAATCATCTTTTTGTGCCTTCTTTTGCCCAGACCATCCATGTATGACTATGTCATTTGTCGTGCACTTGCCTTTATTGAAACTCCAATGAAGGCATACCAATTACTTGACCAATATAACCGCGGTAATGCGTTTATTAAACCCTCTCTCGAGTTGATTTCTTCTTCAAATTATTGCTTTTTTTACTAAATTCAAACTGTATACAACGATTATTGTGTCATATTTCCATATGCACTGAAGATACAGTATCACGTAAGGAGACGGGCACAATGGAGCGCATTCAACGAAGCCAGCATGCAGTGGAAAAGAAGAGTCAATTCAAATTTAATTCCATCGTATAATGTCCAATATAAACGTCGTCAATTCACAACCAACCAAAAGAGGTACGGCAAGACGAATACAGGGGGCCATAAAAATACTTACATTCAAGCTGCAATCGCGAAAACCATTAATACCAAATATGCACAGAATATTGCCCACTGACCGCGGAGTCCGCGAGACGTGCCCTCGCATCCCAGCCCCATAAGTTGGCCACGGAGTAATTTATTAATGATAATTGGTAATACAATAACAATAACCATAAACATGCCAACATTATGAGACTTCGCGTAGACGATATTATATTCAAATTGGTCTTTTGTGCCTGCAGCCAAAGTTATTGTGGCCACTTGAGACGGTACGGATACCGTTTGATCGTCAACAACAGTACTGTCCAGGTTATGACCAGAAATCAACGCACCGAACGTTCAACGAATTGCGAAGTAGATTCGTTGCATATTCAGACTTTATTGCACATTCATTGGACCCCCTCAATACCTCGTCTCATTCCTTATCCCATTCATACAAAATCGACTATTGAATACTAATCAATTGTTGATGTTAATAAATTTATCAAGTGAACACCTGTCACCTGCAGTTAAGCACCGAAAAGAATCGTGTTCACTCCTTGTGGTTTCGATGAAAGACCTACAGAAAATCTTGACCGAAGGCGGATCTCTCCAATTGTGCTGGACTTCAAAAAGAAATTTTCTTTGTTTGTTTATATTTACGGTCATAAACCCAGAAATTGTGAAGATATTCATAGAGTAGAAAAGTATCACTTCACGTAATGTAATCCAATAGCCTTTTAAAATGCCAATAAAACCTAAACGCGCTTCGAAATCCAATAGTTTGGCAAGCTCTACGATAAAGGTTGGCGGAAAGTGAAAGTGAAAATGATGGCAATTTGTAAAGATCTCTTGTATTAATTGAAGATGGTGGTCCAGTAGACGAATCGTAGACGTCCAGATAAAACAAAGCTAAGAGTAACCCTTGCCAGTAATCACCACAAAAAATGGCATTAATCCAAGGAACCCTTTCAAGTGCTTTATAAAATTAATAACTCCCATTATTCGCGAAAGATGGGGGAAAAGAGGAGTACAAGGAGGGTGGCCAAAGCCAGTTCAGAAGAAATTGAGAGAAACTCTTGGGTCATTTAAGCTCATCCACTTGTATGCCCTCTTGGTCTGGCTGGCATAGCATTCGACGTAATAATTGACGTGCAACAGACAGAAAAATGACGAGAAAAATGAATGTTTTGCCTTGTGTGCTCTTGACATTTTCTGTTTATGGCAGTGAAAAATTTACTGCAGCAGCGCGGCACGCAGACGAAGTACTCAATACATCATGGGGTCGGAGTACTTTAACCTGATTTGATTTGTGGCGGACGGCGGCGGGCACTCAGGCGGGCAGTTCAACCAATACATGAAGTTCAATGACCGCCCCCAAGTGATATTAATTTCTCATAGATATGTCATGTCAGCCTGCCCCCCCCCCGCCCCCCTCCCCCCTTCCAACAAACAAATCCTATCATTTCTATTACAACGAAAATAAATATTTGCCTTCTTAGGAAATATATATGTACGTTCCCCGGCTAAGCAATTTTGTATTCCCAACTGAAACAATAAGAGCAGTCCAAGTCTAGACTCTAGACCTCTCTAGACTGTCGAATAATCAAAGTTTGATTGTCTGTCATTTGATCGTACTTGGCACTAAGTGCTCTGCACTACAGCATATGTTGATTTCCGGTCTTCCAAGAAAATAGACCCTTATTTTTGGAATTCGATACCAGTCTGCTACAGAGAAGGTATTCAGCGAGATTTTCTGGGATTCCCCCGTGCAAGATTTGATGTGAATTTACATATCGCTTACAGTTCACCTTTTCGAACTCTTTCGAATCACGTTCCAATACTTGTCGCACGGCAGACAGGATGTTGATTAGATTACCGCACACAAATCGATTTCGAAAAGAATTATCATAAATTCGATGATAAATTTCGTCAAGGTAAGCGATTTAAACTGTGTATAGTATGCTTGATAGCATTAGAGGAATTGGTACATTAGCTATTTCCCAGAAATCTAGAGTGTTTTATGTGATGTGGAATGTGTAAAACTTGGACGTTAACGTTAAACTGATAAAAAAGCGAGGTGCAATGTACTTTACGGTGGTATTTATGGCTATTGTAGAGCTTTTAATATAATATTTTAAAATATGAGTGACCTTACTTGTGAATTTTCTGAGAACTTATCTACAATAACAACCTTGCTGAGTTGACCATAGGCTGTTTCAATATGACCCCAATAAAAAAGTGCGTGTTTTTTTTTATTGAAAACGTCATATGTTGAACTTAATCGAAATTCTTCAGTTACAATAGGCACTCAAAGGATGATAACAGCTTCTCTTGAAACCACACCCTCTAAAGCCCTCAACATAATTCTTCACCACCTCCCGGTGGATCTTTTTTGGGAAGCAACTGCATCCTCGTCTGCCATTAGACTTAACTCAGTCCAGAAGCATACTGACTACAGTCACTCCATAATCGTGGACGTTAGAGTTACAAAAAACACTGACTAAACCACACCCATGCCTTTCTTAAATGCAAAATTTGACTCCTGTTTCCCCACCAGATCAGAATTGGAGTATGGTTCGCCTTCAATGGGGAGATTTAATGCGTCTTTACACTGACGGTTCCAAATCGGAAGGCAGAGTGTATGCTGATATCTTACGACCTCTCATTTTACTCCCAAGAGCTTCCATTTGAAAGCAGTGTAGTAAAAAAAAGTTCCTTTTTAGTAAGGCTAGTTCCTGGCTACGTGGCAGGGCTACAAACTTGTGCTTAACCAACAATACTTGCTGGCTCTCTGAGAACTTGGTTCTACTGATGACAGAGATCTAGCTCGGACTTCTTAACAGCTCTATGCCGGTTCTCCTCTCATAAGGTGTTGCATCAACTGTGGTCCCTCAACTGTATCTCAATTGGCCGTTTTGGCCTTAGTGAGCCCTTTTTGGCAGCCAGGGACGTTACCTAATTTTTACATAAGATATACTTTACCGGTAAAATTCCAACTACGATCTCCCTTTTCAAAAAGTTAAACGTATGACATCTTCTTTTATATCTATAAAGATTACTATTCTATTTATTTATTTATTTGACAAAATTTCATCAAGGCACTGACTACTAAAATATGAATAACAAAGGGTAAAATATAACAATATAAATCCAAAGAACAAGAAAAGAATACAAAGTAACCTCAATAAAGCTGATAGCACATAATTAGTGCAGTGTAAAGAGATCTGAAAGAAGCTGTGATTCTTCAGGGAGCTGTAACTAATATATCAAAACATACCAAAAGTACAGGAAAGTCAGTAGATCCCCGCATGCAAAAAGGACAGTAGCGTTACAGCCTCTCCTTGCAGAATTATCTAAATGCAATAGTCTTAGCATTTGGACATAAGGTGGCAATATGAGAGAATTGTTCCAAGGCCACGAAGAGCGAAGCTAACGAACTCCTTTCGACAGCATCAATGCGATTGATATGTGTCACATAGAAGCGCCATCAGACTGGATAGACATATTTCAGAAGAGGCTTGACAAAAGTACAATAGAGAAGCTTCGTGTTGTAAATTGATCCTGGAAAGTGAATTGGGAATTAAACCAGACGCGCAGATTCGTAGTCTTTGTAAGTCTTGTAGTTAAATGATATCTAACTATGGTGAAATTAAGTTGAAAACGGAGTTGTTTTTTAAGGGAATGACATAGATGTGTACTTACTGACATTTAGTTCAAGGTGGTTAATGGAGCGCTAGTTACGAAAGGCGTCTTAGTCAGAGTTTTAGAGTAGGCAATCGGCTTTGTCTGACACAGTGTGGAATATTTTGCCTCCATAGCTCAACAATGAAGATTTGAGTGAGACAGAATCGTGGATACATCATTGACGTAAATTATGAATAACAATGGCCCGTAGTGGGAGCCCTGCGGTACCCCGGAGGTGTTGAAAATAACATCAGACAGAGCTTCTTGTAAAGAAATCAACTGAGTGCAATCAGATAAGTACAAATAAATTCGATTTAAAAACCGGCGGTACCCGAGATGGAAGAGTCTTAGAACAGGAATTCGATGATTTAAAATGCAGTCGACTTGCTTGCATACAGATACTTGCAGTGACACAAAAATTGAAGGAAATTTGCAATAGGTATGTAGTTCTTTGAAGGGAAATATTTAAGGAGAAGGGAAATATTTAAGGAGAAGGGAAATATTTCGGGAAGACACTACAACAAGTTGACAAATTAAATAAATAACACAGACTAAACGCAAGAGAAGACCTACATCTTTTCACAAATCAGGCGGGGGTACCCTCAGGGTCAATAGAAAGCTATCAACCAAGTTAGAAATTTACTTTACTTCGTCAAGTAAAAGGTTAATTCCCTAAACCTAATATCACAGATGTCATCCAAAAGCTTAGTTTTAAAAATATCGGCAAAGAGATTTCCTGTAGTCATTGGCTCACTGCTTTCACTGTCTCCAGAAGATAAAAAAGATAAATATTGTAGTATTAAAATTGCACTTCAAGCTAACGATCCGCCAAAATCGCTTGGTATTGACTGGCAGGAATACTTTCATTCTTTTCATTTAAGAAGTCATTAACTCGGATATGTCAGTATATATCCGAGTTAATGACTTCTTAAATGTTGGCTTAAATTAAATAATTCACATCGTTGCTAGAGGATGAAAACCTCTTCTAGGCCTTATTTCTTAACATGTTTTAGTCATTTTAAAGAGCAATCGAACCAAAGCTGGTTCGATCGTGACTTATTATACTTAAAAAAAAATTATAGAAAGACCTTACAGCCTCATAAATGTCTCGTTCATTGAGGAAAATACTACAATCATAATTGTTTATCAAGAAGAAGTCAGCCTTACTAAAGTTTAACTAAACTTCATCAGGTATAGAAGATGCCATCGCAACCGAATCCAGGAACAAAACAACCTAAAGCACAGGATAATAACCCAATTCAGTAACAAAGTGGAGGGTAAGAATCGCCTTACCAGTGTACCAGCAAGATCAGTCGAAAAGACGAGGTGGAGGTCGATCAGTAGAAAATACGAGGTCGATATCGAGTAACATTTGATGATCATTTGGTATGTTGCAGGTCTGTGTCAAGCCTGAGGTAGCGAAGCTATATATAAAAGAGAAAATAAATTTACTGCCAGACAAAAAAGAATGAGTCAACTTGTCGTCCGAAGGCCAGCCTAGTCTTAAGAAGTAGAAGTCATAAACCGATCATAACTCGCATTTTTATTATAGGTAATTTTGGGTAGCCGCCTGATGAAAGGACACACTTAGATCTGGAATAGGTCCGTTGTGATGCCACTGGAGCAGTTGGGAAGAGATATAGTACCTCCACCTCCTCGTCCCTGTAGTTACTGCAGAAGTCATTTGAGAAGAATCCCAATCTCGTATGTATAGATAAGGCAGTAACCAGTGATCACTCCTCGCTTAAGCGCTAAAGATCCAGTTTAGGCCAGATCTGTCTGGTCGTATGACACGCAGTTCCAGTTGCTCATCTATGGTTCGCTTAATAAGTTGCCCCGTTGTTAAGTAACAGCTTATAGCCCACTGAATTCTACACACTACAATGATTCGGATAGTGGAAGAATAGATCAATATGGAAGTTTTTATGAAACCCCGCGCCCTCCGGCCTTACGTACAGCTTAGAACCTTCCGTGTAGATCTGGACAGATTCACCATAAAGTATCTAAACCGCTTGACAAAGTTATAGTTGGGTAGTATGGTATCAGAATTGTAACGTGTCCTACGCAAATATTGGGGCACTTTACAATTTTAAAAATTAAAATTGTTAAAAAAAATTTATTAAAAAGCTACATGCCATTTGCTTGCCTATAAAATAAAAAGGGACAGGATGGAAAAGTACTTTCAGAGCAGCCGTAATACTCCACTAATACAGATGCAGGCTTATCTCTGAATCTGACTTCCTCATAGAGGTAGTGGATTATCTTAGGATGGAAACCCCATTTCCAGCCAATAACCTCTGTTTTCTTAACCCCTTCCTCCCTTGAATGTTTAACTTCCAGCTTGATTTCTTATTCAGGATGTTATTTCAGAAACCTATATTAGTCAAAATTTAAAAAAATTCCTCGCGTGTTTTGTGAAAAATAATAATAAAAGAATTAATCCCCCCCCCCCCCCCCCCCCAATCGGTAAAAGCGGGGAAAAACATAAAAAATTGTACATTAAAGTCAATATGTTAAATAGTTTTTTTTTTAATTGCTGGAACCATTTGCCATGTTCTTTTTGAGGTATCAATTTTAGCGCATCCTGCACAGTCATTAATCACGGCAAAAATAAAAAACTATTTTGTGAACTTGCCTAATACTTTCGTAAACATTTTTTATACCTAAAAATAATAAAGGTTTTCTGAAAAAAAAATACGAAAATCGCAAATTGTTAGCTTCTAAAATCAGAACAACCCCTAAAATGCTACTTAATAATGTTTATTCAGGAAAATATATTTATTCCGTATTTATACTATTTTCAGCACAATGTGCTGACCTCGGAATTCGAAAACTCTGAACTACTCAGAAACATTACATTACAAATACCGAACCTTGTGGTAGACCTTATTTCAATATAGTAAAGTTCAGCTTAACTTTTTTAAAGAAATGCACTCAAATTCCGCAGTTATTGCCTTATCTGCATACTATGCCGATGATAATATTTTAAAACCTAAAACCCTCTTGCTTAAAGTTTAAGAACTTTATTATCGGCTTATCATTTGAATGATATGACTAAACGAAAATTTTTGAATACTGACGACTTTCTGTTCTTGAAAATTTTTCTATACTTTTCTGTCGACTGCCTTAAACACCAAGTTCATAAAATTAAACAGTCTGATTAATCAATGACTCATTGATGGGTAAACTTTCATTACAATTGTGTAAATTACACAACGATTAATGATGTAAAAGTAGTTAAATCCACTTTTCACATGTCCATCAAAAATGCAATCTGGGCATTCATCCATTAACTCCTGCTTAATCCTTCACCTTTCTAGATAATGAACTATTTTTCAATGCACTCGGTTATTTATTCTCATAATAGCGCTTGATCTTCAAACCCGATCTTCTTAACTTAGTTTGCTTGTAGTGTTATCAAAACTTCTTCATTATCATATTGCAAGGTCATCGGCAGCAGACATGCAACTAATTCATTATCATTCGTTGAAAACATAATTTTTTCAACTTTATCTTTAGTGATAATTTCAGGTTATCTTTCGGTACGAAATATTTTGGAATTTGAACCCTCAGACGAGTTGACTCTTGCAATTATAGCCCTTATGTAAGCACAGACATTATTAGCATTCTGAGTAGATTGCTGTTTATTCGGTACAACTGATTTCGTCTAGATACAAATGATATCTAAAATTCTTTCACTTTAATTGCAAACTCCTAGATTCGAGTTGTTACTATCGTTGATCACGTGAAAGTGTCGAAACATTTATTCGATCACTTTTCGTCACTTTAGTCACATATCACACAGCAAGCTGTAACCGAACTTGAAAGAATCCAATACTGATCACTGATCTGTTAAATTTCTTTCCAAATACGATAAATTAATTTCTTTATTAACTTTGCTGGTTATCTTCTGTTGCCATGTTAAAAATACGATCCAGTTATCCGCAGTCATAACAAAACTTACACGCGATTGCCAGACTATAGCTGGATTAAAATACACGACGAAAACGGGTAAAACAGCGGGGGGAAATAGCACTAATTACAAGGCCTAATTAAGGCCCAACGAGGACTGATATAAGGAAATAACGATTGACCACCTGCTATCACTTGGCTTTTATTTTCACACGAGTCGCGACTGTTTCTACATTCGGAAAGCTCACTCACGATCGAAGTCGTACATTGACGTCGCACCATCCGTTCCCGTCCAATCCAAGTGTGTCGACAGCTTCGACAGTATCGCCACGGCACGACATTTTACTTCTTTCTTAGTTTAAAAACTTATCGGACCGCTTTCTCGCCAATCAGATTTGGTGTTGTCTGTCCGCGATAGTCGCTGAGTAGTCATTGTTGGGCCTATCGATTTCTGCTTCCGCTTATGGTGCTTTATCGTCTGGCTTATGCCCTTGATGCGTGCGAAAGTGGACTAAACTGCTGAAAGCCAGCCAGACACCGACTTCAGTTATTATCTGAGTCTCAGCTCAAGTGCTCGAATCATAAGCCGACGAGACTCCATCAAGCCAGACTGTCTCTAGTTGGCATTAATTATCGCATATAACGAGCGGATTTAGTGTACTAATAAGTCGTGACGAAAAGTGTCAAAAATTCTGTTGATCGTGTTTCGAATAACTTCCATCTGTACGCAGCCTGCAGTTAATATAAATCGATTTCAATGTTAGTTTCTTAAGACTTTGCTTAGACGATGACAGTCTTGAAGAATTTGTTGTTGAAAGCCTTCAAATAATAACTTTGTTTTTCTTCTATTCCAGATGCTATCGGTACAGTCTGCCGGCTGCGCGGGAATGGAGCGGCTCGGCGTTCCGGCCCGCACATCTCTTAGTTCGCCGCCAGACGACAGGTAATGTTATACATCAAAATAGTTGAAAATCACAAAATTCGATAGGTAATTGTTTTTGTAATTCGCAGGGGACACATTAGTCGGAGAATGCGTGTCGACGCAATACAGGCTCGTGATATTTTAGTACGAGATGCAACTATGCTTAGTGATAGACAAGTTAGGAGTAGTCATTATCATCGAGGTGGCTGTGGTAATAATCGGGGAATTGATAGTTGTGTAGGTGGCCATGCAGAAGTCATTCGGTGTCCGCACCATGTTCCATTGCCAGATAGTGAATGGGGGCAAGATAGAGATTTACAAATAAGGACACGATATCAGGTAATAAGATAAATTAAATTTTCTCGAGAATTTTTTAATAATATTAATAACTTTTTTTATTTTTCCAGCAAGCAGAAATTACCCGATCCTATATAAAGCCACCTCCAAACAAAACTGTTTTAGACGTTCCAGAACAATCATATAATTTATTTTCATCATCGTCGTTTTCGTCGTCACTAGCCTCGGCAGCAACATCGTGCAATTTAGGACCTAATTATAGTAGTCAACATTCTAACCAACAACATCATCATCATCAACAGCAGCAGCAGCATCATCACCCGCAGCAGCAGCAGCAGCAAAAATCAAAGCCGAACGTTATCACAAAATTTTTCTCTAGAAAGAGTAGTCCAAAATCACCATCATCTGTATCATCATCGTCCACAACGGCAACGTCAACTTCCTCCTCTTCATCATCGTCGCTTTGTTCATCTCCCGCACTTCCAATTTCAACGGCATCAGCTTTAACTACAACTAATTGTAATTTAGGAATGAGTATAGGACCATCATTATCAACATTATCAGGGATATCAATAACAACAGCATCAACTGGCTGTACAACATCACCTGTTGGTGTTACAATACCAACCAACAATATAACAACGACATCTGGCGCTAACAGCAATAATCATTTCCATCAAAATACGTTAGTTGGTAGTACAAATCATAGTTTATCATCGTCATCAACAGCATTACAAGTGGCCGGAAACAGTTGTAATATATCAACAACATCTTTAGCATCATCTTCGTCATCGTCATCATCAATGGGTTCCCTATCATCACCATCGACTGATTGCTGTTATACACAAGCAACAAGTGTTCGACCGCGTACACCAATCGCTGTGAATATTTCTAATAGAACAATACCAACTGATGGTGCCAGTAATAACAATCAACAATTATTACAACGTGATCATGTTTGACAACATACAAATGTAGTGATATTTAGCTGAAATGATTTATGCGAATTTTTTGTTAAAATCATGATCCATGTTGATGAAAATGATAAAGACAAATTTCATGTATCATCAGTTTACTTTTATCAGTTTTATTTTAATATTTTTACAGTAATTCATAAATAAAACAAATAATGGTCCTATTAATGTAAACTATCTATTTATAACAGTTTTAAGGATCGACGAATTACCTGAAATTATTATTATTATTATTTTAATTGATTTTCATTTTATTTCGAAATTAGTAAATTAGCAAATTAGCAAAGTAAAGATATTTCCGAGGTTTCAAAAATATTTGTTTCTTACATTGCTTAGATGATATTCCTTTTTCCATTATATTCCGCAGATAGAAAGAATATCGTGAACGTTGTGTTAATTATTTAAATAGGGTGGGGTTTCCAACGAAATAAAAAATCACATCCTGTAGAAATTACTTTAAAGTTTTGAATTTTAAACTTTAAAGGCTAAAATATGTGATTAATCTCTGTTGGTATGCCTATGAAGATATCCTGAAATTGTAGCACGAAGTTATTTAATTTTTATAAAGTCTTAGAAAAATATTGAGGACGTCCAGATTTATGCAGCAGACTACGGTCTAGTTCATATAACTGCATGGACACGGGTCGGGAGAAAAGAAAAATCGCAATCCTTGTTAGCCTTGGGGTAGATTCCAAGTTGTTTCCCACGAGCATTTTAACATTACCTGTTATTAGCAAAAATCAACCATTGGTTGTCGCCAGTTGATCCTGCGACTCGTAATAAAAAGCCAGTACGACAACTTAAGCATAAAAAGAAAAAAAAACTGGTATAAATCGGGTGTAAAGGAAAATATTCCAAATTAAGAGATGTAATAAACGCACAAGTTCAATAAAATATATTTTAATTTGAATGTATTCTTAAATGGTATTTTTGTTTCGGTTTGATACTTCTTCCTAGATCTTTAGATCTTTTTATAAACCTTCTTCTACATATAGTTGGGCATTATGGCAAATGTCTTCAATTGACCCACCTTCTATGCATATCCTTTACTTCAACAGTTCGCGGACGTCAGCTTAGACATGTTCTATTATGGATCCAAGTCGCTTGGTTACATCTCCTCTATCCATTGTCGCGTTTATGGTTAAAGCAAGAAAGGAACCCTATCTAAACGCCTATTGCTTTCCAGCTTGTCGGGTTTATAGTATTTCTTTTTAGCACATCCTTCATTCTATCTCTCTATGCTTTCTCAATAGATTATCCACGAAATTTGTCACCTACTTTCCTCGTGTTTAACCATTATTCGGTTGACTAAGTTCAACGCTAGACAAAAGGTATTTGTTGTTAGGAACAATTCAATTTGTTAGGCCATTCCAGCGTTATATTCGTGCTCTTGTAAGCGAACGTCCTAACACAGACCTATCAAGGAATTCTATTCGATCCATTGATGTTTAAACTTACTTTTTGGGGAATGTCTAACGATCCGACTAAATAAAGCCCAATTGCACTTTTTAACAATAAGCTGATGGAATAATTGAAATTTTTCACATTCTAGTTGCGGTGTTGTTAGAGCGGCTATCTACTTAAAGTGATACAGTAATTTTCCTCACGAATCGTAGTCATCATTGTTTTCAGAACTTAGGTTGGTCGGTAATTGTTCCCTTGTATATTCCAAAAGCTTTTGATAGAGTGTGGAATGCTGGTGTTTTAGCCACGCTTCAAACATTTATCTCGTAGTTGAACAACTCATATTATAGATGTTCTTTCGTTAATTCTTCTAAAACCCTTCATATCTCATTTTAAATCGCTAATGACAGCATCCTTCTTTACGCGTAATCCTCTGACCTCCGTTGGAGTTCCAGGGAAACCCTGTAGACATTAATAGAGGCCGAATGTTTAATTTATAAAACACTAGACACTAGAATCGTATCTTGCTTAATGCTTTAATGCAGCCTTTTATTTATTTCTCAAAAGCAGCCCGCCTCATATACTGTCAACTTCTGTCGATGGAGTTAGCATAAACAATTTATCGTTTTTATACATCTTGGCATTGAGATATCTATAGCCACCTAATTTGAACAGATTATGTATTTTCAATCGCAAAAACTACGACGAAATGTTCGGGGTTAATATAAAGATTTATCAAATGCTTTACAACACTATCTGATTTCCGGCGTGTAACTTTCATTATTCAATTCGGCAACAAATCACTGCGTTTTTCGCGCTAAACATAGTTCAGAGAAAAGTCTTTCAACGCTTTAGCGATGCTTCGAGGTATAGATTAAGTCTCTGAAACGTCAGCTGTCTACATATCACTTTCCGACCGTTGGTTTCATACCTTATAAATCAAGTTTAGTCGAAACATATCTGGTTTTCCCCTTTTACGAGCTTTGCATGCTTAGTACAGCTCAGGACTGGCATTATGCAATTCATAGAGTTGACTCTTTCGAGCGCGTTTATTACATAGGAATAAGCGAAAAGTAAATTTGAAAATACTCCTAAAAGTAGACAAGATCATCAAAAATTGCTCGACTAATAGCATCTTTTCTTTGGATTTGCTGCTTTCTCAAAGTTGTTTTGAGCTTGTTGTTCGACAACCCTATTCGAATTCCTCAACTCAAAATGATTTATTACACCTAATGTTTGATCATCCTACTGCATCTTATATCTCTGGTTTAACTCCTTCTGGGTCATAGGGTGTCTACTACTGCCTAACTAACTATTACCCTATATTTTTATGTTTTGCATCAATATTCTTGCAGTGTTGGTTTTGGTATGCTGTGTTGCATAACTTTGTTGTTTTTGACTATCACATTGCTAAGGTAACCTTGCAAAGCATTGTGTGAAAGGAGTACTTAACTCGATTCGGTAATACAGATTGGGCCTATTCATAAACGCAGGTTTGCACTGCATCTGCGTAATTCAGCAATACATTCTGTTCAGCTGAATTGTGCAGATGATGCGCAAACCTGCGTTTATGAACGGGTCCTTGTAGACCAACAATTTATAAAACTGGGGCCTTTTTAATAAATTTTCATTAGAAAATTACCTTTAGTATTCGAACCTGCGTCTCTCTTGACGGAAAACTTCACGTACGCTAATGACGACTTAGTAGGTTAGACTGACCTCAAGTTTTAGATGTTTATTCCACTTACACAGGACTACCAAATTGACTAAATGACAATTAGGCAGTAATTTATTAATGATTAGGTAAGTAGTGATATATAGCCACTTAATTATTGAAAACAATCAGCTGCGGTAGTGTTTCACTGAACCCTTAAAGATTGATCTTTGACGATAAAGTGTTTTTTTAAGAGCAGCAAATAAAAAATAATACATTTTGTTATCTCGGTAGCATAGTAACAGCAAATGGTGAAGCTAAGGCTCGCATCAACAAGGCTTGAGTTGTATTTAATACTTTTTTCTAAGATATGACACAATAACAACATTTTAAGATGTACAAAACAGCGGATCTTTAAGTCTAACGTAAAATCTGTTCTTTCTTTTATGCTTGTTCAACGTGGAAAGTGATTAGTCAAATAACATTTAAACTGCAAGCCTTTATCAACCGATGACTCCGTTGAATTCTTAACAACCACACTCACAGATCAAAACAGGATAGCATCGGTATTCAAAGACAACTGTGGCAATATATGGGCCATGCACTGAGAAAATAGTCAACCACATCGCTTAGAATCAGCACAGGGTCGAAGAAGGAAGACTCCGAATTGGACGACCTTAGAGCAGGAAGGTACCCAGTTACAAGAATCATGGCAGGAGTTGAAGGCGTTAGCACTAATTCGGACAAGATGGAGAGTTGGTGTAGTTAATGTTCTGTGTCTGCAAAGTTAGAATATTTCGATAAACAACTCTTCTTAACATGATTTTTTTTTCAAATATCGACCAATCTCGGCCAGACTTATATTTGGTGAAATAAAACACGGAATAGTAGTTTTGCTCACATTTTTCTTTTCCTTCTTTTCAGTAACTCATTGTAGTTTTTTTCAGATTTACCCTATAACAAAACATACAGAGTTCGGTTTAGTACTGAAAGTGAGCCTTCTAGGTTAACGTTCGAACTAGTAATATAAAATTTCTGTTTTGTTCCTACAAATTCGATTATTAAACCGACTTTCAAGCTGGTATTAGATTCAAGGATAGCAGATTGTATTAAAAAGTCGATTAAGCGAGGCACAAGCTTACATCCAGTTTATTTGTTAAGTGATGAGGAGGAGTTGATGTGGGAAAATTAAAAATTTGGAGAACTTAAACTTGGACAAATTTGAGACTGAAGATAAAAGGATAGACTGTTAGATTTATTAGAATTAATGTAAATGATCTGTAGGGTTAGAGATAATGAGAAAAAAGAGAAGTGATAGGGATGCTCTGCGAATCTCAGTCTTTGTCCATTAAGTGTACCGATGATATGTCTTCATCAGTGATCCGCTTTCTTTTATACCTTATTCATCTATTTCCGGTCAAGACTTTATCGTACCATGCTTTTGTCTTAGAATATACTGCTGCCTCTTCCATGAAATCGTACTTTTATTGGGTCGGGTTTTGTTTTGGAAGCATAACTACCATAACAACCATCGGTAGATTGTATATGTTTGAAGTTCTACTTTTAGAGTACCTCTAAATACAACCACTGGCCAAAGGAATTTGAAAAAAAAACATCATCGTGTTTATAATATTGCAGATCGCCTGAAAGGTATGAAATCGGCATGCGTAATTTTGGTGGAAGTTGTGAGCCATGTCAAAAAATGGGACAAAATGTAATATTTTTATGATTTGTCTTTATTAAAGTTATAAAAAGTAAAACTTAGCATAATTCTGAAGCAAATAGAAGATAAAAAAATTGTGTGATTTGCAATAAAGACAAGTTCTCATATTGGCACACTTCAAGTGCACAGCCCGATCCCACACGTTGCAATGTATTGCGTTGTTTCCAATTCTTCGGCATTGCAGATGATGCAGAAATCTTCCTCTTCATCTTCAGAAAGTGACATCGCTGTTGCTCGCAGGGAGAGTGAACGACGATTGGGCCTTTCCGGTTATGATTCCACCTCTGATTTTTCCTCCCTCTGCTGCTTCTCTTCCATTCTTTCTTGCTTTTCCAGGTTGTCATAAGCTTTTTTGTTTACGAGAGCCACAATATCAGGGTAGGAATTCTCACGAAATTTGTTGTTTCAGACAACCTGGTTGCCTTGTAAATACGCAAAAATGTAAAAATGTGTAGAGGTTGAATTTAACAAGTGTGTGTTCAATCGGTTGAAGGGGAATGCCAACCGTTTTACAAAACTTTTACTCATGGCAGTCCAAGCGCTATGAAATGTCAAAATCACACGCCACCTTCCAACCAGGCGGCTGAGGATTTAGATGCAAGCTCCGGGGAACGGCATGGGAGAATTACAGATCATCCGCACAAACTTGAGATATTAATTCGTTGCTATGAAATTTTTTCTGTTGCCACAACAATTTTTGGGCATGTGCTTAATTTATTGAAACGGTTTGGTTGGCTGGAGGCAACCAAATTGTCTGAAAATTGCTAGCCAGATGATGTCAAAATGGTAGCTGCCAATGACTTGCGGCCCCGTTTGGATTATTCGACCGGTTTAACACTCTTCAGGAGGCTAACCTCTCGCAATGCACTGCGAAGCGGTGCTGCTGATGTGCTCGTTGCTGAAAAATCAGAGGCCATTTCAGAAGTGGTGTTCTTTGCATTTGCACCAGTGCTAGCTTCGATGAAATCTGCATTAACCACTAGAGTGCGACAATTATCAAGATCGTTATTTCCATCCTCAAGGCATACATTTTCGACGGTCAACTCAGCTGGCAAGAAATTTTCATTCGTGAATATATTCCGATCCAATAGATAAATATCCGTTGCTTTAAATCCAATTTTGATATTTTTCGCCTTGGCTGTGGTATCGAGAAATTTATCGGCGATAGGCACTACGTGATGTAGTTCGAGAACTCTACTGATGTGATTTTTCATCTAAACTTAGTACTGGATGTGGAACATTTTTTAGATTGGCCCGAATACGCTGACAACTAAGTATTGCATGCGATGCGAACAGTGCGTCGGTAATTATATCATCGTGATACCATTGGCAATCGCTATATCAATGCCTCCCACGGTGGGATGGGAAATATGGTTGTCAAGCACTAAAAAAATCGTTGACTCGTTTTTGCGTGAGCATGCTTGATCAAATGAGCCATAAATTAAGCGAATTCGACTTACGTCATCCGTCCTGATTTGTTAGCAACTCCTACAGCTCCAGGAGCAGCATTGACCACAAAAAGGTTCTGCATATTTTTGCACGGAAATATTTCAAATGGTGAGACGGACATACCGGTCGCATTTACAGCAAACACCAAGGCGACATTTGTGCCTCTTTATGCTGATTTTTGTTTAATCAACTCGCCTTGGTAGGGACGGTGAGACATTCGCATTCGTCCATGTTCCAGATTCGATGTAGTTCGAAGTTCGTTTTATCCAACACAGCGCCAAGGGTATCGAAAAATGCGGTAACATTAGTTGGACAAAATTACTTAGCGCTCTTTGTACTGATCTGCTCTGATGTTCTGAGGGATTTATTCTTATGCCGATGCATAATATCAATCTTTCGACGCTTCATAATTTATATTCCAGGACGCGGGATATTTGACGGGATGCGTTTTTGCCCGGAAATTTTCTACGATTCCAAATAATATTATATAATATAATTTCTAAAAATCCTCATAAGAGGAAAGTGGAAGGGAAATGGAAGGGAAGTGGAAGATACGTCAAGAAAATGTGTGGTGGTTCAAAACTCCCCTCTCTCCCCTACTGTCTTGTAAATCATTTTCTTGATGGCATCATCCATGAAACGAAGAAATAGAACGTTTTGACCTACTCGAATGTGTTAAAACATACTTCGATATTAACATTCTTATTTTTACCCGATTTAAAAAGGGGGAATTTACAATTCACTTAAGTCTTAGTTGCATTGCAAGAAGAAAACGCGGAAGAAATTGTGCATAGTTATGCGAATAGTTCTCTCAACTCCCAACTGTCCCATTTGGAGATATTCGGTTATGTCGGGAACCGTTTAATTATTCGGGTATGCACATTTTTTGGCAAACAATGTAAACCAGCTTTAAAAATAACTTAACTCGGCAATTGTGACTCATAATTACTCCAATAGGGCCAATACTTGCGATATTAAAATTGTATACCACTCTTTGTGAGTTGAGTATTCATAGCGGAAAGTGAAGTTATTCGGATATTCCGGAAGTAGTGTAGTGGAGATACGTGAAGTAGTGTTATTAGGTTATGCCGGGAAGTGCAATTATTAGGTTATGAATTTTTTATTTGTTGTCGTTCCGGGGGCAATATTTGAAAAATTTGTGTTTTCATCCAAAAATTACCTACGCATAAAAGTCTGTTATCTACGCGATTAAATAGCAGTTCCACAAGAATGGATTTATTTTGTTATGCCGGGCAACTATAAAGTTAGGGTATTAGAATGCCCCTGATCCTCTAAAGCTACTGAGAGCGTGGAATATTTACTACATCACCTGGAATCAGACCTCTATTGGGTCACTTTTTGTCCTTACCCAAGCAAAATTCCAATTTTTTTGTTTTTATTGCTTGGATTTCTCCAGTTCTCCGCTCTCATTTCAATTCCCTTAGTTATTGCAAGAATCTGTTAGTATATTAAGTCAAATAGACATAGAGTTATATATATATAAATAGTCACCGTCTCAACAATTTTTTTTTACGATCCAGCCGACAAAAAATTGAGACTAATGAAATTCTTTCAAAATCCAGGAAGTGAAGTAAGTTTTAAGGCCTCTTAACAATGATTTTTATTGTTTCTATTGATAATATTTCAATTTCTTACATACGAGGCCACGAGAACCAGAGTAGCCTATTTGGGAACCAGAGTAGCCTATCCGGGAACCATAGTAGCCTAGCTAGCCTACTACACATAGACTACGGTTCCACTTGAATTAAATGCCGAAAAATCGTTTTACTGCCATCTTATGAACAAGTAAACAGTTTTAGGCCAACTGATTTCGGAAAATGTTATTTCAGGAATCACATCCTGCAATTTTGATATTTTGCTAGTTAGTCTATTCTGGTTCTCGCAGTCTCATACTAATAAGCATTGTGCCGATAATTCTTAAAAAGAAATTTGACTATTAAGGTTCCAGGTTCGAATTCCACCGTCGACGACTCATGGTTTTTTCTTGCTTTCTTCAATAAATGCCATGAGGGTTGCAGAGAAAATGTCAGTGGATCGGAATTTAGTTTAACTTGTAGGTCCACTTGCAATTTTTGTCTCGAATCGGCTGAAGTTGTTCTCCCGCCCTGTGCCAAACAAGGGGCATATAATAGATAGGGAATAGGAATTTAATAGATAGGAAAACTAGAGAGAGAGAGAAAGAGAGAGAGAGAGGTTAAATACATGTGGTATTATAACGATCTTTCTGTTGTTATTAAATTTTGAGTCAAAACTGAAAATCAATTGTTTGCAGAAGTCGAAAAACTGAACATGACTCGACTATATAAAAGCGTAGGAGGACGGAAACCCTCACAAAGTTGTTATTGTCGGTCGATTAGGTGAAAGTAATGAACCAAAGAAGAATTTTATTAGAGGTAAAATCGACCTTTATCGGCGTAGTCTAGTTTTGATTATTTATGTTTTTTGCATGTTGGTGTGGGAGCCTCATTCACCTCAATTTATTCTATATTCTGGTGAATAGGTGAACTGATTCTAGGCTCCTGCCTGAGAAGTGTGCGTTCTGCGTAAGAAGGGTTAATTCTATATTTATGTCGTTCCGAAAAGTGTCAATGGGGCATATACTCTGCTTTCCTCATTCGCTTCTTTCTACATTATTTCCTTATTCAGATATTTGCGTTTTAGCCACAATAGCAAAGAAGAGCTTTTGTTACCTTTTTCACGGCGATGGGAATAAGAAGGAATTGCAGATATACGTAGATATGTTATATTGATATTGTTCTCACTCCCCCTTTTCCCACCGAAATTTCCCTTTTTTATCTCGCCGAGAGCGAGACCGGACCGAGAATGGCCTTTATCTCGTCGAGGTTGAGACGAGAGTAAGATAGTCTTCACCTTGACAAGACCCGGACCGAGATATTCTAAAGTCTCGGTCTTGTCCCGATGGCCGTAAAGCTATAGTTTTTATGCTGTTGATAGTTATGATGTTTTTGGTTTTTCAAAATCCGTAATTGAAATTTTTAGCGAGCATTTGAAATATTCTTTCATATATTCCTTTCCTGAATATCAGACAAACACAATCGGAAATGCTTCTTATTACTCCTTAATTTGTCTTTGGCTCTTCTGACCATTTTTCTCAGGAATGTCGTTGAAGGTAAACTTCTGGAGGCTATTGCACTTTGAAAAGGTGTCTTCTTTTATGTGCATTTTTTGAAGCATCTTCTTTTAATTAATTTAATGCATTATATATGGAACTTTTAATAACCTTGGGTTCGTGGTTGTGCTGATTAGTTTTAGGACGTGTTTACCAGATTCTTCGGGCGTAGTAACACACTTAGCAAGGCACCTATACGAGTCCGTAAAAGGTTTCGATTATATTTCTGCTTAAGTTAAAGCAAAAGCCTTTCACATTTAATTAATTCTTGCCTTTCAGTTCTCAAGTACTTTCCTCTGGGTTTGAACTTCAGGAGTATGTACAAATTCATTGCTGCTTTTTTCAATCATCATCCTATTTATAAAAATTATTACACAATTTCGTTATAAAAACAATGAAGAACTTACATTTTTCAGGTTTTATTCTTTTTCAAAAACTGCAAAAAATTATATGACTGGCTACCATTTCACTATCTTCAGCTTGACTTCTAAAAGCAATGGAAACAAGTAGGCCGGTAGAGACAAAATTCGGGCCCGGGGGGTACTACATACGGGCCCCTTCGAAAGGAATTTCGGGCTCGGGGCTAAGCGTTTACGGGCCCATATACAATCGAATGAGTGACTTTCAATTTAAAATCTGTCTAGTATATTACACTTTTCCGATCGTGAAACATTTTTTATACCTACATATAATTAAAATGGAAAATTTTTTCTCTGGATGACTTAGATGACCCCCTTTACCCCCCACCCCTCTCGGCGGCATAGAATAGCACTTGTTATATTTGCAATGCAGACGGAGTTGTATCAATTGCTTAAGCGGCACGACCACCATGCCAGGGTTCCCGCGTTCGTGACCAGGTCTCCGTGTGGGCTTAAAAAAGCGACTACCGTCAGAAGTGAAAACTTAAACCTATGAAATAACAGCGGTTTTTTTTTAAATTTTCAAATTAATTGTAGTATAAAAAATTAAAGTTTGGTTTTCACATCTATCGGCGCTCCGAGCAACAATTATATAGATTTTATACACATAATGGAAATAATAATTAATATACACTTAAAATGAACAATGCACAGTATACACAAATTGAACTTTCCATGCAGTCAATACCACTTTACTTGTAAAGATATACACAGAAGTAATGTTGCACAACACGTCGCCCTTATAGCTACAGATATACTGCTATTAAAGCATGTCGGTGATGCAAACTCACACGATTTTACCCATCCAAAAAGCGTCCAACGCGCACATCATACAGTGAGGTATATAGAATGTGTTGCTCATAGATACAGATATACTGTTAACATTAGCATGTCGGTGACACGAACCCATACGATTTTTCCCTACCAAAAATCACTCAACGCCGCTAAAGGAGTTTTTACTTCAAGCCATGCTATCGCATCAAAGGGTTGTCCCCTAGGCATTGGCCGCATCGTAAACAAAAAAAAAATAGTTACAAATAAATACATACAAACATCAATAGTTTTAAAATGTCTCCTTAAAAATACCGCACTTTTCTAATTTATCATATACATAATTGCGCAATTTATTGAATTGAAATTGAGTGAAAAATGACATTTATGCGAAAGGGGGCTTTATTGATAGTTTAGCAAAAATATCTTTGGTAAGTGGAATTTTGAGAAAATGTTTTTGGCGAAGTATAAATAGATTTTTGTAACAAGATTTTTTTGTTATGTGAATGTTTGCGAAATTTCTGGTTTTAAGAATTGGCATTCGGTGAAACAGGCGCTTGTTAAATAACTTTTGTTAACTGGCGTGCTCCTCTATAAGGTGCTTCCAATTTATTTAATGTTATTAGTTGAAATAATTAAATGGGCACCTCATCATAATACTTGCCATCGTTTCTAGCATTACAAAGTTAAGCACCACCTATTTCCCCTGCCATCGTTCTGGGTATAACAGATTTTTTAATGATACCAATCGCAGAACAGACTTTATAGGTAGAACAAAAGTGAGTCATGCAAATCGATAAAAGCTTTACAAAACTAGGCACTGCAGTGCGACATCCTTTTTCCTATAGGTACACAATAGTGCTCAATAGAATCAATCGTGGATCAAATCATGAAATTGGTTGAAGGGTTACGAAGTTATAAGTGGTCATGCAAAACAAAAAAAACCCCGAAGCTTTCGAATTGAAACCTTCTATTTTTTGTGAAATTAGTCAAAAATTCAATTCTACTTAAAAATCGTTAAAATTATTTACGTTGGTAGATCAACTGAATCTTGCCAGATCACCTTTCACCTCATATATATTAGTAGTATGATTGGATCGCATTTTAATATTCAATATTTAATATTTTTCCGCTTGATCCGCCAGTTCAAACAATCTTGATCTGTAAAACGGTGGATCAGCGTCTGAATTAAAAAAGCTGAAAAATTGCGCAATTGATCTAAATTGATTAACTATGCTAATTCCTTAAGGGGGTCCTCTACTCTCGCGGTTTCAAAAAATTGATTTTTTTTTTTATTTCAATCTATATGTATCTGAGAATACGCCACAGAAAGGATTTCGTGAAAATCACATTTCTTTGCATGTTTCTGGGAACCGAAAGGTACCCGTCTCCGGCCGATTCCGAGAAACACGACGGCGCTTGTCCAGTTAAAAATTATTATCTAAAGAATTCACCGGTCTGTTCTTGACATTGACAGAGGGAGAAGAATGTGGACAACCAAGAACATCAACGTGATGAGGAAGGAGAACTCTACGGCCCCGGTATATCGGATTAACTCGTAAGTTACTACAATCAAGTTATACGCCGTAATTTATCATTAAACGCGTTTTCCCGAAAGTAGTGTTTTTTTAAGTGCCGAGTAAGACTTCTCATAAAAGTATTGGTCCGATTTCAAAATTTTTTTTTCAATTATTCAGAAAAACCGAGTACCATTTGCAAAATTTTATTTTGTTCCATTTTTATAGCCTCCAATAGGTCAAAAATGACGTAAAAATTGTTGCATAACTTTTATAAACTGCAAAATAAAAAAATCTGTCTCGGGAAAACATAGCCAACGTAACTATGATTACAAGAAATATCAATTTTCTGATGACAGATTACCCAATTGGCTTAAGCGGGACCCATGCAGTTTCAACATCAATGTCAGCAATGACGTTTCAAGGTCGCGAGAGTTATTTTTTCGCCTTCAAAAAAAAAAAATTGAAAAGTCAACACATGCATCTTCGAAATAAAAAAAAAATTTCAAAATGTATTCAGTAGATCCTTCGCAATTTATTCCCCAAAAAACCGCTCAATTTCATGCCTCGAGAGCAGAGGACCCCCTTAAAGCTATTCAGCTCTCTTAACAGAGATGGAGTAACTTAACCACATGCAGACTATCAAGGCAGCTGTGGGCTGAATGGGATTTGAGAAAAACCGCGTTCCTGCTTAACGGAAGCCGGATAAACCTCCGAAACATTGTGGCAGTTATTACTGGCAACTGTCTTTTCGGTAGACACGCAGAACGTCTGCGCGTTCCCACGAATGACTTCTGCCGGAGCTGTATGGACGAGGGAGAGGTGGAAAGCATTCAGCACTTACTCTGCGAATGCCCGGGCCTAGCAAAAAGAAGGTACAATGCAATGGGCGTGGGTGATATAGCCGGCATCGGGCTGAAGCAGCTCCTAAGGTTAATTAACAGCTGCGGCTGGGGTTAGATAAACCCGGCAATCAGGCACGGTTCCACGGATGTGGTAACACAACGTACCATTTATAGGTCTATGTAAGGCTGATCGGCTGTAGGGGTGATAGCCGCCACCCTAACCTAACCAAACCTAACCTACCTTTTAATTAGAACTTTACACAATTAAAAGGTACGTTTTTGTGGAATATACTTTGTAGTTATTTTTTTTGAAATTTTTTGTTGCGACAAAGGTATTAAAATTAATAAATTTTCGGAATTATCTAATCAATAAGCAATGCCTCAATATCAGGAAGTCGATCCTTAAGGCCATCCTGAAACTTCATGTACATTCTTCAAACCAACCAACTACAATACATATAAAAGTATGGATAAGAAAAAATAAACGAAAAAAAGAATAGTTTGAAAACCACTCACTTGCACCAAATTTTGCTTATCGTGTTCCAAAACTATACAATAAAAGAAACTTAACCGATTTCAGCCCTTAAACAATAGACGAGATATAAAATAAAAAGAAATTAAAAAACAAAAAAAGTAAATCCAACATTTGTGCATCAGCAAGAGAATGATGGCATGAAATTTAAATAATATTAAATAAATAAATAAATAAAATTAAGAGAAAATGGAAAGTATATATATTATATGGATAGAAACATTTATTTAAATTTAATTAAGGCGAAAATGGTTTAAAACAGAAGAACTAAGTAAATTATTTAAAATGTTTATTTTTTACACAGTGGACTAAGTAAATTTTAAACAAATTAAAAGATGAATATATATCTATATATATATATATAATTTACGTATGTATATGAAAAGTGGAAGATTATGAAAATTATATTGAATATTTAAGCAAAGAGAAAATTCTGCGAAATTTTCTCTCGGCACACCCATCAATTGTTGTACTTTTAGTTTTAAAATATTCTAAATAAATTCTTTTTGTAAAATTGTGTTTTGTCTTGTTTTGATTTTCAGTCATTTATGTGTCCTTTTAATCCTTTTTGTAAATTCCCTTTAAATTTGATGATAGTTTGTTCAATAAAATTCTAATTTGATGGATAAATTAAATATTGTTAGAAAATGTTTTGTTAAAACAAACTAAAAAGAAAAACAAACAATACCGTCGACTGAATATATTAATTCCGATAAAAAATTGTAAGAAGTAAATAAATAAATAATTAAATAACAAAAACCGAGAGAAATTATATATGAAAAAAAAAATAAATAATATAATAAACGAGTTGACAAGTTGACATCAACCCAACGGCAACCATTGCTGCGTGAAAAAGTATTAAATAAGAGTAGATATGTAAAAATTTGATTTTTTTAAAGCAAAAGAAGAAATGTAAATTATTATTATTATTATTTATCTGTAATGCGAATAAAGTTAAAATCAAATTTGAAGTAACTTAATTAAATGGGGGGAAATTATATAAACGATGATAAATGAAACACACACACACACATACACACAAATTTAGTGAAATTTTTTTAAGAGATAAAAAAGGAAGAAATGTTGTTGTTAATATTATTTAAATAGATTTTTCGATACAGTAAAAAATTATATTGAATGGAGAAATTAACCAACTGAAGAATTTGATTAGTAATTTAACTAAATTAATGCAATTAATAAATTAATGGAAAGACCATTGAGAATTATTGAATGGAATATATTATAAAAGTGAAAACAATACAACTAAAGTGGAAGACACAAAAGAGAAAATGCTGAGTAAATAAATTGAAATATAAATAAAAGAAATTTTCCTTGTTTTATTTGACTATTTACAAAAATATCGTCAGTTTCATTTCAGTACTGTTGTCGTTGTTTGTTGTTGGATTTATCTCTTGTTTTTTTTTTTATATATATCATGTTTCCAAAGCTCAGGGGATGCCCTATGATGCTAAAGCACAGTCTTGACAGGAAAGGAATTAAGGATGAGGGAAATGGGTTAGGAGTTTGAGTGAAGGAGGTGTCGCCCCGTTTGAAAGTCTCGGGATCATATGACGAGTGAAAAACAGAAGATGGTAAACTGTTCCAAATTCGTGTTGTTCTGCTTAGAAAATATTTCCGAAATTTGACCTGGAGAGTATAGGGGTGGGAGTGACTTTTAGCTCTTGTATCGCGCATTGTCATGTGTCTACAAGGAATCAGGCTAGCATCCAAACAAGGCAACAGGCCTCTAGAGCTGCCGATTTATAGACCAATCAGTCTAACCTCCTTTCTATTAAAAACAATGGAGAGACTGCTAGACCTCCACATCAGGTACAAACTGGACCAATTATCTCCTCTTCACTCCACCCAGTTTGCCTACTCCAAAGGTAAATCAACAGAGACTGCCTTACATAATCTAGTCAGCAAGATTGAGAAAGCTCTTCGCCATTAAGAAATAGCTTTATGTGCCTTTCTTGACATAGAAGCTGCTTTCGACAATACTTGATATGGGTCCATAGCTACAGCTCTCGTACGGAGGGGTTTGGACTCAAAAACTGTGAAGTGGGTGGATACGATGCTTAAGGAGCGAGAAATTACATCCACCCTGGGCAACACCTCTGTGTGTATCAGGGCAGCTAAGGGGTGCCCACAAGGCGGTGTACTGTCGCCGCTGCTCTGCTCTCTAGTAGTAGACGACCTCCTAAGCAAGCTGAGTGAGCATGGTTACCGTGCCGTCGGCTATGCGGATGACCTTGCCATCATTATCACAGCGAAGTTCGACTCCACTTTCACTGATCTAATGAGATCAGCTCTGCGCACGGTCAATGATTGGTGTACTAACGAAGATCTAATTTATTTAAGCTTAATGCAAGCTATTACATAACAAATACAAAATAACAAAATAAATACTACAAACTAAAATAAACAATAATTCATAACAGATAATGTAAGCTACAATATAAGCCTGCCAAGGCTGTTCTGGTGCCATTCACCAGAACGCACCATTTGGACCGTCATCAAATTCTGATCCATGGCACGGCTATTGAGTACTCCAATGAAGTCAAATAGTTGGGAATTACGCTCGACAAAAGACTTAATTGGAACACTCATCTCAACACCACCCTAAATAAGGCTACACGAGCCTTATGGGCCTGTCGAAGACTCTTCGGCAGGACTTGGGGTCTCACCCCGAAGATAATTTTCTGGCTATACAATACCATTGTCAAACCGATTGTTTCTTACGCCGCCCTGGTCTGGTGGCCTAAAGTCCAGCAGCGGTTGGCAATGGACAAATCGTCGCTTATACAACAATACCGCGCAAGTCAAATTTGCTTAGTTTTCAGGAGAGACAAAAAACTGCATTTTTTATCCATTTTATACAATACATGCATGTTAAAATATTAATATAATACACTCAATCACTCAATACATAATGTATTAATATTGTAACATGCATGTATTGTATAAAATGGATAAATACTGCAGTTTTTTGTGTCTCCTGAAAACTAAGCAAATTTGACTTGCGCGGTATTGTTGTATAAGCGACGAAATGCAACAAGCTACAGCGGCTTGCCTGCCTCTCCATAACAGGAGCAATTTATTTATTTATTTATTTATTTAAGCTTAATACAAGCTATTGCATAAAAAAATAAAATACAAGCTATAACTTAATACTAATTCTACAGACTATAATAAATGAATAATTAAGAATAAATGAGGACTTGTCCTACTGCTGCCATGGAGGCAGTTATTGGACTTATTCCACTGCACATCTCTATAATGAATCTGCTGCTATCACCGCCTTGAGAGTGCAGCTCTCGACTAATTATGCCAGCTAGCGACAAGGGTCACATGAGCATCCTCCAGCGCATCCCTGGCATAGATGTGTGCACCGTAACGGATTACATGACTAAGGAGCTGCGCTTTGGCAAAAAGTTCAAGACTATTTTCCCTGAACGAGCAGACTGGGACGGCGGTGGTCCAAGTCTAGACCCCAGAAGCCTTAAATGGGATACTGATGGCTCTAAAATGGCACACGGTGTCGGTGCTGGTGTCTTTGAACCCAACACTAGGATTTCGCTCCCATTAGGTAGTTGGCCCAGCGTCTTTCAAGCTGAAATCATGCCATCGAAACTTCCGCCCTCCTCAACGTCAACTTAAAGGTGCGGACATCACTATCTTCTCTGATAGCCAAGCGGATATTAAGGCCTTATCCTCATGGAGTTTCTCCTCGAGGATTACTACGGAGTGCTTCGACACCCTCCAGCTACTGGCCACCCACAACAGGGTCACGCTCTGTTGGATACCAGGTTACTTTGGTGTCGAGGGCAATGAGATCGCTGATGAACTAGCCAGAAAGGGCTTATCCTCTCGTTGCCAAGGTCCCGAACCCTACTGCAGCCTCAGTCGGTCTTCGACGAGAGCCGTTGCAGAAAATTGGGATAGGAGTCAACAGCTGCTATACTGGAGAAATGTCCCTGGGCTTCGCCAGACCAAGACCCTATGCTTATACCGCCCTTAGCAAAGCGGATCTCAAATTGCTATCAGGCTACCTATCTGGCCACTATAGGCTTAGGTTTCACCTACACTGAATATATTTAGCGTGACGGAATGTCGGCTTTGTCTGGAAGACGACAAAACCACATTACACATTTTGTGCTCTTGTTCTGCATTAGCATGGCGTAGAAGAAGGATCTTCAGTAGTGAATTTCTGACCGGCTGACTTTAGATCCTCCCCTGTAAAAGACCTCCTCGCCTACCTCAGGGTGGCTGAGGAGCATTATTAAAAACAAGAGGATTAATATAAAACATGATAGAGTGAGACTTTCCGGGATTCAAAAGTAATCTGTTCGCAATTGACCAATCATATATTCTGCCGAGATCGGCATGTATACGTTCGATGCAGTCCTCAAGGAGCCCAATTGGTCTACCTAAATAGACCATTGATGAAGAGGCTGAATAAAAGCGGTCCCAGTATTGATTCCTGTGGTACGCCCCACTCTTTGCACTCTTTAGGAACGATCTGACAAGAAACATGCTATCATAGAGGTAGCACATGAGCTAAAGTTGAAGTACGTGTACAATTTGTGAATAAGTAAGCTGTGGTCAACGCAATCGAGGGCTTTAGAAAAATCCAGTAATGTTTAAGCTGTGAAGTGATCATAGTCCATGGCTTTTCTTATATCAGTGGATACCCTCAAGACAGTCGTCCCACATCTATGAGAAGATCTGAAACCAGATTGCCAACAAGATAGCAATACGTTCCCCTCGACATAAGCCAGTATTTGCTTGGACATAATCTTTTCAAGTACTTTCGAGAAAAAGCACAAAATACTTATTGGACGAAAGTCGGTTATCGATACTGTAGAAGACTTCTTAGCAATACAGTGGACTTCCAACTTATAGGAAACGACGAAATGTGTTCACAATGTAGAGGATGTAATCGGCAATGAAAGGAAGTAGTACCTTAATACCCAATTGCTGTGGATGAGCGATTCAAAAGCTTTAGGTATGACCGAAGTTAGTGCAATTGGTCTGTAGTTAGAGGAGTCGCATGCCTCTCCTTTTTATCGGCTGGACATGAGCAAGTTTCCATACACTTGGAACCATTCCTGTTGAATATGACAGGTGAAAAAGTTTGCGCAGAGGTTTAGCCAAGGCAGAGGCGCAGCATTTTAAAACCAGGGGCGAGAAACCATCAGGCCCTTAAGCTTTGGACACGTCGAGTTTTGAAAGTACCCTAAAAACTTCCCGAGTGCGAAAGTGTAGCGGCTTTTGTCTACCAGTGCACTGTGACGGAGATGGAAGTGGTTCCTTTAAGGGGAGGTTATCGTTCATAGACACGAACAATGCGTCAACATGATCTTCGCGTATCCACAGTTGAGTTCTCACGTTCCATAGTCGGATTGTAGTCCGCTGTTTATAGCCAAAGTTCGTTATCACTATTAGACGTTTCGTGTGTATTTTATGTTTAGGATCAAATCCTATAAATCAGCGGGCTTATGACGGTATCATCCCAGCTGAACTTTGAACAGCCTTCGAGATCCTTATTCCGTGGCTGGAGGTCATCTATGAGGCCTGTCCCAGCCTCAAAGCAATTTCAATCTAGTTGATCAAGGTTAGGGTAGGTTTAATATTCAAAGGTGGAAGGGACCCACATTGTTAACCCAACCACTTAAGGCCTATAAGTCTCCCATCCTTCCTTACAGATGTCTACATTAAGGAAATAGTCGAGTCATTCAACAAACAAAGAGTTGCTACTAGAGGTACACTCCACTGATCGCTCTTATGGAATCCGCCCTTGATAAGCTACTTCTGGATAATGGGGAGGTCGTATGCTGGCTAGCACAGAATAAAGTGACCCACCTAAAAGAACTGGAAAAGGTTCAGAAGATGGCAGCACTGCAGATAATAGGTGAACTCGGACCTAAATCATCTAAAGTTCTTAACACAATTCTCCAGCTCCTGTCGGAGGATCTTTTTCGTAAGCAAACCGCTTCCTCGTCTGCCATAAGGCTCAACTCAGTCTGGACTCGGCCGCGCAACGACTACAATAAACACTGACTATACCACACCCAAGTCTTTCTTTAAGGCTATATTTGACCCCTCTATCCCCACCAGGTGGGAATGGAAGGATGGTCCCCCTCTATGATCCGAGTCAGTGCGTCTATACACTGACGGTTCCAAGCTAGAATGCAAAGTGGGTGTAGGTATCTTTTCGGAACATCTGCACCTGGGCATTTCATTTCGCTTGCCTGACCAGTGAAGTGTGTTTCAGCCTGAAATCATAGCTATGACCGTCTGAAGAACTTAATGCTCGAAATTACAAAGGCATCCCTTAGGAATACGAATGTAGAATGGCAAATGCCTTATTACCAGGCAGATTTGTTTGGAGTGTTTTATTAATTAACCTTTTATATTACAGAAAAAGAAATAACTTCTTTTTCTGGTATATATCCACAGGGAGGAGTATTATCTCCCATTCTGTGCAACATTCTGTTGGCTCAAACTCGAGGAAGAAGGCATACACAACGCGGGTTATGCCGACGACATTGCAATTATGGCAAGGGGCAAGTTCATACGCGACGTAGCAGACACCATAAGGAGAGGTCTTTAGGTAGTGGAGCAATGGTGCGTGGAACAAGGGCTCTTCATAAATGCCAAGAAGTCTAATTTCATCATTTTCACTAGGAAGATGAAGAATCTAGACTTCAGACCAGTAGAGCTCTTTGGAGAAGATTCAAGATTTACCTGGAAAAGACAGGAAATATCCAAAGAGATTACAAGCCTCTACATCAATGTGGAAGGGCGTGTGGTCGAAGGTGGGGTATCTCGCCAAGGGCTGCATACTGAATCTACACTATGATGGCGAGACCCATTATTTGATATGCCTCGGTGGTCTGACATATCAAGTGCTTCAGTAAAAAGACAATTAAATAAGGCTGAGTGGCTGGCTTGCTTGGGGATAACCAGATCATGTTTCGGATGGAACCACGCCAACATTGGCGTTAGAGATGATGTTGGGTTTGCTGTCATTAGACATACATATATGTGAGAGAACTTTTGCATCAGCAGTTCTTTGCATGGATCGAGGTGGAAACTAGGTCTCGTGATAACCACGGGCACAGGAAAATCCTGAAGCTTATCAGAAATGAGATACCGGAATTGGAAATGCCTGTCGACGGTATAAGCATAGTAAGGGTAATTGAGAGATACCATGAAACGCTTATAAGGAATGAGAGAGCAGGCGTAGGAATCTTCAGCGAGGACTTGAATCTGAATACCCATTTGAGTCTTGCAGATACCTCAGTCTGGAGTGAGGGGTGATAATCAGGCATATAGACAATACAGAGTTCTATACCTATATCTTAAAGCATGTGACTCATTGAATGAGATGACGCTGGTGTGGGTGAGGTGACATGCAGGAATCGTAGGAATCGAGAGAGCTTCGAGTTTCCAAGGTTCGGAGTAGTTGACTGGCTTTGGAAGAGGCACGGCGGGGAGCCTGATAGAGTTGTAGGCCGTGAGGGAGCACTCGCTGGTGGTCGGAGGGGGAGGAGAGGTGTCTCATAAGCAAATACTTGAACTGACCCGGTAAATCGAGGCGAGGGAAGAAAACTGAATTATTCCGGGTCTCTCTCGCTGAGATGGAAAGGCACCCGAATAAAGTTGTCTGATTCGGCTAATCGCTATAGAGGTATTTTTAGTGAGTAAAAATCTCACACTACAAGAGAAAGTCGGGTCTCCTGATGTCTTTGAAAAAATCTTCCTCTGTCGCAAAAAAAGAGAAGAATTGGTAAGGTCCCGAATATACATGCAATAACAGCTATGTTAAGGTACATAAACCTTTATTGACCATCTCTCTCTCTCTCTAGTTCCCGTAACCCCTTGTGGAGCATGGGGCTGCTGGCGAACTTCACTCGATTCGAAACAAATATTATATAAAAAAAACGGTTGCAAGTGGACCTACATTTTAAATTGGATTCCGAACCAATGACATTTTCTCTGCAACCCCATTGCCTTTTTATCGTAATCTGTTTTTAGCAGAAAAGAATCATGGGTCGCTGTCGGTGGGATTCGAACCTGGGATGTCCGGAGATTGGTAGGCCGACACGTTATAACTTACTCCATTGACGACACCGTTTCACTTCGGTCTCATTATTAGGTTCACCTTATTAGTGTAAATATTGATAAATTTACCATTAACCCAATATTTTTTTACTCCTTCGATTTAACTTTGGATGCTCACGTAGATCCAAGCTGTAAATAAAAAGTCGTGATTCGTGGAGAATCGATTTCATTTTAGTTTAAAATTTCGTTCTTCCTCATTTCTTCATAAAGTACAGATCTGTGGAACCTTAAAAATTCATTATAAAACAAATTAATACTCCCGTACAAATATTTAAGCTTTCCTACATCCTTCTTAAAGCTACTTTTATGGAAAATGTAAATCTCCGAGAACATGTAAATTACTTAAAACAGAAACTTCCTTTGGAAAATCTCTTGAATGACAATGATTCCCATCATCTTAAAGGTAAAGCAGAAAATTGTTTAGTGAAATTCAATAAAAAAGCAATTAAGGACAAACAAGAGAACTGGGAGTAGGTTCTACTTCAACACTAGATGCCCGGAGGAGAAGTTAAGATAAAAAGGATTTTGTAGAACTTTGGTCAAAACCAACTAAGACCTTCAGATGAATTATAAATTAACCTGAAATCACTGAGTTTGACCAAATTACGTCAGATTCATTATAGGGTTTGAATTGCGATTCTAGTCCTTCCGATTGTGGCACCACGTGTGCCTCAAAAGGTTAAAGGGTTACAAGAACAGGCGACCTATAATTTCGTATTTGAGAACAGATGGAATCCGGCAAATTAAAAATTAGATCCCTTGGGATAAGGCAGCACGTGTTACCGGGAAAGGTTGAAGAGTGAAAATTAAATGTTAAATTGAAAATTTTAGTTGCAAAACTTCTGGATTGCCTAAACCTTTTAGCGAGTAGAGTAAAACCGGAACTATTAATCTTTTCTGCTTTTCTAACTTTACAGATCAGCATAATGCTATAAATAATTGCTCGGCAGATAGTTCTTTATTTTTTGTTATTACAACAAAGTTGAATGCAAACAGACACATCAGAGGTGTCCTGTAGGAGGATAAGCGGTACTTCAAGGCCCTATTCATCTTTCCTGTTGTCTGCTCCTACTCCGGTGGCCGATGCTCTTCTTGGGAATAATTTCTGGCCCGTGGATGTCTTTTATAAGATCTTCGTACCCCATATTCTCACCGCCGTGCCAGGCCGATAGTCGGACTATCTTCCAATTTAAAAAACGGGTTAAGCTCTCTCTCTACTATCAAAACGTGACAGGGGTAAGGACTAAAACTAATAATTGTTATTTCTCATCTGCTAACTCTGATTTTGATTTGATAGCTTTATCTGAGACGTGGTTAAACCAGGGTATCTCGGATGCCGAGCTGTTTAATGACTCCTTTCAGGTTTTTCGCAGGGACAGGTTTGCGGATTCGTCTGTACGGGGAGGTGGGGTTCTCATTGCATGTACAAATTTTCTAAATGCTACCCTCCGTCTTTTTCTGATCAATTTGATATGGAACAAGTCTCGGTAAAGGTTTCATTCGATTCGGGCAACCTCTTTTTAATTTGTTGTTACATACCTCCAGATAAGGGCAATGTCGTCGATAATAATGGGTTGAGTCGGTATGACATTCTTATTCAGCATATCGACTTTATTCATGACCAGATGGGTTCTAAGGACGAAATTGTTCTAGTAGGGGACTTCAACTTACACAACGTGAGATAGGTTGTGAATGATGATGACGATAGCTATCTTCCCCATAACTTGACTGAGGGACAATCACTGTTCCTTGACACCTTGGCTAGCATAGGACTTAGCCGAATGAGCAATGAACTCCACGCTCACTTTTGTGGAACCTAGCCTCTTTCCCTTGACGAGTCTGGACATGTTTCACCCTGCATTGCTTGTCAGTTTTCATTGTCTCTCGGACGTGCGCGTCGATAATCTCGAATGTGAATTTAGTTTTAACTTTAGAATGGCCGATGTTGAGGCTATCAATGAATATCTTGGTGGTTTAGACTTCCATACCTGTCTGTCTAGTGACGATATTGACAGGAACGTATCTGGTTTCTATGAAATTTTATACGAAGCTTTCGCTAGGTTTGTCCCCTATGTCCGGGCTAGAAGTAGAGAATCCGCTCCCCCCTGGTTTAACAGAGAATTAAAAACTCTCAGAAATAGGAAAAATAAACTCTGGAAAAGGTACCTGCGAGTGGAAAGTGTGGACTCTAAGCGTGAATTTATTCTTTGTCACGAACATTTCATAGGTCTTTCTCGTTCTCTATATGAAGAATACCTACTGAACCTTGGAGGCAACTTATTCTCTGACCCCCGTGCATTTTTTGATTATGTCAATATGAAGAGAAGGGTCGATAACTATCCATCGACTATGGAAGTCGGGTTAAGTTCCAGTAACGATTCTAAGGTTATTTGTAATTTATTTGCTGAATACTTCAGGGGCGCATTTGAATCATCCGATTTTTATCCAGAAAGTAGCAACTTTTTGCACATTAATAATAGAAATATACCCCAGGTACCTATTCCATCTATCACGGAAGAGATCTTATCCAAGCATATTTTGGATCTTCCGGATGACTTTTCTTGTGGCCCTGACGGGGTTCCTGCTGTTGTCTTAAAGAAGTGTTCTTCGGTGTTATTATGTCCTTTACTCTTCCGGTGATCCTTCTTGGTTGGTCGCTTCCCTACATTCTGGAAGGCTTCATTTTTAATCCCCATTTTTAAGAGCGGCAATAGGAGAGAGATTGTTAACTACAGACCTATTACTAAACTATCTTGAATTCCAAAACTCTTCGAACTGATGATCCAGTCCCAATTGTCTATTGGGTGTAGGGGTTTATTCTCTAGCAGGCAGCATGGATTCATTCAGGGTAGGTCAACGGTTTCCAACTTGTTAGAGTTTGTGTCTGGCAGTGTGGATGGATTTCTGGAAGGTTGCCAGACTGACTACATTTATACCGACTCGACTTTAGTAAAGCCTTTGATAAGCTGTCTCACTCTATTATCGTTTTCAAATTGGGCAGGTTGGGTTTCCCGGCCCCACTCATTGCTTGGATTAAGTCGTATTTATACAAAAGGACTTATAGAGTGCGTTTTCGTGGCGTACTCTCTGATGCTTTTGTGGCTTCTTCCGGGGTTCCTCAGGGTAGTCATCTTGGGCCTCTGTTGGTCATCTTATCTATTGATGACATTACTTATTTGCTTCAAAGAAGTAAAATTCTTATTTATGCGGACGATATCAAGATTTTTCTCCCAATCAAATCTTTTGTGGATTGCGAGATCTTGCAGTCGGACCTGCACATATTTTATAGCTGGTGTGTAATCTTAAATTAAACATTGGTAAATGTCAGGTTATGACTTCCTCGAGATCCCGCAACTACTGTACTTTTCAGTACAAGTTTGAAGATACTTGTATTCAACGGGTGGAAGGAGTGAAGGATTTGGGTGTGTATCTTGATAGACAACTTAACTTCATCCCCCACATTAATAATATCGTTGCCAGGGCCAACTCTATGCTGGTTTTTATCCTCTGTTGGTCCAGGGAATTTCTTCGCCCTCGCATAAGACTCCATTTTTATACATCCCTTGTTAGAGCACTGCTGAAGTATGCTAATCCGGTTTGGCTCCGTTTTATGGATCTCACACTAAACGTATTGAATCTGTACAGCGTAGATTTGTCAGATCGGCCCTTCGTGCTTTGCCGTGGACTGACCTTTTTATTCTACCTCCATATGGTCATCGGTTGGGACTCCTACTACTTGGTACTCTCGAGAAGCGTCGCTGGGTTGCCGATATAATTTTTCTACACCAGCTTCTGCAGGGAAAGATTGACAGTGCGGAACTTTCTTCCAAAATATCACCTAGAGAACTGTCCTATTCCCTTCGAAACCGTTCGAGCTTTCAGATAGCTTTCTCGCGCACTAGTTACGGTATGTTAGAGCCTGTTAATCGCATGTTTGTGTGTAGGTTTGCTAATGGTGTTGGTGATGTTTTCAGCACTAACGTGGACAAGTTAATATTAAAGAGTAGCCTTTACAGTTTGTAACCATCCTGTTGTACTCACTATTTTTTTTGTAAGGCGTAAAGTAACCTTCCTTGTATGTTTTGTATTGACTTGGCTTAAGCTGCCTGTGCATCCCTGATTGTTGTGTTTGGGTGTATTTTGGCTTTTGTTTACTAATGATTTTATGTATGTGGTGTGGGAGCCTCATCCACCTTAATATTTTGTGTATTTTGGTGGGTAGGTCAATTGATTCCTGGCTTCTGCCTGTGAAGTGCGCCTTCTGAGTTAGAAGGGTAAATCAATTAATATATTGAAAATTAAAGAGAAAAAGAGCTACCGAATTAAATCTAGGTTTCATTATTAAGATGTAAAAATTATATTCAGGGTATGACATTTAAGGCTTTCGCAATTGTTCACTACCATTGTCAGTTTTTCGAATTATCGGCGTAAATACACAAAATCAAAAAGCATTATTACTGGTACTCACTCCGAACGTTTCGTTTCAAATTGCATTGAGCGTGTTCACCGGGCATATGCCTCAAGTCAAATTGTTATTGAAAATTTAAGGAGGAAACACAATGGTAATTTTCTCAACTTCCAACTTAGCCGAATTTTGACATCTCCGGCTTGCAGAACTTTCGTAGAGTGTCAACAATGTCAATTTTGCTACTATTTTTCACGTTCAGCTGGGAGGCATTTTTGTAAAAATTAAATAATTTATTAAAATAAAAGAATAAATTTTCAAGAACAGACATTTTTAATCATTAAACTCTGTAAAATTCCAAAATTTGCTCAAAAACATACTCAAACGCCGGCGAAGTTAGAAGTTAGTAGAAGCTAGACCTACTCGCACGTATGCCATCTTGGCCGATGTAGGTGACTTTGCCAGCTACTATAGATAAATGACAGTTCGGCCATTTCATCAACAAGTGTGTCGTCATTATTTCATTTATTTTTGTACCACAGATTAACCAAACCATGCAAACATTACTTAACTAAAACTAAAGAGAAATACTGATGTCAGTGACGCATTCTAACCTCAATACTTCAACAAAACGAGTACAAAAAAAAAACACATGAAAATTCTAAATAAGAAATTTTTTATCGCAATCACAATGTTCAGAACACTTGTAGGTTCACGTTAAGTAAATTCCAAGCTGAGATTTTAAAAGTTCTGCAAGAAATACTACGAAAAAGTACAATGCCCCAACCTTTTCCTATTCTTTACTGTAACAAGTTTTGGTTTGTTTACACCACCAATGCTCAGCTGTTCATATCAGCTTCCGGGCTTGTATCTAAAGCAGAGGTGGGATGTAATAATTCCTTTTTGGAATGAATTATTTTTATTTATGAATTGATTTTTAATTCCTAATTACATATGGGAGTTAGTAATTAAATATTTTATTTCCTAATTACAAAACAGAAATTAAAGAATTAGACGTTTTATTTCTTTAAATATTTTAATCATCAAATAAATTTAAATACCTTTGGAATTAAAAGAAGTGATTTAGTAATTAAGGGAATTATTAATTAAAAAAATGTCATTCCTTAAATACTTTTTTTTTAATTGAATAAAGATCCATGTAAATAGAAAAGATTAATAGGATTCCGAAATCTTTTAAACTGCTGTTTGCGAATTTAATGTTTCGACGTACTTCTACTTTGGACTAGAAGGTAAGACAATTTGTATGCACTTTTTATAAAAATTAATTAAATGTTTAGATCATTAAACAACGACATTTCTATGGTCCTTGCTTGGGGCAGGGCAAATCGTGTTACGTTTAATGCATCCAAAACTTAATGCTGTCCCTTAAAAACGCCCGGTTCTCCCCCAACCCATTAAAGTCGACGGAGTGAATATACCAAATTCGCCCTCCCTAAATATCTTCGGTATCGAGATATCCAGCAATCTTAGCTGGAGTGATCATATATTTGCAATCGCTAAAAGTGCGATGAAATGTTTGGGTTTCCTACAGACATGTAAGAAATATTTCACCCCACCTGACTTAGCGCTGATCTACAAGTCCCAAATTAGGCCTAGACTTGAATATATTTCCCATATTTGGGCAGGGGCCCGACACACCCACACAACTTATTGGCGATCCCTCAATCTCTGAGGGCCTTGACTCTCTGGAGCATCGACGGAATGTCGCTTGTCTCTCACTCTTCTATCGTTATTTCCACGTTATTTCCATGGCCGTTGTTCTAACGAAATTGCTAGCCTGATTCCTTGTAGACACATGGCAACGCGTGATACAAGATCTACAAATTGCTCCCACCCCTATACTCTCCAGGTCAAATTTGGACATACCGTCAAATTTCGGGAATCTTTTCTAAGCAGAACAACACGAATGTGGAACAGTTTACCATCTTCTGTTTTTCCCTCGTCTTATCAGCCTAAAACTTTCCAACGGGGCGTACATTGACACCTCCTTCACCTAACCTCCTAACCCATTTCCCTCATCCTTAATTCCTTTCCTGCCAAGGCTGTGCTTAAGCATCATAGGGCATCCCCTGAGCTTTGGCATCATCATATACCATATATAAAAAAAAAAAAAGGTAAGCTCTTTTCTTCGCCTGCTCTTGGTCATTGTCCCTTTCCTGTGATTCAATTAGCTTCCAAGTCCTTTGTTTCTCTGATTCTTTGATTTAGGATTTTAGAACGTCGCCGACATATTTGAGTTCAGCCGCTAGGTGTTCTTCATGACAGATTCTGTGGGCGAGGTGAACTAGTGTGGAAACGACAAATCACAAATTTGCCAAGTGGTGGTGGAAAGTAGTGTAGGTATCGGTTGATTTGTGTGACCTTACGGTGATCCGTGTGTCCCAACGTACCGTCTTTCCTTCGAATAACTTTCACGTCCAAGAATGCGAGGGAACGGTCCTGTTCCTCCTCTAAGAAGAATTTTGTCTTCGCATATATCGAGTTGAGATGTTGTAGAAACTTGCGATATCCAACTTTTTTAGAATACAGAAAGTATCATTCACATACCTAAGGCAAACCTTGGGCTTTGTCGGGGAAATGCTCAGGGCCACTTTCTTTGTTCCATCCACAAGTCCACAACTATTGGAACTAAAGGTAACCACATGGCCACGCCGTCTTTTTTTAGATAAAACTGGCCGTCGAAAACAAAGTATCCAGACGTGAGGCAAAACACCATAAGAGGCATGTGAGACACGTTAATGTCTGATGTAGAAATTAGTTGCCTAATGACAACTAGTACTTCCTGAGCAGGTACATTGGTAAAAACAACTATGATATCCTCGAGCTAACTATGATATCCTCGCGCATCAAATCCCCCAAAAGTGACACAAAATGTGTCGAATCCTTGATATGATTACCTACTTTGTGGATTTTTGGTAATCCATATAATTTGGGTGGCTGTAGCAGGAGGGAACAAGGTGCCTTTCCGTTGACATTGCTGAACGTTGGTGACCCATTGTTTCAGCCTCGATGCAGTGGTAGGAGTTAGGGCAACATTGTTAAGAATTTTGGAAAGTCCCAGATTTCGTTTATCAGAAAAAACGTCAGATGGCGTATGAATTCAAGGCCAACTCTAACCAGTGGTGACTGGGTGTGGTGAAAATGAATAACGGAAATTTCTAAAACTAAGTGGCTGAATTTTCTAGAGTTAACCCAAGTAGTATAAATAAATAAGTAAACGTGATATCGTGAAGAACTATTGGAATTGTGAAACACAGTGAAGTGAATAAAGACTGTAAATAATTGTGATTGAAAATAAGAGTATTAATTCATCCGCCGAGCCCGAAGAGTCCAACAAGGCAAAATGTGATCAGTCACATTTAGACTTCCGAAGTGTAAACCCCTGTATATTGTGAAGTAAATTATAAACATTGGTATCAGTTTATTTGAAAGTGCATTAAAGAAAGCAAAACACCACCCACTCTACCCTGTAGTTTAGAGCCATCTATATAAATTTGAATGGACTCCCCACAGGGATTGCTGTCCCCATCCCAGTCAAGCCTGTTTGGAATGGTCAACAAGAAACGCTTGACAAAGGAGTAGCTAGGAGTGGTGTAGTCAAGATGCCCCACTTGGAGTGAAAAGGAGTCCAGAATTGAGGAGTGCCTAACTCTAGTATTGGACCACTGAGATGTGGCTGTAAGTCTAACGGCAGCATTATCCGCCATATGTTTACCCATCAGATCTAAAGGAAGTAAGTGAAGAAGTATCTCCAGAGCATCAGTAGGAGTGGTCCGTAGCGCTCCGGTGATAGAGATGCAGGCCGATCTCTGCACCTTCCTCAAAGCGTTGAGGTAAGTGGCCTTGTCCAGTGCTGGCCACCAGACAGCCACGCCATACAACATGGTCCATCATTACTTTTCAGTTTTCACACACACTCATCTCTGTGAACCTCGAAGGTGGCTGTAACTTTTGTTCGTAACTCAAAAAAAAAAAAATATATATATATATAAGAAATTGTTAAGTTATGAAACGAATTTTAATTAAATTACTATTTTGAGGCAACAAAGAAAATTTTGTTCAACTACTGAACAAAATTAGAAATGATCAAAACAATCAACAAAGATCTCGTTCAGTAATTACATGATCATTTCGTGTTCGTTCATTACTAATTTCAGTCAACTACTTAACGAAAATAGTAATAAAAGGTTTTAATGGGAACATCGAATGAATCAACATTTTGATTGGTACGATAGTTTTCATTCGATGGTTCCCATCACTAGTGACTAAGGATCGTTGGTGGGATAACTGCAGACACTTATTTTCAAATCCTTTATGACCTTCTCGGCGCACTGCAACAGCGGGAGCAAATGTGTCGGACGTTATATAGAAATAAGACAATGATCCGGAGCATAAGGCACGTAGGAGCACTAATTGGCTTCAAAACTAAGAATTTTAATTGCTTGATCGGCTTCCACACCCTCCTGACCTGTCTGGTCGAAACCTATGGATTGAGAAAAATAGTGGCACATTCGGGGAATGCCGAATGTTGCGTGATCTACGAAATCGGGTGGAAGTTGCATGGACGAACATTCTAGTATTTAAATGCTAAGATTTTAGTAGAATCTATGCCACGGAGGATAAAAGAGGTAACACGCGCAAAAGAAGGCCACATAAGATACAATAAAGTAAGTGTAATTTTACTTTAAAGGTGAAGTAAATGTTCAATTGCAACTTTTCATTTTCCAGCTTATTACTTTTGTATAAAATTAGCCTAACTTGATAATTAATTTAATTAATAAAACCTAAAACAGTTTTATTTTTTTCGATATCGTCTCACATTCTTTCAATTTAAATACTATAGGCAGAAAAAAAATCGAATTAAATGTGAAATCCTGCAAAAATAGGACAAATAGTTAAGTCACTGCATCTTAAAAGTCTGAAATAATGGTACCCATGTAAACTAGAAAAATGATTTATTTGCTTTTAGTATATCACGTAAACTAAACTTAACGCAATTGTATATCGGTTTATTTATTATGGCATTATCATACAACAATTTATAGTGTGGCATTTCAAATCTTAAGTCAATGGATATGAAATGTTACTCGCATATATGCATTCAACAGCGTGCCTAACTATTTAATACTTAATCGTAAATTATTGAACCATCGATAATGTCAGGTTAAATTATATCAGCTCCATCTCAAACACTGTCTTCCAGCAACAAGTTAGAGCAGCAGCAAATGTGACAATGTCATAAATTGTGCCTTTGCGAAAATAAATTTACACCAACCGATAAATCCCTTCTACAGAAATCATAACCTTTTCGGAATCAGTACTGCAGTCCCGGAGCCCTTTCCTTATTCCTTTTACCTAAGTCCATGTGCACAAGCTTCAGTGTTCACGGAGATGATGGCGACGTCGTCTCCTCTGTCGTCGTAATCATCATCGTTTGTCGCTGCTGTCTAGCCGTCTGCAATCGATCCAAAGGGCTGCTCTCTTTCTGTCCCTTGTAAACCCCGGACCCCATACCTGCCTGAATACCTAGAGGAGCAAAAAGAAGATACTTTCTAAACATGTGCTGCATTCGTAGTATACTTACTCCTTTCAACTCAACCCCCAAGCGACACTGTCTGCGATGGAAATGCAACAGAGTGCGGGCGCGAGACGGCCACTAAATGCGTGTCGCCCGGAGCACTTCGCCCGAAATTTGCATATTAAAAAATCATTAAGTCCTTACAACAAACAAAAGTGCATCCTACCGACTGCTAACCACCGACCACTAGCTCCCTGGTCCAGGAGGTTTATGTCAGAGTTTGCTAGGGAGTGAAATATGGAAAAAGGACATTTGGCAGAACGCGGGAGTAATGATGTTACACAATCCTGGATAAGAGCAAAACAAAGAGAACTTAATCCTTGGCTCTTCTTGGGGCTGCCTCCCTCCTGTCTAGGAGCTCAGCTCTGAGGCGGCCCACATGCTGCTCCTTAATTATTCGTTACTTGTAATTCAATTTCGCAGAGCAAACTGTTCGTTATTCTCGACCGGAGTATTGGCTTTGGGGCTTTGGATCTGCAAGTAATGCGTCCTTTCTCCTTTTGTAACGCTTCCACTGACAGGAGGCAGACGGCAGATGGGTGGCCGACAAATAATAAAAAAAAATTTCAATTTGACTTTTTAACTTTCGTTACATTTGGCCAAAAGAGGCGGAATTGTGGGCATCTCTTGGCCAGCTGAGCATTTTTGTTCGTGTGTGATCCCGGACTGGGGCGGAGCACTATGTGGTGTGAGTGGACGGTTTCAGTCTATAGTTTTGATCATTCAACTGGTGCCAAGATACATTTTATATGGTCTGCTGCTGTCTGCATAGAAGTTTTAATTAAATTTTAGTCCTGTCCTGTTGTCATTTCAAAGTATAGCAAGCGGCACCAGAACATACGACTAGAAATCCAGTTAGTGCGTCTAATGGGGTATCCATGTAGCATTATTTAGTTAAGAAGTCTTTATTGCATTTCATGTCGAGATGAGTTTTACAAAAGGTTAAGTAAATTAAAGAGAATGGGCTTGGCAATATGTTTATAATCTAATGAAGAACTTTTAGAAACTAATGGAGAATTTGTTGAGTTGCGCTCTAATTACCTAAAAAAAGCAAAAACAAGGAAGCTTGTCCACTCCTTTTCAGTCACCAATTTGTTTAGGACTAATGTGTCCTTAAAACAGTAGTAAGTTAATACTGATATTGGTCCTTTTGATCAGAGAAAAGTTTACCAAGTTTGTCACATTATAAGTTGTAAACTTAGAAATACAAGAGTTTATCTTCATTTTAAACATAACCCCGACGACCAAGAGTTCACCTCGTTGAAAATTCCATTAAAAAAATGCGAATGAATAAAATTATTAACTTAAATGAATGATTTTCAAGAAAACAGCTTTTCTTTCAATATAGTTTTAAAACCGAAGCTCTATACAGAAAGTTTTACGTAAAGTATGCCAAAATAAGTGGGGTGATAGATGTCACCTAGGCAAAAAAAAAATTGTATTTCAGGGGTAAGGGTGGGGGACCCCACTATTTGGGAATTATAGGGTGGTTCACACAGCACATTACTATTTGATTTTACTACTCAACGCAGGGAAATTAAACTCATGCCAAAAAACTACTATACCAATGTCCTTTCAAATCTTGTCAACAAATTCTGATTACCTGCAGTGGGTACGTCACTTGCGAAACTAAAAAAGAAGTTTTGGGATTACCTACAATTCAAAATTTTTGAAAATTATCTACGAAATTCATATCATTAATAAAACTATTCTTTATTTTTATTATTACCTATCTTATTATTTTTCTAACATGTCCCGGTAAAGAAAGGATATGCAGGTTTATTCGTAAAAAGATTTTGTGGAATCGTCCGCCGTCCCTTTCGATGCATGCCAATAACCATCTAACTACACTGAATGCGAAAATTATAGTGGTTTTGCTGGATCAAAACTATTTTTCGAAATAAATTTTGCTCTGCCCCAAGCGACTACCATAGAAATGTCGTTGTTTAATGATCTAAACATGCGTTCTCGAGTGACTTCTGTAGAATTTCTACGTGAATTCATTACAGAATCAAATGATAACGCGAAATCAAGGGTGCTGTCGTTGGAAAAACTATGGATAGGATTGAGAGTAAAGGATAAAAGATCATTAATAAAACGAAGAAATAAGGTTGGTGACAGAACTGAGCCCTGAGGTACACCGGCATTTATTTTGTAGGAATCAGATGTAACTCCGTCAATTACTACACGGATTGAACGGTCTGACAAGAAACTCTCTATCCATTTAACTAGGGTAGGGTGCAGACTAAATGAAGTTTAGCTTAAAGGGTGGCATGCCAGACTATATCAAAAGCCTTTCAAATATCAAGAGCTTTCGGACTTACCAAAATCATGGAGACAATGATTCCAACGCTCCGGTAGAGGAGTTAGTAGGTCTCCGGTTGAGCGGCCAGTGCGAAACCGTACTGGCGATCGTTGATAAGATGGCTATTTTCTAGATATTTCATCAATTGAGAGTTAATGAGAGATTCAAAAACTTTAGATATGATCGAAGTTAGATATGTCTCAATTCAATTATCAATTTTTTTAATGGCTGCGAAACAGTCATTCTTGAACCAATTGGAGTTAGTTGGTTTGAATTTTTTGAAGCTATGAGGAATAAAGCGATGCATTCCAAACCATATCGGTGATTTTGTTAACGTCTCTCATAGAAAATCAATCAGACCAATCCAGCTCTCTGAGATATTTATTAAGTACCGCCCAATCAGCCTTTTTATAATGCCACACTAACCTTTTGGTGGAATTTAGGTTAGTGGTTGTAAGAGAGGAGATGGAGAATTGGGCGGAGATAAGACAATGATCCGAATTGCGCATGGGAGCAGTTACCGAAACCGAGTAGGTATTTGTCTGGATGCGATGTTGAAAATAGATCCAAAAGATGCGCGTTGTGCCCCAAAGTATCAGGAACATGAGTCGGACCAGTTGTTTTAAAGTAAAGGACTCACTAAATAACTCTACGTGTCTTCCAGACGGGTTTGTGGTAGAAGAATGCCTGAGCCACTGTGTGTTGTGGACGTTGAAATCGCCTGGGGGGAAGAGGGGATATTTCCAAAATCTTATCGATATCGGAAGACAGCTTATCAAAGGAACACATACTGTCAGTATCAGACATATTTGGGCTACGGTATAAAAAGCAGAAGTGAATGATGTGCCGATAGAGTTTAAATCTAATCCGTACATTCAGGATTAGTAGAAGAGAATTGAGGGAGATGGGAGAATGGTACACCATTTCTAATATAAACCGCGATTTCCCTCTGAGGAGAGGAGAGCGGCACTAAGTGATCTCCAGGAATTTGATACTGATTAATATCAGAATTGGAAACAACCTTGGTTTCACTTAGTGCAAAAACTACTAAATTTTCCGCGATTAAGTGGCAGTAAACCGAAAAATGGTTACTTTTTAAGCCACCAATGTTGCAAAAATTAATTAAAAATTGTTACATAGTCCCGGTCTTAATTTACCCAAAACAAAACAAAACGTTCACCGACACAAGGACTGACGAACGAGATCTACAAATATGAAGCAAAACCGCCTCTGTGAGAACAAAACCAGCAGCAGTGTTATGCCTGCTGTGCTGAACTCTGATCTCAACGAAGGCAGCGAAATGCTCAGCAGTGGATACCCGCTAAACGCATTCAATGAAGAACGATTGCACTACATTGAACGTTGGATGGAATAGAAAGTTAAAAAAATGGAGCGGACTCACCAGATTGTGCTTTTAAATAAAGCATAAAAGCGCTTCCCTTTGGCGTAGATGGCAATCGCAATTAATAACTTTCACTTAAAACCGCTTTGACATCTATCCTGTTTTAGTGTAGGTTATTAAAAGCAGGTTATATTAATTAATTAAAATAATTAATGATCGTTAGTATCGTGCACTTGTTTCCACAAGACCATATATGTCGCAAAATACAAACAAGAGCTTAGAATGAATAAATTGTAGTTTTTATTAAAAACTAATACAAAATACATTTTCGGAAATATATTTAATAATTGAGGCAGTGGCCCGTAACAACGGTCACGGTACCGATTCGCGGTAGTTCGTCGGTTCTACAGTTACCCGGAATATTGCTATGTCCAGGCACCCAGATGAGCCGAACTTTGAGATGCTCAGCTATGTCATTCAGAGCTGGGTGACGGGCTACAGCCGTTTTGGATGTAGTATATACTCCCGTAAGGGATTCAATAGCGGCCACATAGATATATATGAAAATATATATGTTATGTAGCGTTAAATGATTCAGATGGTCCGCTGCTATCTTTATAGCCATGATTTCCACCTAAAACACGCTGCAGTAGTCAGGTAAGCAAAATGAGATATCGAGGTCCAAATGTTCCGTGAAGATACCTCCACCTGCTCTGCCTTCTAGTTTGTACAGGTCGTATGACACTTGTATGCACAATGCTTGGATCCATACCTCATCTTTGCCCTATTGCTCTAAGTTTCCTATCTAGGACTAGACCTAGATATTTAACCTGATTGCACAATTTCAGCCTGACCCCGTTTAGTATAGGGCAATTCATACGAGGTGTATTATGTCTCCGAGAGAAGAGTATTAACTTTGTCTTGTCCGGGTTTATGCCCAGACCACACCCGTCACTCCATGCTGGAGTGGACAGGGCGTGTTGTAACACTTTAGCCAGTGTGTTTGGGTGATTTCCTGAACAAATCAGGGCAATATCGTCGGCGTAGGCGATAACCTTGTCAACTTTTATCTGGTAAATTAAGCAATTCTCAGTGAGGGGGGGGGGGGGGGGGGGGTCAGACCATTCTTTACAACTGTACCTAAAGAATGAAGCCACTTCGAGCGAAATAACGATGCACAGTTACTATCTCGTCAAAGCAGGAAATCTGACTGTTCACAGGAAACATCTTGAACAATTCAAGGATGATCCTGTAATCAACTCAATTTCAGATATCATCCCAAAAGGTATAACATTGTAACATTGATATACCATTCAAGTTGATCCTTAAAAGCAAATAATAATGGGTTAACAATAGTCACATCTTAGAAAAGGGATCTTTGATATACGGACGGTTTCAAGACGAGCGACAGAACGGGAATCGGAGTCTATAGACGCTCGGTTCTGCACCAACAATATTTCAAACAGAGATACACGCCATTGAACTCACATGAAATTATTCAAAGCGGAATATACGGTGTCAAGCTATATTTAATTTCAGACAGTCAAACGGCACTCAGTGCTTTAAGGTCTAATACCTTTATGTCAAGAATTTTCTGGGTCTGCCTCAAATGCACTCAACGATAGGGTAACATAATCACGTTGGCCTGGGTACCAGGGCACGAGAGCATTGAATTAAATAAGATGGCGGATTCTCAGTTTATCGGGTCTGAGCCGTTTTATGGCTTCTCGAAAAGTTAGCTGGCAATGGGAATCAGGTCATGGGAGGACAGATGCAAGCTCTCACACTGGGCAAACACTCCGCCGTTAAGGAAGCAAAGAGGTTCATAACCTACTGAAAATAGAAAACGGAAGCGCTTCTCTCACTTAGCAGACCAGATTAAAACCCTATGCTACAACCCTGCTAGCTGAGAAACACACCTGCCGCTTGTGTTTGGATGAGGAGGAGACAGCGGAACATATCCTCTGTCACTGCGAGAACTTTGGTCGAAGTGACAGAAGGGTGATAAAGTCCTTACATCCGCATCTAATAATAATAATGCATACATACTGCAACGTGCACGAGGTAGGCCACGAAGAGGGAAATATTGAATGGTGTAAGGCGCATGCCCCATGTGGCCAGAAATCTAGGTTTGGAAATGTCAAACGTAGAAAGTCAAGGACGACTCGACCCTATGATGAATATGTGAGGTGAAAATGTGTAACGAAAACATCTAGAACTAAGTGGCAGAAGTTTCTAGAATTAATCTAAGTAGTATAAATAGGGCTGAGTAGTAGCCTGGTTAGTTTAGTAGTGATATACATATACTGCGAGAAGTACATGTGATACTGTGCAACGAATTAATCTGTTCCTTGTTGAACTTTCATTAGTACATGAATATTATACAAAGTTATCTTTTTAATTTTAATTGTTACAACTTGTTTTCTTGTTTGTTACAATTTTGTTTTAATTTGCATTAAACTGAACAAGTTCCTTGGACAAGTTGATACTTTTTGATTCTTATTTTCGATGGCCTAAAGGTCTTAAATTAATTACAAAGCACTTGACAAATTCACCTCATTCTGTCGCATAAATAGAAGTTAATTATCGCCTTTGACTACGCTATTAACAAATGAATACTGGCGTCGATGCTTGGTAAGACCTCCATAGGACTCTCGTCTGATAATTCTGGATTAGGTTGGTTGAATCAGGAGTTGTACTGCCAACATTCCAAAGTTGAGTCGTCTTAATTCAATTGAAGGAAACTTTGTTGTCTGTCTTCTGATTCACAGAAATTTCCAACTTTCTATTTCCTTCCAACTTCACTGTGGCGAAAGTTTAATTACACGAAAATTTTCAGCCATTCAAAATGGCTTAATGAATAGAAGAGTAAACTTGAGACGGTGACAGAGAACTAATTAACAAAAGACTTTTATTTCTTTGGATAGCGTCGGTACCTGCAGGCGATGTTAAACTAACTGAACATGTTAATTTCTGAACAAATAGAATTCCTAATGGCATTCATGTAACAATTTTGATTACTTTATTGCATTACAAGACAAATGCAAATGTATAAAAGGAGTTTGTTGTAACTTTGATAAGTCTTAATATGGAATTAATCCTTCTAACTCAGAGGGCGCACTTCTCAGGCAGAAGCCTAGAAACAATTGACCTATTCGCCAGAATATAACAAAATATTGAGACGAATGAGGCTCCCAGACCAACATCCAAAAAAGTATTAGTGACCAAAAAAAACCAAAACACGCCCAACAATCAGGGATGCACAGAAAACAGAGATCGTTTCAGCAAATCCTTAGTAACAGTCAGGTCAAACACAGGACACGTATTTACGACTCTACACATGCGATTTATAGACTCATGCATACCATAGTTAGATCGAGAGTGATCGACATGCAGTAAAGGCCATCTTCTTAAACTATACGGTGTATGCCTATAAGAAACCATACCAGCGAGAGTGCAAGAATCTATGTTTGTGAATTAGGGTCTTTCGATCAGTAAACTCCCTTGACCACCGCTTTACATAGCCAAGAACTGAATTACTCCTAGAAACAATGTAGTTAATGTGCAGAGTGAAATCGAGCTTACGGTCAAGCTTCACTCCAAGGTCAGTGACGGACTGCACACGACAGATATTAGTTTCCTCAAAGGTACTATCAAAGACAAGCAGATTTGGGCTCCTATAGAATGGCACAACTTCACATTTATCCAAGCTAAGCTGCAGGCCATTAGATCCACACCAGTTCTTAAAGGTATTTAAATCCTCCTGAATGCAGGAAGAATCATAAATGTTTCTAACGCATGAGAAAATCTTCATATCGTCTGCGTAGATTAAAACTTTAGGGTGCTTAATCAGATGAACAATGTGGTCAATGACAAGAATAAATAACAGTGGTCCCAGATGGCTACCCTGCTCAGTCTGGAAACCTTGTTGAAATGCAGAGATTACGTCGGATGTTAATTCAAGCAGGTTAGTTGTCGTCGATCTACCAGGAAGAAAACCATGTTAATTAGATGAGATCAACCCCTTACACTGCCCAACAAGCTGTGAATATATAACAGATTCGAACAACTTGGGTATGCAGGAAAGCTTCGCGATTGGCCTATAATTTATTATTAAGTTTTTACGCCCCTTTTTATAAACAGGAATTATAAAGGAGCTCTTCCTTAGCGTAGGAAATCTACCGGCCTCTTCAAAAAATCACTAGCACAATCTAATTTATGTAATAATCGTACAGGATTTTAACAGTGGTCAATTTCAGTCTTCTCTTGAAGACTATTTAAATAGAACTAAGCAGATCCTAACCACTGAGCCTAAGCAGTTCTGGAAATTTCTTAATTCCAGGCGTAGCTGTGTCAGATAGTCCTCTACGTTACGTCAGCCGTACAACAGAATAGTACCCTAGAGATGTTGTTATTGCTCCAAATTTTAACAACAGTATTAAATGCAATTCGATTCTTATTGATGCGAGCCTGTTTATCACTTTCAGCTCCACCGTCTGCTGCAACTATGCTTCCGAGATAGCAAAATGTATCCACTTGCTATATTTGCTGCTCTTTCAGATAAATTTACCGTTGTTACTTGGAGTCAAAGCTCATAAGTTTGGTTTTAGCAGCATCGATCTTAAGCCTTGCCTTGCGACCTTCTCTGCTCAGGGCTTGGGACATGTGGGATACAAGACTTTATTTGTTTAATAGGACACATACATCGTAGGCATAGTCCAGGTGCGTAAGGTGGTTAAACAGTTTCCATTCAATCCCTTGGGATGGGTGGTCATCTAGGGCGCTGCACAAGACGTCATTAATAACGATCGGGAAAAGCATAGGTGATTTGTCTCACTCCATTCAGCACTTGGAAGGGCTCCAACAGAGTAATTAATGGTATTAGGGTAATTTTAGCCATCAATTTGGAGACTGCAGTATCACCAATATCTACAACTCCTCAGGTTGGTTTTGGGAATCTTCACAATTAGGTTTGTTTTCCATTCGCTGGGATAGGTCGCCCCTTCCCAACATTCCTGGATGTTGACCGCAGTCGGCGGATGTTCAGGCTCGTATGAAGAGGTATTCGACGGTGCGAAGGGGTTAGAACTTCAACAAAATATTTTCTCCACTTCCGCAGTTGATGTTTCCTCGTGAAAAGAAAGGATCCATTAGTATCTCTTACAGGATGTTGTATTGTAAGAGTCTTTCCTGCCGGCATTTTGGCAATCTTGTAAATTTCTCCACTGTCACCGAGGTAGGGCGCTTCTTCCTTCCTTGTCACGTCTTACAATTCTTTGAACGCCATTCTGTGGAGATTGGTATACAGTTCTGAGATGTCGTTAAACTGCAACGTTGCTAGCAATCATCTTTTCTGTTACCGTTTCTGTATTTCAGACCATGTGACGTCACTGATCCATGACGGCCGAATTAAGTGCCAACTGTGACGTCTACCGCAACTCACTAAACATCCCATCGCCCTTTCACATTTTTGGTCGATGGAGTCGTCGGTGTTATGATGCAGTGTATCAGCTTTTTGGCGCAATCCGGTGATATATGCACTGCGGATGTTTGGTGTTTTAAGCCTCTGTACGCTGAGCCGTGGCATATTAGATGTTATCTTACGTGGCCGTACTGATGTTGTGCATAAGCGAAACTTAGCTGTAACCTCTGCCAATATCAGCGCCGCGCTTACACCTTACATCGAGAAGACATTACCTCCAACTTTCCGAAACAGCAATATGGTCAATCTGCCATCTGGGGAAACCCTGGAGTCAAGTGGCATTTTTTGTGTTAAAATTAGCATCTACCACCACTACAACAAAAACCTGACCATTTATGTTTCAAGCCGTTGTTATTATAGTCAAGTTTAGCGTTGAGATCCCCATAACTATTTTTAGATTTATCATAGGTGTCGCCATGGAGCTGGTATGTTGGGGTAGTAATCGGTGTCTAAAATGTCTCCCATGGAACTGCGAATTTTGGTAGAAGGACCCCTTAGTTATATCCATTTGTTCGTTCGGCGCACTGGTCCGGAATCTGGCGATGAAAATTCGGTCGGATAACCTTAACTGTATATGACCATATTTTTTTAATGAAATTAGATAAAACCTCCCACGAGTAAATCCTGCGCACGGCCCTGCACGGCTCTAACTACTATCGATAGGTCATCCGCATAACAAATTAACCTTTATCTAACACGGCTTCAACGAACGAATCAATCGGCTTCTGGAGGATGGACGGATGAGTTGAAGCCTTCTGGGATACGGTGATCCGCAATTTTCCATTTCCGAAACTTGTTTTTATGATTCGGCCTCCCAGACGTGATCCAGCTGATTATACTATAATCTGCCACTTTCTCCCTTAACATACTAAGAATCTTATCGATTCTGATCTTGTTGAAGGCCCTTCTATACCAATAAAGCAGCCCAATGCTACTTCTTTGTACATTAATGCCTTTTCCACTTGACATACCAGACTATGTAGAGCGGAATAAAGCAATCTACTTTTCATATTTGCATGTTGCCAACTTAACAGTTGGTTCAGATGGCCTATGTGCTTCCTTAATTCCCATTCCACGAGTCTTTCGAGACTTTTCAGTAAGAATGGTGGTAAGGATAATTGGTCTATGCACATTATATGTGCTATAGTCCGTCTTGTTGGGTTTGGGTAGAAATATTACTTTTGTCACTTTTGTCACTGAGCTTTAGACACCCTCAAGAAAGTTGGGCGAGCCTGTTCCAGAGTCTGTTAAATTCTTTTTGTAGCATGGAGGGATAAATCCCACCTCTGTCCAGTGATTTATATGGGCTTAAATATTTGATTGCCCATCTTACCTAGTTCACAGTTTCTTCGTTTTCTCCGCTTCCATCCCCACTTGGGATATGCAAGAGATAGGGACTTCCCCTATCGATTGCCCATCCACTAAGGGGCTTCCCGGGAAGCTGCTTATATGGGCTGAAATATTTTATTGCCTATCTTACCTTGTTCACAGTTTCTTCATTTTCTCCTCGTCCATCCCAACTGCAAGGGGTAGCGCCTTACCCTATCGATTCCTCATCCAATAGGGTTCTTTCCGGGAAGGTGTTCATAATCAGCTTCTCTAGAGATTACCTCAAGTTGGATAAGTTCTCGATAAGTTGAGTTTGTCTTTTCGACTTAGATAATATTTTTTTAATTCTAGCTGTCTGTGCTTTCAATTCAATGGCTAGTAAAACCTTTCCACAATTTCCTCTGGGCTTTTCTGCACTCAGACTTGAATTGCCTGTGCTGCTTTATACTCTTCCCAGAGTTCCTCTCTTTGGTTTTTATTAGCTTTATTGAATAGCTTTCTGGTTCTTTTTATTATTTCCATAAGCCGAGAGTTCATTCATCTCTGCTTCCATACTTTTTTAAAACGTTTCTTTGGACACGCTTCCTCGAATGCGAGTCTGATAACATCTTCAATGTTAGCAGTCTCATCTTCGGTTCCCTGTGTCGATTCCAAAGGAACATTAATTGTATTCAATTTTGAGTTTAAGATATTAATCTTATTAGGTTTTTAGAGGTATGACTTACTGATCCTGATACACACAATGTCTTAATAATAAATTTCGATGTAGAAATCCAAAACCCTTCAATGGTAAAATTCTAGATCTGCCACTGGTGCTTGTTTAATGCTGTGTAATTCTATATGATAAACAAGCATAAATTTCTTATAACCTTTATTCAAGAGGTCAGGGCAAGAAGTAATTCCCAACGTTTTATAAAACTTTGTTGTTAGTACTAAAAAGAACGCACCCTCATCCACGAATAAGAATCGCTCCCCTTTTAATTGCGTTGAAAGACAGCACACTCATTAATAGGACTCCCTTGTATTTCACTCCTTAAACATTGTTTGCTTAACCTACATATCTGTCAAGATTTGCCAGGATATTTTCAAACAAGACACATCAAGCTCCCCTTTCTTAACTTAGGACTTGTTGCTCCAAAACTGCTCTCATAGATAACAAATAAATCAATCTCCCGGGAGAGCACCTCTGAAACGAATTGGACAAGACATTTTGGCAGAAAATAAATAAAATTTTAAACAAATAGAAATAGGACAAAAAGCATTGGATCACAGGAACCAGACTCGACCGGATTGAATGTAAACAAAAATTGTTTTATTGCAGGGAAGTCATGGTGAAATCGTATCCTGGCTGAGTTCAAAAGGGAAGAGAAATTGTAAAGGAAGGAGCCAACATAGTACACATATGGATACAGAACCCATAAATTTTTTTTCTATTCCCGCACAACTGAAATTGCAGAAATTTTACACAAATGAACGGAAGAGAAATTCTGAATATTTGTGGAATCTCCAGCGGAGAGTTGGACTAGAAGAATTTCGAATTTTATTTTTACTTTTGTAAAAGTTTTAATAAAAATTTTATTCAATGTTTTATAATCTAAAGGCAAATTTTCATTGAGAATAGTATAAATAAGGGCGCGTTCTAGAATTCAATCAACCGCAACAAACGACAAACTAAATATGCGAACAAAGATATTTGCAAGTAAGTCTCAAATTCACAGATCTTGAAGATGGATCAACTCGTTTACTCCGTATTCTGCAGCCGATTGAATTCTTGAACACGCCCTAATATATTATAGCACTTGATGTTCTACAGTGCAGAATATTGTCTAAGCTTATGCAATTTATGCTATCGCATTCGTCTTTTTAGTATTCCGCATCAAGATTGGAAAAATGGAATACTAATGGAGTCAGCTCGGTGTCTTTCTGTCCATCTGTCTATTTATTACAGGCGTTTCCTTTAGAGATTGATTGATAGTTGTGCGCAACGAATGTGAAAGAAATAGCTGTGCTGTGTGCCAAATGAAAGATTATAGAATTATGAGTCAAAAATTATTTAATCCGTTTATTTTATGTAAGGCTTTTTTAAACATATTTCTTATAATTTTTCTAACATTCGTTTTTGAGTGTTGTCTGAAACTTTCTTAATGCGTACAATCTTCCGGGGTCAACACTTATTTTGGCACACAACATGTGAACCACCCTGTAAATTAGGGGTGGACGATCTTCGATTCGATCTCAAAAGATCGATCTTTGAGCCTTCGATTTTCCGATTCTCGAATCGATTTTACGTAGGACTGATTTAGCTCGAATCGATTTATTTATTTCCGATTACGATCTATTTAAGACACGTTAAAACTGAACTGGGAAATTCTTGCATTTTATTTTAAATTTGTGTAATAATCTTACAAATGTTAAATTTTGAATCAAAAAAGTCGTAAATGTTGATTTGTTATCGCTATAATATTTTAGGGCTATCTGTTTAGTGACTATCTACTGCATGATTTTGTCATCGGTGGCTTGTTGCGTAAATCAAAAATAATTGATTTTGGAATGTGTAATTTTCAGTTTTCATACAAATTGTTTTTTATTTATTTATTAACAACAGATTCGCCAAAGCTGGCTACTAACAAACTAACAAATCAACCAAGAAGACTACAAAATTAATACAAATCATTAAACTAACTTAATCAATAAGTATCCTCAGATGGCACTTCAGTTGTCACCTAGAACAACCCAGCTCGATATAGGCAGCGTAGTCATTATAAAGGCGAGACATAGAAGCAATAGGCTCGTGCATTCCGTAGAGCGTGCGATGAAAGGGAACATGTAGAAAGTTGAAAATCCTTAGAGACCGGGCGGGAATGGAAATGCCTGTATATTTCAGCTATTCGGGGCAGTTGATCGTCCCCTGCAATAAATCATGCATAAAAGTAATCTTATATATTCCACGTTTCTTTACAAGGGAATCGAAGAACTAAGTCCGAGCCTAGCATGATAAGATGGAAGGGATAAAGGATCACGCAAAGGAAGGCCGCGTAGAACCTAAGAAATCTACGCTGAACAGCCTCAATCCGGTTGATGTGGACAGCAAAATAGGGATCCCAAACCGGGCAAGCGTATTCCAGAATGGGTCTAACGAATGTGCAAAAGAGGAGCCTAGTTAGATAGGGATCGTCAAGTTCCCTAGACCACCTTTTCACAAAACCCAGCGTGGAATTAGCCCTACTCACCACGAAGTCAATATGGTCCTCAAAGGATAGGCGGGAATTAAGAACAACCCCTAAATCTTTGACCCTATGTAGCCTACTCAAGACACTGCCATCCAAAGAGTAGTCGAAGAGAACGGGACAGTTTCTGCGGGTAAAGGTCATTAGGGTACATTTGTTAATATTAGGAGGGATACGGTTACTGGAACACCAGAGGTGAAAAACGTGAATGTCGGAGTTCAAGAGAGCACAATCGTCGTCGCGGGAGACGACACGGAATATTTTGGCGTCATCAGCATAACACAGAATCTTGGAGCTAGAAATGAGCACCGAGAAGTCATTAATAAAAATGGAAAAAAGAAGTGGGCCAAGAATGCTGCCCGGAGGCACCCCAGAAGAAACAAACAATACGTTGGATAGGGCACCACGAAACAAGACACATTGAGTGCGCCCAGAGAGGTAAGTTTACAGCCAGTTAACAAAAAGCGGTGGGAACCCGAGCAGATGAAATTTATGAACAAGAATCCTATGGTCGATTCTGTCGAAGGCCTTACTAAAATCAGTGAAAAAGCAATTAAACTGTAAGCCAGACTCAATCAGAGGTAAGCAGTGATGCACGAATTCGAGTAAGTTGGTGGTGGTAGATTTACCCTTAATGAAGCCATGCTGAAAAGAGCCTATAAAGGTTTTACAATGAAAACGGAGCACATCACTGGTTAAGGTCTCGAACGCCTTCGCAGCATGACACAAGTTGGCGATGGGTCTATAATTGGAGATGTCGGACTTGTCACCCTTTTTGTGAAGGGGAATATTCACAGAATCCTTCCAGAGACTGGGGAAATGGCCACAAGCCAGAGACAGGGTGGCCTTTGCTGTTTCTATTCAGGGCGTCTCTATCGCGGGGCCACTTCCCAGCACTCTGTAAGATATCGTTTTTAATTCCTATTTTCAAGAGTGGCAATAGAAGAGACATTTCCAATTACAGGCCGATTGCTAAATTTTCCTGTATTCCTAAGCTTTTCGAACTGTTAATTCAGTTTTAATTATCTGAAGTGTGTAAAGGCTTAATCTCCACTAGGCAGCATGGTTATCTTCAGGGTAGGTCCACGGTTTCAAACTTGGTTGAGTTTGTTTCCTGCACTGTGGGTGGATTCACGGATGGTTGCCAAACTGACTGTATTTTTACTGATTTTAGTAAGGCCTTTGATAAGCTGTCTCACTCTATCATTGCTTTTAAATTGGCTAAGTTGGGTTTCCCTCCCTCGCTTATTGTTTGGATTAAGTCATATCTAATAGGACTTATAGAGTACGTTTTCGTAGCGCACTCTGTGAGGAGTTTGTGGCTCATTCTGGCGTTCCCCAGGGCAGTCATCTGGGTCCATTGTTATTCATCTTATCTATTGATGATATTTCGTATTTGCTTCAAAGATGTAAAATTCTTATATATGCGGACGATATTAAGATTTTTCTCCCACTCAAAGCTATTGCTGATTGTGAGATTTTGCAATCAGAGTTGCACATTTTCTATGAGTGGTGCTGCAACAACAATCTTTAGCTGAACATTGAGAAATGTCAGGTTATGTCCTTCACGAGATCTCGCAGCTTTCATACTTTTCAGTACATGTTTGAGGGTACTGGTATAAAGCGGGTGGAAGGGTTGAGAGACTTATTCTTCGGTGAGAGATTTATTCTTCGGTGGTCCAAGGAATTTCCAAGCCCTCAAATAAGACTCCATCTTTATACGTCCCTGATTAGACCCCTTCTTGAATATGCTAGTCAGGTCCGATCAGCGAAGATTTGTGCGATTGGCCCTGCCTTCTTTGTCTTGGAATGACCCCCTTATTCTAGCACTTTATGAGGAGCGCTTAGGGTTACTGCAACTTGTTACACTCGAAAAGCGACGTTGGGTTACAGATTTGATATTTTTGCATCAGCTTCTGCAGGGAAAGCTAGACAGTGTTGAACTAGCTTCCAAAATTCTGCCTAGACCACTGTCCTATTCCCTACGCAATGGATCATTAATTTAATTTAATTTATTCTTCTGTATTTGAATGGAAACACTATTATTATTATAAAACGCATGTATAGAGTCGTGAATATATGTCCTCTTTTTGACCTGACTCTTCCAAGGATTTGCTTTAACGATCTCTGTTGTCTATGCACCTCTAATTGTTGAGTGTGGGCGTATTTTAGTATGTTAGCTACTAATGTTTTTTTGCATGTTGGTGTAGGAGCATCATTCGCCTCAATATATTGTTATATTTTTTTGCCTAAGAAGTGCGCCTTCTGAGTCAGAAGGATTAATTCTGCGAAAAAAAAGAAAAGGTCATACAAATCGGTCCACGCGTTGCGAAGCTAGATTCCGACCCATACCCAAGCCTCACCCCACCGTAACAGTTTTTGACATAATACCAATTGGGGGAATATACTCTTTACAAAAAAAAAAGAATCATCTAAATCGATTTTTGCGTTATGAATTTAGGTTAATTTCCATACATACTTTAACACCTTATTCCACACCATTAGGAGCTGAACCTAGAGGAACCTAGAAAAATCTTTTCCTAGCAGAAGCCTACGTCATCGAAGGAACCAACCTGCCAAATTTGTAGGCTTTATAGGTCTGGTTCCAACCCTCTTATCCTCTCTCTACATAAACTAAAACAAAAAAATCAAAAAAAGGGGTTTGATTGGCCAATTCGGGGTTTATGTTCTCTACGGTCAAGAGGAGGTACCATCGTGTTCAGAATCCTCGAAAACATAAGGGAGGTGGAGGTAATTTTGTAGTTCTCCCTTATTTTTCCAAAATTAATTTGGAAGTTGCATAACTTTCGGCATTTCAAGAGGTTATGTTGCTGGTCCAAAGATAAAAACATGGAGTTAGTTTTAATTTCCTCTGTTTCCTTATGATTTTCGATTTTATGAAGGGTTGAGCCGAGGGTAAAAGGTAGCTTAGTATCAATTCAGAAGTAAATTGAAATGGTTTTCGAAATTTATTAGTTACTAAAAGAAATGTTTGTAGTTAAGGCAGTTATAATTTTCCTGAGTATATAAACCATTTAAACCGTGAGGTGTTACTGGTTGGTAGTTCATAAAACGGTACGAATACCGCATACATATTTATGGTCCCTTAATTACCTTCAGTAATGTACATAGGTGCATTGAGGTTACCATCTTCACTTTGAGTTATCCAACCTATTGAGGGCAAACAAACGCGCAAACAAAGCGTTTCTAACACACACGTATATGTATATAGACTACAAGAAACAAGACCCCTCATTAGCAACCATGTCCTTCTGAAAATAAACTGAAAAGCTGAAATGGCTAAATAAATTTAGACATTTATTTTGTCTTTGTCAAAGTCATATATAAATTCCACAAAGGCATGTGGGTCTGTATCACTCGTTCAATGTAAGCGTAAACACACCCCACAAGAGGTAAATATTTTCTTGCCAAATATAACGTACTTCCACCGACCCAGTTTTAATCCTTTACCGGTTGGGTAGGCAAACTCACACAAACAAGAAGACCTTTGTGCAAAGGCAAAAGGAGTCAGGGGTCATGTTTATCGAACAACATTCTAATCTCTAGGGAGTCTTGGCTGTTACATCAGAGCACGGCATAAAGGATTTCATTTAATCCTTTCACGTTTCCTTAGAAGTGTACAAAAGTCCTTTGGATCTCATTCTTTAGCTATCCTTTTCAAGTTCACTGGGAGCTTGTGCAGAAACGTCACAGGACCCGCATACATTCGTTGCTGATGCGTATATAAATGAGAAATGAGTTTAGTCCCGAAAGTCTGGATCAAAAGATTCGTTGTAAACGTGCAGGGATCAGAATGCACTACGTTTTAGTTGTCTGCCCTTTAAAGGATTACATAATGCCGTAATAAGAAACCTGCAAACGTTATGGAAGGTTATTTGAAGGTGTTCTGGCTGGCGCGTGTGGCGCTTTTAAAAGTTTGGATAAACTTTTGTGTGCGCCCTTCTTCACCCAAGTGCTCGTCTGTACTTCTGTAGTTATTGTTTCTAGCTTTCAAGTAAAGTTTAAGTAATTACAGTCCCGTGCTGAGATTCTGTCTAGACTGAATTATGGTCACCTTCCCCAACATTTTGTTTCCTCGTTAAATATTAAACAGCCTAAAATTAGTCCTACGGTTTTAGCATTATGCTTTGCTAATTATGCTATTGAGATGATGGCGATAATTAACAGATTCTGAGAAACTACACCAATGATATCCTTTTTAGAGGAGAAGCAGAGAAAGTAGGTTAATACCAATTTTTATATCCTTGTTATAAGTAATGAGACTGCAAATCAAAGGATCAATAAATTATGCAATGTGTGATAAAAGGACTTAATAATGCTACAACATAAGTTCTTAAGTTATTTTTAATTTTAAAATTTAATGGCAATATTTAGGCTGATACTGATCAACTCGAAGTTATTTATTTCTACGCCGGAAAGCCGAACTCACTTGTTTTTAATAGACCTCTCAGTTGGAATCGGATAACCCGAAAACCCGGGTACCCACCCGACCGGGTAGGAATCGATTCCTACCAAAAATTTGGTTCCAATCGTGTACCCGGTTCTAGGCGAATATCCGGTTCCAAATAGGAATCGATTCCATCAATGGAACCGGTTCCCCTGTGAGAATCGAATCCGCCACCGGGAATCGATTCCGTCGTATAAACCGGTTAATAAGAATGAGTGAAATTGTAAAGCAAAAATTGTCACTAATAGTAGGGAGTATAAGGAATTTAAAATTTTTATTAATAAATCTTGAGTCGTATTTTGTGATTTTACTACAAAAAAATCTGTAATTTCCAAAGAAACTAGACATTTCCTTAGTGAAATGCTAAATTTCCTCTGTTGGCCTTGAAACTGAATATGTACTGCACGATTTCAAGAGGAACCGATTCCTCTGACGGAATCGATTCTGGCTTTTGAACTTACTCTTATAATGGAACCGATTCTCACTTGGAACCGGATACCCGAGTAGGAACCGGATACCCGAGTAGGAACCGGGTACCCGACTTAAATCGGGTACCCGGGTGAGAACCGGATACCCGGGTAGGAACCGGGTACCCGCAGGTCGGGTTTCTGAGAGCTCTAGTTTTTAAGCCGTCTGTCCCGTAAGAAATCAATTTGCACTAACAAGTCATTCACGGAAGTAGTTTTCTCAAATTTATGTTTTCAGTGGAAGCACCCGTTGCAATTGTATGGCACAGGTACATCCAAAACTTTTCTGGATAGCGGTAGATCTAGAAATTTCATGAGCAGGGCCTTTAGGTTTTTGTTTGATTTTTAAATAGGATCAGGCTATGTCGTTATAGTCATTTGTTTGATATTATAAATATTAAATATGGCTGGTTTCGGAACATTACTACTTATTAAAAATACAGATAAACAAAATTAAAGTGTCAGTCAACATCTCACATAGGAAGTGTAGGCTTGTTTCTAACTAAGTCTTGAATTACACGAGAGGGATTTTACCCCATAACTCACGGCAATTCTCTTCTGTGCAAAAGTAGAAAAACCCTCGGAATGTTCCTACGAAAGGGGCTTTGACTGACGTTAAAAAACTGGTTCATAAGTGTTTTGCAGGGTTGAAAATTTGTATTCACCGGCTCAAGCAATACTAAATCAACCTGACACCAAAAATTGTTCGACCCTAATGAGGAAGTTACGAAAATGGACAAAAGAAGCAAATAAGGAAAAACACAAGCAAAACCCCTACGATTCGTGCTTGACACTCACAGATGACCCTCTTGCTACCTCACTTCTCTCTCCAAGAAAAAAACAGGATTTCGTCACTCATGGGGTAAAATCCCTCTCGTGTAATTCAGGACTAAGCTTGCACAGTGATCACTACTATTCGAGCGAATTTTCATGACAAGTTTTCCGACAAGCGTGCGGACATTTCAATTCAGTGCTACGCTCCGACCTAGCAAATGGATGAACAACTAAAGAAGCACTATGTACTAATTCCTTGGCAACACATTTTATAAAGCTCCTAAAGGTGATATCAACATAGTTATGGGGGATCTCAACCCCAAGATTCGCTTGATATATGATTGATATATGAAATGGAGAAGTTCTACTCAAAAAAGGGGAACGCAAATGGGGACCAGTTTTAATATCGCGGTTACTTGTCATCGGTGGAAAGTAATCACAAAAATTGTCATTTAACATTTTGGGTTTCCCTGGAGGCAGAATGAAGATGCAGATTGACCTGGAGTTGGTATATTTTCAATGCAACCTTTTCAATTTGCGACCTCGTCCTTTGTACTAGTCCTGCTGGTACACTGGTAAGGCGATGTCCACCTTGTTCCTGAATCGAGTTCAATATTAACAATAATTCAATAATTTATTCAATAGTACAACTAGAATATACATCTTTTATAAATGTACATAAATCTTTGGAAGGATCACTTAACAAGATGATTAAAGATAAATATAGTATGAAAGTAAATAATCCAAAATGAAATGAAATAAGTAATAATTGAAAATTACATATAAAAAATTTATCAAAATTTAACAGAGAAAGAATAAGCAAAACTAAAATATAATAAAGAATAATGTAAAGGTTAGAGTACACAACGACGATTGAAATAGAGAAATTATTTGATTTTATGACTGAATTTCAGAATGCTCCAATAAGGCCCTACGGAATGCTCCGAGTGAGTTCTTAAGTCGAATAGCCCGAACAAAAAATGGAGCGCTCACCAACGAGAGTTACGAACCCACAGCGACGTTGCGAAAAGAGAAACACGATTAGCGAGCGGAAGTACTCAGGGTCCTCGCTGTAAATCATTTTGTGGATAAAGCATAATAACCTTATGTTTAAGTAAGTTCTAAGCGGGCAACCAACAATAGAAGACATATAGGATGAAATATGATCACTACGACGTAATCCATGAACGAACCGAACATAATCATTAAAAGCGACATTAATCTTTCCAGCACAGGTCGAATCGAGACAAGGAAAAATCATTGTACCATACGCGAACAAAGGCAGCACGAGAATCTTAATTAAGCCCAGGCGGGTATTCTTTGGTAGAAGGAACGCCGTCAATCAAAGCATTCTTAGTGTGGCGTAAATTTTAGTGAGAGACGAGTTGATATAATCACAACAAGTCATCCAGCTGTCACAGATAACTCCCAGATTCCTTGCCTTATCAACTCTAACCATCGGCTGATTCTCAAGATAAGGTACATTAAAGGTGAAGTGATTAAGGCTTGCGTCTCTAGAGAGAACAATATAGCATGACTTAGAGTAATTGAGCAAAAGTAAATTGTCTCCAGACTACGCAACAACGCGATCTAGAACTTGGCAGAGCTTGCTGACGTGAGTGTGAATGCTGTTAACTGGCCCACTAATGTACAAATGGCAATCATTAGCGTACAAATGAATTTGAGAGCGCCATATTACAGAAGGCAAGTCATTGATGTATAAGCAAAATAGTAGTGGCCCCTATATAGAACCGTGAGGCACACCGCACGTGATTCTTGCAGGAATCGTAAGACCAACCTCCGTCTTAACCTGTTGAATTCTACCAGAGAGGAAGCTGGAAATAAGTTTGACAGCGGATGATGACAGAAAAAATTGAGTCGACAATTTGTGTAGCAAAATTTCGTGATCGATATTGTCAACAGCTTTAGAGAAATCTAGAAGAACTAGATAACCGATCGCTACGCTATCTAAAGCGGCTCTTAAGTCCGTTGACACCTTTAGCAGAGCAGTCTCACAAAAGTGATTGCATGGATATCCCAACTGCCATTTAGGGAGATAAGAGTGCCGATTGAGGTTTTAAATAATTTGGTTTCTCGAACACTTTGGCCAGAAAACATAATATTCTAATCGGCCTAAAGTCAGAAGGGTTGGAGGGGCAACGATTTTTAGCGAATTACAAGAGCATGCTTCCATACATCTGGAAAAGATGAAGTAACTATTATATGCTTAAACAAATGTGTCACGACTTGCAGCACGCATGGCAATAATAATGTTAAAAATTTGGGCGAAATCCCATCAGAGCCACAAAAAAAAAATCCATACACATATTGAGCAACTGAGCAAGTGAGACTGGTTTTTCACGCCTCAGTTGTCTCAGTTAAAGAATATTAACTAGTATCGGTGAGTTTTTTAATAGAGTTTGTATTTATTTATATTTTGCTGCTTTTTGCGTCAACGGACGAAAAAGTGTCCTTAGCAAACAGAAAGCAATATTATTTTCTAAATTTCAAATTGGAAAAGTTCATTACATTAACAGCTGTAGAAATTGACATTTCCTGATTGAGATAACTGAGACGGTTGCTCAAAGTTTCGTCTCAGTTGACCAACTGAGACGTACCGCGCGAAATCACCTACAGAAGTGAAAGACACCGTACCGCCCGTGTCCTCCGGTAGTGTGAGATTCTTACTCACTAAATACACCTGTCCGGAGATTAGCCGAAACAGACTACATAGAAGCGGGTCCCTTGTCTTCCCCTCTCACTCTTCATTAGCGGTGGCAACTGAGTATCCAGTTATCACATTGTCGTGGCAAACCCGGTTTTCTGGGTCACTGCTAGAATCCTAGAGTATCTGCAAGAATCAATGTTGTTCCACCGTTTTCAGTGTTCCTTCTTGGTTCAGGCGTTAATCGTAACCCTCGTTCTCTGCCCACGGCATTGAAGGATTTCGGACCATGAAGCTTAAGTCCAGAGCCAGGACAAGAAACCGCCTCCGGATAAACCACAGCTAACCCTTCGGATGGCGAGTCTGCATCTTCTACTGGTGCGTGTACCGCGGAGATAGCCAACTAGTTAGAGTCTACCATCTCTGCCACCGCCCGACCTGAGGAATTGCTAGTCATTATTTTTCCAATGGCACCTTCTTCCAGGACTGCTACAGTACTTTCGGCTGCCGCAAACCACTTTCATAGCCGTCGCAGAACTTTCGGAAGGTAATTTCCCCAAAGCTGCAACTGTTGTGTTGTGGGTACCGGGGATAAAGCCAATCTGTTAGGGTCTACCATATCCTCCACCTCCACTCCTACAGAAGTGCCTGAAGAGACGCAATTTGCGACCTGTAGAGGGGAGAACGCCGCTGCAAACTCTCTAACTAACACTTCAGAATGTCCAGATGAGGATCGCCGTATACTAAAAGAATTCATCTCTTTCGTTCATCTTTCAGTAACCTCGGGGGAATATTTACTCTCTTGTACATGTATTGATACTATATATCAATTCGAGCTCGGTCACTAAGGAGTCACAAAATCACAGTGGTTCGAGCCTCGGCCTACCTATGACTTTTTCATTTACAATTGCTATAAATAAAAACTCCACTTCATCTCTGTTGAATGTTGTCGCAACATTCCAAATACAAGACATACAATTTTCATTAATTCCCTTACCTTCCATATCATAGTGTTGTCCCCTGTGCTTTAGCTACATCAATCTAACTTACATGTATATTTTGCATTTGAAACATCTTTCACGTTATTTCGCAAATCAACTTTTTAAATTGATTTTACCAAAATAGAAATTGTCCGACACTTGTTTACATTGAAGATGACAGTTCGTTTATCTACTTCATATTGACGTACTTAAACTCACTCTTTCACCACCCCCCGCCCCCGACGCCACCACCACTAAATCACAAACAAGATGCCTCTCCCTTGTACAGATTACACAGCATAGCCCTTTTTTTAGTGGTCGGTGGAGAAAGTGATAAAGTGTTGGCCTACAAACCCGGAGGCCTCAGTTTCGAATCCCACCGCCGGCGACGCGTTCTTTTCTGCTGATAACAGATCACGATAAAAAGGCTATGCGGGTTGCAGAGAAAATGTCATTGGTTCGGAATCCACTTTAAATTGTAGGTCCACTTGCAATCGTTGTCTCGAATCGGATGAAGTTCTTCTTTCGCCTTATGCAGGGCCGCCGACAGGGGGGGGGGGGGGGGCGAAGAGGGTAAACCCCCCGGGCCCGGGCTTTCAAAAGGGGCCCCGTCATCTAAGTCATCACCAGAAAATTGTTTCCATTTTAATTATATATATATCTAAGTCATCACCAGAAAATTGTTTCCATTTTAATTATATATATAAAAAATGTTTCATGTTGCCCGAATATTGTCTCAACGGGTCTGGCCTTATGCCACACAAGGGGTTACGGGAACTAGTTTTTTTTACGATGTAGCCAAATCCTAGGGGACAACCCTTTGTTGCGTTAGCATGGCTTTGGCCGGAAGGCAATTAGGGTAAGGGGAGTGAGGAAGCTTGAGTCTTGTTTATGCATTGCTGCGAACTAGACAACAGCACAGAGATAGAGTGGATTATTTTAATTTCTTAATAAAAGCTCACGGGGAGATCTGGTCTCGAACCCGGGGCCCATGGCATGGTGGTCGTGCGGCTCAACGCATTGATCCAACTCCGTCTTCTTTCTTGTTATAATAAGTGTCCAAATGATAGCCCCCAAGAGTGATTACAGTAATATTGTTAGCATTCGTAAGTTTTATATTTTGAAATTAGACTTACCGGTGTAGTGAAAAGTTGTCTATAAGCAAATAGTAGAATTCATTACCAATATTGAGCCTCACGGAAGCTTACACTCTGTTCAACAAAAAACGTTCCTCGATTTCAAAAATTATTGAAGCTTGTCAGTTAATTTAACTTTAAGTATATTCAATGCTTACGATGCAACTACGCTGTACAATGTTTAACCCCCATCGTTTTCACGTATCATTTGACACTGTTTTGACAGGCAATCCATCAATTTTTCGGCGTATATTCTTGGTAATGAGCGCCATATCGTCTGATTTTCCGCGAGAACTAGTTCAGGGTGAACACACGTTTTCCCGCCAGTTTTCTCTTCATAGTACTCCAGATTTTTGCGATGGTATTGGCATCAAGGGATTATGACGATCAGTACAAGGTCGTAATGCCTTTCTCCTCTTTCCAGGCGGTGCAAATACGACTGCGATATTTGGGATCCAATCCATATTTTATAAATGCACTTCTTCAGTATCCAGGTTCTGGGTGAAGAGTTCTAAACAACTAAAACCATGCTCAGAGTAACATTCCCAAACATGAACCTTTACAGCGTGTTTAACGGTTCGCTGGAGTACTCGCTACCAGCAGTAGACCATGCACGCTTAATAGGAACCCATGCCCTAAAAGACGCTTCATTCAAAAAAGTGGCCCACACCTTGCGCTTTTCGTGGTGTATCTCAAATTGTTTTTGCTTTGTGCTACAGTACTGGATCTTCTTCCCAGCCAAACGCTAGTCTGATTGTATTGATGCTTACGTGGGCACCCCTCTTCGCTAGCTGGACGTCGGCAGCGTCAATAGCTGTCAGCAGACTTTGTCATGTCGTGCCAGGCTAGCCTCTTTCCGGAAAATCGTCGAAGATTTTATAGTACCTATACCGTTCTACTCAGGAATGCCTTCGACCGTTTAACCAGATTTGCAGCATAACTGTACGTAATATGTGGTCCTTTAAAATGACTGCACAAAAACACTGCTTCGAAACGCTTAGCATAAGCGGCACTCATTTCCTTTACGTGTCCGCTATATCAGACAGTTCAACCACAGCCTACTCTAGATACAAGCCCCGTAAGAATGACAGTTCAGCCATTTCACCACCAAGGGTTTCGTCATTATTCCGTTTTTGATGTACCACAGATTAACCAATCCTTGCACAAACAAATAAAACTGCACAATCTCGTAACCAAAATCAAAGTGAAGCGCTGATGTCATTGACGGATGTTAAGCTCAAGACTTCAACAAACCGAGCACAAGAGAGTTTTCTCTTTAATATCTTTTCAATAGTTTTTGAAAAATTTAGGAACGTTTTGTTGAACAGACTGTATCTTGCCGAGAAGTTTATTGGTGTTTTTAAGGAGGACTTTAGGAAGGATGGTGTTTTAATCAAATGGCAGTAAGGATGTAATACAGATGATTTATTTCGAGGACTAATGATAATATCCGGAATAACAGTCGAAAGATGGCCAACTTTTTAGTGTAAATACCTCTATGTACAAGTTAAATATAAAATGCATAAGGAAGCCTTATATTCTTTAGATTAGATAAGTAAGATCTTAACGTCTAACTAATCCATCCGTTGAAACATATATTCAGCACAGGCGTGAATAAGATGCCTTAATATTTGAAAATCTTCACATCCTTCTCTTTCTATGGCTTGCCAATTTTTGACTGCACTATCGCTCCTCATTGAATCGCAAAGGATGCAGCAGAATCATCATCTCAGGAGATTTTCAGTTTATGCTCCAGCACTGAGCTTAAAATATAAAGAATTAAAAATGATAGAAGAAGAATAAAAAAAACTCCATCTCGACGTCTAAGTGGATCTGGCGGAACACTCGTAGCCAGACGACAAGTGCACCATCAACCATTGAGTAGGAATAAAGGCTCAGCTCAGTGGCGAAGGCATTTGATACGAATAAAATTTTTACTGAAATATCCTTTTGCTCCTTAAAACCGTCCTTCCATAATGCTCTTCCTTCCTTCGCCTTTCCATTTACTCTTCGGATAACAAAGGATAAATAAAAGCAGAAGCCAAAATAAAATTCTTCACCTAGTGGCGACAGTGGGAGGAGATTTTACGTAAGCGTAATATTTTACGTTTTTGTCTGAACGAATCCTCTATGAATTTTCGCAGTCATTTATACATGATAACGACTAAGAAATAAAATCAGGAAAATTGTATTTGAGATGTGTTAAATTGATTGAAAATATAACAGTTATGGACACTTTGTTACACTAATTTGGTCCCAAATATGTCAAATCTTAAAAAGGACCTTTTTTAGCGTATTGCGACGGAAATTAAACGATTTCTGGATAACGCTTAAAGCACTTAAGTGAAGTCCTGTAGCCGTATAAAATGTAAACCAGACGGTCTACGAAATATTTCCCTTTGACTATGCATCATCACAAAAGGATTATGTCTGGTTCGTTAGCTTTATCCTGACTGGAATCTGGGTAAAGAATTAGACTCAGACCGAGTCCTTGTAGCATATGTAAGTAATATATTTTTAGATACAGAACATCCAGTGAGATCAGAGTGCAAACTGATGAAGGGTGGTTGGTATGAGCTCGGATAAGCTATTACAAAATATATACATATATTTACAAACGGAAAACAATTTTTTGTAGGTACTTGACATAAATTCATACGAGTACGAGCATTAGCGTGATACATAATAAACAATACACGACTGAGTAGGATTTGTACTGTTAAAGCATACAAGATAAAAGATAAGGGAATAATGTTTGCATTGATTTAATTGATATCATAAAAGAGAATTGAAAGATAAGTATTCCCACGGTACCCTAGCGTTGGATAAAACGAGATAGAGAGTTTTTAGTCAGACCGTTCAATTCGTGTAGTAATTGACAGAGTTACATTTGATTTCTTCGAAATAAATGCCGGTGTACCTCAGGGTTCAGTTCTTTCACCAACCTTATTTCTTCTTTTTATTAATCATCTCTTATCCCTTACTCTCAATCCTATTCATAGCTTCGTCGATGACAGCAAAACTCAATGCTGTTTAATGTCCCTTAAAAAACACCCGGTTCTCCCCCAACCCATTTCAGTCGACGGAGTGAATATACCAAATTCGCCCTCCCTAAATATCTTGGGTATTGAGATATCCAGCTATCTTAGTTGGACTGATCATATATTTGCAATCGCTAAAAGTGCGATGAAATGTTTGGGTTTTCTACAGAGATGTAAGAAATATTTCACCCCACCTGACTTAGCGCTGATCTACAAGTCCCACATTAGGCCTAGACTTGAATATAATTCTCATATTTGGGCAGGGGCCGGTCTCACCGCACTGTCCGCGTTAGACAAAGTCCAGCGTAAAGCTATTAAACTTATTGGCGATCCCTGAATCTCTGAGGGCCTTGACTCTCTGGAGCATCGACGGAATGTCGGCTGTCTCTCACTCTTCTATCGTTATTTCCATGGCCGTTGTTCTAACGAAATTGCTAACCTGATTCCTTGTAGACACATGGCAACGCGTGATACAAGATCTACAAATCGCACCCACCCCTATACTCTCCAGGTAAGATTTGGACGTACCATCGAATTTCGGGAATCTTTTCTAAGCAGAACAACACGAATGTGGAACAGTTTACCATCTTCTGTTTTTCCTTCGTCTTATCAGCCTGAAACTTTCAAACGTGGCGTACATCGACACCTCCTTCACCCAACCTCCTAACCCATTTCCCTCATCCTTAATTCCTTTCCTGCCAAGGCTGTGCTTAAGCATGATAGGGAATCCGCTGAGCTTTGGCATCATCATATATATATTTAAGAACATATTCAAAATGAAAGCTTTATTATGAGAATGTTGGGTCCAAAGACATCAGCACCAGTACCGTGTTCCATTTTTGAGGTATCAATGAACAATTTGAGGCTACTAGGGTCCAGACTAGGACCACCGCCGTCCCACTTTGCTTGCTCAGGAAAGAGAATCTTTATTCTTCTGGTGAAGCGCTGTTCCTTAGCCATGTGGTCCGTTTCGGTGCACACATCCATGCCAGGAACACGCTGAAGGATGCCCATATAACCCTTGTCATCAATTGGCATATTAGATTTGAGCAGCACTCTTAGGGCACTAATGGCCGTTTATTTTATGATAGTAATGTTTAGGGGGAGACAGTCAAATTACCACCTCCATGGCAGCTTTTGGACAGACTCCTGTTACAGAGAGACAGGTAAGTCGCTGCAGCTTGTTGCATTTGGCGATTGCCGAACGTTGTTTTCGACAGGCCCATAGGGCTCCTGTTACCTTATTTAGGGTAGAGTCAAGGTGAGCGTTCCAATTAAGTTTTCTATACAGCGTAATGCCAAGTATTTCACCTCACTGGAGTACTCAATGACCGTGCCTTGGATCGAAATTGGACAAAGTTTCAAATGGTGCTTTCTTTCGAACTGCATATGAACAGCGTTGGCAGGGTTAACAGTCACATCTTCGTTGAGGAACCAACGTGCGCAGATTTGATTTATTAAAGCAGTAACAGTCGAGTCGATTTTCCCTATAATAATAATTCATAATCAACCAATTGATCCAACTCCGGCTCCATACCCAGAGTGTATGTAATTTCTCGCTACTCTAGCATAGTATCCACGCAGTTTACAATAAAAGAATCCAGCCCCTCTATGTGAGCGCTCTAGATATGAATTCATTTCTTGTGTTGTCGAAAGCACCTTCTAAGTCAAGAAAACCTTTAACCTATTCTTTTATGCTAAATGGCTGTCCCTATCTTGCTAAAAAGATTATACAAGGCAGTCTCTGTTAATCTACCTCTTGTATAAGGAAACTGAGTAAAGTGAACGAGAGATGATTGGTCTAGTTTGAATCTGGTGCGAAAGTCTAGCAGTTTTTCTATTGCCTTAAATAGAAAAGAGGTAAGAATGATCAGTCAGTATGATTTAAGCAGCTCTAGAGGCCAATTTCTTAGTTTGGGAATACAAACAATACTTTTCTTCGGGAGTGCTTTATGTAGCTCCAGTTATAGCTGACTATAAACAAATTGGCCAATGGAACATGGACGGTATCCATGCTATTCCAGAGGAGTACAGGGAAAATATCATTGCCGGGAACTTTAAAAGGTTGAAAGGAAACCACTGGCGATTTGACCTTATCATTGTCAAAAATGAAGCCAGATAAGCCTACGGCCCAATGGGAACCCTTCGTCAGTGGTCATGTAGTGGACTCAGTCTTTTCCGAGTGTTGACCCACGGAAGTGCACCTGTAACAGGCATTCCATATCCCTTTAGGTTTTGGTATAGGTGTTGTTCTGCTTCCTCAGAATCCCTATCGTATTTGAGGTGTACTTAGCTAGTATCTTTTGAAGGCGAACTGCCTCTGAGAAAGACTCTATGCTTTCACAGCGCCTCCTCCAGGACCCGCGTTTGTAACGTCTTATTTCTAGATGGAATCAATATCCGAGGACTCTTCCCCAGATACCAGTACCTATCCAACAGAACTTACCACTAGCGAAGTGGGGGCACTTTTGCTTACCCACACTTGATTGGCAGGGGTTGATACCCTCCGGGAATGTGCCCAAAGACTCGATCCAAAGAATTGGAAAGCTGTAGCTCACTGGTGCTCGATGACCACCACCCTACTCTTTACCAACTATCGAGTCAGGTAAACAGTTCGACTGTGTGTTTATGGAATTCAGTAAGGCTTTCGATAAAATCGACCACAGAATTCTGATTTACAAATTGTCTCTTCTCGGTTTTCCTTCCGACTTCGTTGGCTGGCTTTAATCTAATGCGTCGGGCCGTACTCAACGTGTCCTATTCCGGGGAGCTCTTACCTGCATTGTCTTTGTTACCTCAGGGCTGGCTCGGGGTAGCATCTTTGACCCGGTGATTTTTATCAGATATATCAATGACGTTTCCCTCCTTCTGTCTAGTGCTAGAATTCTGTGTTATGCGGAAGAAGTCAAAATATTTCTCATGACTCCGATTGTGGTCTCTTGAATTCCGATCTGGCTATTTTCTGTGATTGGTGTTCTCATAATCGTCTTCGATAGAGTAATCGAAAAGGAAAAAAACGCCTTCTGCGGAAAAAAGTCATAACCGTGCACTTGTTGGCATTTAAAACAAGTTCACGGTAATGACTTTTTCCCGCAGAAGGCGTCCTTTCCTTTTCGATTTCTCTATCGATGGCGTTTTCTTGGGCAGGGTTGATTTGGTTCGAGATGATCCAGTGAACTGAACGGCCCCTACCTAACCAGGCTTCTTTACTGCACTTTTAGAACAATTTTGAAGTATGCTAGCCCTTTTTGGTCCCCTTCTTTGCTGTTCACATCGACCGGACTTCCTTGGAATGATCGTTTGGTGCTACCCTGTTCTGCCGACCGACTGCAACTGACTCCCTTAAAAAGAGGCGGGACATATTCAGAATTCTTAGACTTATTGCAGGGAACGATCAACTCACCTGAACTGCTAAGGCGTTGAAAACTCTGCACCCCTCCCCCACTCCACTCCCTGAGAAGTCATGATTTCCTGCACGTTTCCAGCCACCGAACACTGTGCCGTACAGCACGAACCTATTACGGTGATGTCCCGCCTCTTCAATGAGCACTTCGCCGGCTTTGACGTGGATTTCTCCAGGCTACGATTGAAACGCCAACTTGGGTCGTGTCTGGGATAAGTGCTTATTTTTTAATTATTAAGTTCTGCGCTTAAGTATTAACTTTAGGTCTAATTTACTTTTTATTTTTATTTTTTTTTCATCATCTATTTAGTCTTCAATCCTGTAGTAGTCTTAATTGACGACTCTTAAATAAATAAAGAAATAAATATGCGAAAAATGAATATCTAAAATTTACTAATGTTTTTACTCATTTTACCGGAGCACCCCTTTGAAAAATTTGTATTGTAATAATTTGGAATTATTCCTTTTGCTCCATAAGTTATAATTCTCTGAGTTACTTGCTTTTCCCCACTTTTTGATAACGGAGACGGAGTTGGATCAATTCGTTGAGCCGCACGACCACCATGCCATGGGTCCCGGGTTCGAGACCAGGTCTCCTCGTGAGCTTTTATTTTGAAATTAAAATAATCCACTTCGTCTCTGGGCTGTTGTCTAGCTTGCAGCAATGCAAAAACAAGACTTTCAAATTTCCTCACTTCGCTTACCCTAATTCCCTTCCGACCAAAACCATGCTAACGCATTAAAGGGCTGTCCCCTAGGATTTGGTTACATCGTATAAAAAACCGCTACAAGAATTCCATACCTCGGGAATCCCTAACTTGCGATTAACAACTTGGTATTATAATCGTTTGCAAGTTCAATAAATTATATCTATAATTTACCAGAAATTTATAGTCGGCAACAATAAGACAAGAAAAGCAATAATTCCTCTGCGATTTTACGGTATCCAAATATCCTTAAGGCCAACGTAAATTGGCTTGTTTTAGTGTGTGTTTGTGTGTGTGATTCAGTTTAATCAAGTAGAAAGTATGCAAATAAAAGGACGCATCCGCAGAAATTTAATTAAGCAAATTGTTGAGCAAGGTATCTTGTTTTGGTCAACGATTTATTGAGCCGTATCGTATAAAAGTGTACTCAAAAAATTATGAAATTTCCACAAACACTTTTCACTGTCGTACCTCCGCTTGGTTTTGTCTACATTCAAAAATTCTTGGACAGTATCCATCTTTTTAGTGCTGTATTCACAGCTCTGGATACTGGAAGTGACAGAAGTAAAAGCGCCAAGTCATCTCTTCTCTTGCCAGAGACAAGAAAAATGTCGACATGCAAATGCCGAGTTAAATTTTATTAGACATAAACTGGAATCCCTAAATCCTTTAGACTGGGTTCTTGTTAAATTCAATTTTTTTTCTGTCTTAATAGCATTACATAAAGGCCAAGTCCTGGTCTCGAATCCCGAGCACATTGCATGCTGCATACCATAGATAGGGGCAGTAAGTTTTCAGCTTGGGCATATATCCCTGGTCCTAGATATCCTGTGCACACATGGTGGAGCTGGTTGCATGTATAACGGAGGACAAGTAACCACGAAATTCGAAGATTCTTTTCCATTTTCCGGATGCAGCTGCAGTGTAGGGCCAGTTGCCATGCAGCCGTGCTATGAGTAGGAATTTGAATTAACTATAAGGCCTTACAACACTACATTGTTTGAGAATTAAACTTTACTGGTTGAATAGTTTCTAGCATGGGTAATGGTCAGGCTATGGTGTTGGAGGAACCTGGTTCAACAATTCTTAGACTGACCAAAATTTATGGGGAATGGGCACGTATGAAATTTTGTTCAAAAGGCAAGGAATTCATAGTCTGATTGTGTCTATACGCAAGTAGTAATTGCACTTGTGCAAGCACTACAAGCTGAATTTAGTTCACCAATAAAAGTTATTCTACGTTCGTTACATTATATAATTAAATTTTTGTAGAAATGAAGGGCTTACTAGAATTTCTAAAGTAGATTCCTTACAGATTGAAAAGATCAATAAGGTATTTAGGAAATAAAATTACTGCCTGTTAGATGAAATATGATAATTACGGTTTTTCAAACAAATGGCCTACGCAAAAAGTCTACAAAATCGGATTTAATTGAAATTGATGTAATATAAATAATTCTAGTTATTTATTAGGATTTGGAATCTTCCAAAGATACAAAGCGCTTGTTATTATAGGCATGTACGATTCACGACTAATATAGCGTCTTCCACCCCCCCCCCCTTCTCTTGTGATTCATAAATTCCAGTCTCTCATTCTCTGGGCCTGCCGTTAGCAATTCTGCTTTTGTCATATTGTCCTTATCCTGATGTCTAAAGCACACTATTCCGTCAATTCGCTTTCAGGCATGTAATCCATTATTACCGGTAGGCTTGGTATACAGGGTGTTTCAGATCTGACGTGCTAAAATGAGTACGGTAATAGATCTCAACTAGACAAACAAAAAATTGTATGGCAGGGGGGGGGGGGCTTGCGATTACCTAAAGTTCAGCATTTTCCCAAATTTTCTCCGAAATTCATGTAATTAGTACACCCCTTTTTTTATTTTTATTAGATTGCCCATTTATTACCTTTCCAAAAAGGTGCAACATGTTCAAGTAGAGAAAATATGTAGAAATTTAAACGTAGAAATCCTATCGGAGAATATTATAAAAATCAACAAATTAAAGAAATTAAACTCAAAACAATTCTAAAATGCTTTTTATTGAATTTAAAAATAATTATAATTAACAAAAACCGTTCAAATGCATACCAGATGCATACCAACAATCTCCATCTACGTCCCTGTTTAAGGTGTATTGCAGCCAGCCTCTCCCGTATTTTCGTTGCTGCATTCCCAATTCTGCTAACTAAATCCTCCCTAGTGTTAACAAGGCTTGAATAAACTTCATCCCTCATTGTTTCCCATAAGAAAATGTCTAATGGGGTAAGATCTGCAGGTCTAGCAGGCCCCTCTTTTCCTCGGTCTGACACCACAGATGCTTCTGGTTTGAATTCTTCATCTTCTGGACCTACATCTTCTGATGGGGACTGCTCCACTCTCCGTGATGCAACCTCCGCAGTTCCGCCTCAATCCACCGTGAATGTGATTCCTCCGCATTCCTCCTCGGTGCAGCCTGCCTCAGATGGTGATGCTCCTGTTGGTTTGGTCAAGCCCGTTATAGAGAATTCTTCTTCTTCTGGACCTACCTCTTCTGATGGGGACTGTTCCACTCTCCGGGATGCAACCTCCGCAGTTCCGCCTCAATCCACCGTGAATGTGATTCCTCCGCATTCCTCCTCGGTGCAGCCTGCCTCAGATGTTGATGCTCTTGCTGGTTTGGTCAAGCCCGTTATAGAGAAGGTTGCTGATGTTGCCATCAATGTCTCTCCGCCAGTGTCATCCCAACCAACTTCCACCACATTTACGATCAACAAACTTGGCACCACCTGGACAGTATCGGAATGGGAGCAGAGACTAAAAAGGCTAGGCAGTAAACATTCATCTTTATCAAGCACAACTCCATTCCTTCTAAAGGGTGCACCTCATAACGCCAACGATTCCTGGGCCCACAGTTTTTTTTCCCGAAATTTTGGATTCACCCCCGTTAGCTGCCTGAAGTTACTCTCGTCAGACGCAGAGAAATCCAGCAACTTCAAGATCTCCATCCCAAACAAATATGTCTGGCTCATCAGTAACCCCTCCAGCAAATTCTTCACTCTCGGGAACATCACAATTTCTAAGTGGACTAGGAAGTACGTTAAGTTTAACCCTAAGCCCACTACACCTAACCCTAAATTAAACACTAAAAAACCTAACCTCACTAACTACCCCAAACGACCTTCTCCCATACCTAAATTTAGCATTCACCCTAACCATAAGAATCTTAGAACTAGTAACAACATAATCACTCCTCACTCTTCCGCACATCTCACTATTAATCCTAAAGCTAGTGATCCTAACTCGAATTGGCAGTTCAAAATGGGAGTATTTCCAAATTTTAATCTAAGTACTCCAGTCAAGTATCCCAACTTTATATATTCTCACACCCTTAACCCCCCTGTTCCAGTTACACCGAAGCCCTCGAACACGTCCATTCCAACCGTCAACCAAACCAATACTGTTTTGAGTTCCGTATGTCCAGCGCACCCACCTAACCATGCACTCCCAACTTCTTCCGCGTGCCCTCCTAACCTCAAGCCAACCTCTTCCGACCACTCCACCACCTCTGCTCCGATTTCCGTCTGTCCCACCTCTCCTCTATCTACGCCAATTCTTGCACCCGCTACTTCCTCCGCATGCCCACCTAATTCCATGCCGTCATCCTCCGACACTGTCGCCCCGTCTCAATCAACTTCTACCTCCGTTAACCCGCCCATTCCGTTAGCCAAAACTCCTTTATCCGAACATCACTCATTTATCGATCCCCTTCTCCCACCTACAGTTAAATTGACTTTGCGTTCTGCTGATTCTAGCGATGGACGATACCTCTTGTCCCGTTTACGGGACCGTCGCATTTATGACAACGTACGTCTATTTCTAGCCTATCTCCACGACAAACCGAACTCCGTCTGTGTTGAAGGTAAAACGAGCACCAACGTCATGTTAAGTATACAACAAGAAGGCCTGCCCACAGACCCATCAGTCTTACTCCAACTCTTCACTAAATACCATGAATCATTCAACATACCTTCCCATAAGGTTTCAGAAGATCTATCTACCTATGCTGCGTACGTCAGTTCTCGGCGTATTTCCCATCTTCAAAAAAGTCGTAACGACTCCTTAAACTACTTTCGTTCCTAACCCCCTTGATTTCCCTATTTCTGACTTCCCCTCTATTGCACCCGCGGTTTCCGATCAAGATCCTCTCCCCAACAGCTTGTCGGTCTATTACCAGAACGTAAGAGGACTTCGTACAAAAACAACAAATATTTTCCTTAACTCTCACAAATTCCCGCACGAAATTCCTACGAGCACCCTCATGCCGTTTCAGGCTCCGAGTCTTCTTTATCCTTCAATTTTCGTAAAGGCGACTTTGACAAATTAAATCACTTGCTCCTCAACTCTAATATTGGGGATATCCCTCAACATCTCCCAGTTGACGTTGCTTTAGAGGCGTTCTACTCGGAAATACACGCTTGTCTTACACAATCTATCCCTCTTCTTCCTCGTAAAAACTACTCCTCATCCCCCGTATGGTACGACAAAGAATTGCGCTCTCTTCGCAACAGGAGAAATAAACGTTGGCAAACTTTTCTTCTAACCCAGACTGAGTCTGACTATTCTTCCTATCTATCTGCTTATACCTCTTTTTCTGAACGTTGTGATACCCTCTACCATGAGTACCTCCAACGGATGGAAACTAGCCTCATATCCGACCCCAAGCGTTTTTATAGCTTTATTAATTCTAAGAAGAAATCCAATGGTTACCCTTCCACCCTAAAGCTCGAGAATACCTCTTCATCTGATCCTAAGGTTATCGCTAACCTCTTTGCACACTTCTTCAGTAAATCTTTCAGCGACAATTCTCTACAACCCGACCTTAACTATTTTGCATTCATGGACAAATGCACTCAAACGTCGTTTTCATCTTTTGACCCGGATCCTGAACTAATCGCCGCCAGTATTAATAGGCTTGTGGACGACTTTCACCCAGGTCCTGATGGGATTCCGGCCATCGTTCTGAAAAAGTGTGCCATGCATCTAGTCCAACCCCTTACTTTGATTTTTCGTCTCTCGGTCACTCAAGGGGTTTTCCCTCAATTATGGAAAATTTCGTATATTATTCCCATCTTCAAAAAAGGTTGCAAGAACGATGTGTCCAACTACAGACCCATTGCTAAATTATCATCCATACCTAAACTATTCGAAAAATTGGTCTATGATTCCATGTTCTTCCACTGTAAGTCTATCTTCTCACTCTACCAGCATGGCTTCCTCAAAGGTAGATCTACAATCACCAACCTTACTGACTTCGTCTCTCAAACCCTATGTGCCCTGGAAAACGGTAAAGATGTTGATGTTATAGCCACCGATTTTAGTAAAGCCTTCGACAAGATCTCCCATAACGTTATCTTGTTCAAACTCGATCGCCTAGGCTTCCCCCCCCCAGATTCATCTCCTGGATTCGATCCTACCTCAACAACCGTCAGTATAATATTCTTTTCAGTTCATCCATTTCTAACCCTATTGTCGCTCGTTCCGGCGTCCCTCAGGGCAGCCACCTTGGTCCATTGATTTTTATCCTCACAATAAATGATGTTGAATGTGTCATCAAACACTCAGAGTTGTCCATCTATGCCGATGACATGAAAATTATCAAACATATCTCCTCCACTACCGACTCTCTTCTCCTGCAAGAAGACCTCGATTCATTCATCACATGGTGCATGAAAAACTTTCTGGAGCTCAATGTCTCCAAATGCCAGTCCATCTCTTATTCCCGCAAGCGTCTTACCACCACCCCGAGGGTCTATATGTTAACCGACGTACCAGTCCCTATCGTTACCTCTTTGTGTGACTTAGGAATAATCTGTGATAGTGAACTCAATTTCCGTTCCCACATTGACAGCATAATTAACAGAGCTAACTCCGCGCTAGGGTTTGTGAAGCGCTGGTCTAGAGAGTTCTCCAATCCTTATGTTTCCAAATCTCTCTACGTCTCCTTCGTTAGACCACTCCTTGAATATGCCAGCCAGGTATGGTCCCCTACACAAACAACTCACATTAATAGGATTGAATCTGTCCAGCGTAGGTTTATTCGCTTCGCTCTACGTGATCTTCCGTGGGTTGACAGATTCAACCTTCCTCCCTATGAAAACCGTCTGAAACTGATCGACTTACAACCGCTAAGCAAACGTCGTGATGTTTCCGACATTCTCTTCATTTACCAATTATTAACTGGTGCCATAGACTGCCCCTCCATCCTGCAATCTTTACCCATCTATACCAATCCCCGTAACCTTAGGTCCACTCCCCTTTTCCGACTCGACCGCCATCGCACAAACTACGGTCAAAGCGAGCCAATTACCAGGATGTTACGAAAAGTCAACGACCTTTCCTCTTTTGACTTCCATATGAGTAAATCATCACTCCACAAAGCCCTATATCTTGACCCCGCCCATCTTGATCCTGATCGCCTACTTTAATTTTTCTTCCTTACGCCCTCTGCCATTAATCAATATATATAGCTCATATTGTAGCTTATACCTTTTATGTATTTATTCTTATTATTCATTTATTATAGTCTGTTGAATTAGTATTAAGTTATAGCTTGTATTTTATTTTTTATTTTTGTATTTTTTTACGTAATAGCTTGTATTAAGCTTAAATAAATAAAATAAATAAATAAAGAATCGGTGCACCTCCTCCAATCCAGCGGCTAAGAAATTTTTCACTTAGTATTATCTTCACAATGTTAGCCATATGCGCTGGTACTCAATCGTGTTGGTGAAACATTCCCCTACGATTATCCATAGGATTCTCCTCTAGTAGATCTCGCAGTGTATTGCCCAAAAAGTCCGCATAAATGTCACTATTAAGCACTTGCGGCAAAATGAATGGTCCTATGAATGTAGTTGCCGATGATACCAGCCCAAACATTGACACTGAATCTCTGGTGGAATGAGGTCACCTTTGACCCTGTGTGGGTTAGTGTTCGACTAGGTATGGAGGTTATGGGAGTTCGTGATATCATTTCTGGTGAATTGACATTCATATGTCCACAGAATTCGGTCCAGAAACGCTATGTCGTCAATGTCGCGTTCCAGAATCAAGGTCCTAAATGTCAGACTCTCCTTCCAGTAGTCCTTGGGCTGGGTGATGATGATATGGACGTAATACCCTTCGATGAATAACCCTCTAAACCTTAGATGACGACACTCGTAATCGCCTTGTGAATCGTTTCGTGCTCGTCTCAGGGTCCTGCCTCACGATGGTGATTATTTGCTGTTTGAATCTGTCTACCCACGGAAGATCACGTAGAGCGAAGCGAATGAACCTACGCTGGACGGATTCAATTCTGTTAATGTGGGTTGTTTGTGTAGGTGACCATATCTGGCTGGCATACTCAAGGAGAGGTCTAACGAAGGAAATATAGAGAGATTTGCAAACATAAGGATTGGAGAACTCTCTAGATCAGCGCTTCACAAACCCTAGCGCGGAGTTAGCTCTGTTAATTATGCTGTCAATGTGGAAACGGAAATTGAGTTCGCTATCACAGATTATTCCTAGGTCACATACAGAGGTAACTGGTACGTCGGTTAACATGTATACTCTCGGGGTGGTAGTAAGATGCTTGCGGAAATAAGAGATGGACTGGCATTTGGAGACATTGCGCTCAAGAAAGTTTTTCATGCACCATGTGGTGAACGAATCGAGGTATTTGTGCAGGAGAAGAGTTTCGTGGTGGTAATATGTTTAATTATTTTCAAGTCATCAGCAAAAATACAGCTCTGAGTGTTTGATGACAAAATCAACATCATTTATTATAAGGATGAAAATCAATGGACCGAGGTGGCTGGTCTGAGGGACGCCGGAACGAGCGACAATGGGGTTAGAAATGGATGAGCTGAAAAGAACATTGTACTGACGGTTGTTGAGGTAGGATTGAATCCAGGAGATGAATTGTGTGGGGGGGGGGGGGGGGGGGAAGCCTAGGCGATCAAGTTTAAACAGGAAAACGCTATGGGAGATCTTGCCAAAGGATTTACTAAAATCGGTGGCGATAACATCAACATCTTTACCGTTTTCCAGGGCACATAGTGTTTTGGAGACGAATTCGGTAAGGTTGGTGGTTGTAGATCTGCCTTTGAGGAAGCCATGCTGGGGGAGTGAGAAAATAGACTTACAGTGGAAGAACATGGAATCATAGACCACTTTTTCGAATAGTTTAGGTATGGATGATAACTTAGCAATGGGTCTGTAGTTGGATACATCCTTCTTGCAGCCTTTTTTGAAGATGGGAAATATAAAAGAGTTTTTCCATAATTGAGAAGAAACCCCTTGAGTGACCGAGAGGCGGAATAGCAAAGCAAGGGGTTGAACTAGATGCAAGGGATACTTTTTCAGAACGATGGCCGGAATGCCGTCGGGACCTGGGTGAAAGTCGTCCTCAAGCCTGTTAATACTGGAAGCGATTAGGTCGGGGTCGGGGTCGAAAGATGTAAACGACGTTTGAGTGCATTTGTCCAACAATAAAAAATAGTGAAGGTCAGGTTGTAGGGAATTGTCGCTGAAAGATTTACTGAAGAAGTGTGCAAAGAGGTTGGCGATAACCTTATGATCATACGAAGAGATATTCTCGAGCTTTAGGATGGAGGAGTAACCATTGGATTTCTTCTTGGAATTAATTAAGTTATAAAAAATCTTGGGGTCGGATATGAGGCTAGTTTCCATCCGTTAGAAGTACTCATGGTAGAGGGTATCACAACGTTCGGAAAAAGAGGTATAAGCAGACATGTAGGAAGAATAGTCAGACTCAGTCTGGAAATGAGACAAATGCATGGAAACAATTCAGCTTGAGGTCCTAAAATAAGATTTCTTAGCAAAAACAACAGCTTAGAAGGAGACTTTCAGCATATTAAAGGGGCCGACAGCATATCCACAATTTGGGAATGTAACAAAACAGAAGAAGTCACACCATATAGTCCTTTTTTCCATTTTGTTACGGAACGTATGAAGCCAGTTTTTGGTATAACAGTTTTTTAGGATTAGGTTTTGCTTTAGAATTAGTCTCTTAAAATTCAATTCAAGTGAGTTTTAAGAACAGACTTTGCGTGGCCGCGTAGTACAAAAAGAAGATCCTTAGATAGGAAGAACCTCTAATCGGTAAATCATGGCAAAAGTTTTGTTCAGGGTAAATCGATGATATCGCCCTATGCCTCAAAATAGATAGAAATTATTTTGCAAGGGTGTTGGTTTATTGATTATTGATTCACATCCTTATCTATATACAATTCTAAGTACAGTAAATCCAAAAAATAGAGAGAAAAAGAAAAGAAAAATCGTGATACTCAAAAGAAAGAAAATTCAGTTAATAATTCATGAACATAAAGAGTACAAGAGATAAATAGTGCAAATAAACTAAGCCAATGACTAATATCGTCTGTCTGGATCTGGCAAATTAAATAACATGGGGATACAAATAACACCTTGTGTCCTTCCTAATCTGAGAAGTCATTCGGCACGTATCCAACATTTTCTACATTTATTTATGCATTATATTCCGTTACTAGTATTTTCCTATAATTTAGAGCAGCTTTCAGATATTGATACAATGTTTCCCAGTTTTCACCATTTAAGATCGCTAAAAGATCATTATTATTTAAAATATCTTTTCCAAACCATAGTCGTCTAAATTCTGAAAAAATGGGGCATACTACTATAAAATGACCTAAATCTTCTTCTTCATTGCGGTTACATAGAGAGCATAGTGAGTTGCCTGAGTTACGCCAGGGCGAAGCATTCAGCCAAAAGAGTCCCACTCGACATTTTAAAATAAGTCTAATTTTATCTATTCTATTCGAATCAATGAAGTACCTTCGTCCAGCGCGATCGTAATCTAACGCGTTATAGAGGCCGTGACGTATGCTTTGTCGTCCCTTCTGTATTTTGAGGTCCCACAGAAATTTGGCTAGCTTGTCAGTTAACTTCCCCAGTGAGCATTTAAAATCATTTAAATTTATGCCTACAGTGAATTGGTCATCAAGATCTTTCCATTTTGCAAACCAAAATATCTCCTTCTCCATTGTTTTATAGGCTAGCATCTTTGGTAGCCTTTCGTTCGGCATATCTTATAGCATTGTTATCAAATATTTATAGTGGTTTTGAATGGTATAGAGGTATAGATCGGGCACTTTAAGTTCCAGGTTCCAGGTGCATAGTTGGGGGTATGTTTGAGAAGGCCAATTAGCTTCTTGAGGAAATACCTCAACAGTTTTTCAACTTCATCAAAATGGTTGTAACCCCACACCTGGCTAGCATAGCACATTATGGAGCGAGCAACCGCGTTAAAGATTTGAAACTTTGCGCTATGAGGTACACGTTTTAGCCGCATAAGGCTGTTCCATGTTATATATATATATTTTTTGCGCTTTCCAGTTTTTCTTCGAGATGTTTCCTCATGGATAGACCTGGTGTTAAAGTAAAACCTAAGTATTTGTAGGAGTTGACAACTTCTATGGGCTCATCTTCTAATTTCCAATTCTCAGTTGCTGTTGTCCTTCCCCCTCTCCTGAACATTATTATTTTTGTTTTGTCAAGGTTAACTCTAAGTGACCACAGTTTGCAATATACATTAAGATTGTTTATCATTACCTGTAAACTTGCTGGGCTATCCGCTAACATTAATAAGTCGTCAGCATAAAGAAGCAGCCGCACATGTATACCTTCAACGGTAATCCCACCTCCCACTGCGTCATGCAAGTCGTTGATGTATATGGAGAACAAGAGGGGGCTTGCAGGGCATCCCTGTTTGAGGCCTGTGTGAGTTTCGAAATTTGGAGATAGCTTCTCTCCATTCCACACAGATGCTTTTGTTCCGCTGTACAGACTCTTAAAAATCCCTATCCATTTTGACGAGACCCCTATGCTGTAGAGCTTGTAGAACAGTTTATCCCTGTTGATTGTATCAAATGCTGCCTTGAAATCTACAAAACAACCGTACACTTTCTTGCAACCTATAGACCAGCTTAGATGAATGATACTCACTAGATTATATATGTTATCTGTAGTAGAATATTTCCGTCTAAAACTCGCTTGGTATTCGTACGGAATGTAATTGAGCATTTCCCATTTTTCAAATCTGTTCACAGGAACACTCACAAACATTTTAGCCACAACATCTATAAATGATAGGCCTAACTACATTAGGGTCGCCTTTTTTGAAAATAGGGAAGATAATTGCCATACGGAATGCCTCAGGTACAGATCCACTTTCGTATATATTATTAAATGCTGCAGCCAAATATCGGAGAAAACTGGGTGTTGCGTTCTTGAAGAATTCGTAAGTTATTCTATCGTGACCTGGAGCTTTGTTATTTTTTGCTTTACCTAGCACCTCCAGTATTTCCTCCACACTAATAGTTCTATCTAGCACATCATCTTCTATATGAGGTTCAACGTAATGAATGGCATTCTGAAACATTTCGGGGTTTAACAAATTTCTAAAGGGTGCAAGGGTGTTGTTAATTTTTAATAGGAATCCATACGTGGAAGTTTATTGTGTACGATTCAGAGCTCTATTTATGGAACCGCCAAGTTTTTGCTGTGTGTTATTTTTTTTTTCTATAAAAGCAAGAATTTCAAATGAAACCAAACTGGTCCTGAGGCCGATGTTGAATATATCTTTGTCGAAGTTTTCAGTGGAGGTTCCAAATGCCTGATTGCCTGTGTTTACAAACCGCCTCACATCAATAATCTTAGTTCTTTGAAAGATGCGCTATCTCAAATTTGCGATTCGTATAATCAGATTATAATGGTAGGAGATTTTAACATTAATGTACTCATTTCTAACAATTCTATGAGGGAATTTAATAGTATGATTAATTCATTTGGTTTATCCATTGTTAATTCTCTTCCTACTCATTTTACGAATAGTTCATCTACACTTTTAGACCTCCTTATTACTGATAGTTTAGAATCGGTTCTTTTTCAGAATCAAATAGCCTTCCCTGGGTTTTCTAACCACGATTTTTTATTCCTAACTTACGACTTTAACGCTGCGGCAAATGAACTGGATTTTTCCTTCTTCGACTTAAATGGTGTAAACTTGGACAATCTCCTGATTTCTGCTGCTGAAATTGATTGGGGCCGCATTTACACCTTACCATCAGCGAATGAACAGTTGGAATACCTCGAAAATAATGCAACTGTTCTCTTCCACGACCATGTTCCTATCAAAACGCGGAGGATTCCCGATGCCAAATGTCCCTGGTTCACTTACAGAATTAGGAAGTTGATCTTAAAACGAGATGAGGCATTTCGAAGATGGAGGCGCTTTCGCACCCCAGAGACTCGCGAGTTTTTTCGACGCTTACGAAACCGAACAAATAATGAAATTACTCGATCTAAGGTTCTATTCTTCTCATCGAAACTAAATCGTAATTTGCCCACCAAGAAACTTTGGTCCAATCTCAGGGATTTTGGTCTGGGCAAAGATAAGAATGAAGAGGTGACTGCGGACGCCAATGTCCTTCACAGGACTTTTGTGGGACCTCCTCCAGCAAACGCTTATTATTCAGGTGTCGCTAATGATGATGCTCCTTGGCAAATATCAGAGAACTCACTGCAATATTTCGATTTTGCTCGTGTTACAATTGATGATGTATCTCTGGCTCTCTCATCTATTAGATCTCGCGCAGTCGGTCTTGAAAATATTTGCGCATCCTTCATTAAACTAATCGCGCCTTTTATTTTGCCAAGCCTCTTACATATTTTTAACACCATAATGCTTACTGCGACTTTTCCTGATAGGTGGAAGCGGGCAAAGGTTATTCAAATTCCAAAGAAACCCGGTCACAATTGCGGAGGATTTAGGCCCATATCGATTTTGCCATTCTTTTCTAAAGTTTTTGAAAAGGTTCTGTACTCGCAAATATACAGATATGTTAGCGATCAGAACCTACTATGTCCGCTTCAATCTGGTTTTAAACCGCGACATAGCTGTACAACAGCTCTACTCAAGATATCAGACGATATTCGCTCGGCCATAGACTCTGACAGGCTTACTATTCTGGTACTGCTCGACTACTCTAAAGCCTTTGATAGCGTTGACCATGCAATTTTCATTAGAAAGCTTGTCGATAAGTTTCATTTCTCCAGATATGCTTGCAAGCTTATTTGGACATATCTGCATGGCCGTGAGCAGACTGTATTTGCCAATGGATCGTTCTCCGACTGCCTTGTTCTTCATGCTGGTGTTCCACAGGGTTCTATTTTGGGACCTTTGCTTTTCTCAATTTTTATAAATGACCTTCTATGCAGAGTTAATGAGGATTTGAAGTCGATATCGGAATGGGCTGAGGACAATAAGCTCTCTCTCAATCCCTCTAAGTCAGAGTCGATAGTGATTTTTAAACATGAGGTTGATACTTCTCTGTTTCCGCAGATAATGTTAAACAGATCAATAATTTCATACAAGGACTCGGTAAAAAATCTAGGAATTATTTTTAATAAGACACTCACTTGGAATAATCATATAGACTTAACTGTGTCCCGCATTTATGGAACGCTACGAAAACTTTCTGCTTCTGCTCATTTCGTTCCGCAGGCTACTAAGATCATACTGGTTAAGTCTCTAATTTTACCACTGATCACGTACGGTTGCGAGATCTTCTGCAGAATCGATTCAAACTCGAAAAGAAAACTTAATGTTGCCTATAATTCTGCAGTGCGGTATGTTTTTAATCTAAGGCGCTTTGATCACGTCTCTCCTTACGTCGGCTCAATACTTCAATGTCCAATTTTAAAATTTTTTGAATTTCGCTCGTTAATGTTTCTAAGAAATCTTATTGTTAAGAGGACTCCTAATTACTTATTTGAGAAGCTTAATTTCAATCAATCAGCTAGAGCAGTCACATTTGCCATTCCTCGTTACCAGTGCTTAATTACTCAGAGACAGTTCTTTGTTGAATCTGTTAGAATGTGGAACAATATTCCTTTGAACCTTAGGAGGGCCGCTGGCGGCAGTCGATTCGGGAGCGAACTTTTTGACTTCATCTCACGGGTTTGATTTAGGTACACGAACGCATTTAGAGGTGATTGGTAGAGGGATAGATAGCTGTGTTGTTTTAGATCTTTTATTTCATCTTGAAATCTATGTATATATGATATGTTTTAGGTATTAATAATTAATAAGTCTAATGTTATTTTTTTTCAGCTCGTAGCATATTATGAATATTTGAATTTATTGTAACCTACACATAGTTAGAAGTTAAGCTTATTTGTGTAGAGTCCTAGAAATAAATGAAATGAAATGAAATGAAATGAAACCAATAAAATCAGCGCAATAAATCAAAATAAATCTATACACAAGACTTTAACAAATATCACTATATTCAGGATGGAGAATGGAGTTTTTACCTGCCATGAATTCTACCTATACAAAATATTTATTCCCTACAGGTGCACAGTGCTTATATCTTACAACTTTCTTTATAAAGGGCTCAATTAAAATGAGAGCAGAGATATTTCGTCAAACTGATATAGTACTCAGCAACCTTTTCCAACCGCATTGATAGAACCTTCCTTCAATTGAATAGCTTCTGTAAATGTTTGCGAGACCTCGGTGTATGGCTGTGTTGCTCGCTATTATATATATTATGATGCAACTACACCTGTACAATTTGGTGAAAGTTTAATCAATAAAAGTTCTGGGTATTAAGTGTTGTGCTCCGTGTACATTTTGTTAAGAGTGAAAAATTGTAAAAGTTTGATTTCAACCAAGAGATTCAGGTGCAGTAAATCAAATACAAATGGATCCAACAAAACACCTCGGAAAAATGTAAGTAGCTCTTTCTTTCGGTGAAATTCCTCAAACATGTTCTGAAAGACAGCGTAAGTGCAACATAGAGGAAGTGATGACCTGAAGTTACTTTTTTCTACATGCAGTTCTGTCCTAAGTAATTACATACAACCCCTTCCAACCGATAAAAAAATTTGCAATTTCCGGAAATTCAGAGCTTGACCGAAGATTCATATGCTCGAATCCAATCAAGTGCCAGAGAAGGAAAAATTGGCAGCCCGTACAAAGCGAATTAAAACTCAATCAAAGGTCTTGTTGGGAAATCAATGCTAGCCCAGCAGGAATCTACGATAGATTCAGTTCGAGCGGGCATAGAAACAAGGACACTGTAGAACAGTTTGCTTGATGAAAATTCAATTGGATCTTTCTGCAAGAACTTACTGCAAAAGGGTTCAGACTGTTGCAGAATTGGGAATATGTGCCAACAGCAAAAAACTCACTTTGAGCAAGTTTGATATTTTGAAGGATTCTGATTTATCCGGTCTGCTGGATATTTAAGTTGACTTTTATGGAGTGTCGTCTGTGTCTCCGTCCGTGTGATGATCATCCCTTAACATCAGTACGGGAGAATTTTCGGTTGAGGGTTAATTGAAAATGGCGCACCAGTTGACAGCAAAGCTTTTTGGCAAAAAGCCGGAGAGTCGAGTCACTTTTTAATTAACCCATGTGTAAAGCACTCAATTAGGCCTGATTTCGGTGCAGGCAAGGGTGTCACACAGGGTTCCATTATGGAAATTCTTTAATACATTCGCGAATTTCGGATCACACAGGGCTGAAGGAATTTTCTTAAATAATTAAGATATGTACGGTGAGCGCCAACTAAGGGTTGAAAACAACGTCTGGATTTGAGACGCTACTAAATTTGTGACGAAAGTGATAAATTGGAGAAAGTTTGGGAGCATTCCACTTCGACCTAAATCTAATTATCTTGCTGAAACACCTAAAACTTTATAAATTACTCCCGGAAGTTCTAAGCCAGATTACGAAAGTTGGGCTGCATGAACGATGTACGTTCCAGACTAAACATCGTCGTGGAGTGTTCACATAAACTTCGGAAACAATTGCAAGTAACTGGGAATAGTTGTTTTTTACGAAATTTCCGAGTTCGATTAAAAAGGAGGAGAAGTTTGGTAAAAAGTTTTCTTTCCTCATAAGTCTTGTTCGGCGAAATCTTTTAGCTTTGCAGAAAACGGCTGGCTCTTCTGGCACAAGCCACATTGTCCGACTGACTTCTCTTAGTTAATTTTTTTTTTCTTAAACTCACCGGGAAGCTTGCCTAAGTCCTTACTATCGTTAAACAACCGAAAAAGTTTGTTTGATTGTTTTTCTCGTTTATGTGCCGGCATGTGGTAGTGTGCAGATACTTTCTTCCGCTGGGTGCAACTCTAAGAAGAAGTTTTCCGGGAAAGTTTTCTTCATTCAGAAATTGAGTTTCTCTAGATTTTTACTTTTTTGATGAATTTTAAGGAGAAATTGCAAATTTATGGAGTCGCGAAAGTTTAAAAGGTTGTTTGGACGCGATTATCTTGGTAAAAGGTAATGTTATTGCAGTAAAGCAAGAAAGGATAACTCGGTTTGGATATTTAAAGTTATAGTATTCGACTAGACAGTCTAAATCGAAGTTAGTAAAAAATCTCTATGAGGTTATATTCACATGAAGAGAAAGATACACCTACTAACTCAACGTTACTATGGTTATTAAATCAAATTCAAATTTATTTAAATAAGCGCTACACTAGTGAGAATTATTTAATAATTAAATATAATATGAAAAAAGTAAAAACACTTGTTTTACTTCCATATAATAAGAGCAAAACAATTTTTTTTGGAATGGTGATTGCTCAGAAATATGAGCGCTCAAAAAAAATGATGGATGTTTCGACCGAAAGTGCAAGCTGGTCATCATCAGCGTGGTACTTGCACTTTCCACCACGGACATCCATGACGGAAGGTCAAAAATTCAACTCAGTTTTAAAACTAAGTACGAATTATTTATGAAGAGGATTTTTAGTCCATCAATTTTATAAAATACCAATACCGGTTAAATATTGCTTCATCAGAGAGTTTCCTTTCGATTAATATATTAGTTTAATCAGAATACAATCAACTAAATTAAGCTAGTAATAATAATGTTAAAAACAAAAAAAAGATCAAATATTTAGAAAGTTGAGCCCACCGCGGCTCCTAATTCCAAGCTGAAGAGTACTCCAGAGCCTGACGGATTGAAACAAGAATTGTCTCTCAGTAACTCGTAAATGAAAATTTGGAGCCGACAGCGAGTGAGTGATTTAATTTAATGAGAGTTAATTGGTCTGTTTATTCAGGATAAGTAATTTTGTGAAGAAACGTTACAGTTCGAAGACTGAGGTAATTAGAAAGGTTGCATTCCAAGATTGAATTACAATATGGTGAGACAAGATTAAATCGTTTGTAATCTATGGTCAAGTATTTTCATTTGTTGATGACCTCTATCACACCATTCTGCCTTCTGACGTGTTCCTCCTATTTGGTGACTTCAACTGGCCTGCTGTCATAGCTTACTCGAGATACAAGCTCGGAAAACATGACAGTTCGACCATTTTACCACCGAGCATTTCGTCATTATTTCATTTTTTGTACCACAGATTAACCAATCCTTGTACACACAAATAAAACTGCACAGTCTCGTAACGCTGATGTCATTGATGTATTTTAAGCTCAATACTTCAACTAAACGAGGACAAAAGAGTTTTCTCTTTAAAAAACCTGAAAATTGTATAAAATGTTTGTATTATTCAGGACATTTGTAGGTTAATCTCAAGTAAAATCCAATTTAAGACTTTAAATATATTTAAATACTACGAGAAAGTACAATTCCACAAACTTGTCCTTATGGCTACTGTAACAAATTTTGTTTTGTTTACACCACCAATGCTCAGCTGTTAATGTCAGCTTCCGGGCTTGTATCTAGAGTAGGCTGTACTGCTGTGGATTGAGTGGGCACGGATAGGGCCGTCGAGAGGGGGGGGGGGGGGGGAAGGAGGTAAACCTCCCGGGCCCGGGCTTTCAAAGGGGCCCCCGTCATTGAAGTCATCAACAGAAAATTTTTACATTTTAATTATATATAAAAAAATGTTTCACGATCGAAAAAGTGTAATATACTAGACAGATTTTACATTGAAACTCACTCATTCGATTGTATATGAGCTCGTAAACGTTTAATCCCGTACCCGAACTTCCTTCCGCGTGGGCCCGTATGTGGTACCCCCGTCTCTACGGGCCTGGGCACGGACGAATAGGGATTACTGCCATCATTGTCTTCTGCTCCTGCGTTTGTTGCATCGTTTCTGGATGACATTGCTTCTGTTGGTTTGACGCAGACTTGTGGTGTGCCCTTAGAATATAAAATAAAACAGGAGTGGCTGAAATTAAGCGACCACCATCCAAGTTGTGTTGGGAACCACTTGCGGTTGTGTGCGAAATTCAGTGCAGGAGTAATTATTAAAAAGGTAAGGAGCGTGGCATTGAAATTAAATTTGAAAGTAGTTCAAAGTCACTAATTAACTGTATATTTTTGAATTAAAGTAATTATTGACATCATTTAAGATGGTATTAGAACGTCATTAATGCAAAATATTATAATATTTTAAATAAATTTGAATCAATTTAAGCAGGTAATGGGTAGGTAATGTTTTCTGGAATCGTCTATGAAATATGGTACCCTGATTTTTGACATTTACAATCTCGTAAGTAAACAAATCCGTATCTTAATTTTGCAAACATAAACTATTTGTTTTTAGTTGATATATTCATAAATTATCCTAATTATCGCTACAAGGAGGCGGAGTTGGATCAATTCGTTGAGCCGCACGACCACCATGCCATGGGTCTCGGGTTCGAGACCAGGTCTACCCGTGAGCTTTTTTTAAGAAATTAAAATAATTCACTCCGTCTCTGGGCTGTTGTCTAGCTCTCATCAATGTAAAAACAAGACTTTCAATGGAGCCTTCCTTATTGAATACGATACAAGCGTAAATTTATCAACGTTCAAAGGCATATTGTAAGCAATACACCAAGCATTAAAAGATCGAAGATCAGAGTTCAGCCTAAAACAATCGTTAGAGACAACACGAAAAATTTTAGCATCGTCAACATAACATAAAATTGTCGAGTTTGCTAAGATGGAGCCGATGTCGTTAATAAAAATAATAAATAGAAGCGGATCCAAATGGCTGCCTTGGTGCACCCCAGAAGTGACCGAAATTACACGAGAGAGGGAAACAGAACACGCTGTGTTCGGTCGGAGAGAAAGAAAAGAGATGGAAAACCCAACATAGTAAGCTTAAAAACAAGTAACTTGTGGTCAATCGATTTTGCATTGACCACAAGTTACTTGTGGTCTTTTCGTGAAAATACAATCAACCTGTTCACCAGCCTCAACGGCGGAAATTCTATGATTAGAGAACACCACAAGGTTAGAAGTCGTTGATCAACCTTTAATAAAATCCTGCTGGAAGGGTCCCAAGAACGGTTTGCAGTAAAAAGTAAGGACATCACAAACCATTGCTTCGAAAAGCTAAGGGATGGCAGACAAATTAGCAATAGGCCTATAATTATAGATATCGTCCTAAGAAAAGTATACAAAAGATTACCGTTGTGCACTACAGTATCAGGAACACGAGTCATTGTTAATTCGAGGTGGATTTTAAGACGGCAGTTTCGTCAAACACTAAGTCTGCGGAATAAGGGGAAGTCGGCGGAAGCGTTGCCAAATTAATTAAATCGTTACAGCTAAAAAACAGTTAGAATTCAAAAACGCAGTGTTAAAGAAATCACCAATGGTCGCGTAAACGCAGCGTAGAGGGGTATCCATTACAGTTACGCACGGAATTAATAAATTTCCAGAATTGCTTCGCCTCTATGTGTAGGATGTGCTAAAAGGCAATATAAAAAGCTTCGAGTGTTGACTGAAACTGGGAAACATAGCGTGGAATAGTCAATATCGCTTCTCGGTGTACAAAATCTCTTCCAAGCATGAAACTTGAAAAAAACTTTTTAAGTGATTCATATACTTATTGAGCCAAGGCTACAATGTGCGAGAGTTTCTAGATTTAGAGAGACGAACACGTCTCGCTCGTCCAGAACATTCAACCAATCACAGGCAGAAATCCATTTGTTAAGTTTGCAAAGATCAGCTTTTTAAAATTACAACAGTAATCATTAGATTCTCTCTCTGGTTTTTATAACCCCTTGTGGGGCATAGGGCATCTACTACACCTACTCTCCATCTGGTCCGGTTCTGCGCCAATGCCTTCAACTGTGGCTACGGGAGGGAATTCTCCCGATACCAGGATTGCCAAATCATCAGCATATGCGACAGCCTTAATTCTGTCTTTGTTGAGTTTAAGAAGTATTTTATTCATTACGATCCGCCAAAGTAAGGGAGACAGAACTCCACCCTGAGGCATACCATGATTTAGAGCGAACGTTATTGAATGCCCCATCTATGTCTAAGAGTGAATTTTTTGTATTTTAATGAGTATTCAAACGTACGTACAACCTCGTGCAGAGCCTCGTGGATCTTTCCTTATGGTAAGCATGCTGGGATTCTGACAAAAGGTTTCTTAACAGAGTTAACACGCCTTAGGTCCGAGGAACATGATTGAGAACAACCCGTGAAGATAGCATCCAGCCAGCTCGCTTCTCAGTCTGGTAGCTTTAGTAACATAATTGGGATGGTTCTATCTGGCCCAGGGGATTTGTATTGGGCAAAGCTGTTCATATCCTAGATAGTTCTTTCTCTGATGATGATGGCTTCAACTTCCTGGTTTGTTATCTAAGTACGAATTATAATTATGTTGGAGTAGTAGAGGGAAACTTCGGTGGCATGTTTTTTGAAGCAATAGTCGAGCTCAGACCCGTTCCCGAAAGAAGCACGTGGGCACTAGAGTTGCTCGGCCAAATATCAGGGCCTCGCCCCCGCTGTCCACGCCGTGTGTCAATGCGTGTACAAATAATTGAGTCATGGCCAGCTCCAGTATGCGCTGAAATAAGAGAAACAACTTCATCAGCGGTGGTGTCATGATGATCTCTTAACGACAAAAACATGTCGTGCAAAGCAGCTGTTCTCCAAATCAATAGCATCGAGTGAAGAAGATGTGCAATATAGTCGCAGGTGGCCTTACCAAATGATAATAATACATATGTAGATCGGATGAAACAGCAGGCGGCGGACTTAAAAGGGCCTATCATGGATGTTGAACGCTGATACGAGGTGGATCGAGCTCCGCTCATTGATGAGGACGATGGAAGACATTGATGACAGCAATGGAAAAAATAACTAGTTAAAGGTGATATTCAGCATTAAGTTCCCGTTAATTCATAACATCATCAACATCTTAACATCCACATTTTAACATTCCAAATCCTCATAACGACTGTCTTATCTTCAGTTAACCATCCAGTGACTATTTCATAGTGAATCTACACAGAGACCAATATTATCCTATGGACCAACCAGAACTAGGCAAATGCAGTGAAATCGTAGGTTATAATTAACTTTGGCGGCAGCATAATCCCACATTCAACCTCAATTAAAACCATAGTCGATGTGAGATGGAACTTCTCAACCATAGGATTTCAGTATCTCCAGAGTGCAAATTTAGAATAACCAAGCCTTCGAAGTTATGGATACAACTACACAGCCCGAACACATGAATCTACATATTGGATCGAGAGTACATATTTTACATAATTTCCGGCATAGAAGGCATACCAATGGTTCTACGGTATTCTCAAAGTCAGATCAGATTGCAATCTTAAGCAACAATCAATGGTTATCAGCGGACACAATCTTTACAACAGCCGTCTAGATTCATCCTAGATTCCCGGAATAAACATAGCACATCACTTGCGAAAATTTCAAGTCCTTTCAAGTTCAGCTCCTTATAATCGACGTCAACCAATTTCGCCTCAAAGTAATAACCACACTCAATTTGTGTTCTCAAACGTGACTGGGGATGATGTTACGCTTCATTTCATCGCTGGACCTATTTACTATATGTTCAACACAGTGTTGCGTCTGTTCGACGTTATGTTGAGTCCCGTCAAATTACAATTTTGTATTTGCTGGATTTTTCAGAAGCATTTGATTGCATCCATCACACCATTTTACATGAAAAATTATATTAACACAATCTTATTTTAGTAGTTCGACAGCTAATTTTCTATTATCTTATCTAACTAGGTCGGAGTCAAACAACTGCCATTAAAACGTGTTCCTAAAGACCTAGGATAACGTCCACAGGAGTACCGCAGGGGTCTATTTTAGGTCCACTGCTATTTACTATGTATATTAATGATATTGAACACATATGAATATTGTTCCATTTTAATGTATGCCGATGATGTTAAGTTGTTGTTTTGTTCGCCTTTACAAAACATTGTAATTAATATTGCTAAATTCAATCAAGACTTAAGGAGTATTGCTCTATGGGCTTAAGAAATCATTGGCGACATGCACAGTATACTCCAAGGACACTTCGCGTACGACTAGTTAGAGCGTTACTTGTACCAATTATTATCTATGGGGATGTTTATTGCAGTTCTTCTCGTAGAAAGATTAATGTTGCTTTTAATACGTGTGCTAGGTACATATTTGGATTGAGAAGATATGATATGATAGGATTTTCCAGGCAAATTTTTAATTGCAGTTTTGATTGATACTTTTAATTATATTGGATTTTTGGTTTACAGACGAACTAAACTATTGCTAGTTCCTCGATTTAATATCTTGTTTAGCTCACGCACTTTTTCGTTCATGGTGTCAGATTGTGAAATGATCTTCCATTAGCTGTCCAGGAGGAGGGGGACCTGAATGCTTTCAAGAAAAAAACATTAGATTACATCAAATCTCTATAAGTTTGTTTTTTCCTTTTCTTTCTTTTGCATGCATTATTTCCATTTTTCGATTTTTCAAATTTCTGTGATTTTTTGTCCCTCTTACTCTTTGAACTTTTAATTTTACTTAGTCTATAATTTACACTATTCTGAAATTTTTCCGTTCGCCGACTTTTAGCTTCAGTTAAATTTATCTAAGTAGGAGTATGCGCGTATTTGGGAGCTTTTTATCTCAACTGTGCGTTAAATACAGATTTGTTTAAGTCATCAGGTACACAAATCGGTGCAGCAGCAAATCATCTCAGAACTCTTTGTTCTGTTAATGAAGCAACTGACTTTAAAATGAACTGATTTCGTGAGTTAGTATAAATTAAGTAATCAGCAAACTTTCACCAACTTTCACCAGCAAAGTTCACCTTTTATCTCCCCCGAAACAGCACCTTGGAATTGAGTAATCTTTTTATTCTGAGGTAGATTCACGTAAAAACTCATTCATAGATCACTGAAATGAGAAAAAGAGATTTTTGTTAATCCTTCAACATAATTTTGTCGATGGAGTGAATATACCCATTTCGAATAAACATACACCACCAACTCTACAATTTCTCAATTTACCGTCGGTTACTTCTAACTCTTCTACCACAATTTGGCATTATAGAGCATTTCCAGATATTTGGCTTCATTGTAAAGAACAGGTCGAAAAAAAGGAAAACCTTAAAGACCTTGATCAGAAAAATAACTTTTGCAATATAATTTATGTTGGTATTGACATCCAATGTCACAGAACCACACCAGGCGCTATAGAGGTTTTAGCAAGTGAGCTATTTTTTTGTAAATTGGTGGAAATAGTTTAATCAATGGAGTTTCTGCTGGTTATTTTAAAAACTCATCCGCTTATTGATTCCATTTTAATTTCATTCAGACGGTCTTAGGTATGAAACCGAACAATAATATAAAATTGCAAGTGATACTAAAACAAAATTTACGGCAATATTTGCATGCAATAAAAAAAGTAAGTAATTACGCGAGAACGTACGCCTGCACACCTAGCCATTCACGTGCACTATAATTTATCTTTTTACAATTTTCACCCCCTGTCTGCGACTTTAAATATATAGCACCCCCGAGACAAGGAGTGGTTGAGGAAAACTGCGGTGGAAACTGCTCCTAAACGTTTATTTTCGAACTGTGACACATACACAGTAGTAGTACCCTTTCCTCCAGGACCATTCTAGCGGTTTGTTTATTGTTTTCTGTTTGTCAGGACGACCGTGTGCACAATGCGAAAAGTGCAATTTTTAACTGCTCGAATTCCTTTCAGTTTGAAGTGGTTATTCCGTCCCCGTTGCTCTAGACGGAAGCGTAGAGCCTCGAGTTTGCACTGTCCCGAGACCCGACCAATTATTCATCCTTCTTCTATCCCAGATTGTGCCACCCCTTTGTCGTACTCATTCGAAAATAAGATTAAAAAGTGTGCAGCCATTTTTTACTGCTGCGCTTATGTTCCCTGGACTAAATTCGTTTGCAATCATCTAGCCTGGCTGCAGGGACTGTGCCCTTATCTGGCAGTGCTGAGGCAGAGATTTCACCACCGAAAGACTTTGCCAGAACTAAATATGGAAAATATAGAGCTTGTGGGACGTTGGCTAAGTGAAGTGATAAATTAACAAAGTTTTCTCACTTCGTGGAATGCGGATTAGTCCATGATATATGCTCTTTCGGAGCTCGAAGTACACTTTATTTTTAGAAATCCACCGAGTTAAGCTTGCTCCGGATGGAAACGTTGGTGACCTAACATTACGCCCAGATTTCAGTGCTTGTTTTTACCATCCTTTGGCTTTACAATTTTCCTCTATTTTCTTTGTCTTTAGTGATATATATGGACTTCTCTAAATTGTCAGAGGAGTTTAAATTTCACAACCTAGTTTTTTAAGATGTTTCAGCGTGTAACTTATCAATAGATCTAAAACTATTTTAAAGCAAATAATTCAGTCCAATTTTGTTTACTTTGTTTTATTTTCTAGACGGGAGCAAGTGGGAAAGGAAGGGGCGTCAAGGCGAAAGTTTAATAAGATCTGGGCAGACATAGCCAATCCAAACCTTAACAAATTCTACAACCAAAATTTTGTCAACGAGCAAATTCATAAGAGCAATATTAGAGGTAAATTATGGATTAGAACCTTTCAAATTTCACCATTTCCCACCTTACTGTAATAGAAGCATAACCAAATTTACATAACTATCAGAATCTTACCCTGTCTGTGCGAATTTTCCAATCTGTTCATAATCCTCATCTCATCTATTGAAGTCTCATCTCAACCTGTGTTCGTATCCTTTCAGAGTGCTGTCCTTATCAGTATACAGGTCGTGCTGACTCATATTTCGTCTCGAAGGACATGTATAATTCATTAGTAGCAACCTGTCGTTGCGGACGTCCAAAATCTGAAGGACACGTAATTAAATGTCTACAGAAGGTGAAAAACAAATATTTGGAAGATGGAGAATGCACTCATGAAGGACGAAGTGGTACACATGATAACATCGGTGATTATGGCAGGACTGATGGAACCAAGGAAAACGGAAATGCTTGTTCCAGTGGAAAACCATTTTTCATCGGAAAAGTTCCCGAGACGTCAGGCGGTAATTAATTTCATGCTTCAACCGACTTTTTGTTTGCCATCCATGATGAACGAGTGGTCTTGCTGGCTTCCTGCTAAAATACCTCGCGGACTCAATGAATTCTATCGACTTTGCATTACTTACGTAGATGGTCTGGCTCTATTGGTTCTCCATAAAGAGGAGATGAAGTGAACCTCAACTCCTGTCGCAGGATATGTAACTTGTTCATTTTGAGTGGAAATTCCGGGATGTCTTGATTTATGTTGTTGTTATTCTGAAACGAAAAATTGTCTGCTCCGTTATTATAGGACGAAATCCAAATATCTGCTTTTGAACTCTTTTAATATTTAGACAATATCTCTTTGTTTTTCAGGTATGATTGGCTGGGCACCCAGCCGATATGTGCAATGGGAACGTTCTACTCGCTACGTGTCACCGGTGTACACGATGCCAGGACACAGAATTGTTGCACGTCCTTATAATGCTATATTTATTGGATAAATGGACCAAAATTTGCGCAACCTTTATATTATAGTTTTGTAAGAGCTTTTCGCTTTAATGCTAATAAAAGAACTTTTCCTGCAAACATTTTTTTTAATATTACATACCATTATTTAAAACGTAGCAATTTAAAAAAATTTATTTTTCTTTTTTTGCATATTTTATATCCATATAGTGTCTATAGTGTCGATTTGACGAAGTGATTTATTGCGCACGCGTACCGGCTGAAAATCATGCCTACGTTCGGGCCAAATGCAGATGTATAAAAATTCCTTTATATGTTCTGTTTGGACAAGGTAATGATTGATTATAATAGTCAAAATCAGTTTCACAAGGAAGAGGAAGGATTGCTCTATGGTCCAGGGACAGCTGACTAGCTGTAAGAAACAAAAATTATTTTCCCACTTTTTTTCTTTGTCAAACTTTAAGGTACTACTACCGGGAAAAATTTTCAAAAAATTGATTTTTTGTCTTTTTCCTTTTTCGATCCCTTATACTATCAAGAATAACCTACTAAATTTTTGTAAAGAAATTCGTAAAAGAAAACATGTTACATCACTTTATAGTCGACCGCCTTCGTAGCGACCAGTTTTTTATCCCCACTCTCTAAAATACCGGTTTCTTTTATACTTATACAGGCTCGCCAGACTTTATACAGACAGTATCGCCAAAATCGTCAATCTATTACTTTTTTGTAGCCAATGGATCATACATGGATATTATCTGTATATCTGAAACCTGGTTAAAGCCCCACATTAATACAAATCTGGTAGCGTTAAAAAACTATAGGATGTTTCGTAATGATCGAATCGATCGGGTTGGTGGAGGTGTTGCTGTGTATGTTAATTCAACTTTCAGGGCACGCGTTATAGCTCAATCTAATGACTGCTTAATTGAATACTTATTTATTGAGTTGGATATTAACTCCGAAAAATACCTGCTGGGTACTGTGTACAAAACACCAAATATCACTGATACTGGTCCTCTTGAAGCATTATTTTCGGAGCTGAGCCACAATTATCCAAATATAATTATTATAGGTGACTTCAATATCAATCTTCTTGATTTCAGTATCCTTTGGTACAAGTTCATATACAAATCTTGATAATGTGTTTGATGGTCGTGACCCTTCCGAAGGCTTCTCGTTTAATCCAGTTACTGATATTGATATCTGTTCTGCAGTGATGTCTATAAAATCTAATGCCATTGGATTGAATTACCTGCATCCAATGTTTATAAAAATACTGCTTCCAATCATTCTCCCCAGTCTTACACATCTATTTAATAATATTATAGTTAGATCAACTTTCCCAAAGATATGGAAGATTTCAAGAATAGTACCTATCCCTAAGAAGTCTACAAATCCTGTGGAATATCGTCCGATATCTATCCTACCATATCTTTCTAAGGCTTTGGAAAAAGTTCTTCATGCACAGATTATACTCTATCTTGAAAGCGACAACCTATTGTCTGCCTGATCCGAACTAAACACAGTTGTACCACGGCCTTGCTCAAAATCAGTGATGACATACGAATTTCCTGTGACACTGATAATTTTACAGCACTGGTTCTACTTGACTTCTCGAAGGCCTTCGACAAAGTTAATCACAGGTTTTTGTACTGGAAACTTGGTTCTTTATTTAACTTTTGTAATGCTGCATGCAATTTGATATTGTCATATTTGAGGGGACAGAAGCAAACGGTTATCTGCAATGATAAGTTATCTGATTATCTTCCTATCTTAAGCGGGATACCTCAGGGATCTATCCTCGATCCTCGCTTATTCTCAATATTTATTAATGATCTTCCAACTGTTATACGATGCTACAACTATCATCTTTATACGAATAATATACAGCTGTATATGTCTGGGCTTGGTGGAGGACGCTATTTGTCGTTTGAATGATGATCTGAGGAATATATCTATATGGGCTGGTAAAAATTGTTTAAATCTTAATGCCTCAAAATCGAATGCTATTAGAATATACAAGTCTAATTTAGATATTTCTTCTTTCCCAAATGTTATTCCTGATAATGTAGTGATTCTCTAAAAATCTTGGAATTATATTTAATAGGTCTCTAAGCTGGTCAGATCACGTTAGCAGTGTCGTGGGTAAGGTATATGGGTCCCTACGTAAGCTGTCCTTATCTGCAGCTTATACGCCTCAAGTAACTCGTCTTCTGCTTTTGAGATCCTTATTGATTCCGTTGTTTTCATATGGTTGTGAGGTTTTTATTAAATTGGATTCGGTGTCAGATCGTAAGCTGAATTTAGCTTTCAATTCCGCTGTGCGGTATATTTTTGGACTACGACGATTTGATCATGTATCTTCTTTCTCTAATGCTGTATTGGGTTGCCCACTTGATTTGTACCTGAATTTTCGTGCAATAATGTTTCTACGTAATTTAATTTTAATTGAAGAGCCAAGAGACTAAGTATAAAGTACCTTACCTTGGCTAGGGGGTACTTTATAATTAGATTCCGGAGCATCTGTATGTGTTTTCAGAATAATCTTCGGGTCATCAATGTTGTCCTCCGATCACCAATGTTGGTTTCGGCACTTCTGGTCGTCTGAGTAACCATTAGAAAGAGGTTACCAGTGTAGACGTCGGGTTATAAATGTTAACGTTGGAGCGTCAATGTTGTTGTCGGGGTCACCCATATCAAAGAAATGTGGATTTTTGTATGGGACCGGTATGAATTTCGTTGTAGAAAATTACATCCTACATTTCCACTTGCGCCGAAGCACCTCCGGCCTCAGTCTTCAATCCTCAAACATTATGGATTGTATTTATATTAAAGGGACTAGATACAATTTATTCCAAAACTAAATAACAACTCCTTTGGTTTTGTATTTGAATTTAAAATCTTTTATTTTAATTTATTTTATTTGCTAATTACAGCAAATTGCACTTGAATAAATGTTATCTTACTGTGTAATTTGACCGAATTATTTCTGACAGTATTGGTCAAAGTTTCATTCAGGTTGTGGAAGAATTCGTACAAAAGTATCGTCAAAGATTAGCGAAAAAATTAAACTTAATATAATTATTATTTATAATATATTTTTTTATTTGCATTTTCGGGTTATTCTTAAATAACCTACCCACAAACATGAATTCTTGATTCGCCACTGAAAATGCACACACTTATTTGAACTAGGGCTAAAAATATCTGGATAGTTTGCTATCTGGATTATCCCAGATAATTAGGATCCGGATAATAGGGATCCAGATATCCGGATAATCCGGATCCTACTATCCGGGTAATCCGAATCTGTGTGGATCCGGATCCAGTCTAAGCAAAAAAGGTTGAACATTTGCTCTATGTTACATTGCACTATAAGTGGAAATTTCATGGAGTTTGTTGGATAACATTTTCATTTTTCTAATAAAATAATGCAATCTTAAGGAAACCTTCAAGGTGCTTTGCTTAGTCTGGATCCGGACAGTTCACATCCGGATCCACAAAGATTCAGACTACCCGGATAGTAGGATCCGGATAATCCGGATAGTAGCATCCGGATAATCCGGATACCCGAAATTGAAGAATCGAACTTTTCGCAGATCCGAATATCCGGGTATTAGCAAATTCGGATCCAATTTTCAGCCCTAGTTTGAACTACGCTGGCGTATTCAGCATTCCCTATTGGAACGCAGCTAGAGCTAACTTAACAAAGTGAATAAGGGAAATTGAATGTCATGTTTTTGCATTCAAGTCGATTAGGGAAAATTGTTGTTAAATAATTGTCTATACAAGAATAATTTTAATAACATACTTGTCGCTAAATTTTATTACTGACTTGAGTAAAATGAGCTTTCAGTGGAACCGTTAAAATCGTGGGAAATCTATCTATTTTTCTAATGAAATATATATTGGACTCACCCTGATCAATAATGTTCTAAAGGTTTTCATAAGCGATTATGAGTTCGGAGGAATTCTAGGATACTTCGGAGTTTTTTATTTTTATGATTTTGGAAATAACTTTACAAACAAGAAATTCCATTGTGAGTTATGTTCAGCAAGTCCGAGAATTCAAAAACTTCACTTATACAGAAATGTTCCCTCTCAATTTTTTGAATTCTTTCGTGCGTTGCAGATACATCACGAGGTATATAAAAATTTCAAAGCTTTTATGGACACGTCCTTGTATCCTCGACAAGGTGGTATTACTCATGCCGGCAAATACGGAGCCAGCATTCGATGAAATTTTTCACCTTTCAGAAAAGGACTCGCACCTTTTCTTTAGAAGTTTGGGTCCTTTATTATTCTTTGCTTGCATTCTACGTGCTGGATTTACTCTGAAAAGGTCGCCTGCATTTACATTCGGGTAGAAAATATTATGGGCAGGACTACGCTACAGTAAAATGGTTTGAACGTGCAATTTTCCAGCATCGAAGGGGTTGAAAGCTGCAATTTACAGGAATGTGGCAAATAAAAAATGGAAACGACTTCTATGTTAAGCCAAAAACCTGGAGGAGTTCCAAATGTTGTCATCGTAAATTACAGCGGTAAATCATTATCTGTTCACTACTTTATGAATTTTATTTATTTATTCCGCCCACACTTTTATTCACGAACTTTCTTTTAGAGAGCTATTAGTTCGAAACAATAATTTGTTTGAACAACTTTTGAATTACTTTGATAATTTATTCTGAACTAAAACTGAGTGATAGTTACATAGTGCGCTTTTTGGGTTCCACTCACATTTTCCAGGTAATCGGAAACTTTAAAACTTTTATTTCGAACTTTTGTGAAAGTTTTACCAAAGATTGGGTACCTACTCAACACTTAAACCTTAATCGATCATTATAGTTTTACGAAGAGTTCATTTGGTACATTATCGCTTATGGGTATAGCTTAATAGCAATTATTTTTTGTGATGGGCAAATGGGTATATTGAGTTAACAATATATATAGTCATGCAGAAATGTAGATTCAACTGTTTAAAGCTAGTTGTGTATTAGTAGTTTTGTATTTATCCGTGTTTTACTGTAATTAAAATCCGGGATTTTGAACGACCTTCTTAGTTTTTGACCTCATTACTAAAATTAATGAAGGAATGTCAGCCCTATGTCTTGTGTTTGAACGAAACACAGCTCGCACCCAAAAATTAAGTCAATATCGGCAAATACACGTTCTCCAGGAACTAATATTAGCCACGACTGTGATTAGATCCTCTCCGGGCACGACTTTGATCAAATCCTCTCTTTCGCTCTATCCACTCGATTATTTAAAGTGATTTCAAAGCTCGCCACCATTTTAGAATGCACTAATGGTAAATTAAAACGGAAAATTCTTATGCAAATTGGCTTAACTCTCGTTGACATAATTTTAATATAATATAACAAACCGAGTATACTTTCCCAAAATCTGGTTCAATTTTAGACTTCTTCCTAGTATCCTCCTCTCTTCTTAACAATCTGAGCGAGCAGAGTATTTCTCGCTGCCGCGCAGTTGGGGCCGAATCAGAATCTGAAATCAGATTAGAACCGGATATAAATTGTCGATTCGAATAGATGTAAGATTTTTAACCGATTTCAAAAAACGAGGAAGTTCTCAATTCGACTGTATGTTTTTTTGTTTTTTTTGTTTTTTGTATATTTGTTACGCGATCATTCCACCAATTATGAATTGATTTTGATGATTCTTTTTTTGTTTGGTAGGTCATACTTCAGAGGCGGTCCCATGTCCAAAAAATTGTTGGTGGGGTGGTGGTGGGGGGATGGGGTGAAACCTAACTTTGTAACGCGTGGACCAATTTGGATGGTTTTTTTTTGTGTTAAACAGAGGATGATTCCCCATTGCTAATAGGAGAAAAAAATTTGGCCTAGGATGGGAGAGGGGGGAGGGGTAGTCTAACTTCGTAACGCGTGAACCAATTTGGATGGTTCTTTTGCTGTTGTATAGAGTATGATCCCCCATTGCTTATAGGAGGATAATTTGGTTCTATGGTGTGGAAAGGGGAAGGGGGAGGGGGAGTGGTTGTCTAATTTCGTAACGCTTGGACCGATTTCGATGATTCTTTGTCTGTTGGGTAGAGTATGTGCCCCGATTGATACCGCGAGAAAAAAATTTTGGTGGGGAGGGAAGGGGGGGGGGAGTAGGGGGTTGAACCTAACTTTGTAACGCGTGGACCGATTTGGATGGTTCTTTTTCTGTTATACAGAGTAGAAGACACTAGAAAGTGAAAAATAAAATAGTTAAAAAAAAATTTTTACCGATTTCACAAAAAGCACTAAAAAGCCTAAAATAATTTTTTTTATTTTATATCTATTGCGACATTTTTAAGTCGGTGCAAATTAAACAAACAAAACAACTACCCAACCATAATTAAAAATAATTCATAAAACTACTTGAACGTTTCACCTCACGGATTCATAAAGAAGGACGATTAAATACTATTGTTGTAGTTGTTTGGTTTGTTTGATTTGCACCGACTTCCAAATGTCGCAATATATATAAAATTAAAAATTATTTTAAGCTTTTTAGTGCTTTTTGCGAAGTCGGTTAAATTTTTTTTTAAAACAATTTTTTCTAGAATAGTAACTGGACCGATTTTGCGGACTTAATTAACTGCAAGTTTGGAGTTCTTTCAAGCCTTCGGTCAATAAACTCCACTGCCCGTAAATAGGAACCTACTTTACTTCTGTGATCACCAAAGTCATCGCAAGGTTCAGTACTAAGCTCGATCCAAAAGCCTGCAAAAATATAAACCTCCCCAGCCATTCTTAAACCTTTTCAAAGCAAGACGTAAGTGGCGAAGGTCCCTCAACTGCATCCGCAAACGTCACATCAACACCACAAATAATGAGTATAGGTCATTTATCTACCAAATAAGTAATTTGAGGCTGATAATTGCGGAGCAAGCGTCCCGGTTTATGAATTCTCAGTTCTAAAAGCTTAAGTCCATTAAGGTAATTTCAGATACCTTCACAGGACTGAACACTGAACAGCTTAGCATGTCAATACTAAACCTTTCCGCACCAAATCGAAATTGGCAACATAAGTTTAACAGTATATAACAGGTATAAAGATCACTTTATCCATCACTGGTAACTATAAAATTAGAGTGGAAATTGAAGTGAACTAATACCTGAACTAAAAGGCTTAAGTTCATTTTAATACTCTTTGTGAAATAAAGCGCAATAACAACATATTCAGACGCGCAGTACTTCGGATCTTTGAATCGAATGAATTATTTGTTCTGTTGTACGGCTGTTCAACATGGAAAGTAACCTATCAAATAACAGCTAAGCTACAAGCCTTTGTAAACCATCCAGCCAAACAATATCGCTCGACAGACTCTAGATTGGAAACCGAATTGGGTCCAAGAAAGACGATGAATTGGACGACCACACAACACTTGGAGTAGATTAGTAGATAAGGAAGGCACCGAGGTCAACAGATCGTGGTGACGGTTAAAGGCGTTGGCACAGAACTGGACTAGGAGGAGAATCAGTGTAAAAGACGCAATATTCTCCACAAGGGTTAAAGGACACAGAGAGAGAATACCTGAACTAACCTGAAACTTTCGACCAAGGCGAATATCACCAAATGGTCAAACCCTAAGTCCAAACCATCTTTCACAAGTTCAGAATTCTCCACGTGCTCATCCCACTTAGAATTCCTTATTATTCGGAGTTCGATCAATTCGTTGAGCGGCACGACCAACATGCCATGGGTCCCGGATTCGAGACCAGATGACCCCGTGAGTTTTTATTAAGAAATTAAAATAATCCACTCGGGCTGTTGTCTAGCTCGAATCAGGGCAAAAATAAGACTCAAGTTACCTCTCTTCCCTTACCCTAATTCCCTTCCGGCCAAAACTATGCTAATCAGAGGGTTGTCCCCTATACTTTGGCCACATCGTATAAAAAAAAAAACAAAAAAAACAGGAAAGAAATCGTAAGACCCATAAAAAATATCTATTTCCGTTCTGAAGAAACTACTCACTCTGGGTTTTATTTTTCGAGCGGTAATTTATAATAATTGCTTTAACAATAGATACTTCCCTGAAAAATGGAAATTAGTCAAAATTATCCCTGTCCCAAAAAAAATCAAATTATTGACGATTTTCATCCTATTGCATTTATTTTTATTTTGAGGAAAATTTTGAACTCAAGATAGGGGAATCCATCATGAACTTCACCGATAAAAATGGAATAATTCTCGAGTTCGGCTTCACACCTGGACACTCAACAGTAGATGCTCTTGCCAAGTTCCCTTACGATTTAACCAAAGGCTGTACCGCAATTTGGTAACTCGTTTCTTTTCTAATTTAAGCACGTAAATGCAAAAGCGATTTGACAGAAATAAAAAGAAAACATAATATTTTTACTAAGTCATGTAAAAAATTATGAACATTACCGGATTTATATGTGTCTTATGTTATGATTTAACATAACAGATGGCGTATATTTTTAAAATGATTAAGTTCGTATTTCCCAAGGAAAAAATAAGAGACGTTTAAAGTTTTCTTTCATACCGGAGATTTTTCACAGACATAAACGGAATTGTGTCTAGTGTTAACTCTATCCTGGCCAGCGTACCGCAGGGCTCCGTCCTTGGCTCCCATCTATATGTACATATAACCAATTAATTCGGCCAATTCTGACTTATGCTTAACCGATTTTATTCACCATAAGAAAATTCGAGAGAACGTTATTAGGGGAATGTTGATGTTCTGCTAAATATTTTCAGTCTCGATACATATACTTTAGCAACATGGATCTCTTCAGGACGGCGGCAAAGCTTGGATATGTAGTCATTGGCCAAGTATCTGATGAAACTGGCAAAAAGATTCCGAGGCGAGGAAGACAAAATCAAATGACGAGGGAAATGAAGGACGACAGTACTGGACTATCTTCCACATACACAACAATATCGCCTTTTCGAGAAAACATCAACAATCAACAATATTTCTACGAATCAACGACTACCGGGGTTAGCACATGGTTAGCTCTAACCGTCGCGGAAAAATTTAAATACATACATATAATACGCCTGTAAACATTTTTACTAAATTTCGAAAAATATAAGTGATATGGGATGGCCATGCCATGGAGGTTGCAGGGGAAATGTCAGTGGTTCGGAATCTACTTAACACTAGGTCCACTCCACAAGGGGCTACGGGAACTAGGGAGAGAGAGATATCGCTTGACGAAAGATAAGAATAAAGTAAACAGTAAATGTAAGTAAACTTGTAAAGTTAATGTATCTGTTAGAATGAGAAAAGAACTAACGTTCAATTCGTTAAGAACTCAGGGCCAGCTTGTAGCTCGTAAGTATAATAGTCCAGGCGTCAGGGTGCCTACCTACCTTTTAATTACAAGTTCACCTACTTCGCTGAATTTTTCCATGTGGTTTTATGGCCCCCTGGAAACACTTAATCCAAATTTTTCTATATTTTTCTGTTTGCGGGGGGGGGGGGGGGGGGTAGCGAACGAAAGATACGATTGTAGAGGGCGTTACAACTTTGCCCCCATGATGACTCACTATAGTCGAATTAGCCATTAATCAGTTTTCTGCTGTTGAATGTTTTCATTTGCCCGTCTTCGTCCCCAATATGAAAAAGAAATCGAGTAGCTATGCATCTATGATGCCCTCTTCTAATAATAACGCGTTCGACATAGCAAATAATTCTGCTTCATTTTTTGAGAGAGCCTTTTCTTCCGATAACTTTGAACCTTGTGTAAATAATTTTGATCATATTCTGGCTCGTTCATCCGATTTGTTGCCCTTATATCACGAAATCTTATGTTGCATTAATTAAGGCCTAATCGATGACCTTCTCACTCCATTAGCGATTCTCTTCAACAACTCCTTTCAAGCTGCTAAATTTAATAAATTGTGGAAGGGCTTTTTTATAGTCCCTGTTCATAAAAGAGGCCATACGAATATTATATCTACTTATAGACAAATCGCAATCCTGCATGCCCAAGTTATTTGAAGCGATACTGTATGTACAGATTATTGAGCGTTATCAGGGTTTAATCTCCTCCAATCAGCATTGGTTCTTTCCCGGTAGATTATGGAAACTAACTTGTTGGAATTTACCTTCCATATTATTTCAGGCTTCCAACGAGGAATACAAAAAGACTCTATATACACGGATTTCAGAAAAGCCTCTGTTATTTTATTTAAAATGAAGAGGCTTGGTTTCCACCATATCGGACATATCGGGTGTCGCTACGTGGTTGTATCTCAAGAATTTTAAAGGCTTCATCTGGTGTGCCGCAAGGTAGCCATCTCGGCCCTCTACTATTCGATCTTGCTATTGATGATATGACTGATTTCACTCTCTAATATTCCGATTTACGCTGACAATGTGAAAATTTTCTTCTATGTTAACGGTAGTGTTGCCGCTACCCTTATTCAAACGAACTTAGACATGTTCAATTTTACATCTCAATTTTGAGAAATGAAAAATTTTACAAGAAACTTGATTTTGCTCTGCATTGTGTCTAAAGGCAGTTTAATCTTAGGCTTTGTACAGCGTTTCTCCAGAGAGTTCTCGTATTTTCCAACTTTGATTCACTTATACTGCTTTTTAGTTATACATATACCAGAATGTGCGTCTCAAGTCTGGTCCCCCCACTACGCTGTTCATTCCAAACGTTTCGACGAATCGGTGTAGCGTAATTTTGTTAGATTTTCACTAATTAGGCTCCCTTGGGATGATCTGCTTAGACGTCCGCCCTACACCGAAGACCTCAATTTGCTCGATTTCAACTAACTTTAGAAAAGGTGCAAAGTCGCTGATTTGGTCTTTAATCATCAGCTCTTGAATTTAAACTTTGCAAACTTTTAATGGTGTTTTCTTAGACATTTTCGTCGAAAACTATGTGGCATAAAGAAAATGAAAATATATTTGATAGTGTTCAAATGAAACTCTTTCATATGATACTACACTTCCACCTGGTAACCTAGTAATATCAAAAATTTTTTTTGGTATTTTTTATTTGAAATAAAGGTAGACAAGCATTATTTAAAACTATTCAAAATTTCAGCTCGATAGCATTAGTAGTTGCTGAAATAAGCAGCTGCGACAGAGAGACAGATGAAATCGAACCATAAGGGTCCCTTTTAAACATTTTGGTAATGAACCCTAATATGTCCAAACAAAATTATTTTTCAAAATGAATGTAATCTCATGTTTAAGACCACACTATTTTGCAATTTCTGCAAAGCTTTTTTAGAAGAAAGTCGTGCGGTCTTACAAAACTTCGCTAGATATTTCCGTTCGGGTTTTCGTTACATTTTCTGAGATGGATATTTTTGCTTGGATGCCGGCTAAAATTTTTACATATTCAAAATATAAATATACCAATTAATAAATGGGGACTACAGAAATGTCTTTTATAGTAGTTACACCTATTTACATAATATTTTTTGACTACATCAAACTCCTCTTCCTTCACAACTGAGCAAAGATGTAGTCCCTTTCTTGTTGTTAGCAAAGTAGCATAATTGTATAGAAGTCCGTAATTGGAAAATATCAAAACTAAAAGTTATTGTTACGTTGTGCGAAAACGAAAACAAAGTTTGCATAAAAAGTTTCGTATGACTATGCATCCTTTTACCTTTCTTTGTTATTAAGAATCCTTCAAAAGGGTCGCAATAACGATGTACCAGAACCACGAGCTACTAACAGGAAGAGCGGCGTGCAGACAATTTATTTTCCGTCAATAGGCGGCACTTTCATATTCAAAGGGAACAGGACGATATAGAAAATCACAAGGTAGAGATGGTTGCTATGAAGAATCAGGCATATCAAATTGAAAATCAGCAATTGTGAAACTTATTGCTATTACACAGACTGCAAAAGGTTTTCAAGTCAGTTAGTAGACTACCTTGTTAAAAGCTGAAATATCAAAAAGTCCTTTGTAAACAGTAAAAACCAAAAATAAAGGGCATGAGCTTTTTCAACCTTACAAATGCAAAAATCCGAAGCTAAATAATTGGCCAGTTGTGTAGCGACGTCTCGGGAGCAGTTCCTGGTAAAAAATTTTGCGGTAAGGTATTTTAAGATTTCTGAAATACCCACCGCCCATAACTTAGCTTTTCCTCTTCAATATATTTTGATAATATTCTGATGGACCATTTATCCGCCCAGTTAAATTTACTTAGCAAGGTTCAACAAAGTGCGATAACGGATAGTATACATATTTAGCGATGCTAAAAGGCTTTAAATTACTGATAAATAAGCGGAGACGGAATAAGAAGGAGATTGAATTAAGTTAGGACCAAGAAATGGATAACGGAATTTTACGTTTATTAATGGATTATTAATAAAGGATCAAACAGCTTTTGCCTGTACCTGAACAAAATTATTCGGACCTAGGGGCTCATCTGAATTAATTACATTTGGCGAATGCGCGGCTATTAAGTCCTGCCTCGTCTGTTGTGATTAAAGTGATGAAAGACCTGTTTAGCGGGTATAGCTTTATTTCAGATAATTAAAATAATTATAACTCTCTCCCTCGCTTGTTCCCGTAACCCCTTGTGTGGCATGGGGCGAGGGAAGAACTTCAGCCGATTCAAGACGGGAGATTCAAAACAATAACAACACCAAGTAATGGAAATAGATTTCATAACATTGGATGACGGTTATCTTTCTGAACTTAATCGCAAATCTTGGTGTTAGTATTCTTTTATTTACTGGCTTCCATTCTATTAAGCTCTGGGCAATATTACTAGATATGAGAATTCCTATTCCTTCCTCGTGGGTGTTTTGACCGGAGTATTTTAGTTTATTCCCATATTGAGTAGAAAATTCTCCATGATTTGTCCGTCTAACTTCACTAAGTTCTATGAGGTCGGGCTTGTAGTTGTTCATTTCGTTCTCTAGATGCGCCAGCCTTGAGGATTCTCTGAGAGTTCTCACATTCCATATTCCAAATCGAATTTTTTTTCGTATCCTTCTTTGTTTTGCCATTAGATCAGTCCGTTTTTTTTCTGCGTCCGCTTATTTCGAATCATTTCAACTTTCATCTATGCTTGGATAGGCCAGCAGTAGACTCTTCTACTAATGGGGCTGCCATCTAATAACACTTATTCCACAAGCCTAACTTTCACTTGGCCGGTATTTTTAGTGAAGTAGGTTCAACCTTTTTGAAAAAGCTATATTAATCGCGTCCAAGCCATCCACTAACAGTTTGTGAACTGCCTTAGAATAACCCGGTCTTTCACCTTCTATTTTGAGATTTGGCGTAAAACTGCTACAACTTATTTTATGATATTGAACGACGTCAAAGACTTTGAGATGTTATTATACGCGAGGATAATCCAACGAACTTAACTCATGCTATTGCTTAAGTAATAGGTAAAAAATTTGCACCTTTTGCACACGATTTTCGAACTAAAGTCGTCAACAAGAACTCGAGAAGTAAGGGTGTAAACAATCCAATCATCACCAAATTTTCTAATCAACATTAGAGTTTTTATCCGCTTTCCATAACTATGATAAAGGTAGGGAAAGTATGGACAAAATGACGTACATATATGGGTAAAATCGTGGATTTTAGCACGCCATTTGCTATCGTATCACGTGACCCGAGTGGTATTTATTATTCTGTGAAAACACCAGCGCCGTCCTCTCAGTCGCGGTAGTGCAGCCAGAATAAACGTCTAGTACGCCTCGGATACCTCGGACTGATTTTATGATGAGGACCTTTAGCTACAAACAACGGACTACGATCGGGCTATGGAACGTGAGAACTCTGTTAGACGAGTGTGGATATGCAAAGATCATGGAGATGAAACGGGAAATGGCCCAGTACAAAATAAATATTTTAGGGTTAAGCGAAGCAAGATGGAGAGTTTACATCACCTAAATCTGAAACCGTTCTGCTATACTCTGGCCAGGAACAATTGGATGCATCCCGCATGGCAGGTGTAGGATTGTTGCTAAACAAGCTTGCCCGCCAATCACTACTGGACTGGTCACCAATATCCGACTGAATTTTCACCGCCAGATTTCTGACCAGGGTACGTTACATCTCAATAATTCAATGATATGCGCCGGCGGAGCAAGCGGATATAACATCTAAGGAGGCCTCTTACCAGCTCTTTGGCAACACCTTTGATAAGGTTCCTAAGGGTGATATCAAAATTGTCATGGGGGATCTCAATGCTAAGATTGGCTCTAACAACGTTGGGGGGGGGGGGGGGGGGGTACCGCAAAACGTTACGGCGCGTTCCAGGGGGGGGGGGTAAAGAAATCTTCAAATACTGCGTTACTTAGTACTTGAACGGCCCCTTAGCTGTGTTGGTGTTCTTTTGGTTGCGGCTGAAATTTCGAATAATATGAGCCTCGAAGATTATTCACTTGTTGTCGTAGTATGATTTCAATAAATTCAAAGCTTCACGATAATTATCTTCGGCCATTTCTAGTCCCTCAACTTGACTCTCCAAACAAGTGATCAGATGGTGGAATACTTCTTTCAAATCGGTAAAATCATTCACTAATGTATTGAAAATGTTAATAAATGTGGTGTATTCCATATACTCTCCGCTAATTGTGAATGAATTAAGTATGTAACTCGCGTCTAATCTAATGTTGCACAATACTGGTTTCTATATCAACCCTTTGACTCATTTCACTTGCGTCTTCATCTTCTAAAGATTCTTGGATTGCTAAAAGCTCAACCGAAATTGCAATTCCTCTGTAGTAAGTTCCTTTTCATTTTGTACTATATAATTTTTAATGTTCGTTATACATGCAACCAATTATTGCCCCACAGCGATTCTTGAGCTCCAAATATTGCTTTGGAAAACGATATGTGTTCACCAAAACAGCAGTAGATCAGTACCTTCTTTATGGAAAAAAAATTTTTTTTATTCAATTAAATTCAATAGCAATTTCGAATTTGAGAATGAATTTGCAGATTACGGCGGCACAAGAACACAGCACTTATTAAATTAAGTACATTAGTTGGTAATTGTTTCACTATATGAAAAGAATTGTTTTCACTACCCAAGTAATTAAGATATGTACATAGAGACACCAACACAAAATGCACTGTATGTGATTATATATGATTATTCGATTATTATCGAATACCTGCAACCATTTTTTTTTCTTGAAGTGATTTTTTGATTATTTTCAAATTTACTCTGACATTTCTAATAAATTCTTGCGCTCTGTCTCACGGCTGCATAATACCTGAAAGTCCACGCTTATATTTTCACAACACCTTAAAGTCCGCAGTCGGGTCTTCATAATAGTTAATGTTCACGATAATTTCTCAATCACTTTAAATTCTGGGATTATGTTTCCAAAACTTTGAAGTCCGCTATCACTTTTTTACAGAAATTTAAAATCCGCGATCTTCACGATAACAGCAATTTTAAATCCGCGATCACGTCGCGGTCACCAATGTTTTTTGGGTAGGACAAATTCGACTATACGAATTGAGGCTCCTAACCTTTCCTTTTACCACGATAGGTAATCAAAAAAATATTGAACAAGATCGACTAACTCGCTGATTCAGTATGAAAACCAAACGAGATTACTGGAAGAAAAGAACACTTAGTTCTTTAGGGTTTAAAAGGACCCCAAAAACTGAAAGTTTTTAATTCTTAATAAATCAAAGCAATTTTTATTCTATTTTTTCTATCAAATAAATCTTAGTAAAGCAAGATTGTGTATTTTCTTGAGACCTAAGTTGAAAATCCACGCTTAAGCACTCGGAGGGGTTGCAGTCATGCCCAAAACATGAAAGAAATCAAAAAGATTTTTAAAAATTCTGAAAAAATATAGTTTGAAGTTATGTATTTCTTGGCAGTTTCGATTGGAAAACACCGTCAACGAAGGGTAAAGCCACCCCCAAATGTGAAAAGATAAAAAAAATCATAGCAGTTTGAGAAAACAGTTCTATTTATTCTTTTTACGAGCCCTTAAGGGGTTATATACAAAGTTGCGGCTAAAAAAATCGAAAAATTTTTTATTCCATATTCTGAAAGTACATGCTTTCGAAAATATCTGTGTGAAATTTCATCCTGATCGGAGCACTAGATTTCCAATGACACACTTGGCGAGCGGCGTCCAAAAACTTTAAACGCGATTATCTCGGAATAGAGTTTTTTGAAAAATACTGTTGCGGTGAACGTGATATCTCAAAAACTTTTCAACCGATTTTCATAAGTTTTTTAATTGTTCATATTTATTATCTCGTGTACTTGAACGGTTCCTTTTTCGTCTGAAGATTTTCGATTGTTTGCAATAAATTTTTGTTTAGAATTTTGAAAACCTCAAAAATCGATTTTTTTGTCATCATGGTTTTTTTATTGGAAAAAACATTTTTTTTTCGGAAACCGAACCGTTCAAGTACACCACAATACAATTTTCTTAAGTATTTTTTTTACTATTTTGATTTCAGTTAAGCGGTTCGCCTTGGAGAGTGTTCACCGCCTCTGCAAAAAAAAACGCGCTTCGGGGGAGGGGCCATAACTCCGACAATTTTTAATATTTTTTTATAATTCAACTTGTTTTTTTTTCTTCGATAGTACTACCAACAAATTATCTTTCGCTTTTTCTAATAAAATTTACATAAAACCCTTTAAAAAAATCACCAACTTAGCTCACTTTTTACCCTCAACTTTGTATATAACCCCTTAAGTTAACTTACTTTAACAATTCTAATTCATTTTTATCGAAACTCACTCCTCTTAGGGAGTAAAATCATCTCTAAAACTACAAAAAAAATTCAAAAAATGTCTAAAAATTCTGAAAAAATATATTAAGATATTTCGTCATGAAAATATGGAACAAGTATTCCTTGAAAGTTGTTGTGGTGCTTTCTTGACGTGAGTCCCCTTGCCTCTCACGATGATTATTTATTATATATTTATTGAACATTAATTTGTTTCTTTTGGTATAATTATTGAAACGTCACATACTTCAGGATTATGCACTCGTATTTGATGATACTATCCGTACCGTACCGGAGTAGCAGAATATCTCTCTGGGAACGCATTTTGGTACAAAATAGTAGAAACAAAGGTTTTAGGATTTTTCCCTCGCTATCCAGTGAAAAGCCTGGATTTGACCTTGAACTTGACCATCAACTTCAACTGACTACTTCAAGTTTAACGCTACCTAACGGCAACGGATTTTATGTAGTTTGACCTTGTGGAGTACCCCCAAGGTCAAAGTGGGGGTCACTCAAGGTCATACCTGAATGTAAAATTTCCCACTCTTTCCATTTCCAGGGTCAAAAGTATAGGATAACATTCAAAAAACTCGACACAAAACGAAGTCGCCACTGAATAGCCAGGGAAAAATCCTACAATATGTGTATCTACCATTTTCTCCCAAAATGCTGATCCGGTACTTTTGCTACACCCAGTATACTTCATGCGGGCTTTTGACAAATGGCTTTTCAAACATGCTAAGAATTACTCTTTCCATCCATTTTGTCCATATTTTTCTTCAATTCAAACTTATGAAAATTATGCTCTCAATTAAAAAATGTTTTAATTTTTCTATTACAAATTGCTACTATTTTTTCCATCTTTTCGTATTTGGAGCTAGATTTACATAGGGGATGTTTTTCCATCAAAACTGACAAGAAATACTTACATATTCCATATTTTTCATCACTTCAAATATCTAAATATATTTTTGCAGAATTTTTAGAAATAATTTAAATTTTTTTGTAGTTTTAGGGATGATTTCACCCCCTCAGCGGGGTGCGTTTAGATAAAAATGAATTAAGATTGTTAAAGTGAGTTAGCTTAAGGAGTGGCTTTACCCTTCGTAGGTAGTGTTTTCCCATCAAAACTGACAAGAAACACCCATAACTTCAAAAAATATTTTTTAGAATTTTTAAAAATAATTTTCATGTTTTGGGGGTGATTTCACCCCATCAGAGTGCTATTAAGAAAATACACAATTTTGCGCTTCTAAGATTTAGTTGATAAAAAAAATAGAACGAAAATTGCTTTTATAGTTAATTATTTTCTTTATTTCTTTAGTTTTTGGGGTATTTTTAACCCCTAGATAGGGGTAAATTTTAAATAACTAAAAGCAATTCCTTTTCTGATTGTTGATGACGATTAATTGGATACTTAGTAGACATTTTTGTCTTTCTCCCAGGTCGCCATGAAATGGTCAAAAACAGGCGAAAAAGCGCCTGTTTTGGCGGTCACTCATAATAGAAGTTAGATCAACGTTGTTGCAAGTTTTCAAAAGGTCATTGAGTTAGTAGTTTTTTGGCGTATGTTCGATGTCGTTGCGTTGAGTAAAGATCAAAAGATAAAAATAAAAGAGTGATGTGCATACCATGAAATCTGGAAGTTTTGAATCACTTTGTAACTCCCACACAGTTGAGATTCCCCCCTCCCCTTGCCATACAATTTTTTGATTCGCTAGGTGAGATATCTCCTCCCCACTCATTTTCGCATGTCCGATCTGAAACATCCTGTATAAGCAAGACGGCTTTTGGCAAGATTTCTAACACAGGAGACTGATTTGGTTAAATTGGTTGAGCGGCACGTTCGAGAGTTCGAGATCAGGTCTCCCCGAGGTTCTTTTATTTATTTATTTAAGCTTAATACAAACTATTGCATAAAAAAATAAAATACAAGCTATAACTTAATACTAATTCTACAGACTATAATAAATGAATAATTAAGAATAAATAAATAAAAAGTATAAGCTACAATATGAGCTATATATATTGATTACTGGCAGAAGGCGTAAGGAAGAAGAATTAGAGTAGGCGATCAGGATCAAGATGGGCGGGGTCAAGATATAAGGCTTTGTGGAGTGATGATTTACTCAGATGGAAGTCAAAAGAGGAAAGGTCGTTGACTTTTCGTAACATCCTGGTAATTGGCTCGCTTTGACCGTAGTTTGTGAGATGGCGGTCGAGTCGGAAAAGGGGAGTGGACCTAAGGTTACGGGGATTGGTATAGATGGGTAAAGATTGCAGGATTGAGGGGCAGTCTATGGCACCAGTTAATACTTGATAATGAAACATCACGACGTTTGCTTAGAGGTTGTAAGTCGATCAGTTTCAGACGGTTTTCATAGGGAGGAAGGTTGCATCTGTCAACCCACGGAAGATCATGTAGAGCGAAGCGAATAAACCTACGCTGGACAGATTCAATCCTATTAATGTGAGTTGTTTGTGTAGGGGACCATACCTGGCTGGCATATTCAAGGAGAGGTCTAACGAAGGAGACGTAGAGAGATTTGGAAACATAAGGATTGGAGAACTCTCTAGACCAGCGCTTCAAAACCCTAGCGCGGAGTTAGCTCTGTTAATTATGCTGTCAATGTGGGAACGGAAATTGAGTTCACTATTACAGATGATTCCTAAGTCACACAAAGAGGTAACGATAGGGACTGGTATGTCGGTTAACATATAGACTCTCGGGGTGGTGGTAAGACGCTTGCGAGATCATGTCTCCTCGTGGGTTTTTAAAATTGAATTAACCAATACACTCCGTCACTGTGGCTGCAATGGAAAAACAAGACATTCAATTTCCCTCACTCCATTACTCTAGATTCCCTTCCGGATAAAGCCATGCTAACGCAACATAGGGTTGTCCCCTAGGCTTCGGCCACATCGTGTTCTAAAGTACATAAGAAGAATTGACTGTAAAAAGTTATATATAATGTAATATACAGACTAATAACCTAACGGCTAATATTTGTTTAAAAACAAATAGCGTATAGACAATGAAAATAAGTTTATAAAAATTCAAACATATTCCTACTTTAATAATAAGAAGACGGAGTTGGAACAATACGTTGAGCGGCAAGACCAACATGCCATGGGTCCCGGGTTCGAGACCAGATGACCCCGTGAGCTTTTATTAAGAAATTAAAATAATCCACTCCGTCTCTGGGCTGTTGTCTAGCTCGCAGCAATGCAAAAACAAGACTCAAGTTTCCTCACTTCCCTTTCCCTAATTCCCTCCCTGCCAAAACCATGCTAACGCATCAAAGGGTTGTCCCCTAGGATTTGGCCAAATCCTATAAAAAAAATAACAATTATGGTTTTCACAATCCTAAAATTTCAATGTCGCGTTATTTAAACACCAATTTCACTAAAATTTACTTCTGTTATTTTGTGATATCTCTTTTCGCTTTATTTATTTTTTATTAACTGATTTATTTATGAAAAGTTAGTTTTGATGAATTTTTTTTTAAATAAATGTAGACAAGAATGTATATCAACAGTTTATCAACAATTTTGGTGCTCACTGTATATTGAAATTTGCGAGAATGCATTTAATACAGGTTTTTTGAATAATAATAATAAAAAAAATTAAATCACACTGGAAAAAAAATCGAGCGTCGGTGTGGCACGACCTGAATTCCGGGCAGTTCAAGGCTTCCTTAGATTACACATTACTCAATATTCGATATAAAATTTAGTTCCGCATAAATCTAGTGAATGGAAAGATCATAAATCTCAAACTCGCGGTTGCACAAAATTCTTTCAAAGTGTCTCATAAGCTTAGGGAATCCCTGCAGATTGACCACTTTTATAATGAATGGCGAACATTCTTTAATGGCGATACGCGTAGTCTGTCCGGTGGGTAAAGGCTTAATTAGCGCTTTAGTTAACTTTTGCAAACCGGTAGACCAGTCTGTATTTCGTCTCAAGCTTTACTGATGAATTTCTTGTGTTTATATGACTATATCTTAACACGTCATCTTGAATACGTGCCAAACTCAGCACGTTCACAAAGTCATAATATGTCAAACTTGAATGACAACTTTATTCACTGAAGCAGATCGAACGAAGTATATGGGGAAAAACGCCTAAACCGACATAGAAAGTCCCCGGAAGTTGGGGGAGGGAGTATGCTTTAATCAAAACAAATGACTTGATGGCAAAATATAAGTTAAGTCAGTTATCAAACAAAGTTCTGAACGCGAAGGTTAAGTTCTGTGATCGTGTAGTGATTTTAAGCAATCAAATTTTCTGTGATGGCTAATATTTCAATTTATTTATTTTTTATAAGTGAGTATTGTCCTACGGGCTTTGAAAAAGATTTAAATTTATTTATATATTCGTGGTACTGCATAATATTAAAATCTTGTTTGGATAATGCTTCACGTGACAACATAAAGTGGTTTTTGTTTACGTTTTTAATGAGCAAACGCCAAAGCGCCGAATCCAAAACTTAGTTTACCGGTCTAGTAGTTAGTAAATGATTTCACTAATAGCGTACTTTTGTTCTTTGCAGTTCTAGTATGCGTGTTTCACTATACTTCTGCCGGTGTGCGTAGGAAACGACAAGATTTTGTATTTCCTGACGATAGTCAACCAGGAGGAATACCTCTTCAATTTACATGGAGACCGGCTTCTACTACTGCTGGATTACAATTTACAACTCCAACAAGTAGTTCTTTTACAAGGCGACGTCCGAGAACGACACCATCTCAGCGATACTTAAGTTGTTTCACACAATGCCCCACAACCTCCGAATATAACCCGGTTTGTGGTACAGATGAGCAGCTTTATCATAACGAACAAAAGCTAAGATGCGCCCAAAAGTGTGGCCAAGGTGAGTGTCAGACAATCTAGATATGTGTACCTGCTTTGTTAGAATCTTCTAGGTGATAAACAAGAGATTTTATTCTTAAGCTACTGAAGTCGGATGATGACGTGTTCTTTTCGTCATTAGTGACCTTATAATGAGCTTTGTTATTCAATAGACATCATCTCAAATATTATATAAGTTATGGCATGCTAGTAAAGCAGTAAATTATTATGTGACACTGGCAAGATATTTCAACTAATGACTAATTGAAAGTAATCATGACATTTCTCATTAGTTATTCACACAGCCTACTGTAGATACAAGCCCGGAAGCTGACACGAACAGCTGAGCATTGGTGGTGTAAACAAACCGAAACTTACTACAATACACAAGTTATATATATACATATATATATTTTAAAAGTGTCAACTTGTAATTTACTTAATTTGAACCTACAAATGTTCTGAACATATTGTCACGACAAAAAGTTGCTAAATTTAAATTTTGTATGTGGTTTAGAGGGAATACTCTCTCCTGTGATCATTTTGTTGAAGTTTTGAACTTAAAATGCATCAATGACATCAGCATTTATCTTTTTGGGGATTTTATTAGAAGAGTGTGCAGTTTTATTTGTGTGCAAGGATTGGTTAATCTGTCGTACAAGAAAAATTTTATAATAGCGAAACACCTGATGGTGAAATGGCCGAACTGTCATGCTTTCCGGGCTTGTATCTAGAGTAGACTGTGTTATTCAGTTCATTGATACTCAACAAAATTTTTTTTTAGAAATTAATTTTTCGCCTAACTATTATTTAACAAATAATTTAGCTATTGCAATTGATTATTGTCCATAGTATTCGAAATCATAATAATCTCTGAACAACAAGATTCTGTACCTGGGCAGCTGGCAGCCATTTCCGAAGCAATTTGCTACGTAGAATCCGAATCCGAGGTCAAAATTAAGCCATCAGGTCAGAATTTTGAGATATTTGAGGTTATGTACTCGAAAAATGTTTTTTTGGCTACTTTTAAGGTTATGTACAGGATGTACAAAATGTGTTTGCTAGTGTTTCTAATTGCATTATTTAATGCTACTCTTACCCTGTAAAATTAGCTATTGAGAGGTTACCTACGATTTTTTTCTTTTTTATACGATGTGGCCAAAGCCTAGGGGGCAACCCTTTGATGCATTAGTATGGTTTTGGCCGGAAGGGAATTAGGGCAAGAGAAGTGAGGAAACTTGAGTCTTGTTTTTGCATTGCTGCGAGCTAGGCAACAGCCCAGAGACGGAGTGGATTATTTTAATTTCTTAATAAAAGCTCACGGGGAGACCTGATCTCGAATCCGGGACCCATTTCATGGTGGTCGTGCCGCTCAACGAATTGATCCAACTCCGTCTCCGACCATTTTAAGTTGATTCGTATTTCATATAAATAGATATATTATGACGAAACAAATTTTGTGCATCCTGTACATAACCTCAAAAATAGCCAAGACAACGATTTTTCGAGTGCATAACCTCAAATATCTCAAAATGCTGACCTGATGACCCAATTCTGACCTTTTATTCGGATCCTACGCAGTAAATTATTTCGAAAATGACCACTAGTTGCCCACGTACAGTCATTATAGTCCAGTCACATAAGCAAAAATAAGGGGTCAACCTCGGAATGAGAGATAATAAGCTGTAAACTCGTATACACCTTCATTTTGGTGTTCTAAAATTGTCTCAAAAGTCCCTTAAAACCTCGTGTCTGCGTCGTAAGTTATTCAAGGTCAAATGTCACAAAAATCCGTTTTTCGCGATTATCTCGGTTTCTATAGCTCCAATGATGTTAAGATTTATTATAAAAATTGTAGAGCATAAAATTTGCGACAAATTTTTTTACAAAAAAATATTCATACGCTCAACCGTTTTTGAGATAGAGGGCAGAGAGCCCGCAGCGCTCAGCCATACTCACTGTAATGCAAGGTCAACCGTGAATCTCAGTGAATAATACCTTGTATAAAGTTATTAAATCATCAATTTGAATTGAAATGAAGTGAAAATATATAAATCTTTAATTATTTAAAGAACACAATTATTAACTTTCTTCTTTTTCTTCATCGTCGTCATCTTCCGGGCATGTGCAAATGTCTGTTTCATTGTCATCATCTTCGTTGTCCTGAATCGTTGTTTCCAGAATTTCCGGGTCAAATGCACTCTCTTCCTCAGAGTCGCTTTGTGATGAAACAGCATTGAGGCAAGCTTGTCCATTACACTGACCACAAGCTAAAGTGCATTGCAACCCCGATTTTCTGCACCCACAGCGTACACCACATCCATTCTTACAATTACAAAATAGTGTATTAAGTAATTCCTCAGGAACTGGTGCTAATATTGTTGTTATTGGCTCCAGGAGTTCATTTTGCAGCAGCCAACCCCATTCCTGGGGTTCTAAATCATGCCCTAACCATTTTTGAACCTGGTAATAAACACGATTTATATGCTGATGGGCTGCTGCACTTGTCGGTGAAAGATTGGACAACTAGACAGGTTTGTGAAGCTTTGTAGACTTTATGAACTGAGTATATTGAAGATGATCGATATTGCCCTCAGATTTAGGAGCATTATATATCGCTAGTAAGATGCGTAATCCATTTACGTTCTTTTAAAGTCCCAGTCTTTCAGCATGACTAGACTAGCACTAGACTATTGATACCATTTCAAAATATTGTACCCATAACTGTGCTGTAGGGCCTTGAACTTTTAATTCATTCAGTTTATCGTGAAATTGACCAATAAATGAGTTCGAATCACCTAACAACCTTCTATATCTGCATAGGAAACATCACGGCAAGTTATTTGTTCAGTTAACTCATCTACCACACAATCTTCCATCTTCATGTCTTCAAAAATTATCATTGATAATGCAAGTCGTAATAGTGTATGACCTCTGATACTTCTTAAACATGCGTTTATCAACATTTTTGTCGACAGAATTAGTAGCATATATTTTACCCACAGCTTCCTTGAGTCCACTTCCGTCCATTAAATATCCTATGCATCCAAGAAATGACATGAGCATATGAAATCCTCCTAGTTTAACAACTATTTTAGATATTTCAGAGTTAGCATCTGACGCAGATATCATTTCACGTGCTTTAGAATAAAGGGGTTGATCAAAAGTAATAACACACGTTTTATGTCTATGTGACTTGGCAATGTTCATGGCACAATGTACAGTGATATAAACCGTGTCTAAATTACTGGCAGGATGATCAATAAGAGGAAGAAACATAAGTCCGATTTATTCTGGTATTTTGACGTTAGATTGTCAGATATTTTCTATCTGGATCAAAAAATAAACCAGTCTACACAACGGAACATCTTTCTCATGAACTAACTATAAATGAAGAAGGTACAGACTTCATAGAAAAATTATAATAACTTTATACAAGGTATTATTCATTGAGATTCACGGTTGACCTTGCATTACAGTGAGTATGGCTGAGGGCTCTCTGCCCTCTATCTCAAAAACGGTTGGGCGTATTAAAAATTAAAAAAAAAAAAATGCACATTTTATGCTCTACAATTTTTATAATAAATATTAACATCGTTGGAGCTATAGAAAGCGAAAAACGGATTTTTGTGACATTTGACCTTGAATAACTTACGATGCAGACACGAGATTTTATGAGACTTTTGAGACAACTTTTAGAACACCAAAATGAAGGTGTATACGAGTTTACAGCCTATTATCTCTCATTCCGAGGTGAAACCCTAATATGAGTGGACAATTACCCCATATTTTGTTGACCAGTTTAAAATTAAAATGCAACTTAAAAATTGATTTTAAGTTTTTGCGTTACCGCTTTTTTCAACCTGAAATTTACATAAATGAAAAATAAAACCCAGTCAAAATCGTTATGGGAAATGTATTCATCATGTAACCTCCATAACTCCATAGGACAGTAAAACTATTGTTGTAAAACAATTAAATCAAAAAATTAAATGCAAGTGACAAAGCAAATATAAAATTATTACGAATTCATTGAAGTGAGGGTACGTTAGTACGACCTTTAAAAATTGATTGCTTAAGTGAACATTTATGGTTTTTGCTACAAATTATGTACGAAGAGTTCGCAGTAGTGTGAAAAGCTTTCTGCATGAGTTTAATGTAGGGATGGGATTTGTGTTGGTTAGAGCTCTTGATGCAATCTACATAGAACTTGATAACGTCTTTCTAAAAATGTTAATAATTCTTCAACGGATGGCATTTCTCTAAGGTTTATTTTTATTTATTTTATTTAAGCTTACATAATAATACAAAATAACAAAGTAAATACTACAAACTAAAATAAACAATAATTCATAACAGATAATGTAAGCTACAATGTGAGCTATGATTATGATTAATATAAACTGGGAGGAAGAAGAATTAAGAAAGGCGATCAAGATGGGCGGGATAAAAATATAAGGCTTTGTGAAGGGATGATTTACTCAGATGGAAGTCAAAAGAGGGAAGGTCGTTGACTTTTCTTAGCATCCTGGTAATTGGCTCGCTTTGACCATAGTTTGTGCGATGGCGGTCGAGTCGGAAAAGGGGAGTGGACCTAAGGTTGCGAGGGTTGGTATAGATGGGTAAAGTTTGCAGGATTGAAGAGCAGTCTATGGCACCAGCTAATAGCTGATGAATGAAGAGAATGTCGGAAACATCACGACGTTTACTTAGAGGTTGTAAGTCGATCAGTTTCAGACGGTCTTCATAAGATGGAAGATTGAATCTGTCTACCCTACCCACGGAAGATCACGTACAGCAAAGCGAATAGACCTAGACTGATTCAATTCTGTTAATGAGGATTCTTTGCGTAGGTGACCATACCTGGTTGGCATATTCAAGGAGAGGTCTAACGAGGGAAATATAGAGAGATGTTTTCAGCGCTTTCAAGCATTCTCTTATGAGGTCATACAGTTTTATCATATCCTCTTGAGATCTGTGCTCTGTCTTTTTGGCATCTATTATCGTGTTGACGTAGGTGGTGATTATTTTTCTGTTTTTGTTGAATCTACCTTGAATTAGCCTTAGGGCAGTGCTATAGTTAGAGTCCGATAATTGTAGATGACTGATAACTCTTTTGGCATCTCTATCTAGGTGATAAAAGAGGTACTGCATTTTTTCGACACTGCTAAGGTAGGGATTGCTATGGATAACATTAAGAAAAATTTCGTTAAATGACTTCCACTCTTTATAGTTGCCGTCGAATCTCGGTTTTTTTGACTTTTTTGTGTCCTGTGTTGGCCATTGTGGGCTGCTAGTATGAGCCGGCGACTGGGAAATCACTATCGTGTAGTAGAGGTAATGATGCATGATGATTATCGGTTGTTACGGAGATGAAACCTGCTGCAGCTGAGGTTGTCGCTGTAGACGTCATAGGTAGGATTATTGTCGAAATTGCAGGCGATTTCAAGAGTGGAGGGTGAGATCGTATCTTTCCCACTTGATACTGGGAAATAAGCTCAACAGCAGACTTATAAACAAAGTTTTATCATGAAGTTTTTCTGAACAGTATGGGTGATGTTCTATTATAGCCTTCTCGATCTCCACATGGAGGCTGTTGAAGTCTGTCCATAAAGAATCTAACTCTTTCAGCCTTATCTGGATGTATTCTGTAGTTTTTCTTTCCGCACCGTCTTTTTTAAAATTTTTTAATATTCAAGCGATTTCTTCTGCCAGGAGTTTTTGTTTGGCAATGATTTCTTCTACCATAATAATCACCCTTTGGACCTGTCGATAAAGCTCTGGCTAAGTGTAGTAGGTGCTTGTTTCTATTCTATGAAATGCCTGGAAAAATCAAATACTTACTTCCTTACTTACACTTTTTCCACTAGTTGATTGAAGTGTTGCTGGGGTGTGTGTGGACGATTTATCACGATGATTGCTTCTGTAGGCGATATACTCTCTCTGCCAATTTTGTAGACCATGTACGAGACTCTACAGTGTGTGGAATCAAGTATAAATTTAGGTTAGACGATTCTAAAATTCTTTGTTCCCTTCCCTATGGTGGGGGAGTGAATCAAAAGGTGGCTTTTGTACATGACAACACTGTATTCTGAGCCCCTTGCTTTTATTACAAAAAATGCTTGTTCTAATGAGTACCTACATTGCCCCACAATATCGATCGGTGAAAAAGTATTGGTTAGCAAATTCAGCAAGTTCATCTAGAAAATCGTATTATGAGTCAATGCACTTGTGAAATGTAAACTTAATTATTTTTCTTGTCAATTATTTATTCGCTTGTGGGCAGTTATAATGTATCTTAGTAGATATCAGTTATCTGAGAAACAGTTTTCGAAATTTTGCAAAATACCAAGGGAAAATTATTTTTCAGAAATCGAATTAAAAAACTTTTCCATATCAATGGAAGTGTGCTAAAGTTATTCTAATTAAAAACAAAAAGTACAACCTTTAGGACTACGAGATTACTGCCTACTTATATGGCAGTATTCTAGTACTTTCTAAAATCCTTGAACGCCTTCTATACGCTCAAATGAAGATATATTTATAGCATTTCCAAGCTTAATATCGAAGTGCCCAATTATTTTGAGAAATTTCCAAAAATAGGTAGCTATGTCCAGATTAATCCTCACCAAGGACAAATTTAATGTCCTACTGTCCGAATCAAATGTCTCTATATGCAGAAATTGAATGTCTCACGAAATTAAACTTTTTGATATTATCAAGAGAAATTTAAAAAAATTTATGAATAAATGCGTGGATTCCATAATAATAAAGACACATAAAACTAATGACGAGCGAAAAATCTTTTTCAATTCGATATTTAGTTCGGAACTTTATTTCTTGCCTTCCTATTCACGTATGCTGAATCCTATTGAAAAAGCATTTTCAAAAATTAAAAGTTCAGCACGAGCTATATTAACAACATCAGTTCAACATGAACTTACACATGGGATAAGGGAGAGTGTTGAAAAGGTAACGAAAACAGATTGCGTAAATTGGACTGTGGACATGACAATGAAGTTGGGACCTCCTTCTGTTAGAGAGCATTTACAATAAAATTAAAAATATATATTAGTTTCACTCATAACATTTTTTTAAATTTCTTCTGATAATATCAAAATGTTTAACTTCGTGAGACATTCAATTCCAAACGGACATTTAATTTGGACAGTAGAACAATATATTTGTCTGATACGACTGTTACCATGAACATGGCGACATTTTAATTGGATAGTGGGACATTAAAATTGTCCTAGGTGACGATTAATCTTGACATAGCGACTTTTGTTTTTGAAATTTCTCAAAATCATTGGACAATTAGATATTTAATTTGGAAATGCTATAGATGAGCACTGTCTAATTGACAAGCAACAATTTGACTTAAGACCTAAGCACAGTACAGGTACAGTGGAATCTAGGAGTGTTGCACAATTTTATGCCGACTTCAGTTTTCCAAAGCATTTGACTCTGTTGATTATTTTATACTATACCACAAATTATTAAGTCAATTTAATTTTTTTGTAGCTAAGTTCATATTGTCTTATTTAACAATTCAAAGTCAAGCATCTATAGTCGACTTATGTTGCTCTAATTTGTTACCACTACACTCTGGTGTTCCACAGGGGTCAATATTAGGACCATTTTTTTTTCATTAAATATATTTATGATACAGTTGGCATTCCTGGATACTATGTTGACTTATGCCGATGATGTCAAGTGGTTTCTACATTGTTCTGTTGATAATATTTCTACTAATGTTGCAAAGTTTAATCTTGACCTAGCTCGAATTGGTTTTTGGGAAAGAACTAATATGCTTTTACTGAATCCAGAAAAACCCCAATGCATTATTCGTGTTAATAGTCATATTGATAATAATTCATGTATTCCACTGTTGCATCTGAACTACATATATACCCATTGAATATATGACTGTAATGAAAAATTTGGGAGTTAACATTGATGCAGGGTTTCCTTGGCATAATCATATTGATGTAACGTCTCAAAAACTGTGGTGCGTTAAGAAGCTTATGACGTTATGCAAGCTATACTCCACGCATATTGCGTGAACTTCTGATAAGGAGTTTATATGTACCGAGTTTTATTTAAAATGATTGTATTTATTGTAAAATTGATAGTCCATCCAGGAGAAAACTTGTTGCATTTAATTCATATGCACGATATGTATTTGGTCTGCATAAATATGAACATGTGTCGGTTTTCTCCAGGCAAATTTTTGGTTGTCAGTTTAATACCTACTTTAGTTTTAGACTGTGATGTTTAAAATAATTAATAAAGTTTTAATTTTTTTTAAATAATTATCTTAAAGAACATATTAGGTTTTTTTCATCGCGTCGCCTTAAGTTACTACTCCTGACTAGATTCCAAACATTGTCTAGCACACGTAATTTCTTTGTCCATGGACTCAGACTTTGGAATGATCTTGCGTTATTGTTGTACTTTAAGAAAGGGTATTTAGAATATTTTATATAATTCCAAAATTACATACATGCATATATTTTCGTTTTCTTGTTTTAGTTTTTTGTTATCTTTTTGATTTTCACTTCTGATTTCGTTTCAGCTGATTGATTGAATTTTAGTTACTAACTGCTCTTACTTCCTTTTATCCTCTTCTTTGTTTTTCTAATGCTAGAGTTTGCGTATATCTACGAGTTCTTATATCTCAATCGTGCTTTTTTTAATTACATATCATAATTTCAATAATATTCAAACAGACGGATGCAAAGCGATTTGTTCAGAGTTAGCGAACTTATTAAGTAAGAGTGTAACTTATTAAGTAAGTGTGTAACTAACAGCTGTCTGGACTGACAGACGTAAGAGTGAAAGATCACTTCAAAAGATCCGTATTTTTATTTTGAAGTAAGGAACCCTAAAAAGGAAGATATTTTAAAAAAATTCGGAAAAATTGGGCGCCATAAAAAATTAATCACAATCAAAAATCTGTAACTTTCATTCCTTTTTAAAAGACATCGAAACACAATTTTTGAAATATAATCTTAGAATTATTGGCCATAAACTCATAATAGTGTAAGTTGTATTAAAAGACAGGGTGTCTTGATGTTAACTTACAAAAGTTGAAAGATACCTTAACCTTTTAGGTTTTTCGGAAATTTTTTTTTACAGCTTAAACAAAATTTTTAATATTTTTTTTTTTATTTTCAATAACAATATGTAATTTTTCATTAGCAATAAAAGCATTTAAAAGTAAAAAAAGATCTAAGATTTCGGGATATAAGAGAAGCACAAAGTTTAAAAGTTTAACATTTAATGATTTTTTTTTTTGTTGGCGTGAGAGGTGAAAATCTTCCAAAGACACCATGAGACTCGACTGTCTCTGATAGTGTGAGATTTTTACTCACTAAAAACTCGGACTAATCCAGTTTTCTTTCCTCACCTCTATTCCCCCGCAAGCATTTACTTATGAGACACCTCTCCTATCCTTTCTGCCCCCATCCAGTGGTATTTCATCAGTCTTCCCTTTCTGCTTGTTAAAGAATGACACTGGCACACCATATGAACTGCCGTCTCTTGCTTCTCCAGCTGCAGCTCTTTTTTATCCACACATCTTATCAACGCCTGATTGCCGAGTGAAACCACTATATTCTTATATCTCACCCGACTCTTTAGCAGATAATCCAGCACATAGACGACCTAAGACATAGACGGATGTTCAGATTTGGGTCCGCACTGAAGATGCGTGCTGCTGCTATTCCATGAATTTTGGATACATCCGTGAAAATTGCGACATAAGTCAGACTGTTTTCAGGAAGGACCCACTTTGAATAACAAATTCATGGTATCTGTCAATTACCTTATTTTTTTTATCGGGAGAGGTGAAAATCTTCCATAAGACACCAGACAGCCCGTGCCCTCCGGTAATGAGAGATTCTTACTCATTAAAAACACCTCTCCGGGAATAAGCCGAAACAAACCACATAGAAGCGGGTCCATTTTCGTTCCGTCCTAGTCTCCCTAAGTTATCCACTATCGCCCCCAACCTCGATTCCTTGGGTTGATGCTATCATCTTAGTCTTTCTGCAGGAATCCAAGTGTCCATGAATCCATTCATGTGATAATCGCAACATCTCCATTCTCTCCTTCCTGAAAGGTTCCGGGGCGTGAAGATTTGTGACAAAGCTCTGGTGCCAACCTCACCACTGAGCTTAAATGCCAGTCACTCTACCGAAAGGTTTCTCCAGTTAATCCCAATTAATCTACTAGATCGTGAAGGATGGCGTTACAAAACCTTGATAATTCTACATCTTCTATTGGTGCGTCTACCGCGGAAAGTACAACACCAGATTAAGCTGCCCCTGAGGAGACAACGTTCGTGAGGAATTTTTCAAGAGGTTATTTACGTGGCTATGTTATTGTATGCATTGCCCGTTTTGCTACCACTTGGAGGTATAACTAACACTTGAGAGTGTCCAGATGAGAGGCGCTGTATCCTAGAAGGCTTTCAACTGGTCCATCCATCCTCATGGTATCTTATTTTTGTCAAGATCCACGATTTTCTTAAGCCTATGATTATTACGAGACCTGTGCCAGTTTGCATGCGAAAAGCTGTTGACGCTGAAATTCTCTGAGGTATATGAAATAATGGGTCTCACCATCATAGTGTAGATCAAGAATGCGACCCTTGGCAAGATATCCCACCTTCACCCACACGCCTTGCCACATTGATGTAGGGCCCTGTTAGCTTCTTGATTTTTTCCTCTACATGTCTTTTTCAGATGTCTTAAATCTAGGAATACCCCCAGCCCGAAACAAGTAGTTCTTCACCAAAGAGTTCGACTAGTATAAAGTCTAGATTCTTCCTTTTTGTAGTGAAAATGATAGATAGAATTAACCCTTCTAACTCAGAAGGCGCACTTCACAAGCAAGAGCCTGGAATCAATTGACCTATTCCCAGAATATAACATATATTGAGGCGAATGAGGCTCCCATAACCCATGCAATAAAATATTAGTAAAAATCCAAAACACTCCCAAACACTACAATCAGGGGTGCAGAGATAACAGAGAACGTTCAAGCACATACCCGGCAAGAGCCAGGTCAAAAACAGGATACATATCCACGGCCCTACACATGCGGTTAATAATAATAAGTTATCCGCAGTTATTGATCGATCATTAGTAAACAAAGATAAGATCATTAATAAACAAAAGCCAAAATACACCCAAACATAACAATCAAAGGGCCGATCTCACAAATCTGCGCTGTACAGATTCAATACGTTTAGTGTGAGATCCATAAAACGGAGACCGAACCGGACTAGCATACTCCAGCAGTGGTCTAACAAGGGATGTATAAAGATAGAGTCTTATGTGAGGGCTAGGAAATTCCCTGGACCAACGAAGGATAAAACCCAGCATAGAGCTGGCCCTGGCAACGATATTATTAATGTGGGGGATGAAGTTAAGTTGCCTATCAAGATACACACCCAAATCCTTCACTCCTTCCACCCGTAAGTCTGATAAGATCAGACTTCTTTACATTAATGAAGAATTGCTGTTTCACGCACCATTGCTCCACCAGTCTAATGCCTCAACTTGTGGTATCTGCTGCGTATTCTCATCAATTTAACTAAAATGCGTCTGGTCAGTTTTCTATTTTCATCCCTTCCATCAGAAGGACATTTTGATTCCGGGGTTCAAAACTCGGTCTCTCCGTGGGTTCTTAGAAAACTAAATTAAGAAGATCCACTCCATCTCTGAACTGTTGTCTATCTCGCAGCAATGCAAAAACAAGGCATTCAAGTTTCCTCACTTCCCTTACCATAATTCCCTTCCGGCAAAAGCAATGCTGTCGTATCAAAGGGTTGTCTCTTAGGCCATGGCGACATTGTAAAAAAAAAGTAAGCAGACAAACCTAATACAAAAGTATCTCTTCTCTCTTCACTATTTTATTAAGATCAATGTAAGAACAAACATTTAAATTAAGGCAATGCTTGTGCCTATTTGGACATGCGCAGAGTTGGCTGCGATTGGTGACTGGAGCGGAATTAATCAAAAACAAAGGATCCCGCTATAAGGTAGGTTGGTGTAACGGGATAGCCAAATTAAGAAGTGTTGCCAAATTAAGTCGGGTTTTGTTTGTCGCAAAAGGTGATATGTGCTCCCGCAAAAAACTTTAAATATGATTAACCAGAATTAGTCTAGGTAAGTTTAAAATTTGTTTTTTCACTTTTGATTTCATTTTTGGAGAAAATGAAACTATCACCCTCCAAAAATCTTTGTTTGCACTTTGTTTGCTATTGTTTGTTTGTTCTATTCGTATTATTTTAGTTTACCTTCAAACGATACAGTTTCACTATTTCATAAGCGATGTCAGTAGCGTCGTGATATTTTCGTCGATATCGCTGTGCGTAAAATTGCAAATCCTGCGAGTGTGCGCGCGTAGTCTAAGCTAACTCCTTTATTCATAAATATACACAAAAATATATGCTTTTATAAAATATAAAAAAACTTAATTTAAAAGAGAGAACTTAAGAATTTTTTAATTAATTATAAAAGTAATGATAGTGAAAATATGATTATATGTTTTGCTCGTTTGATAGTTTTTATAACTTGAAACAATTTGCAAATGAAAGCCGTCGAAACTGTGTGATGTAGAATTTTCACTTAATAATCAGTTTCAGTAGTTTATTTTAGTTACTGATTAATAGCTTTAGATAACATTAATGTGAAGATGGTATTACATATTAGACAAAGTCTGTAGTGTAGCCACTCAATCAAGAATAATTTTTTTATAAATTTATTTATAAAAAAGTTTTTCTTGATTATTTAAATAGTAATTAAGTTTAACAATAATAGTATAAGCAACTTTTAACTATTGTACACTAATTGTGAATTTTTTTTGCAGAAGTTCAAATCGTCCGAAGAGGGAACTGCAAGGGCCTTTTTAATGACTTACCATAAAATGGTATTAATGTGTGAAGTGAAATTTGTACAAAACTAGTATTATTAATAAATGTAACAGTAAATATTTATATACAAAAACATTATTTCAATAAAACATTTAAAAATTGTTCATGTAAGTTATAGAGAGTTATATGGTAACCGTCCCCTGGATTATTTGTTACTAAGTGAAAGAATTTTTCGTTAAACAAAAACGGCAATAAATTTAATGCATCCAATTATAGCTCAGTTGCAAACACATGTCAAGGTTTTATTTTTATTTTATTGACAAACATCTTAACATCCTATGGTTTGGAATGCATCGCTTTATATAGCTTCAAAAACATCAAACCAACTAACACCAACCGGTTCAATAATGACTGTTTCGCAGCCACTAAAAACATGAAAGTAGCCTTCCAGGCATATAAATTGTGCCCTTCAGAGGAATTGAGACGTATCTATAGAGATGAGCGGAATATTTGAAATTCAGTAATTAGTCGGGCAAAGTCCAATTTCGACCAGAGCATCAGACGGAAGGTATTTTCTACTATTTTCTAATTCGTACTTCCTTCGTACATCTTCATCGCAGCCACTTCCATGTCCATCACTCGGGAAAAACTCGAAGTGTCCAAAGTTGCTGGGCCTGATGATTTCTCGTCCCTGCGCCTCTGCTTTGGCTAAACTTCTGCGCAAACTTTTTCACCTTCACCGACTTCAAAATGTCGTAATAGATATAAAATTTTTCTATTTAACACATGTGACGTTCCCCTTGGAGATTGAGGTCAAGTCACTGTGTTCGAAATTATTGTTGAAACTATGATTTCCTGGAGATACACTATTGAAATCCCCCGTTGAGTTTAATTTATCTTATTCAATATAAACGACTTTAATGTTTTGAACAGTTTTATTAATACATTAATTTATTATTTAATATGGACATCGAGTTGAACGTCTCAACTCGTGTCTGAAAATCAACTGGCTGTAAAAACATATTTTTTCTTTTTATTTCCTAAAACAATTGAATATAATTTCCTTTGGTTGCTACGATTTTTGTAACAACTGAAAAAGCTGAGTACAAGTAAAATTGTCGCCAACTTCACTAAGTTGCTTTTCCTGTATATACAAGTGTGGCCGTCGCCACAGAACCATCCAAATCGGTCCACGCGTTAAAAGTTAGTTTTAACCCCTTACCCCACTCCCATTCCACTAAACTTTTTTTATCATGGTATCAATCAAGGAACATACTGTACCGAACAGAAAAGGAATCATATCGAAATCGGTCCATGCGTTACGAAGTTACTACCCAACAGCAAAAGAACCATCCAAATCGGTCCACGTGTTACAAAGTTAGGTTCCATCCTAACCCCCCCCCCCCCCCATCCCCCCCATACTCCAGCAACATTATTTTTCTCGTAGTATCACCAAAGGATCATATTCTACCCAACAGAAAAAGAATTATCCATATCGGTCCACGCGTTACAAAGTTAGACTACCCCTCCTACCCTGGAATCATTGTCTTTATAATTTTAGCCAAACTTCAAACATTTGGTTTGCACGCTACCATCGGTAAATGGAGAGAGTTTTCTGTCAGACCGTTCAATCTGTGTAATAATTGACGGATTTACATCGGATTCCTACGAAATAAATGCCGAGGTACACCGTTCAGTTCTCTCACCAACCTTATTTCTTGTTTTTATTAATGACACCTCCTTCACCCATTTCGCTCATCCTTATTTCCTTTTCTGCCAAGGCTGTGCTTTAGCATCATAAGACATCCCCTGAGCTTTCGCAACATCATATATAAAAAAACAGAATCGCAAAACTGGCTACTAATATATAAAAATACAGATTATAAAAGCTTATTAAATAATTAGCCTCAATTGGCTCTTCATCTGCCATCTGGAACACCCAAGCTCTATGCAGGCAGTGCAATCATTGTAGAGGCGGGACATATAAGTAAGCTCATGCATTCCATAAAGTGTTCGATGGTATAGAAAATGGATAAAGCTCGTTCTTCTCAAGGACTGCGCCAGGATGTACATGCCCACGTCGGTCAGCAATTCAGAGGAGTTGATCGGGCCCTGCAGTAGATAGTACAAAAAAAAAACAATTTTTAAATCTTGTGTCTTTTTTCAAGGAAATCGAGAAATATCAGAGCGAGCCTAGCAGGATAGAAAGAAAGGAAGAAGGATCACGCCAGGGAAGGCAGCGAAAACCTAAGGAATCTGAGCTGAACAGCCTCGATCCGGTTAATATGAACGACGAAATAGGTATTCCATACCGGGCAAGCATACTCCAGGATAAATCTTACGAAACTGCGGAAGAGTAGCCTAGTTACTAGTTAGTCATCAAGCTCTCTGGACCACCTTTTCAGGAAGCCGAGTATGGAATAAGCCGTACCCACGATGAAGTTCATGTGGTCCTCGAAAGACTAGGTGCCTGACCCGAACAACCCTGCCGAAAATACCTCCATATGGAGAGAAGTCATTGAGAATAGAACTTCTTCTGCGGGTAATAGTCATATTTATTATAATTAAGGGGGGACGATTGCTGAAGCACCAGTCATGGAAGATGTGAATGCCAGAGTTTAACAAATGGCAGTCATCATCACAAGATATGACGCGGAAAATGTTGACGTCATCGGCATAACACAAGATTCTGGGTTTGGCGAATTATTCCACCAAGATATCGAATTATACTTCTATTTAAAAAAATTCAAAACAAACTTTCCAAAATTCGAGCGACGTGAGAAATATAAGATATTTTCTCAACACGATCAGCGTTTCTGACAAAGAAAAACTAAACTCCTTTGGCTCTTCCTCAACAGCAGCACCAAACGGTTAGCTTTTCTTTAGCTGCTGGACGCTTTCGCACGACACCAAAAACAAGATGTTAATCCAGCATTTCGTGCATATTTTGTGTATATTTTCTATTTTAATCTGCTTTATCTTTTCAGGAACACTACTTTAACAAAATATTCAAAGATACACAAAGTTTTACCATTAAAACATTCGAATTGTACCCAAACGTCTTTTTTCTATTACTAACTTTTTCATTTATTAAAGGAAAATGAATAATAATTATAACTCCAAGAAAAGTTTAAAACACACAAAACATAACATACACAGCTTCATTTTCTAATTTTTACATAATCCTGCATGAACGATGCTGATATCTGGAAAGAAATTGGTCAATCACAATTATGTACATAAAACATTCAAAAAATACTTACATTTACCACATCGTAAGGCACAAGCGATATTACTGCGATTTATATACGTTTGCCCATCACTAGCGCATAAAGGTTCATAGTCATAGGACAGTGGGCATCTCCTTAGGCATGCCTGAAAACCTCTGTTGAATCCACGTTGTGCCTGCGAAACATTTGAACCCAATATCATACACACTAAAAGAAAAAATTTATACCATTAAAATCGCCGAAAAAAATGGGGTCATAATTGTTGTTGGGTAGTTGGAGTCATTCATTTCCGAAGTAATTTAGTGGATTAGAGAGTAGATCAGTAACGCCACATGGTCTTAACTACAAGAATGGAAGGAGATTAAGGACCACATCAATCCTGAACTTCAAGTCGATTTCAACAAAAATCGAGTAAAATAAGACTCGACCATTCCAATCCTGAAACAGGCATGCACAGCATCAAAACGCCTGAATGGCATCCAAGTGAGGTACGGTTCGCCTGATTTTAAAAATTATACGTTTCCGAATTCCAGCCCGCTATAGGCACGCATCAATAAAAGACGCACTAAATAGTCCAAACGAAGCATGTTACGCTTCTTCTAGACCAAAATTTAAAATTATTTTCGTAGATTAAGCCAGTCGAGACCGACATCTATCTATCTCTAATAGCCGGTAACGTTTGTGCAGTTGTAATAAAGATTAACTGAAACTGGATAATATAAGAATGATAGAAACACATTTCAGGTGAGTGTTATCATTTTTATTGTCATGCCTCACCTTTCGAATTATCGGCTATTGGGAACAATTTTAATATCAGATCGCAGATGGTGAACACCGTCTATGCGGTGAGATTTTACATAACCCACGCGATGAGTCACCAGTCTCGAATGTGTCAAAGCTAAAACAGTAACAGAGACATGCATTTCTTTATGGCGAGCGCATGACTAGATTTTTGTGCCTGTAGCGGACGTGTGGCAGGCGTATTTCCCGTGAATTTTTGTTAAAATTTCAAAGAGTAACACTAGTTGTAGAAGAAATTTTGAGGTGAAATAAATATTGATATTTCATTAAATGTCATCTACCTAATTTGTTTTTTATCTGCTCCTTCAATTGCTTTCTAAATATAATATTTAAAGTTATTGTTACTGTACAAATAAATTCTTACTCGACTGAACGTCTGAAGCCTAGTTAACAATAGTTTTTTATTATTGATATTTCTTTAAAATATTTTCTACTCACTATGTTTTCAAACTTACCAAATAATATTAAATATAATTTTACTAAAAAAAGGTTCACCTTCGAACTAGGACTTTCACATATCTTGAACATTTTTAAAATTAAACTTTACTGAACACCTAACAAAATGAACTGATAAAGTAATTTTCCAGACTTCTGTATTTATAAAGTCTATGCCTATCTGCATCTTATCTGAACAAATTATACTGCAACTTACAAATGGCGGACACAAATTACAAAATAAATGCTAGCAATTACCGCCCGTGTTAAATGTCTAATAGGGGAAGAACTTTAAAAACCATTGTACTCTGTGGTGTTGAGACTAAATTTAACTTGTCAACCTTAATTAGCTATTTTTAGCCACTTTTATGCAACACTATTAGTTTTGCCGCAATTCTGCCTGACTGTCTATAATATCTTATATATTTTACGCTAAGGCCGTGTTCGAAAACTCATATATGCGAAGTTAAAAAAAAGCAAGATGTATGGATAACTAATTCACCTGGTTCGACTGTAGTCCTTAATACTTCTACTCTAATTCAAAGCTTCCAATTTGTTCAAGGTCTCTTAACTGCAGTCTCTGCTATCTTTGTCCCCTTCATTGTGATATTTGGTCTATCAACTCGAGGAGTTCCTTGTGGATTGACATCGAGAGCATTGTTGGCTTTGCCATCATATTCCTTTACAGTTTCTTCACCAAATCTGGGAGTCGATCCATTCCTGGCCGGTTCCATGCCAACACTTACTCTGTTCTGCCAGCGAATTTTTAGGATATAACGTAAATTTTTGTTGAAAATATGAACTCGTAATGGATTGGGTAACCTTCCATGTTTGCCTCTGCGTTGAACTCTTTATTCGGAACAGTTGAGAATAGGCGCCTTTTACTCTATTTATTCAGGAACTAGTCACTTCTCCTGCTTCACCATCTTTGGCAATTACATTACGGAGAATAAATAATTTTTCAATCATCTGCACGTCTTCGCGTTAAGTGGCATTCGTGTTTAATCGCATTCTATAACCTTAGACTAGTCGAACTAATTTTTGTTGCTAGTTTCGGCACCATGTTGTTAAGGGTATGGTTTCAGATATCATCACCGAAGTCCAGACCTTTAAAAGGGGTAAAAATTCCCCATGGAGACGGTGCCGGCACAATTGGTTAAGGGCCACGATCACCACGCCATGGTTTCAGGTTTCGAGACCAGGTCTCTCCGCGAGATTTTAATAAGAAATTTACAAAATCCACTCCGTCTCTGGGCTGCTGTCTAGATAGCGGCAATGCAATAACAAAACACCCAATTTCCCTCATTCCCCTTGCCCTAATTCACTTGTGGTAAAAGAGATGCATAGGGTTGTCTCCTGGGCTTTGGCTTCATAATAAAAACAAACTGTGTATTACTTTGCATTTCGAATTCTTATAGAGAGCTTTTATTGATTCAATAATTTAGTTAAGTCATTGGTAGGGTAAGTGATAACGTGCCGGCCTAACAATTCGGAGGTCCATGTTCGAATCCCACCGGCGGCGACTCATAGTTGTTTTATGGTGACAACAGATTACGATAAAAAAAGGTCATGGGGGTTGCAGAGAAAATTTCGGTGGTTTCAAATACACTTTAAATTGTAGATTCACTGCAGTCGTTGACTGCAATCGGGCGAAGTTCTTCTATATAAAACTCATGTGAATTGAGTCGAAGGCATTTTTATAATCTACGAAGTAAGTAGAGGGGGAACTGAAATTTCATAGATTACTCAACAATCATCCTCATGTTGTTAATATTATATATACATGTGGGACAATTTCTAAACCCATCCCGTTGCCTTCTAATGGTTCAATCTACTCCCTCCATTACTTTTGATCATATGATGTGGGACTGACAGAACCTTACCTTAGACATAGTATGCAGATGCCTCGTACAATATCCCCTCTTTAAGTATTTTAAATATGATACCTTCTACGAAAATCCAGTCGCGAAACACATCAATAATTTGGCAGATAGTTTTTCGTGCGGTCCTGATGGTATTCCCTTTATAAGAACTGTTCTTCTTCCTTGGTTTCTGTTCTTTGTTATTTATGTAATTTATCTATTTCTTGTGGAGCCTTTCCAAAATCTTGGGAGTCAGATCTTATTATTCCTCTTCACAAGAAAGTCAAGAGGTGTGATATTTCCAATTACAGACCCATTGCAAACTTGTGTTGATTTTTGAGGCATTAGTTTGCGATACACTATACTTTCATTGCAAACCTTTTCTTGGAACTTTACAGCATGGCTTTATGAAAGGTAGGTCTACTGCCACTAACCTACTGGAACTCTCGAATTTCTGCTTATCCAAAATTGAGGCTGGAAAGCAAGTGGATTGTATCTTTACAGATTTTAGCAAGGCATTCGACAGAATAAGTCACCAAATTTCGATTCACAAGTTAACTGCCCTCGGGTTTTCTTCATTCTTTGTAGACTGGATTCGTTCTTATCTACTAAATCGGACCCAGCGTATGTCCTTCCGTGGATCACTATCGAAGATTATATTTAATTCCTCTGGCGTACTTCAGGGAAGTCATCTGGGCCCAATTTTATTTATTATTTACATTAATGATTAACTTTATTCTTGAAATATTCGAAAATTCTTTGTTATGCTGACGACGCCAACATTTTCCGTGTTGTGTCCTCTATTCGAACTTTTAAATTCTGACTTAGACGCTTTCTACAACTGGTGTTCTGTTGACTATCTTTCCCTCAATATTAGTAAGTGTACGTCTATGTTTTTTACTCGTAGAAAGAATCCTCTCGATTTCAACTACACCATGCATTGGGTGTCTGGTTGAACAGTCGTTTTACGTTTGACGATCACATTGATGAGATAGTCGTTAAGGCTAATTCTACATTGGGTTTTATAAAAAGATGAGCAAAGGAATTTGACGACCCTAATATCACCAGGCTTCTCTACTGCACCTTTCTCAGGCCTATTCTTTAGTATAATAATTGTGTTTGGTAACCATTTTATCCTGACTAAATTGACCGGGTAGAGGCAGTCCAGCGCCGTTTTGTTCGCTTTGCACTTCGTGGGCTTTCTTGGAGCGCCCTCTTATTCTGCCGCCGTACTCAGATAGGCTTAAGCTCATAAAACTGGACTCTCTTGAATTCAGACTCTAAAACTGTTTTCGCTTTTCGCATTTTAACAACATTGATTTTAAACTGTCGAAAAATTCTATGAAGGCCAAACTCTCCTAACTACTCTATTATTGTTTGTAATTATGTATTATTAATTATTTTTCTAGTTATTTTCATTAATTATTGTAATTTTATATTTTTTTTTAAATTTATATTTACATGTTAAGTAATCAGCCCTTTGATGAATCTTAAATAAATAAATAATCACCAGGAAAGGTACCGGTGAGGTTTTAAGAGAGAACATCGCGTTTTTAAATGAAAAAAATGTTGTTTTTTTGTGTGTTGAAATGATTGTTCAGACTTTTAAAAATAAGGCAAAATTAGTGAAATTGAAGAATTCGAAGTATTTATGGCCTTTATCTGCATAATAGTGAGCGCGCACCAACATCAGTACATGTTATACTGTTATACTGTGAACGTGAAAACTTTAAACGAATTTTTCTCGAACTGGTTTTTTCAAAAATCACATTTTTCAACCGATTAATTTGAAATTTTCAGAAAAACCAAATTGTCCACTGTGAAAAACCTTGCTTTCAAAAACCCCGTCCAACGGCGCCATTTTGTTAAAAAAAATTATTGTTAATTTTATATTCTTAAATTTATGCTTAACAAATGTCTTTTAATTAAATTACATTTGTGTTTGTCATTAAAAAAAATTTTCGAGACACTATGTTGTTGGACACCGCATAAATTGTAGTTAATATTCCCGCTGTAGATGGAACGCCAGTGTTATTTTCTTTAAGCCATAGTTTCTTCTGTAGGTTCCTAGGTGATACAGGAGCTATTTAGGTTGATGAGAAAGTAGTCTCTTTGTCTTCAACAAATTAATTTTTAAAGTTACTGAGATTTGATTATTATTAACAACTAAGACTTAAGGATTGTCTGTCCGTGCGAAAAGAAATAAACATTGTAGAGACATAAAATTTTGGCATTTAGACAAGCTCTCCTTACTACTGAATTTTACTTTATTTTCCTTGCATGTAGCTACATATATACAGAAAAATTATGAATATCTCAATGAAGGCTTGAAACAGGACGTGCTCCCTTACTACCTGCACATGGTCCTTCATGTTGGACTTCTACATCTTTAAAAGGAAAATTCAAAAATAAATTTGTGAAAACATACTACTAAATAACACATTACCTATTCCACATCGCTTTCTGCAACTTAGTTCACTTAAATTATCATACGTTACGCCATCATTACCACAAACGGGACGAATGTTTAAAGTAATTGCACAGGTTTTTATGCATTCCTCTACATTTTGAGTATCACCAACGATAGCAAGGAACATAATAGCTGGAAGATTTAATGTAAATTTAGTGAATATGAATAGTAAATTAATAATAATTCAAATCAACTATTTTAAACTTAAGTATTAAATAAACGTATTACAAAGTGTTTTAGTCTTAGAGTTGGTTAACGATTTCTTCAAAGGGTTTTATACCGGTTTAATTTTTGTATAAATGTAATATGAAGACGTCCAAACCATATATCGATAAACTGGCAGAGTAACTTCGGCTCTAAAACCGCCCTCACTATTTTTTAAATTGCAAGAACAAATAGCTAAGTTAAATTAAAGTATACCACTTGAAATTTGTATATAGTGATTGAACTATTAAAATACTAGACCCTAGAAGACCCATTTAAATATAAGAAAATTAGCAGGCTTCCTGGTTAGGTTACAGTCATTATCAGGAATATTATAACCGCAGAGTAAAATTAATCATATTTAAAAATATAAAATTTACCAATAAGACCAAAATCAAAATTTAAAAAAATTACGTTTTTTGGTCTTTTAAAGTTTAAAAAAAGGGTTTTTTTATTTCCCCCTCTGAGACAAAACCACTCAAAATAGAAGATCATACTTGTATTTTGCAATGAAGTTTACTACAGGCTTTGAAAATTATACAAGTAACATACTCGTTTGCGTTTGTACTATAAATTATTATAAAAATTTAAATTTATAAATTTTTCAAAAATACAAAAAATACCACTAGAATACCACAGGCTGCACATTAAGGTTTAACATTTAGGGAATTTACTTGGTTTCCACTACAGATTACGATAAAAAGATTAAATAAAAACAAGGTTACAACCACTAAACTTAGAAGTAAAAAATTATGCTCAATGAAATTTAAAGTTCAAAAATGTCGCTGCAGAAAAAACCCTTTCTTCATCAAAGCAGTGTTCACTCAATAGTTGGTCTTATGATTCATAAGCTACATTGCTAAGTCGTCGGTGGAATAAGTTATAACTTGTCCGCCTTCTATGCCGGAAAACCCAGGTTCGAACCATACCATAGTTGTTTTTTTCTGATAACAGGTTACATTGGGGTTGCCGAGTAATGTACATACTGCCGTTGCCCGGAATCAGGTTAAATTCTTCTCCCGCCCAGAAGGGGTTAAGAAAACTAGAGAGAGATTAGAGACAACACTGTGAAACAACAATGTTCTGCAAAAATGAATAGAAGGCGAAACGTTACTAAGCATGTGAATAGCCAATTTAATTATTACTGGCCTATTATTTTTAGTGAACGAGAAATTGATAAAGCAGTTTTATCTTTCTATGACGCTCTTCATATGCTTCACTCATTGTGTGTCTCTTCATTATACCTGTATAAGGGCTCTCGCACGTTAGGAACTTGAAGAACATGAAGAGTAGCGCTTGGACGAGTTATTCTTTCTTAGAAAGTGACAGTAACTATGTAACATATTGTAATTTGCTCAATCAGTTCACATTAAGCTTAGAAGTTGGCTTATAATAATTATTTTGACAGAATGAAGGTTGCTTTACGTAATGATCCCAAACAGTGTTGGTGCTTTAACTCAAAGTGTAACTCTAACATGTATCTGCCTCCCATGAGGCTGGTTGACGCTGTTAATAGTGACTCCCTAACTACTTACCTACTTACCTTTTTGCTTCTTCAAGACTTCTTTTCTAATAGTGTATTAGAAAAGAAGTCTAGTATTATAATAGTGGGAGTTTATTGACTGGACGAAGCTTCCACCGACATACTCTTGAGCATAAAGACCTTTTAATTGTTTTCTAAAGTTTTGTTATCCGTCAGTGTTACCTGTTTATTATTTATTTAAGTTCAGATAAGAATTTTTAAAGTAGTATTTCTTATGAGGTCTGATCTTTATTTTTTACTTTTTAGTTCAGTGGTTTTTAAATGAAATACTGTTTTTAAAAAGGTTTTTTACTTATAATTTATTTTATACTTTTTACTATTAAAATTTGAACTAAGTTCTCCGTATGGATGCGTTCACTAATATTTGATGTTATCTATCTATTGACATGTTTAGTAATGTGTCTCATTCTTTCGGAGGTGGCGTTGGATCATTTGGTTGAGCGGCACCATGCCATGGTTCCCAGGTTCGAGACCAGGTCTGTCCGTGGGTTTAAAAAAAATTGAATTAAAAAATCCGCTCCGTCTCTGGGCTGTTGTCTAGCTCGCAGCAATGCAAAAGCAAGACAATCAAGTTTCCTCACTCCGCCTACATTAATTCTCTTCCGGTCCAAGCCGTGCTATATCATCAAAGGGTTGTCCCCTACGCTTTACCCACATCGTAAAAAAAGTCGATTCATTTTTCCAGAGCATTTTTGTTGCACGTTGTTTTCCCTAATAGTTTAGAACAATCTAATTCATAAATCATAAGACCATCTAATGAGCGTAATCTGCTTAGGGTAACATAGGCTTGCCCAGGCGCTAAGATCTTTAGCTATTGTTGAGTGGCTTACAGCCCATTTACCTGGGAAAACGGTACTAAACATATCTAAGTATGCAATGTACCAGAGTATGCGGGTTGTAGCGTTAGGTTAGGTTAGGTTAGGGTGGCGGTAATCAGCCCTACAGCCGATCAGCCTCACATAGACCTATAAATGGTCCGTTGTGTTACCACATCCGTGGAACCGTGCCTGATTGCCGGGAGCTGCTTCAGCCCGATGCCGGCTATATCGCCCATGCCACCTAAGAAGTACACGCCCATTGCATTGTACCTTCTTTTTGCTAGGCCCGGGCATTCGCAGAGTAAGTGCTGAATGCTTTCCACCTCTTCCTCGTCCATAATAACTGCCACAATGTTTCGGAGGTTTATCCGGCTTCCGTTTAGCAGGAACGCGGTTTTTCTCAAATTCCATTCGGGCCACATCTGCATTGATAGTCTGCATGTGGTTAAGTTACTCCATCTCTGTTTAGCGAGCTTAGTAGCCTTAGGTGAATTTCTCTCTTTACTGATTCTAGCACCCAGCCGATCGATCTGTCAATAGAGGAATCATCCAGTTGTGATCCCTCCTTTGCCAGCTCATCAGCTGCCTAATTCCCTTGAACACCACTGTGACCAGGGACCCAGCAGAGAGTTACCTCGTGTCACGCCCCTAACGTCCGGAGACCCGCCAGACACCTGCCGACCAGCTGTGACCTGACTAAGTTTGAATCCAGCGCCTTGATAGCTGCTTGGCTGTCGATGTACAAGTATATCTCGCTACCCGTTGGTAGGTTTGGGCGCCCGTGTATTAGTGCTACCGCCCTTTCTATGGCCAAGATCTCTGCTTGGAATACACTGCAATGGTCCGGTAACCGGTACCTACTGCATATGTCTAGGAAGTCCGAGAAGACCCCTGCTCCCACCCCGTCCTCCTACTTAGACCCATCCGTAAACACCGATATTTCTACACCTGTGGCATCCCCCCACTCTTCTCTAGTTGGGATTCTTGTGGAGAAAGCCTTCCCAAAACTAAGTTGTGGGGTGGTGTAGTCGGTGCTCACCTGCAGATAGCCCCCCGGATAAGTCCTTAGTATACTGCTATGGCCGTTATCAGAGCTCTTCCAGCACTTGGACTCTTTCAGTCTTACAGCACTGTGTGCAGCTATACTTTTACCGTGGACGTCGAGCGGTAGGAGATGGAGCATAGTCTTCATTGCAGCCGTTGGCGTTGAGTTTATAGCTCCGGAGATGCCCAAGCAGGCAGCTCTTTGAATCTTATTTATTTTCTTTAGATTGCTCTCCTTCTCTAGAGCAGTCCACCAGACTATTACACCATATGTAAGAATAGGTCTTACTATGGAGGTATACATCCAGTGGACAGTACGAGGGCTTATACCCCATTTCTTGCCAAACATCCTCTTGCGGGTTGTAGCATCAGATCAGCGTCATCAAAGGTTATGGTTTGGTTTCCTATCAAAACTTAAACAAAATTTCAAGTCAATATGATTGCCAGTTGGTAATTCGCCATCCGCCATTTGAATTTAGAATAGTATCACGTAGCTTAAAATTTTCTTTTATTGGGATTCTTATATATTTTACAATTTGCTATGATTGCTTTCATTTTTCCATTTCAGCAGTCAGGAATTCAACGTCGTTTACAGGCGACTCTAAAGAATCATTCAAAATAGTGGGCGTGATTGCACAAATATAACGCATCTGAAAAAAAGTACATACACAAATTGAATGTGTATGTACTTTTTTCAGATGCGTTATATTTGTGGAATCACGCCCACATGATTAAGTGAAATTTTCGGAAAAAACAGCTATAGAATCACTGTCAGTTTAAGTTAAAGGCCCTTAGATTTTTTGGAATTTTTTCGGGATGGCCCCCGAAGTAGAGGAGTATTTTTTCGGTTGTTTTTTTTTTTTTGATAATTTTGAAAAAAAAATTTTACGATCAACGGTTGTCGCGCAATCATAACAAATAGCGGAAGAAAAAAATTTGTTTTTAACAATGTATGGACTTAGAATTTTTTATTTATTTTTTGGTTCAATGGAAAAACAATTTTCTAAACCGTAGACCTTCAAATAAATTTTTTTCTCGCTGCATGGAATTGTCTGTATAATATATTCTAGTTAAGATTGTTGATACCACTTTTTACAGTACATTCAAAACACGATAAAAATAATATACATTACATCCAAGGAGATTTGAATGGCCACATTATTGAGAAAATGCGATTAGGAGAAGCGGTTGTCGATCCACGAGCGCGATAAATCACACTTTTTATCTTCATTAACATCTTCATTATCCCCCCCCCCCCCCCCCCCCCCCCAATAAGCCAATAATAACATTTAAAAGTACACTGGTTTGCGCACCCTCAAGACCACAAGACCCCATCTGGTCATACTTAGTAGCACTATGGTGTCAAATGCGCAGATTTAAAGTAAAAAGTGAACTATCTACGACTAGAAAAAGAAAAGTTAAAAAAAAAGTAGATGTCAGAATCAAGAAAAGGAAGAATTAAAAAGGAAGGTGAAAGTTTTTAATGGAACCCAAAGTAGAACTTAGCCAATTTCGGGTTTTGGATGTCAAACATGGGTTGCTATGACGAATAAGGAAGGTTGTAATAACACCTACTGAAGAACAGAACCTAAACTTGCTCAACTCTTAAAATGTTGCGTTTATATGAACTTGTTCGCAATTAAAACCAATCGTAGAATATAATCAAGCAGATACTGCGAATTTTAGAAATTACAAATATTTAATGTAAAATTGTAAACCATTTTATTTCAAAAGTTCCACCAAGAATATTTTAACATATAATGAACGCCATTTGCCTTAGGTCCTTTTCTAGCATTTTCCGTAATGGGCTATAGTTATATCTGAAAAATAAAATATATGTTATATAAGCAAATTATTTATTCAATTTTTGTTGTACCTTCACCGCACTTCTTATCGCAGTTAAATTCACTCTCATTGCTGTATTCCTTTCCATTACTTCCACAGAGGGGAGTATAGTCTAGTAGCATAATGCATTTAGCTTTACAATCTTCTGTCTCATGTTCATTTGGGACAGGGCCGGAGCACACCGCAAGAAACATTAATGCTAAAAATGTGAAATGTAAGTCAAAATCAGACAAATTAATTAAATTAGTTATTTGATTAAATTTGTAAGCCATCAAATAAATCGTCGTGTCTAGTTCCCGTACTCCCTTGTAGAGCATGGGACGGAAGAAGAACTTCACTCGATTGGTCGATAATGATTGCAAGTGGACTTACAATTTCGAACCACCCACATTATCCCGTAGCCCCCATTGGACTTTTAGCGGAATCTGTTTTCAACAGAAAGCAACCATTTGTCACCTCCGGTGGGTTTCAAACCTAGGACCTTCATGATGGATTCCCAACACGTTATCACTCCACCGAGTAACTATAGTAACTGTTCTCCAAAATTCACAACAGACGCGTTCCGTGTCTACTTGATTGCCTTTGGCACTCTATACAATTTTAAAAATTTATCTTACACGAAAATATTCGCCGTTTAAGTAAGTGAGAACTTATCAGTCTTTCATCCTGGATGTAAAAGATAAGAGATCCACCAGCGGAGGCCTATGGTTGTTATCTGATTAAAACAAATTACGATAAAAAGGCGGGTTGCAAAGAAATGTCAGTGGTTTTCCCAACCAAAATCTAAAAATTTTCGACTTGGAAGCGTTGCTTCGAGTCGGGTAAAGTTTATCTCCCCTCCCATGCCTCACAAGGCGTTACGGGAACAGGGAAAGCGAGAGATATGTGGCCAAAATCTGTGGGACAAGCCTTTGATTTGTTAGCATGGTTTTGCCCGGAAGGGAATTACTTTAAGGGAAGTGAGGAAACTTGAGTCTTGTTTTTGCATTGCTGCGAGCTAGACAACAGCCCAGAGACGGAGTGGATTATTTAAATTTCTTAATAAAAGCTCACGGGGAGACCTGTTCTCGAACCCGGGATCCACGGCATGGTGATCGTGCCGCTCGACAAACTGATCCAACTCCGTCTCCTACGATAACTACCCGACTTCGACTGAAAGTAAGGTTCGGTTATTTGCTAGTATATACATACACCGAAAAATGTGAAGAAGTTATGAAAAAAAGGAAAGCAATTTCGTGACAGGCTGAGGGTAAAATTGACCAATTTTTAAGGTTCGAGCAAAAGTGGTTTAGAAAGTGTTTCGCGCAAAAACGAATCGCGTGAAATTCCGGGCAAAAACCAATTAAAGAAAAACTTCTGGCAAAAACGACTTAACTACTTAATTGCATTCACTGTGCATTAATTTTATATTAAAGTCGTTTTTGCCCAGATATTTTCTTTGATTCGGTTTTGTCCGGAATGTCACGCTGGTCGTTTTGCGCGGAATTTTTCTAAGTCAGTTTCACTCAAACCTTGCACATAGGTCATTTTTACTCTCAGCCTTTCATTTCTACAGTATTTTATGACTATTTTAAGCCTTGACCGTACTTCATGAGCGACAATAAACAGTTCTTTTAGTCGCGGCCATTTTACTACCATGCTTGTCGCCACTATTTATTTTTCGACTTATCTTACACCATTTATAAACCATTCTTTACAACACAGTAATAACTAAACACAAAAAGAACCGAAAGGAAACAAAAACATCGCCCTTAAATAAAAATAGACACTTTTTTCATGACCACATGATTAGAACATTTGTAGGTTCACCTCAAGTAAATTTATAGTTGATACTTTAGAAGTAAATGAGAATGAGAGGCAAGTGCGGTTTGTTTACATCACGAAGACTCAGCTGTAACATAACTTTGGAAGGTTCAAATTTTGAAGAAGTATAATTGGGGATCCCACTTTCAACTTTAATTTATTTAGTAAAATTTCGCTCGGATTAAAAATATCTAGAAATTCTTTCCTCTAGCTTCAGGTGTTCTCCTGATTCATGGAATAAATACATAACTCGGCATCTGATGCAGCGATGCATAAAGCGATGAATTAGGCTATAAGAGTGACAGCCTTGTGGAACAAATTTTATTAAAGAAGTTCTACAACTTTCTGCCGCTCTTTCGTATAAAGAAGAATTTTCTTTACTAGTTCAATTAAGTAATCTATAACATTTATTTCCTTTTTCAAAAAGCGTCTTTTCTTAAAAGTTGACAACAAAAGTACTGAGAGCACAGGTATCAATTTCAATCTTTCCGAAGCAGCAGTGTCATTGGCATTTTATTCGGCATATAAACGAAATACAACTTTTGGAATTAAATTAAATATTTATTTTGTTAAAATTATATCCGAGAAATCTGCTCTATCACTACCAGTTATGAAGCCCATTCTGTCAGTTCAATTTTTCAACACATCGGACGTTATTTTCGAAATGGTGCGTGTTACGTTGGGTTCCAATTCTTACAATTTTTTTTATTTATTAGCGTAGATCGTGGACTTATAGTATAATGTAGTCCCAAAGGAAATAATCCAACGGCGTCAAATGGCATGGTCGTGGAGGCAAATTAACAGGAAATAATGTTGTCGCCAAACTTATATGGTTTTGTTGGCTATATGGCACGTCGCGTCATTCTGTTGAAACAATCAGTTGCCTATGTTGATCATTCATTTTTGGATATAAAAATTGGTTAAGGATGTGACGTTTATGCACACTATTTCCAGTAATGAAAAGTAAAGAATCATCCATTCAACCAGATATGTGCCTAAGGGGCCGTTCATGTATTACGTAACGCAGTTAGGGGGGAAGGGGTCATGGTGAAACGTTACGGTGTGTTATAGGGGGAGGGGGAGGAGGATCAAGTAACACGTTACGTAACATTAAGTTTTCGTTAAAATTTAAAGTCCTTAAAAGAGCTTTTATAATGTCGACCAAAGCACTGCAAGAATTTCCACTTATTTTCACACAAGTATAACAAAGTACAATTCTTCACAATACTTTCACAAATTTTTTCTGGTCAAATTGTTATATATGTATTTGTATAAGGTATTGAATCACACCTATGCAGTTTTAAAAGTCAAATATTTTGAAGTTTTTAGGAAAAGTATTATTCAGGCAGAAGGTTTATGGGACGTAGTACCTAAAATTGCAAACTCATAAATTTTAATTAATTTTTTTCATGATGACCCTTGAATACTTTTTCTTTGGTATATTTGGATTCCTCATGTCTTTGCCTATAATTTTATGCTATTTAAACAAAAATAGCTCCAATATAAGGCGCAGGAGGGTGTAAAGGAAGGGAGGGAATTAAGGGTAAAAAGATTTCGCGCATGATTTCTCATGAGCCCTTCAACATAAAAAAATAAAACAAACTTCATTGGAAAGGTTTTTTCAAAAGCTTCAAATTGTCATAGGATTTTTTTTTTTAATTTTTTGAAAAAAGCTATTTTAGTTTAAAGAATAAATGGAAAAATTTTCTAATTTCCAAGGAAACAGGTTTGATTTCAGCCCAGTTTTATTACTTCATACCCAATTTCTCTCCCGCCCCTTCCCATTTTATGAAAGTGATCGATCACTAGTGTACCGTGCTGTTTTCCGCTATAATCATCTTCTATTCACATGCAAGGCGCAGCACTCGCTTAGAATCGTTTGATTTTTTATCCTTTAATAAATAGGATATCTATTGCCACAACTTCTGTAATTTATTATTGATAACACTTCCCTACAAGGTTTTGTCCCTGGACAATGGATTCCCACTGAAACCAAACCTGGGCTCAGAATTGCTCTATCACGTCAGGTTTTTGAGATATTCTAACCTATAAGTGCAAAAAACAATGTTTTTTTACATATTTGAGGTTATGTAGCAGCGCGATGTTTTTTTCCCAAAAAACTATGTTTATCTTTTTTTCGCCGAGATATTGTATTTTAAAATTTTCATGTCTTGAAAGAAGAAGACTTGTACTGTAAGATCCTACACAAATTCGCGGTGCTACATAACCTCAAATATGTCAAAAAAAAGTGTTTTATGCACTTTAAGGTTTGAATACCTCATACACCTGACGTGATAGAGCAATTCTGAGCAAGGATTCGGTTTCAGCGGGAAAAATTACGTCGGAAACAACTATTCATTGTCCAGGGGCACAAAATTTTCAAAATTAGAGTAGTGTAATTTATATATGAAATTACAGGCTGAGAGTAAAAATTATATATCTACAAGGTTCGAGCAAAAGTGGTTTAGAAAATGGTCCGCGCAAAACGAACCGCGTGACATTCCGGGCAAAAGTGAATCAGAGGAAAACTGTGGGCGAAAACGACTTAACTCCATTAACTTTGCATTACTTTTTGTAGTTAAGTCGTTATTGCTGGAAGTTTTTCTTTGATTCGTTTTTGACCAGAATCCTACGCGGTTTTTTTGGCGGGGAACATTTTCTAAGCCACTTTTGCTTAAAAGGGGGGGGGATTAAAAATTTCAATGTTTTTATTTGATAGTATAACTCTTCAAGAGTATTTAGTTAAAGTTTGAGGTCGATTGGAGCGCAAACTACCGGAGATACAGTGCCTGTAGTCTCCCTCGATTCGATCCATCCCATATACAAAAGAACAGTGTTAAGACTTTAAACGCCTTTTTCTCAGATTTAGTTTCTCAAAGTCGGTGATCACTGTAACTCAAAAACTGCTCATGCGATCCTTCTCAAATTTTGCACACTTCTTTTATACATAAATGACGAGGTAGCAAAGTCGAGATTTCGTATTTTCTTTTTTTAATCATAATTAATTTTACAACAACAAATTCACCGATTTTTATCAATAAATTTTCATAAATTCAAAAAATTCGTCTTTTTTTACTTCTAAAAATTAAAAAATCAATAAAATAAACAAAATATCGACGTTGTTGCCTCGAGAAACTCATAAACTAACGAAATCCTTTTGGTTGTTTCTCAACAGACGATCCAGTAAAGAGTTATGATGATCACCGCAAAGCAATATTTTTTTTTGTGAATACGAAGATTTCCTGTCAGTCACTGAATTCACAAAGTTTTTACCCAAAAATTTAATAGAAGACTCTTGAAATGTTGTACTATTATGTTTTTAACTAAAACGCGTTTGTCCCAAAACTATTAGCAAAATTTTGTTGGAAATAGCTGAACCGATCAGTGTCAAATTTTAACACAAGCTTTTTAAGTATATTTCTTCGTAATTAATCGAAGGTTTTTTTTTTCACCGATAAATATTTTCCATTTTATAAACAATTTAAGCCCTAAATTTTAGTCAAAAATCAATTTTTTTTAAAAGCCGGCATTTTGTCAAAAATTAATATTTTGCTTATTCCTTCAATTAATTACAATGTATTATATTAACGAAATATTTTTGGTTTTTTCATTTTTGATGATCCAGTCCATATATAGATGTATAGCAGCTTTCAAAATAATTATTTTTACTTTAATAAATTAGAAGGTCAAGAAAATTTTTTGAAAAATCGATTTATTTTGGCCGCCTGACTGTATATAACCCCTTAAACCTCGTAGATAAGTCAATTTTCCTCTTAGCCTGTCGAATAAAACCCTTCCCTGGACAGAATCCGTCTCCACTGAATATATATTTATTTTAAGTTAGCACTCTTACTTCTCTAGTAAGCAAAAAACGAACAAATTATTTATTTATTTCAGAAACTTTTTTCAAACAGTGATTTTCTTGAGTTTCCATAATCTCTCGCCTGGTAAGTGGGGAAAAAAGAACTTCACAATCTACAGCTTACTGTAGATTGTACTCTACAATCCCTACATTTGTAGCTCATAAAAGAAAAGATAATCGTCGAATGAATTCGAATCTTTCACTCTCATCAATTGGCGAACCAATTTAAATAACCAAAATGAACTAGAAGATAAAATTGACTGTTTAAATTGTCATTAAAGCTTAACTAATCAGCTTAGGCTCAACATCACTTAAATGTGAAGCAAAATTGTGATATCTAATGCTATTCAGTTATCGCCTTACAATACCATTCCGACAAAACTATTTTCAAAATAATTCTGGCCATGGTCAACTAATGATAATTTCAAGATAGAATAGTTACATAACAATATAAGCCCCAATCCAATTTTAAGAGTTTATAATGAGAAACTTTTATTTTTTAGTTATCAGTATACTTAGTTGACCTGTGACCGCAAACTTGTCTACATTGACTATATTGAATATTCTTTTGCTAACGCAAGTCGGAGTCACGTTTAGTATTCAACCTAATTATATCTTAGCGTAATTGGTAATTATAGCTAACTTGCAAGCATATGAATAATTACTGGATGTTTGTTTGATACTTGGAAATGTTATATAATAATGATATTGTTGAATGCTATAGTCCCATTAATACATCAGGTGATGCGATTGTCATCAGACTAAGTTTCCAATAGATAAACATTTGCACAAAACTTGCCACTCACAATACTGAATCAAAACCCATGCCTCAATTTAAAAACATTTTTATTGTGGAAAAAATTACGATTTAAGACGAAAACCACTATGTGTTCTGATAATTGCTGGTGTACTACAAAGGAACAAAACCACTCTAGTGTTAAGCAAGTGAAAGTCTTGATTTTTTTAACAATAAAATTTTTTTACTTAGTAAGTTTTCCCTTCCAACCTTATGATGTAATATGTACATAATGTAAGTTACTTCTTGTCAGAAAGCCTTAAAAGAACTTTGAAGGACTGCTACTAAGGTATGTTTACCCAAATTTAAAACTCAGTAACTCAAACAAACTGTTACAAATTTAATATTGCACTAAATTGCTGAAGTCACACAAATTCAAACCATAATTCATAATTGTAATTTTTTTATCCCTTCAAAATAAATCAAAATTGTTCACTTACTTAAAATAGTTAAAAACAATGTAAATTTCATTTTAATAATTTTTTTTATTTTCTTATAACACGAAAGTCACCTCCACTGAGAACTTTTGGATCACAACTAGTTCTCCGACTGACTTCTCCGTGCTTATAAATAAATCAAATCTTTGGTTGTTGTTGTTGTTTCTAAAGCAAATAAGACGCGATAATTAGAAAGTACTCAACACAAGAAGACTTTAAGTTAATTTTGTTCTTAATAACACGCTCTTTCAGCGATAAGAAAATATTTATTCTGTCCAGTTCCCAGAATGGTGGGAATTCCTCTATGTGTTTATGTTAATTTCAAAGCAAACTCAAACATGAAAACGTCCAGGTCTTTAAGTAGTGACCTGCATATTATCACTTAATCATTAAGTAGCTGATGTAAATTCAATGAAAAAAAATACCGACCCGGAGAATCCTATCAGTTGACCTCCAACAAATTTTTGTCAATTTCTAAGCGTGCAATCATAATAAATAAATAAGAAAAGATTTTTTAGTGACACAATTTTACTCAAAAATGGACTGAAAATTAATTTTTTTATTCAAAATGTTGTTACTAATAAGTGGCTCAGTAACATTTTAGGGCAGGGATGGCCAAACTAACACTACTTAATGTGAGGAATGCTTGAAAGCTTTAGAAGCATTTCGTACTATTTGTTTAATTTAGAACCTTAACGCATTTTCAAAATGTTGTATATTTGAAGATATTGTATAATTGCTTACAAAACTACTTAAATATGACGATTTTTTTTTGAACTTGTGTAATTCTTTAACGATTAAAAAACGAAAAAACAGGAAACCGAATCCAGCCAAACAAGTGCATATACGAATTGAAAAGCTTAAAAGCTCACTTGCCCGCGGGCATAGGCTTAGACATCACTGTTTTAGGGCACAAAAAATGTTTAAGCTTCCTTGCTTTAAAAGAATGTTAGTATTTTTTCTGGGTATTTTATTTTTAAAATTTGCTTTCAAGCTCGAGGAGTTGTTAGGCCACTTTAGAATTTTCGAAAAATCGATTTTTTTTATATATTTTTTTAAATGGTCCCTTAGGACCTAAAAAATAATGTCCCAAAAGATTATGGCCAAGAAAAATCTCTAAGTAATCAGTACTTAGGTTTCAGCGGGAAAAATTACCTCGGAAACAACTATTCATTGTCCAGGGGCACAACATTTTCAAAATTTTGCAGGGTAGTGTAATTTATATATGAAATTACAGGCTGAGAGTAAAAATTATATATCTACAAGGTTCGCGCAAAAGTGGTTTAGAAAATGGTCCGCACAAAACGAACCGCGTGACATTCCGGGAAAAAGTGAATCAGAGGAAAACTGTGGGCTAAAATGACTTAACTGCATTATGTTTGCATTACTTTTTATAATTAAGCCGTTATTGCTGGAAGTTTTTCTTTGATTGATTATGGCCAAGAAAAATCTCTAAGTACTCAGTACTCGGCATCGCAGATTAAAGGTATTGCAAAATTATTCATAATTTTCTACTACTCCAAATTTCTAACGCGTTTATCTCAAAACTGTATTTTTCAAATTGGCAGGAAAGATAACTAAGACAATTTTCAACCGATTCACTTGAAATTTTGAATATATCTTCAAAAATACATTTACTATGAAAGTACGGAGGATTTTTTTTTATATTGCATAGTTATTAACATTTTTTTAACGAGTTTTTCGGCAAATTTTCCACTTTTCACTTTAGAAGTGCGCCATTTGTTGTTATATATAATCGAAAAAAGTTCATTGGCTCATCATAATTCACAAATTACGGGAGCTGTTTGTCCGGCCGTGAACCCTGGTAAAACGGAGACGTCATCGCAAAAACGCTGCACAGCTGCCATTTTGAAATTAATCGTTTCAAAAAAATTATTGCATACATTCTTGATTTGATTTGATTGAATTGGTGGTGTGAGGTTATCAAACGCTGCGGCCACTGGGGCCTTTTGTGCTATCCCTCTCAACTCCTAATATCAAGCCGGTCCCTCTGAAGAGGTTCAACAACTTCTGCAGTTGGCAGTCATTTAGCCCACTCGGTACCAGGGTTCGGTGGTTCTACCTATCCTTACCAGGTGCTTCCTTAGCTGACAGTGGCCGGTAAGTAGGCCAGGCAGAGTACTATCATCCGACCTGTTCAGCTTGAGGAGCTCCCTGGATCTACCCGGCGACGGTGAGGGCATAAGGTTTCTTGAGTGAGCGTGCCCCTCAATGTTGTTCCAATACAACCTATGATCCTCACTTGCGCGGTTTGCTATTAGCCTTTTAACCGTGCAGAGAGGAATTCCCCATACCGGCTCCGGCCCTATGAAAGGGGTATTGGACCCCTTCCTAGCAAGTTCATCTGCCTTTTCATTCTCCGTGTAGCCCGGAAGTCCCGGTATCCAGATCAAGTTGGCATTCCCACACCAGCTTAGATCTGGTGGTAGATGAAGCAATTGCTTTGATCGCAGCTTGACAGTCCGAGAAGATTGATATCATTTTGTTTTTATAAACTCCTTTTAAGTTCTCGTAAGTACATGTCAGTATAGCGAAGATCTCAGCCTGGAATACCGTGGTGTACTTTTCCAGGACCAGTGATAAACTGAATCGAGGAGTTCTCCTGGACGAACAGCTGGAAACGTCCAGGTCTCACGATTCTCCACCCGTATTAGGTGTGGTTGGAATGGTGAGAATCTTGCCAGCTAACATGGCCAACTTAGGTGTGGCTTCAAGAATCTTCCTTATTGTCGCGTGGCCCTTACCTATGTTTCCCCCAAGTAGACCGGCTCCGTCTAGTTTGTAGGCCGCACATAGAACCAGGCTTTCAATCTCTATATGAAGAGGTTCGATATTTAGCATGGTATCTAGTGCAGCCGTCGGCGAGGTGCGCATGGCCCCAGTGATGCACAGGCAGGCCATACGTTGCAGTCTGATAAGCTTAGTCTTGATCACATTAAGTTTTGCTCTATGCCACCATGTAATCGCTCCATAGGTTATCATGGACTTTATTACCGACGTGTAGATCCAGATCATTGTCCTGGATTTAAGTCCCCAGGCAGTCCCGCAAGCTCTACGGCATGCCCAAAAGAACTTCCGAGCTTTTTCCACGGTTGTATCTAGGTGCAGGTTCCAGTATAGCTTGGAATCCAGGATCACCCCCGGTACTTCATCTGATCCTTGAAGGGTAGTGCGGTGCCCAGGAAGGTCGGTTCAGTCAGACCCGTTGTTTTGTCGGGTTGACATTGAGTTCAAGATCATTACAGCAGGTTGCAACTACGTCTAGTGCCTCCTGGGGTTGTCTTGTAATATTGTTCCCCATATCGTTGGATGCCACAACTACTATGTCAATTGTATACAGTCACTGACATGTATGATAAACACCCTTTTTTGTAATCTCTAGAGTGGCCTAACCCCTTAACTAAACTTTAACTTTTCTCAAAAAAATTTTATTTTGATTTTGACGGTTAATTGAACTTTTGACTTTGCTTATAAGTTTCGCTAAATCCTTTTTTTACCTCGCCAAAACTGTGACTATATGACTGTGGAATTCTAGCCGGAAAATTCTTTCTATCTATGACTATCTTATTCATAACTATAGTAAAAATAATTGAGTTGAAATATTCACGCCCAAAGCAAGTACAGACGTTATTGTTTTAAAAGTATATACGCGCCCGTTGCGAGCACGCATAGCGAATAAATGCACCCGGTAGTATTAAGCACGCTCTCGCTGCAGGCCCAACAATTGAAAAATACGTTACTGCGTTCTGGCTTTAACACATTCAATACTGGTGACTCACCAAGCGAGTTTTGTAAAGTCTCACCCGTAAAGATACGTGTTCACCATGTAGGTCATCGGCCACCTGACATTAAAATTCTTCCCAATGGCCGCTGACTCACGACTTACAAGGAGAATCATGACAATAATAATGATAACAATTACCTGAAATTTGTTATATTTATTCTTATAAATTTTCCAGTTTCAATTATAATCTTTATAAGCCGAAATGCACGAATGTTGTTGGCTATTGTGCAGATAGTTTTGTTATTTTAGACGTCGCTGTCGAGCGAGTTAATCTGCGAAAATAATTTTGTTGTTTTCATTTTAAATTTTAGTCTGGAAAAAGTTTGAGCGTGCCGTGCTTGGTTTGGAGTATTTCGTGTGTCTTTAATATGATACGTGCCTGCAGTGGTCTGTCATTTGTAAAAGTATAATTTTTATAGAGGCATACCATGCCTCATTTGAATGCTATTCAGGCGTTTTGACGCTGTTCGTGCCTGTTTCAGGCTATGAATAGGCGAGTTTTATTTTTAATCAGGAATTCATGCCGAGGTAATACTAATAGCAAAGCAATAATTAAAATTAATTAAAAATGCCATGCTTGATCGTTAAAACCATATCTTGAATAGATATCGTTTGACGTTTATTCGACTTTCCGAAAACGAGTGAGTGGGGTAGAGGAGGGGTAACATCTTACTTCGTACTTTATGTATGGCACCGAATTTTATGACTCATTTCCACGGAATTTCTAACAATGGGATCCAAGGTGGGGGAGGGAGAGATTACTAACTTTGTAACGCGAAGACCGATTTTGATTTTTTTTAATAGAGTATGCCTCCTTTTTGTACCATGTCAACAACTTTAAAGGTTGGGTGAAGATGACGGAACCTAACTTCGCAACGAGTACTACAATTTGGATGATTCTTCTTTTGTTTTATGGAATATGATCCCGATTGTTCGCTGCTGAAACCATTAGATCACTTTTCAGAAATATTTTCAGCTCTATGTCCTGCAGCTCGACAAACCCTGAGATGAAATAACTACCTAGTAACCTACCTCTTCTTGGCACTATTGCAGAACACTCGCAGAGCACATGTCGAACTCATTCAATTTCCTTCGGATCCCTCCAGCTACAGCAGAAATCATTTCCCACTAGACCCAGCCTTCTGACATGGTTACAATAATTCAATATACCCAAGACCCCACCTATATTCCTGGTCTCTGATTTGCTATTATTAAGGAGTACATTACTTCTCCTCTTTCTATACTTAGGCCACAGTTGTCTGAAAATGCAACATGTGTTCCGGTTTGTCCACCGATATTTATTAAGAGTGCTGATAGAAATTTTAACATAGGCGATCGCGTCAGAGCTATCCCGTTCAGTACCCTATTTTGTTAATTCTTCCTCTCTTTCATGGCCTAAGACATTCCTGTGTCCGGGTACCCAGCATTGGGTCATCTGTGACATCTGGAAGTCATGTCTAGGCTGCTCTTACAAAGTTGCACTAGTCTCGATTTTACCACCACAGCTTTCAGCGCCTGCGGATGTCTATATTGGACTCTATACGCGTAGATACTAGCAGAGTCGCTTGGTGAATCAGAGTTATTTCCGCCTGAAAGATACGGCATTTGTCTGGCAGTCAATAAAATTCGGGCAAATGTCATTTACCCGAATATACTCTTTTAGATTCATCCGTATATATGGAGATCTCTGATGCTTTCCCGACTTCATATTTGTGCCATTCTTTTATAGAAGGCAGCTTAGTCTTAATACTCCTATTGAAAGTTATACCAGGATCCCGGTAGTCCCTGTATATTCTATTGTCTGTGCCGTCTAACTTTCGAAGGGTGCTAGAATGCCTGTTCATCCTCTCCTTCCAGCAACTCATAGTCTTCAGTCTGGCTGCTCTTGTTACTACCATACTTCTACAGTTTACCTCCAGCGGCAATAGGTCGAGCATGACCTCCACAACCGCTGTGGGTATAGTGCAGAAACTCCTAGTTATTCCCAGACCGACAGCCGCAGAATTAGGAACCCCCCCTATCCACACTCTGAATACAAAGCTTTCCTCAGACCAACATTATTTTCATGATACAAATTGAACAGTATAATCTATTTAACGCGCGTTTTAAAGTTCGGATTAATCTCCCCCCCCCCTCACCTTCCTTCACCCGTTGCAAAACTTTTTAGTGCCAATGAGGTAATATACTGTATAAGTTAAGCTTCTCATCCCTACACCATACCTTAGGACTCATTTTTGGAAAGTTGATTAAAAAGTATCGTCAAAATTACTAAAAAAATATGAATTTGGGCTCCACCCCTTCTCAACCCCACCACCACCCCCTAATTATAAAATTGTTATTCTGTATCTTTTATTGCGAGTCCGTCTGAAAGACGGAGTCCCTTAATTTGCAACAACTGGTCGATGGTCCGACTCCTGTTTCTAATAAATACTATAGTGCACAACCCGCATCTTTTGTTTTTTTTTATATCACATCCAGAGGAGTACCCAATTCAGAGTAGTGTCGAATCTCCGCCCAATTTTCCACCTTTTATAACTACTAATCAAAATATCTCGGAGAGCTGGACCAGTCTTGATTTTATCGTGGGATTTTAGAGAGTTCTGTGTTACTGCAATCTTCTCATAATTAGAAGCTCCTTTAATTTCCAGGAATATACTTAAATAAATTCTTTGTATCTGAGCGACTTTAGAATAACGCCCACTACTTTCAGAGCGTTCTGTATTGCAACAGTGCCCACTACTTCGTGTTATATACGCATGCAGGACAGTTTTAAGAACTTCTTAATTTGACGAACCTCATGGCGACATTCTAAAAATACAGGGGACAAGCGACATATTGGCGCTGAAACGGATACTTTTTCTTCTGGCCCCGGCGAAGGGCCGCGGTTTGTCTCTGTCTCTTGATTTTATAATTAATTTCATTAATTTATTTGTTCTGGCGTATTTCCAGAAACTTATAAGCTGTATTTAATTATTCTCGTACACTGGAAAAGTAGTTGTATAGTAGTAGTAGTTCCTTCATGGCAGGACTATCAGCTCAAGGCTGGGAGAGGCTCATACTACCAGAACTGTGCTCACAGGGCACATCGCAAGGTGGGGTCCTGTCTCCTCTTCTTTGGAATCTGCTTCTAATCCTAGAAGCTATCTCGGGCAAATTCCTGCCTGTTTTAAGGGATCTTATGCAGAATGCCCTCTCCAAGCTTACCATTTGGGGGGTGGGCTTTGCGTTAAACCTAACAAGACCAAGGTGGTCATCTTTACTAGCAAATATAAAATTCCTCCTGTTGACCCTCTGTATCTGAATGGCACCCGCCTGGGCTTTACCGAGGAAGCTAAATATCTGGGTATCATCCTGTATAGAAAGCTCAGCTGGAAGCCTAATATTCATGAGAGGGTCAAGAAAGCAACTGTAGCTCTATACTCCTGTAAGAGGGGTAATGGGATTTTTAACCCAAGTTAACTCATAGCAGTCATTAGGCCAATCCTTTTGTATGGCGTGGTTGTCTGGTGGCCATCACTGGACAAAGCCACTTACCGCAACGCTTTGAGGAAGGTGCAGAGGTTGGCCTGCATCTGTATCACCGGAGCGCTACGGACCACTCCTACTGATGCTCTGGAGATACTTCTCCACCTACTTCCATTAGATCTTAGGGGTAAACAGATGGCTGCTAATGCTACCGTTCGACTTACAGCCGCATCTCAGTGGTCCAATACTAGAGTTGGGCACTCCACAATTCTGGACTCCTTTTCGCTCCAAGTGGGGCATCTTGAGTACACCGCTCCTAGCTACTCCTTTGTCAAGTAATTCAGATCGACCATTTCCACCAGGGTTGACTGGGATCGGGACACCATTCCCTGTGGGGAATCCATTCAAATTTATACGGATGAGTCTAAACTACAGGGCTGGGTGAGGGTGTTGTTTTCTCAGAGGAACTGAACATTAGGTTATCCTTCCGTCTTCCAGACTACTGCAGTGTGTTTCAGGCGGAGGCCATGGCTATTCAAAAAGCTTTGAATTGTTTGAAGGGGAACGAAGCTCCAAAGGACATCTGTATCCTTACAGATAGCCAGGCTGCTTCGCTATCCCTTGATTCTGTCCTATCGACATCTAGGGCTGTTAATAGCTGTCGCTCACACTTAAATGAGTTGGCTGAGCGGTATCGAATTCACCTGTGCTGGGTCCCGGGGCACAGGGATATTCCAGGAAACTGCGTGGCGGACGAACTTGCAAGACGTACTACGAACCTGGAGATCGAGCCGTTAGGCCCCTGTAAGATGCTGCTTAGCACGAGGGCAATCAACCTAGCGAACTACAGATGGGCAAACGGCACTACGTGCCATACGTCCAGACAGATCTGGCCTAAGCTGGATCTTAGGCGCTCCAAGTGTCTGCTTTCGAGGGACAGATCTGATCTTAAAATAACTATTGGGGTAATCACAGGCCATTGCCCTATTGGCTTACACGCGAAGAAACTGGGTATCTTCTCAAACGACTTCTGCAGAAGCTGCATGGACGAGGAGGAGGAGGAAACTATTTTCCACTACCTTGCCGGTGCCCTGCACTGGCACGCAGGCGGAAGTCCTTCTTGGATAACTATTTCTTTGATAGTCTCTGCGATCTGGCGGCGATTGACGTTGCAGATCTCTGGCGCTTCATCGACAGCTCCGGATAGTTCCAATGAGGAGGTGGAGGGAATTCTTGGATTCCCGTGGCATCACAATGGGCCTATTGAGGTCTAAGTGTGCCCTTTAAGGCAGCCACACGAACCTAACCTAACCTAGTAGTAGTTGTATAGTAGTGTAATATCTCTGTTACTCCAACATTTTTGAATCCTTAGTTGTAGAGGTACTAAAATTTCACTGTAAACCGTTCTTGGTTTGTTTCCCTAGAGTTATCGAATTTCTGTATTTTTGCTACTGAGTCTAGTACACAGATCAACTGTATTTGCATTGATTTAAGTAGGGCGTTTGATAGAATTAATCAGAGAGTTCTCACGCATAAGCTTCAACTTTTGGCTTTATTATCGCATACAGCTAGTTTTACTTTATTTTTTATTTTATCCTTTTAAAATCAGGAGAGCCGCAGCGCAGTCATCTGGGACGAATACTTTTTATTATTTGTATTAATGATATATCCACCCAAACTAGCTTTAGGATCTTGTGCTAGGTTGACTAAAAATGTTGAGATAGTTTCAAATAAAACTACTTCGGCGTATTGCTTAATGATCGATTCTCGTTCGAGCTACACGCGAAAATACACAAAGCTAATACGGCTTATTGCTTTGAAATATGATGGTCTACAGATTTTCGCAGGTATTTTATTACGAGACCATTTTTAGAGCATTCACATTCCTCAAGCCAATTTTGGAGAATGCAATCCCCTTTTTTTGAGGTACACATTAACTTTATTAACAAATTTCCCAAAAACAAAGAGGTTCTAAGTTCGACGTGTATATTTTTTTTATGTCGGACCGGGTATAACTTTTTTTTAATTTTGATAATTCCATTTTTGTTGGGTAGAGTAAATTTTGGTATGACGAAGTTGGGTGGGGGGGGGGGGGGGGGGGGTGAACCTAATTTTGTAACGCGTGGACCGATTTGGATGGTTCTTTTCCTGTTATATAGAGTGTGATCCCCTATTGCTAATAAGAGAATAATTTGGTCCTAAGGTGGAAGGTGGGGGATTTCGATAATTCTTTTTCTGTTGGGTAGAGTATGTTCCCTGATTATTACCTCGAGAAACAAATTTTGGTAGGATGGGGGTGGGGGTAGGGAGTTGAACCTAACTTTTAAACGCGTACAATGATTTGGATGGTTCTTTTTCTGTTGTACAGAATAGAAGGCCCTAAAAAATGAAAAATAAAATAGTTTTTAAAAAACAGTTGAACCGACTTCACAAAAAGCGCTATCGTCCTCCGATATGATCCCGTGAGCTGAAGCGTTCAGGAAGTTTTATGTATTATCTTCAACTGTGGTTGGGTAGTTGTTTTGTTTGCTTAATTTGCACTGACCTCAAAATGTCGTAATAGATATATAATTTAAAATTATTTTATTCTTTTTAGCGCTTTTTGTGAAGTCGGTTCGGTTTTTTGAAAAACAATTTTATTGAGGCGATTCAGCTCATTTCATTTCATGCTCTCGAAAACAGCCGCAATGTTTGTAAAGCAGTCTTTAATTTTTATTTGAAAGTTTGGCAATGCAATTTAGTTGCTTAGGATATAGTCCAATCGTTCCAATGATTTTAAGATGTCTAGCAGTAATTTCCACAATCATATTCATCATATTTTCACGCCAAATTTTAACATTTAATTGTAGTGGGTTGCTTAAATTCAAAAAGCCTGTGCATTGGAAATTAAAAATTTTCAAACAAGTTATAAAAAAATTTACGTACAGCTGTGAAAGCTATGAAAAGTCTCAAAAATTGTTATTCAGAAAACGATCAGTTCATTTTAGGGATCTGTACCTAAATGAAAGAAGAACCCTTATCGCGAGGTTTCGGTGTCTGTTTGTCTATCCGTCCATAAGTCGCGGCAGTTTTTCTCAGTAACTACTATTCCCTATCGAGTTGAAATTTTGACACAGAAGTAATTTGCCAGCATCTATTCCTGGTGAAGGAATTTCAGAAATAATCTTTTAAATTAAATAGGGGAGGGGTGATACGTGTGGCGTATCATTTGAAAGGCCTTCCTTTAAGGATTCATATTTTTGTTCAATGGCTTTTTACGAAAAAATTCCATTTCGCCGGTATTATTTTTTCTTGTTAAATTTGAAGTAAAACCAAGTATGAAATGCAGATTTTTTTTCGAAAAAACTCATGAAATTCGGAGGAATGATAACAAGTGGTTTATTCAAAGTATACTCCATCGCTAATTATACATGTTTCCCATCTTTCGGGCAATTTGTGGATGCCACACTAGTAAAATTCTTTTTCCGCGAACCATTTATTGAGCTATTTTTTACATCTTCGTACGAATCAAAGAGCTGCTCAGCAAATGCGTGAACCATCGATGCAAACAAGGTAATCGGAAGGAGCCAAGTCTGGTGAGTAAGCCGCATGGGCTAGCACTTCACAGTTGAGTGCTTCCAACGTGTCGCGAACCGGTTTTGCCGTCCGTGACGGAGCCTTGTCGTGAAGAAAAATCTCCTTGTGTTTTTTATATTCTGCTTGTTTCTTGAGCAGTGTACGATTCAATTTGGTCAACTTTTCTCGGTAGCGTTTGGTGTTAACCGTTTCACCAGGTTTGAGCAGCTCATAAAAGACTGCACCTCTCTGGTTCCACCAAACACAAAGCATCGTCTTCCTGTCAAAGCTACTCGGTCTTGCGGCCGATGTGGATAGTGCGCCTCGGTCTACCAATGATCTCTTGTGCTCAAAGTATATCCACTTTTTATCCCCAGTAACGATAGGATGCAAAAACGAAGCAATCGGTATGATTCAGCAGCAGTTTTCTTCAAATGAAAACAAAAAATTAATGCTGTCCGCGAATGCTCTTTATTTGGCACAAATTTCGACACATTGAACACAGAAAAACAATACTATGCAAACATTTTTCAGTTTTCTCCTTCATCCAAGCCAATCTCGCTGTAATATGGAGCACTAAAATGAATTGGAGAAAATCTAGTATACTTTCGCAAGAGTGTTAATTTTTAAAAAAACTGGGAGAGGTCTGTCGTACAATAAACTTATTCCAAATGATGCAATATTGAAAATAACTCTCAGTGTGTCAGGGATGAAAATTTATTTTTTTTTTCAGTCCTAGTTATTGTCATGTATTAGCACCTAAGGACTTTAAATTCAAATTGTCCTGTGAAATAATGTTACATGTAATTTCCGTTTTTATTCGAAACAATATAAAACTTATTTTCTATTTCAAATATAAAAACAAAAAATTTTATAAAATATTTAGTCCTAATTAGGATTTTTTCCAGATATGTATGTTTGTATTCCATTAGGTCCCGATCATTTAAAAAATAGTTTACCCTGCAACAGTGCAACTTCCATGATGTGCATAAGTCACTCCTAGTGAATTGAAAAAATATAAATAAGCCTGTAGGAGTAAATAAGTCACTATAAACTTACCTGCACCACACATCTGTTCACATTGTAAAGCGCTAAGGCTAGGATAAGTCCGCTGATTACTGCCGCATACAGAGCCAGAGGTAGAGCTTTGTTGGCATCGGCTAGTACACGACAGAAATTCTTGAGTCTGTTGCCCAGCAGGGGTAGCAAATCTTGAGTCTTGCGATTGTTGGGTGTTACTGCTGCCATACGGCGGATAATTAGAATTTGTACCAGAAGGATAACTGCTAGAAGTACTGGACGGATAGCTGCCAGGAATACCAGATTGGTAGCTTCCAGGAGCACCAGAAGGATAGCCACCGGAAGTACCAGAAGGGTAGCTACCCGAGGTACCAGTTCCATAGCTTCCAGGAGCTCCAGAAGAGCCAGATGGATAGCTGCCAGTAGAGCCAGATGGATAGCTGCCGGAAGTACCAGATGGATAGCTGCCGGATGTACCAGATGGGTAACTACCAGAAGTACCGGAGGGATAGCTGCCACTAGGTCTTGAAGGATAACTGCTATTGTATGTAGATGGGTAGCTAGCACTACCATGAGATGGGTAACTCGTTCCTGTTCCAGATGGATAATTGGTGCCAGTTCCGGATGGGTAATTGGATCCAGTTCCAGAAGGATAATGACTTCCAGTTCCAGCTGGGTAATTACTACCCGTTCCAGAAGGATAACTTCCTCCAGCGGGATAACTGCTTCCGCTACCAGCAGGATAGCTACCGCTGGAGCCAGGGTAATTACCAGTGGTTCCAGGATAAGTACTACTTCCTGGATAACTTCCCCCTACACCAGGGTAATTACCACTTGTGCCAGGGTAAGTGGTATTAGTACCACCAATGGATCTAGTTTGGTTATATTGATTCCATGTTCCTTGACCATGACTTCCAGAGATTGGGGCGAGTGGGGTACCAGTTCCTGAATATTGAGGATTAGTTCCTACGCCACCATATCCTCCACTGTTTCCAGGCCGCGTTTGATTGTACTGATTGTATGGTTGTTGATAGTTGCCATTGTAACTGCCAAAGTTGCCTTGATTTTCTGGTCTGGTTTGTTGGTTACTGCCATAATTTGGATATTGACTTCCTCCATACTGACTTTGATTATATTGCGTACCATACTGACCGCTTCCATAACTGCCATGTTGAGCAAAATTAGCGTCTCGCGGTTCAAGTGGCACAGCTTGAGTTGCTACCAACAGAACACCTAAAATATAAAGAGAAAAAAACGTTAATCAATCAGACTATAATATTGTTAATTTTGTCAAGATTATAATGTTTTTATCGCATAGTTGTACACAGTTCAGGTTATTTGCCAGGTTATATATATTCATGTAATTTAAAAAATGATGGGCCTAATATGGTACCTGTGAGGAACTACCTATAAATCCCTACAAAAGTTGAGCTTCCTCCTTTTACGCTAAAACCTGTAAAAATGACATTTAATTTGACTTCATATTATTCTATTTATGTAACTCTTAGGGATAAAGTTTTTGCGTAATAATAATATACATAATAATAAGATATCCAGGAACGTTTAATTAGGGGCCGTTCATATTACGTTACACAGTTTTTGAAGATTTCTGCCTCCCTCCTGCCCCTTGTAATGCGCCGTAGAGTTTGGCAGTACCCCCCCCCCCCCCCCCCCCCCCATCAATGTGTACACGTTCACCCAAGATCGTTCTTAACACACACAAATGCACACCTTTGTCAGAAGGGTTCACCTAGGAAAAGAAGCCCCCCCCCCTCATTTTCCCCTCCCCGAAGAAATTTCAGTGGCCGTGACGAAACCTACTGGGCCTAATGGCTACTATTAGTCCTAATGGTGTCGGGCCTCAGCTTTGGCGAAACCTCTACGTAAACTTGTTCACCGTGAAATAATTAATAGAGCTCTATTCTGGGTTTAAGAAAATATAGAGAGAGATATTCTCGAAAAAGTTTGTTACAAATTCATTCTGTGTTACCTATAATTCAGCCAACGCACACGGTCCTCTTTTGAGTCTATCCAAACAGGTTTTTGAGGGTAAAGGAGCACAGGGAAGGGGGTTTGTTCCCTGAAATTTTCCACCAAAATGATTTCTATCTCTCGGGTGCAAAACACCATAGAGTGGATATTTTGTGACTGGAGGGTTCAGACAATTTTTCTGCATGCGATCGGTTCATTAATGTTTTAGTTTTCAGGTAGTCAACTTGATAATAAAAATAAAAATATTTTAGGTAAAAGATCGCAACGAAGGGTAATTGCTTGAACACATTTTACCACCGAAATGATTTCAACCCCTCGGGTGCAACATACAATTTTTATGATATTTTGTGACTGGACGGTTAATTAAATGATTTTGCATGTGATCGGTTAATTATGGCCATGTAACAATAGACCCACATTGTAAACTCAATTCAAACTATAAGTTCGGTTTGGGGTCTGTAATGCTATTTAGAGGTTGGTAATTAAATAGAAATTATTTCAGGTAGAGGATCACAGGAAACGTAATTTGTTCGTTACATTTTTGATTTTTCCACGGAAATGATTTCTATATCTCGTGGGCAGAACACAGACATAAGTACATATTGAATATTTAGCACATGTTTTTGAAATGTCGCTTTCTGAACAATCAAACCAACACTAACTCAACCAGCATTCTGACATAAAATTGAGTCGGAGCAAAATATCTTACGTGTGCGTCAGCCTCACGTCCGAAAACCGGCTTGAGGGAAGAAATTTAGAGTCAGGTGAGCGTTGGGTCATTGACGATCACATTAATGTTCAAAAATCTAAGAAGCGAAGTACCAATGTTGAAGTGTTAATTATGGGCGTTACCTTAACCCTGCTTGTCGTTGATTTAGACTTCATAATGCGCTAATCACTACTTTTCTTCATTACAATTTCAATTCTTTCATCGGTCTTCCAAAAATCTTTATTAATAGTGTCAACGGTTACTAAGAAAAAGATGTCCAGATTTCCAACTACGGTAAGACACGTAACTACAATTTCAAGTAGAATGATATGACAATCCGCCTTCGTATTCAGAAAATATCTTCGAGTATTATTCAGTATTTCAGTCAATATAGGGGGATGTAGGGGTAGTTTTACCCCCTTAAAGGTAGACAATAATTTATTTTTGTTTGATTTTAAATAAATAGAATTAACCCTTCTAACTCAGAAGGCGCACTTCACAGGCTAAGGCCTGGAATCAATTGACCTTTTCACCAGAATATAACATATATTCAGATGAATGAGGCTCCCACGACCCATGCAATAAAATATTAGTACACAAAAAAAAATCCAAAACAATCCCAAACACTACAATGAGGGGTGCAAAGACAACAAAGATCGTTTAAGCAAATTTTTAGTAAGAGCCAGGTCAAAAATAGGACACATATTCACGGCTCTACACATGCGGTTAATAGGCTCATGCATACCATAGTTAGACCGAGAATGGGTAACATGTAGTAAAGGCAATCTCCTTAAGCTGTACGGGGTATGCCTATAAGTAACCAAACTTGCGAGAGTACGAGAATCTATATTCGAGTTTAAAAGCTGGGGAATAAATACTAGGTCAGCAATTCTACGACGTTCACCCAGTGAGTGCATATTAAGCAAACGGAGGCGATCCTCATAAGGAGGAAGCCTTAATGGATCATTCCACGGGAGGTCCCATAGTACGAACCTAACAAAGTTCCGCTGCACCGACTCAATGCGTCTAGAGTGAACAGCATAGCAAGGAGACCAAACCTGAGATGCGTACTCGAGAATTGGTCTAACTAAAGAACAAAATAAGTGAATTAGGGTCTATCGATCAGAAAACTCCCTAGACCACCGCTTAACAAAACCCAGGACGGAATTACTCCGAGATACGATATGATTTATGTGAAGAGTGAAATCAAGTTTTCTATCCAGCCTTACACCAAGGTCAGTAACGGACTCCACACGATGGATAGTAGTATCCGCAAATGTATAATCAAAGACGAGTTGATTGATGTTCCTAGAAAAAGACATAACTTCACATTTATCCAGGTTAAGCTGCAGTCCATTTGAGGCACACCAAACCCTGAAGGTATTCAAATCATCCTGAATGCAGGAAGAATCATAACTGTTTCTAACGCATGAGAAAATCTTCATAGCGTCTGCGTAGATTAGAAGTTTGGAGTGCTTAATCAGAGGGACAATGTCGTCAATGGCAAGAATAAACAGCAACGGTCCCAGATGGCTACCCTGCGGCACACCAGATGAAGCCCTAACGACTCTAGATAAAGTATTACGAAAAGAGACTCGGTAAGTCCTATTTTTTAAGTAAGAGCAGATCCAATCGAGCAGTAAAGGTGGAAAACCCAACCTTTCAAGCTTAAGCAAAATCACAGAGTGAGGGAGCTTATCAAATGCCTTGCTAAAATCAGTGTAAACACAGTCGGTCTGGATACCCTGTTGGAAGGCAGAGATAATGTGGGATGTAAATTCAAGCAGGTTGGTTGTCGTCGATCGACCGGGCAGAAAGCCATGTTGATTAGATGAGATTAACCTTTTACAGCCCAACAAGCTGTGAATGAATAAGAGACTCAAATAACTTGGGTATGCAGGAAAGCTTCGCGATTGGCCTATAATTTGTTATGAAGTTTTTATGCCCTTTTTTATAAACAGGAATTATAAAGGAGCTCTTCCATAACGTAAAAAATCTGCCAGCCTGAAGAGATTTGTTGAAGATGAGTTCCAATGGAGTGAGTAAGGCATCAGAACAGGATCTCAAGAATGCTGGTGGAACACCATCAGGACCAGAAGAAAAGTCCAGTTTAAGCTCCTTGATACCATTAATGATAATATCCCGAGATATAATGGGCAAGGCAATGGAGGTAGCAGGACGATTTTGGATATGACCAAACACTTCCAGAGAAGGCACAAAGTTGGCTGATGAAAAGGCGCCCTCAAAAAACAATTCAAAGTTATCGGCTATATCGGGCGCGCTACAACTGGAGGATCCATTATACCACATTGTAGATGGATAATTATCAGTTTTCTTCTTCAGGTTTACAAATTTAAAAAAGGCACGGGGATCATTATGCAAGTTACTGCGAATATTATCAAGGTATTCACTGTATAAGGATGAAGATAACGCCAAAAAGCAGTCGTGACAATAAACAAATTCAGAATAAGCTAACGTGCTTCTACAACTCAAGTAGGTTTTCCATAGCCTATTTTTTTATTCTTAAGACTCCGCAGTTCCCTAGTATACCACGGGGGAGAATGACATGATGATCTGGACCGCTTGAGTGGTACACATGAAATAAACAGATCATATATCCTATCATAAAACAAGGAAACACAAGCGTCTACATCGCTATCACAAAAAAGGGATGTGAAATCGATTGAGAGGATCCTATTTGAAAGATCAGAGAAATCCGCCCTTTTAAAATCAAGAACGTACTGATCTACGTTGGGGTCAACAATATTAGAACCATCGTAGCAGAAAGAGATGGAAATGGGCGGGTGTAAACTGTCAATAGCGGATAAGTTACGAGAAGTTAATTCGACTATAGTGTTACTCGAATCAGAAGAAAAGATAAGATCTAACTGCCTTCCCATAGAGTTCTTTACATCACTCATTTGGTGTAAACCAGAGGAGGAGATGGCGTCAAGAAAATGGGAGTCTTTAGCAGTAAGACAATTTGAAGGAAGGTAGTCATCGTCATCAGCGTTGAATACCCATTTAATCGAATTTGAAGCATAAAGATGAAAAAAAATTGTGTGCATTTTTTTATTTTTAGTCAATATAAGGGCAGTTTTAACCCTCTAGGATTATCCCTTATCATCAAATTTGGCTTGATTTGATATAAATCAATCACCTGTATAAAAAATTTAAAAAAGCGTAGTTCATTGGATTAATTTTGGTTATTATTAAAGTTATCTCGAAAAACCCTCAAAAAGTGGTGTTTTTTGCATTTTTAAGGGTGACGCAACCATTTTCGTAATCAGCGACCCAAAAGGCATAAAGTAAAATTAGTCTGGAACCGGTGTTCTGTTCCGACACCTCCCACCCGCGTTTTGAATGGACTAATATCTCAAATAGCCTAGGGCCTTATCAAGTCGTATGTCCGGCCCTGTCCAAAAGTGATAAATATGTTTTTGAAATCACCAAAAATTCAGAATTTTCCCCAATTTTCACTGAAATTCATGTAATTAGTACACTTATTTTTTATTTTTTATTAGATTGTCCATTTTATAACTTTTTCAAAAAGATTCATCATGTCTAGGTAGAGAAAGGATTAGAAGAACCGCATCCTTAGAAATGTCTGACAACCTGATTATTTTATTGCACTTTAGGTAAAAAATTGCTAAAAGAAATGGCCAAAATTTTTTGTTTAGTGTACAGACGTTATTAATTTGAATTATTGCTGCAAAAACGTTTTAAAAATGTTAGCGTATTTTGTTTTTTACGATGTAAACAAAGCCTAGGGGACAACCTTTTGATGCTTTGTCCGAAAAGGAATCAGAGTAAGGAAACGTGAATGTATTGTTTTTGCATTGCTGCGACCTAGACAACAGCCCAGAGAAGGAGTGGATTTCTTAATTCAATTTTAAAAACCGACGGGTAGACCTGGACTCAAACCCAGAAACCGTTGCATCGTGCTTGTGCTGCTCAACCAATTGAACCAACTCCAACTTACTGCCAATATTAGCTTTTGTTAGCCAGAGTTAGCATTCTGTTACTAATGCCTGATAGAAATTTTGCTATGGTGTAGTAGACGGAAGCGAAAAAGCGGCTTTACTGGAATATTCAAGGGGATTCCCTAATTGACGCGAACCCCAAAGAGGGTTATTTTCGTGGACTTTCCGAAGCACGGAATAACGATCTAAAACATCGGAAGATTCTGTTGACGTCGGGCAGTTAATAGTCACCCTCGAGCAAAACCCTGAAACAAGCCCGAGACGAGTCGCAAGACGATTGGGAGTGTTTTCAGTTCGAGGTTTGAGGATTATTTATCCAGCAGGGTAATGTTCATATTATTATACCCCTGGCTAAGGTCTACTGGAAGGAGACTCCAAGAGAAGATTATAATTATGTATTTGGCTTCTGGAATGTGATATGGAGATATGGAGAATAATTCTGGGCCGAATTATGTAGACACCCTGTTCGCAGTTCAGCGGTGGTGGATCACAAAGTTTATAGGGATAATTGATAAAAAAATTTTTAAATTAAGTCACAGTTGTGTAGTTTTATAAATCAAATATGTTATTAAATTAAATCTTCTTTTTTATTCACAATATAAAAAATGAAATATCTCAAGTTAAAATTATTAAACAAAGCAGAGTTCTGAGAACATTTCCGTTCCTTGGGTAATTTAAAAAAAAAGCAAAAAACCACTTCGCTCTAAACGGTGTAAAACATAAAAAATCATAAAAAGCCATGACATCATGCTTTTTTCATTCAGAGATCGAAGCACCAGCTTTTTATGAAAAAAAAACTGAATGACAAACATAAAAGCAGTTAAAACCATCAATAGGTATCAATAGGTGTAACTCCTTAAGTAAGTTGGTGAGTTACGAAGACTTATTAAATATAATACTTTAAAAAATATATTCAAAACCTGGCTGTACGAATAGTTCTTTGTGTTGTAAATTAAAGTTTAAAGAAAAATATTATCCCAGCCTACTTGATCGGTGGTATTTTTTAAGGTTGTGCTAATTAACCAATTTTTGACAATTATTCGGCTGCTCGAATTAATTAATTTATGTTTCATAGTAGATAATATTTCCCCAATACTTATTCAGAGCGTTGGTTGCTCGAACACGTATTAATCTCAATTAATTGTCAATATAATTCTCAGAGCCAAGACTGTTCGCAATTATAGCCAATTAATTTAATTGTATCTAATCAATAACACTTGCCTTTACATCGACGAATAATTTAGAACGTATTGGAACAAGTACAAAAATTTTTTTGATAGTCTTTGACACTATCAGCAATACAGATTACTTAAAACTGAACAACAGTAATCTAACTAATTTAAAAATTATTAAACGCGAAATTTTAAAAAACTAATAGAGGTGGACCTTTCATTTTCAGGTTCTTAGGTATTATGCCTACTAAATTTTGACCCTATTGAGCAAGAGTGGACTAATAGGTTTATTGCTGTCCTTGCCAATACACATTTTAACAATCAAATGTATTGAAAATAGAGAAAATCGTTGAACTAAGTTCATTATTGCTTTATAGCCCACCGATACCGATCGGCAGTTAACGTCAATCCAATCTTGATTTTGCGCTAGATTTTGAACCGATTCGCAAGCCACTACAATCCACACAGCTCCACTACAATCAATCCAATCAGTGTGGTTTTCACTAGGGATCGGTTTATATATATATTTAATACTGGACCATATTGATGCCGAATGTAAATGTTTTAAAAGCCAAATTATAAGATTTCACCTTTGATTCACTATTACCTACTAACTTGAGCTAAATCTGTAAACTCTTGTATTCATTTACACTGTACTAGCAAATAGGAGGCATGAAATATGATTAAAACCAGACTAAAACGTCGTATCCGTAGAAGGTAGTTAGTAATCATCGTGAGAAAAAAAAGAGAATTATTGGCATAATTGTAATAAATATACGTTATATTATGAGAACTAAACAAAGGAGCGGAAATCAGTGTATATGCATGCGCTAGCCGATTGCACTTATCTCATTGACACAAATCATACACTTTCAAAATTTTGCAAATTTTGTGAAGACTATTAGTGTCTGGAAAATTATTCTTACTTTCATGTTTCTTTTTTATGTTTTCTTATGTCACTCATGCCAATTTTTGGAAACAAAATAATATATTCAAAACGAATGTGATAATACCTTAATATTAGGGGCGGAGGTCAGCCTTGAAAATAATTATCACTCAGCTTCTCGTAATTCACTGGACCAAAACAGAACGCAAATAATAATCAAAAGATAAATTTTAAACTTACAAAAAATCGCCCACTGTAAAACGCACTTCATGATCGAATGTTGACGGAATCACCACTTTGACTAAATGAGGATCGGATTTCAATGATAACTGAAAACGGTCACGTCTGTACTAAGACTGATTTCTTCTCTCGGCTCGGCTTCTTATTGTCTGAGCTGATTTCAGCAATAAATCTTTTTCAGAGCGAGCATCTTACATCATCGCGAGAACATCTTAACATAGACAATGTTGAGATTATTTGGGAACGTCATTAAACCGTCATTGATTCGTAAGCTATGACACACGAGATAAATATGAAAACAAACTTACCAGATGCTATGCGCAGCTAAATTCTTGTTTCGGTTTTTTTGATAAAGAATTTTTGATAGTAGTGGACCCAATGGGATGCACAAAGTTAATCGTTGTCTTACTAAGCTATAAAGACGGATACGAATCTAACTGCTAGTCAATAAAAACACTTCAACAGAAAACTGCAACACCGCAGAAACTAGTTGAAATCAATTTGAAAAATATGTGAAAAATCAATCAAATATTATTTACTTATGGTTTTCTAGAGCTGTGGAAATACCTTAGGTGGACGGAAAAGTACTTATTCTATTTGATTTGATTTTTATTTATTTAGTAAAGGGTAACAAATAGGCAACAATCCAATAATTATAGATAATATTAAAATATAATATGTAATTAAATCAATATCAAAATTAAAAATTTCGAGAAAATGTAAACAATATAGTAAAGACCAACAATGACATTAGTGAAATAATTGACATTAGTAAAATTAAATTAAAAGAACTAAATAAATAGTACTAAAATAATGTTAGCAACAAAAAAAATTTTAAAAAAACTATAGAAACTGCGATGTAAGTAGTGTGGAAAAACAGTTCAATGATAAATCAATTTTTAAAATTTCAGGCTACATTACTCAAAAGATAACAAACTAAGGGCGTGACAACTAATGACAATATTATTATTAGAAAGTGTTACACATATTGTTGGCACTGCGACCAAGTTATATCAAAAGACGTTCAGCCACCCTTGAGGTAGGCCAGGAGGTTTTGAACAGATGAGCAATTAACGGCAGCATGAGTTAGAAATTCTCCAATCAGGGTCGCCAGACTTTACACAGGCATTATCGCCAAATGGACACTAAAAAGTCGCCAAAATCGCCAATCTATTACTTTTTTGTAGCCATGATTATAGCCAAAATGTCAAAGTGGAAATAAAGATGGCAAATACGTGTAAACACGAAAGTACACGTAAGTGCAAATAGTCACTTCCTTTAGCTTATCGCGATAATACTACAAAGAAATGTTTTTTTTATTGGGTATGCAATAAACTGTGTTAAGGTACGAGTAATTTCTTTAATTACACACCTTAAGTTTCGTTGGATTTTAGTAAAGCAATCGTTACCAGCATATTGCTTAAGCCACTAATAATATTTTTGAACTCGTTTTTACAAGCACAATTTCATTTGATTCTCATTTCAGCCCAATGAAAATTAGACCCAAACATCAAAATTTAACTACACGGCTGTTATTCTGGCACCAATTTCTATCTTGGTGCCAAATATCAACTCACTATATGAAAGAGTTTCAGAAAAAACGCCAAACAATTAAAGACTTCCAATAAAATATATTTCATTATCTACCTATAGTTGACGGGCTGAGAGTAAAAGTGACCTATTTATAAGGTTCGGGCAAAAGTGGCTTAGAAAATGTTCTGCGCACAAACGAATCGCATGAGATTCCGGGCAAAAACGAATCGTAGAAAATTTCCGGGCAAAAACGACTTAACTACTTAACTGCATTAACTTTGCATTACTTTTTGTAGTTAAATCGTTTTTGCCCGGAAATTTTCTACGATTCGTTTTTACCCGGAATCTCACGCGATTTGTTTTTGCGCGGAACATTTTCTAAGCCACTTTTGCCCGAACCTTATAAATAGGTCACTTTTACTCTCAGCCCGTCAGTTAAAGTGATTTTCCATTGCAGATACTAACGCTTTGATCAGTGAATCCAAAGCTCGTGGCACCTTATTATCTTTTATAAGATCAATTATCTTTGAATCGTTTTGCAGTGATTGTACATTTGCATACAATAGATCGGATTTGGACACCGTTATTGAGGATTTGTAATAAAAAAACAGCTGTCTAGATCGGTGTTTTTATTTAAATTTGTTGGTTTTCTATCTATGTAGTATTCGGTTTTTTCGAAGGCGTCCAGCAGCTAAAGAAAATCTAACCCTTTGGTGCTGCTGTTGACGAAGAGCCAAAAGAATTTAGCTTTTATTTATTAGAAACGCCGATCGCGTTAGCAAATATTTTAATATTTCTTACTTTGCTCGAGTTGAACGGTTGAGTTCGGAATTTTTATTACAATTTTTTGAAAAATGTGCTCGGGTCATGTCTTTAGTTTGTACATTGTATACATGTGATTATTGAAGATGCTTAAAATTTTCTTCTGCAACTCGATCTCTGGATCGGGTTCGACAATTTTCGGTTGAGGAGCTGGAAGGTCAGCTGCGTCGCCTAACTCTGCCTTTTTTTTGTAACTCACACCTTGTAACAATTGTAAAATCGTTAAGAAACCATTGTCAGCAAGTGCGTTTAATAAAGTTTGAATCGCGTCTGGATGACATTCTTTTAAAGGAGGAGCAACTGAGCTATTTGGAGGAATGATTGGCAAATCTGTCGGCAGTAATTTCTGCCTTCCTGCGCGCAATTTGATTTGAAAATCTTTCGATCATTCGATATTAGGCCCGAGTTAAAATTCCGACTGATCAGTTAACTGCAACTGAGTTTTCAGCCGAAGTCAACGCCAAATCAAATTTGAAAATAAATTGTAGCTTCAGCTTTTGTCATTTTCAGCGCTATTTGCATGTATATTTCAAATAAAGTTAGCCGCAGTCGCGTTTTGTGACTACAACTTTGCACTTTGAGAAAAATCTAAGTTCAGTCGGAGTCCACTGATAAGTCGAAGCTACCATTTAACCAAGTCACATGAATTTCCCATTTGAGCAAAGTTGCAGTCGACTGATCCGTCGGAATTGAAATTCGGGCTTCAAGTTAAAGGCATCATCCACTGTCATATTTCGGTGCTCCGCTGGTTGCCCATAAAGTATGTTTATGTGATTTTTCGATGCTCTTAGTTTTGGGCGGTGACAAGTCCTGCATATAAACAACCACGTCGCGAAATATTTGCGCTAACTTTCCCAATTGGTACCTCTTTATTTGGGAAAAGCAAATCAACTTTTAAATATAACTTTTTCATATTCGGAATATTCTCTATAAAAGGTAAAAAAAGAGTAGTGAATCTATACATATTCAAAAGTCCAATTACTTGTGCTCCTGATTAACGACAATTGGGGACGTGAGCATGCTGCTGAAGCTGTTGTAAATTGGCTTGAGTTGCCTCTAGAGTTTCTTTCTTTAGCTGTGGTTTCCTGTACAAATCCGAAATATTTTTGCTCCAAATAGCCAAGAATTGTTCCGCATCTATTACAGATACTTTCGAGTTCTTCTCTGGTACATTATTGCAGGTTTCCCAAAACTATACAACTTTTTGCTAAAGTAGGATCTCTTACTTTTAGTAAACTGTTTTCCATTATTTCTCCAAAAATTTATTAATAATCACAGAATAAAACTGCGAAAAAGCCGGCAAATAACTCATTAGACGTGCCGTAGAATTTCTGTCACTTGCAGTTGCGGCAACTTCTACTCAAAATAGCTAAATTTTTCAGAAAATTCTGATAAATTTATGTATGGCCAAAAAATTTGCCATCGTCAATTTCATATTTTTTGTCGCCAGCATTGATGAAAAATCGCCAATTTGGCGAAAAATCGCTACATCTGGCGACCCAGTCTCCAATGAAGATCCTTCTTCTATCCAAAATCAGAACAGCTGCACATAACGTGCATCGCAGTTTTAACGTCTTGCAAACAAAGACGACAATCCGTCGCACTTGGCATACCTATCCGGTATTGATGATGCTAAAGCCGGGAGTGGTCAGATTAGTACCAACCTGATAGCCACTTTAGTTAAGGCTGTGGTGTCAGTGTAAGCATAGGTCTATCAAGCACTTTAACCTTTGAGCCCGTCGAAGCCCGGGAAAGTCCGGCAATATTTCTCCAGGAAAACAGCTATTGACCACTGTTGCCAGATTGGGCGATTTATCGCCGATTGGGCTACTTGAGCCGTCAATTGGGCGACAAAATTTTCCTCTCGGCGACAAGGCGATTTATAATTCTTGCGCGGCGCTCTTGGGCTATCTCATAGAGATGTTTTGAAAAATTAATTAATTAATTTCCAAATCAATAAACACTTCAAAAAAGTTTTCATCTATTAACTCCTTGCAAAATTTTATTATACTTTCGCCTTTGGTGTTGAGTTGAAAATAAAATATGTCTGCCGAGAAAAAAAGGGGGATCAATAAGTAGTATAGATCATTTGACCGAGACGTTAAAATATTTAGGATCGCTCCTTCTTTTCTAAAAGAACTCATCGATGATGTTGTAAATCAGCCGTATTCACTAATTATCGACGAATCAACTGACTGTACTGTCATAAAATATATGGCATATTGCATAAGATATTTCAGCATCAAAGAGAACAGAATAATAACAGATTCAGATTCAGCGAAATCAATGGCTGTATTCAGCAGCACTCAGCCTTTCCAGTCGCTGGCAGCGCCTAAGGGCTGAGGTATTCTGAATGCATTTTCTTACTTAGCCGCTAACTCAGCCTCTTGTCATCTTTTCCAGCACAAATATTTTCGGCTAAAGAAGGCTGAGTAAGAAGAAGACGCTTTTTGACAATTGTTTGTTCCGTCAGGTTTTATTTAATGACGTTTGGTTTGACGTGCGCTTGTCATATAGCAGCTAACTTAGAATTCTCATTCAGTGCAATCAAGCCCCTGTTACATACTATAGCCTTATGTCACACACATCAGCCTACGCTGAGAAGGCTGAGTGCCGCTGAATACACCCAATGTGTCTGCAACGGCTGAAAATCTGTTTGAAAATTTCGCAGAATATCTGAGAGAAACTGGCTTGAACATCGAAAATCTTATTGCTATAGGCACTGATGGAGCCAGCAATTTAATTGGAAAACGTCATTCGCTCTTTACTGTATTGAAAGAGATTCGTCCACAGCTTCAATTATTTCAATGCGTTGCCCATTCGCTACATTTGGCAGCGGGGAAAGCGTGCAAAGAGCTTCCATCGAATTTGGAGTATCTTTTACGTGAATCCTACTCTTATTTTTCTCGAAGTTCATTACGTAGGTCAGACATTGTACCAATATTTTCATTTACTGACGTAAAGTTTTTTCACGGTGGCTGGAAAAGACACTGGACCAAGAAAATGTTGGGCCGCTCGAGCTTTGTCCGAAATGTACAACGATCCACAAACACTGTTGTACTTCAGTTTCTTGAACCTTCTTTCTTCTTTTGAAGATCTCGAAGTTGAATTTATCTTACCTGGTATACCTTAGTTGTATTCACATCTTCGAAAAGTTCTACTAGCAACTGTACGTCGATTTTTGAAACCTGCTCACCTAAACGCTATCAAAACAGACGAAAAATTCTTGGCCTGCTCAGATATTCATAGTGTTAAATCTGCTCTACAAAACGTCGGTAATTCGTTTTTAAAAATTGAATCGGCGGACTTTGGAAGCACATTCGAGGATCCAGTTTTAAAACTGAAAATTCCCGCAGTAGAGATAAAGCTGGTGAGAGAGAGACTTTTGGGATTTTTAATAAGGCTGGCCAAAGAGTTAGCATTAAGAATGCCAAACAACCTTGATCGTCTGATCCTAAGGTTATCGCCAACCTCTTTGCACATTTCTTCAGTAAATCCTTCAGCGACAATTCCCTACAACCTGACCTTAACTACTTTTCATTCTTGGACAAATGCAATCAAACGTCGTTTACGTCTTTCGACCCTGATCCCGAACTAATCGCCGCCAATATCAATCGCCGCCAATATCAGGTCCTGACGGCATTCCGGCCATCGTTCTGAAAAAGTGTGCCATGCATCTAATTCAACCCCTTACCCTGCTTTTCCGCCTCTCGGTCACTCAAGGGGTTTTCCCTCATTTATGGAAAAACTCGTATATTATTCCCATCTTCAAAAAAGGTTGCAAGAACGATGTGTCCAACTACAGACCCATCGCTAAATTATCATCCATACCTAAACTATTCGAAAAATTGGTCTATGATTCCATGTTCTTCCAAAGGTAGATCTACAACCACCAACCTTACTGACTTCGTCTCTAAAACACTATGTGCCCTGGTAAAAGGTAAAGATGTTGATGTCATCGCTACCGATTTTAGTAAAGCCGTCGACGAGATCTCTCATAATGTTATCGTGTTCAAACTTGATGGCCTAGGCTTCCCCTCCCGATTTATCTCCTAGATTCAATCCCACCTCAACAACCGTCGGTACAATGTTCTTTTCAGCTCATCCATTTCTAACCCTATTGGCGCTCGTTCCGGCGTCCCCAGGGCAGCCACTTCGGTCCATTAATTTTCATCCTTACAATAAATGATGTTGAATGTGTCATCAATCACTCAGAGCTGTCCATTTATGCCGATGACATGACAATAATCAAACATATCTCCTCCACAACCGACTCTCTTCTCCTGCAAAAAGATCTCGATTCCTTCACCACATGGTGCATGAAAAACTTTCTTGAACTCAATGTCTCCAATTGCCAGTCCATCTCTTATTCCCGCAAGCGTCTTACACCCACCCTGAGAGTCTACATGCTAACCGACGTACCAGTCCCTATCGTTACCTCTTTGTGTGACCTCGGAATAATCTGTGATAGTGAACTCAATTTCCGTTCCCACATTGACAGCATAATTAACAGAGCTAACTTCGCGCTAGGGTTTGTGATGCGCTGGTCCAGAGAGTTCTCCAATCCTTATGTTTCCAAATCTCTATATATCCTTCGTTAGACCTCTCCTTGAATATGCCAGCCAGGTATGGTCACCTACACAAACAACCCACATTAACATGATTGAATCCGTCCAGCGTAGGTTCATTTGCTTCGCTCTACGTGATCTTCCGTGGGTAGACAGATTCAACCTTCCACCTTATGAAAACCGTCTGAAACTGATGGACTTACAACCTATAAGTAAACGTCGTGATGTTTCCGACATTCTCTTCATTTATCAGTTATTAACTGGTGCCATAGACTGCCCTTCAATCCTGCAATCTTTACCCATCTATACCAATCCCCGTAACCTTAGGTCCACTCCTATCTTCCGACTCGACCGCCATCGCACAAACTACGGTCAAAGCGAGCAAATTACCAGGATGCTACGAAAAGTCAACGACCTTTCCTCCTTTGACTTCTATCTGAGTAAATCATACCTTCAAAAAGCCTTATATATTGATCCCGCCCATCTTGATCGCCTTTCTTACTTCTTCTTCCTTCCAGCCCGTATCTACTTTAATTAGAGCTCATATTGTAGCTTTATTTATTATGTCATCATTTATTATAGCTTGTAGTATTAGTATTATGTTATAGCTTGTAATTGTAGTATTATTATGTAATAGCTTGTATTAAGCTTAAATAAATAAACTGAGTTGCAACACTAAACTCTACTACTACTGGGTCTACAACACTAAAGCTGTAGAAAATATGCGTTAAAATGTAAAACCGTTTAATTTCATCACACAAAAAATTACAAAATCCTATAGCTTGGAGGGGGTGGAGATAGACATCTCCTCTCATAACTTTTTTTCGTTTCTCGCCTACATCTACCATTTCCTTCATTTTCGCATCCGACCTAAGAAACACCCTATAGATAAAAGAATAGAAGTAAGGAACGTAATAATTTCCAGTTTTATAGGTCAGCAAGACTCATTCTTGGCCCTTAGCTCAAGTACCTTATATTCAACAGTATACAGGATCGCTTTAAACATTAACAAAAACAAGACTCACAATTGTTCTTTAATTTAATTAAAAAGGAAAGTCTTATCAGTAATTAAAATAGTAAATGGCATAACAGGAGTACAAATGTAAAATATTGAACTTAAAGCGGCAAGCAAGTTCCTCGTCTTATTAATTGAACATCTGCAAAATAATTGATAACATTAATTACTTTTCACCAAATTTAAATTAAAAATCTTACTCATTCCGCATCTTTGAGCGCAATTTAATCTTTGTTCATTATGATAATTTCGTGCGTCGCTACCGCAAACTGGATTGTACTCCATAGTAGTTTGGCATCGGGATAAACAGCTTAAATACGCTTGCGATGGAGTTGTATTTTGAACAGTTGTAGCTGGAGTTGTCAATTGGGGATCTGTTTGAATTTGCCTAGATCCTCTTTGATTAAATCCTGATTGAAATGTACCACCCACAACACCATTACTAGTTATTCCATTTCCAGGCTGTGAACCGATTGGTGGAGGGTTGTTAGCTGGTATAAAGACTTGTGTTCCTCCATTTCCAGCTATAGTTAAACCACCTCTGCCTGTTCCACGAAAATCTTGTCCAGGTTGAAAATCACCGAAACCTGTGAATGGTCCACGTACCAATGTAGGATCTGGATTGGTGACACCGAATGGGCCTTGATTTTGCCCAAAACTTCCTGCATTGTTTGGGAATACTACTTGTCTCTTCGATCGTTCCAGTGGACTTGCCACTATCGACGCTAAAATGACACCTAAAAGAAAATTAATTTTTGAATTTTATTTCTTGCAACTCAGGTTGAGGTTAATTTAGTGAGCTTTAGTATTCGTCACCGAAACCGCAACTTTTTATTTTACTAAAAGTGTTTTTTGTTCATGGATTTAATTTTCCTTTGCTCTACCATGTTGAAAACCAGAAAGGAAAGCTTGTAGTGCTAAGATAGTTGTAGAAATGACTTAAGTACATCACATAAAATACAGTTTATCTGACTAAATAAAAGTAAAGTTATGTAATAGTGCAATTATTTCAGTCCAAAATCACATGGTGACCTCGATCCTATGATCTTTACACGTTAGATAGAAATACTCTTGCAACAGAAATGCGAAAGTTAATCCAAGTGTGCAATTTTGGCGCCATATATTTTCTTAATATTTATCTTCCTTCGCGTGAAAGATGGAAACCAAGCTTTGGTGACGCACGATTTAAAGACCGACAAACTTATATGCGATGCAGATTGGCAAATTAATGTAAATTACGGATCGCTTTGCCAACCAAGTATCCTAACCGTAGAACGTAGAGACGGAGTTGGAGTTGTTTGAGCGGCACGAACACCATGCTATGGTTCCCGGGTTCAAGACCAGGTCGTCCTGTGGGTTTTTAAAATTGAATTTAAAATCCACACCGTTCTCTGGGCTATTGTCTACCTCACAGCAATGCAAAAACAAGACATTCACATTTCCTCACTCCACTTATCCTAATTCCCTTCCGGCCAAAGCCATGCTACCGCATCAAAGGGTTGTCCCCTAGGCTTTGACCATGAGTTGCAGTATGGTTGCTCATGATTATTCTCCTTCGAGAAGAATCGATTTTCAAATGGACTTTACCTGCCTTTTTCAGAATGCCGGTGCTCATCGTCCCAATGTGCAATGCATGAACACCTCGACCTTAAACGTTTTTAATCACCGCTTCAGTGCTCTGAAAAAGATATCGATTTTCAGTGCTTCTCTTTGTAATTTCAGGAGGAGGTACAATCTGTTCCTGCAATCTTGAAAAATTCTGTAAGAGTTAATTCGTCGGTGGAGTAAGTGATAACGTGTCGGCATACCAATCCGGAGGTCTCAGGTTCGAATCCCGCCGACGGCGAGCCATAGTTGTTTTCTGCTAACAATAGATTACAATAAAAAAATGCCCTGGTGGTTGCAGAGTAAATGTCAATGGCTCGGAATCCATTTTAAATTGTAGGTCCAATTGCAATCGTTGTGAAGTTCTTTTCCCGCCCTATGCCCTAAAAAGGGTTATGGGAACTAGACAGTTCAGTTGCGTAACAAGGGATTTTTTTTTAAATAGAAAATGTATACTCACGACATAGCAGTCATCAGAAATAGCAAAGGCTCAAACAAGCTGGGTCCAATGGAAGAGAATTCTTGCCTCGAAACATCGTGAACTGTTTCCGTGTACATGTTCATCGCTTCAATGTCTGACGAAGACATCAAAACAATGGCTTAAGCGATACACAAATGTGTGTCGCTTTAAGCGCATATTCCATATTACTGTTTGGTGAACGGAGCCTAACGATAAACTTAAAGCCGATGTAACTTTTACCAGTTACATTCACCCTACAGTCACCAATCTCCTTAGGCTTACGTTCGCCTATATTCACCCGTTAGTGCGACTAGTGAAACACACTAAGTTTTGTTTGTATAGCTAAAATAAAATAAAAACAATACGTCGATTTTGTCACAGACTCACTCATGATCATCAAAACCTCTGTGGTATTTCCTGAAGTCCTATAAAGCTAAAATTTGGTACATAGGCTAGAATTGGCACACAAACAACGAAAAAATTACAAAATCTGTAATTATCACCCTTCAACTTCTCATCGAGGGGGATGCAGGTCTGTATATAAAATTTCTTATGGATAGGTGCTTCCAAAAGTTCTAGAAAGCTGATTTGATTCGATCTCGAGAGATCGATCTTCAAGCCATCGATCTGCCGATTTTTGAATTTTGAATTTTTGAAATTTATAAGAAGGCAAGTGGTTCCACTGTCTAGTAAGTACCGATTATTTGAAGTGGCAGTGCGATCCATAATGTGTCATGCAGCCCAAGTTTGGAGGGTATACTGAATTAACCCTTCTAACTCAGAAGGCGCAATTCACAGGCAGAAGCCAGGAATCAATTGACCTACCCACCAAAATACACAAAATATTAAGGTGGATGAGGCTCCCACACCACATGCATAAAATCATTAGTAAACAAAAGCCAAAATACACCCAAACACAACAATCAGGGATGCACAGGCAGCTTAAGCCAAGTCAATACAAAACATACAAGGAAGGTTACTTTACGCCTTACAAAAAAAAAATAGTGAGTACAACAGGATGGTTACAAGTTGTAAAGGCTCCTCTTTAATGTTAACTTGTCCACGTTAGGGCTGAAAACATCACCAACACCATTAGCAAACTTACACATGCGATTAACAGGCTCGAACATACCGTAACTAGTGCGCGAGAAAGCTATCTGAAACCTCGAAAAGTTTCGAAGGGAATTGGAAAGTTCTCTAGGTGATATTTTGGAAGAAAGTTCCGCACGGTCAATCTTTCCTTGCAGAAGCTGGTGTAGAAAAATTATATCGGCAACCCAGCGACGCTTCTCGAGAGTGGCACGTTGTAGCAGTCCCAACCGATCACCATATGGAGGTAGAATAAAAGGGTCACTCCACGGCAAAGCTCGAAGGGCCGATCTCACAAATCTACGCTGTACAGATTCAATACGTTTAGTGTGAGATCCATAAAACGGAGACCAAACAGGACTAGCATACTCCAGCAGTGGTCTAACAAGGGATGTATAAAGATGGAGTCTTATGTGAGGGCTAGGAAATTCCCTGGACCAACGGAGGATAAAACCCAGCATAGAGCAAAAGATTTGATTGGGAGAAAAATCTTGATATCGTCCGCATAAATAAGAATTTTACTTCTTTGAAGCAAATAAGTAATGTCATCAATAGATAAGATGAACAACAGAGGCCCACGATGACTACCCTGAGGAACGCCGGAAGGAGCCACAAAAGCATCAGAGAGCACGTCACGAAAACGCACTCTATAAGTCCTATTGTATAAATACGACTTAATCCATGCAATGAGTGGGGCCGGGAAACCCAGCCTGGCCAATTTTAAAACGATAATAGAGTGAGACAGCTTATCAAAGGCTTTACTAAAGTCGGTATAAATGCAGTCAGTCTGGCAACCTTCCAGAAATCCATCCACACTGCCAGACACAAGCTCTAACAAGTTGGAAACCGTTGACCTACCCTGAATGAATCCATGCTGCCTGCTAGAGATTAAACCCCTACACCCAATAGACAGTTGGGACTGGATCATCAGTTCGAAGAGTTTTGTAATGCAAGATAGTTTAGCAATAGGTCTATAGTTAACAATCTCTCTCCTATTGCCACTCTTAAAAATGGGGATTAAAAATGAAGCCTTCCAGAATGGAGGGAAGCGACCAACCAAGAAGGATCGCCGGAAGAGTAACAGCAGGAAACCCGTCAGGGCCGTAAGAACAGTCTTCCGGAATATCCAAAATATGCTTGTATAAGCTCTCCTCCTAATATTACTATTATTAATGTGCGAAAAGTTGCTACTTTCTGGATAAGAATCGGATGATTCAAATGCGCCAGTGCAGTATTCAGCAAATAAATTACAAATAACCTTAGAATCGTTACTGGAACTTAACCCGAATTCCATAGACGATGGATAGTTATCAACCCTTCTCTTCATATTGACGTAATCAAAAAATGCACGGGGGTCAGAGAATAAGTTGCCTCCAAGGTTCAGTAGGTATTGTTCATATAGAGAACGAGAAATACCTATGAAATGTTCGTGACAAAGAATAAATTCACGCTTGGAATCCACACTTCCCACTCGCAGGTACCTTTTCCAGAGTTTATTTTTCCTATTTCTGAGAGTTTTTAATTCTCTGTTAAACCAGGGGGGAGCGGATTCTCTACTTCTAACCCGGACATAGGGGACAAACCTAGCGAAAGCTTCGTATAAAATTTCATAGAAACCAGATACGTTCCTGTCAATATCGTCACTAGACAGACAGGTATGGAAATCTAAATCACCAAGATTCATACATAGCCTCAAAATCGGCCATTCTAAAGTTTAAACTAAATTCACATTCGAGATTATCGACACGCACGTCCGAGAGACAATGAAAAGTGACAAGCAATGCAGGGTGAAACATGTCCAGACTCGTCAAGTGAAAGAGGCTAGGTTCCACAAAAGTGAGCGTGGAGTTCGTAGAGAACACTAAATCAAGCTGTCTACCCATATTGTTACTCACATTGCTCATTTGGCAAGGTGCTAGCCAAGGTGTCAAGGAACAGTGATTGTCCCTCAGTCAAGTTATGGGGAAGATAGCTATCGTCATCATCATTCACTACCCATCTGACGTTGGGTAAATTGAAGTCCCCTACTAGGACAATTTCGTCCTTAGAACCCAAGCGATCATAGATGTAGTTGAAAGGCTTAATGAGAATATCATACTGACTCCGACCATTACTATCAACGACATTAGACGCATCAGGAGGTATATAACAACAAATTAAGAAGAGGTTGCTCGAATCAAATGAAATTTTTATTGAAACTTGTTCCAGCTCCAGTTGGTCAGAAAATGAAAGAGTGTCGAAATGACTGGTATTAAGAAAATTTCTGCAACCTATGAGAACCCCACCACCGCGTGCGGTCGAGGCAGCATGCTTATCCCTACGGAAAACTTGATAAGAGCCAATAAACTGTTCCGCGTCCGAATTACCCTGGTGTAACCACGTCTCAGATAAAGCAATCACATCAAAATCGCAGTTAGTAGATGAGAAATAAAAGACTTATATTTGCTTTAAATATAGTGAATTCTTGTTAATAAAGGAAAAACAATTGTCTTAAAAATCCGCCATGCATTTAAGGGTTAAGTTCGTCTAAAGGGCAGAACGGCAGACTTTATCACAAATTTTTGAATGGATTGAAAGATAGTTGATAGTTAGAATAGTTAATAAGTCTCCGAATAAGCGGCCATCGCGAAAATAGTACGAAAATAGTGCCGCTTGCCTAAATGGTTCAACAAAGAATGTTAAAAAGCTAGAAAAGTTTCAATACAGACTCCTCAACCTATATCGTAAGATCAATTCGGAATATACAGCTGAACTCTATTCGAAATCAAACAAAAATTGTAAAAACTTATGCCGAAGAAAAAAGGTAGAGTATTTTCAACTTATATGTGGGCGCTTAAGACAAGCTAAGGATTCCAAGACTTGGTGGGAAATAGCTCGAGAATTGAAGGGAGTTAAATTTTCATGTGGGAATGAGATAGAAATGGCAGATTGGGTAAGTCACTTCAAAGCATTGTTAAATCCACAGTCAATTTCTTCAGAGGTCTTTTATGCGGAGCCACACATCGAATACCAAGCATAGATGGAGAAATTGAACCTGCCGAGTTACAATCTGTTCTAGACAGTGATGGGCATTATTCGAATAAATTTTCAATCAAATAACGATTTTTTTAATAAATCGAATAAAAAATTATTCGAATAAATTTTTATTCGATTTTCAATTTATTTTAAGTTATTCGCAAATTTTGATATTTGGTGCTCCCTAATCCAATTTCAAATAATTATTTGTTATTCCATCGTGCGTTATTCGATATTCAAATAATTATTCTTTATTTGATGACTTCTCCGCAAATAATTATCTGTTATTTGGTGCTTTTTATTCGAATTTCAAATAATTATTTTTTATTCGATTATTACATAATTCTATCATGTCTCTTTATGAAATAATTATTTTTTGTTGGTGTCCATTAATTTAATTTAAAAAAATTATTTCTTGGTACACGCATTTCATATCACAAGGCGTCTCGTACTTAGGAAATTAAAACTGCCTTGTTATGTTTCGATGTTTACAGTAAAGATTTTAGTAAATTATACCATAAAACAAATAAGTATTCCATAAAGAGACATCAACTATCGAATAATTACTTGATAAGCGAATAACAAATAATTATTTGAAATTCGAATAAAAAGCGCCAAATAACAAATAATTTTTGTAATCAAATAAATTTTAATTCGATTTTTCAATTTATTTGAGCTTTAGCTTATTTCTTTATTCGAATAAAAAATGCCCATCTCTGGTTCTAGAAACTGCGAAAGTCAACAAAGCACCGGGCCCAGATAGGATTCCATACGAGTTCTATAAAAATGCGAGTCCAGAATTCTTGCTTAAAATAACGCAGATTTTCAATAACATATGGGACCATGGAATTTTACCGAATAAATTTAAAAACGCCATAATTTTTCCACAATATAAAAAAGGAGACCCTAACTTGGTTTCAAATTACAGGGGTCTGTCATTTATGGACACTTTAGCAAAATTGTATAGTAGCATCTTTTTGCAAAGGCTTCAAAAATGGGTTGAGGACTACAATATTTTGAATGGCTGTCAGGCAGGATTTAGACGTGGTTACTCCACTGTGAAGAATATGTTTTGTCTCACATGTATTATGACGAGGAAAAAAGGAAAGAAGCTTTATGCTGTTTTTGTTGATTTTAAACCTGCGTTTGACAGTATCGATCGGAGAAGCTTATACTACAAACTTTATTGTCTGGGGGTTTCATCTAAGCTCGTGAGGAACCTAACCTTATTATATCAAGGCTCCAAGGTAACGGTGTCGAATGGCAAGTGCCTCTCTTTCTGGTTTGACCCTGTAATGGGGGTGAAGCAGGGGGACCCACTTAGCCCGATTCTTTTTTCACTTTTTGTTAATGATTTATATGATGAGTTGGGTCAAGGGTTTCTTGTTTGGGGTAAGGAGATCCGGTTACTTATGTACGCCAACGACATTGTAATTTTGGCTTAATCACCAAAAAGGCTGCAAACAATGATCAACAATTTGGACAAATACTGTGAGCGATGGAATTTGACAGTAAACTTGCAAAAATCTAAGATTGTAGTTATTAGAAATGGAGGAAGATTGTCAGAGTCCGAAAAGTGGTATTATCGGGGTTTTCAGGTTGAAATCGTTAAAAAATATACATATTAAGTGTGAACATAAATCATAATGTATCTGTCTAGTAAGTACCGATTATTTGAAGCGGCAGTGCGATCAATAATGTGTTATGCAGCCCAAGTTTGGGGGGTCTACGAGTATGATATAGTGGAAAAGATTCAAAGATTTTTCATTAAAAGAATATTTAGATTACCGTATAATACTCCAAACTATATGATCAACATTGAAACCGGCCTTAGTAGTATGTATATGTTTACCCTGAAAATGCATTTTGACTTTGTCCGACGAGTTTTAACGTATGGCAACCAACGGCTGACAAAAGTACTTGCACAAGAAGTAATTAGAAGTAAGATATATTTTGTGAACAGTGGGAAAATTTGTGTAGCACGACTGGAGTAACGATAGAATTGAACAATTTTAATGAAGAAGTCTGGAAGCAGGGTTCTCAGGTCGGCTAGAGTGGGAGATAGTATCGGGGTGGTGAAATTATAGTATGCTTGCAGGCCCGTAGAGACAAAATTCGGGCCCGGGGGTACCACATACGGGCCCCCCGCGAAACGAATTTCTGGTTCGGCACTAGCGAATGATTGACTTTCAGTTTAAAATCTGTCTAGTATAGTACACTTTTTCAATCGTGAAGCATTTTTTTATATAAATAATTAAAATGGAAAAAATTTTCTGTTGATGACTTAGATGACGGGGCCCCTTTCAAAGCCCGGGCCCGGGGGGTTTACCCCCTTCGCCCCCCCTGTCGGCGGCCCTGTGTTTGGTAAAAACGATAACACCAATACAAAACCGTATAAATCCCCATATCTCGAGTGTAAGATCGTTCTATTTTAATAATGTTGTGATTGAATTTAATATATTAAAGGCGTAAAAACTAATGTGTACGGAAATTTACTCAAAATTATTACTTTATCCGCAGGTTGTATGTTGGAATAAATTGCACAGTTGATGATTTTCATTTGACAATAAATAAAATATATTTTAATCGTTATACACTATTATTAAATCCACTTACAATATATATTTCTATGGCGCGATCTAGATAGGTTTGCACATCATCAGCATACAAGTGCACAGAACAATTTTTAATGACATACGGCAAATCATTCATAAAAAGACTGAACAGCAAAGGTCCTAATATTGATCCTTAGGCGACACCAGTATAGAAGCAAAAGCTTAGGCGAGATGATTTCGTCGATTTTAACCCGCTGTGAGCGATGAGTCAGAAAGCATTTAAGTAATTTCAGAGCAGATGAGCCAAATCCAAAAGAGTTTTTCAGTTTGAGAAGGAGCTTAGCGTGATCGACACTGTCAAAAGCCTTCGTGAAGTCTAAAAGGACTAAACACACTACTCGATCATTATCCAAAGCAGTTCTGATATCAGTTGTGATTTTTAGAAGAGCCGTATCGCAACTATATTTAGGACGAAATCCCGATTGCAAACGACTTAAAGAGCCAGTTAGATTTAAGGCCTTCGCTAAAAAACATAATAAACTTATCGGTCTAAAATCTGACGGGGCATTGGGACGAGAATTCTTAGCTATAGGGACTACCAAAGCCTCCTTCCAAGGAGATGGAAACACGCTAAATGTGAGGCAGCTGCTGTAAATTTTAGTGATGGCTCCAATGATGAAAGGTAAAATTAGCTTTATAAAGCGTGGGGAGATATCATCTGACCCAGTTGCATTCGACTGAATAGAATTAATAGCATTCGCAGCCTCAACCGCCATCAATGCAGCGAAAGCTACACTGTGATCCAGAGTGATGTACGGAGAAATTAAGTGGAGAGAATACAGTATTGGAGTTTATGCAAATTCCAGTATTTGAAGTAAAGAACCTAAAATTTCGACGAAGTGAAATTATAGTACAATTGCGTACTATAATGGAATCAGGATTGCGGCTGTATTATCCGCAATTCTGATTCCATTATAGTACGCAATTGTACTATAATTTCACTCAGTACACGTACTATAATTATAGGACGGTTGAGAACTCAGCTGAAAGGGTAAACATTGCGAAATATTAGAAACACAGCGCGAGAAAAATTGGAATTACTATATTAATCAAGCACTAGGATCAATACATTATGACGAATAATCAAATTTAAAGTACAGCGGCATTCCTAATTATTTTGATGATAAAAATGCAACATAAAAAATAAAGTGTATTTTTATATCTAGAGGCGGCCTTTTGGACATAAATGCAAAATCATGGAAAAAAATACATTAGGTATATGTTCAATGTGCAATATGGATGCTATGGAAAACACATACCACTTTGTCGCGATTTGCCCAATTTTGAAGGAAATTAGAAAATTTTATTTTAGAAAAACTATATTGAGTAGAGTAGAATATAGTCCGGGCGCAATGGGGGAGTTATGTATGCAATTTGGGGTCCCCTCGGTAACTTGTCATATCTTTATGTTTTTCGGCACGGAGAATCGATTTTTCGAGGTTACCAGGCTCAAAAATGGTTCCTTTTCGAGATATGGAACGATTTTAGTCAAAATTCGTGGTTTTTCTGAATTTTCTGGAAAAATAATAAAATTTGCAATTACTAACCAACTTTGTGTGAAAGATCTTTTGATTTTAAACAATTTATGTCCGTACCATTTATTTCCTAAAGTCCTTGGTTTAGCTTTAATTTACAAAAAAATTTATTTAGTATTTTAAATGGGATAACTTATATGGGGCAAAATTCCTAAAGTGTACCAAGTGAAAAAATTCGATGTCTCCGATTTTGTTCAAACTTCACCAAAATATTGTTACTGGTATGAGTAATTATCGTGCTAAAGGATTTTCAAAAAACAATTTTGTGCAAAAGTTATAGGGTTGTAAACTTTTGCATTTTGCACTTTTTCTCGTGATCATAACTTTTTTTGAAAATTCATAACTATCGCCACCAATGCGGTGGAACGGTGATCTTTAGTGTTTTGTAAAGGTTACATGCCGTTCCAAATAAAAATATGATTTTCCAAAAAACAAAATTTAAAAAAAAAATATTTTTGACTTTGAAAAATATTTTTTTGGTTTTTTACACAATGCTTTATCATAAATTTTTTTCATATTTTTTCAACTGAAAGTGTCATTTTTTAGCTTTAAAATCATTTATCATTTAGAGTGGCAAAGCAATTTTAAGTGTAAATTTTTGATTTTTGAAAGACCGCGCACGCCTTTTTTGCTTGTTTGTTGCTTAGAACACAAATGCCAGACAAGTTGAAAGATATAAAATATTGTTGCAATCCTTTGAAGGTGAAGAATTTTTGAGCCTGGTAAGATCGAAAAATCGATTCTCCGCGCCGAAAAACATAAAGATATGACAAGTTACCGAGGGGACCCCAAATTGCATACAATTGTATATGTTTGTCATAATGTTTTGAATTTTATATAATTAGTCAGGCTGGCAGACGGCTTTAAGGCATTGTCTAGATTGTTAGTTAGAATTAAGAATATTTATGAACTGTTAATTGAGTTTATCTGAATAAACATTATTATTAGTGCCGCTTGTCCCCCTTTTTGTCGTGAATATGTACGTCTGTAAAATTGTTCCCATTTTGGGGTCACCACTAAAAACTTCATCATAACAAAATCGGGGGATTCAGTTTCGTGTTGAATCACAAAAACTTCCGTTACATCAAAACGTTATAATTAAAGAATCAAAGAATTTACTTCATATCTTAGGAATTGTGACGTGAGGCGCGGGACGGTAAGTGCGTTGTTTCTGCTATGCAATCTAGTTAAGAATAAAATCTCCTGATGCAAATTACTTATAGTAAATATTCTTACCTTAAAGCGTTGCCTTTCAATACCCTATTATTCATTCACTGTCATTATACTATATTAGATTTGCCAGCAAACATAGCTATCATCAGACTTTTAGCCTTAAAGTGGACCGAAATTTTTGAAATAAAATTTTTGGCACTTCTTACTTTCATTTTCGTTTTGATAATACTATCAACTAGCACATTGTATAATAAATTACTGCTAAATTACGGCAATGAAATAAGGAATGAAGAAAGACAAATTCATTAAATATTCACTTATTTTGATTCTTGACTGGAAACATTAACATTTATAATTCTTATACAAGAAAATGGTTACGGTTGCACTCACGGTAAACCGGATAGACATCTTTCAGAAATGACAATATGCAAAACAAATAGAAATAGCTAACTTGTGTTTCTGGTTTCGAAAATAAAACCAATAATTGAGCAAACTTCTTATCCTTCCTCCACTGAACTGTTACCGTTCACAGCAACTAAATTTTAAAAGAAAATTAAATGCTAACACCACTTGACAATAGTGATCATTATGAGAGAAACGTTTCCGAAACACCAATAGTTGGGCAGGTCAGCATAAATTAGAAGTTCACTCACGTCTTATCACTAACAAGGTTGCAAAGGTCCCATCCGTGGAGGCGACCGTAACATTGAAAATCCATACATAAAAACTGGAAACTGAATTTGCAGTTAATGATCTTAACTTACCTAAGACTGCTAAATGCACTAACCGCAACATAGTTAAAGATAACTCTGTCTGATCTTGCTGGGTTGCTGTAAACAAAACTTTAAAATCGCACTTAGACTTCGAGGTGAGTCTGAACTGATCAACTGCCTATCAATGACCACAACTGATCTGGGCACGGGCTCGCGCTGTATTTTAAAGTTGATCTGCTCTTTGGCAGTGTGGACAGTGGAACGTATTTGTTCTATCTATCGAGTCCCCATTGATCAATGTGGTGAGTTTCGATACATTCAATTTCCTTTAGCTTAAGGCAAATAACATTTCTGCCAGTCGTCATGGGATTTCCCCTTAAGCTAGTAATATAAATTGTTACCGGCCGCCTTGGCTCGCTAATTCTTCTGGTTGAGTTCACATTCATGTGTCACTAAAATGATGGAAAGTACTCCATTGAAAACAGTAACACAATTAAACGCGATCAGATTTTTAAGAGATGTTCTTCAAAAATGATTCACGGTAAGATTAAATTTAATATGGAAAATGGAATTCACAGGGATTTTGCTTTAAAATACTTTCACTTAAAAGTCAACAAGTTTGCATAATTCACCACTGAAACTTATTATAAGTTTCCACGAATTTATTTAAAAACAGGAAAGCAATTCAAACGCATATATATTATTTGCTTTAATTGATATAATATTTTTATATGTAATATAATATAAAAGGTACAGGAAGAGTACAAAATCAATTAAAGTTCCTCTTGCTAGTATCATGCAAAGTCATAATCATGTCGATTAACACAGATATTATGAATTTTACTACAATTAAAGACCACATTTCTCGCCCGTGGCCATTTGCTGCACCGGCCGATGAGGACGGCCGAGGTATGCAGGCGTTAGTGAAAATGGGAATAAGTTATTTCATCTGAGAATACAACACGTTCTTATCTATGGCTTAATAATGAGCATTAGCTCCTTGAATTCATCAGTGTTACATATCTGTGTTGAGTCGTTTGTGTCGAGAATGACATTGTTTCAGTTAAAGGCTGACCGTGCTAGGTTGGGGAATTAAGCGGGGATTCAGAGCCAAAGTAAATTACCTCGGTTTAGATCGTATACAGGGTGTTTCAGATCTGACGTTCCAAAGTAAGTGGGGTGATAGATCTCATCTAGGCAAACAAAAAATGTATGGCAGGAAGTGGGGGGGGGGGCAATTTGAACCGTTTGGGAGTTACAGGGTGATTCAAAAATTGCAGTTTTTCAGTTTTATTTTTATCTTTTGATCTACCCAACATAGCGACATCAAACAAACGCTAAACACCTACTATCCCAATGACCTTTCCAAAATTGTCAACAATGTTGATCTAACTCCTACCATACCCACCAGGTACAATCACTTCAAAAATGAAAAAAATGGTTTGCGATTACCTAAAATTCAGCATTTTCCCAAATTTTCTCCGAAATTTATGTAATTAGTACACCTTTTTATTATTTTTATTGGATTCCCCATCTTATTACCTTTCCAAAAAGGTACAACATGCGCAGGTAGAAAAAGTCAAGGAAGGTTTTTGAAAGGTCACTGGAATAGTAGTATTTAACGTTTGTCTGATGTCGCTGTGTTGCGTAGATCACATGAATTTATGAATCACCCTATAACTTCCAAGCGGTTGATATTGCCCCCTGCAATACAATTTTTTGTTTGCCTAGGTGAGATCTATCACCACACTCATTTTGGCACGTCAGATCTGAAACACCCTGTATACATTCTAAACCGAGGTAATCACGTTTTCGGTGATAGTCGGGACGCTTTGAAGAGCTTTTCGCCTCTTGGGATCCTACGGGTGTTACCCGCTTAGGGGCCGTTAAAGTATTACGTAACGCAGGTAGGGGGGAGGGGTCAAGCGACGCGTTACGTAACATTAAGTTTTTGTTATAATTAAAAGTCCTAACACTGAACTCGTGACTTACGCCTCAGTTTTATATACGAAAAGAGTCGCGTCACTGAGTATACAGAAGTACATATATATAGTATATGGCAAATAACCACAATAAACCGTGTACCACGAGTCCATAGTTTGGACTCTAAAGGTCCGACCGTTGCGGTCAAGCAAAACCAAGCCATGAACTTACGAATTTCACGGGGCCAAAGTGAGCTGAAATTTCATTTAATTTACATTGCTTCGTATTCCTTATTGCTCAAAATTAACATAATTGAAAGTTTTAGGTAAAAGTAATCATGTGAGTGTTACGTAACGTGTAGAGGGGAGGAGGGGGGTAAAGCGAAACGTTACGGCGCGTTAAAAGGGGGGATTGAGGGTCAGAGATCTTCAAAAACCGGTTTGGTCTCCTTTCTATGTCTCTCAATCGATCGTATTGAGGCTGTCCAGCGTAGATTTGTGAGATTCGCCCTTCGTGGCCTTCCTTGGCCTGATTCTCTTCGTCTGCCTCCATATGTAGACCGTCTCCTGCTTCTTTTTTTGGAGCCTCTGGTGGTTACATTGATGGCTGATGATTGATTGGCTGCTTGTTGGCTGCTTTGAACTTGTCGGTTCCATCTCGTTCCTTGAGAGAGGGGGGATTGAGGGTCAGAGATCTTCAAAAACTGCGTTACGTAATACTTGAACTGCCCCGTACCTGAAAAATTAACCACACGAAACGAAAGACCCCGAACACCCCGACTGATAGCTTCAAGATTTCGAAGCTAATTTTGGTATCTTTTGATGGCTTTTTCAAAAATATCAAATGGGTATTTTAATTGGTTTTTCAATCCAAAGCATATTTTTTGAGAGACGGATCATGATGGAAGAAAAAATAAATAATAAACTGTGCAGGCCGTTCAAATTTCGGAATGGGGTAGGGGAGGGAGCGAAATATAACTATGTAACGCGTACACCAATTATGATGATTCGTTTTTTGTTGTACAGAGTATGTTTCGCCATTGGTGCAATGGGCATTGGAAATAGGTCGCGTTACAAATACTATTTTGGTAAAAAAAACTGATGTATGCTTCAACCAAATATGATAAAATATGCATATCTATTAAACTATGGCGCGGCCTCCCTATGATCTTACTATATGTATAGATAAGAAAAACCATAGAAAAAGTTTACATAGAAAAAGTAAATCCTTTTCATGTAACACATTAACACTAATTTAATTTTCTAGAAGCTTAATTAAGCGCCATCTGTTGGTTTAATATTAAAATGATTCTTTGAGTATTATAATATTGAAAATATTATTGATGAACATGAAATATTGTATAATATTTGAAGTGTTAAAAAAAAGGAAAAAGAATGCTTAAATGAACTGAATTTTGTGGAAGTACTGAAGGAGGTTGGAACATTCATTCTGGCTAAAATAAAATCTATTTTTATATCTCTAGCACAGCAATGTACCATAACACCATCGAAAGGTCGTCCTCTATATTGCGATGAGTCAAAATGTGTCTGGGATCTATAATGACTTAAAACATATTGAACGGTCTCTGTATGCTCAGCGTACATAGAAAAGGGGTCCTTGAAAACAAACACAAATTTAAGAATGATATTTCGCGGAAGATCACTTAGTTATTAATTGAACTTTTATTCTTTTATTATTTTGTAATTTTACTTAACTTTTTATTTTTATAGAAGATATTTGGAGACGAAGTTGAATCACTTCCCTTACCTATACTTTCCTTCCAGTCAAAGCTATGCTAACGAAACAAAGGGTTGTCCCCTAGGCTTTCGCCACATCCTAAAAAACAAGAATAAAAAAAATTAAAACAAATAAAAGATTAATCTGAGTGTTTTGCCATTGCCACCATATATATTATAAAAAACCGAAATATATCTCACTCATCATGAAATCTCCGGAGCAATGAGGCCTATAAACTTGAATTTTGGCAGGTAGGTTCCTTAATTGATTGCTTGAGAATTTTGAAATAATTAAACTTGTATTTAGACTCTCGGATGAAAATAAAGAGCACCTAGTTCCGTGTTCTTGGGGGAGGGGAGGGGTGATAAAAACGTTACAATAAAATTGCCTAAACCAGAACAATTGTCTGCCATCAACTTTACTTCATCTTCTTGTGAAACGAAAAGACTAAATTGCAAAAATCTGAACTATTGCTAAATAAGTAGAAGGTTCATGTTACAAAAAAATCACAATTATGGCAAGTTCGAGTTAGGGGGGATTTTAGCTTATTTTTTTGGGTCGGTTCCTGCTTAATTATGTTTATAATTCCAAATGTAATCCTACCTATAATGCAAAAGCTACAAAACAAAGAAATAATCTATATATTGCATACAAAAGTAAAATACCACTTACTAAAATATTTACTCATTCTGAAATTTCCGGAACTTTAAAGCTTACAAACATACATCAACAACATAAAATTGGGAATCAGCTATTCTCTGTTTTTATAATCTAACTTTCGAACACGGATATTTATAAATAAAATTTTATAAAGACTGTGCTAGTAGATTTAAGAATATTAAATACTTACGAAGCTTCGACAAACTTATCTAACATCCAAAGACCTTGTGTTCGACCAAGATACTATTTTAAAGCACATCTCGAGCGATCCTGGTGGCATCCCTCCATATCTTCTAAAAAATTAAAGTGCACCTCTTGATCCTATTATTTATATAGTATAAATCTTTGCTTTGGTATTTTTTCGAAACCCTAAAAGCTTTCAATGATTGTTTCTTTATACAAAAAAGGTAACAAATATATTCGATATATTATATCGAATTATAGGCCTATTGATAACTTATCTTGCGTTGCAAATATTGTTGAGGCCTTGGATCGTAGAGTTTTCCACTTTTATTGTAACCTCTTCATAACTCTTTCCAGCATGGCTTCTCCATTATATGTATTCTTGTCATTGAAGCAGTTAAGCAGTGTGAAATGTTGTTACGGACTTTAGTAAGGCCTTTGACAGAGTTAACCAATTTTAAGTTATCTGTTCGCGGGTTTCCCTCCAACTTTGTAAATTGGCAAGGCTCTTATTTAACATGACGTACGCAACGCGTTTTTTGCCAATGTACCCTCTCTAATGAAATTCGAAACACATCTGGCGTTCCTCAGGGCAACCGTCTAGGACCATTACTTTCATAGTTTACATAAATGATGTAGTTGCGGTTTTGAATAATTCGAGAATTCTTTACTATACTGCATTCATGCATAGACGATGTATAGACGATGGCGCTCTTTTAAATTCTGACTTAGACGCCTATTATAATTGGTGTTCTATTAGTATTCTTCCTTTGAATGTTGACAAATCCACCACTGCGTTGTTCTTTCGCAAAAAGAATCAACTGAACTTTACCATCAACGGCAGCTTGTTAACCAAACTTGATATTGCTAAGGATCTTGGGGTCGTTCTTAACACTAAGTCTTCCTTTAAGCATCACATTGATGCTATTCTGAATAACAGTAACGAGACCTTGGGTTTTGTTACAAGATGGTTGGCTTACTCCACCCTGTGCGATCTGTTTCGGCCTTCTCTTGAGGCTTCTTGTACTGACTTTTTAGATAGAACTAAGCAAAACCTACGCGCTGAGCCTAAGCAATTATAGAAATTTTTTGAACTGTAGGTGCAACTGTGATGCGCCTCTTCAATGTGGCTTGATGATTGTGAAAGTAATGATCCACTTACAATTCCCAACTTCTTTGATGATTTTTTTAAGAGTGCGTTTTTGGACTCCAACTGGGTTACTAGCTTTAAGGATTTTACTCATTTGAAGAGGGTACCGCCAACTTCCTTTCATTCCAAAGAATTAGTATTTGACGAGGCTACCGTCTTGAAACATATAACGAATTTGGCTAATAGTTTCTCATGTTGTCCTGATGGCATTACGCGGTATTTCTTGAAAAATTGTAACGTGTCCCTTGCTCCTACTCTCTGTCACTTGTTTAATTTGTCTATTTGCACTGGTGTGTTTCCTAAATCTTGGAAATTGTCTTTGTTTGCCCTCTTCATAAAAAGGGTAATAAAAGTGACATATCTAATTATCGACCAATTGCCAGTTTTTGTTGTATTGGCAAAGTATTTGATGGATATGGTTTGTGACATACTTTACTTGCATTGCAAACCGTTGTTGGGCGTTTTCCAGCATGGTTTCATGAAAGGTAAGTCCACCACTACCAACCTGTTGGAGTTCTCCAACTTCTGTTTACCTGTAAATTAAACCCGAAAGCAGGTTGATTGCATTTTTACTGATTTCAGTAAGGCCTTTGATAGAATTAATCACAAGATTCTTATTTACAACCTTTCAGTTCTGGGCTTTCCTCCAATCTTCGTCCAGTGGTTATGTTCTTTTTTGTCTGATCGCGCACAACGGCTTTTATTTCGTGGTGCACTCTCTGAAGAGATCAATAACTGTTCTGGGGTGCCTCAGGGCAGTCTTTTAGGACCTTTGCTTTTCATTATTTACATCAACGATGTATCTTTGATTATATATCATTCGAAAATCTGTTATGCTGACGATGCCAAGATATTCGTCAAAAGATGGACAAAGGAGTTTGATAACCCATAAATAACGAAGCTGCTTTATTGCGCTTTTGTCCGACAAATCTTGTAGTACGCTTCACCCGTTTGGTCTCCTTTCTATGTCTCTCATAACGATCGTATTGAGGCTTTCCAGCGTAGATTTGTGAGATTCGCCCTTCGTGGCCTTCCTTGGGCTGATTCTCTTCGTCTGCCTCCGTATGTAGACCGTCTCCTGCTTCTTTCTTTGGAGCCTCTGGTGGTTAGACGAAACAGGTTTTGAATCATTTTTGCTTTTGACTGTCTGCGAGGTGTGATTGGCTGCTTTGAACTTGTCGGTTCCATCTCGTTCCTTGAGAGCTTGGAACTTTTGGAATGAACTGCGACATCAGTGGCTCGCTTATTTAATACTCGTTTTGATTGTATTGATTTTCATTTGTCCAAGTCACAGATAAGAGATCGGCTTGTGTAGAGTTAATTTGTTTTTTTTTTCTTTTTTCTCTTTTTTTAATCTTATTTTGGTGTTATTTTGTATTTACTTTTTTGTTAATCTTTTTCTTCTTTTTCTTTTTTTCTTGGATTTTATCTCGTTTTTTATTGTCAGTACGTTGATTTTCTGCTCTTTTGGAAGTAATATTTAATCAGATGAACATGGTAGAATTACTATTCACGTATCGTAGTTCGAGTTAAGATCGGCTTAGTTCTAAGTTGCATTTTTTTTTTATTTTTCTTTTTTTTTTATTATATTGTTATATTTTCTTTTCTTGACTAGACTGAATGTGTAAACTTATCTATTTATTTTAATTTCTATCTTGCTTTTGTTAGTCAATCACTTTGATTCTGTAATTTATTCTGATATTTCATTTTGCGTTATATTTGCTGTTTGGATTTCGTTAGTTTGTAGTAGTCAGTATTTGGGGAATTTGTAAATAAATAAATAAATAAAGACAGTTCGATGAACATTGCACAATGAAACCCTTTTATTGTACCATTGTTGGACGATTTCTAGAGTATCCAGTATGGTTCCCATTTTATGCTGATCATATTACATGTTTACAGGGTGCTGTTAATTCCCCTAAACTGTTAGCTTCCTTTGACCTGTCGGTTCGAGTTCGAACCTTGAGGTATCAGAACTTTTCAGAAGTTTCTTGTCACCAAACAGCTTACGGTATGCATAAGCCCGTCACTTGAATATCCCGTATCTGGAAGAATAATTGTACTGGAATAGATTTTAATCTGACAAAATTTCAATTAGAGAGTCGGGTTAGAGTTCTTTTTTTTCTTTTTTTTTCGGACTGAACTGAATTTCTAAGCTTATCTTTAGCTTCTTTCTTTTTTTTCCCTGTTACTTTGATTTTTTAACTTTACTCTGTTTTGTTTTTTTATATATTTGATTTGGGTTTCACATTTATTGGTATTTAATTAAATTAATTTACATCAAGTTTGTGATAGTCTTTGATGAATTCTTAAATAAATAAATTAAATAAATAAGATGTGATACCATAACCTATGTATATGCACAGTTGAATTTTAACTTTATCATAAATTTTGACAAGTAAAACAGCCCAGATTTTATCAAAAATTTTACTTTCAGTCCTCCATACTCTGCAGGGATTTAAAGGATTTTTCAAGCTAAGTTTGTGATGAAATCACAGTGTTAGTTTAAATCGAAATTTCAAATGTCTGAATTAGCGCCATTAACCTTTTACTTTATGGTTAAATTTAAATTTTATAACAATGCTCTTAATTTTATATCAAATCGTAATAAATTTATAATTTTCGATGCGGTTTCTTTTTAATACTATGAAGTACTATTGTACACACAATTTCTTTTCTTTGTTTTTCGATACCTTTACAAAATGAAAGTTTTGCAAAGATGTTTTGATAATAATTTATCATTCCGTAATTTTTATTGGCAAGGAGGGAACCGAACATAATAATTCAATAATGTAAAAACCGACACAATAAAAATGTGTCAATGTATCGATTAATTAGTATGTCAATATCCCAATGCAAAGAATAGCCAACTAATTTGTCGGCAGAAAATTCTTTTCAAATTAACTATATGTGGGTGTGTACGGTGTCATAATCAATAAACTCTAATCACACACAACCACGATCGTTCGTTAGCAAAAACATGAAAATTGTGGACTAACTAATGAGCAGATATTTGAAAAAATTTTTACGGGCTACTAATACGTACTAGATTGATTTTCTTCTTTCAAAGATTAAACAATTATTTAATTATGATAATGATTCTATTAGTATTTCTTGTTGTCGTCTGTTCTCCGATCCCATAATTTCTATTGATCTTCTCGTGCATATAATTTTCATCATCCGGAACATCATGCAATCGCCGTTAGATAGACCTGAAATTTTGGGAGAGTGGAAAACAGATCTAATAAAATTGAAACTCATTTCATACGTTTTGAATAATTAAACCTGATTTACAAGAAAATTAAGGTTAAATGATGATGAACACTTCGTTAAAGCGATCAACAGACCGAAGAAATAGGTACACAGCAAATACCGCTCACGGTACATACTTAATTGCAAGGTGTATCTTGGAGGGCACGCAACCGCTTGAAGAAATACAGTCTTCAAAGAGGTTTTTATTTTGCGTTCGATTACTTAAAATACTTTAGTTAATTTAAGCGAACGTATCATGAAGTCGATAATATGTATCGACGCGATCAATTTAAATTTATTTTCATAAAGCGATTTACAAAAGTTAACTAAAAATCGACTGATAAAAATATACTGCCCTCATTAGCAGCATTTGCTAATTGGAAGGTTCTGAGATCATTTCTTCTTTTATGGACAGGTGCAAATAATTAAAAGACCTGGACCTCCTAATAGCCGATTAGATTAGCCGAAATAAACCACACTTTTGATTTCTCCAGTCTTTTATCCTCATCTCGACTTCTTGGGTTAATACAATAATTTACTTGTCGGACATAACGTTAATCCCACTGGTCTTAATAGCTCAGATTCCTTTTTTTACTATGGCATAAAAATGGCCAGTCATTGGTGGAGCAAGTGATAATGTGTCGGCCTACCAATCCGGAGGTCTCAAGTTCGAATCCCACCGACGACGAACCATGGATGTTTTCTACTGACAACAGAGCACGATAAAAAGGCATGGGGGTTGCAGAGAAAATGTCAATGGTTCGGAATCCACTTTAAATTGTAGGTCCGCTTACAATCGCTGTCTTGAATCGGGTAAAGTTGTTCTCCCACCCCATGCCTTACAAGGAATTACAGGAACTAGAGAATTTATTAACGTATGTCTATCAGCATAGTCCAGGTGTGAAAGCGATAGGACCACACTTTTCATCATTAATGGCAATCAAGAAAAGCAAAGGTAACAATATGCATCCTTGTTTCACTCCTCCCAGTATTTCGAAAGGTCCGATAGTTTTCTTGTTGAAGATATTGACATTAGGATCACGCGTAAGTCTCCTTGATTACAATATTATTTTTAAATGACTATCTCGCTTCTTGAAATTAACATACATATGAAATTGGAACGTGCTAGCGAGCGCTCGATTGTTGGCTTGATTGGTATTAAGACGAATTTTGCCATTTTTATTTAAATTACAGTTAGAAGAACAATTACATGGCAATCACGCTTTTTGTCACTCTATGGGATAGATTTCGGATTTTCAACAATCTTAGATTACGGAAAAAAGCATATCAGCCGTAGTTATGAGATCAACTTTGAATAATTTTGCTGGGATTCCTTTAAACTCGGGGCACTTACCGAAAACCATTGACTTTTTTTTCCGCCACCTCCAATCTTTTCAAGGTCGAGTGTTAATGGCGGCCATGGAAGAGTATCTTTAGACTCCTCTGAAGAGGTATTCAATGGTACAGACGTGTTGTTTAAGACTTTAAATAATAAAATACTCTTTCCAACGTCCGCAGTTGCAACGGGTTTCCTAAATTTTTTTGCAATTTTTTACTAACACTTCTTTGGTCGCCTTTTTGTAGAGAACGTTCTTCTGAGATATTGTTTGACTTCAATATCGTAAGCAGAATTAATATAGCATATCTCTTATTGGTCAATATATTCTGTGTCTTTGCTTTTCTTGTGTTCCTTCGCCCTTTCACAGTTTTGTTCAATAGTGCAGTCGATGTCTTTGCTGGAGTATGTGTAGTTGATGTTGAGAGTTTTCAGCCTTTGCACATTAAACCATATGTAATTAGGTTTTGCCTTACTTAGCATCCATGAAAGAAATTTAGTTTATATTAAATTGTGATCACTACCAATAGCATTACCCAATTTAAAACTTACAGCAATCTCTAACTTTTGTCGAACTGATTCTTAGTTCAACCATCTGAACGAAACCTAGACTATACAAGGCATCAACGACAAGCTGCCAAGCTATAAAATCCAAACAAACAAATGCACTCGAGCTTAAATTTTCCCACCACTTGTTTATGTTATTTGAGCCAATCGCGTCGCTAAGAAGTTGGTAGATGATCTCTTTAGTTGCTATATTCATTTGCTCGGCTGGCTCATAGCACTGAATTTTTGAGATGTTGTGCAATATGCTAACACCTTAACGAATGCTTCCAATAAAGCGGCGCAGATTTCTTGTCCCGGCCGAAATTCCAAAGGTAAGCCAACACCTGCGTGGTGGTCAACGGAAAAATCCCAAAGGTATTCCAACACTTGCGGGGTGGTCAACGGAAATCATTGCCCTTACAAATTTTTCAAATAATGATAAAGAAGAAAAGGAAAGAATATCGCTAACGTAAGTGAACTGATGACCCCTTGAAAAAACCTATTCTTACTTCTCTAGATGAAGTCCCTGCGATTATCGGTTATTACCCTTGCAAAGTTGTTGATATTCTTGCAAAAATTGTTATTGTAAATTGAGCGAATTTCGGAACAAAAAGGAAAAGTACAGCCAAACGGGAACAATGACTATAATCATGCAGTAAAGAATAGGATCAGCTGAAAAAATGGAAGTGGAGGCTATCATTGAAATGTAAAGAAAAGTATAATACTATATAAAACACATATCACACTTTACTTTATGGCGACATGCTTCTGCTACAAAAAAAAACCGTATAGGTCAGGTGCAGAAAAGGATGGGAGCTCGATTCTGCGCACGTTAAAAAAAGGTGCTTTGCGGGAAAGGAAAATTAAAAGCAAAAATAATTGACAAATTAACTGTTTGACAATTCAAAAAAATGTGATTAAGTTGAAAAAAAAATGTTTGACGCAATATGATCCACATTTAATTATCAAAGTAAATGCTCTGCGGAGAATATTGATAGTGTCTTGGCAGCGTGCTTCTGCAAAAGGGGACCTAAAATTTTTCCAACACGATAACAATGCTTTACTTGAGGATGCCAATATATGAAGATCTTTAGAAAAAATGATTTCTAGAAAGTTTTGTTGGCGATTTTAATCATAATAACTATTATTCAAAATTAACCCAAAAGTTATTCCTTCAGGTTAAAAGCTTGCAGCTTATATTGTTACCAACGTATTTTACGAAGTTTATTAATCACTACTACGAATAATGCATGCTATGCGGATAAATTGTGGTCCTAATATACACCGCTATGCAGCCACAGAAGACCCAGTTCTCATCAATACGGCAGTACGCAGTAGGAAAGAGTCTACTCGTGAGGGGCGTGAACGACAAATTGATTTTCTATAGACTTTAACATCTACAGAAGAAGACCCGGAATAGATGACTCAGGGAAAGTTTCGCCCTCTGCGACTGAAAATGACCCTCTGAAGAAACACTAACGTTTTAATATGCACATGTTAAATAACTCTATATATTTTACTAAGCAATTTAACCAGCAAAATAGGGATCATTTAATTAACCCCATCGTAACACAAAGATTGTACGAGGATATTCTCAAAAGTTCTCGCCTTGACACAAAGATGGTCGGGTAAAGTAAACAATTTCTTTTAAACTTCTATAAATAAGGCCGGTCGAAATATAGGGTTAAAAATTCAATGCTGGACATAATTGCGCCCAGCAGGGCCACCGGGGGGCGAAGGGGTAAGCCCCCGGGGCCGAGCTTTCAAAAGGGGCCCCGTCATCTAAGTCATCAACAGAAAATTTTTTTCATTATAATTATATACATATGTAAAAAAAAATTTGACGATCAAAAAAGTGTAATATACTAGACAGATTTTAAATTGAAAGTCACTCATTTGATTATATATGGGCCCGTAAACACTTAGTCCCGAGACCGAAATTCCTTTCGCGGGGGCCCGTATGTGGTACCACCCGGGCCTGACTTTTGTCTTAACGGCCCTGGCGCAGCACAAATAACAAATCAATCAAGAATTTCTATTACTATACCTAATCTAACGAATTTTTCTGGAAAAAGAAAGGTTAATAAAATAATTTAAAAATTTTTTTATTTTTAGTATATATTCATAGGCCAGAGTTAATCCTATGATGCGTTTAGCATGGCTAGTTTTTGCATTCCTGCGAGCTAAACAACATCCCACAGACCGAGTATATCACGGAGTTAATCAGAGCCGTGCGCATGATTTGCTCGTGAGGGGAGGGGGGGTATAAAATTTAGGGTTTAACCCCTAACCCCCCCTCGAGCGCCTGGGCCTGTCGGGGGGGGGGGGTATTTAATTTCATTCAAAAAATAAAGGAGCTATACAAATAAAACTATGAACGAATGGTTGTACATAAAATATGATATATTATGCAATTAAAAAATATGGTCATATACATTTTAAGTTATTTTTGAATATTTCAGTCAAATTTAGGATTGAACCAGACCTGAGATGCATATTCTAGAATAGGTCTAACTAAGGAGCAGTACAAATAAATCAATGTTGGTATATCCGAGAACTTTCTAGACCAACGCTTAACAAAGCCCAAGATTAAATGACCTCTGGACACGATATAGTTAATATGCACAGTTAAATCAAGTTTCCTATCAAGTTTTACCCCAAGGTCGGTTACGGACAGTACGCGACGGAGACCATTTCCCGCAAAGTTGTAATCCCAAGCTTGTGGATTAGGGCTCCTGGAAAAGGTCATAGCCTCACATTTCTCAAAATTGCGGTGTAAGCCATTATGCTCGCACCACTCCAGAAACGTATCTACGTCCTTTTGAATAAGGGCGGTGGCACCCCCATCCTTAACATGAAAGAAGATCTTCACCGTAGATTAGAACATTATAGTGCGAGATCAGATGGACAATGCCGTTAAAGAACAAATAGTAGAGGGCCGAGATGACTGCGTTGTGGTACACCAGATGAAGCCCTGAAGATTCTAGAGATAGAACCACGTAGTAACACACGATATGTCCTGTCTCTTAGATAGGGAGAAATCCAATCGAGAAGAACAGGGGGATAACCCAGTCTCCCGAGTTTAAATATAATTACGAAGTAAGGGAGTTTATCAAAGGCTTTACTGAAATCCGTGTATATACAGTCAGTTTGCATACCTCGCTGAAGGCCAGAAATAACGTGGGAAGTAAGTTAGTAGTCATTGATCTACCGGGCAAGAGCCCATGATGATTGGGAGAGATTAAGCTAATACAACGCTCTATAAGCTGCGAATACACTATTGATTCAAATAATTTAGGTATGCAAGATAACTTCGCTATTGGTCTATAATTAATTAAAATATTCGTATGGCCCTTTTTATGAACAGGGAGTATAAAAGAGCACTTCCACAATGCAGGAAATTTGCCCGCTTTAAGGGACTTGTTGAAGAGAATCGCTAATGGAGTAAGAAGGGCATCGGAACAGGACTCAACGAAGACTGGAGAGATACCGTCAGGCCCAGAGGAAAACTCCGATTTACGTTCATTGATTTTCTCCATAATAAGATCCCAAGATATGAACGGCAAAAAATCGTATGAAGCGGGACGATCCAGAATATAATCAAATCTGAAAGAAAAGTCACTCTCAAAAAATGAAGCAAAATTGTTTGCTATTACGGACACGTTATTACTAGAAGACACCTTATACCATAGTTAGGATAGTTGCTCGATTTCTTTTTCATATTGACGAATTTAAAGAAATTGCGATGGTTTAAATGCATATTATCGCGAACACTAACAAGGTATTTCTTATAGAGCGAGGAAAATAGTGTCTTAAAACCTTCATAACAGGTCAAAAAGTCAGAATACGTTATTGCGCTATTACAACGCAAGTAATTTTTCCAGAATTTGTTCTTCCTGTTCCTAAGACTGCGGAGTTCAGCATTGTACCACTGGTGAGATGAGTATGTAGACCTTATCCGTTTTAGTGGAACAAAGGATGTTAAACAAATCATATATCTTGCTATAAAATAGGGAGGCGCAGACATCAATATCATTATTGTCCAGCAATGCCGAAAAATCGACTGAAAGGAGATTAGACGTTATCTCAGAGAAGCTCGATCCCTTATAGTCATGGTGTTCGAAATTGGGATCCGCAATACTAGTACCATCGTAACAGAAAGAGACAAAGATGGGCGGATGAAAACTATCAATATCGGATAACTGATCAGAAGCTAAGTCCACTATAGTGTTAGTCGAATCAGAAGAAAACACAAGATCCAACTGCCTTCTCATAGAGTTTTTTACATTTTGGTGCAAACCATAGGAAGCAATGGTGTCAAGAAATTTTGAAACCATAGATGTTGGTTAACATGAGGGAAGGAAGTCATCGTCATCACAGTTAGGTAAATTAAAGTCACCAAGAAGAAGAGTTTCATCTTCAGGGTTAGTCATATTATGGATGAAGTCTAAACTAGGATTTAGAATATCGTAAAGACTGCGCCCTTCATTATCAACGAAGTTTGTCTGGTTAGGGGGAATATAGCAACAGAGCAAAAAGATATTGAGCTTAGGTAGCGACAGCTTAAGAACCAAGAGTTCAATAGTGAGTGAACTAGAGAAGGCGGGAACATCAACTAAGCTGCAGTTAAAGTTTGATCTGCAAGCAATCAGTACACCACTACCCCCGCACAGAGATTCAGAATGTCTTTACCTACAAAAAATCTGATAGGAGTCATGTAGAATCTCTGCATCACTAAAACCATGATGAAGCCAAGTCTCAGTCAACATGATAACATCGTAGCAGCAGGCAAGGATCGATCTTTGTTTTAGTTCTTAGTCCCCTACATTCTGATAGTAAAGGGACAGCGTACTTAGTTTTTTGGAGCATTCGTTAACACTTTTTATTATTAAGTATATAAAAATGGGTTACACCATGTTTAGTTAAATACTTCAAATTAAAAAAAATTCTTTTTGTTTTTTTTTTTGTCATGGCTCATGTACGTTCCTTTTTTACGGCAATAAGAAAAAAAAGATATAATCGGTGCACGTGATATATCGTCATAGGATTTTTTACACAGATAAAATAGTTTTAAAAAAAAAAAGTTGAACCGACTTCACAAAAAGCGCTAAGAAGCATAAAATAATTTTTACTTTTATATCTATTACGACATTTTGAAATCGGTGCAAATCAAATAAACCAAACAACTACAACAAATATATTTAATCGTCATTTCTTATGATCCCGTAAGCTGAAACGTTCAGGTAGTATTATCTATTATTTTTAATTGTGGTTCTGTAGTTGTTTTATTTGTTAAACTTGCACCGACTTCAAAATGTCGTAATAGATATAAAATTAAAAATTATTTTATGCTTTTTAGCGCTTTTTGTGAAGTCGGTTCAACTTTTTGTTTAAAAACTATTTTATTTTCACTTTTTTGTGTCTTCGACTCTATACAACGAAGAAAGAACCACCCAAATCGGTCCACGCGTTAAAAGTTAGTTATAACCCCCTACCCCACCCCCATTCCACTAAACTGCTCATGGTATCAATCAAGGAACATACTCTACCGAACAGAAAAGGAATCATCGAAATCCGTCCACGCATTACGAAGTTACTACCCCTCCCCCTCCCCCACCCTCACCATAGAACCAAATTATTCTCCTATTAGCAATGGGGGATCACACTCTATACAACAGCAAGAGAACCATCCAAATCGGTCCACGTGTTACAAAGTTAGGTTCCACCCCCCTTCTCCCACACCAACAATTTTTTTACTCATGGTATCAACCAGAGAGCATACTCTACCCAAAAGAAAAAGAAATATCCAAATCGGTCCACGCGTTACGAAGTAAGACTACTCCTCCCCTCGCCCAACCCCCTACCAAGGGCCAAATTATTCTTCTATTAGTAGAGATGGGAACCGAATTAAAAACTATCGATACCTGGCATTGCAATATATCTTTCTTTCAATATATCATCTTTCGGTACTTAAATACAAATATACCGTTGAAGAAGTATCGATATTCAAGAGTATTGGAACCATATGGATAAAAAAATTAAAAAAATTATATATGGTGTAGAAATTGCATAGAAATTACAATTATTATCTTATTGGTTTTTTTTTTTGAAAAATAATTTGCAACAGCTTAATCGTTGAGAAATATCAAAATATCGATTTGCTTAAAAGATATATGCATTTGATTGATAATTTTTTTTCAAATGAAATCTTTTTAGCAAATGAATAATTTGAAATTTCCCAAGAAAAACTAAAAAAGCAGATGAAATAAAGAACAATAAATTTTTATTTCAATACTGCCCAACGACTAGAGATTGGACCGATACACCAAATAATGAGACGGTGTGTATTAGGCTGTCAATACTTCGAGTATTGAAAGAAAAGTATCGAGGATCGGTAGTATCGGGGGCTGGTAGTACCGATTACAAAACCTCGAAGTATTGAAAGCAAAGTATCGATACTCCGGTATATCGATACAGTATCGCCCATCTTTATCTATTAGCAATGGGTGATCACACTCTATACAACAGCAAAAGAACCATCCAAATCGGTCCACGTGTTACAAAGTTAGGTACGTTAGGTAAAATACGCGTCGAACTTATGTAGAACCACTTTGTTTTTGGGAAGTCGGTTAAAAAGTAAACGGGATTTTAAAATACATTATAATACTATGCACTGTGTATTTTTATTATAACGGCCATATTTGGCGCAAAAAGTCATTGAAATTTTCGATTCAAATCTCTCGCCAAAAATCGAGGTTTTATTCGAAATGCACTATTAGTAGTTCAATGCCTAAAAGAAACAATTTCGAATAGAATGTTCAAAACTAGAAGCTAGTTATTCCTAAACAACTTTGAAAACGTTATTGCGAGAAAAACGCTTTGAAAGTTCACCATTCAGTTACTTAATGTTCAAAATAAATGCTTAAAAGTTATATAAAAATTAAATCGAATTTCACAAAATCCTTTTATGAATATATTCTATTAAACCAACAAAACAAATAAAATAAAAAAATCGATTTTTTTACATTTCATCATTTAAATACACCCTTAATATTTTTAATTTTTAAAAGTTTTTTAACAACTTCATTTAGATAAATAATCAAAACAATTAAAATTAAAAAATAACTACAGCAACACGAATTTCTTTAATTGTCCAAAATATCAAAAGTCCCAATGTAAACAATTTTTCGACGGATACTTTCTACGCACCTAAATTGCAAACCTTTTACACTATAATTGGTTTCAGAATGGGTTAATTCATATTAAATTGGTCATGCCTTTGATCCGTGAATAAAGTCCCAATTTAAATCGCCAGAAGGCTTGAGGAATGTGCAACTGAGACCAATATTAGATCAAATGACAAGTTAATTACTTTAAATTAACTTCTTCAGCTGCTTATATAAACTGAACAGGAATTAGTGGATCCACCTGAAAGATCACAACTTGAAATTTATTCGCATTAAAAGAAAATCATGAACGGTTCTACCGTTAATGGTAATCACCAGAAAGAAAGAAAGTGGAGGAGAGAATCTGAAGTGTCCGATGTGCTGTAGTTTTAGCTGAACCGCGAAAGAAGTCGTAGGCTAGTTGCGCGAGTCCAAGAAGATAGTTAAATTTGCTATATTCATTTAATAAAAATTTGAGAAAAAACCGTAGAAAATGCAGTGCAAGATTTCATTCCTGACCACAATTTTAGTGATTTGTAATATTGTCTATATCTGAGCTGTGAATTTGTGACCTTATTAGGTTCAATTTTTCAGTGTGCCCATTTTGTGCTGATGGAATACTTCACAACTCAAGTGCAGTAAGGAAACCGAATCCAATTGGTTTGCCCGTTCTTAAAATTAAAATTGTTGAAAACGACAAATTCGCACCGAGGGTGTCTGCAAAATTTTTTGGAAAAGGAAAGCCAATGCCCAAAATTATGGCAAGAATATATCATGGTGCGTTTCATTTATAAATTTAGATTGCCAATAATTTGTTCAGTAATTTGTGTTTTAAAGGTCCCAAAGCTAAGCAAATGATTCGAAGGAAGTACTACACCCAACCAGCTAGTCAACTGCCTCTACACTATCGAAAATTTTCCCAAGTCAAAAACATTAACCCTTTTGTGAATAATTTGGCAATTCCCACTTCACAAGCTGTTAGCAGCAACCACAGACAATCTCAACCCCATTTCCGTGGTCCACCCTCATATCCTATAAAATTACATTTCACTTCGCCAAATGAGCTGGAGTCGAACCACTTAGGTGACAATTCAATAATGCTACCGACCAACCCCAAAGGGTATCTTCCGCTTAATAGCCCTCAAGCAGATTACTTGAAACTGTTAGGTGGCATCAGCAATAATGAACAGGATATTCTGGAAGGACACCAAAGCAATTTCCCCAAACTAAGCCAATATAGCCCACATCCGATACCTGTACACAACTTTAATGAGGAAAGCATCCCGCTCCATTTCTCTACTCAAAACATCGCTCCAGACAAAATCCAGCCAAATTTATCCGAAGAAGCCAAGCGATATATTGAATTTATGGCAAGTGGAGACTATTTTCTTCCGAGGGCACAGCCAGACTACCGAAAAATTTCAACAGGACAAAACTACTATGCCAGTCAACCAAAATATGTAGAACGACAGTCACAGCGCTATATTCCTTTGAATCAGGACACGCTAGAGATATCTAGGAAACAGAATCCTGAAAAAATTGAATTTACAGAGGAAGATGCAATCCACTCACAGTATAATAGGAGTCCTGTAAGGGATCCAGAAATTGACATCAGAGACAGATTTGTCGGAAATTCTATCTTTGGGATGAAAAAAGAATACGACACTAGAGGCTCTGAGAGTTTTCTGTCTGAGGGGGTAGTTAAAGAGCCTCCGCAGGACTTCAGAAGGATACCAGAATTTGACGAGACTAGAGACGATGCTGTGAATAATAAAATTATTAAAGTGCCTGGCTATGGCTTAACTGAGTTTTGTGACAAAAAGTGTTCAGACAATGACTACGGAGATAATCTTGACCTACTTTGCGGCACTGATCGGGTGACGTACTATAGTGAGGCTCAATTATTGTGTATTGTTTCTTGTACAAATTCTGGTGAGTAGAATATTTTTGTTTTAAGATTACTGGATGATGATGCATTCCTTGGAATTTTCTAAGGCTTTGAATTAGAAAATTAAAATTGTTTGTTTTGACTTTTTACAAACAATGTTCGATTGACCAAATTAAATTTTTTTTTTTTTCAAAATGAGCTCAATACATAACATTTTCAGTTTTGAGAAACACCAACTAATTTGTTTTGACTTTCAAATAACGTAACGTTTGTGTTAAATAAAACCATCGAATTTGACAAATTTTAAAGTTTTAAATTATGCGAAATTATAAAAATTCTTAATTTTGATGATCATCAAGTAAGGTTGTCCCACATAACAAATTATAAAGTGACAGATTTGTATATTTTTTGTTTATAAATATAAATTAAGTGCAGTCCGAGTTCATGCATAAGCAAAATACTCATTTATTGCTTTTGAATTTGTCTTTACAAGTTTATTTTTCAATGATATTTGTAACGCAGACGGAGTTGGATCAATTCGTTAAGCGGCACGATCAACAATACATGGGTCCCGGGTTCGAGACCAGATGACCCCGTGAGCTTTTATTAAAAAATTAAAATAATCCACTCCGTCTCTGGGCTGTTGTCTAGCTCGCAGCAATGCAAAAACAAAAACTAAACTCAAGCTTCCTCATTTCAATTACCCTAATACCCTTCGCGCCAAAACCATGCTAACGCATCAAAGGGTTGTCTCCTAAGATTTGGCCACATCGTATAAAAAAATAATAATTTACTGAACGGTCTTATATCTCCCGTAACTTCATTTTATGCAACACCCCTTAATTAAGGCTTTATAGTTGATGCCGTCTTAGTTAACGTAAATAATTTCTTTTGAGATACGTTAAACCAAAAATAAATTGTGGATACCTTTTAACAAAAATCAATATTGATAGTCGACAGGATTTTATAGATTTCAGTATGAAGTCTGCTTGAATTCTTCGAATTTATGTTATCTTTTATCCCCTTATAGCCTTATTATCCTTAAGGTTTTAATGTTTCTTTTAAGATACTATTTTTCGATTTTTATTTTGTTTCATAAAAGGGTCTATAAATGTGTCAAGAATATGTATTCAAAATAAATTTTTGTATAGTCATGTTTTGACGACGCTGCGTAAATTTCTTGTAACTTTAAACGCATTTTTCTCGAAATGACATTTTTAAAATTTGCCCAAATTCTAGCTGAAAAACCTTTTGTCCGATTTTAATAATACTTGGATCATTTTGTTTATCATTAGTCTATTGTGCATCCCGTTGGAGTAACTTAAGTTTGATAACAGCATTGGCTACCAATGTTGGCCCAGCGTTTGTTGCCATTAGGGTTACAGATCTGGCGACCAATATTGGCATTGCCATTATTGACTGCATATGTTGCCAAGGTATATATGACGGGCTGAGAGTAAAAGTGACCTATTTATAAGGTTCGGGCAAAAGTGGCTTAGAAAATGTTCCGCGCAAAAACGAATCGCATGAGATTCCGGGCAAAAACGAATCGTAGAAAATTTCCGACCAAAAACGATTTAACTACAAAAAGTAATGCAAAGTTAATGCATTTAACAAGTTAAGTCGTTTTTGCCTGGTAATTTTCTACGATTAGTTTTTGCCCGGAATCTCACGCGATTCGTTTTTGCGCGGAACATTTTCTAAGAGACTTTTGCCCGAACCTTATAAATAGGTCACTTTTATATTTCGAGCCAGCGGAGCAGGGTGCTGAGAATTCTATTCCAATCTACCTAAAATTTATACTTGGCCAAATGAAAGCACTTTCCGTTACAATTATATTGATCAGCTTAAGGGATGAATATCAGAATGACAAAATTTCGAAACACTTTGTGAATATTGATCGGACCAGAGCTGAAACGCATTTTTTGAACGATATTTTGATTGTTGTATTTTGAATCCAGATTTTTAGTTGTTGCAGCTGAATTGTATGCTATGAAGCCGTAATTAACCATAATTGGGAGCACCAAGGACTTGTAGAATTTTATGGGTGTATCTTAACTGGTGCCCTATGCTTTTTATCGTGTTCATTGCTTGTAGGCTTCTTGTTTTTGTTTCGTTGATATGTGTATTCTAAGACAGTTTGCGATCAAATATCGTTTGATTTTAATTTCAGGAGTACTTTGGAGTTGAGCGCAAGAATCGGGTTGAAATGGTGTTTGTAGTGAAGCTTTTGTTTTTTTAAAGGAGATTTTAAAACTTTTAAATATGTACCATTTTTAAAGTTTTTGAGCGTGATCTGGAGATCTAGTTGGATGGTGTCTATATTTGTGTGAGGTTTACTTTCCTATGACGATTTTATCATATACTTAAGGTACCCAAACATAGACGCCATGCAGTGATCAAAATAGGTAACGCTAAGTAATAATTCTTGGGGGGTGGGGATTCCCAAGTGGATTGGAGGTTTTTTTTTATGATAATGCCAAAGCTTAGGCGATGCCCTAGGATCATAAAGCACAAACTGGCAGGAAAGGAAAATAGGTTAAGATGTTGAGTGAAGAAGGTAAGTCACGGGAAAAACAGAAGATGGTAAACTGTTCCACATTCGTCTACTTAGGAAAGATTCCGAAAAATTTAATGACACGACCAAATTTGACCTGGAGAATCTATGTTGAACGACTCTTCTCTTGTATTGTTGTGATATGTCTAAAAGGAATTTTGATAGCGAAAGAAGCGTGAAAGACAACCGACAGAGATTGTAAAGTTGCCAATAAGTTTTATAGCCTTTCTTTTAACTTTGTCTAATGCGGACGGTATGCCCGACCTTTGCCCAAATATGGGAATTATGTTCAATTCTAGGCCTGATGTGAGACTTGTAGATTAGGTGAAACAAAGTATTTTTTACATCTCTGTAGGAACTCAAGCATATTTCATCGCATTTTTATCGTATGCATTTATATGATCGGTTGAGCTGAAATTACGGTAGGGGCGGAACCTAACTTTGTAACGCGTGGTCCGATTTCGATGGTTCTTTCTCTGTTGTATAGAGTGTGATCCCCCATTGCTAATAGGAGAATAATTTGGTTCTAAGGTGAGGGGGGGGGGGTGGTGGTGGTACCTAACTTTGTATGGCGTGGACCGATTTGGATGGTTCTTTGGCTGTTGTATAGAGTGTGATCGCCATAAGAATAATTTGGTCCGAGGGAGGGGGGGGGGGATTTCGATGATTCTTTTTCTGTTTGGTAGAGTATGTTCCTTGATTGATACCATGAGAAAACAATTGTAGTGGAATAGAGGTGGGGTAGGGGGTTAAATTTAACTTTTTATCGCGTGGACCGATTTGGATGGTTCTTTCTTCGTTGTATAGAATAGAAGACACCAAAAAGTGAAAATAAAATAGTTTTTGTTGTACCGACTTCACAAAAAGCGCTAAAAAGCATAAAATAATTTTTAATTATATATCTATTACGACATTTTGGAGTCGGTGCAAATTAAACAAATAAAACAACTAAAGTACCACAATTGAAAATAATACATAATACTACCTGAACGTTTCTGCTCACTTGATCATAACAAATGACAATTAAATATTTTTGTTTGGTTTGTTTGATTTGCACCGACTTAAAAATGTCGTAATAGATATAAAATTAAATATTATTTAATGCTTTTTAGCGCTTTTTGTAAAGTCGGTTCAACTTTTTTTTTAAAAACTATTTTTTTGAGTTTTATAAAATCAGATTTGTTTTTGGTTTTTACCATAGTTTTGATTTTGATAACATCAGATTTGTTCTTGATAATGTTAGATTTGAAGTTGAAATGCTATATGTCCCAGGTATTCTAAACAATTGTATTTTCTGAGTATCAAAAACGCATGAATCTTCATTTGCTTCCAAGCGACTATTTTTTTTCTTCCAAGAAATGCAAAAAAACCAATTAAAAAACGTTTTGTTCTGTTTTGTTCTGCCTTGTCTGAGCTTAATGTTTCAGTTAGCTAACATCCATAAATGAGTTTTCATGGTTGTAGTGCATTTTGCTAACAACCGGTCCAGTTTAAATAAAAACATTTAATCTGCAATGCAATTTATACTTGAGTAGCTTCTAATTCCGCGGACATTGATGAAAACGTCGTCAGTAAAGAGCTTGAGGATTACAAAGCTAAGGAGGCTTTCTTTCAAAAGCATTTTTTTGGAAATATGCAATTAAAAATAAAAATCTTTACCTAAAGCTGGGGCTAATACAAAACGCAACAAAAAATAAGTTAGGAAACGGAAGAACTAAAAAATTATTATTCATCTCAGAGAATATCAAATGTCTCGATGCGTATGCGAATGTTGGACCAAAATTACTTACCATGCCATAAGAGATATTGAGCAGCCCTCTATCAGTAAAGTAAGCGACCATTTCGATGAAAGACAGACGGAACAATTGAAAATAACTTCAGAATCCGAAGATACAACATAAAATATTTTTCACTAGCACAAAAATATGTACGGAATAACACATGACCCGAGTGAATATTTCAAAATTTCAATAAAACGAAATTGCAAAATAAATTTCCGATCGTGTGAAAAGATTACTGAAACTTTTCACAAAAGATTGAAAGCTTTTCACGCGATGTTTTTACAGTTCTCATGAAACTTTTCATTCTAATTTGAAAAGTTCCATGAAACCTTTCAATTTTGAAAACTTTTCATGAAAAGTTACATCCCTAAATACACCAAACCTCTCTTACACCTAAGCAGTTTGAAGGTGTTTTTATCTCGATGAGAAAAATACATACATTCTAGAACACAATAATTTAATGGGTGGGCAAAAAATCTGATTCTGAAGAATGTAATTTTTTTTTGCTATTACTAAAAATTTTATTTTCAAATAAGCATCTCCGTCATAAATACACATCTACCTACATGTATTATATTTCATTAATTCTTAATTACATTTATTTAATTTGTACTTTTCAAAATATAATTAAGATTTATATGAATATGAAAAACACTTGTATTTTAATAAATAACGCTTCATAATAATGTTATTTGATAACAAAATTTTAGCCTTTTCAAATGATAAATATATTGAATCAAATGAGGCCTGACCGTACCTCCTGTAACAATTATTGGTTTGGTTTGGTTACTGGCGCCTACCTTATTATGATGAGCTCTCAACTGGAAACACTGTCTTTCACTCAAAGGGTTAAACAACCTTTTTTACCTCAACTGTCTGTGTCTACAAAACCCCTTCACCCTTCACAGGTAAACAACAATTTTGTGAAATTTTAGAAAATACAGAATTTTACCAATTATTAGCTCGTATTTTCCATAATTATATACCTCCAATTTTATTTGATAATTGAAACAAATAGATAATTTTACGCTCCATAAAAAAAGGTTAAATTAATTATAGACGGCAAGTTGACCGGAAGCAAGTTATTCGACGCCAAATGTTATTATGTTCCTCATGGTTGAGATCCGCTGTGTCGCGGGTACTACTCAATGTCAATATCAATTGATAGCTTATTAGGTAGATATTTTAATTTCTTACAATACATCTATGTATTTTAAAGTCAGTACGAACTTTGGCACTGGATTGGTCGAAAAGTAAATGGTTGAAAACAGCTGATGACTCATTTTATAGATAATTACAAACAATACAAGTTTGTACTGAAGCATTATGCCGTAAAATCAATAGGTAAAAAGATAATAGTAAAAAACATCATTCCACAACCAGCACATGACGCATAGCTGATCTTCGACGCGCAATAATTTACATACAGTCTAGAGAGCTCGTTAAGTGCTCTTTTTGCAGCCATTTTCATCTTCTATAACATTCCTCTTGGTAATTATTTGCTAAGATGTAAAATAAACTTGTTTTTTAATAAAATCAAACTTGTCCCCTTGTTCAAGATGACGGTTGTTTCCCCTACAACTTTTTTTTTTATACGATGTGGTCAAATTCTAGGGGACAACCCTTTGATGCGTTAGCATGGTTTTGGCCGGAACGGAATTAGGGTAAGGGAAGTGAGGAAACTTGAGTCTTGTTTTTGCATTGCTGCGAGCTAGACAACAGCCCAGAGACGGAGTGGATTATTATAATTTCTTAATAAAAGTTCACGGGGTCATCTGGTCTCGAACCCGGGACCCATGTTGGTCTTGCCGCTCTACGTATTGATCCAACTCCGTCTCCAACTTGGATTTATAATCAGGACACGTTCCCAAATGCATATAAAAAAAATTTTGTTCATCGAAAAAGGCAGTTTCATGACATATTTTGTCTATGTTGACTGGACTTAACCCAGATTCGTCCTTCTAAATGCAGCAACACCTTCCAACTATTTCCTCTTTGCTTGATTTTTTAGAACTTTCGTAGAAATTCGCTAAAATTGTAGCTTTTTAAATGGTTTTATTTAGCTTCACTTCTGTATATTTGTTTGCTTGTTTCAAATCTTACTACTGACTTTTAGCCCATTTCTAATTGGTGTATCGATTTGAAACTTTGCAGACATGTTCAATTGCGGTGACAATGCAATATTATGGTATCATCGAAGTGGGTAGAGTTGGTAGTGGGGTGGGGTGGAGGGGGAGGAGGAGGGGGGATTGACATGAACAAATAATCGAAACGACGGATATTAGTGTCGAATCCATACTTTTTGGGGTTAGTAAGACGAATAATGGCACTCACGATGCCGTTAAAAACATTGGTGATAAGGCTTCCTTAGGGATGGGGGTGGGAAAAAAGTGAAATGTACCCATATAATAATCAAATACATCCGATATTAGTGTCGAGTTGTTAGGAGTTGTTGAGATGAATAACGGCACTCTCGCTGCTGCAGCACTCTCCGTACTGCAGTAGTAAGACACTGCTGGGTCAGGAAGGAAGGGTTAAAAAGAAAAATATTCAAAATCGACCGATATTAATGTTGAATTCTTAGTTTTCGGGATTACTGAGATGAATAATTACACTATAAATAAAACTACACTCTAAATAAAACCGGGGGCCAACTGATAATCAATCTTACTTCTTCAATTCAAATGCGAATCAGAATTTAATTATCACTTGGTCCCCGGTTTTATTTAAGTCTGATCAAACCCCATTATTACTTACTTATCTTGCTGATGCATGGACCCAAAGTGGATGTTGGCTCCGACACCAGAGGACGCTAGTAGTCTTGATCCTATTCGATTTCGTACCAGTAGACAGTACCTTTATCTCGGTAAACCCCACATCTACTCATAATTTTTTTTTAATCAATAAATAATACTTTATTAAAAAAAACCATTTGAGCTGTAAAGCTCTTCTAGCTTTTAGTACATCATCTAATGTTAAATTAAACCGTTTAACTTAAAAATTTTGTTACTTATTCTTTTCCTTTTCTTTTTCTAAGTCTCTCTCGTAAGTTTGAGTTTTTATTTTTCGGTGCAAGGGAGACATAAGAAGGTCAATATAATGTCCAAAAAAATAGAATTTAAAAAAAAAGTTGATCCAACTTCACAAAAAGCGCTAAAAAGCAAAAAATAATTTTTAATTTTATATCTATTACGACATTTTGAAGTCGGTGCAAATCAAACAGACAAAACAACTACAACAAAAATATTTAATCGTCATTTCTTATGATCCCGTGAGCTGAAACGTTCAGGTAGTATTATGTATTATCTTCAATTATGGTTCTGTAGTTGTTTTATTTGTTTAATTTGCACCGACTTCAAATTGTCGTAATAGATATAAAATTAAAATCTATTTTATGCTTTCTAGCGCTTTTTGTGAAGTCGGTTCAACTTTTTTTTTAAAAACTATTGGTATCAACCAGGGAGCACACTCTACCCAACAGAAAAGAATTATCTAAATCGGTCCACGTGTTACGAAGTTAGACTACTCCTCCCCCCCACCCCCTTAATTACTCTCCAATTAACAATGGGGGATCACACTCTATACAACAGCAAAAGAACCATCCAAATCGGTCCACGCGTTACAAAGTTAGGTCCCCCCCCCCACCCACGTCGAACTTAGAACCTCTTTGTTTTTGGGAAGTCGGTTAATAACCACACTGTCATAACGTTATTTCATAGCACTGTGAATAATCAACAAATTTTGTTTTTAAATTTTCAATTTCAATTTAACCCCGCCTTTTTCAAGAAACATTTGGAAAAACTTTATTGTATTTGTTTGTGTTGTTATATGCTGTGCCGCATTGATAATTTCAGTGGAATCTTTTTATCGTACTCAAATTTTTTTTACAAAAAGTTAAATTGCATGCTTAAAAATAATATTATTATTTTTTATTGTACATAACGCAGTTTTCTTCAATTTTTCTTCAAACGCTGAATTGAAATTAAAAATCAAGAGTATAATCAGTCTGCCAAGTTTTTCATATGGACTATGAAAAATTTTTTGAAGCCGTATATTTGAGCACAATAACTTATTGGGATATGTATAGCACTGTTTGTACACTTTATCATCGTCAGCAGTAATTGTATTTATCTTCTTATACTTAAATCTTTGTTCTTTCTTGATTAGTGGGATCGCTTAGAGTTTTTCTTTGTGAATATTAGATTTAATATGACAGGCTGAGAGTAAAAATGACCTATCTGCAGAGTCCGAGCAAAAGTGGCATAAAAAAGGGTTCCGCCAAAAACGAACCGTGTGAAGTTCCGGACAAAACAAATCAGAGAAAAACTCCGGGCAAAAACGACTTAATTACTTAACTGCATTAATTTTGCATTACTTTTGTAGTTAAGTCGTTTTTGCCCGCAGTTTTTCTGATTCGTTATTGCCCTTCGTTTTTACGCGGAATATTTTCTAAGCCTGCCATATTATCGGCGAAAGCAGATTTACCAAATAATCGTTTTAAAAGCTTTCGATATCGTTCGGTGATTTTTGTACTGCAGATAATTTGAATATAACCTTCGAAAACTGCAGTCATTCTTTTCCCATACATAACGCTCGTATCTTTTTACGAACCAAAAACAGTATATTTTCCAAAAAAAAATTTCATTTCGAAGAACATATATCGATTTGAAAAGGCAGTATACTTTTTGGACCAGTTTATTCAATGAAATAAAAGAAAAATTATTAAAACGTGGTAATATAATAGGTACATTGCAGGAGTCCAAATGAATAAGCGGACGATTCACTTTCATCCGCTGAATGTGTATCTAATGCAGATTGAAAATGTCCTGCCATAAATTGGCCGGTGAAAGCGGCATTCTGGGCATCTTAATGTTTTTTTTTTGTTTTTATGTCAAGCGATATCGGCGTTTCTACCTAAAGCAATGGAAAAACTACCTCTGCATTTTTTCCATAAAACAATACTTTCACTTTTCATTTTTACTTTTCACGAAGTTTTGCGTTGAATGAACTTTTGCATATTCTTTCGACATTTTCATTTTTTTTAAATAAATTTTAAAAGAAAGCAAAATCAAAGTGACTCCTTCACAAAGTATTTGTGATATCCATAGAACTAATACTGACAATTATCTCAAAAACTCAAAAAAAGTATTGCCATGAACATTTTGTATCGTTTGGTAGCAAAAACTAGTATTTCGCAGTATAAATGCAGTAAATTGGAGATGGGGGGGCGGGGGTGGAATTTTACATCGAAACTTGTTGAACTTCTATTTTGGTGGATCCTATGAAAAAATGATTGACGAGTATAGTTTCTATCGGATGTTGAAAATTCCATGCTTTGTAGACATCTGATGTACTCCTGCTACTACTTTCCTAAAAAAACATGAAAAAGTGCCTCTCAGGCGAAACGTTCAAATGTTGTATATTTTGAATATTTGAAATAAAATACTTCTAGTAATGACATCTTTTTCGAACATTCATTAAGAAGAAGAAAAATGACGGTCTCCACGGCATAGGTCCGTCACTGAATGATTTTTGGAGTCCATTACAGAGATGTCAGACGGTAAGGAGCAAAAGTCGCCGAGTCGTGGCGCTGAAGTCGCCCAAAGTCGCCGCGCCATTATTTGAAATCGCCCAAAAATCGCCTTTTGATTTTATAATCAATGAAGTCTTTCAAATTGTTGTTTGTACAATTAAGTAGGTATTTAAAATGGAAGTGGCTATTTGCACTTACGTGTATTTACGTGTACTTTTGAATTCGGGAAAGTTTCGCTTTTACTTATTTTATGCACTACTTTACAAATATATTCCCTGACGGGGTGAGGGGGGCGGTAAGCAACCACAGGGACGACAGAAAAACAATTTTGATGTCGGCTGTATCAGAATCAGATATCCACGACGTGACGACGGCACTGAGCATACTTTTATGTTTGCGCGAAAAAATGCCTTTGCGATAAACGTCAGTTTGGAATCTTTCGGAGTTGAGTAAAAAATTATTAGCGCAGAATACGAATTTGAGATGACTCGACATCAAAAATTGTTCAACTGTCACGTCGGGTTATGTGATTTCGATTATCCAATATGAACTGTTGCTGTAGGCTGCCGTGCATTCTGATTCAGCCTATAGCCCAAAAGCACCCAGCAAGAATTAAAAAATCGCCCAAAAGCGCCCAGCAAGAATTAAAAATCGCCCAAAAAGTGCCTAGTCGCAGAGAGGAAAATTTTCTCGCCCAACTGATGGCTCAAGTAGCCCAATCGGCGAGAAATCGCCCGAATTGGCAACTCTGGTCCATTATCTTTAACCCAGAAGACCTAGAATCAAATTGCCTTTATCAGCAATCAGTACGAATAAATAAATATCTGGAGTTCATTCTAGACCGAAAACTGACCTGGAAAGTAAACGTAGTAGAAAGGATTGCTAAAGCAAACAAAGCTTTTTATACCTTCAAGAGACACTTCGGCGCAAAGTGGGTATACACGTCAATAATCCTGCTGTGTGGCGTCATGGTTTGGTGGCCAGCTGTGGACAAGAAAAATTACCTCCCCAGGTTGGAGGAAATGCAAAGAATAGCGAGCGTGGAAGTCTCTGGTACATTGAAAAACACTCTTGTTCGTGCTCTTGATACAATTCTACTACACTATCCTGTGGACTTTTACGAAGAGAACGCCGCGCTGAGGTAACGTTGCGCCTTAAAGAGTAAAAGTTACTCAAGACGCGGGGGTACGGCTATAATAGCTTAGGGACGAATCTCAACACGGCCACTGATTACATACTACCCATTCCGAAATTCAACAGGAATTACGAAGTAGTGGGAAACAAAAACAGAAAACCCACTGATACAGATGGCTCTAAAACGAGTTCCAGTGGAGTAGCATCAGTGTGCTGAGGAAATCAACATTAAGGTTGGGTATGTAGCTCTAAGCACGAGCAGAGGAGTAAAAATCTGCTGCGTTCTCTCGGACAGAGAGAGAGCTGAAATGATAGCTCAGGAAGCAGAACAAATACTTCCTCTGATACATTGTGTTATGAAATCTTTCAACGATGGGTTGTTAGATCGTGCGAAAAGAAGATGAGAATAGACCACAACATGTCGAATCGCGAAAGCCATGTGGAAATCCTCTAACTAAACAGAAGAAGAATAACTGCCTACTTAACTTAATACGGACTCAATGTAAAACAATGGTGGAGATCTACAGCGGCCACTGTCTTGCGGGGGGACATTCGCTCTGGATGGGTGTTTCCGATACTGGTTTGTGTAAACATTGAAAGGAATCCAATACAAAAAAACTGTAGCCCACCTTTTACGTAGTTGTCCTACGCTTGCAAGGTTAAAAGAGGAAATAATAAAAAAAGCATTCTAAAGTTGGCAACGGAAACAGGTACCTCTAATTCATATAGCTCTCCAACGATTGCAAAACAATACCACCAGAAAGTAGGGCATCCGATTGTGGACTGGTCTATCATGTATCATGACCTACCCACCTCTAGTTTCCTTACCTTCGAACCCAAATTGAGAAGGAATTCTGTGGAAAATAGTTTTATGGCGCAAGAAACAGCTTTATGCAGAATTTCATGTTGAAGGCTTTAGTCCTATTTTATTTTTTACGAGGAAGATATTTGTTGAAAATTTAAAACGAGTCCACTGCAGAAGTAGTTTTTCGTTTAAAAAGGAATATTTGGTCCATGTTTTTGGTGAAATCCTTAAGTTAAGTTTTACGAAAAACGAACTATATAATTTCTTCTTTTATTTTACCATTATACATACATCTAAGATATTTTTGCACTGCAAGATACCGACAATATTATTTTTATGAATAAAGTGTTTCAAATGTTAAATTTGTTCATTTAATCATTTAAAACCATTTAAGTCATCCATCATTCTAAATATATATGTATGTACAATGTAATCAGTAAATTTGGCTAATGGTGGCACCCATTATAAATGTCCCAAGCTTAAGCCCTTCCTTGAATCCACCATCACGATTAATTTTACCTGTGGATCTATTATTATGCAAATTGTTTCCCAGTTTTGACCTGAATTTTATTCAATGATGAACAGCTTAACCAAAAAGCCTTTTGTAGGTAGTTTCCCACTTTAGTTTATATCAATTTCCATCGCATTAAAATGTAATTTATACTCTTCACTTTAGAAAAGGCCACGATAAGTTATAAATAAATGACTAAGCAATAGTTTAGATCGAGTGTGTTTAAGAATATGAAGAATCATAAATTCGAGAAAATTCATTTGTTTTGTTGTTAGCCAATCGCAAACACAAATTTCAGTCTCGTTTCACTTTTGCTTTTAAATTTACTTGAACCGACGAATTGCTCCAAATAATTTGGAAAATTAGAAATTGCCCATGAAAATAGTTTTCGGTTGAGACTAATTTGCAATTTTATGGTAATTTTTTGTGAAAACCAACTCCAATTATTTCGTTTGAAGATTTTTACTTCGGTTTTCTTTTGCGGTTCGAAGAAAAGTTTTTTTTACATGAAAGATACAGCTTCGTGTGGCATGTACCTGCTCAAACCTAGTTAGCTAATTTAAATTTTTAGACGTAAATCACGACTTAAACGGACATATGGTAATTACATATTTAGTGGGAATGTTAATAAATGGGTACGAGGCAATTTTACGCTATAAAAGAAAATTATGGCAAACAAGTCACGCTGCCACCTCTCGTCACTCAGTGAAAAAAGAGAATTTGCGGAGAATTAGTTTTACTAAATTTTGACTACCAAATATGCAAGCATATTCTGCTTCGATTTATAAGATATTAATTTAAATTTAATTTTGGAATAATACGATGTGCTTTTTAAATCCCTTTTTAATTTAGGGATACTGATGTGGTAAATAATTACAAACAATTTTTTATTAGATGGCAGCGGATTATGTAGTAGGCGTTTTTAAAAAACTGGGCGAGAACGTGTTTTATTGTAGTAAATTAAATTTATTAAATTTTGCGAATTTTTGAAAAAAAAAAAACGTTTACCTTTTACCTATTCAACTACATATTCTCCATTAACTTAATTTCTTCATTATTATAACACACATTAAAAGCTATTTAACCTCTTTTTTTCATAAAGTTCTTCTGCTATAGCGTTCGTTATAATTTGCATTGAATGTACTAACTGAAAGCTTCACTTGTGATTACACTGAGACAACTTTTTTGAAAGCGAATATCTCATGAGTGAAGCCTCGCTTTTTGTCTGTTGAGAAAGTGATAACGTGTTGGCATACCAATCCGGAGGTCCCAGGTTCGAATCAAACCGAATGTGACCCATCGTTGTTTTCTGCAGACAACAGATTACGTTTAAAAAAAGGCCATGGAGGTTGCAGAGAAAATGTCAAATGTTTCGGAATCTACTTTAACTTGTAGGTTCACTTGCAACCGTTATGTCTAATCGGGTGAAATTCTTCTCCCGCCCCATGCCCGGGAACTAGAGAGAGAGAACCCAAACAGACAGAGTCTTACATGCTGCTCTTCTAGCTTAACTTCAAGTATTTGGTCTGCACCCTCAGCTCTTCAAATAGATAGAGAATTTTTTCGGACCGTTCAATTCATATAATAATAAAAAGAGTTACATCTGACCCCTATAAAATAAATGCCGGTATACCTCAGGGTTCAGTTCTTTCACCAAACTTATTTCTTTTTTTTAATAACCTTTTACATCTAATTCTTTATCGTATTCATAGTTTCGTCGATGACAGCACTCTCGATTTTGCATACTCTTTTGATTCTGTAGTAGATACTTGTGGAAACTCTACAGAAGTCACAACAAATCGTGTTATGTTTAACGCTTCCAAAACTCAATGCTGTTTAAAGAAACCCAGTCAACGGTCAACCTATTTCGGTCAATGGCGCGTGTACAACCAACTTGCTCTCTCTAAACATCGGATCGATCAAATGTTTGCAATAGCGAAAAGTGCAATTAAACGCTTGGGTGTTTACTTAAAATCTTTTCACACAGGGCATTCATGTCAAAAATGTTCAGATAGCGGAACAAACTCTTTAATGCGCCCATTAAGTCTTATTCAAGAATAGTTTATAAAAATTATAGAAGTGATTTAAGAGAGAAGAGTGCAAGGTACATAATTTCAACATAAGCTGAAATTCCCTATAGAGGGAGAAGGGCGGCTTTACGAGATAAACAGGAATGCGATACTGATTTACATCAGCAACCATGTTTTATATATATTTAATACAGAAACAGTCGCAAACAAAAGAGAGTAAAGAACTAAACAGTTAAGAACATTAAGCATTCAAAACTCAATGTCTCTTAAAAAACGCCCAGTCCACCCTCAACCTATTTCAGTTCACGGAGTGAATATACCCAATTCGTCTCCACTAAACATCTTGGGTATTGAGGTATCCAGCAATCTTAACTGAACTGATCATATAGTTGCAATTGCTAATAACAATGATATGTTTGGGTTTTCTACATAAATGTAAGAAATATTTCACCCCATTTGAGTAAGCGCTGATCTACAAGTCCCACATCAGGCCTAGACTTGAATACGAGGGGGGACCCAAAAGTAATCGGAATAGTAATGCGCAACGGGGTTTTTTTGCTTACAGGTTGCGCCGCCAGTGGGCTGTTGTAGGAACTCTCGTCAGTCATTTCGCCAAGCAGCGTCGTCCGACAGCGACTAGTGTTTTTTCTCTGGCAGTTCTGTTTGTGTGTGTACAGTGCAAACGTGATACGAAAAAAATGGCTGATTTCTGTATCACGACAACGCTCCCGTGTAGACGGCTCTCAGTGTTCGCTAGTTTTTGGCCTCAACGAAGATGGCTACCTTGACCCACGCGACCTATTCGCCAAATTTAGCCCCCTCGGACTTCTTTCTGTTCCCGAGGATGAAAAGGGACTTGAAAGGGTAGCGTTTTGCCGATGTCGAAAACGTGAAATGCAATGTCACGAAGGTGCTAGCAGAGGTATTAATGAGGACGAATTTAAAACGTGCTTCTAACACTAGAATGAAAGCTTGGACAAGTGTAATGGCGACTAATCTGAAGGAGATTAAGGTTGTATTTGAAAAACAATAAATTAAATGCTTATGATAAAGAAATTCCGGTTATTTTTGAGTCCCCCTCATATAATTCCTATATTTGGGTAGGCGCCGGGCATACTGGGGTTGGGGGTGGCGGTGGAACCTAACTTTGTAATGCGTGGACCGATTTGGATGGTTCTATTGCTGTTGTATAAAGTGTGATCCCCCATTGCTAATAGGAGAATAATTTGGTCCTACGGTGGGGGGATGGTAGGGGGGAGGGTAGTCTAACTTCGTAACGCGTGGACCCATTTGGATAATTCTTTTTCTGTTGGGTAGAGTATCTATTATATTTTCTGGTCGGTAGAGTATGTTCCTTGATTGATACCACGAGAAAAAATGTTGGTGGGATGGAGGTGGGGTAGGGGGTTGAACCTAACTTTTTACCTCATGGACCGATTTAGATGGTTCTTTTTCTGTTGTATAGAGTAGAAGACACTTATAAGTGAAAAATAAAATAGTTTTTAAGAAAAAAGTTGAACCGACTTCACAAAAAGCGCTAAAAGGCATTAAATAATTTTTAATTTTATATCTATTACGACATTTTGAAGTCGGTGTAAATTAAACAAATAAAACAACTACAGAACCATAATAGAAGATAATACATAATACTACCTGAACGTTTCGAGAGATAAAATTATACCTATCCCGAGATAAGACACAGGAATTGATGCGATCTTTACAAGATATATTGGAAAATATAATGCAAAACCTTATTTACTTATTTCAGCTTTTATTTATAGGCTGCACAAATCAAAGCGAAAATGTATCTGCATTCTTTTCACCTATTAATAATAATCAAACAAACCAAAGCCAGGTAAACAAAATTATATACTTTCGACGATTTTGAGTTATACGCCTTTAGGGTTATGGCAAAAAAGTTTCACGTGCACTGTGGTTTCGCACCTTAGTTCTTTTTTTAAATTTACTTTGTTTATTTATGTCTTTCTAGTGTTTTCTGATTTCTTTATGAATAGTACCATATCCCACCCAGATCTACCCAGATCTATGCATTTGGAAGACGGCTGATGGCCACCATATTTGTTTTCTTAACACTTCATATATTCTATGGCACTCTCGGAATTAAGACGAATCTAATAACACCTTATTTATTTAAATGCATTCAGCCGTTTGGAGGTTACAAGGAAATAAAGAATCCCACAAAGTCGGATACACACTAAAAAGATTACTGTTGCCTTTGCAATTGGGTAAAAAGTAGATGCCAGTGACTATGAATGCAACTCTGAACATAAAAGCTATACTATATACTCGTGAAAATATACAAACCAAATTACAAATGCAACAATTCAAACATTTACGAACCACCCTTTAAGTATACTCTAAAATCGTTTCCGTTCTATTTTCAGATATCGATATCGACTACCGAGGACCATGCATCCAGAGCCGGAAATAGCCACCGAAATCACACAAACATTCTAGTTGAGATTAAGTTCTTGAAAAGTTGGATTGCGGAACTGTTGGGGAGGATTTTAATTACAAAGGGTAACTTTTACACTTCTATTTGTTAGTAGCCAAACTGAATGTAAAGTGCAATAAAACGAAAATTGATTTTACACTTTCCCATGCATTTTATTTGTATCATTTCCTGCACATCCTCCGAGGATATGTAACCTTTACCGACATCTAAATTTGCATCATCTGTATGAACAGAGAACTTCCGTTTTAATTAATGGTTGAGAGTTTTACAAAAAAGCTCATTGCTGCATAATTGCCGGATTTTATAGTTTCTGGCAGTTAATTTTAGGACTTCATTCTTAATGGAATTGCCCAGAGTATTAAACATGCACCAGCACCAGATGCAGTCAATCGACTTGTTATACCAGAACGGCTGCAGGAGGCTGAAACTGGTAGTTAAAGCAGACCTGATGGCTGATGCCGAGGTCTAAACGAGACATTCAAATGACATCACATTGGAAGAAATGAGCTCCCATAGATTTTAATAGTTTAATTAAGTTCGACTCTGGATAAGCTGGATGAACTCTTCGAGAGTTTCGAAACGTGATTGCAGTATTCCTAACAGATGTTGGACATACAAGCCTGTAACTTAAGCTTGATAGTCAGTGGCAAAGCTTATAACATTCCTATTGCTCTGTAGTTAATTACTAGACTTTGACCACTCCCTTATGCCGAGACACTTTGAATAGCCGCAAATTAAAGGAATTTTAGTAATTTCGTCCTTCCAATGAACTGGAACCACAAGCAAATTAACTTTTTCTTAGAGTAATGGAACTAAGTTACGAATTTATGTATTTTCAATCGAGTTTTTTGACAAAAGCATTCCAAGTAACCGTTACCACCACCAATCGACTTTATATGTTTCCGATGAGAGAAGTCTTTTTTGCTGTTGGCCGATGGATTTCGCGTTGATACTCCTAGTTACGTTTACCTATCTTATAACATTATGCACGTGTTATCATAAAACTCAACCATTAAAATGTGAACACTGCTCTAGTTTTATATGCTTCACGGATTACGTGTGAAAATCTTTTCAAATGCTTATGTACTGAGAATACTAGATGAAAAGCAATCGTACATGGAGGTGCAAAATTAGACTGCCACCTCTGGATAACGAACGACATCCCACGCACCTGCTAATACATCTAGGCTTAGAGAGAATATATGTAATACCCTGTATACATAGATTCTCTCGAAGCCTAGAGGTATTAGCATAAGGTGTGCCAGAAGAATTGTCAGGAGAAGGGGAGGAGAATCTCAACTGTTTGGAAGTTACAGGGTGATTCATAAATTCAAAATTTTCATGGTATGCCCCACTTTTTTATTTTTATCTTTTGATCTACTAAACGCAGCGACATGAAATAACCGCTAAAAAGCTACTATCCTAATGACCTTTTCAAAATTCTCTACTTTCCCAAATTTTCTCCCAAATTCATGTAAATAATACATTTGTTTTTTACATTTATTTAATTGCCCATATTGTTACCTTTCCAAAAAGGAAAGGATTAGAAAATCCGCATCCTTAGAAATCCCTGACTATCTAATTACTTTTTGCATTTTGCAGGAAATTCTTTAAATAAACAAAATTTTTAAGACAAAAGGTACACAGGTAATGAATTTTAATTATTACTCCAAAAAAGCTATACAAATTTTAGTGTAATTTTGTTTAATTACCGATATTACATAGCTTGTGTTAGCCAGAGTTCATACCCTAGTATCCTGGCGTTATGTTACTAATACCTGATGGAAAGTTTGCTATAAAAGAGGGTTAGAAGCAAGAATATTGATCGAAGTTGGAAAATAAATCGATAACTACGGATATTTTTAAGCTAAAATTATTAAAAATTGGCAGAATTTAATTTTGAGGAATACTTGCATATAATTTACATTTATTGTAAATATATTTATTTTTTGTGTAATAGACTGAAACGAAAAAGCGGTTGTACTGGAATATCAAAAGATTCCCTAGTTGACGATCACCCCAAAGAGGGGCATTTTTGCAGACTTACCGAAGGTCAAGAGAAACCGGAAGTATAGCTTCAAACAGCACGGAATTGTGAGTTGGAACAGCGGAAGCTTCTACAGACGTCGAGCAGCAAATAATCACCCTCGTCGGGCAAAACCCTGAAACAACCCGAAGACGAGTCGAAAGATGATTAGGATTGTCTTCGGTTAAAGTTTGGAGGGTGAAGTTCATATCATTATATCCTAGTCCGAGGACAACTGGAAGAAGATTAGAATTTTACATTTGATTAACCTACCCACCAGGATATAACAAAATATTAAGGTGAATGAGGCTCCCACACCAGCATGCAAAAAAGAAAAAAATATTAGTACCCAAAAGCACAAAACACACCCAAATACAACTTTCAGGGGTGCACAGGCAATAGCGATCGCTTGAACCAAACCAATACGATACATACACAAACCAACATAAAAAACCGTACAAAATCAAATAAGTGCAGCAGGATGGCTACAAGTTATAGAGGCTCCTCCTTAATGTAACCTTGTCCACGTTGCTGAGAGCATCACCAACCCCATTAGCAAACCTACACATGCGGTTAACTGGCTCAAACATACCATACCTTGTGCGCGAGCAAGCTATCCGCAGGTTAGGACGGCTTCGAAGGGAATAGGACAGTTCTCTAGGTAAAATTTTGGAAGAAAGTTCCTCACTGTCAATCTTCCCCTGCAGAAGCTGGTGTAGAAAAATTATATACGCAATGCAACGACGCTTCTCGAAAGCAGCAAGTTGTTGTCCCAATAGTTCTTCATATGGAGGCAGAATCAGAGGGTCTCTGCAGGGCAAAGCACGAAGAGCCGATCTCACAAATCTACGCTGAACAGATTCAATACGTTTAATGTGAGATCTGTAAAACGGAGACCAAACCAGACTAGCATACTCCAGCAGTGGTCTAACAAGGGTATACAGATGAAGTCTTATGTGAGGGCTGAGAAATTTCATGGACCACCAAAGGATAAATCCCAGCATAGAGTTGGCCCTAGAAGCGATATTATTAATATGGGGGATGAAGATAAGTTGTCTGTCAAGATACACACCCAAGTCCTTCACTCCTTCCACCCGTTGAATAAAAGTACTAACAAACTTGTACTGAAAAGTACAGTAGTTGCGGGACCTCGAAAAGGTCATAAGCTAACATTTCCCAATGTTTAATTTAACATTATTATTGCCACACCAGCTATAAAATATGTGTAGGTTCGACTGCAAGATCTCGCAATCGTCAAAGGATTTGATTGGGAGAAAAGTCTTGATATCGTCCGCATAAATAAGAATTTTACTTCGTTGAAGCAAATAAGTAATATCATCAATAGATAAGATAAATAACAAAGGACCAAGATGACTACCGTGTGGAACGCCAGAAGGAGCCATAAAAGCATCAGAGGGCACGATCCGAAAACGCACTCTATAAATCTTATTAGATAAATACGACTTAATCCATGCAATAAGAGGGGGCGGGAAACCCAACCTGGCCAATTTGAAAATGATAATAGAGTGAGACAGCTTATCAAAGACCTTACTAAAATCAGTATAAATGCAGTCAGTTTGGCAGCCATCCAAAACTCCACCCACATTGCCAGAAACAAACTCCAACAAGGTAAATACCGTGGACCTACCCTGCTGGAACCCATGCTGCCGGCTAGAAATTCAACCCCTACACTCCATGGACAAGTGGACTCCTGTTCGAAGAGTTTTGGAATGCAAGAAAATTCAGCAATTGGTCTGTAGTTAGTAATCTCTCTCCTATTGCCACTCTTAAAAACGGGGATTAACAATGATGTGTTCCAGAGTGCAGGGAAACGGCCCACCGCGAACGACTACCGGAAGAGTAAGAGTAAGGGACGTAATAACGCCGAAGAACACTTCTCCAAGACAACAGCAGGAACACCGTCAGGACCATAAGAAAAGTCAACCGGAAGATCTACAATATGTTTGGACAAGATCTCCTCTGTGATATATGGAATAGGTACGGCGGGTGTATTTCTATTATTAATTTGCGAAAACTTTCTACTATCTGGATGATTCAAATGCGCCCCTAAAATATTTAGGCAATAAATTACAAATGAGAGTTTTTTAATTCTCTATTAAACCATGATGGAGCGGATTCTCTACTTCTAAACTTCTAACCCGGACATAGGGAACAAACCTCCCGAAAGCTTCGTACAAAACTTTGTAGAAACCAGATGCGTTTCTGTCGATATCGTCACTAGACAGGCAATTAAGGAAGTCAAAATTCCCAAGATATTCATTCAGAGCCTCAAAATAGGCCATTCTAAAGTTAAAACTATATTCACATTCGAAATTATCGACACGAACTTTCGAGAGACAATGAAAAGTGACAAGCAGTGCAGGGTAAAAAATATCAAGGTTCGTCAAGGAAATGAGACTGGGTTCAACAAAAGTGAGCATAGAGTTCGTAGAGAACACTCAATCAAGCTGTCTTCCCATATTGTTACTCACATTGCTCATTTGGCACAGTCCAATGCTAACCAAGGTGTCGAGGAACAGTGATTGCCCTTCAAGTCAAGTTATTGTCCCTCATCATCATTCTCTACCCATCGCACGTGAACCCAACTGGTCATGGATATACTGATATAGTCGATATGCTGAATTAGAATAACATACCAACTCAAACCATTTTTATCAACAACATTACACATATCTGGAGGTATGTAACAACAAATTAAAAAGAGGTTGTAGGGAGCAATGAAGGATGAAATTTACTTGAAGCTAGTTAACAATACAGACGAATTTGTAAGCAGAATTGGGACTCCAGCGACGAAAATACGGAAGAGACTGACTACAATACACCTTAAACAGGGAATAAGGAGGTTATTGGCATACATGAAAAGTGGCGAAGTACATTTCGCACAGCTTTTGTAACATACTAAAATCAACTGAATTAATTTTCGAATTCAATAAAACGCATTTTAGGGTTGATTTGAGTTTAATTTCTTTGAATTACAGATTTTTTATAATATTCCCCAGAAAATTTTCTAGGTACAAATTTCTACATCCTTTCTCTGCCACATGTCCAGGCCATACGTTTTTAGAAACGTAATAAGATTGGCAATTTAATAAAAAAATAGATGTATTAATTATATTAATTTCGAAGAAAATTTGGGGCAATGCTTAATTTTTTAGTAATGTCAAAACATTTTTGGAAGTGACTGTACCTGGTGGCAGTTAAATCAACATTGTTGGAAATTTTGAAAAAGTCATTGGGAAAGTATTTTTTTAGCGTTTGTGTGATGTCGCTTCGTTTAGTAGATTAAAAGATAGAAGTAAAACAGTTATATATCATGAAATGTTGAATTTATGAATCACCCTCTAACTCCCAAACGGTTGAGATTCCCCCCCCCCCCCCCCCTATCATAATTTTTTGTTTGACTAGGTGAAATCTATCACCCTACTTATTTTGGCCCACCTTATGCAAAACACCCTGTATACATACTCTAAGAACGCCGATCTCCTGAATAACCAGGATTTTGATCCGCTCATCTGAAGAACCAGCCCTATACCAGAACATCTACTATGCTTTTGATACCTCTGTTTTTATTAATTAAATATTTTATTTTTACAATTTCTGATTTACAGGAATAATATTTTATGAGTTATGTTGTTGTAAATTTTTTTTTTCTGAGATGACGATCTTTTCATAGGCTTAGCCTATGGGTACAAGAAATAATTAAAAATGCAGAGGCCCATTACCGAGATAAAGGGCAAGATGGATTCTGGTAGATTGGATTAGGATATAAAAAGTCTGTCGTGGTATACAAATAGTTATAGGTTTATGGATTTACATTTTTGAACGTACTATATTGCTGGTTTAAAATATAAGATGATTTTTACAAGATTTTGGGATTTTATTTATGCATACGATGTATTCTTTCTACATGAAATTCACGTGGTTGAAAATGATAAAATGAATTTCAGACGATATTTTGGTGACTTTAATTTATGTTGGGTAAACGCAATAAGACCAGCAACTCACGGGAGAGCAAAGGAGGGTTCTGTTTTTGGTGTTAAGAAAAGCTGAAAATTCAGTAAAATTGGAACATTGCGATATATAAATAATACTGCTGTACTATGTCTTCATACAAGTGGATCAGATACTATATCATACCCACATACCACATACCTAAATTGTAACAGCTGGGAGACCGATTTTTCGAAATTGACAGAATGCGTAGAGATGATAGGAGCGGAAAAGTTAGTAATATTGGACGATCTTAACGGCAGAATAGGGGAAGAACAAGAAATGACTCCGGAACTCGGAAGAGTAAACTACAATATGACTATAAATAGAAGGTCAAAGGATAAAACCGTAGGGGAAAGAAATTCGTAGAATTTTGTAATGACCACTGACTGGTTATCCTTAATGGATGAACATCAGGGGACCTTATAGGCGAATTTACGTTTATTGGTGCAATGGGAGCTTCGGTTAATGATGTAGTATCTGTGAGTCACCCTTTCTCACTTAAGGGGGGAAATAGGTGTAGGCCGGCGTATTTTTAGTGATTTTCATGCATTTTTTTAACACATTAATAATCTATATATTTTACTTATACCTTGGGGTAATTTTACACATATATTCAAGAATATATTCTGAAATTTTCAAACATTTTCCTCAAAAAATAACGGAGATATCAGCTGCCGCGCATTGCACGTCGCCATCCGGCTGGGCAATTTGTGTACATTCTGGAGGTCACAATTTTCATCTGAAATCAATTTTTCAAAAAAATTTACTTTTTTTATAAGTGTCTCTTCTATTTGAACCTCACTCCCCACAAATAAATCGAAAATTAATATTATTTTGAGGAACGTGAAAATTTAGTATGATTTTTTATCATTTCTTTGTACTTTTTTTTACAATAAAAAAATAGTTAAAATAAAGATATTGTTTAGGATTGACATTCAAATTGAGCGTATTTATATAAAGAAACTATGTGCTGAGTTTGATAACGATTGATCAAAAACTGTACGAGCTAGAGTATACACAAATTCGAAAAAAGTAGTTTCGAGAAAAACGCGTTTAAAAAGAACCGCCCTCCAACCGTTCGACCAAGGGACACTCACTGAAACGCTTATAACCTTTAAACGGCATGGAATTTGGTTTTGAAATTTTCAGAATATATTTTTGAATTCGATTTATGAAAAAGAAAAAAATTGAATTTTTTGAAGACTCTACACCTATTTTCCCTATTTCCTATTTTGGCGCGCTCGGGGCCTGAAGGAGAGCTACTCACTTTAATGGCTTATAACAATAGAACGAGTCGGAATTTTCATTTAAAATTTTTGTTTACTAACAATTTATGAAATAAAAAAAAATCGATTTTTGAACCATCTAACCCTATTTCCCCTTTTAAGGGGGGACCTCACCCTGAACGTTTTAAAAAAATCGATTTTTTTTCTTGCTTAAATATATTCCTTATAGTGTCTAGAATGACCTTCTAAAATGGTTTATTTATATTCGAAGTTTTTGCAAAGATACAAGAAGAATTTTGGAGGCCTTTTGCTCACTTTTCAAATGAACCGTAACAGTACCGAAGACTTTAAATGCGTTTTTCTCGAAACCACATTTTTCAAACTGAGTGCCACTTTTTCTCGTTAAGCTTTCAATGAAATCGCTTCAATCTTTTTCGACAATATATAGAACTCTGTATCGTTTCATTTTTGTAATTTCTTGAATTTTAAAAAATCCGATACGATAGCCAGTCTTATATAGTTTAAGGAAATCTAAAAGATTTTGTTCTACCTTGTTTCAGGATTGATCGCGCCTGGCACTACTAGAGGTGCCTTTTTTGAACATCTCTGACGCCGAAGGCTCCAAAAACTCAAAAAAAAATTTGTAATACAGTTGAAAATGCATGCAATCATATAGTATAAAACCTTAAATGATTTGATTGTTTTTTAACTCTTACAAAAATTGAAAATTGCTGTTTATTTAAAGCTGTCAGGGTGGGTCCCCCCCTAATATTAAAATGCTTAGCATAAAAAATCAACCTTATTCAGATCATCTACCATTTGTAATAATATGCTCAATAAACGATGAAGCCGGTGTAGGAGGGAAAGATATGAAGTTGCTGCCTAAACTTGAGTGAAAACGACAAAATTTTTATCAATATCGGAGAAGATTACAACTAGAATTAAGGGAAATGTCTACTGACCCCTCTGTTAATGATCTTGTAAAACTCATCGTTAATTCGTCTGCAAGAAGCCATCGGTTCGCATTATATGCCTTACAAAAACAAATGGTTTGATGCACAATGTTATAAAGCGAGGAAAACATATTTTAAATGACTGCATTTATACATAACTACGACTACGAAAAGAACATGTACTTGGGGGAAAAGAAAGAATTCAGAGATTTGTGCCGTAAGAAAAAGAAAGCCTACTTCGAAGAACTCTCGAACAAACTAGGGTCGTCGCGAGACACCAAGGAGTTTTGGAGTTCGAGAAATTCGTGGCAGCAAATTCCTTACAGGTAATGATATCAGCATACTGGATCTAAAGAGATATTTTGAGCAGCTTTTAAATCGACCTATGAGTACAAACACGGTTTTATATGCCGCACCATGTATTAGCATTGAAGAGCTGGACATTGAAATCACAATCGGTGAACTCAATGTGGTACTTAGGAAATCTAAAGGCAATATGGCACCGGGGCCAGATCGAATCCTTTGCTAGTTTTTTAAACATGCACCTTTTTTAAATGCTCTTACGAAGGCTTATAACGACATACTAGATAGTGGAAACCTCCTAAACAGCTTTTCAAATTCAATTGTTTTCCCTTTCTTTAAAAAATGAGACCCAAATATCCTTGAAAATTATAGAAGGCTTTCATTAATGAATGCGATAGTAAAACTTTAAGCTGGAATTATCGTATGGGAACAAAATCATGGTATATTGAAAGGAGCTCAAGCAGGATTCCGATTGCGCTACGCAACGGTAGACAACATATTCAACTTGTGCAGTATTGTTAATCTTAAGCTAGCAAGAAGGGACAAAAAAGTATAGGCTTTCTTCGTAGACTTTAGCAGCGTTTGACACGATTGATAGAGAAGCACTTTTCTATAAACTTTATAATCTCGGAGTATCTACGAAACTGATCAGATTTTTTTCAGGAATCGTATAAGAACACTTCAGCACAATTATGGAATGGACATTCACTTTCCGAAAAGTTTTACACTAGTACGGGTCTTAAACAAGGGTGTATACTCAGCCCCCTGTTATTCTCGTTATTTATAAATGATGTAGATGACAAGATGAGCGGTGATGGATAGATTTATTATCAAGAGTCTATTATATGCGGATGACCTAGTTATGTTAGCTGAAGACCCGGCAAAACTGCAAACAATAATAAACCTAACCTAACTAGTAATTAACATAAGCAAATCGCAAATAATGATATTCCAGAAAGGAGGAGGCCGAAGAGCAAGTACCGAAAACTGGACATACAATGGGACAAATATTGATGTCGTCGATAAGTGTAAGTACCTTTGAATAATCCTAACTTCGAGATTATCTATCAAGGCAACGGCTTAACACGGCATAGGCTACTCTTAGCAGCACTAGAACCGCTTTATCAGAAATGTACACATAAGCCATTCTGCTAAATTCAAATTATTATCAGCCGTGTTCAGATCGGTGATGTGTTACGGTGCGCAAGTATGGGGCATTAGCGAGTACGAGGAAGTTGAGAACCTGCAGGGGTTTTTTTTATAAAAAAGCTTTTCTTATTGACTAGAACTACCCCTAACTACGCACTCACTCTCAAAACAGGCCTGGCGAATCTTTATATATATACCCTGAAGTGCAACTTTTCTTATTTACTTAAAGTCCTGAGAACATACAGTGAAATCAGATTCCCTTATATTTTAGCAAAAAGTGTTGTGGAGAAGGAAACATACTGGGTATCAAGACTGGCTGGACCTAGCTGAAAAACATGATCTAGTAATCAGGATATCTAGACGATATACTGAAGACTATAGACTCTAACAGGGATTTTAGAAAGGGAGGTGGTGGGAGTAGTTATGACAAAAAGCTCCTAATAGGGCAACACAAACTGTACGCCACGGCCTTTATGATAGATTGGACTACAGGCTGGATGAGCGAGCCTACTTCAGGGATGATTTCACCATCATGAAGATCAGAATGATTCTTATACGCAGGTGCGGAATGTTACAATTAAATGCAAGTCCCTGACGAACAGAGGGAACATCAATGTGCTCACTCTGCAACATGCAAAAATATGAAGACCTGCTTCATTATCTGGCAATTTGACCGATACTCAAAGAATTTCTATTTATAGCATTTGGTAAAGGCTTTCTTACAGAATATTAAATGGTAGAAACTTCTATGCTCTGGTTACATACGCCCAATTGCCCTGGAAATACCGAATAATTCTAACCGATGAATACAACTGCTGAGCCGTGCACAGCTTTTAGTTAACACCAACACAGATCATGCCGAAGGATACCCTTATAATACCTGTAAGAGAGGAGGAACCACTCACCATCCCATCGCACTAACGACCGCCCTAGAGAGCCGAAGAGAGAGAGAGGAATTGAGAGGAACAACTCTAGTACGAATCCATATTGACAAGCAGGTTTATTCAGAAAAATTAGATAAAATATTTGTATATGTAATATCGAGTTTTCCTTCTTCAGCATTCAGTCAGATACGCACTTTCTCTGACTAAGTCAGGGAAACATTTACCCATTGGAATTGGGCTCAGATATTAGCAAAAAATATTATTTAAGATGATACAAAAAGAATTTAGTCTTAATATCTAGATGATACACAAAAATATCTAGTCCTCACATTTAAATTTTAATTCAATAATCTAAGGGCTACCTAGCTACAAGTAGTAGGGGAGCATCAAGCGACAAGTCTGTTTCAAATACAAAAAAAACTAAATTTTTCCAAAAATTGCGCAATGCTCTTCTCTTTTTCAAACGAAAAGTGGTAGTTTGTGTCAGTAGGTATAACCCTATACAATGGAGAAGGAAAGGAAACGTTTTTAGTTGCGCAATACATATCGATTACCTTCCTCCCTATTCTTTTACACTCCTTTATACTGTTTCATTTGGTAACTCGACCCAAACCTCATTCACTGTTCGTATCAGCACAGAACTAAAATTCTTGTTATTATCTTTTTAAAATTTTCGTACCTTTATCTATTTCGCAATATCTTTTTTCTTTTTAAAAAAAAAAAAAACCAAAATAATTATCTGAGGTTTATTTGAGTGCTGTCCGCTCTCCTTGATGCCCTAAATATTAGCACGTTAGAAAAGTTTCGCCAACTTCATAAATTTTTCTTTCACACCTCGCAGTTTTGTTTTAATACTCCAATACTTCCTTTAGCTTTTTTTACAGTTCTTTTTGAATTTACTGGCTTTTTATGAGCAAATTTTTGTATGAGGTTTACGGGTGGCCGAGGATTTTTGAACTTAGTTGTGTTAAATTATCCGTTCATAGACGGAGCTTGAATTTTATTTCAGTTACTTTAGATGTTGCATTATTTGCAAAATACAACTTTTAAGAACTTTTAAAATTATATGTGCAATAGTTGAGGTTACTCTACAACCTGGACAAAAGCGACCATAACAAGTTGATAAAAATGTTACATTTCGAATGAAATTTGCACCCAAAAAGATGAATTGCTGTTATGTATATCTTAGTCATTTCATACAAAAATATACCCGTGTCAAAGATTTCTTACTATTAGATAACCGGCTCCCTAAATTACTCAGCTAATTTGAAAAAGTAACACTGGCACCACAGTAAAACGAAATATATCCAGCTTTTAAGGTCATAAGAATATACATGCAAATAAAGAGTATAGGTAGTGTGCAGTCATTTACTCCTGCCAAAATTATTTGAGAGAATCACTTACACCTGTCAAAATTCTGTTCATATCCGGAGAGAATAACAGCCTTCTCTCAAAAGGAAATCAAAAGGAATCAAAGGACTATGTGGAGGACAATAAAGAATTTAGTCTTGAGAAAAAGTAAAGCGGAGATAAATGAAGTAATGTTTGACGGAGTGACAGTGAATGATAATCAGGTTAAAGCAGAAAAATTTAACATGTATTTTGTAGAGCGTGTGCAAGAGATTAATGAATCCATTATGAATGAGAGGTACGATGAGTCAAATGTAGAAGCACACAACAAAAGATTTATCTTTAAATATATTGATATGCATGGACTTATTGATACAATCAAGATGCTGATGCGAAAAAGGGTCTACAATCAAGTTGGTCCTGATATGCTGTTAGACGCGATGCCAGAAATAGGAGATATTTTTCTGGATATTATCAATGGATCAATGTAAAATGGAGTGTTCCCTGAATCGTGGAAAGAGTCAGTAGTAGTACCTGTGGAAAAGCTGAAGAAGGCTAAGCAATGTATGGATTTCAGGCCGGTAAATATGTGAAAAGTGAAATAGATAATAAGAAATGTGTGATTGCGGTGTTTTTAGATTTAAAAAGAGCGTTTGAAACTGTGGACAGAAACATTTTGTTGAAAAAGATACAGGCGTATGGAATTTCGGGTAAGGAATTAAACTTGTTTTCGTCATATTTGAATGGAAGAACACAAAAACAAAAGTTAATGAATCTATTTCGAAAAGTGTGAATGTGAATCTTGGGGTCCCACAAGGGTCAATACTTGGAGTTACTTTATTTCTGCTGTACATTAATGATGTGTGTAGTGTCCTAAAAAATTGCAAAATAGCATTGTTTGCAGATGATGGGTTGTTATATGCAGTATTTGTGACCGAATGATAAAGGAAGATGTAAAAGAGATATATAAGTGGTTGAATATGAATAAGCTCAAACTGAACGTGACAAAAACTAAATGTATGGTTATGAATACTAGTTTTAATGTGAATATTGAAATTGATGGAAACCGAATTGAATGTGTGGACAATATAAAGTACCTAGGAGTTATTATTGATAGGGAACTTAATTTTAAAGAACATGTGGCTTATGTGTGCAAAAAGGTGTCAAAAAAGACTGGGTTTTTATGACGTATTAGGAACAATTTATCTTTGAATGATTTGATACATGTATACAATGTAATTGTGAAACCCCATTTTGAATTCTGTTCAACGGTGTTATTTCTTGTGAGTGGAGAAATGTTTGAAAGAATGCAAAAATTGCAAAATAGGGCCATGCGTATTATATTAAGATGTAATAGGTATACACCTGTGAGATGGGTGCTGAATACTTTGAAGTTGATGAACGTGAAGCAGGGAATAATATTTAATGTTCTTTTTTATGTGTTTAAGATGAAATATGAAATATTGCCTGATTATCTAAGAAGTAATTTAAGATTTGTGGGTGAGGTCCAACCATATAGATTGAGAAGTATGAATGCTTTTAGGATTGAAAGATGTAGAACTTCTAGATGTCAGAATTCTCTTTTTTATAAGGGTTTACCAATGTTTAACAGTATGCCAAGTATGATAAAAAGTAAATCAAATTTGAATAGATTTAAGAGTATGTTAGTAGAATATATAAAATTAAATTTTTAGAAAGCGAAATACTGCTTATTGTCTAAGAGTGTATGATATTTGGAAATTTTGAGGTTTGCTTCAGCCCAGGTTTAAACGTTGTGGAAGTTGGTTATTCCATCTCTAGTAAACTGCGACTCATCCGTCCACAATATTCGTTTAATAGTAAGTGTCCTGTCATCTAAATCGCGTTCCATCATCCATGAACAAAATTCAAGTCTTTTCTCAGGATTTCCTTCTTGTAGTCAGTGGACAGGAATATGAATATAGCCCTTCCCTGTGAAGAAAACTTCAAACTCTGTGGAACACGCCTATTTGAAAATCGTCTTTCATATTCCCGTACAGCCTCCGATTCATTTCCGTCAGTGAAACCGTACACGTGAATAATATCCGCGTACTCTTCAAAAGTAATTTCAGTCATTTTGTTAAATGTTTTTCGCTTGCGTTGTACTTGTTTCGTCAACTTGCTTGCAAATGTGATGTATTTTTGTCCTATGTCCTATTTATAGGCAACGATGCCTACTGTTTCCCACATTTTTGCCGAGTTATGGTTTATGATGGTAAAAGGAACAAATTCAACAAAAATACTGATTCAGACAAGTTTATTGCTGTTTTTTCAATCCTCCAGGTGTCATAAATATATCACTCGAGGTAATTAATACTACGATCCTTTACCTTAATACCTGAAATTATGATTACACCAATAAGTCCGTTGTATCAGGACAATAATTTGTACCTCGTTAGAAAGGGGATAGAATAGGGATTGCTAGATTTAAAAATAAGCGTAGGTTAATACAAAAAATATTTAGAGAAAAATCAATCAGAAACTTAAAAATTGGAAAATTTAATACTAAAAATTTAACTTTTAAACAGTACTGTACAAAAATGAAAGCAAATAGCTAGCCTTGACCCTGATGGCAAGGGCATTTTATTACCCTCCCTTTGTCATTAGTTTTATGTCGCTATGTTGCTACAGTTAGAAGATATTAACAATAAACTGATTCACCTACCCCCAAATTCCGAAATTTTATAATCACCCTGTAACTCTGAAAAATGCCCCCCCCCCCCCCCGCCCACCGAACGATTTGCTGTTTGGCTAGGTGAGAGCTGTGTATTTGTCATTTCCATTGTAGCATACCAGTACATGTTTTATCTTATGCTTCCAATATTACGTTATCTGTAAGAAATGTTATTACGTTTACTTAAATAGAACTGATCTTGCTTTACACGAGGTAACGTTACAGTACTATTAGTTTTAAGGAACGTACAACAACGGGGAATGTTCTCTCGGAACATTTATTAAAACCAAAGCAAAGAGCAAAACATTTTTCTAACGTTGCCTTGAACTGTGACAAACCGTTTGATTCGAAATGTTCTTTCTGAATTTAAAAAAATGGCAGGATGTCGTATTAAGTACTATAACTTACATGAAACTTTACTGTAACCCAGGGCAAGGTATTGCTTGGAGTGAAACACTGTAACGTTCAAATTGATAATTTTTACTTTTTCTTAAGTATTGAATGTTATAATTTTACTTGATAATTATTCTGAAGCCATGAAATAACCTTAGAGTATATAACTACTATGTTATATATTCTAAGGAAATAACTGAAGCAGTTTAGATTATTAAAAAAATGTTTTTTGTTTATACAAAATCCACAGATAAATAAACATTGATAAGTACAAGCACAAATTAGTGCGTACCATCCCATGAAGGGTACTCCACAATCAAGACCAACTTCAGATGCTGCCGTGAAAACTGTCAAAAATGCACAAAAAAAATTGTTGAACATCGCCACAAAGAAGTGTTTTTTGGAAAAATTTAGTGTTTTAAATGATAAATTAGCGTCGTACTCAGTAAAATAGTTTAAATCTACAAAATGTCAGTGGCGAGTGAACAGGTGAGAGGGAAATTTAAGTAACAAATTCAGGTTTGAGGCGTTTTTCTGTGCAGAAAATTTGCATTTGGCAATAAACAGAAACACAAAAGATGGCATCTGTCATTGAACCTTGAGTACGAGATACCGACGAAAAACAAAAGAAGATTGTCTAGGGCCCATTCTATCTACTCATATTCATTTTTATCTAATAGCTAAGACTATATTGAGATAATATTGGAAATTCTCCAAATACATCAGTAATTTGAGTGGGATGTAGACAAGATACTTCGCAGAATTCCAAATTCTACTGATAATAGACACATTTTTCAGTCTTTATCACTCAAGAAACTTAATCCACATTTGTCTTAAAATGAGACGTATTCACGTCCGCTTAAGATAGTAGTAAAAAAGCCATTGTAAACATTCGCGTGATGTGCTGTATCACCTACTGTGCTCGCTCAACGAGTCTTATCAATTTACCCAGTCGCAGGTCATATAATTCTTGTCAATCTAGCTCGTAATCAGTTTTAACTACCTTATAGAGTGTACCAGTAGTAATAATTGTTGTGGCGCTTTTGCAAGATATCTTAAATATTTGTACTTTGTTTTTACTTGTGAAATATTTAATATTTTGTGCTCAACCCTTTGTGTCTCATTTCCTAGAACAATTTTGATGTGCATCTGCATGCGGAAATCGAAGTGTTAAAGCAGGCGCTAGTTGAAAAGCAAACCCAGCTAATTGCCATGGAAACGGCTTGTTTACGAGAATCGGATCGTCAAGTAGAGCTTGAAGACAGTATAATTGCATGGCAGGACAAATACGACCGGCTCTATGAGTCCCACAAAAGAGTGCAAAAAGTCAATCAGAGTCTTGAGGATAAACTTCTTAAATTAGTTGACAGAAATTCGGGAGAACGGGCTCAATTAACTAGTGATGTCGCCACTTTGAGTGTTCGTTTAGCCCAGGCGAATTATAACATAGCTAAACTACAAAGGGAAATCGTAAGTACAATTTGCCATTATTCAATTCAGTGATTCAATTGTGTTAAAAGTTACAAGAAAATTTTAATAAATATCAGCGAGTTAGCATGGATATTTAGTAGTTCAGTCATTGACCCTACACCGTTCGATTTTTATTGCAGCAAGCAATGGTGCACGCGAATCTAATCAGTTTTACGACCAATTATAAAACTTCCTTGCTAAGAATTGCTGGCATTGATTTAGAGCATTTTTAGCACAGTAAACTAGAAATCCAAATACATAACTTAGTCTAAGAAGTTTAACATTTTTTTATGAATTATAATTGATATTTCGTTTGAAGTGAATATTATTTTCGATAATATAAATTTGTCAATAATAAAAGTATCTGCACCCGCGTGTTCATATAATTGCAATATCTCAAAATTATTTACTTAATATTGTTATATATTTGTAACTTGCATACGTTGCATGTTATAAATTGTAGTAGATACTAGTTTTGGTAAGAGAAAATATTTCAAACACTCGAAAACTATGAACGAAAATGTTACACGACTTGAATATTTGTGGTCACAGGGAATAAGTCTTCAGGGTAGCACTTTTTTACTATTAAAAAATTCCTGTAAATCCATTTTTGGGAGAAAATACATTTTGTTGATAACAATGTGGTCGGAAAGTATTAGGGTCATTCTTAGGTTCTTAACAGTGCGAATAAGATATTCGAGATGACCACAGTACACATTTTTGCCATTTTTCGACTTACTAAGTTATTATATATTATTATTACCCTGTGACCATTCTTCTGTGATATATTCTTCTAGATGATTTATTAAGGGGGTAGGGTATTACCTTCAAAAAATCGATTTCCGGTTTTTTCGATTCTCTCATCTTTCTTCATTACAAAAATGTATTATATTAAGCAAAATTCACAAGTTTTTTTTAGAACGAATATAGCGCTGTTTCCAAGTCTTAAACCTTAAACGTTGCTAAACTTTAAAGTGGATTTTCTCAACTTATTTTTACAAGCGCAAAATTTCTTGGAGACCGTTTGACTTACAGAGTTATCATTTGGCATAATTATTTTTCAAAGTGTTTTCTTCAAATTGTCATAGGGGATTTTCAAAATTTTAACTCTGGCTAAAGTTATTAATTTTTAAGGTGTAACTGGCATAATTTTTTCCATGATTCTTTAAGGGTAGGTTCTAGTCGAGCGGCCTGAAAAATGGCTGAAGTTTATGAATTTTTTTCACACCGAAGAAGATAAATAATGTATAAGTCGACTTTTTCAGCTATTAGTACATTTACTTAAGTTCGCAAAAATATGTTTTGTAATTCTTTAAAAAACAAAATTTAAGAGATATCCACGTGCTTCTGGAGCCGTATGCGATTCCGCGCTGCGCCGTGCAGGATTCCGCCTTCCTCTTTTATTTGAAATACAAAAATCAAAGTTATTTCCAATGTAGAATAATTCAGTGATTTTTGATAAAATGGTGATCGTCTGAAGAAAAAGGCCGATCTTTTTACCCTTCTCTTGTTGTTCATAGCGGTTAAAAAAATAGTATATATTAATATTTTTTGTTGAAAATGGTCTATGGCCCCCTAAATTCAATAATCTTTATTTAGTTGAAAAAAGAAGTCAATCGGTTGAACGGTTCGACTGCAACTCCGCACGGCGTGTCTAAAAACATGGTTTTGAGAAAAACGCGTTTAAAGTTTGATAGAGAAAAAACGTGGGAAAAAATATAATGTTTGTTTCTTACAGCTAGTCAGCTGTTCCTGGACCATAGAGCAATCCTTTCTCTTCCTTGTGAAACTGATTTTTATTACTTTATTCAAGGAACATTTTTTTGCCCAAACAGAACATATAAAAGAATTTTTATACCTGCTGAGCGAACAATACGGCTTGCGTACATCTGCATTTGGCCCGAACGTAGGCATGATTTTCGGCCGGTACGCGTGCGCACTAAATCGGCTGTAACTTTTACATTTTTCCGAACTTCGTCAAATCGTTCTAGAGGCTTATTCTAGACACTATAAGGATTTAAAATTTGCAAAAAAAAGGACAATTAATTTTTTGAAATTGTTCGACTAGAATCTACCCTTAAAATAAAATAACTTCTTTCAAAAAACTTAACAAAAAATCCTATGGCAATTTGTAGCTTTTAAAAAGATCTTTTCAATGCAGTTTGTTTTATTTTTTATGTTGCAGGGTTCATGAGAAATCACGCACAAAAGCATTTTACCCCTAAATTCATCCTCTTACTTTACATCCTCCTGCGTCTTATATTGGAGGTATTTTTTTTTAATAGCATTGGAAGTTATAGGAACAGACATAAGAAATTCAAATATACCAAAGAAAAAATCTTCAAGTACAAGGGTCATCATGAAATAAATTAATTAAAAACTCATAAAAAACATGCAATTTTAGGTACTATCCCCCTTAAATAAAGCTCCTGAAATGTAAAGACGGGGCGCTGCGCTCAATATTCGCTAAATAAATTTAATCGTAATTTAAAAAAAAAGAATTGTAATTAAAATCATGAAGTATAAATATAACACTTGATAACATTTGCAATAATAAATTAATTTTATATAAGCTTTTTGCGAGCTGACTTGTTCGGTCTCCTTAAAACATTAGCAAAGCATTAACTAGATGATCTATAAAACTACTGTAAAATCGTAATAGCATGATTAATCTGTAAACATCGGCTTAACACAAACCCTTGTTTTATTTTAATGAATACTCTACAGCAGGGGTGGCCAACCCAAATAAACTTGCGGGCCACTTTGGAAATGCATCATAACTCCGCGGGCCGCATATAAAATTATATATCCCCATATTAGATTTTGACCCACCATAGACATTTTTTGGGGTGAAAAATTTAAACATAATGAGTTATTATTATTGTGTTTACTATCATTCTTACATGTAATCATAGTTAATATAATATAATTATACTAAATGCACATTGTAAAGAAATAGATAACACTAAAAATGAAATTATTAAAAAATATTTGTTTTACTAGTGCGATATTTGTTTCTGCACTCTTTCACTTAGCTTTTGCAAATCGATCTCAATTTGGGTATTTGCACATCGTAATTGGTGTTGTAGATTAGCGTCCGTTATGTTTGAGCGTGTTTTGTTTTTGGTCAATTTCATTTTCGAAAAAAATGATTCGCAGGTGTAAGTTGAACCAAAAGCGCTAACAACTTTTTGCGCCAGATAAATAAAACAGGAAATATCTGTCATATATTGGCAAGAATATTATTTTAAAATCAAAGATAATTTTTTCTCATAATTTCGACAGTTATTTTTGAATACATGGATGCACAAATAATGTATTTATTTAATACATTGGTTTTCACTTCTTTGGCCATTATAAAATAAATATATTTTGTAAAAGAGTGATAAATCTCGCGGGCCGGAAAAATGGTCAAGGCGGGCCGCGGGTTGGCCACCCCTGCTCTACAGCATAAAAACTTGTATTTAAAAATTATTGTTTATGTTGCTGGTTTGGGTTGAATATGATAATAATTAATTTCGTATTGAAACTGTATCATCTTTTATTACTGTAAATTCTCTGATGCGCAAACTAGGTGTTAATCCTAAGTCATAAGACGTTTTTGAGGAAGTGTTGAATATGAGCTTTTGGAAACTTTACCAACATAAACTAAAGGTACGCGGAACAAGAAATGAAGAGAGAAAATTTTCCCAACAAGAAAATAGATGTAAAATGGTTTCCTGCCACTGTCGACGAAATAAAAGCGCTAAGAATTATGTCACAAATAAAAAAATCGGAATTAAAAATTTACTGATCAAAAAGGCCAATACTACGTCAATATTCTAACAAATTAGACATTGTTATCTACAAGGTGACCAAACTGCAATTTTTCCATGGCTGTATGTATGCACCTACGGACACTACTGAAGAGATTTAAATGAAACTAGGCATGTTGGTAGTTTATGTTCTGGGTCAACATATAAGATGCTATTACAATCTGGAAAAAATACACCCTAACACTACTAGGGCTGGGGATGAGAAAGACATGCAATAATAATCAGAAACGACCGTTATTAATGTGAAATACGGTGGGAGTAAGACACCCATAGCATCCCTATGGGTAGGGTCGGAAGCTAGTGACTTGCAAAAATACCTTAAGTCTGAGTAGTGCCGGGCATATGCATCTGGTTAACAATAGATATGAGTTTTTTTTAATAAAAATTAAATGGTTATTTCAGGCACAATTTTTCATGATTAAATCGTACCGGAATGAATAAATGAATAAGTTTATTTAGCAAATGCTATTTACCATTACATAAAGATTTACAAATTCTTCTTAAAAACTACTCGGAATAAAATTTATAATATTTCCTTTAAATGTATAATAATTAGTTTCGATTTTAATTTCATTTGCTAGTCTATTAAATAATTGAAAACCTCTATAGATTAAGCTGTCAAGTGGTTTTTATTATTTTCCTCACAATACACATGCCCATTCAACTAACGACGAGCTAGAGCCGGAAAATTGGAGGATTTAAAGAGATTGGGTCCAAGGGGCCTGGCGCCCAGAAACATATCTACCCCTAATTTTCTCCTCCAGCTTATGGACAGGGATGGCCAATTCACCTTTCCCCTTTAATGCAGACCCGCTGTTACATATGGGCTTAATCGCTGTTACATATGGGCTAAATCGCCTGACACACCAAGACCACAGCCTCGCTCGCTTTTTGAGCTTTTTGTTTTCTCACATCATTGTTGAACCATTCAACATTCTGGAAATAAGTTTTAAGGTTTATCTTCATGTTGGGGTTACTAGTACGTAAATCGCGACAATCTCCTGACCGAATATTCTTTTGATCACATCTGCGTTGCAGATTTGCGCGATTTTTTCATGTTTGGTGTGTTGTCCCCTTTCTTTTCACACTATTCATGCGTAAACATGTGGCCAAGTTGAATGCCACACATTTGACATGGAATTCCAGTGAAGTGTTTAATATTAATGTTGATCTAGCTACTCGTGTGATGCCTAAACAACACATGCGTTGCATTTTGTCCAAATTGTTTTGATTTCGGCCCATTTAAATTGGTTTTAATCAGACTACCACACCGTGTGTTATCGTGGGTCTGCTTACATATGAGTAAATCCACTTTCTGATATCTGGTGATAGTTCCCTTATCTTCCCAATCGCATTTCTACACGTCCAGAAAGACCTTTGTTCCCTCTCATGCCCGTTCGCCACCAACGACAAGTCAAGTGCGTGCAACAGAGTGGTCAATTTCTGGAAAACCGGGAAATGTAAAGGAATTTTCGTTAAAATCAGGGAATGACTTAACAAAGGAGAATAAAAGAAAAAATTGACGTTTTTGTACGCTTCTGAAATTTTATTAATGTAGTGTTTCAATAAAATTATTTGAATTTGAAACAACTAAATTATTTTTGATCCATTAATTTGACATAATGACAAAAACAGAAATTGGTCTTGAAAAAAGTGGCCACTCTGGTGCAAACATGTATTAAGGTAGAGTTCCGCAGCTGTTTCTGAAATAATTAACACATAAACTATGTGTGTTTCCTTTTTGTAAGTTTTTCTAAGAAAATGGCTGAGGTAAAATTAACAATGGGTTTTCTTGTATTTTTCTAAACTTATTATTTTAAAATACTTCATTGCATCGATTGGATGCGGTGAAATATTGCAAACGAATTTGGAGTCTTATGTTTAATTCGCAACTGAGGCCTCAAAATAAAACTGTTATACAACATATTTGATTGTGTTTTAAAAGACCTATTCAATGCTGTATAACGCTTCAAATGAGCCAAATTTTCTAAAACGCATCACTGCGGGTGATGAGAGTTGGGTTTACGAATATGACGTGGAAATATGGCAACAGTTGTTAGAATAGTTGGAAGAAGAGTCGGTTAAAAAAAACAAATTCGCTTTTGAGGAGTGGAAAATCTATGGCATAAGTGGCAAAATAAATATTGAGGAATAAATTGATAGTTTTTGTTTTATTTAAAAGTTCCTATTAGAATAGGGACAGAAGTTACATATACAAAGTGCTTATATTTATTTCCTTTTGAGGCCGCGGTTACAGTATGTGCGATTCACGGAAATAAACCATTACTGCGACTTCAAGAATTTCAACGACAGCTGAAAAATGTCATTATTTGAGTGATAACAATGATTATTATCTTTGTATAAGTGTAAATTTATAGTACAATTTGTTGGTTTACTGAAACATTTTGCATTAAATTTCAATTAAAGTAAAACACCGAATTAAAATTAAAAAGGAAGCTGGAGATTTTAACAACATTTTCTAATGTGGAATAATGAGCTTCCTATCCTACAATTTCATATCTTCACATCCATCGTTCTTTTAGTTAAATGAAACAACTCAAACAAATCGCTTGGAAATCGAGTAAATCAGGATCGTTAAAACTCAGAGAATAAAAGTTATATGCAACTGGAGGAAAAATGTAGTTCTACCGCACTCATCTAATTGTAAGTGTTCGGTTGTTTTAGGGCGTTATTGTTGGAATCACCAAAAATACGCAAATCGTCTAAGCGCTCAAATCGCGGACAGTGAAACCTCGACGTAAAGCGGAATGATGTTTGCAGTAAAAGTAATTTATCACCAATCGCGTGATGATCAAAAAGTATCGAAATGTATCTTAATAATCAAATCTTTCGATTTGTGCCTCTCATAATTAAGCATCACTAATTTTGAATAGTGGAACTTTTCTATAATGAATTCTCTTTTGCCAGAAATTCTTATTCGTTATAAAGATTTTATTTTATATAGAATTCGTTTTTCAGATTAGTTCTAACGCATTTGCCAATACTTTATTTCGCAATAGATAAGATTTCTTTAAGAGACATTAATTTTAAAAGGGTTTCACTACATAAAGAATCATGTCATTTATGCTTTATTTTAAAGTTATTGTTATTTTCGCGTAATAAAGCATTTGAAATTCATAATCGAAGGCAACAATGAATGTTTGGGAACTCAAAGTCCACGTCACATTTTAAATTGTTTGTTTCATTGTTGACATTGCTAATAAGAAATTTATCGTCGCTAGAGTGACTGAACGTGTAAGCTCCAGCTGCCGTCACTAAATCTGACAAATCTGAATGCGAAGAGAAACCAGCGTAATCTCGAAAACCAAACTCGAACGACAAGTATTAGAAACTCGTATCATTTTATTTGTAATCGGAATGATTAAATTTGTACATCTATTATGAACATTGGTGTCCGGAGAAGATAATATTTCGTTGACTGATCAATTGCTTCGATATTGGTAAGGGAGCAAATAATTTTGTAAACTCAAATTGCGAACTGTAGTTTCGAAAATTGTAAATGTCTTATTTTTATTTATTTATTTTCGTTTACTTGTTCTTTTGCCCAATACAATGAACATTTCGATCCAGTGAGCGTTCATGTTTTTTTTCAATTCAGTGTATCAGACCAGAAACTGTCAAGCAGTTTCAAAGTAATATTTTATTATTATTTATTTTGTATTTGCTGAATTGATATTAGTGTGCCGATTTCACACTTCATTCTATTTATTGATGCCATGTATAGATATGCAGTGTAAAATCGCAGATTTTGTCAAAAAGGAAGTTTAATCATTTTTTTAAATAAAGAATTTGTATTGCAATAGATTTTTCTGAAAGTTTGACGTCAATTTTCGTTTCAAAATTATTATCTTATATACATAATAGCGTGTTAATTTTCCATACGACTGTTGCAGGTTCAAACTATGGTTGTTTTCTGCAGACAACAGATAATGCTAATGCAAATCATATCGGTAGTTTTGAATAAACTATAACTTTAGGTCCATTGCAATTGTTGTCTTCCAATCAGTTGAAATTCTTCTCCCGGTCGATGTAACCCTTTCTTAAGAAATTTTTAATTGTGTGGGAAAATTGTAAATACATAAACCTACATTTATTCGATTGTGATCTTTAATAAAGAAGTTATTACGAATATGGGGCTCTTTTTACGACGAGTGCGTAAGTTTAGTTTCCAAACTCATTCACAAAATGAGGTATCAAAATACCTCAACTGTAAATATTCACCAGTTGTAGCCGATACTGAAATGCAGTATAACAAGCGACTTTCAGTCAAATACAATAATTACATGGTAAACAAACTCACTAATCACAAATCTGACTAGAGAGTTAGGTAGAAAAAAATGCACGAAAGAATAAAGAACATATAACTTAATAATTAACAAATTAATTAATATGCCAAATTTGTTTTCAGTTAATAAAATATAAGTGTAATATTTTGAACTTCTTTCTACAGCTCACATGTAAAAAATTTACTTCCCATCGCGCATTGGTGCATTTATTATTTGCCTTACTGATGCAATGCAACACAAATTTGTTGCTAGATGCATCAGTTGCGATATAAAAAGTCAAATGAAATGAGAAAACCATATCTTTGTTCAAATATTAAGTACCGTGGAATCCTTATCTTATCAACAAAACAAAGAGCAAAAGAATTTTTTGTGCTACCTGTTTAAATTATTAAGAGAAGAAATATGAAAAGCAAGATAATGCTGCATGACTTGATGTCTTGTATTTTCCAAATTCCAATTTAGACAAGTATAGTTTACTAATTGGTTTAATAAATTGTTCTATGTATTTTTTATTACCTAATGAAGTAAAATTTTAATCTACTCTCTGAACAATTTACATATATTGTTTGGTTTAAGTGGTGAGCGTCGCCTACATGGGACGCTCCAATTAGCAATGTTATAGTGCCGTTTTGATGCTACAGAGTTACTTACATATGTAGTATATGCGCTTTTCGAGCTCTTTAAATAGAAATACATAGAACTTGTAACTTTAAGGTGATGGCCCAATGCACGCCGCGCGTTGACAGTTCAGTAGAATACTCAAGTTTAGGTGCGACAAGGCCAAATGGCTACCGCGCTTGCCGCGGACGACGCGTGAGTTGGCCTATTTTCTACTTTTGGCGCGCGGCAGACGCGTTGACAGTTCCTTTTGAGAGTTTTTGCCGCGATATTTGCAATTGCAAAGAATTCTAACGTTGCAAAATGGATTTCAATAGTTTTGAAGAAAAATTAATTTGTGCGGTGGAAAAATATCCTGTGATATTTAATAAAGGTTCCATTAACTACAGAAACATAAATAAATCGCCTGACAGTGGTTAATCCCACTTTAAATGTCATAGACAAATACTGTTTGCTCCACCCATGAGCAAGATATTTGCAACACAATTTATGTTGAAAAGTGCTGCGATTTAACAATAAAATAAATATTACATGAGCGGCAAGAAAAGTCTACAATCAGGAGAAATCGGCGTTCGAATACTAGTTTTAGTTAATCTTTCTTTCAGAAGATTTAATAGCTCGACGCGCAAGTCTCAGGTTTCATTCTCGTACTGTTCCACATCATTTTCTTTCATTTGCTTGAATGTCTTTTCAAAGAATCCACTTATCATCCTGTCACAGGTGTATTTGGTCTTTCACCGCGTCTGCCGCGAATGACGCAACGCGTGCCGCGACGCACAACGCGCACATTGGGCCATTGCCTTAAGTCTAGTTGCTGTATTATTAAGTTACCAATTTTAATCCCGTTACCCTTTTTTAACCGTTCAAACTTTTTTACAGTTTACAGTCTTTTCGTTGTTATTTTTCAATATGGCTGAAAATTGATGCTTTTGTACCACGCAGGAGATATAAAATCGTATGGCTATAAAAAAAAGTTTTACTAAGGCTAGCCTTTCGTTTTGTCATAGGATATCTCTATGCCCGATCCTACGCAGAAGAGCAAATAGAATTTTTTAGTTTCTCGGCAAGTATGTAAATAGACTTACTTGTAACAAGATGTAATGGTAATGTAATGGTTTTTTGTTATTCTGTGGTGACATTCTTTTTTAACTATAACCTCATTCTGAACTTATCATCTCCTGAGCCAGGTTTTAGATCTCTGTTCCTAACCTATTGTGAGGCATAAGGCGCCAATAACTTAAGGGCATATGCAATTAGACGGGAAGGAATTAGTCTATTTTAAGGTGTTTTTTTAAGTAAGAAATATTTATTCTACGTTTATCAAACTGCAGATATACAGATTTCTAAATTCATTTATCATCAAAATGGTGGGGCTGTGGCAGAATGTTACACCAAGATTGTGGTGTGAGGTATGAATCGGCGCTGCCGTCTAGCTTACGGTAGACTCAAGTAAATCACAAAAAATTTTGTTGTTTTGTTTGTTGATTAGCTTGAAATTTAGCACGCAAACGTGACTTGAAACTTGAGAAAATGCAAATTGAAGATGGAGAATACGAAAGATAAAATAAAAGATGGTAAATAAAAATTATGATCGGTTTTGCATTTTGTGATTTATAGGTTTATTTACGCTGAATAGTAAAACGACAACACCATTTCACAACACAAAAGGTAAAATCTTAAATGTCATTTCAAGAGAAGTAGTAACTAAAGTAAATCAGTAAGAAATCCTACTTGAACTTCGAGTAAATGTACTGCGTGTGGAGTTTCTAATTGGAGATAACTAAAATGAAGATATTCAACTTTTAAAAAATTGCCCGTATTTGAAAAAAAACTAAATTTCTGTTAAAAAAGTAGTTTCTTCTTCTTCTACTTTTTCAAATAGAATCCCCGTCATCTAGAAGGTATTTATATTAACAACATTCCTACGAAGTTTCAAGTCAATCGGTTTATAGTTTTTGAGTAATTCTGCACGCCAATTTCGAAAATGCAGTTTTGAGAAAAACGCGTTGATAATTTCGACACAGCTATTACAACGTAAATCCCTCGTTTCTATTCTAATAATTTTCGTAGAAACATCTCTCCACAAGTACTAGCTTTGCTAAGCATTCGAAGAAGGGAATTAGAAAAGAAAGGTCCCCGTATACCTGCCCCTCTGCGCTCTCGCTCTACCTGCAATATGCGCTCCGACCCCGGGTGGTTACGCACAGCGTTCACGGGCTGTAACTTTTAAGGTAATCGTATATGTCCCTTAAATCTGCTTTGAACAAAATCCTGTCCCGGACCTCCCAGTTGCTGCTGGCTTTAATTATTTTGCTCCATTCTTTCTTTTCTTTCAACATTGTTTTTAGTTGTTCGTTAGCGCTATAAGTCGGATCGAATGGAGGGAGACCCGAGGCACTGTTTCTCCGGCAGTTTTGCTTCAATCGATCTCAAATTTTAACTGGATACTCTTGAACACCAAAAAAAGATATCTCACTGGTCCACCGTTCGTTTTTTTACAATATAGCACGGCTCACTTTATTTTAAGATTTCGTTTTTTTTAAGTCTTTGAATTGTGTCGAAAGTTTTAAAAATAAATCACTCGTTGATAACTGTCACACAGTCGGCACCTTGCCTACAAGAAAATTACTTAACTTATGTATTAGTTCTATATTCTAAGGTTCCAATCAAGGACCTATTTGGTTATGTTGTCATTCTTATGACTGAAAAGTGACCAATTCAGTTCCATTTCCCACGTTAATTTTCCTAGTTGGTTTGACACTACAAATCTTCTTTATTTACTCTAGCTTGCCAATAAATTTTTAAGATACCACACTAGCATCTGTCATAATTTTATTTTAATTAGGTCTACGTTGCGATCTAGATTTCAGTTAAAATAAAAGGTGTTGAACAAGAGTTACAAAAGCTATACGGTTCACAAAGGTGGAACGATACTCGCTTTGAAATTGCAAAAACTCACTACAAAAATGGCCGAAATTACGGGGGACAGTTTGTCAATTCTGATTCATTTGAAGGAAGGATAATTGAGAATCACGATTTTGAATAAAACAGAAACCACATAATAATATTTTTATTTTGTCAAATCCTCAGAGATACACATTATCATTTTCATATTTTGTGAAATCTCGATTTTAGAGACTGTGACGGGTGTTACAACTAGTGCTTATTCATAAACGCATGTTTGCTACATAATACTATATGAGAACTACATGATTAACAAATTAGCTGAAAGTGAAAGTGTGTTCCTAAATTGTGTCGCAAAAAATAAAGTGATGCCGTGTATACTTATGGTTATATGGTTATTCTTCCTTTAACTTTTAATATCCCCTCGCTTTGTTTCCTGTCTGAAGGTATCCTTAGTGTTATTTGTGGATATCTGCTGTTCTGATAATATCGTACTATTTACGTCGTTGTGAACACTGACGTGTGATTTCGAATTCAAAGTTATTTCGGTAAGCCGACATCACTGCAAATGTAGATTTCGAGCCAAATTCGCGTTAAGGGGAGGTTACCGTTCATAGGCATGAAAAATGCGTCAATTTTGGGATTTTTTCGGGTATATAATGAATATTTATTGAAACGGCAATTAATATAATTTATTTCCCCATAAATAAAGAATACTTTCAAATTTTTTCACTAAAAGAAATCTAAAATGGCGGTTGTAGGTCCTATAAACTGAAGCCATGTACCGCTTGCATTGGTCTACGCGGGGCTTTCCACCCCCTTGTCAGTTAATCTGAAACAAAAACGGGTAAAAAACTATGAATCTACATGAAATTTGGGGGACTTATCGTTTTTAAATTTTCACCTCGGACGTCAAAAAAAAAAAAAAGACGTCATATTTTTTAGCTTCAATGGAAAAAAAATAAAGTTTAAGTCGGAAAAAATCGGCTCCACAAGGCCACCGAAATTAAATTTCCTTTACGGTTGAACAAATTGCAAGTCAATCGGTTCATCCGTTGAAGCTGTAGAGCGGCCCGCGCGCTGGAAATGCTGTTTCGAGAAAAATGCATTTTTCTCGAAACAACACTTTTAAGTTATAAAAAATCGGTTTTAATGTTTATTGGTCTGGTATTGTTACCTTCCGTAGATAAACTGACCAACGCCATCTATAGCCAAGAAAAAGTCAACTATGCGATAAGGATTCATTAGTGCCGTACCACACTTGTCCTGCTTCCGCGCGATGAAGTCCGCACGAGTGCCCACACTTGTCGTGTCGGATTTTGTGTAGAACACACGCAATTTATTGTATTTAGTGGTAACATTAAAGCAGTTTCCGAACCTTGCTTTGCATGTATGCGTGCCGATGCGACGATAAATAGGTAAGTTCCGTGCGGATTTCCCTGTACACCCCCTCACGCCCTCTCTCCAGCAAACTGCGATGAAGCAGGACAAGTGTGGTACGGCACTAAGAAAGTATGCCGGCGTTTAAGGCAGCGATAAAGGTGGCATCGCAAGGCGCCCTCCGAGCGCCTCAGCTACCTGTTTTCCAGCCGGCGCGAGTTTCCGGTCAATACGCTGTAACTTCTAAGCTACATAAGATTTTACAAAATCCATTTTACTACATATACTAGACACTATAAGGATTCAAATTATGTAAAAAAATCGGTTTTTTGAACGTCATGAACGGTAACCTGCCCTTAAATCGCATGGGTTTGAAACTTGAAATCACTGAATATTTTAATGATTTCTAACGAAATCTCTTTAACGATCCGAAAATCTCAGAGAATTGTCAGTTACACACAGAAATGTCAATTTAAACATTATGTGCCTATTCATAAACGCAGGTTTGCACTGCAGCTGCATAATTCAGCAGTATACTCTGTTCAGCTGAATTGTGCAGCTCATGCGCAAATCTGCGTTTATGAATGGGCCCTAAGTTTGTCAATTGATTAGAACAAAAGAAATTTACATTTCAATAAAAATAAACTACAAAAAGTAGTTAGTAGTAGAATTTAAATCTTTTAAGAGCGAAAATTACAGAACTACAACCATTCCTATTCAATTATTATTATTATATACTAATTACTGGAAATTTGCCAGCTTGCTTTAATGCCAAACCTCTTTGTTGACAAACTAAATCAAAAAAAAGATATATGCGTCACCACCACGATCTCGATTGCTTGATAAATTAGTATATTGAAAAACAAGTTTTCTACAAAAAAAAAAAAAACTAAAAAGAAACGAAAGCCGATTTTTAGTCACTAAAGCCCTTTTTCCATGTGCCGTCACATATGATTGAAAATTCGGCGGTTGTTTTCTGTTGACAACAGATTACGAAAAAACGGCCATTTCGAGTTGCAGATAAAATGTCGGTGGTTCGAATCCAATTGAAATTGTAGGTCTAATTGCAATTGTTATCTCGAACCGCCCCATGTCCCACAAGATGTTTAGGCAGTAGAGATAAAGAGAAAATATATATAGTAACATGCACGAGGTAGGCTACGAAAAGGGAAATAGTCAACCGGGTAATGCGCATGCCACAGGTGGCCAGAAATCAAGAAAAGGAAATGTCAAACGGGAAAAGTCAAGGACGAATCGAACTCATTGTGAATATGTGAGGTGAAAATGTGTAACGGAAATATCTAGAACTAAGTGGCAGAAGTTTCTAGAATTAAGCTAAGTAGTTTAAATAGGGCTGAGCAGTAGCCTAGGTAGTTTAGCCGTGATTTAGACTGCGAAGTGTTTAAATGTGATAATGCGAATAGTCAGTTGTATTTTAACTAGTGAAGTGATAAGTTTTAATTGTTAAAGTGAAACGTAATATTGTGAAGAGATATTGTAAGAAAATTGTTAAACGAACTAATTAATCAAAGTGAATAAACACTGTGAGAATTTGTGACTGCAAATAAGTGTCTTAATTAATCCGTCGAGCCCGAAGAGCCCCATTTACGTTACAATATTATATATTTTTAAAAATGAATATTTTATATTCCTCATAAAATTTATTATTATTTATTGAGGTTTCATGGTACGTTTTTTCTTTGAACATCATATGATGCAAATCTGAATAACATGTTATTCATAGGAAATAAAAGATTACCCTCTAAGTACTAGTAAATTACATTATTCTTGTTCCTTAAGATTTCACTTGCACACAAATGATGAAATAAATGGAATGCCAATAAACGAATAAACTAATTATCTCTTCTTTAAAAAACAATATTATGGTGAGCAAAATAAAAAATATTGCAACGATGTGATGTAAATTTTGGGCAAACTTGATTTGATTATCGTACTATACTACCTACTGCGTACAAACCTACTTCATATCGGAACTTCTTTCATTTCCTTTTGTTATTAATATATTATAAAACGTCATAAATATAAGTTTGTGTTCTCGCATTTTTCACAAATTAAAAATAATTTTCAAAAGTTAACAATATTTCATTGAAATAACAAGATCGAATTTAAATTTTTAAAGTTTTATCAAATTGTATAAGCAATAAAAGATACATTGTTGATGTAGTGCAAATAGAGAAGAAGAAATCCTTGTCAAGTTCATGCAGGCCACACACGCTAAATTTAATATCATCGTTGTTAAGTTCTAATTGTAAAATTTCCATCTAAAAACCAAAATACAAAATATTTTATAAAAATAAATTTCATTGTAAAATTACCGTTTCTTCTAATCGAACATCTGCCTTAATAAGTACTGAGTAAATACCGATGATACTGCATGCATCCTTTTGCGCTTGTTTAAGAAATTCTGAAATCCATACTAAGCAGTAGATTTGAACGATGTAACTTAAAATATATGGAATAGACGCTATTTGCACTGTGTCAGGATCATATTCCGTTCGATAGTAATAGAAAAAACTGTAAGATATAATCTCAGTAAAACCGTATGTTAACCAGAATAACATTTGAAACTGTGACAGTTGATTTAATTCCTTTAAAATTCGAAATAAATTCTTATAAAACTTCGTCAAATTATCCAGCTTATCACTCAAATTGCAACATTTTTGCATATAATTTGCCTTCTTACGTTCAGATTTAATTTCTTTCATCATTATTTCTAGTTGAGAGTTAGCTCTTCGGAAAAATCCTGCTATTAAGAGTAAACTGAGTGATATAATATTCATTAACACGGCGTATATGACGAAAATTAATATCCAAAATAGCAATGGTGATAATGTTAAAATATTTAGACCAAATTCCTCGATTCGTTTCGAAAGTGTAAACGATATGCTGAAAAGTTGATAAAATGAAAATACACTTCTACAGCAGAGTGTTAAAAGCATTGGTTTGCTTAAGATTTCCCTTTTGTCCCAGGTGTAAGTTTCCATAGACAAACTAATATATTTATTAACGAGTTGTGTTATTTTATTTTGATTTTTAAATTGAATTGTTAATGTCAGCACTGTATTTGTATACAGCATAAATATTCGTTGGATTGATACTACCTTTGCTAAGGATTTAACTTTTAGCGGCTCTATTTTATCAAATACTATTTTAGCAGCAAAAGGACCACTTAAAACTACACAGATAATTCCAAAAAAACAGCATACGGTTGTTATCCGCGAATAAATCGCTTCATATGATTTTGCCCGGTGAACAATCTTAAACGTATATAAACAACAAAGTCTTCCAAGATAATAATTTGCAAATAATGCAACAATAAGAAATTTGTTTGACATTTTTCTATGCAGTACTATTTCAAATGAATTGAAGGAAATTGTATTGACTAATAAATATAATAACTAACATAAATGCGGAAACAGGCATGTTCTCATTAATAATTTATAAGAAGAATATCATTTTGATTTGATTGCTGTTTACTAAATTGATTGTTTGTGGAGGATAGGATGAACTGCTTTTGAAGGAGGTGTTTCAATTTATCGTTGTCAACTTGAAATGAATTAGGTGATAAAACGTGTCTCGCAAACAGATATAAATATTCCACATTGTTATAAGCAATTTCTATATTTAAATTTGGTAAAGTAGTATTGTCACAGTACTGTACACCTGATAAAAAATGTGTAACTATCCGCAAAGAAAACATATTTGAATTATTTCAATTAAAGACGATGCAATGAAGGGAATTACTCTTGTCTTCAAAATTTTTCAATCCGTATTAAAAGACATATGATTTATTAGAAAATTAAATTGATAAATAAAAATTTGATTTTGCAAGTATCTAAATTTTTACCGTGCAGACAACAAACAGATTACGATAAAGAGGCCATGCGTATTGCAGAAAAACTATCGGTGGTTCGTAATCCACTTTAAATTGTGGGTCCACTTGTAATCGTTGTCGCAAACCGCCCCATGCCTCACAAGGGATTATAGAAAGTAGAGCGAGAGAGAGAATATGTTGGGTACTTTATATACATCATTGCTGAAGTTATGAAACCTATTAAATAAAACAAAATTGTCATTCTTTATTGATGGTACTTGTTAGCTTAGGAATTTGACAATCCTCATTATCTATTAGTATTTCATTACGGTTGGCTTTATAAATTATATAAATTTTGGTCAAATTTGCTTTGACTGTCATTTTTAGAACACTACCTACTTAATATTCAAACTTCTTTTTTTTTATTTTGTTACTAATATATTATAAAGCGTCACAAATAAAAGTTTTAGGTCTGGCATATTTCACAAATCAAAAATAATTTTCAAAAGTTAACAATATTTAAATGAAATAACAAGATCGAATTTAATCTTTTAAAGTTTTATCAAATTGTATAAGCAATAAAAGATACATTGTTGATGTAGTGCAAAAAGAGAAGAATAAATCATTGTCAAGTGCATGCAGGCCACACACGCTAAACTTAATATCATCGTTGTTAAGTTCGAATTGTAAAATTTCCATCTAAAAACCAAAATACTAAATATTTTATAAAAGTAAATATAATTGTAAAATTACCGTTTCCTCTAATCGAACATCTGCCTTAATAAATACTGAGTAAATGCCGATAATATTGCATGCATCCTTTTGCGCTTGTTTAAGAAATTCTGAAATCCATACTAAGCAGTAGATTTGAACGATGTAACTTAAAAGGTACGGAATAGACGCTATTTGCATTGTGTCAGGATCATATTCCACTCGATAGTAATAGAAAAAACTGAATGATATAACCTCAGTAAAACCGTATGTTAACCAGAACAATATTTGAAACTGTGACAATTGATTTAATTCCTTTAAAATTCGAAATATATTCCTATAAAACTTCGTCAAATTATCCAGCTTGTCACTCAAATTGCAACATTTTTGCATATAATTTGCCTTTTTACGTTCCGATATAATTTCTTTCATCATAAGTTCTAGTTGAAAATTAGCTGTTCGGAAAAATCCCGCTATTAAGAGTAAACTTAGTGATATAGTATTCATTAACACGGTGTATATTACGAAAATTAACAACCAACATATAAGTGGTGATATTGTTAAAATATTTATACCAGATTCCTCGATTCGTCTCCAAAGTGTAAGCATTATGCTGAAAAGTTGATAAAATGTAAATGCACTTCTACAGCAGAGTGTTAAAAGCATAGGTTTGCTTAAGATTTCCCTTTTGTCCCAGGTGTAAGTTTCCACAAATAAACTAATATATTTATTAACGAGTTGTGTTATTTTATTTTGATTTTTAAATTGAATTATTAGTGTCAGCACAGTATTTGTGTACAGTATAAATATTCGTTGGATAGCTACTGCCCTTGCTAAGGATTTTACTTTTAGCGGCTTTATATTATCCAGTTCTATTTTAACAGCGAATGAACCACTTAAAATTACACAGATAATTGCCAAAAAACAGCATACCGCTGATATCCGCGAATAAATCGCTCCGTATGATTTTTCGCGGTGAACAATCTTAAACGTATATATACAACACAGTTTTCCAAGATAATAATTTGCAAATAATGCAATAATAAGAAATTTGTTTGACATTCTTCTATGAAGTACTATTTCAATTGACTTTAAGAAAATTGTGTTGACTAATATATATAACTAATATGAATTCGCAAACAATGGTGTTCTTATTAATAATTTATAAAAAGAATAGCATTTTGATTTGATTGCTATTTACTAAATTGATTGTTTGTGGAGGATAGGATAAACTGGTTTGAAGGAGGTGTTTCAATTTATCTTTGTCAACTTGAAACGAATATGGTTATAAAAAGTGGCTCGCAAACATATTTAAATATTCCACATTGTTATAAGCAGTTTCTATATTTAACTTTGATAGAGTGGTATTTTAATAGTACACCTGATAAAAAATGTGTAACTATGCGCTAAGCAAACTTAATTGAATCATTTCGATTAAAAACGACGCGATGAAAGCAATTACTCTTGTCTCCAAAATTTTTCTATCAGTTTCAAGACATATATGATTTGTTAGAAAATTAAATCGATAAATAAAAATAAAAATTTAATTTTCAAGTAATAAAATGTTTACCGTATCTGGTTTACAAAAAGCAGCTTCTGCAGAAAGTGAGTTATCGTTATAAATTAAATTGCTTGAGCGCAGAAGTGAGGTGTAGAAATATTGTAACCACCCAATCCCAATGGAAATTTCAATATAAATACTCTTTACCAGATTGTTTTTTTATACTTGAAGGGAACAGAACGATCTTTCAAATGAAGTAAAAATAATCATACCGTATTTAAGAATTTAACAAGCATTTTTAAGAATAAGAGTGCGGAATTGTACGGAAGGAGAAATTAAAAAAATAATACAAGCACCAGACTATGGTCAGACCATGATATATTGCTTGCGTTTTGGATGAAAATTTGGTTTGCGACTAACATTTAAGGTTTAATCAGAGATTTCTTGTTATTTCGGTTACATGTTTTTACTTTGTTGGAAAGATAATTTAGTCTGCTTGAAGTTAATATAAATAAAGCACAAAAGTCAGCTATAGTTGAATATTATCGGTTAATATCTAAGTACCACTCTGATTTATCGCTTATTGCAAATAATAAGCCAACAAGGAAAAGAAGAAACGATAGAGTGCTATGAAAAAAATAATAGCTGACACACAAGAAATACAGATCTCATGATCATGTGGAGATTGTGGAGCCAAGCTCCTATCTCTACAAGGCCTAACTCTATAATTCCTAACTCTAGAAACCCCCCTACACCTTCGTCAAAAAGTATGGCTTGCCCATTTCATTGATATAATGGATGACACAACATTAAAGACCAGTGACTTAATATAGGAGTGACTGTGCGACGGCCACGAAACTGCCAAGCAATACATTTTGACCAAGATGTAGTGTTTCTAAAGTTAGGGGTTGTAGAGTTAGGGGCTTGGTGCACATGAGATATGTTAACTTTTTAACAGTGAAAGCGGTATGAGCTTGTGATTCTTGGCAACCTTCTTTACATGAAATGTTTTTGGTGGGATACTCTTTTCCATTACTTTTACATTACATTTACTTTCAAGTATTTTTTTGTTTAAAGAATGAATAAGATATTCTCGTAACTCGCGTTTTCTTTAATTTAATGAACGTACTAATGTGAAGATTTTGTTCAATTCTGGTAGATGGCTTCCTTAAGAAGATCATACAAGTTGTTTTCGATGCCTTGGGTCGGCCATAACAATGTCTAAAGCTTATATTTATTTTAAAAAATGTAATATCTTTATCTTGTGTTTTTATATCTTTATCTTGGGTAAAAATCGCTTTTGTCTCAGATATTTTTATCCGTATTTTTGGCCGTATGTTAGGCCAAGGGAAAATTCGCCAAAATAATAAAAAGAAATATTGCCCCTTCCGCAAAATTCCACTTACAAGTGGTCCACGGTCCTAGATTTAGCTAGAGATTTATCTCCAAACTTGGCTTGGCTTGGCTTTTTTCTTTTCACATTATTTTTAATATGTATATACAAATATTTAAACTTAACTTAAAACTTATTGTGAATCATATGGTCTGATCTTTTTTTTGCGACAGGAAAACAATTTTACCAACATTTATGGTTTGTTTTTGAACACATCGAACCATTAAGACTTCTTTTATGTCGCATCTAAGCATATAATGTAAAACAGTTTATTTATAACCTTTGCTTATTTGTTTTATTGTGTATTCTTAAAATTTAAATGGATATTGTAGACGTTCTTTTACCTTTTAACATTTAATTAATTTAAATTATTAATAAAATAGCGTCCTTTTTCACTATCTTTAAAAGCCGTGGCTATTGACTTAAAACAGTGATTCTCAAAATCAATCATGATTAAATAAGAACCAAAACATCTTTTCTTTTTTTGTTGGATAAATTAGGTTCCTCGAATGGTTCCATTTCAAAAGTTTTGTTGGTGAAGCACGAGTGGGGTGTGGGTTTAAAATCTATCCTATTGTTAGCGTGCCGCCAAATTTTCCAAATTTTTAAATTACTAAAAGTATCAGTTCCTCAAGCAAAATAAGATTCGAGTATTGCCATAGCCAAGCCAATCTCAAGATTTAAATCCAATCAAGCACTTGTGGAACGAATTGAAAGTGCTAGAAGAGTGGAGGAGCATCCCAGCAATTAACTTTCCGTTCTAAACAACGATAATTGTTATTAATTTATAATATAATTATATATGGTTGAAGTCAAATAAAAGTGCATTATTTCGATAAATATAATGCTTTGTTAATCTTTAATATACCTAAATAATTTATGATCAGCATAAATCAGTACTTCTGTCAGCCATGAGACGATAAATGTAGGTTTTTACATCAATTAGTGTTGTGTTATAGGCATAAACCAAAGATTTAACATAACCCCAGAGAAAGAAACGTAAAGGTGTTACATCGCATGATCTTTGTGGCCAGATCTTCAGCATTTTGATTACACAATCACCAATTGTATGGCAGGTTGCACCATCTTGTTGAAATTATATATCGTTGAGACCAAAGCGATCTAATTTATGCTAGAAATAATTTTGGTAAAGAAATAAGGCTCAACAGACGGTGCACAGTTAATTTTTCTGTACTATTATCACTCGAAATGCTTATTCACGAAGTTATTTAAACAAAATTGAGCTTCATCGCTACATTTTTACATTATACATTATTTTCAATAAACTTTAATTAATAACGTCTGTATATCTTTCTATGATGAAATAGCCAACACATAGCATACAGTTGCTAAATTTGGAGGGAAACAAGAGAAACATATGCTTTTATATATCACTTTTTTTGTGGTATGCTTTTTTCTCAAATGACCGACCCCCAGTATAGAAATATTACACAGTACAGCTCTTCCTCTTTATTATAAGAACTGTATCTTTCTTTTTCAATTTCTTTTATTTTTATTATGTTATCAATAAATTATAAAACTTTACAAATAACAATAAAATTATATTTGGCATATTTTGTTTTGGATTTTGTTAAAATAGATGCGATTTCTGAAAATTAGCAATATTTCATTGAAATAACAACGATCATTGAATTATCAACGATTGCCAGTACGGTTTCCGCACTGGCCGCTCAACCGGAGACTTACTAACGGCTCTAACGGAACGTTGGAATCATTGTCTTCATAATTTTGGTGAGTCTGAAATCGTCGCTCTTGATATTTCAGAGGCTTTTGATAGAGTCTGGCATGCTGCCCTTTTAGCCAAACTTCAAACATTTGGTCTGCACCCTACCCTCGTTAAATGGATAGAGAGTTTTTTGTCAGGCCGTTCAATTCGTGTAGTAATTGACGGAGTTACATCTGATTCCTACGAAATAAATGCCGGTGTACCTCAGGGTTCAGTTCTTTCACCAACCTTATTTCTTCTTTTTAGTAATGATCTCTTATCCCTTACTCTCAATCCTATTCATAGTTTCGCCGATGACAGCACCCTTGATTTCGCGTACTCATTTGATTCTGTAATGAATTCACGTGGAAATGCTACAGAAGCCAATCGGGAACGCATGTTTAGATCATTAAACAACGACATTTCCAAGGTCCTTGTTTGGGGCAGAGCAAATCGTGTTACGTTTAATGCATCCAAAACTCAATGCTGTTTAATGTCTCTTAAAAAACGCCCAGTTCACCCCCAACCTATTTCAGTCGACGGAGTGAATATACCCAATTCACCCTCCCTAAACATCTTGGGTATCGAGATATCCAGCAATCTTAGCTGGACTGATCATATATTTGCAATCGCTAAAAATGCGATGAAATGTTTGGGCTTTCTACAGAGATGTAAGAAATATTTGACCCCACCTGACTTAGCGCTGATCTACAAGTCCCACATTAGGCCTAGACTTGAATATAATTCCCTAGACTTGAATATAATTCGCACTGTCCGCGTTAGACAAAGTCCAGCGTAAAGCTGTTAAGCTTATTGGCGATCCCTCTATCTCTGAGGGTCTTGACTCTCTGGAGCATCGACGGAATGTCGGTTGTCTCTCACTCTTCTATCGTTATTTCCATGGCCGTTGTTCTAACGAAATTGCTAGCCTGATTCCTTGTAGACTCCTGACAACGCGCGATACAAGATCAACAAGTCGCTCCCACCCCTATACTCTCCAGGTCAAATTTGGACGTACCGTCAAATTTCGGGAATCTTTTCTAAGCAGAACAACACGAATGTGGAACAGTTTACCATCTTCTGTTTTTCCCTCGTCTTATCAGCCTGAAACTTTCAAACGGGGCGTACATCGACATCGGGTGAAGGAGCAACCTCCTAACCTATTTCCCTCATCCTTAATTCCTTTCCTGCCAAGGCTGTGCTTAAGCATCATAGGGCATCCCCTGAGCTTTGGCATCATCATATATAAAAAATAAAAAATAAATAAAAATATCGAATATATACAAATGTTATAAATTTATTAAATAAATTGTTTAAACTTTTAAAGTCTTATCAAATTGTATCAGCAGTAAAAGATACATTGTTGATGTAGTGCAAATAGAGAAGAAGAAATCTTTGTTAAGTAAATGCAGGCCACACACGCTAAATTGAATATCATCTTTGTAAAGTTCTAGTTGTAAAATTTGCATCTGAAACACAAAAATTAAAAATATAAAGTAGAATTTAGTCTGACTGTAAAATTACCGTTTGTTCTAATCGGGCGTCTGCTCTTACAAGTATTGAATAAGTGCCAATGATGTTGCAAGCTTCGGCTTGTTGAAATCTAAGAAGTTCTGAAATCCACACTAAGCAATATATCTGTACAACGTAACTTAAAATGTATAGAATGGTCGATTTATGTTCCGTGTTAGGATAGTACTCAAATCGATAATAATAGAAGAAACTATAAGATATAACCTCAATGAAACTATACATTAACCAGAACAGCATTTGAAATTGTGATAGTCGATTCAGTTCCTTTAAGATTCGATATAAATTTCGATATAATTTTGTCAAGTTATCCAATTTATCACTAAATTTGCAACATCTCTGCATAAAACTAGCTTTCTTAGGTGCAGATACAATTTCTTTCATCACGACCTTTAATTGAAAGTTTGCTTTTCTAAAAAATCCTGCTATTACGAGCAAACTTATTGATAAGATATTCAGTAACACTGCATATATGATAAAAATTAACAACCAAAATAAAAATGGTGCTAGAGTTAAAATATTTAAACCATTTTCTTTGATACGTTGGGAAAGGACAAACCATATGCCCACGAGTTGATATGATAAAAAAACAGTTCTACAAAAAAGTGTTAAAAACATTGATTTGTTTAAGATTTCTCTTTTATCCCATGTGTAAGTTTCTACAAGCAAACTAATATACTCATTAACAAGTTCTTTTATTTTATTTCGATTTTTAAATTGAATTGTTAGTGTCAGCACTGTATTGGCATATAACATAAATATTCTTTGAAAAGCTACTGCTTTTACTAATGATTTAGCTTTAAGCGCTCCTACATAATCCATAAGTATTTTAGCAGCTAATGGACCACTTAAAATTGCACAGATAATTGCGAAAAAACAGCATACCGTCGATATACGCGAGTACTTTGCTCCGAAGAAATTTGGTCGACGAACAATTTTGAATGTACATAAACAACACAGTTTTCCGAGATAATAATTTACTAATAATGCGATAATAAGCAATTTATTCGACATTCTTATTCGTAGTACTTTATCAAATGAATCGAAGAATATTGTATTGACTAATACATATAACTAATAAAAGGCACAAAAAGGGTTGATTTTATTAATAATTTAAAAGATGAATATTCTGATTTGATTGCTACTTAATAAATTGGTTGTGTTTGGAGGATGAACTTCTTTTGAAGGAGAAGTGACAATTCATCGTCGTTAGCTTGAAACGTTGGTGAAATGTATCCTCCGAAAACAGGCAGAAATATAATGGTATAAAGGCTTTCTCCATTACTATACGTAATTTATATATTTGAGTGTGGTAGAAAAGTATTGCATTTTAGTTTGTAGTGGCAAACGATTAATGGCGCACTTGCTGCTTGGATAAAATATAAGGAGCTGTTGAATCTTAAAATAAGTAAAAATATAGAAGCTCTGCGTCATTGAAACATTTGACCTCATAGAAATCCGTGACTCTGTCATGATAAGAAGGCGGTTGAACTATTTCAACTAAAAGTCAATGTTATGACTGAAATTATATTTGCTTCCAAAACTTTCCGATCAATTAAAAATAATGAGGTTGAGTTTTGAAACAAATTTTATTAAAATGCGTCTATTACGGGAGGCGCAGAAATAGCGATTAATTCTTTTGTGCGTAAATTTGGATAGGAACGTTCAAGAAGGGTGATACAGTAGCAAAATTATTTATGCTTTATAACTGTTATATTTACATTTTCAATTTTTCACTTTGGGAAAAGCATGGTTTACAAAAAAAAACTTCCTTCGTTCCTTCCTTTCTACAGATAAAGCGATTGGTAATGAAGCAATAGTGCGAATGGTTCGCTAAGGTAATCAAGACTTTTCGGTAATTTGGTTCATTAGATTGGCGACATTTAAAAGGTTACTTAATCCTTTTTCTTTGTCTTTTTCGTCTAAACCTGCTGTTTATTGAAGAATTCTTGTTAGTCATTATACACTTAATTAGTTAATAGATTTTCTGTGAATTTTTTTCATTGCTACATATCTTACTATAAATTTTTTCGCAAACAGTTAAGTAAAAGTTGCAACTTAAAAATTCTTATCATATCTCGGTATTTTGCAACCTCAAATAACAGAAAATTTGATTTTGAGAACTTATATTAAAAAAGTGTCGAAATACACCAAATAAATGTGCGTGTGTAAAAGGTGTTTATATATTCCAATGCAATTTTTGTATTGTAAACAGGGAACTATATCGGAAATACTGTGTGAAAGAGCGACTGCAAATCCGCCTAATTTTGGGCACTTGAGGAATTCCAAGACGCGCATATTTTTGGAATTTTAGAAAAAACTACCCGTACGCTGTGTATATGCCAAGACACCAAAACACATCCCACCCAGGTCCATGGTTCGAATACCATCGGAACGAATTATGGTTGTTTTTTGCTGACAACAGCTTACTATAAAAAGGTCATGGAGGTTGTAGAGAGAATGTCAATGGTTCCGAATCTTATTTAAATTGTAGGTCTACTTGTAATCGCCTCATGCCTCAAAGGAATAAATAGAGAGAGAGAGAGAGCGGGAGATGATAAAAAACACTTTTGGTCAAATACATTCCTGGATGAAAATTTAAAAAAATATGATTTTTTTTTTGCATTTTCAAATATTATATAGTCCAAAGTTTTGTAATCAAAAAGGATTTAAAAAAATTACTGAAAATTCGCTGAAATACAGCGTATTTTATACAAGTGCATGAAGCCACTCGAATGGGTTGCACCATTTTCAACCGCGTTTTTCTCGGAACTATGTTTTCTCAGTTGGTGGGCAAGATATCTCCGCATCAAATTATCGGATTATTATGAAACTTTTACACAATATTCTTTTATATATTTTCTACAAAACAGTCGACGGGATTTTTGATATCTTTTCCCAATTTTTTGCTTTAAACAATTACAGATTAAAATTTTCTTAATTTTTGTTTAACGGGTGTAGATTATTTAATTTTCAAAATTTTCCAAAACTGGTGGGTTATTCGATAGCTATTTATTATACTATGTTTTTTACAGTTTTTGCTTCAGACCAATACAGCCCTCACAATAAATTTTTGAAATCTAGGATACATTTTTAGAGCTCTGACTAGGAAACACCCCTTAAATTTTAAACTATCACATTAAATAATACGTTCACCACTCAGAAATACTTTCGTGTATATTTTCTGCATTCCCGATATTTTTAATTGAAATTTCTTTTCTCCATTGTTTTCCACATACATACAAGTTGGATTTTAATTTCCTATTTCTACCAAAATAATTCCTTACTCTTTACAGAATGAATATACACTTGCGGTCATAAAAACCGCACCACTTAAAATTCATAACGTAAAATTAAGTAAAATAGTATGTTCTTTTTCCAATATAAATATTCTTTGTGGTAATAATCAATAGAATGTCGTAAATATTTTGGCGGGATTTCATCTGCTTACTAACTTGTTTTGGGAAGATATGAATATGATTTTCATATTTTATTATCACTTACTTATTTACTACATTTTTTAATGAAATTAAGGATAATTTGGTGTACTTTTATTTAAATATAGTTTTAACTTAATTTACTATTTATGTACAGTCGTCAATACCGCGTTGGTCCCCTTTTGGCCGCAATAACCACTTCGATCCTAGAAGGCATTGAGTCCACCAATGATGTCATTAGCAATTCCATTCAATGATGTCATTAGCAATTTCATTCCTTCACACAAGATCCAGGACTTCAATCAGCTTTCTTTTGCTCTCTGGTTTATGTTCTGCTACTTTCCGTTTCATCAGATGCCACAGATGCTTGATTGGTTTCAAATCAGGCGAATTCGCTTGCCTGAATTTCGAGATCAGAAAATATATTTTAGAGCTGAAAAAGACAGAAAAGCATTAATTAGCTGTTTATTTATTGTTTATGAAATAGACATTTGGCAGTCCATATGTCACACTGTACTTACTGATTTGGCACGATGACAAGGTGCAGAATCATCTTGGAAAATTACTTCGTCAGTAAACGAAAGGTGCTCTTCAATGACTGGTATCAAAAACTCCTTTATGACTTGCCCATACTTTTGAGCATTCATTGTTCTATCATGAAAGTGCAAAGCACCCAGGGTGTAGAAAGAGAAGCATCCCCAGACCATTTGACTTTGAGGAAACTTCACTGTTCTGATCGTGCACTCATCCTTAAATTTTTCTCCTGATGAACGTCGCACGTATAGTAGCTTATCTGCACACAACAAGTTGAATTTGCTTTTGGCAGACCAAATCACACGTCGCCAGTCTTCTTTCGTCCACTAGGGTCGACTTGATAATAATGCTTCTGCCTCCTTTTTGTTGAACAAGCGAACGATGGTTGAATGTCTGCACCCCATTTTAGCGGCAATCTGGCGATACGGCAGCGCTTGCTCTGCCGAAGTCAAGATTTTGACTTTTTTCATCTCAAGAGAACTGTAACTGAACATCCTTTCACCGAAAGAGCAAATATGTACATTATCGGAACTACCTGCGTGGAACTACCTGCTCGTAAAAATACCATTTTGATCAACATTTAAACAATTACTAATTGTATGATAAATATAATACATTTCTGATAAAAGGTTAAAAACGGATAAAATATTTTTATTAGACCTAAAAGTAATTAGAATATTAAATGCACTGGTGAATATTTGAAGAACAGTTTTATTATTTGATTTTTTAAACTCTGCGTATAGCTAAGTATTACTGAATTTCTTCAAAAATTGAGCTTGAAATTTATAGCTTCTATGTCAGTCGATTTAATAGCATTTAAAAAGTTACAATATCAACTCCTTTATAATTCCTGTTTATAAAGAGGGTCAAAAAACTTGATAATAAATTATAGGCCAATCACACTGAATTCTTGCATGCCGAAGTTATTCGAATCTGTTATTTATTCACGTTTTAAGGTCCAGTGCATCAACATTGCATTCTGCCTGGCAGATCGACAACTAACCTGCTTGAATTGACCTCCTACATATTCTCTGCCTTCCAACAAGGTCTCCAGACCGACTGCGTCTACACCGACTTCACTCTGTGATTATGCTCAAACTTAGAGGGGTTTCCCCTCTTTATTGCTCGACTGGATCTGCTCTTACTTAAAAGATAGGACATTTCGGATATCTTTCGGTAACACTTTGTCTAGAGTATTTATTGCTTATCAGGGTACCGCAACTGCTGGTGCACTGCTGTTTATTCTTGCGATTGACGACATTGTCCCCCTGATTATACACTCCAAAGTCTTAATCTTTGCAGACAGTATAACAATTTTCTGTTATGATTCTTCCTGCATTCAACATGATTTAAATACTTTCAGGGTTTGGTGTGGATCAAAGGCTGGCCTGCAACTTAACTTGGATAAATGTGAAGTTATGTCATATTTGATTATAATTTTGCGGAAACTAGTAACCGTCGCGTGCAGGCTGTTTCTGACCTTGGTCTGGCACTTGACAAAAACAAAAAATCCATTTCACTCTGCACATAAACTATACGGTGTCTTGGAGCAATTCATGTTTTGTGATCGGCAGACCGTAATTCATTTATTCTTTTCTTTGGTTAGACCAATTCTTGATTATGCTTCCCAGGTTTGGTCACCTTGCTATGCTGTTAATTCTAGACCCATTTAGTCCATACAGCGGAACTTTGTTAGGTTCGCACTAGGAGACCTCCCGTGGAATGATCCACGACTTAACCCTTATTAAAGTTTCACTGAAACAGTCTCTGTTTTCTTTGCCCCCTGATTGTTGTGCGTGTACGTATTTTGGTTTTGACTATTTATGTCTTTTACATGCTGGCTTGGGAGCCTCATTCACCTCAACCACAACCTCAATATAATGTTATATTCTGGTGAATAAGTCAACTGTTTCTTGGCTCCTGTTAAGAAGTGCTCCTTCTGAGTTAGAAGGGAAATACTGTTATTATTATTTTTGGCAACAACTATTCTTTTATAACTCGCCTGTACCTGTCGTACGATAAGAACTTGGCTATACAGGCAATTAGTTAGGGAAGGATGGATTTTTTTTTATTTGTATGACCAATTGTCTTTATTTAAAAGATTTTACAGGGTAAACTATTAGATTAAAAATTGTGACTCTTAGAACCTGTACGTATCCATTGCTATTTTCTTCATCTTCTTCAATTTAGTAAATTTAAAATTCTATTAATTAGAATCTGTTCATTTTATTAACTAGGATTTATTTTAAATTCCTTGAGTTATACTTACTTTTGCCCTAAAATATTAAGTGTTTGGGTTATATGAATTGAAAACTGTTTTTTGAATCGTTAGATGTGCAAAGATAGATGGCTCACCAGACGCATAATCTGTTGCGACTGGAAATGTGGTTCCTTCTATGTATGTAAGGCCACAACTTACCGCCAAGCATTCACCCATTGAATAATTTCTTTCGCAGCTCAACAAAGATCGGTTTAAATATACTCCTCCCCGCTTATTGTTTTCGTCAGCATTGCTGCTACTTCATATCCTAAGTCATCCGCGTGTATTATGGAGTAGTAGTAGGTAGTTGCTGTCTGGACAGTTTAGAAAAGGAGCTGAAACTAACTCTTCTTTTACTAAGCTCATTCAGTTCACACAAATTTCTTTTTCGAAAATTGATAATTGGTGCTATGATTGAGGGAAAACTTTCAACAAGTTGGCGATACCAAGTCTCGGTTTAAATAAATTAGCGCAATTCAAAGTCCTTCTTTGAATAATGAGAATATATTTCACATTGTCAGGAATGACTTGTACTCCTTGTTCCTCTACAATATATCCCAAATATTTAAGCCTTTAGTGGCAAAACTCACAATTGCTATAATTAAATACTAACCTTGCTTGGATTTATCTCTCTAGCACATCGCTTAAGACTTTTTTCCAATGACTTTTTTACAATGATAACATCGTCGAAATATGCAAATACGTGTCTCTCTAAGCTTCTTTCTGGGACCTTTTTTTGTTAAGCGTTGCCACGTCACCGGTGAATTTCCCAAATTGAAATAGATCACGGTTGGGGAAATGACAGCCTTATATTATGTAGAATCTTTTTCCAGTCAGGTGAAGGTGATTCCGCATCTCAAAATCAATTTAAGGTTGCATAATTTTAAGAAAAAGGATATGCATATTCTTTGGTAACCTATCGTTAATTGCGTCAACTACCTTATTCTTGTTTTAACTTAATTTTAGAAAAATAAATACTTACATCGATATTCTTACTGTATTTCTAAAAAAAATAATCTTTATAAAGCAACTTCTACGTGTAATAAAACTGTAACAGGTCAGTATATGGAATATTTTTTTTTTTTAATAAAATGCAATAACGGTGGGCATATATCTGTCTGTTTGTGCACTCATCATGTGGAAACTACTGGACAAATTTAAGTAAACTTGGCATGCTGGTATTTTATGTCCTGTGACGTAGACATAGAATGCTTTTTATCCCGACAAAAAAGGAGTTACCGCAGGGTAGTCAAAAAGTTATATCTCAATAAATGCTCAATGGATCAAAATAAAACCTTTCTGTTTACGTTACTCACCAAATTATGTCACAGAAAATATTATATATCCCTCTCATTTACGCGGCAGCGATGGCAAAATTGTATTTTTATATACTCCAGGCAATATTACTGATAATACGGCTATTATTTACCGAACACCTAAATTCGCGTGTATTCAAGAGCTTCTAAAAGAGCGCCTTTCAGTCATCTCTAGTTATTTTACTATATTATCTTTATTTCTTCCATTGTGTGTGTGTTTTTTTTTAAATTTCTTTTTATTGCTTAATTTCTCTCTTATTTTATACATGATTTTTTTTAAATAGGGGGCACAGATATTGTATCAATATTTTTACAACCATTATTACATCTTGACGTCTGTAAATGACTATTTTTCCATAAAAGCAACAATTGAACTGTTGTTAACACAAACATGTAACGCCGCATGGTAAAAGGATCTTAGTAAAAAAACAAGCGGTTTTAATTTCTTTTTATAGAGAAAAGTGTGGAGAATCAATTGGACCAAACCCCAGTAGGTTGATTTTTGAGAAAGATGCAAGCTTGCAAAATTGAGTAACACATTTTAATTTTACCAATTTCGATTTATCTAAACTACTACTGCTTTCAAACCGCGGTTTCTAGATCAATAATTACGACTAACTGTGGCATTAATACTATATTAACGATGCGAAATTGAGCTAAATAAAAGTATCGTAAGGTCGGAAATTCATCGACAGAAAGGAAAAATATTTTCTATTTTCTAAACTTAACAGCTCTCCTACAAAATTTCATTTTGGTCACTAGGCCCCTTTTACATATACGAATATAGTTTTCTCGGCTGGGTATCATATATAAAAGTAATAATATTGCAACACAAACGAAAAATTTATTCTTAATTTAGAATGTTATGTGTACAACGGTCAATGGCCCTCTTTATCAAACTGAATTAATAATATGATATACGCAAAACTGGATGCAAACAAATAAAAACCTTGTTTTAATTGAATTGGAAAGAGACCGCACGCAATTATATCCACTCTATTTACCACAATGTGAAGAAAGAAATGTTCAATCTGTAAGTATATTCGTGTTAACTTTATGGGAAATATAATAAGATCATTTACCTTTTGCTGCATGAGAATGTTAAGTTTGTAGTTCATCATGTACTTGCTTAAAATAGTCGCTGTATTTTTTGAATTCTGTTCAATGCAACTGGATATTGAAAGTAAAATATACATTTCTATAAACAAAGCTAAGGTTAGAAAAATGCCTAATGGTCTAATTGCATCTGTTGTATTAATTAAAAGATGATATATGAAATATATTTGAGCAGTAACTTGAACAAATGTATTGCAGATTGATAGAAGTAAATGAATTCCGAACAAATCTCGCAAATCTTCGGTTAAAATAGATAACTTATAATACATTCTTGGTAGGTTATTGATCTGAAGAATATTTTTATTTTTTTCCCAAGCAGTTGTGGGTTTTATTGAATTCGTTAATATTTGCTCAAGTTTTAAATTTAAGACGCGAAAACTACTGCACAATAAAATTTCTCCGATGCACACTAAATTAACGACTGTCGTGTACACCAGCTGGGTGTAATTCCAAAAAGTCCATTTCACTATGTAATGTGCACTATTTTCGAAGTATAATGTAAATACTGACCAATTATTTATACATTGAGCCGAAATGCTTCCTATTCTTGCAACTAGAAGAAGGATTTCAGTTTTACCAAAGAATTCCTGTGTATTCATCGCTCTTGTTTTTTTAAAAATATCTATGAAATCGTTCACCAATTTTACAACTCTCGAAGCTTTCCATATATTTGCAAGTAACGCAAGTGTTGCAGCAAAACAAGCAGTTGATATATTTACATACGATACCATCCGCATAACGTAATCATAATTGATATCTCTCATTGCAATATGCACATCAATGACACATAAAGGTCCACCAAAAAGCATAATCACTCCGCTTATTATTGAAAACACAGTCGAGGTCTTTGAAAAATACACCTGCTGTTTTTGTCTGCTAAAAGTGCATGTCGGAAGTAGGAGCAATTTACTTATAATATATTGAGAAATAATCACAAACATAAAAATATACCGGTAAAATCGAATCATTTTGATATGACACTGGCAACGGATTTTCTTTTCTTACTTCTGACCTGACAAATATACGAATAAAATCCCTTTAAATAGTTTGTTATGAAGTAGGAGCGATAATTACACCTAAAATTGTTTTCCCCAATCCAATTTGGCCAATTGTATTTGTGTTTTTTTATTGAACAAGGTTAACTAATTGCTTAGTTCGTATAATTGACATACTAATTGCTTATTGTTTTATGAAATATGAGTTGTTGAACATATTTCGGTAATAAAGTTAGACTATGTGTGTATATTCGACTATCATCTTAAAGTACAAATACATGTCTTTCTAAATAATCAATTTATAAATATGTTTCATGGCCAGAAACTATACTCTGTAAAAGCAACTATTTACTTCGGTATCATTCGGATTTCTCATTTTAATATTTAAATTTATCTAACCTTATATACTAGTAATAAAATCAATTGGTAGGTAATTAATAAGGTGAAGAAGTAATTATTCTTACTCAATCATTTGAGTAATATTTAAGTACTAAATGAGGAATTTTCTGATTAATGAAAATGCACACTTAACTATCCCAAGGGATAGGAAAAATATCCATTATCCGAGAAATTACGAACTCAACCATATAAGTGGCAATGTTGATTAATTAGGATTTGATAGCAAAGATATATTAGCGTTTTGTTTGTTTACTTTGTTTTATTGGTAAATATTGGTCTTTTGTTCTATTGCTGAGCTCTGATTATGAATTACTGTAGTATTTACTTGTAAGATAGTTTAGTCAATACCTGATATCTACCATTAGCATTTATTTTGAAAGTGATTACAATTCCACCAGAACATATTATTTTACTCAAAAAAAAAATTTGTTCATCTTTTGATACCACCAGTGCAGCTCTCCCTATCTATGCTCTGTGCGGAAGAAAAATTTGCCCGATTCGATGAGAAAAATTGCAAGTAGATTCTAAACCACCAAACATTATCCAGCAATGCGTAGGGTTGTTTTAGCGTAACCTGTTGTCGACATAACCGACGACAGGTTTTCAAACTTTTGAGGATCACATCGACGCTATCGTAAATAAATCTAGCGGGACTTTAGGTTTCATTAAAAGATGGTCAAATTGATGATCCAAACATAACGAAGCGGCTTTACTGTACTTTTATCAGACCAATTCTGGAGTACACTAATCCAGTTTGGTCACCTTTCATTACGATTCACATTAATCGTATCGAGGCAATCCAGTGTAGATTCGTAAGATTTGCCCTTCGCGGCCTTCCATGGACCAATTTTCCTTTACTACCTCTACATTCGGGTCGACTTAAACTTATTTCATTGAAGACTCTTGAAAGTAGACGCAATAACTCCAAAATTATTTTTGCATTTGACTGCCAGCAAGACATGGTTAATTCCCCTAAATTGTACGGGTTCGTCACTTGAGGAACCAGAAATTTCATTCATATTACTAAGCACCCCACAAAATATGGTAAGCACGAGCCTACTATATCAATGTCTCGTCCCTTTAATCTTGAATAAATAAATAATTGACCTAATTTAGAATTTAGCTCCATCCAAATTTACAAAAATTAAAAATTACTATTGGCACTTTTGCATATTTTCTGTTTTTCAATATCTGAAAATTACTTGAATTTGATAATGTCGATTAGAATAGGAGGTATACAATGCAATGCAAGCGGATTTTAGAAAGATTGAAATTTATTTTGCAGGTTTCATCAATCTGAATGTTTTTGAACGTATTTTCGGAGAATGCAAGGAGTAACTGCTTTTCTTTGGGATCCTTTTAAATATGATCGATTTTTATAAATGATTGCTGCTACTGTCGCGTATTTCACCATTGTATCTAATAAAGAAAAACGGAGAGGGAAAGAACCATATTCTTATATATTCACATATCTCATTACAACGGAAACATACATGTTTGCCACCATTATTGGGATTCATCACCTCACAGAATATTATCCAAAGCCGTGTAGTTAAAATATAAAAAATCCAGCAACACAGCTCTCTATTGTTTTGTTCCTTTGTTATTTGATATATTTATTTGTTTCTTTTTGTCGGTAAGTAACAAATTACTTGTTATTTGTATGCAGTCTTTTGTACATAACAATTGAAAAATAAGTGAATTAAATATCCAGAAATATTGTTTTACAATTATAAAAATGAAACTTGGAATACTTAAAATAATTCCGAGATTTCTCTTAGTAACTTGTTGCTCATAACACAAATTTTCTGGTGATTGGAGAAGGGATCACACTAACTAGTGTCCTTACTTAATTTTTTGAGTGGAGTGGTGGTGGAAAGAGCACCAAAAGGACGTTCCACTAAAACCGCAAACCTCATTTCGTTTATAACACTAATTGGTGTTTGAGTTGAACTACTGACGGGGACGGACGTGCCGCCAAAAAAATTAAAAATAAATCGGTTGCGAAGGCAAAGTTATTATGTGCGAGTGTCATATCGTCGCTTATACAACAATACCGCGCAAGTAAAATTTGCTTAGTTTTCAGGAGAGACAAAAAACTGCATTATTTATCCATTTTAAAAAATACATGCATGTTAAAATATTAATATAATACACTCAATCACTCAATACATAATATATTAATATTTTAACATGCATGTATTGTATAAAATGAATAAATAATGCAGTTTTTTGTCTCTCCTGAAAACTAAGCAAATTTGACTTGCGCGGTATTGTTGTATAAGCGACGATATGTAAAAATTTTTATTTGATTTTTGCAACATTCGTGGCTTGAAAAGTAACCATTTTTCGGTTTACTGCCACTTGATCACTGAAAATCCTGCAGTTTTTGCACTAAGTGAAACCAAGGTTGTTTCCGATTCTGATATTAATCAGTATCACATTCCTGGATATCTATTAGTGCCGCTCTTCTCTCCTCAGAGGGAAATCGCGGTTTATGTTCTGTCTCCTCCACTAATCCAGAATTTAATTATGTCTGGATTAGATTTAAACTCTATCAGCACATCATTCACTTCTGCTTTTTATATCGCAGCCCGTATATGTCAGACAGTGACACTGTGTGTGCCTTCGATAAGCTGTCTTTCGATATTGATAGTTCTTGCTGGCGATTTCAACGTCCACAACACACAGTGGCTCAGGCGTTCTTCTACCACAAGCATGTCTGGAAGACACGTCGAGTTATTTAGTGAGTCCCTTAATTTACAAGAACTGGTTGAGTGTCCGACTCGTGTTCCTGATACTTTGGGGCACAACGCGCATCTTTTAGATCTATTTATAACATCGCATCCCGATAAGTACTCGGTTTCGGTAACTGCTCCCTTGAACGATTCGGATCATTGTCTTATCTCCGCCCAATTCTCCACCAATTCTCTGACTACCACTAACCTAAATCCCATCAAAAGATTAGTGTGGCATTATAAAAATGCTGACTGGGCGGGACTTAATAAATATCTCAGAGAGCTGGATTGGTGTGATTGCTTTTCTATTAGAAACGTTAACAAAAGCACCGATTATATCTTGAACATCCTATGGTTTGAAATGCATCACTTTAACCAACTAACACCAATTGGTTCAATAATGACTGTTTCGCAGCCATTAAGAAGAACAAGGAAGCAGCCTTCCAGGCATATAAATTGTGTCCTTCAGAGGAATTCAGACGTATCTATAGGGATGTGCGAAAATTAGTCGGGCAAAGTTCAATTTCGACCAGATCGTTGGACGGGTACTTTCGAAACTCGATGTATCCAAAGCTAATTACAGGCCAATTGCACCAAATTCGATCATATCTAAAGTTTTCTGAATCACTCTTCAACTCTCAGTTGATGAAATATCTAGAAAATAACCATCTTATCAACGATTGCCAGTATGGTTTCCGCGCTGGCCGCTCAATCGGAGACTTACTAACGGCTCTAACGGAGCGTTGAAATCATTGTCTCCATAATTTTTGTAAGTCCGAAATCGTCGCTCTTGATATTTCAAAGGCTTTTGATACAGTGTGGCGCCCTTTTAGCCAAACTTCAAACATTTGGTCTGCAGCCTACTCTCGTTAAATGGATAGAGAATTTTTTGTCAGACCGTTCAATCCGTGTAGTAATTGACGGAGTTACATCTGATTCCTACGAAATAAATCCCGGTGTTCCTCAGGGTTCACTTCTTTCATCAAACTTATTTCTTCTTTTTATTAATGATCTTTTATCCCGTACTCTCAATCTTATTCATAGTTTCGACAGCACCCTTGATTTCGCGTACTCATTTGATTCTGTAATGAATTCACGTGGAAATCCTACAAAAGTCAATCGAGAACGCATGTTTAGATCATTAAAAGCGACATTTCTATGGTCCTCGCTTGGGGTAGATCATCCAAAACTCAATCCTGTTTATTGTCCCTAAAAAAGCGCCCAGTTGACTCCCAAACCATTTCAGTCGACGGAGTTAATATACCTATTTATATTTGCAATCGCCAAAAGTGCGCTGAAATGCACAGAGATGTAAGAAATATTTCACCCCACCTGACTTAGCGTTGATCTACAAGTCCCACATTAGGTCTAGACTTGAATATAATTCTCATATTTGGGCAGGGGTCGGACACACCGCATTGTCCGCGTTAGACAAAGTCCAGCGTAAGGCTATTAAACTTATTGGCGATCCTTAAATCTCTGATTGCCTTAACTATCTGGAACATCGACGGAATGTCGGTTGTCTCTCACTCTTCAATCGCTATTTCCATGGCCATTTTTCTAACGAAATTGCTAGCCTGATTCCTTGTAGACACATTACAACGCGCGATACAAGAGTTACAAGTCGCTACCGTCCCTATACTCTCCAGGTCAAATTTGGACGTACCGTCAAATTTAGGAAATCTTTTCTGAGCAGAACAACACGAATGTGGAACAGTTGCTTCTGTTTTTCCCTCGTCATATGAGCGGGGCGTACATCGACACCTCCTTCAGTCAACCATATCCCTTATCCTTAATTCCTTTCCTGCCAAGGCTATGCTTTAGCATCACAGGGCATCCCCTGAGCTTTGGCAACATCATGTATAAAAAAACAGAAGTTTTTGACGGAAGAAATTTTTAAAATTTTGCTTTGTTTTGTTAAATCAAAATGGTTGCAGATATAAAAAAAATCCTCCTGACAAATTATACCAAAAATGTTTTATAAGAAAGTCTCCTTTAAAATATTAGTTTGTTATTTGCAGTTGTAATGGAGGATTGAATTTCTATCACACCACGGTTTCCGTTTTACCGATATCCATTTTCTGGTTTCTTGACATAAACGAACGGAAATATATTTCAAAACAATCCTATAATCAGTATAATACTAAAAAAAACTACATATACATACATACATACTATACAAAAGTATAGTGTGTATGTCAGCAATTCAAATTCCTAAACGAAGCTACTAGTACTATTATATTAAAGTTTTCTAACTGAGATTCTAATAAACAATCAATAAATGATCAAAACACGATTTTTCAATGTTTAACAAGTATCATTTATTTTTTCAAATTGAATTAATATAACAACATAGATTAAACTAGATGAGAGAAGTGTAAAATTTAAACTTCTTTCAACAGTGAAAAGGCCGCATGCGGTAATTTGAGTTTTTTGCGAAAGGATTTGAATGTAAAATAGTTCCACCTAAAATAAAAATTATTAGTCGAGCTTTTAACAATACACATAGGCAGACAAACATTTTGCTGAATTTTAGCATTAAGATTCCACATTAGGTACATTCCCACAGTACTCTTTATATATTCTAAAGTTTGAATTAGTTGTGTTGTGGTATAAAGCAATAAATTAGTATCTACACAAATAATCGCCAAAAGTATGATAGAAGATGGATATATTGTATTTCCTGCATTGACCCACGTGTGATAACCAAAGTATAATTCAGTTATAAATTGTATTAGCATTTTAAAAAGCGCTAAAAGTAGCTGAAATTCAAACAGCTCATTGATTTCTTTAGTCAAATAAAATAGTTTTAAATACATTAGAGGAAGAAAGTTTAATTTCAAAATATTTATTCTTCTATAATTGTAATCAACAGATGAAAAACAATCTTTTAGTTTTACATTTAGTGCTAAAAAACAGTTTGTCAGGAATAAACACAATATATAGAAAATGTTTGTTATAGTAGTAATTATTAAATTGATATAGAGCCAATAACTCCATGAGAGTACAGCTCTGTAACTGTCTACGTTCAGAAATTGACCTAACAAAACAAAATATTGCACTGAAATAACAACAATCCTTCCAAAAAGTATGAAAATAAATTTTTTATCCACAAAGATTTTAATATTTTCACTCTTAATGGTATGCATAATTTTTATAAGAGTATTCGCCACTACAATCATTTTCGAACGTTTCCAAATATGAAGAAATAGTCCAAACAAAGTGGCAATATAAGTAGTCAAGGTATTGGTCATTGCTACTAAAAATAGCACGTAGTCATTATACATTCGTAGAGAACGTGCAAGCATGTCTATTATAACTATTGGACCACAAACTACCACAGTAATAAAAGCTAAAACAGCGTATACAGTCAATTTTTTCGAGTTATATACTTTTTGCATTTTTGAATTATACGAACAATTTATTAGTCCCAATAACTTGCCTAAATTATAAGTAATTTCAACTACGAAACATTCTATATTGAACCATATCCATTTCGAACTAATTGTAAGGTAATTTTTGAAAGATAGTGAGCGAGGCTTGAAAATTCAACGTTTGGCCGAGGTAGTGGTAATAGATATTTTTGTATGATTGACGCACAAGAAACCTCATTATAAAGAAGTTAACGCTTGATTGATTGGACATCAACAAACTAAGAAAATATTCATGAGCTTTCTTGTATATCTTGTATAAATACCTGTAAATATGTATCTGCATAATTTTGATGTTTAACTGACATTTTTATCAATGAAGAAGACCTTTTTTATATTACATAGTCTGCATATTTCTAGGGCTTTATATCTTTATTAGGTTTCACTGACTTAAATTCTCATACAGTAATCAATTTCGGAAGAAGATACAAGGAAATTCTGCTCTACTATTCAATATACATAATTAAATAATCTCCAGTCATTTGATATTCCGTTTACTATGGTTCCATTAAGGGTTCCCGGTGGTCTTACACCCTACAAGACTATACTTTCGAAATATTAAATAAATAATCCGATTTTTAAAAATTCTAGTCCACCGGGTCCCCTTAACTGTGGCAGTTTGAGATTTTCCAATGCGTAATATCTTATTTTTTAGTTAGAAATCCTTAATCAATTTTGAACAAAACTTACGGGAAGAGAAATATTTTTAACATATAAGGTTAATAAATAATGTCAGCGGCTATTTCTGTTTATGACTGTTTTTACGTAAGGAGTGGTACAAGATTAATTTAAAGATTGGTTGATCTGTCTCATCACAAAAAATTAAAAATTAATTAATTAAATTAATTAAATTTGATTGAAAATCAAACCAAACTATCTTTTGCCGATCTTGATTTTTTTTATTATATTTATTTTAAGAGGACCTCCAACCATTGCTGGTTAGATGGGTCCTCTGTGAGGTACATTAACGTAAATGTATATAATATGAACTTATAACTAAGATCTTATACTACTACTAAACGCAAAAAGGTTCGTCTATCCAAGGTTTTAGTTCGAAAATAAAAGTGATTTTTCTAATTATTCAGTATATTGGCAACTTTGTAATAAAATATTTGTGCCAAATACATTTCTAATACAACTTACACAATCAAAATACGACTAAAAGTCTTTTCAAAAATGCAACTTGTTTTATGTGCATCAACCTGCAAAAATCTTCGTCTATCATAAAACTTACCGCAAAAAGGTTCATCTACCCTGAACAAATAATAATTTCAAAGTAAATTGTTTTTATAAAAAACTACAAACAATCGATTAACTAAAAATAATTGTATTCAAATAATCTGAAATTGTATTTGTGAGTTTATTTTTTGACTAGACTTCAGTTTGTTGAATTGAGTTAAAATAACCCGCGGAAAAGCGATACCATCTCATCTGAGAAAGTTAGTAATTGAAGATTATAAAAATAAGAAATCTTCTTATGAAATTGCGAAAAAATTTAAACTTTCAAGATCTTCAACAGTGCAGGGTATAATTATTTTATTCGAGACAACTGGAAGTATCGAAAAAGAAACCGATCAGTAGCGATCACTTATATGGAGTGCCGAGACACGCTTTGAGTTGAACATGCAATCCTATAAAAAAAGCGTTATTCGAAAAATACTGAAGCATTCCAAAATGACTACCAAGCCGAAAAGTAGAATTTCCAAGCTCTGTAATGATTTGGGAATGTATGTCAGCTCGAGGAATTGGTCATCTGTGCTTCACTAATCCTACAATAAATAGCAGTACGTAACAGACTATTCTTCAACGCACAACTAAATGCACTATGGTAAGCAAAATATACTCACAATACGATTTCAAAACATTCAAACTTTTTCTCCATCGTTCGTAGTTTCTTTACAAAAAAATGTTGCTCCAAAATTGTAATTTGAACAAGGTAGACGAACCTTTTTGCCGCAAGTTTTGAAAGAACCTGTAATCCTGTTTTGATGTTGCGAGTTCTATTAGAATTCCTTATATCCTGAAATATAATTGCCACAAGTATTTCTATATAACTTTGCCAATATTAAAAATTCATTTTTATTTTCGAACTAAAACCTTGGATAGACGAATCTTTTTGCGTTTGGGTAGTATATATTCTTTATTAATGTTGGGCTTTGTGCGGAAGCGTTGAAGTTTCTTGGTTGTGTGTGTTGTTTTGGAGGATGTCTTCTAAATTCCCCTTTGATCCCGACCAGGCTCTGTTCTTGTTGATAGATGGGACAAATGGGACTACAGTGAGTACCTTCTGACAAGTTCTGCATCGCGGTTGCGACGTTCTCGTAAAGATGCAATCGTGAGTAATTCTGGTGTCGCCTATTCTCAGACGAGCTAAGGCCACTTCAAAGGTTATGTTGGCTTGGTTTGATGTTTCCCATTCTGCAATAGTTTTATTTGTTTTTGTTAGTTCATCGGTAGATATAGTCCATTCGCGTTCCCATTGGTCGCGGATAAGGTTTATTAGAAGCTTGTTTCTTGGTTTTTATCATTAAAAAATTGATGGTCTCGATTTCTTAAATTTTTTAAGTTATTGTTAATACAATAACAATGCCTAATACGGAATATGGAATGAGTTTCATGTCTTACCTTTTCTAAAACAAAAAGAATCGAAAATGTCTTTCCAAATTTATTTTGTAATGTCATCGTCTTAGTAAATTGATTTTCAACTTGTCTCGGATACGACGTTACTACTGTGGTATAGTTTTAACCTATTATTTCCTGTAGCAAAAGTTATAGGGTTTATTAATCCCTTTCGAATAATGTAGACGAGATATACTCCCCCAAGCTTCGTAGGTTCCTTAACTGCACTAGAAGACTGGACATAAGTAGTAATGAAACAATTATAAAACTTAATAACAATTTTATCATTGTAATGTATTATTGATATGTGTCGTCCAATCGCTCCTGGTACTGGACAAGTCTGCTACAGATAACCAAACTCTGAAGAGTGGGGTGCTCTGTGCTTCTCTGAGGGTTCATAAAAGTGATATACATGAGTTCTATGTTCAGAACTGAAAAAAAAAACAATTAAAAAATTGGATTTATTTGCATATTTTTCAAACAAATTTACCACTGATTAGGTAGGGGATGTTAGCTCTAAATTTCGAGCCTCACTGGAGGCGACACATGGATATTAACTTCTGATAACAGATTACGATTGAAAACCATTGATAGCAAAATAATGTCGGTAGATCGGAATGAACCGGTAATTGTTGTCATCGAATCAGGCAAAGTTTCTCTCTCGCTTCAAGTCCCATAAAGCGTTTTAAAAAATAGTAATTTTTACTAACCATTTACGTTATTTTTCAATTATAAATGCGTTTTTTCTTCACTACAAAAATTTGTATTGCCAAGGCACTTTGTTAAAAAATGTAGCTTAAATAATTTGAAATAACTGGGAGTGAGCGAATATAAACAAAACGGTTGATAGAAAATTGCTTTAATATTGATTTCGATGCATACAATATGAAGTCACGATGATCACAGATTTACAGCTTGCAGTTTTAGACTAAAATTTCAGAATACATACATACATACATTTACTTGTAAATAAGAGAGAAATTCATGTATACAATTTGAATCTACAATGAAATTCAAAAGCTAATTCACAATAGGTTTTTTCTCATAAATAATTCAATTTTTAACACACTTCGCCTTCTGATGACACAAAGTATTCTCGGAATTCTTCCCGTATTTCCTTAGCGTTTCTGCTAAAGTTGTTGTTTTCTTGATGAGCTAATGGCAAAAGATTGTCCTTTGGCATGCCTTCATTTTTTCTTCAACTTCCGAATTGCATTATTTCTGAATTAGTGCATTCTGCATCAAATGTTCCCGGTAGAGCATAAGTATTACTAGTAGACTTATAACAGTGCAGGACATAAGGAAGTTGTGAAAATAATATATTGCTTATACCACGGAATCAATTCGTTCTGGTTTTAAGTTAATTGGGAGCCTCAGTAATCTGAATTCAGTTACCATAATATTACTTAGATTTCCGCCATTATTTTCAGATGGCCTGGTTTGAATTAATCTGTGTCCATACGCGGTCCAATCCTCTTCTTCGGAGACGAAGTTGGAACAAATGGTTGAGCGGCACGACCACCATGCCATGGGTCCCGGATTCGATACCAGAGATCCCTGTGGGTTTCTAAACATTGAATTAAAAAAAAATCCACTTCGTCTTTGGGCTGCTGTCTAGCTCGCAGCAATTCAAATACAAGTTTCCTCACTCCCCCTTATCCGAATTCAGTTCTGTTCAAAACCATGCTAACGCATCAAAGGGTTGTCCCCTAGGCTCCGGCTACGTTGTAAAAAACAAAACAAACAAAAAACTAGGCTCTGGCCACATCTGGCTATTACCCGCTAATAATCAAGTGCGTGAACACGTGTAGTTCTTTATTATCACGACAAGGAATCCACAATGTCAGTCGAAAAAAACATAAACGTCCGAGTTTAGTCAACCGAAGAGGAGTAACATTGCACCAAGACAACGCACATTCTCAAGATCGACCCGCAAAAAACTGCAAGAGCTGAACCCGCCGGATTCACCAGATTTGACTCTGTCAGATTATCATCTTTTTCGATCCATGTTGAGAAACAAAAAATTCCGAAATGTGAACAAAGTTGAAAATCACCTTATCAACAATCACCTTCAAAACCACAAAGGGGCATTGACAATTTACAAAATAGATGGGACGAGGTGTTAAACAATAATAGAAATCATATTTTGTGATTTTGAGTAATAAATAAAATTGAATGTCATACTACAAAATAATGGCTTAATTCCTGGTCCCCCTCATACAAACAAATACTTTCTACCATTTGCCAACCTCTGTAATTGGAAATTCGTTCAGATGCATAAGTATGTTCGAAGAGGAAAGACATCATCTGCTAGCACCACATATGGCGCAAAATGTATTTTTCCCGGCAATGATGGTTTAAAGTTTTTTCAGTTGATTTTCAAGAAATGGCATATTCCTCTGTTTTTCGTAGCCCATATAACACATTACAATGTGTTTTCCGTCTAGGCCCCCCAACACGTTTCGGGAACTGCTATTTACGTTTATAATGAGTGCAAAAAGTTATAATCTGTGATATTCAACAAAGTAGTAATGAAACAAAGACATATCCGTTGAGAATTTTTATTTGCTTTTAAGGATCCGTACAAATATTATGAATAGAACAAAACTGAAAAGAGCGGTTAATTCTGTAACAATAAAAATAAAGAGTTTTGAAATTTTGTAAATGGTTTAAGTGCCTTCTAACTTCAAATGTCTAAATGCTGCCGCAATCCTGGTTTTCTAGAGCCGAATCTCAACGGTTCAACGGTTTCGGCAATCAAGTCTTCGTAAAAACCAGGATATGCCAAGGGAATATAATCTAACATAGACTCTAAGTTGTCTAATTTTGCTTTGGTAATTCGATTTTTGCATTCCAATAATAAAATAATCTCTGATCTAAAATTGGCCAGCTGTTTTCCTTTCTTTAAAATATACGTTTCGCATGGTGTATCATTAAAACTTTTGCGTATATATACCACGAAAGGGTTATCTTTTAAAATACGCACCTAAAAAGCTTGGGAAATATTCAGTTTTGAAATGTTTATATATGCATCGGTGAGGCGATGAAGATCCTTAAAATCATTTTTTCAATTACCAGATACAACAAGATATATTAGTTCTATGAGAACCATTCTGTTATTGTTCTGCCCATTGCAGTTGTCACTCCAAATGCAGACTTTCTTCTTGACAGTAAAATATTCAGAAAGCAAAAATTTCAAAAGCGCTGAACCTATTTCATTGCCTTCTTTGCCTATCAAAGACTTATTCCATAAGACCATTGTTGCGGTATTGTTGTTAGCAATATGAATGTCGAAGTTGTAGCAAGACAGCTGTCTACTGTAAAACATTTCTGAACGCGTCATTGTAGGAATGGAGATTACCTATTCCAAGTCCATATATAAGACCAAAGTGTTGCTACTGGGTTGTTGAGATCACCATCTGCCTGCATGGCCTTTCTAGCATATTCTGCTTTCCGGTGATGCAAATTTAATTTCGCGGAAAGATCGAGGTTTTTAATTTTCTGGTTTATTTTTTTATCGCTTCTGAAAAGCTAGAAATAGTCTTTTCGATTTCTTCAGTAAATTTCCTAGCACGATTTACTTTCCCTCTTGAATCTTTGAACACATTTTGGCCTGATTTTTTCCTCTCTAATCCTAATTCCTCTAATCCTTGCACTTTATGGTGGGAAAATGCAAAAATTTCAAATAAATACCGTTCGACATACTTGCAAATGCTTTCCTTTCCCATCAGGAACCTATAACAGATGGTTTCTTAACTTGGGTCTTCATATAATCCATGGCGCCTACTACTTACGGTGGCTACCTGTATTAAACTAAGTAAGTAGGTGTTTCATTTTTCTTCATCAGTAATTGAGTAGAAGGAATGAAATAAGCTCAGCTTCTGCTCATATGCAAGGTTTTTGCATTCCCACTTGCAATTACAAGAAACCTATGTTCAAACAACCTTGGGTTAGAACTAACAGCTGATAAAAATATTAAAAATACATGTGAAGGTTATTTTTTTGCAGGGATTACATGGCCTTTCTAGTTTCTGTATTCAGCACCACTTGCTGTTAGTTTTTCACGATCGTTTATAACGTTTTCAGAATCCTAGTCCGTCTTTTACGCTGATTTTCTTCCTGCATATTAAAATAAAACGTAAACACAAATACAAGTTACGTTCAAACTTGCAAAGTTGCAACCATTGGCAGAAAAATTGCGTTGGCACTTAGTGCGTTTACACAAACGTTGGGTATGCCACATACACCGTCTTAATGCAAAAATCACAAAATCTCTGAAAGTGGCACTTAGACCATATAGAAGATATACTCTTCAATTGTGCTAGGATAGTAGTAGATGTAAACTTTCTTATAATCATTGTGGCAATTATTCAACTTCCGAATTTGTCTATAATTTTGTTCAAATAAAAAGTGGTGTGAATATTGGTTACAGAAGTAAACATTTTTGCGAGATGAATATCCTTCAGAGAATATTATTCACGAATTAAATGTCAGACGTAAACCGCGCCTAAGAGGGGTTTAGTTTGTTAAATTCACTGCGTACTTCTAATAATTTTCTTTACTGGGAATACTTCCCCTAGTAAAACATCGTTGTCACTGTACAATAAAAAATAAAACCAATTAAAACCCCAAAAATATTTTGCAAGAGTATAATGTAATTTTATATTATAATACAAATATATAAGTAATACTATTCTTTAATTTAAATTGTTGAAGTTTTCTTGAAATTTTTCAAATTGTATTAGTGTAATAATATAAATTAGACTAGTTGAAACAAGGAAAAGAATTAAATCTTTATTGATTGAAAAAAGTCCGCACACTTTAAATTCAATTTGCTCTATTATGATTTGATAGCAAAAGCATTCAATCTGAAATGACAAAGGAATTACTAAAGTCATTCGAAAATAATATTTTCATACTTTTTGTTGAATTTCCACTCTCATAGTATTTGTTAAATAGGTGTGAAGTATTTCTTTTATTCGTTTTGATTTTTCAACTATCGAAGTAGATAGGTAAACGAATAAATAAACATCTACACAAATACCAATTGACCAAAAAATTAAATTTATTTTATCATCGATAGCGTGTCTTTGTAGTTTATAAAAATAATATATATAACTAACAAATTGTGTAAACATAATAAAAATTGCAAGAAGCAAATGAGTTTCGAATAAATTCATCAATTCTTGTGATAAATAAAATAATTTAAAATAAAATTTTGACAAATAATTTAACTCAAATATGTCCCCATTTGTACTATATGAGGGTTTCACTTTTTGTAATCCTTTCAATAGTTTTTTCAATTTTAGAATTAAGGACGAAGCACCAATACAAAGTGAAAACTTTAACACAAATATAATATTTGTCAGTTGACTCACAATCAAATTAATATACACCCAATAAAACAGTACGACGATACTAGACATACCGTCATACGGTGCCAAATAAATATCAATTCCCAAACTAATATACTGACATGAGCTTGCTATAATTTTTCCCAAAAGGCAATACAGAAATGTCTTCTCATTAAATATTTTAAGATTTTGCGAGACCGATTCTTTTAAAATCTCTATGATAGAGTTCAAAAGAACTGCTATTCTCAATCTCTTTTTGATATTTACATAAATTGCAATCACAGCAGTTATATAGTACGAATATCCTTGAACATTTTGTAGAAACAACACTAGACCGCCCAATCTAATAAACAGGATGTTTACTGTTAGAGGACCCATTGAAAAGACAACTAATAACATAATAATGGAAAAAATTATTGAAGTTTTAACTATAAACACTTTTTGTTCAGCCTTATTATAAAATAACACTATTAGAGCTAATACTCTACTAATATAATAAGTTAGGACAGCAATGAAAACAAATAATTTATAATTAACCCACTCCATGACGGTAAACGCAGCGCTCGACTAAAGAAAAATTTCAACCAGGTTTCTTTTAAATAACTATCGATCCATTTATCTAAATTAAACTGATAATTGCTTTTTTGCTTTTCGCTTAATATGTACAACCTTCAGAATAAAACATCAATTTTGAATTATTGTAGAGTATATTGACTTATCTAAATAGATCATCGACTCAGTTTACCTTTGCATTCTTTTTTATTAAGCAATTTCATTGGCTAAAGAGCTTCTGGCAAATGTAGATTTGAAAATTACTAATGACATATTTATTATTTCATTACTTATTACTTTCACTCATTTTGCAACTGGAAGACAAACCGTGATTCTTCTGTGCTTCCACGATAGTTTCCCTTTACATTAAGGGGTTACATACGTTGCGGTCGGTCAAAAAATCGAAAATTTTTGTATTGCTTCATCTAAAAGTACAAGTCCTTAAGGATGCTGAAATAATATTCCAAAGCCTAGCGCATCGCGCGGAATTTCGCTCGAACACATGCTTTCTCCTCAAACGTGAAAATTCCTTGGCCGAGCAGCGGGCGCAAAACGCAACCAGGGAGACGCGAATGGCTCGTAGACAACACCAATTGGACTTTTTGGAGGCTGCTTCGAGTTCAGAACATAGACTGTATGGTCCCGGAATCGACGATGACTTGTAAGTTTACCTACTTTACCGCTATGCTTACAAAAAGTACACTTAAAACTTTAAACGTGATTATCTTGAAATCGTGTTTTTCTAAAAGTCGTGCCGTGAGCACGATTGCGAACAAATTATTCGACCGATTTTCTTCATCTTTTTTTTTTAAATTGTTCGTAATTAATGTAGGCAGTCCGTGAACGAAGCTTTTTTTTTAAATAAATTGCAATTTCAATGATAAGATATTTGCTTTTATAAATTTTGATGAAAACCACCTAAGTAAGGAATGAAATAAATCCATTAATAGAGGTGGTGAATATCGGAAAACCGATCAGCCGCACATAGACCTAAGAAAGGTCCGTTGTGTTACCACAACCGCGGGACCGCACCTGAATGTCAGTATAGGGTTTATTTAGAACCAGCCACAACTGTTAATAATCCGGAGAATCTGCGTCAGCCCTATGTTAGCACTCGTCCAGTCCTCTAAAGAAATATGCGCCTAAAGCTTTGTACCATCTCCTAGCCCAAACAATCGCAGAGAAAATGCTCGTCCATACAATTTCTACAAAAGTCGTTGGTGGCCGAGTGGCCAGTAATGACTGCCACATTATTTTGGAGATCGGTGCGGTTTCTCTGTATCAGGAAAGCCGTTTTCTTAATGTTCCATGCTGGGCACAGCTGCCTTGACATACAACATGTTGTCATGTCAGCAAGCTGAATATCCTTAAGGCCAATTTCTCTTTTTATTGACTCTAGAGGCCGCCCGATCGATGAGCGTTCAGTTGAGAATCTTCCTTTACAAGCGTGTCAGCCGCCTCATTGCCTTGTAGCTCACTATGACCAGGGATCCAGCAGAGGATTACCTTGTGCCTTGCTCCTAAGTTCTGAAGACTATTTGGACACCTGCCTACCAGCTGTGACCTTCAGCGCCTTTATCGACGATTGGCTGTGTATATAAATTCCTCTGTCGCTACCGGCGTGATAGTAATACTCAATCTTTATAAAAAAAGTAAGTGTGTTAGACAACATTGTTATATGTTTATTTATTTTTGTTCGTGATAGTAACACCCTTACCCTCGTATTGTACAGCCAATGTACAATACGAGGGCTTAAGCCAAATTTCAAACATTTTCTTGTAAGCAAAGAACGCTACCGACGCCTTTTTCACGCGCTCCTCTATGTTCTTGCCTAAGTTTACTTTGCAGTCGAGTATGACACCTAAGTACCTGGAATGATTGGTTAGTGGTAGCGTACTCCTGCCCAATTTGGGAGATTGGAAGGATTCAATCATTCTCTTCCATATGGAGAGGACTGCTTCCATCTTCTAAATGTTGACCGGTAAGCCGCAGTTGACTGCCCACCTGTGGATTTTACTCAGAGCTCTTTTCATTAGTTCGCTAATGGTGCTTAGGAACTTTCCTGAGACCAATAAGGCCAGGTCGTCTACATAAGCCACCACCTTCAACCCGTCATCTTCAAGTGAGACCCGGATTTTATTAACTAGTAAAGGCCAGAGTAATTGAGTTTGAGGCACTGAAAAAAAATCCAATATTCGAAATCTCAAATAACTCACAACACATATGTATGTATATGTCAGCCGATCGTTACAAGCTAACACGACGTCTACATCAGCAATAAATTATATCAGAGAACTGTTAAACAACATCTTCTTGAAATTGCTGATTTCTCTTTGCTAAACAAATTATGTCAAGCAATTTCATTCTTAAAAATGTCATTGGATAGGAAACAACAGCAATATTTTTGACTCATTGAAATAAATACATATGAAGGGTCAGCGGGAAGAACGTGCGAAGTCACATTTTTTAAATTTGCAGTTTTTTATGTCATTTAGTGGCCCAAAGTATGTACTTCCTAACCCCATTATAAGAATGGAAAAAATCCCAGTATACAAATTTCCATACAGGGAAAGAACCTGCAAATTCACACAAGTCTCAACACTTTAGAAATGTTCTCTTGAACATTTTTTAAAATTTGACTACGCACGTTCTTTCCGTGGACCCTTCATATACATAATAAATATATATCTGTGTTTTGATTGAATTCAATATCTCCGACATAGAATAGATATTTTTATTTATGCTATGCCTCCGACCTGTTAAGTTTAGATTCCGCCATGTTTTTTCTGAAATGTCAAAAAAATTACTACGCTTATTGCCACAATTCATTTCTTACCATTGAAAATTGCCTGCTATATGTGTTCTGCATTGGCAATTTAGCAGCAAGAAAATATTTCTTGCTATAAATTATTGCTGGTGTAGAGAACATGCGAAAACAAAGAATGTGTCATTTTGCTTAGATTCCGCTTCTGTGTCAGTATTGTGCGCCGATTTATCTCTCTTGTCTTATTTCTATTTACTAAAATATAAAACCCACTTCCGGTTATCAATATAGGAAACCATTACTTGTACTAAACTTATATCTGTTTAAAAAACTGTAGATCTTGATAAGAATTGAATTTAGTCATTGTAATTGACAACAATTTTTTTAATATTGAAAAGTTTAACAACGTTGTTTTATAATTGTTTACAGGAACGATACAAAACCGATATTAATCTTGCCATACAATTGCTCCAATGCAAACCAGATAGTTTTGTACCACAAAAAGTTTCATCGGTAAGTAAAATATAAGATTATAAAACAAATTTTACAAATGATTTAAAATGTCTAGCTTCCAATGGATATTCAATCTAAAGTGTCATCATATATGAGATTAGAAACAAACTCACATTCCGATTCCGAAGGCAGTACGAGCGGTGTTGGTGTTGCAACAGCAGGTTCCTACAAAGTTCTTCCAGCTTCAGATTCACCCCCTCCCATATGTCCATTTCCACCAACAGCAATGGTATATTCAATGAGGGGACTTGGTAAGTGTTAGTAGCTTTTTCGCCTTTTGCTTTTTTTCTACTCTTTTTCTTAGGTTTTGTGTTAAGCTATTAATTTCCAAATGATCACGCTTTATGCACCGCAAAAATAATATCGAAATGCAAAAACACTTTTGGTGTTTAGATTTGCTTTAAATTTATTTAAAAAAAGGTGTGGATATATTTTTGCATGAAATTTAAGTATATTTGCAGGTGAGAGATTTTTTGCTGGCAATAATCTTTTTGTATTATTTTACTTTTTTTATATTTTGATCTTTTTAAGTGCATGCTTTACAAGTAAATAACATTCCTTCATTAATTGTTAAAATAGATTTTGAATTTACGTTTTATTTTATCTTGAATTGTAATTTTAAATTATTTCAAATTTTTAAGAAACCTTGCAGCCATTCCAAATAAGATGTTGTTAAATTTAATAAAATTTTCTTGTTCTTAGTATTAAACCATCATTTTCAGATAATTTGAAGATAACGCTGTATATCCCTGGATTCTATTAGTTTTGATCCACTTTGATCAAGAGTTCATGTCCACGTATGACACAAAATATGCATGGACAGAGTTTTTTCAATTTATTTTGCAGCGAGTGATCGAAGTTTTAAATTTATTACATATTTTAATGTAAAAAATTTAATTTCACTCTATCATCGTATCTTACTGGAAATGCTTCGAAAAAGAAAATTGTTTTTGCTGAAATCGTAAGATGTCCTCATTTCAAACTTTCTTTTTCTTGTTCTAGTAACCTCTAGTGGGCCATAGGGCGTCTATTAAACCAGCCCTCTTTCTGGACGGGTTCTGCGCTAAAACCTTCAACTCCTGCCACGGTTTATCATAGGCAAGATAACGAGACATTATACAGGAAAAATATGCCAAATTAGTTTTGCATTTACTATAAGCCGAGCTGAAGAAGTGCTACAATATGCCAAAATATGATGGACATGTGCGAGGAAAATCCAAATATTTTGAAAATGATTATATACTTCAAGAAGAATGATGTGATGAATAATATGGATAACGCGCTGTTTGACTCTTGAAACATGATTTACTTGAAAATTGTTTTCCATGGTAATGAATAAATCGGAAATGCATTTGATTCGACAGCTGAAATTTTGCCGGTCGGGGTAGTGAAATTTTCTGTTTCAAAAACTTTCGTATATTCTTGCATATTTTAGTAAAGCATTAGGTTACTTTGGTCTAATTGTCACCACTGAACTTGAAATCAGCCGATCTTTTCTCACCCTTTATCATCATTGTCATAAAAGGGACATGATTTGGAAATGCTTCAGTCCGAAATGATAATTCGTCTGACCACCATTAAAAACATTCTTCGCGTTCAATCAATGATATGACAGTTCAAAAATGTTATATATAAAGAAGATTATGCACAGAGAATAAAAAAGTAAAAACCGACTCATCTTAAGCCTCTCATTATTATTATTATTGCAACAGTACAGGAAATTTGTATGTAACTTGTTCTCTTCCTTAGTGCTTAAAACTAACACAAAATAAATCAAAAAAAGATCTTTGTTAAATCTTAGAATTGCATTTATTATACGCACTAGTATGTATACAAAGGATCTTTTTATGAGTAGGTGCTTCATTATGTTTTAAACTCATTATACAGTGCTTAGCATCAGAGAAATATTATTGATGCCTGAAAAAACTGGTATGAATTATTGCTTTTTGCGCATCGATATGTTTCTGCATACATGTGCTCCATGTCGAGAGACTGTCTAAACAAAAAGTGCTTTTTTCTTTCCCTAGCGACGTAGGGTATACATAACCCTAACTTAACTCTCTATTTTTTTCAGCACTTCAGCAATTGTTCCCTATTCTACTATGTTACAAGTAAGGTTCATAAGTTTTTTCAATCCAATTGGAGCGCTACTATATGACTTTTAAGGCTTTCGCTGTTGCTCACTACCATTGTCAGTCTTTCGAATTATCCACGTAATGGAACGATACTATTGTTGTAGAGACGTCACTGTTTGAACGGCAACCACTTAAAACCATTGGGAATGTAACTGATACTTAGCATAAATTTGCTTATATATAATGAAGCTGCGTTAGTTGGCGAGAGAAAGATTTTTCAGTCTCTCGGCCAAAAGCTATTAACATATAATTAAATGATGGCACTTTAACAAGTATTGAAAATGCTTCACATCCAGAAATACACTGAGAAATTCTCTGTCGTGGGTGTCATAATTTTTTTCCGCTTAGTGTACATGTTAAAAAAATTTTAATTGTTAAAAGAAATTTTTAAAGTTTATATACAATGCTTCTTCGCACCCGCGTTGGCAGTTTTGCTTTCTCTCTTTCCAGAAGAACTCCACCCGATGCGAGATGACGGTTGTAAGTGGATTTACAATTTAAAGTGGATTCCAAACCACTGACATTTTCTCTGCAACCTCATTGTCTTTTTATCGTAATCTATTGTCAGCAGAAAACAACCATGGTCGGAGGGATTCGACCCTGGACCTCCGGATTGATAATGGTAGGCCGACATGTTATCACTTACTCCACCGACGGCAATCTTGCTTTGGATGTGCAAGTATAGTGGTTTCGAAGAGGCTTTGTTTGCACTTTTGGAACGCTGCTATTTGAACCTGAATCTTCTGTATAACTTTTTCGTGACCAAGATACGTTTTAACAATAGGTTCACGTAATGGTTTCAAAACGGCCTGGATTCAGTACTATTTGGTCACTAAATACTCTGTCCATTCGGTTGAATTAATCCTTTAATTGCCTTTAATAAGATGAGTGATGTAGTAGAGTTGGCAATATTCCTCGGTAAATATTTATTGAAGGCAAAAGGCAAGAATCGGTGAAGGTCTCACAAAAACCCGGTCTTCTGGTACGGTATAACGACGAGTATGTGAGAGTCTTCCCCCCCCCCCCCTGCTCCTTACCTCTGGATTTTAGACGGAAGGAACACACCTTAAATTCTGTTTTTGCAATCTCTAGAAATCACACTGCTTACAGCAAATTTTCGTATTGCGGATGCCCTCGTAATATCTTAAAATTCTAAAAACAGAAACGTAAAAATAAGGTAATTGTAAGGTTAAGGGATGGAACGCTAGCTATAGGTCCTTTTGTTTCGCTCCAATTGCTCTGCACTGTGTACAAAATTTATGTCAAACGGCGTTTGTTTCGCTGCAAAAAAGTAGAAATTTCTGCACTTGCTTTGGATAAAGTGCAATGAGTGCAGGCAGATATTTGAAATTTGTCACACAATTTCTGTTCACGTACTTTTTGATCTGAAATATTCTGAGTAAAAATGTTAAATAGGAGAAATTACTAAATACCAAGAGTACGTGAACAAGTTTGAGTGGTCTTGGACAAAACCTAAAGCAATAACTGTCAAAGTGACAATTAGTGGCTTTATAACAATACTTAATAAAAGTGCGCAACTTATTTCTTCGGGTAAATTTGGACTAAAATTTTTAACTAGGGGAAATGTTACTTCAGCAATTTTTCCCCCATTTCATGAGTACGTGAACACGTTTGGGTAAAAATATCATAATGCATTTACCCAAAACTAAGTACGTGAACAAAGCCGGTCTTAATTGAAGTTATTTTAATTAATTATCAGACGAGTCACACATAATTTCTGGCATTAAAGTCGGCAATATATTATTTTCCATTTTATTTGTGATATTAAAAAATTGTATTAACCAAAACGCGTTCCGTTAAATATAATTGACAGCAAATTACACTTAAAATGTTCGTTTCGCTGACGTTAGTGTAGGGCGAATTCCTACACGATTACACTCTACACTACTTCTGCACTTTACATGCAGCGAAACAAACAAACCTTATGCTACCACAATTCTGCACTGAAGTTTTTGTGTACACTAGTCGTTGTCATTTAACGTTCCATTCTTGTAATTTAAAAAGTCTGCTCTATAACCGTAACGATTCACATGTAAACTTATCTAAGCTCTAAAAAATTTGTTTGGCACCAACAAAAATTAGGTTGTAGTCGATCTTAGGTTTTCGTTGTTTATCAACATTTTAATTAGCGTGTTTGGATCTAACACAAATAAAAGGTAGGCAGGCTGCACCTATTAGTTTTTGGGTTCTGTTCGATTTTTTAAATGTACAGGGCGAATAGTAATTTGTTGCTATTAGACAAGATATCAATAAGAACTGATACTGCTCGATCTAATTATTACTGTACAAATTTGAAGGAAACTTTAGCTCTAATACGCTGCTTGTGTAGACTCACCTCAAAAATAACACCTGAAATCTTTACTATGAGTGATTTTTATGGCTAATGCTGCGCTTCCCAATCGCAGTGACGACCGCCGTAATCAGATTAACTTCAGGTTTTTTCCTGCTAATTTTCACATCTCACACTACAAATGTGATGATGGGGTCTGTTTTTCTAAATCAATTTTAGCGTTTCTGCTTCAAATCGGAGACATTTGCAATCATACAGCTTTTTAAAAATGTCGTTTAGTTTTTCTGCGGGTTGATCCCATATTATACCATTAACCTGTAAAACTACCGCTACACTAGCGCCCGTTTTACGCCGACTATGTGAGATTGAATTGAATTAATTTGTAAAAACCAAAGTTCTCGCTCGAATTTGCACATGTTTTTTATTATATTTTTTCCTATGCTTTGTGTCCTGCAAGTGTTGTTTCACAAGTAAGTGTTGCTTTTCATCCTGATCCTGTTATAATATGCTGTCTCATGTCTGTATGATTCAAAAATTTCATCAACTGAACTTATGGTTAAATTAATGCTAAAAGTTAATCGGAATTATGCTAATTACTCAATTGTAATTTCCTCTCTACGTATGACATTGTAAATTTTCGAACTGACTTAGTTGAACCGTCTTCCAGCGTACGATACGTACGCTTTCAAGTCTTCGCCCAGCACTCTGAGCAATGTCTCAAAAGACCGCATACTATTTGTGCGTCGTGAATTCATCTATAAATGATGTGATATTTGATTTATTGAATAAAATTATCAAATTTTGTCAAAATATCTCGCAGCCTTTATTAGTATTATTAAGAATTACAGTCTTTTTACATTATAGTGTCCATAAGTCCGACAATGGCAAATAAATTACAATTAATACTTGCTTTTTTCTGGAATCAAAGAACTATTTAAAAGTGGAATTCGTGCAAAATATTACGCAGGTCTACAAAAAAAGCTGTCATGATTGTTGTTGGTCACCTGTGGGTCACTTCCGAGGTCAGAATTGGGCCATCACGTCAGGATTTTGAGATATTTCAGGTTATGTACTCGAAAAATGATTTTCTTGGCTACTTTTGAGGTTATATACAGAATGCACAAATTTTTTTTATCTTTTTTCTAGTTGCATATTTTAATACTACTCTTACCCTTCAAAATAAGCTATTAAGCGGTCACCCAGGATTTTTTCTTGCGAAGAGAAATTACCCAGTAGAAAAATGTATGCTTCAAAGGGTTTTTTTGATTGATTGATTGATTAAATTTGGAGGTGTGAGGTTCTCCAGCGCCGCGGCCACTGGGGCCTATTGTGATAACCCTCTCAACTCCTTATAGTAAGCCGGTCCCTCCGAAGAAGTTCAACATCTCCCGCAGTTGGCAATCATTCAGCCCGCTCGGTACCAGGGTTGGTTTCCCGAATAGGCTAAATCTGCTCCTGGCTACTGCAGGGCATTCACATAGCACATGTAATGGGGTCTCATCCTCCTCCAGACAGAGTCTGCAGGTGGGGTCGATGGCTCTGCCTATCCTCACCAGGTGCTTCCTTAGCTGACAGTGGCCGGTAAGTAGGCCTGCCAGAGTTCTAACAGCCGACCTGCTCAGCTTGAGGAGCTCCCTGGATCTACCCGGCGACGGTGAGGGCATAAGGCTTCTTGACTTCAAAGGGTTAATGTGACTGCTCATGACTTCAAAAGTAGCCAAAAAAACCCATTTTTCGAGTACATAACCTCAAATATCTCAAAATCCTGACGTGATGGCCCAATTCTGACTTCGGATACGGGTTCTATGCAGGAAGTTACTTTGGAAACGATTCCCAGCAGCCCAACATCAAAATCTTGTAGATATGTGTATCCAGAACATTTTAAAAATGTTTCTGTTTTTTTTGGCATACTTTGTTTAAGATGCTAAAAAAAATTAAAAGATTTAAAGATTACTCAGTTATATGGAAATTAGCAACTACCACATGTCTTGTTATACGACGTTTCCCTTATATCCTGCACGCTTTCTCAAAATAATTTAGTATTCAGTTGAACTATTTTTTACTCTATTCTACTTACAATTTTATGTGGAATGGCTGCAATAGTTTAATTTAGAATAATTATTTAAGCTAATATCTAACATTATATTTTTTATATCCCCACAGATGCACAAAATTCTGAATGTACTAACACGGGCGATCCAATGATATCACCTTCAATAATGGTGAAATATTTAGAAGATGAACTTAAAGCAAGTGAAATTAAACATTGTGATACATGTAAATGTTCGACTAAAGATCTTACTGTACTGGCTGATGAGCCAAAAACATATAGCATAGGTACTCAAACAGTTTTACAGGGAGAAGGAAATTCCCTGTGCTTGCGTTGCAATAGTAACTTGAATTCTCCATCGCGTACAAACAGTCCATACATAATGAAATTAGTTAAATCAAGCGACTCAGTTATATCGGAAACTAAAAGTAGCGTATCCGATTTGAATGATGGAGATAAAATTTTCACACCAGCTAAAAAAGATGATCTCATGGTTAATCCAATTTTAAGCCATCACAGATTGTGTGATCGCACTTCCAACAAACAGAATCAACAATTATGTGACACTGCCAAATACATTGTTGAAAGTAGAAAAATTGATGGAAACTTAATTGACTTGATGAAGTACAACAAGTCACCCATTGCGGCTGTTAGCGTTGATATTAGTAACTCATATAATCGCAAATTATCTAGTGATAAATTTTTACACGATGCTAGTCGAAAAAGTGATTCAAGCAATTTGTTAATCGATACGGGAATCGAGGGGGCTGATAATATTTCAATACAGGGTAAAGGTGATATTAGTATCGATGAAAAAAAATCAGATCCTAAAATGCATCATGAAAATGGAAGTAGCGGATATTCTAGCGCTGAAAAGGGAAATCTCCAAACAACAATCACAGGAAGTACTAATAGCCTTTGGAGCAAAACTAGTAGCAGTGAAGGTGCTAAATTATTCGAGAACTTTAATAGGAATTTGATAAAAACGATTAAGGTATTCCTTTTAAATATAGTATAAGTTGAAAATACATAATTTCATCCATACACAATTTACATCATCGTGAAGGCATAAGACAGAAGCATTATTATCTCATATTCAAATGTATGGTCGAACATAATTATAAAAAGAAAATTTTAAAATCCTACATGAACCTGAACAGTTTGATTTTGGCAAATTACGTACAAATACGTCGCGAAAACCATTAAAAGTAATCTATAATTAAAATTATATTAATTTTTCTTAATTTTTTAGGCTGAAAATCCAAAATATCGTGGACCGAGGTTGTGTGCTCTTCGTATCCAGAATGGTTCAAACAACATATTATTGGATAACATTGAATCAGAAGTTACATCCGTTGTCTACACAAGACGGCAACGTTTTCTAGATGAGGAGCTTGATGATACCAAAGATATTATAACGTCTAAAATTTCCATGGTAATGAGTAACCAAACAAACATTCCCAGTTCACATTCTGCATCGACGCTTAGTACAACAGATCAGAAAGTGACAGCACTTAATACTGAACTAGATGGAATTATTATGGAAAATAATACGACGGAAAATGATAAAACGTGTGATGATATTAATTCCAAAGAAAACTCTAATAATATAGTATTAGGATTAGATAATAAAATTCAGGATACCGGTCTCATTAATTTAATGAAATCAACAAACAGTCAGTCAGCTAATCAGAACGATACAAGCAATGAAAGAAAATTAGGGAATCAGGCAGGTAATCAAGCAATTATATTAACAAATAACTGTTTAGATCAAAGTTGTGGTGGCTTTAAGGGAATTAACACGATTTCTGAACATCAATCTCAAAATTTCGATATGATAACGTCATGTGGTAATTCGGGAAACTCAAAATCTTGTACTCAATCTAGTTCAATATCAAGCAGTCGTGATGTTGATCTTCAAGAAAATGCAATTTTGCGACGTCAACAATTAACACGAGTAGCTGAATGGGTACAAAATAATGCTCATTTGGATCACACATCAACTATTCAAAAAAATTTAACTAACAATAACAGTAATTGCAATAACTTTATTCACACAAATAATAATTGTAGTGGTATTCAAGATATTGATAATACACGTTCATCAGTATCTTTCAATAGTAGCTCTATAGAAAAATTGTCCATAGATTCTGGGTACAAAACAACTAAACCGGTTCCAAATGGAGTGTGCGCCAATGCAAGTGGTCAACTTCTTAATAAAGTTTCGTTAAATCCATTATTTTGCCATGCACAACTTACTGAAGATAATAAATTCGTTAATAATTATCACTCTTGTGATTCTATTGCTCAAAATAATTTTTTCGTAAATCGTAAGTATTACCTTGAAGAATTAGCTCAAAACGCAACTCAGCAACAAATCCAAAAGCACAAGCATTTAATAGGCGGAAAGGAAGAATGCAATCAACAAGTTGATTTAGCTCAAATGGAATATAATGTCAAACAATTCTTACTTAAGCAAAATGAGTGGTCCATAAGAAGTAAGTCTGCAAATTCGTCCATTGCCAGTACTGGACAAAACTCTAGTGTAGTCAATAAATGCAATTCGAATAGTTTTGATCCGGCTGACGTAAAAACTCATCCTCGGAGGACAGAAACAAATCTGTAAGGTATTTTTCGTTACTCTTCCTATTAATTTAGACTCAAATGATAAACTTAATTAGAACGCTTTATTTCTCCTTTTTTACAAAGGAGACATCTTTTCACAAATAAATATGTTAGTCGCCTGGGTACAGATGACGATACATTCAGAAATATTAAGAATTAATTTATCAACATTATCACTTATTCTTAAGTGTACCAATACTAAGCTTTCCCGCCTATTTAGCGGAGTGGGGTTTATCAGGTGTTTTTTTTATATTCAAAGTAACGGCATTCTTAGTTTATATAATGTTTATACAAAACAACTTGCGATTTCTTGACTTGTTTTTATTAAAGTACTTATGGCAATTTGATAACCTTGGAAATTATTATTATTATTTAAAACGTCTAGCTACTAGTCTCGCAGACTAAGGAACTAAAAAAATGATTCTTTTGAAATTATTACTACTATTTTAACATTTACTAAGAAAACACAAAATTTAATGTAATTGATCGAAGGACTTGATATCCACAATTTGTGTTTCTGAAAAGTAATTTTATTTTACTTTGTTAACTGATTTCCTAATTTCGAACTTCTGTTTTTGCAATTCAGTCGGTCGATAAAGTAAGTAACAATGTGTCGGTCTAACAATGCATAGGTCCCAGGTTCGAACTCCGTTGACAGTGACCCATGGTTGTTTTCTGCTGACAACAGATTACGATTAAAAGACCATGGGGGGTTAGAGAGAAACTCTGAGTGGTTCGGAATCCACTTTAAATTGTAGGTCCACTTGAAATCGTTGTCTCGAATCAGGTAAAAGTTGTCCCCCCCCCCATGCCCCGCAAGGGCTTACGGGAACTAGAGAGAGGTACTGAAAGCAGTCTATGCAATATACACTACTGATCATAGAAAAGTGAACAATTGAATTTTATGGAATTTTAAAGAGATTTAATAGAAATGGGTGGATAATTAATAATTTAGTGGATGTTTAATAAAAATTAAAGAAGTGTATAATGCACTTGACACTTGAAATTGTAGCTTACTTAACGCTTGTATAAGACTCGACGCAGCATAAATTCCCCTTTTCAACGACACCTCAATCATCAAAATCGGTGCGCGGAGAGCTGAAGAAAATAATTTAATTCAATTGAACTATTTTAAAAATTCCTTAATTCCCTCATTTAAAAATTGGGTAAAAGCGCCCAAAAGTTAAATTTCTGCAACAGACGTAACGGCAACGAAAATTTAAACTCCGCCTCTTAACAGAGTCAATGACGCGACGAGAATTAAAAATCCTCAGCCACCCATGGAAATAATGTAAAAATTCGACTAGAAAACGGTCGTGTTTGCAAAAATTCCTAAAAATAGAATTCAAGCCATGACTCTCTTGGGGTTCCAAATATTGTTACCCACAATCACGGGAAATTGATTTGTGTATCTATTACGTAGAATACACTTATTTTCTTTTACTCCTTGAGCTTGCTTTTGCTCAAATTGCGTCTCGTTTTTTTTTTGTTATGTTTGCTATATAGACCACGAAACCTATCTCGAAATGAAAACATCCACTTTACTCATATAAAATTTACTTATTTATTCCAATTCAAAAATGTAAGTACTGTATAAATTTAGAAAAAAAAGGTATACTCGACCGAATAAAGATATAACCTTAATTCGCCATCCAGTCACCTAGTTTTTTCCGAAACTAAACGTATCACGAAAAATTACACCTATACAAAAAATATTTACTTATCTGGGTTTTTTTTTCCAAAATCTTCCTGCCACGTTGCTTAAGAGAAGTATCTCCCGGCGAAGTCCATGTCCCTCCTTGTCGTTTTAAATTTTACCACTGTTATGTGTAGTAAATTAGTTATTTACACGTCTTAGTTGTTACACGTCTTTTATTTACTTTGTTTTTCTCTTTTTTTAAATTATTGATTAAGGCACAATTTAAATTTCACTTCCCTTGTCGAGGACGTCACAGCCAGAGCAAAATGGATCCAATTCTGCCAACTTAATCTTGTCAGTTCAACGTTTGCGAATTGAAATGAATAGTTCATTTCACTATATGTATCTGTTTTCGTATTATTCTTATTTGTTATCTTATTATTATTATTTATTCTGTACTTAACATTCACTGATGATTTTATTATAATTTTAGTTCTTTATCACTTGTTTACTGTCTTTTGGTCTTTTAGAATTACGGAGTGTTTTTATTTGAGCGTTTCGTTATTAGTTTCTTCAACAGATTTTTTTATTGTATTATTGTACCTGTTTGGTTTCGTTTATTGTATTTTGTTTGTTACTGAGCAGACATGGAGCTTCAATTGTAGATATTGGGAAAGAATATTTTTAGGATAGTTAATATTAGATATGCGGATCCAGTTTTGAATAATCCTTTTTTCCGTTTCGACAATTGAATAGACGATTTCTTTTTTTAAATGAAAATATCATCAATCATGACTGGATGACTTCTTTTCAAATGAAATGAACTAACATATGTATGTATCCTTGGCAATACTCTTACTCATTTTCTTACTAGAATGTAAATAATTTGTAAATTCAAAATTACACACGTCATTTAAATTTGTTTGAATCATGGATAACAAAATATTATCTGTATACTATAAAGTAAGGTATTGTAACACGAAACTCGTTGTAATACACTTTTGGGTCGTCAACTCCTTTCCATGCCCTTTAGCGATCTAACTAACTTAGCAGCGGTGCAAGGTATTTTTAAGGGAACATTTTCACTACCTCCTTCTCGACTTAAACGCATGCATTTTGGGTTAATTGTCTTCAATCTGAGTAAGTGAAGGTTTGGGATAATTACGGTTTGGGTTGCTAGAGTCTAGGATTGCAAATTCTACGAATACAGTTTTAGGCAAGACTTATTAGGAATTCTACATGTTCACACTTTTCGTACCTTGCATTCTCGGCTTTATGAGTTTATGACCCAAGGAAAGGATAAGACAATGCAGACAATCATCACATTTCCCTAAGAGACGCCTGCTTAATAACTTGCATCATATCTTGGGAAAGAAAGATAAATTATCTACATTCCCTAAATTTGTCTGTTTGATTATTACCGGAGCCAGCAGGGATTTCATTGGCTCCTCTTTTTTTTTGTTAAATATTCATATGCATTACAGTATGAAATTTAAAAATCTAAGAGAATTGACTCTACATTACTTAGTGTATGTTCTTAATCTACATTACAATTGTTCCTTGTCTAACTTAACTAATAGCAGTACTCCTTCTTCCGTGAGTTTATGGTTTGTCATGATGTAAATGTGTGTTCTCGTGATCTTGATATTGATCGTTATATCTACATATTTGCTTTGGAAATTGTGCGATGTCACCCCACAGTACACCATATTTAAATTAATGCATCAAAGTAGGTTTTGTAGTTCCCAAAAGTCGTCATCTAATTCTAATTTTAGATCCCCGAAATTCCATAATTCACTGGTCATCCTGAAATTAGTTCTAGCCCAGGAACACACGACATTTACAAGAACCAACACCACATACTTTCAATGACGTAACAACACGTCCCACATATTATCGTAATTAAGAAAACGAACCATTACAAGTGGTTATTACAAAAGAGAGAAAAGTAATTAGTATTAGCTCCTTTATTTTTAATAACTTCTTTTATTCTTCTTGGCATTGATTCTATTCTATTAATTTATTTATAATGTCGCGAGGAATTCCATTCCAAACATCTTTTAAAGCCGTCCATAACTTACTTAAACTACTTATGGGAGTATTGTGTATCTTCCGGTCAGCATAGTCCCATAAATTTTCTGTTGGGTTGAGGTAAGGGCTTTGTGTAGGGCAATCCTTTATTACGGCTATCTTCATGGTGGTTCGGGATTTGTGACAAAGTGCAATTCTGTAAGTTAGCTATAGAAGGAAGTAAATATTCGTGGAAAAGTTTTTGGTACTCTGCTGCATTTATCTTTACTCCAGCTCAACCCGAAGGAGTTTTCCGACACCTTATGACGAAAAGCCACCACAAACCATAATTACTTAACAATGTTTTCTTGTCGGCTGGATACATTTTTTTGTTGAAAATCCTGTGAGTGGTCGTGATTCTTCATCACGTTCAATTTGGTGGAATGAACTCATCAGATCCAACGTCGAAAAATATCTGGCTTTTTCCTAGATTGTCTAAAATATCAACTAATCTGGTTAAAGGGAATTTGTCATCCGTAATTTTTTTGTTAAGTTGACGGAAGTCAACAACCATTCTCCATTTCTTTTCGCCTTCATTGTCCTTTTTTGGTACTACTAATAACGGGGAATTGTATGGGCTCGTCGAATGTTCAATTATGTCCTCTTCTAGTAGCTGGTCTACTTGCCTAGTTATTTCATCTGTTTGTGTTTGCGGAAGTCGATAGTTCTTGATGTTCACAGGAGAGTTGTCATGTGTTGATATATGCTGCCGGTAAAAAGTTATTTACTGTTAGTTTATCGTTCGTTAGGTAGAATATATCTATGTATTCCTTGTATAGTTGATACAAGGTATTCTTTGCGCTCTCATTTAGGTTCTTTACATTTAATTCATCTTTCAATTGTTCAAATCTATCTTTTTCTGAGCTGTTATGCCTGTGTAATTTTTTCATAAATCGATAATTCTTTAAAGGAACTATTCTTAATTCTGGGTCCTTATCATTTTCCGTTACATTTATTAATTTTATATGTTTTATCTTTTCCTGGTATTATTGTGTTTGCAACATGTAGCTCTTCTTTAATTTCATTGCTAAGCACTATACTATCTAAGCACTATACTATTTATGCGTTGTATGATTTGGGATCTAGCAGATATAGTTATGAATTCTTGCTCCGAATTTTGTGTTGTGATCGGTAGGTTAATATCACTACGTTCTGTGCAAATTGTCAATATAAAATTTTCATAGTCTATTTTACACTTGTATGCGATAAAAAAATATTTTCCCAGTAGTCCATCTGTCGCTATTGGGAAGTTTTCATTTGCACTTTATGTTTAAGTTTTTCAGGCCCATCCCGTACATTCACATATTTGGGGAGAAAGGGGGTACCAATATCACACAGGAAAGACAAAAGAAATCACTCTCGGCTGAATTTTCTTTATTCCACTTAGACAAAACAATTTTTTTTTTAATTTTCTTCATCCGGTTGGTCACTGTCGAATGAGATATCATCTAGATTACACCATGGCCTTAAATGATCGGCTGCGTGAACAGAGTTGTATGGTTTTTGTCTGATTTGGATCATGTCGGGGTCTGCGACTACATAGCGGTCGTGTTTAAGGACTGTCTTTACCTGGTAAGGACCCTTGTATCGTGGAACTAACTTTCGTGGTTGGCCTGTAGCCGGTGGTTCTTGTTTAATAAGAACTAATTCGCCCTTCTTATATTTTCTAGGTGGCTTATGATTAGCATTAAAGATATTCGCCTGAAATTGTTGTTTTTCAACGATTCGTTTTTTAATCACTTCTCTTAGTTCACTAAGCGGCATGTTTTCTTTTTCTTGAGTTTCGTGAAGAGCGAGGATTAACTTGTTTTTTAGGATGCTTCTAGGTCTATATCCCATCAATGTTTCTTGTGTAACCTTCTTTAGTTCTTTGAACAATCTTTCCAACACTTCAAAATGTTTCTTGACATCATCACTTGCGACGAGTACATCTGCTCCTTGTAAAAGTTGTAAAATTTTTGACATTAATCGCATAAATACTGCCGATGAGTTTGTAAGGCCAAACGGAACACGTTTATATTCGTAGTGGCCCTCTGGCGTAACGAACGCTGTCAGGTGTGTCGGCTCTCTTCGGAGATGGAAATCTGATAATAACCGGACATGAAATCGAGACTTGTAAATATTTTTTTATTCAGTAATGAATTTAATGTTTCCTCAATATTAGGAACGGGGAACGTTTCTCGGCGAGTGATTGAATTGAGTCGCCTGTAATCGACACACATACGTTGTTCACCACTTTTCTTTTTAACCAAGATTAAAGGACTCGCATATTCCGATGTCGATGGTTGAATGATATCTAAACTTAATAGTTCCTGAATAATATTTCGTAAAACCGGCTTCTGTGCATAGGGTACTCGATAAGGTTGATAACTTATTATTTTGTTTTCCTTTAGAGTAATCTTCATTTCTACCAAATTTGTCTTTCCGATTTTATTCATATTTTTGGCAAAATAAGATATATAGCTATTAATTAAGTTAAGAAGACTCACCCGGTTTTCGTTGCATACCTCTTTATTCAAGTTTATGTCCTCAATAATGACGACTGCTCCTTAATTTCTTCTAGTGATATCTTTAGAACTTTGTCATTGTTCTTTTATTGGTTCTGTGATGCGCATGACACAGGTATAATTTCAAACTGTCCCCATGACTTAATAACCACTAGATCTGCACTATCCATAAAATTTCTTCCGATTATCATAGTAACTGCTTGCGTATAATTCGGCACTACCGCAATTTCTATGTTTTTGTTGATAGTATCCACTTTCACCACTTCTTCACTCAATCCAATAACTTTAGTTTGTACTCCACCAAAACCGTAAAGCACCTTTTTACTGATTTTCATTACTAGAGACAACTTCTTGGCTACTTCTTCCTTTATTGTGCTGTGTCTCCTTCGTTTTTGATAATCATTTCCTATCGGCTGCCTATGGGCCCGTCGATTGTACGCTGATGGATTCTGGTCTCGCGAATATCCAGAAGAGTATCTTTTCTCTTCCTTATATCTAAGTGGCCTGGTTAGTCTTTCATTGTTTCCTTCCAAATCTTCACGACGCGCATTTTGCAACTCAACTTCTTCGTTATCTTTGATTTTAACTAGGAGTTCGTTTACTGACATACAACTTGATGCCACCAACACATTCTTTAGATTCTGGTCAGTTAACCCGGAAATAATATATTTTATGGTAGCCGACTCGGAGAGATTAATTTTCGATGCCAATGTTGTCACGCTGTAAAGATAAGCCTCTGCACACTCTTCCGGTCTTTTCTTTCTTGCCATTATTTGTAACAACACAGAGCTGTCCTCTAGACTACTTGGGAAACTCTTCAGAAGTTGAACTTTTAAGTTTTGCCATGTCTTTATTTGATTTTTCTTAGAATGGAACCATAATCTCGCAGCCCCTGCTAGCCTAAGCGTTGCGTAAAACAAAATTGTACGATCAACCCACACATAGATATCCTTCAAACCTTCGATATTCCTGACCCAATCCTGCAGAGAATGGTCACTTTTTGCTGGATCAAATTCAGGTATTAACGTAGTTGCTTCATTATATCCCATCCGAAATATTTATTGTTCGTTTTGGCCCGAGGAGTAACTACGAACCTCGACGGTGGAACGGAATCCTCTTTTTCACATCTTCGTTCTCTCTCGAGTAGAGCCTTTTCCCTTTTAAGTAGCGTAATCTCCAATTTAAGCAATTCCACATCACTCATATTTTCATTGTTTTTTGTCGTGTCTATTTCTCCAGTGGCTAAGCGGTTAGCCTTACCAATTTGCTCAATTTCGAGATCCGCCATTTTCAGAAAATTTAGAATTTACTTAAGTATCTAACACTAAACAAGTTCACGAAATTATTATGATGTATTTCTTAATTCAGCGATTAAACCTATTTCCTTATCACACTAATTATGCGTTTTGTTTTCTTTATCACAAAGCTAGTAAGTTTCCACTGTTTATTTTACAACACTCACTTATAAATTTGTTGCTTTGGTTCACCCCACACCTGAACTATAATAAACTCGGAGCACTTTAAGAAAATTTCGTTCACGTCAACTAGGCTTGAGCCCTGATGATCGAATGTTCATCCGTCTGAAAGCACCCTCACTCGATCTGATGATCATTATCATCCCACTCTCACAACAACATTCACAAAGGATTAGTCCGTCGTACTTAATTACATTTTGCGTACTGGTACCTGCATTAGACTACAACAAGCGATCCTCAAGCCTAGTAGACAATCCAAACGTCTAGACACATTTTACCAGGAGGGTTTTCCCTGGACTCTTTGTTATTTCACATTTGCGATGCATTTACTTCAATTTCGCTTTATTGCTCACGACGCCGTAGTCAATTATTTCTACAAGACGCGACTGCGCATTTCTCTTCAGTTTGGTACACTTTTATTATTTAAGGCGCCATTGCTTATGGCTCCTGCCGAATGTGCGCATATAATTATTTCAGCTTACTACACTTGACTTTAATAATTGAAATGTCTGCGCCAGTGTCTATAAACCATGAGGATGATGGAGCTTTAGTTGTGCTGCTTTTTAATGATATATAGTACGTTAAGTCTCCATTATCTATAAAGGTTATCTAAGCTAATTTGTTATTTGCTCTCGGCATTCCTAGTCCCTCGGTGGGTGGTCTCCAGGGATGGTTGTACCTAAAAAATTAATTCGTCGTGGTTGCCTGTTTTGATATCTGCCATTTGTTTGGTTGGTATTATTTTGGTTATTGTATTATCTTTAAATGGGATTCCCGTAATTGCGAAAGTTGTTCCGTGCGTAGTTGTTAGTTGATGTGTTGGTATTAAAATGCGTTCTATTGTAATTATTAAATCTGTTCTGAGGTGGGTTTTGTTGAGGATAATTGTAGTTTCTTTGTGGCCGGTAGGTAATGTTATTGTTTCTGTAGTTGTTATTTGCGAATGATGTTTCAGGTCTGCGGGCTTGAGGTTGAAACCTGTAGATTTTGTTTTCATCTGTTTTTGTTTGCTCGGATTCAATTTCTTGTGCCAGTTCAATAGCGTCGACATATGTTTTAGGTCTATTAGCAAACACTGTGTATTTGATCGAGTTCCTTAGACCCAATTTGAATGAATTTAAGGTGATTTTGTCATTCATTTTGGTGATGACTTCTTTACTCTGTTCACCTTGTTCCGTTATCTGAATGTTGTTTAAATCCGCTATTAAGGTGTCAATCTCTGTAATGTACCTATCAAAGGTTTATCTCCCTGTTGGATTTTGCTAGATCATTTTTTATTTTAAGGACGCTTCTGTGTTGCTTGAATGTTTTGCATAATATTTCCTTAAAAGAATTGAAATCTGTCGGTTGCGCTTTATTTATTATCCTGTTTCGTACTTTCTATGAAAGCTTTGTTTTTATTAAGAATTTTATCAATTTTTTTTTGTCATCTTCTGTGCTTCTGCTAAGTTTATGAAATTGTTTAGTTGTTGGGGATTTCCGTCAAATATAGAGACAAGTTTAGGGGCATTTGATATATCGAAAGACATGGTGCTTGCGCTCCTATCACTCGAACTAGCTAAGGTTGTGTTATTTGGTCTTTCTTCACTAGTACTACCGTTTGACTCTAACATTGAGCAATCTAAAATGCTTTTTATAAATTCTGCTTTTTCTAAAATCAGTAATTCAAATTCTTTATATTTTCTGTTGAATTCAACTACAAGTTGCTCATAAATCTCTTGTTCCGATATCTTCACAATTTGAGACTAGAATTTGAGAAAATTCTAGCCTCAAATTGTCTATTTCTTCTAATTTTTCCAACAAGTATGACGCTTTGTACTCCCTTTTTGATTTTTCTTTAATGTCGTACGTTGATCTTTTAGCTTATTAAAAATTTCTTGCAGTGGTAGCATTTGTTTTATAAAAAATTTAAACGATTTTACATCTTATTCATTTTATTGTTATACAACGATTTCTCTTGTTACAATTAGTTTTTTTTATCAATTTAATATTTTCTTCTTTAGATATAAAGCTACGGCTATCATAATTATTAGTATAATCAGAAAAATTAACAAATTAGCTCGATACATTTAGTCCATCATGTTTCTAATTTTTTTATTCCTTCTAAATAATAAAATTTCTGAAGGCCCTCAAAATAAGCGTTTGTTTCCACGATGACCTCTTCATTCGACCGAAATCTTTTACCGCCCAGCCATTTTTTCAGGTTTGGAAACAGGAAATAATCGGAGGGGGCTATATCCGGAGAATAAGGTGGATGGCGTAGCAGTTCGTAGCCCAATTGATGAAATTTTGCCATGGTGACTACACACGTATGCACTCGTGCATTGTCCTGATGGAACAACACTTTTTTCTTCTCTAATTACGGTCGGTTCTGCTTCAAAACAGTGTCAAATCTGTCCAACAGCTCTGAATAATATTTGCCGTTGATCGTTTTACCTTTTTCAAGGTAATTGATATGAATTACACTGCGTGAATCCCAGAAAACTGTGGCCATGACTTTGTTAGCCGATAGACCCATCTTTACCTTCTTCGGTGCACGTGCACCCATAGAAACCCACTGTTTCGATTGTTACTTGGTCTCTGGTGTGGTGTGATGGATCCATGTCTCATCTACGGTAACGAAACGGCGCAAAAACTCGTTTGGATTGCGGCTGTACATCTCCAAACACTCCTTTGAACTTTTCACACGGTGGTGTTTATGGTCCATCATGAGCAATCGCGGCACCCATCGTGTCGACAGCTTTTTCATGTCCAAATATTCATGCAAAATGTGATGCACTCGCTCAGTTGAGATGCCTCCAGCCTTAGCCAACTCACACACTATCAATCTTCCATCATCTAATAACATTCCATGGATGTTGTCAACGATTTCTGGCGTAACGACTTCTTTTGGGCGACCTGAAAGCTCGGCGTCACTTTTACTAGTGCGGCCATAACGAAACTCCGTAAACCACTTTTTAACCATTGAAATCGACGGTGCAGAGTCCCCATAATATTTATCAAGCCTCTCCTTGGTTTCTTTAACGGATTTTTTGCGCAAAAAGTAATGCTTAATCACCACACGAAATTTACTTTTTTCCATTATTGTGGAAGCTTCCTCAATATTTTACAGTAGTCTACCGATAGACGGCACTTAACGAAAACAGTGTTGCCATTACAATTACTGCGAGGGAAATTCAAAAAGTCACGGACTTATCAAACCACCCTCGTACTTTGGCTTCACCACGATAGCACAAGCCAATATGGCTATAGCCACGATTTGAACAATAATTTCTGTCAGCTATGCCAACATATTCCATGCAAAAAATTTCCTCATATACACTTCTTATTTTTGGCTCTGAACTGAACGCTCCTGTTTGGGCTGTAGCCAGCTATAAATGGGGACACTAACACACGTAAATGTACATATGTAGAGACAGCGGGCCAACGAGAACAATACATGGACAATAGAATACCCGAGCTATTTAAATAGCCATTTTGAATATTTAGGTTAGTGTAGATTAGAGTGGCGGCTATCAGCCCTACAGCCGATCAGCCTCACATAGACCTATAAATGGTCCGTTGTGTTACCACATCCGTGGAACCGTACCTGATTCCCCGCTATATCACCCATGCCACCTAAGAAGTACACGCCCATTGCATTGTACCTTCTTTTTGCTAGGCCCGGGCATTCGCGGAGTAAGTACTGAATGCTTTCCACCTCTTGCTCGTCCATACAACTCCGGCAGAAGTCATTCGTGTCTACCGAAAAGACAGTGGCCAGTAATACCAAAACGTTTTGGAGGTTTATCCGGCTTTTCTCAAATCCCATGCCGGCCACAGCTGCCTTGACGGGCTGCATGTGGTTACGTTACTCCATCTTTGCTTAGCGAGCTGAATAGCCTTAAGGTCAATTTCTCTCTTCACTGATTCTAGCGGCCAGCCGATCGATCTGTCAACAGAGGAATCATATAATTGTGATCCCTTTTCCAGCTCATAAACTGCCTCATTCCCTTGAACCAGGGACCCAGCAGAGGGTTATCTTGTGTCTGCCGACCAGCCGCGACCTCACTATATTTGAGTTCAGCGCCTTGATAGCTGCTTGGCTGTCGATGTATAAACATATTTCGCTACCCATTGGTAGGTTTGGGCGCCCGTGTATTAGTGCTACCGTCTTTTCTATGGCCAAGATCTCCGCTTGGAATACACTGCAATGGTCCGGTAGTCGGTACCTACTGCGTATGCTTAGGCAATCCGAGAAGACCCCCGCTCCCACACCGTTCTCCGCTTTAGACCCATCCGTGAATATTTGAAAACATAGAAGTTTATAATGATATAACAAAATTAAAAACCTACTAAGTACAGACAGCTGTCCCCACTTAATTTAATGGATTGTACACGCAATCAAAAGACAGGAAGAAAATGCCAATTTTTATAAAACAATATTTGAAAGAAAACTTTAAATTTACTTTTGCATTATTACTAAAAATTTTCATTTATTTTAATGTAATTTTACAAAAAACACCGATTGATATTTTTTTCTCATAAGAGGATTTAAAAAAAAGTCTCATCAATTGGGACACTTATAATACGGCCTTTTACCTTACTAAAAACACAGAAAAAAAGTGTACACTATCCGCCCCACATTTAATTATGATCGACTGGATCCTGGATCTTCAGTTTTAATACTTTTATTGTAAATGCAGTTAATATGATATCAAATTGCCATAACCTTAATAAATACCATTAAAATTACTTTCCTTCTTCAAATATTCTTAGTTATGTACGTAAATAATAAAAGAAAATATTTATACAGAGGCTTATAAAATGTGTTTAATGATATTAAAATAGATTGTTTACTAATACTCGGTTCAATATACCACGCAAACATACTTGTAACTTACTCTAGATTTATGTGTGTATCCCATATATGTACGTACAGTTAAACAATCTATGTATTCCCACCGGATTATTTGGTTAAATATTACCGTTCGATTGCCTTTAAGTATGCCACATGCTTATGATTTCCTTACATATCACAATCCTAAAGAATTGACAAAGCCATCAGAATTATACAGTTTCTGTTGGTTTAGATGTTCGTTACCATTATAGACTCGTTCCTATAAATATAATAATTCAACAGCAATAGCGCAATTAATAATCTTATAGTTAACATTATGCATTTCGTGTAGAATTAATATGTATCATGTAATAGTAACACTTTAGTTGTGAAGCCCCACCCAAAAACGAGCTTTCTAAGCTTTCTTTAATGCAAGAAAACATTTTCTATAAAATGCAATATATCAACAAATTCAAAAAAAAATATCAAATCAACATGTTTATATCTGCTAAATATCCGTAGACTAGCGAGAAAAATCGAAATATATTTTAGTATCAAGAAAGTGAGAGGAATGAAATATTAATTTTTTTACATTTAATATATCCAATGTATATTTGTCACCAAAAATTTTGGAAGTATCGTTAAGAAGTGTAAAAATGCATTCAGATTTGTTAATGAAAGTTAGCATGTTTTAATTTTTTGGAGGACTAGATAAAATTATAATTTCAATTAAATTATTTTTATAAATAAGTGCCGTGGCATTTCAGTTGTGTCGTTTACATCACTGCTATCCAAGCATTCTTACTTATATATATACAGGAATTATTTTATTAAGAAATAAGTACTTGAGTACAGTTTTAGCTCACAAATCATAAAAAATTCAAAACGTCTGTGTTATCTTTTTATATTACAGGTTTAGTTTAGAAAGATCGAATTGATGAGTATAAACCAAATGAGGCCATCATTTCTTCACAATGATGGGAAATATAACTAAACTCATCAGTACAGAAAATGGCATATTCTTTAAAAACTGTTAATATGTTACTATTCTTTGTTGTCAAATATTTTATTATTTTGTAAATTATACTTCTTATTTGTGTTGCTATTATCCTATTGTTCCCAAACAATTGCTAGATACTGTACAGTAATTTCAACTAATAAAATCAGAACAGTGTTGTTTAAACAATCAAGACCCGTCAAAGATATAAATATATAAAGTAAACAATATTTATTAAGGGTAAAGCATGTTAAATTGCCGCAGAATTAACAAAAAATAAATTAGTAAATTTTTTTTTTTCGCGGTTGCATCCTTACTCACTAGACTTAGACTTCAGATCTTCTAACACCTCAGTTTCGTTCGCATCAACGTTATTTTGTTCATAAAAACTGAATTGTGTGGGGCTATAGGTCGGTCATGCAACATTAAAAGTCCATTTTCGTCATCATACATTTATTAGTATAAGTCATTCTTCAACGTTTCAATGGCTGTCGCCATCATCATCAGGAACTGGTAATGAGAGAATCTTAGAACAATGTTCAATACAAAAACAAACAAAAGCTACGGAAATTACCACAAACTTTATATGTTCAGCTACGCTAAACCTCAGTAAAATAATTTCTGAATGCTTCAACTAAACACTCATCATCTTGCCGATGTCACCCCGCTTGAAAACAAAACCGCAACTGCACCAAGACTCTGCAATATAGACTGTCAACTGTAAAAAGCTATCATGTTCTGTCATTTTAACTTTTGTTTTTTTACATCTTCTAATAGCATTAAGTATATGGAGTTGACACTTTTAATGTCTGTTCTTCTGTTGGTTGTGTTTATGTGTAGGGCCTTCCATCTCTTGTCGCGAATTCTATCCGTGCATAATACCTTGACGTCCTTATAGTTGGGTGTGTGATTATTCTGTATGCAGTGGTCCGAGAGCGCCGTCTTATTTGACTTTTTATTTCTTTCTTTCTTTCCGATCAATGTCCCTTGATTCTGTTTTTAATGTTTGGCAAGTGGTACCAATGTAGCTTAATTTGCAGGTCCCCTTTTCGTTCCCTCCGCAAGGTATTTGATATACAACGTTAGACCTGTCTTGTCTTTGGTTTTTGTGAAGAATTTGTCAACCGTTCTTGTGGCCTTAGGTGCCAAGCATATTGCTTCATTGTATCCCTTACATAGCGCCTGCAATTTTTCGGTCAGCCCTGGGACGTAGTTGACTGCTCGAAATAGTTTTCTTCGTTTTGTCGCCTTGATTTTAACCCCACTCCCTTCACCCCCCTCCCCCTTCCTTTTCGTTGCTTTCGTACTCCCTTTTCGCATTCCAGATCAGTGTCTTTTTCTTGTGTCTGGGGAATCCGTTCTTTATTAATATGTACCAAATCATCTTGTCGTTGGACCTATGAAACCTCTTGTCGCTGCCTCCACGTTGACTTGTCTCTTGAGGCCACTTGATCTTCATGAGAAGTGCCACTTTCGTCATTATGGTCTATTTGGCTCTGTTATTACACTTTTGTCATATATCCAACTTGTTATTTCTTGCTGGTTAAACTGTTCATCTGGCTGAATATTTGCTAGTAATTGCTGAAAGTCGTGGAAACTCGATCGTAATTCTTGTTGAAGTCAGACAACGGTCTCTCATCTTCAAGTATTTTTAGCTAAGAATTACACTAGATCTTACAGGATTGTTAGATGCCGTCAAAATATTTTGTTCTGAGTTATTAATCCTAAGGACTGGTGAGTGCTGTGAACAGAAGATCACTCAGCCAGCTCCACCAGCTATATTTATTTCAAACAAATCGTCATATTCAGCAATAATCGAGATTAGTAATTCCTGACCAATCAAAATGTTCGTTAAAATTTCCTAAGGGAAAAATGCAGTATGCTATTGAATCTCATAAATAGATACGCCAGTTTTATTGGTTAAAATTGGTAACAGTTCAAATTCCTTCAGAAATAATCTGTTAACGCACTCATTATTGGCCGTGAAAATTTGAACTGCCTTTCAACTGGGTAACAAGAATATGAAACATATGTTGCGTAATTGTCAAGAAATTCTTTTGACAGAATTTCTTGCTTGAAAAATTTGACCACTTCAAAACAAATCGTGCTGGAAGTATTTTGGAGAATCACTAACAATTATTAGCAATTTTACACTCTTTAGATTCACTCAATTTCTATATTTCACAAGATATGATTACAAAAGATTACTTAAAATGAGGCCGATATCTCGTATTCGAAGTTGAAAAAACGAATGCAAGTCTGTCATCAATTTTGTCACGTTCGTGGTTCATAATCTCCTTCCTGTCATCCAGGTAGCTTCGGAACTATATATCGCTGTATGACGATCTTTTGCCCTTCCGGCCTTGTATTAAAGGCCAAAAACTATGGTTTTAAAAAATATCAAAAGTCAAACGTCAAAGCGTTAACAAACCATCCTGATTGAGCTAAATTATATTGCGTTTCTTTGGGGATCCTTTTTTCTGTTCCCCGGGATCGTTACTTATGTGTAGTTGCCCCAGAAATTATTTCGAGTACTAGAGAGATCTCAGTGAGAGAATCTACGAGTCTACATCATCCCTCTGGTCGCTGAAAGGAGTCTTGGAATATAAAACAACAGGAACATTAGTCATGTGTGTAAATTCTGTACGTGGACTAAGCATTTTTTCTCGATGGCAAAGTGAAAAAATTTGGCCCCTTTATTTTGACAGGTGACACTGTTTCGCCTTAAATGTCTATAGACGGCCCATTAATGGGAGTACTTACACTTTAAGATAAACGGGTACCTATTACTTCTTCTGACAGAATTTCATTTCGTTGGAATCCCTATTTAGTTTGCTATTTCATTTTAAACGACACGGTATTAAGAAGAAAAACATTTACTGAAAATATTGCAATCAACTGTGAGTTATCAACCACAAAAGAGAATTCTGCCGAATTTTTGTCCACACTCATCAGCATTTGTAAAATTTGGGTAAGAAGGGAAATTACTAGACTGCCAAATCTCTTCAAGAACAAAAGTAAGCAGACGCAGTATGGACGAAAAGTTTTGATTTTATGTAAAAGCTCTCGAATAAGCAGACAGACCTATAATCTGCCTAAGATCACGCAGATACACAGGAAAGCTTGGGTCTTATTTTAACAAAATTATCTGGATAAATTCACGTTCTTTCATTTGGCCTTAAGGGGTTACATGGGTTTTGAAGAGCAAAAAAGACATATTTTCTCTGATTTTTTTAATATAATAAAAGAATTATTTTAGTCAAACTTTAAGAATATAAATGAATAACATTTCAAAAATATGTTATGACATTTTTATCCAAAATTTTGGAAAATTCAGCCGTTGAGAACTGGTTTTCGGAGACCCCTTAGAAAAAAAGTATTCCCGCGGTGGTTAGTCTGAACGTGCCTGAACGAAGGGTTTAAAAAGAAATTGAAATTTGAATTTTCGGCAGAGTTGTTTGCAAAAAAGTATAATTTTCGGTAAAATCTAGACCCTGTGTTGCCTTATAAAATAAGGAAAAAAAGATCTTCCGTTCAAGCACTAGTCAATTTTATTTACAAGTAGTATGCAAAATTTGAAAGGGATCGATTTCAAAAATACAGTTTTCAGAAAAAAGCGATAAAAGCTTAAGTATGCATAAAACGAAGAAAGTTTTTTTTAAACTTACATAGAATCGTCGATTCCAGCTCTATAAATCAGAGGTCCCGCTACAGCTGTAATGTGCAGGGCATCCTTTTACTCTTGCCTTAGACGAACTCTTGCCTCTCGAGTTCCAGCCTCGGCTATGAGTATGCGATGTTCATCTTCTTTCCACGCAAACTCGTGGCTATTTCGGCCAAGTTTGATATCCATACCGCGCAAAGTAATTAATAGAGCTGAGGTTCGTTCATTGAAAGTCCAGGCAGCGATTAATGCAGCAATTTCAACTACTTTTGCAACAGCATGAAGTATTTTTGGAATGATTTTTCAAATGAGTTGGTGCAGATTCTCATTATTGTTTTGCGTGAAGCCACCAACACACCGCTATAAAAGCACTGCCTTACTAAGGTTTTCATAAATGGGCTTGATAGCTGATTATGCGAATTCATTTTACAAAAAAAAAATTGTAACAACTCACAACTCATTGTAACATAATCACATGGCTTAAAAAGCAACGCCAAACTAACTAACAAACGTTTAAGGATTAAAAAAAGAGAGAGAAACAGTAGTTAAGAGGCTGCCTCGATATACAGCTCCCAGCCAGTGGAGCCGAATGGCAGGAGTTTCAAAACACTCTCTTTCCTAGAGTTTTACTCCGATTGGCTTAACAATTTTGGGAAAATTTCTCGATATGTTCTACTATTAGATAAAAATAAAAATAAATATTTTTTTTATATTTAAAAACCCATGTAACCCCTAGGAATAGTGAGAATGGGGTAAATTTTGCTATTGTGTTTTTAACGCAGCCCAAGTCCATGTTCAACCCTATCATAGCTATGGCCAGAAATATGTAAGGTAAGAGAATGAGGGAAATTATGTGTTATTTTTGCACTGCTGCGAGGTAGACCACAGGCAAGAGACGGTGTGGATTTTTTTTTTATTAAAATAGCAAATGAAAAAGTCATAGGTAGACCAAGGCTCGAACCTGCATTCATGGCGCGGTGATCGTGCCACTCAACTAGTAGTTTTTTGAAAAACTTGATTTAAATAAGAAGAAAGCAGATCAGGTCAGATATTTCCACTGTAAATTCGTCAATTTTGCGAAATTTTGAATAAAAGTTTGTGAAAATATTGAGCTGCGATAGTACTACCGAATAAAATATTTTTTTATAACTTGATTTTTCAACCAACCTAGGTGTATTTTGTCTGCATAGTCCTGGAGGATCATATTAGCTTGAAAGGTGCAGACTTCGGCCATATATTCAACATCAATTTCATTCTTAAAAAGACATTTGCTTCAAAATTTCAAATGATTTTATACTTATGGTGTTTTCATTTATATTTTAACTAACATAAAAAATTAGCTGGATACTGTTCGAAATGATTCAATGCTATTCGTATAATAACATAACTAACTTTACAATACATTGCAACAAAACTTAATTACTAATTATTATAAAAATAAAATATTTTAACTAATCCTCCAGAAAAACTGCGTCATTTCTTGCTTCGACACATAATTTATCAGAAAATTGTAACCACTTAAGATCGCGCATAATTTGTATGTGTAGCTAGTTAGGAATATTATGAAATATCGTAAAATGTAAATTTAATCATCCCGAAAAGTGCTATAGTTTAACACACACAAAATTAATTGTAAATATTATATTAATTAGTCCCTGTTTTATTTTTTAAGAATATAGAATTAATATTCGAATTTAGGCCATATCCATTGCTGTCATTACTTTAAGCTAACGTCTAAAATTTCCAAATTGCTTGTATAAGATAATATGCAAATCAATGCTGCAATTATATAAACGCCCCTCCCCCACCTATGTATGTATTAATAGAAATTTTTAAAGAGAAGTTATGTAGGTTGATTGAATATAGACTTTTGTATGGAAAATTTGGTACAAATGTTTTAAGAATTTGCATGTAGATCACATTTACATAAACATAAATTTGTTTTTGAAAATGTTTAATTTGCCATTGTTTTAATAGGCGTACGCTTTATAAGAAGTCAGTTTGGATTATTTACATATGGATATTGTTAGAATAAATTTAAATGAGACATGTTTATCGCTTGCATCACATTGGGCGAACATGCGTGTATTGTACGAGAGTGAAATTTATACCTGCATAATATATTTTTTATTAATGTACAAATCTACTGAGATATTTTTTGTCAAAGGAAGAATTTATTTTGCGCTTTGTTTTTATATTGTTCATTTAATTGTTTACAATTTCCTTTTAAAGGTTAATATAAATGTCGGGGAGTAAATAAATGTGTTTAAATCCATAAACTAGTTTTTATTGACATAATTTAACTAACCTATTTTTAATCGTTTGCTTAGCTTTATTTATTAATTTTTTGCTTGAGGAGTGAAAATTTTTAAAAGACACCAGGAAACACTCCTCTAGGGAATTGCCGAATCAGACCACTTTATCCGGATCCCTTTTCGTCTCTAACCCTTGAGATCTCAGCGAGAGAAACCCGGATCAATCCAGTTTTCTTCCCTCAGCGCGAGCATTTGCTTATAAGACACCTCTGTCACTCTTCTTTCTTTCATCCAGTGGTATCCCATCAGCTTTCTTCTTCTGCTTGCTAATGCAGGACACTGGCACACTATGTGTGCCGCCGACTCTTGCTCCTCCAGGCATTGCCTGCAGATATCATCCTCGAGAATGTTCATCTTCTTTAGATGACTCCTGAAGTTACCATGACCTGTTAGTAATGGTGTCAGCCATCTCAAGGTCCTACGATCCATATCCAGGACTTTCATCTGTTCAGCACTTCTGGTCGCTACAATCGACATCTTAGTCTGTCTACACGAGTCCACGGCTCCGGGCCTTGGAAACTCGAAGCAGCTCCTAGTTTTGCCAGTACGTCCGCTCTCTCATTTCCTTCGATCCCTGCGTGTCCTCGGACACACCAATGTCATCTCATTTGACGAGGCACACGCGTTTAGTTTACAGACACACTCCAAGGCCAGCGCTGTGTTGAACTCTGTACGGTCCATACACCTGATCACCGCATGATTATCGAGTGCCACCACTATCTTCTTGCCCCTCACCCGACTATCCAGCAAGTAATCCAGTGCGTAGACCAGAGCTAGCATCTAGGCCTGAAATACTGAGGTGTATGCCCTCAGGCTAAGCTGGGTATTCAAATTTAGGTCCTCACTGAAGATTCCTGCGTCTGCTCTTCCATCAATTCTGGATTCATCCGTGAAAATTGTACCGTCGGTTAGACGGTTTTCAGGGAGGGACCTATCCTTTCGTGGTGTCTATCAATTACACTTACTTTGCTTATACCACCAACAGGCGTTCCGGTATCTTATCTAAGACAAGTTGCAGTATTTTCCTATGCTCTTGGTTATCTCGAAATCTGTACCAGTTGGCGCCTCGATCCCTGCGAAGAGCTGCTCAAGCAGCAGTTCTCTTCAAATATATGTCTAAAGGCAGCAAACACAGTATCATCTCTAACACCATTGTCGGTGTGGTTCGAAAGGCCCCTGTTATCCCCAAAAACGCTAACCTCTGAACCTTACTCGATTGACTTTTTACGGTGGCCTTTGAAGCGCTTGGCCACCAGACCACCGAGGCATATGATATAATCGGTCTCACCATCATAGTGTAGATCCAGTATGTGGTCTTTGGCGAGAAACACAACCTTCGCCCACACACCCTCCTACATTGATGTAGAGCCCTGTTCGCTCTTTGGATTTTCTCCTCAACATGTCTTTGCCAGGTAAGCCTTGAACCTAGGACTACCCCCAGATACTTGACCGAACCCGAGACCATAAGTTCTTCCCCCAAAGAGTTCTGGTCTAAAGTCGAGATTCTTCCTTTTCCTAGTGAAAACGATTAGATCAGACTTCTTTGCGTTTATGAAGAGCCCCCGTTCCACACACAACTGTTTCATCACCCCCATACCTCTCCATATGATATCTGCTACGGCGCATATAAACTTGCCCCTTGCCATAATTGCTATGTCGTTGGCATACCCACGTTATGTATGCCTTCTTCCTCAAGTCTACGAAGTAATAAGTCAACAGTAATGTTCTACAGAATGGGGGATAACACTCCTCCCTGTGGACATCCTCTACCCACCCTCCTTCGCAATCTCGATTATTCACCTCTCTGGATGTTTATTGCTCTTGTCTTTAACATATTGCCAATCCGTCTCATACGGTAGGATTAGTTCCACTTTCGACCAGAGCATTCGACCAGAGCCTTCCGAAGTCTATATTGTCAAAGGCTACTTCAATGTCCATTATTGCGGCCATCGCAATGCCTTTGGCATTTAGCTCTTCTACCACTCGCACCACCTGATGGAGTGCCGTTTCGGTACTGCTGGTTCCTACTTAGTGGATGACTAGCCAGCGTAGTCCTTACCACTACCTTCAACAGAAAAGAAGACGTCAGGCTCATGGGTCTAAAGGACTTCGGCTCAGTATAGTCCTTTCTTCCCGGTTTTGGTAGGAATATGACCTTAGCCTCTTAACTTACTTTTTAACAGTTGTACTTATTAGTGCTTAGTTCCTCACTGCTTCTCAGTGTAGTAACAAAATATTTCTTATCATCGGTGGTTCAGAAACACGTATGTGCAGATTTTACTAATTTAGCAATTTTAATATAATAGAATTCGTATTGTAGTTTCGCACCAATCAGTAATTCCATCTATAAACAAAAAACGTTAAGTACTTAATACCTAAAGTTTAATAAATTTAACGCTCTATGTACAATTGTACATGATTCAAGCGAAGTCAAAAGAGGTTTTGGGAGTTTTCTGAAAAATTTTGAACTATACACGTAGGATAAATCGTAAACCACCAACGTATATGTATATTAACCATCTCATAAAAAAAATAACCCTCTCTTTTAGGATGCACAAGAAAGTGCTCGTTACAACCTGCGAGGAAGTAACAGCTAAGAAATAAGATCATAAAGGAGACCATTCCAACAACTTAATATCGCATTCCTATTTTGAACCGATTGATTGGAGATTTCATCGCACAGTCAAGAATCCCATTGCAGGCATGTAAAACTAAATTTCAATAGGGTTTTAGAACGTAAGTTTAAAAAGAAAATAGTATGACGCTCTAAACAAGATAATATGTTGTACTTTATATAATAAAATATTTTTCATGTTTATCGTTAAGCGACAAACATTAAATTATTATTTTCAGTTTTTTACCAATCCCAGGTTCCATACTTAGATAGGTACTGCACTCCGCAGGGATGATGACCGATAATTGTAAATAATTATGGAGCTCTTTTCAAGATTTTATCGGTGATTATGTTTTATAGAGTTGTTTCTGTTCTACTACTTTTTCAAAATAGTTTTCCCAGTCGAAAATTCGTTAAAAAAGTGAGATTGAATTGAATTATTATTTTAAGCTAAGATAAAGGTATCAGTAGTTGACCACTTAAGAGCGCTTTCAAGTTAGTATGGAGTTTTCACCTTTCAATTTTAATCAGAGCAAGGGCTTAAGGGGTTCAGAAATTAAGTTGTGTTTCTAAATAAAGGATCGACAACTTGTATATTATTTTAATTGACTATTAGAATTAAGGAAAAAATTAAACCAAGTAATTACTTGTCCCAATAATTGCCCATCGGTGAGAACGAGAAAATTAGTAGATGACCATGTGCTGTATCAGTAATTGACGACGTTGGAAAATAATAATATAACGAGGATATAACTCTTGGTAAAAAAGGTTAAGAATGATTAAGCAATTTTTTTATTGAATATTCAAAAAATAAATCGTTACAATGAAAACTTCAGTAGTTAAACAAGGTGACACGCTTATTTCCAAGCAAACTCCAACTCTGGAAACTGAAAACACATTTCGGGTTTTGCTAACTCTCTTAGGTTCCTCAATGTGAGAGACAACTGAGACCTACTGGTAATTTAGAATATCCGGCCTCTTTGGCCACTTCTACGAACGACTAATTTTTTTCCATGGATGACAGCGTAGCTTCAGTTTCAGCGACGTTCCGTATTTTGCCGGGGAAATATCATTGTACATGATGGCAACGAACTCTTCACTTTCTGCAGGCATTGATTGATTTTATGGTTAAAGAGACGCTGAGAGGGGAAACGCTTATGGTGAGTGCATCCGACACGCGTAGTGCTTACTGCAGGCTTTGAAGGGAGTTTATGGGCAAAGGGTAAAGAGCCGCTGTGAGGGGAAATAAACGAATCGACTCTATTTTTCGCGTTGCTTTCGCGCACACAATTGCATTAAATTTCAGTTGACAGAACAATTTTAAAGCGGAAACAAATAATCATTCGCACACATCAAAGGTAACCTGCCAGTTAACAAACCCGTGTAAAGTTGGGCGGGCTATATGAATCAATTGTAACGTACCTAGGCTCATTAGATTTGTCTGAATTTGCTTATTTCTCTCAAGTTCATTTCAGATTTTGCTTATCCTTCGTTTTTGCGCAATATTGCAAAAACCGTGCGAACCGATTTAATGACTAAAACTCCCTTAAAAATTTCCCAATCTTGAATTTCTACAAGTCCCCTCGAATTTGCTCACCCTTTAAAAGCAAAAAATTTGGTCAACTTTTAACCATTTTGGTCAGCGGTCATTGTTAATTAAGAAAGTAATTGACAAAAATCGGAAAAGCACCTGGCCACAACTGTAGACTTTTTCTTGAGAAGAAAAACTCTTCTTCACTTCATAGGCGAGTATCCCGCCATTGGTAGACGTAATTTATCTATACCTATTATAACGTATCTGGATCCAAAGACGTTAAAAGAGAAATTCACTATATGAGTGTTTGAACCTCTTCAACGAGATCAGCTTGACTTCAAAATTATAGAGTTAACACAATAGGCCTTCCTTATCGCGCTACTCACTTCTCCACACTAACTTACTGTTGGAAGAGGAGCAACTGATAATGCATATTCCATAATTGGCCTGACGAAAATAGAATAAAGAGTTTCGTCCAATTTTTTAGGCCACCCTACAAAACCCGAATTTTCATTTGGCTTGTAAAACATTGCATCAATGTTATCCTCAATTAAAATCGGGCATTTGCCTACAGTTTTTTCCAACGTGGCAAGTGTACATACGTCTATGGTAAAGTTAAAGAATAATTGATTCCGTTTTCTGTGCACTTGACAATAATAAGGGGTAAAAAATTAATACAGCACCAATTATAGAAAGTGTTAACGTCAGAATCCACAAAAGTGAAGTCAGCTTCATTTGAAACCGACCGGAGGTCATTACTAACAAACATCTACACAGAATTACAGGCTATGACGGGATAGACGCAGGCAAAAATGGCACACGCTAAGGAAAGAGCCAAGCAACCTCGCTCAACAGGCTCAAGATTAGAACCCACGCGGGCCCCAAGGAAGATGCCGAATTGGACGACCGCGCAACACATGGAGAAGATTCGTAAAGAAGGAAGGCGCACACAGATCAACAAATCGTGGCAACAGGTAAAGCGTTGGCGCAGAACTGGACCAGGTGGAGTTTTAGGTTAGTAGACGCCCTATGTCCCACACGGGGTTAAAAAACCCAGGGAAAGAGCGTAGCACAATATTGTGATATATCATTGATATGAATAATGAAAAGCAATGACTCCAGATGGTTACTCTGCGGCACTCCCAATATTCTCCGTCAGAGAGATCGCCGCGTTATTAAGGGGTTATATACAAAGTTGAGGGGAAAAAGTGAGCTAAGTTGGTGATTTTTTTTAAGGGTTTTATGCAAATTGTATTAGAAAAAGCGAAAAACAATTTATTGGTAGTACTATCGAAGAAAAAAAAACAAGTTGAATTATAAAAAAATATTAAAAATTGTCGGAGTTATGGCCCCTCTCCCGAAGCGCGTTTTTTTTGCAGAGGCTTGCGGTGAACACTCCAAGGCGAACCGCTTAACTGAAATCAAAATAGTAAAAAAATTATTGTAGAAAAATGTATTGTGGTGTACTTGAACGGTTCGGTTCCCGAAAAAAAATTTTTTTCCAATAAAAAAACTATGTTGACAAAAAAATCCATTTTTAAGATGTTCAAAATTCTAAACAAAAATTCATTGCAAACAATCGCGAATTTTGAGATGAAAAAGGAACCGTTCAAGTACACGAGATTCTAAATACGAACAATTGAAAAAAAAATTATGAAAATCGGTTGAAAAGTTTTTGAGATATCACGTTCACCGCAACGGTATTTTTCAAAAAACTCTATTCCGAGATCATCGCGTTTAAAGTTTTTGGACGCCGCTCGCCAAGTGCTTATGGATGGAACTAGCGCGCTGCGAACGGCTGTCATTTGAAATCTAGTGCTCCGATCTGGATGAAATTTTACACAGATATTTTCGAAGGTATGTACTTTCAGAATATGCAATCAAAAAATTTTCGATTTTTTGAGCTCCAACTTTGTATATAACCCCTTAAACTCGCTGAGTACGACAAGATATATGAGAACTCAGCCAATCTTCAAAAAGAGAAGAAACCCAACAAGTTGAAGATTATGTATAAGAATTTTATGATATGAATTCTACTGAAGGTCTTACTGAGATCTGTGGACAGTTTACAACTAAACACAAGATTGCAATAAGTCTGTAGTTAGAAATGTCCTGCCTATTACCTTTTTGGGGCATTATTGCAGGGGAGTAATCAATCGCAACATCCAGGAGTTTGGAACGATACCACGAAAGATTAAAAATATAAACAAACAGTGAAAAGATGCTAAAGACGAACTACAGGCTTCCAAAAACGAAGCAGTAATGTCATCGAGAGTACATAGTCCGGAAACTACCTGCCAAACCAGAGATTTGTTTGAAAACCAAAGTGTTAAAAATTAGGTCCTTGGATTCAAGGGATTTTCAAAAAAGCATCGTCAATATCGATTAAAGTCATGTCGTAAAACATGGTGCCACGCGGTGTAGACGAAATTCGAGGAATTACGAGGTACTGCTTTGTTTTAGATGATCATTGGTTCGAGAAATACCAATTTAACGGGAAATATGTAACAACTTAAGTAACTACTTTTTACGTTAAGCAAAAGTAGACTATAAACTAATTTAGTCATGTGTGGAGTAAGTGATAACGTGTCGGCCTACCAATACGGGGGTTACAGGTTCGACACCCATTGACGGTGACTCATGGTTGTTTTCTGCTAACAGCCGATTATAATAAAAAGGTCGTGGGGTTTGCAGAGAAAATGTCCATGGTTGGGAATCCACTTTTAAATTGTAGGTCCACTTGCAACCGTTGTCTCGAATTGGGTAAAGTTCTTCTCCCGTCGGCTATAAACCAATTTTTGTGGTGGGGTGATCTGATTGGAGGAGACATTTGTAGGTTTTGTTAGTGAAAAAGCCATTAACTTTATGCTTTTTTTATGATGTATCCAAAACCCAGCGGCCAACCCTATGATGCGTTCAACATGGCTTTGGTCGGAAGGGAATTTTGGATGATGGATCTTGAATATCTTTTTGCATTCCTGCAAAGTAGACTACATCACAGACACGGAGGGGATTTTTTTAATTTCTTATTAAAACTCACGGGGAGGCCGAGGCTCTAAACTTGCAACTATGGCGTGATGATCGTGCCACTCAGCCAATTGATCCAACTCCGTCTCCAACTATTTCTAAAGTTTGGCCAATTTGTCAGCTTGGTGCCTGTCCTAAAATTCTGATAAGTATTTTCCGTTTATATAACAATAAAAAAATAATTAAAAACGTAATTGAATTGATAACAAGTCAAATTTGTAAAGCTCTCTAATGCATTACTACCTGCATAACTAGAATATCAAAGAATTATGGAAATTAAATGGCAACATTTCTTAGACAATCGAAAACCCGCATCAGGTTAATCGAACAGGTTAATGTAATATGGAAACAGCTTTGTTTCTGGGTTCATTGAACGAGATATTTATTAATTTATGCATACAGCCAGTAGATGACATAAGAATGCACCTGAGAAAACTATCAGAAGCGGAATATCCCGGTTCTCATGCATTTTGTTAAAAGCATCGCTACGATTGACGATTGTTGTTTGAAATGTCGTCAGATCTCTTAACCAGTCACCTACTTTCCGGCGAAATGTAAGTCAAGTGATTCAGGTGAAAGAACTTCATTCAGGAAAGGTAAGAGCACTTGCTTGAGGTGATAATTGTTAGTATTCTCAATGAGGTCAGTTGATGCGACAGACTAAAGTACTGCGCCGATTTTGGTAACGCTTACTTTTCACCTGGTTTTGCGAATCTCAACTGGTTCAATTATGAGGTGAAAAAAAAACGTCTGAAGTGGTCAGAAACTGCTTTGGTTAATTTGGAGTAAAGAACTTTCGGTTGAAAGAAGTTGATAAATGAATTAATTTAAAAAAGAAATAAAGGCAGGTTCCCAGAAGAAGAGAGAGAAGAATAGATTCTGATCTTGAATACTTTCCTTTTCTAGACTATTTTAAATTGTTCTGTTTACGTTTGTTTTGTATCTTATTCAAATTAACATTTGTTGGTTGATTTTTAGGCTACAAAATAAAGCAAGCGATCGCAGATAAAATCATAGAATGTATTTTATGGTATACTGTGACTAACTCATAAAAGAGTAATGGAGAATTTATTTTTGGAATTAACATTAAGAAAGCAATCAAATTTGTAATAAACTGCATTTCAATAAAATCTTAAATGCACAGAAAAACTGATTTGACCGTAAACCAGTTTTCCAGTTTCCTCCGGTTTAACTAAGCCATCAACCTCTTCGGGGGAGCTCAGCTTGCACTTGGTCTTGGAAACTGTTGTGTAACTTAATAATGCAACGAAACTTTCAACATCTTTCACTTCATGCAATCTGGAGATGCTGTCGGTGACCGACGAAGTTACCTGCCCATAGAGGTTTCATCTTGAACTTGACATTGGTAATGATATCTACGTGTTTCTATATTTTATTGCACAATGTCTTCTTTATAATATATCTTTGCATAATCTATTAAAAACTTGTTCTTTAACAGAGTGCATAGGGTACAATTACTTACCGCTTACGCCACAGGCTAGTTGCGAAAGACTAAAGAAACTCGAGAAGAATAGAACCAAAATACCAAACAGAAACCATACAAAGATTGAGGAGAGAACAAAGTGCTCTTTGTGGAGCCTGCAGGTGGTGCATTGAAGGGCTCCGCTGCTCTTAAACAGGTAATACCTACGCATGTACTTTACTTTATAAATCAGATTTTATGTTTCTTTCTTGGTTTTATATTGCTATTTTGAATTAGCATCCATTAAAGCTAAGGATCAAATTTTATGATGCCTTTGGTCAAAAACAGATAATTAAGAAAGACTATATGAGATCCACGGAATGAATATAATGTCTGTCCTCAAACATATTTATATTTACTTAAGCATTGGCATGGTGCATTCTATAATAATGATTAAGTGATGATGGTTAATTTTAAAAATTGATGGTCCGTTCTTGAAAACTTAATTTGTCGTAAACTCTTTTATGATGTTTTCAGTTATCTTTCTTTCGTGTCGCTCAATTCAACCATTTCTTAGACTACAAAGGCATTTCCAACATTTTCCTACCTACTTTTGAAAGTATTAAGATGAAGTTGGATCAATTGGTTGATTGGCATGATCATTACGCCATGGTTTCATTTCAGTGTTCGAACCTCCGTATCTTCGCAAATTTTTAATAAAAATTTAAAAGGAAGATCTACCCATACTTCATTTCCTACTTGTTCTGTAGTTCTTTACATACTAGATGTGTTACTATCATTTGCATCATTATAGTTTAGGCTATCTTCGCCTTTATCGTTACTGTTCGCTTCATCTGCCGTCTGATTCGGTCCTTCATGAAACTCAACTATCTTTACATCGTACCGTTCATTCTCTTTCACTTTGATCACTCCGTACGGTCCGCGCAAAAACGAATCGCGTGAGATTCCGGGCAAAAACGACTTAACTACTTAACTGCATTAACTTTGCATTACTTTTTGTAGTTAAATCGTTTTTGCCCGGAAATTTTCTACGATTCGTTTTTGCCCGGAATCTCACGCGATTCGTTTTTGCGCGGAACATTTTCTAAGACACTTTTGCCCGAATCTTATAAATAGGTCACTTTTACTCTCAGCCCGTCAAGTAGTGGGTGCTTTTCTTTTCCACGACAGTTCTTTCCTTGCAATCTTAAGATGTTCTCGGCGTCCTTTTCTCTCTCTATGTTCATCACGATCATTTTGGTATGCTTCTATCGGCTCTTCTTCAGTCTTTTTAGCTGTAAGTCGTCATTTATTCTCATACCGGTGCCAATGAGAAGTCTAAATGGTGCCGTTCCCATGGCTTTCTGATACGTAGAATTAAGCCATTTTGCACCTGGTTGACGTTTTTATACCACTCGTCATCGGCTTTCACGGACAATTTGGTTAAGGGGGGAAGTACATGAAGAGGCCGAAAAAAGAGGACTTTTTTGGGATTTATTTTTGTGAAAATGAAAAAGGTCCACATGAAATCGATATTATATATATTTAGGGCAATGTTTTAAGAAGAGAAAAAAAATTTTTTACATTTTGAAAAATAAAAAATTAATCAACTTTTGGTGGGTTTCGTAACTCGTGTCGCGGCTGACATCGAAATCGGCGTAAATTCTCCTGGCCGCAATTTTCATCTGAAATCAAAAAACCAAACATTTTTATACTCTAGTTGTTTATTCTAGATAGACTACGATCTTTTCGAAATTCGAACATTAACTATAAAAATCGGGCATGAAAAAAAAAGTTGGCTTTTTTTGCAAAAATTTTAATCATTTTCGCGTCAAAAATGGTCTTAAAATGATTTTTTTGCTATGTCCGTAGTCTATCTAGAGTAGTTTTGTATGCCCTTTAAAATGAGTGCTGGATGAAGAAAATCGGTTCACTAGTTTTTTTTTAATCTTTTACGCCAATTTGAAAAACATGGTTTTGAGAAAACGCCGTTTAAAGTTTGTCCCGAAAAAGTGACGAAAAAGATGCAGATAAGGAGAAGGTGAGAGGGGACGGGTATTCTCAGAAAAATCGGTATTTGAACTGAAAACGTCGAGAACGCTCTTTAACAAAGTCGCATTCATCACTCTAAATTCACTTTCAAGTGACATATCTTTCACAATTTTCGAGATAGGCTTTTGGAATTTTGGAATTATATTCTTAGAGCATATACTTATCGATTAAGTCAATAAAAAAAAATCGATTTTTGAAAACGTCTTCATGTACTTCCCCCCTTAATACAGCAATCACTATCCTGTGAATTCTCTCTACTTGCGTGATGGTAACGTACTCGATCCTTTCGTCTTTGCAGAATTTTCTAAATGCTCCGACGGTGAAATCTGGTCCCTTGTCAGTTTACTGGGATTGCCCAACACTAGTTGTTATAACATTAGCTTCTGTAAAGCTTCTGAAGATGTGGTGGTTTTCGTTGAATAAATCTAGGTAAATTTAGTAAAGCCATCTACCACTGTCAAAATGTAGTGATATCCCTTCATAGTTGCAGTCATGGAACCCAAACGATCGACATGATATGTCTCAAGAGGGATGGATTCTTTGGCAATACAGCGGAGAAATCCTTCCGTACGTCCTTCCTTTTTCGCTAAAATGCATGGGATGCAAGTCGTTATGTAGCGTGAAATCTTATCTCGAAGATTTGGGGTGTAGAAGTCCTGACCAATTATAGCTTACATCTACCTTATACCAGTGTCCATTTTCAGGCGACATTCGGATGACTTCGGCTTGCATTCGTTTCGGTATAGAAAGTAAACTGGCTCCGTCTTTAACCTTGAAAGGTATGTTATTCTCTATATAGTAATCTCCGAATTCCCCCGGGTGGTGGGGGGGGGGGGTCTTGGGTTAAAATCCCGGTTAACCTCCTAAATGTGAAAAGGATTTTATTAATTGAAACGCGGTAGAATACTTTATCTGGAAGAGCAGCATATAGAGGAAGTGGATTAATTATGGTATCTCGGAAACATAGTTACAGCAGACGGTGGAGCCAAAGCTGATGTACAGGTTAGTATCAATAAGGCTCGAGTTGCATTTAACACTCTTGCTGTAATCTGGCGCAATAACAACATTTCCTGAAGCACAAAATTCGAGATCTTCGAGTCGAACGTAAAATCTGTTCTGTTGTACGACTGTTCGACATGGAAAGTGATCTGTCAAGTAACATCTAAGTTACAAGTCATTTTCAAACGGTGTCTCCGGCGCATCCTTAACATCCATTGGCCGGAGGTCATTACCAACGAAGGCCTGCACAGACTTACAGGCTAAGATGGGATAGATACCGGTATTCGTAGGCAAAAGTAGCAATGGATAGGTCACATACTAAGAAAGGAACCAAACAACATCGCACAGTCGAATTGGACCACCGCGCAACACATGGAGAAATTCGTCGATCCACAAATCGTTGAAGGCGTTAGCTCAGAACCGGACCAGATGGAGAGTCGATGTAATAGGAGCCGTATGCCCAAGCCCGTGCGCAGGATTTGCTCCTAAAGTGTGGGAAGGGGGGGGGGAGCTATTCAAAGAAAACTATCAAGAAATGGATGTACATAAAATATGATATATTATGTAATGTAATAAAAAATATGGTATGCACATAAGAAAAGTATACTTGTCTCTTATCCACAAACTCTGCATCCTAGAACGTAGCCAAGTAACTAATGCGGGAGGAGATAACCTCTTGAAAAATCCCCCTAACTCCAAGGTTGTGGTGGGCCATGCCAAGGGAGTCTGCGGTGTTGTCGTCCCCACTGTATGGCCCAGGGGTAATTGGGTCGCGAATGGCGGTTCGTCGGGCACTTCTGTAGGAGTGGAGGTGGAGGGTATGCTATACCCTAACAGGTTGATTTTACCCACGGTACCCACAACACAACAGAAGCAGCTTTGTGAAAATTACCTTTCGAAGGTATTGCGACGGCTATGGAGGCTGGCTTGCGCCCGCTGATAGTGCTGTGGAAGAAGATGCCGTTGGCAAAATAATAACTAGCACTTCCTCAGGTGCGGCGGTGGCAGAGATGGTAGACTCTAACGAATTGGCTATCTCCGCGGTACATGAATCAGTAGAAGATGCAGACCTGCCTTCCGAAGGGTTAGCTACGGTTAATCCGGAGGAGGTTACTTGTCCTGGCTCTAGACTAAAGCTTTTTGATTTAGAACCCTTTAATGCCCTAGGTAGAGAACGGGTGAAGGTTGTAAATAACGCATGGACCAAGAAGGAACACTGAAGACGGTGGGACAACATGGATTCCTGCAAATAGGCTAGGATTCTAGCAGTGACCCAGGAAACCAAGGATAGTGGCGACAGTGGGTTAACTGCCCTCACTAAGGGAGACTGGGAGGGGACGAAAAGGGACTCGATTCTGTGGTCTGTTTCGGCTAATCCCCAAAGAGGTGTTTTTAGTAAGTGCTATGACCACGTATCACAGCATGTCGTCGCGATTCTTGGTTGTCCGCTCAATACATATTGTAAACAAAGGTGCTGTATGTTTTCATCGGCTTATCCAGTCTGGCAAGCCCTCATACCTCGTCCAAAACTTTAATTCTTATCTTCTTCATGAACAAACAACTTGCCAATACCTAGATGTTCTTGTATGCAGTGCCACAGGCATTTCTTTGCTAACTTCCTCTTGAGGTAAATTGACCGGTTTCGGTGGACAAGTTTATAGAACTTGTTACTGATTTCTATTCTTTCGAATCCAACATTCAATCGTGAGTAGGCAATAGGTGGACCTAGAACTGTTATCTTTCTCTGCAATTCCTCTCTTTGATTTTCCCACTTTTTCCGTTATGTACTAAAAATTTGATTTTATTTTGTTTCTTTCCCCTTTTTCTATATTTTTATCTATTTATTTTAAACTTCTGTGGTTTTTTTTTATAATGGTTAGTTTTCTTTTCAGTAAAGTACTCTATTTCTCATTGAATTTCTATGTACATAGTGTAAAGTTGTAAATACTTCTTTGTACAAATAGAGTAACAAGTAAATAAATTGAAATTTCCCTCAGGGAGGAGCATTTACCTACCTTTTAATTACAAGTTCACCTACCTCACTGGATTTTTGCATGTGGTTTTAGGGCCCCCTGGAAACCCTTTTTTCTGTTTGTGGGGGGGGGGGGGCGAATAGGTGGAAAACTTGTATCGGCTATATCTCGGCCGTTTTTCATAGTACGGCGATAAAAAAGAAACGATCGTAGAGAGCGCTTCGTGCGCTACAATTTTGCCCTTGACGACTTTTGCGCTATCATCAACCCTTATCACCCAGGGGCGGGGAAACATTTTCGGAGCGAACATTTTTTTTTCATTGAAATTGACTATTTGCTATGAATTATTAAACGTGGCACGGGTATGCAAAAAATGTGCCTACTTTTCCACTCCGATATGACTGAGAGCTACCTGGCCTACCTGGCAGAATCCTTCGGCAGGGTTGCACAGGTGTTTCTAATGCACGAAAATTCTAGAAAGACTAGAATTTATATACTTATACAGGATTAGTGCCCTGTCAAGAAAAAAACCCAAGTATATATATTTGCCTATGTTCACAGTATTATTAAAAAGGAATTATGAGCTTAATTTCATAAATTGTACTTACAAAGTCGCGAAATTATCATAGCACTGGAAAAAAACATTATAAAAGCATAGCAAATAGTCAATTTCTATGAAAAAAGCAAATTTGCGCTCCGAAAATGTTTCCCCCGCCCCTCGGTGATAAGGATTGACGATAGCGCAAAAGTCGTCAGGGGCAAAGTTGTAGCGCTCGAAGCGCCCTCTACGATCGTATCATTTTTATCGCCGTACTATGAAAAGCGGCCGAGATATAGGCGATGCAAGTTTTCGACCTGTTCGCCTCCCCCTCCCCCCAAACTGAAAAAATATAGAAAAATGTGGATTTAGTGTTTCCAGGGGGCCCTAAAACCACATGCAAAAATTCAGCTAGGTAGGTGAACTTGTAATTAAAAAATACCTGACGAATTAAAGTAAGATTAAGCTGGCAAAAATTAGCCAGAACATCCTCCAGCTTAGGATATCGCAATGTTGATGTAATCGATGATGTAAAGCGAAAAGTTGTCAGAACTATCTACAAATAAGTTCATCGATGTATATATCCTACGGCGATAGTTTCCATAGAAGGTTCCCATTGTACATGTCATCACTTTCCTATGCGCAAACACTTTCTAACTAACAGCAAGCGTCTGTGGTAAAATTAGCGGCATGATAATGGCATATTGTACTAATGGTATTACGTGGGTATTGTGGTTATGTACTTTTGGCAATTAGCACCTAGAAAGTAACTAATTTACATGACTTACGTTATAAATATGCATTAACCGTTTACAAGGAAATCGAAAAAACACCACCAATTAGCTAAACCGATCACTTTCTCGCATCTTTAAACCATTGTGCGTGCCTTTCTTATTAAACAAATGCGCTTCGATGGCTCTACCTGAGCAGCTGTTTTGCAAACATCTACGTCAAGTGCTCTTTGATCACGACGCGATGTTATTCGTATGACATTAGATGTCTTCGTTACAGAATTTTAAGTAACGACCAGGGAGTTGCCCTAAGCACTTTTTCTTTTTAGATGCATAATCGATTCGGACTTCTAATCACTCTGAACACAACCTTGTGAATATAAAGTACAAGAAAATGAAGGAAATGAACTTGGTAACATGCGAATGATAATGCTTTTTCTGCAGCTCCTCTTGTAGAGAAAATCCAATCACAGAAGGGCCACAGTTATTTAAAATATATTATCGGCTTATCTAGTAACTTTCTAACGATTTATGTTTACAAATGTAACGTACTTTTTTTTCTTTACTTTTCCTTTTTTTATTTAAACTCTGATAATGAAGTGATGCTACCCAAAAATGCTCCATCTTCTCCTTAATTAAGTGAAATCACTCTTTGAGTCTCGTGCGGGTTACAATCTTGAGACTGTTGAGCGACGTTGTTTAGCTATTTCCGTAGTGTCCATTGTCACTTACGTCTTCGAGTACCGATTTTTATCCCATCTTGGCCTGTGAGTGCTTGTTCTTTGTTGGTAATTACCTGGGGTCAGTGGATGTTCAGGATGTGCCTAAGCTTGTAGATTAGACGTTAATTGACACATCACTTTCCATGTTGAACAACCGTACAACATTCAATTCGAAGATCCGGAGTTTTGTGCGTCTGAAGATGTTATTATTGCGCCAGATCTCAGCAAGAGTATTAAATCCAACTAGAGCCTTGTTGATCCGAGCCTGTACATCAGCTTCAACTCCGCCGTCCGCTGTAACTATGCTTCAGATATAGCAAAATTTATTCACTTACTCTATTTGCTGCTCTTCAAGATCAACTTCATCATGTCTCCTGGAGTCTATGCTCATAAGTTTAGTTGAAGCAGCATTGATCTTAAGCCCTACTCTACAACTTTTTGCTGCTCAGGGCTTCGGACATAGGGCTACATGACTCTGTTTGTTGGATTGGAGACATACATCGTCGGCATCGTCTGTTGAAAAGTTTCCATCTAATCCCTCGCGATGGGTGGTCGATCAGGAAAAGCAAAGGTGATAGTATACATCCTTGTCTCACTTCGTTTGGCAGACCTCCGACTATTTTAGTATTTTCGCTTGTGTAGCAGGTGACATAGGGTGACATAGGGCTTCTGATCAGCACTCATTTATGATGGTGATAATTTTTATCTGGAATACGTCTCCTAAATAAAGCTGCCTATATGTACTTATGATAAACGTTGCCAAACGCATTCTCGGAACCGACGAACATTAGATGAAAAGAATTACTCGATGATAATTCGAAAGATGGTAATGTGATCGCTGCAGGAGAAACTCTCATGACAGCCTGCCTTTTCATCATAAAGAGTGCGGTCGATTACTTACTTTATCCGCATTAAGATGAATTTTGTCATCAATTCGGAAACTGAAGTTAAACCATGTCAATCGCTACACTTCCTTAGGTCGTCTTCACAATTATGCCTGCTTTCGATTTAATATGATAGGTCTCGATTACCTAACATTCCTGGATTACGGGAAGAAGAATATCAAACGCATCAATGGGATCTGCCTTTTCCTATGATCCAGCCAAAGCACAGGGGAGAACCCTATGATCTGCATGACTATGGCCGGTAGGAAATTAGATTAAAGGAAATGAGGGAAATTAACTGTCTTCTTTTTGCATTGCACTTGCATGTTCACAGCTGGCGGGTTTTCAGACTCGGATTAAGAGGAATTCGACGGTCAAAAGTGTGGTTTAGGACTTTATAAAAATATTCTCTCCACCTCCGCAGTTGATCCTCCTCAGAAACAAGTAGGGATCCGTTGGTATCTCCACTGTCACCGCGGTAGGCCGCTTCTTTTGCCTATTTTGTCACGTCTTGCACTTCTTCGGACGCCTTTTTGTAGAGATTGGTATTTCGTTCTGAGATGCTGTTTGGCATCAGAGTTAATACGGTCTTTGATCTGCTTCCGTTTGGCGATACTTATCCACGGTCGTATTTCTATCTCTAATCATCCTAAGTCTTTTGTACTTAAGCTTGCAGAGCATTCCTTCGTCCTTTCCCATTTTTGGTTGATGAAACGTCCATGATATGATGTAGTGCATCAGCTTTTGGCGTTATGCGGTGCAATATGCGTTGCGGATATTCAGTGTTTTAAGCCTCTGCATATTGGGCCGTATGGGCAATATGGTCAAACTGATTCTCAGTTCTGCCGTCTTGGAAACCCAGGATGTTAGAGGTATTTTTTGTGTTTAAATAACGATCCACCAATGACAAGTTGCCGCAAGTTGCAAAATTCAACAAACAGCTTCCCATTTACGTTCCTGTTATCGAGTTCAAACTTCCCCATTACATGTTCCAGGCTGATGTTGTTTAAGCCAATCTTAGCGTTGAGATCCCCCATGACTATTTTTACATCACCGTTACGATGAGGCATCCTTGGTTGTTATATCCGCTTGCTCTCTCGGCGGATAGCACTATATTATTAAGATGTTACGTACTCTGGTTCAGAATCTGGCGATGAAAGTTCCGTCGGTTATTGGTGACCAAACCAGTTATGATTTGTGGGCAACCTAGACCTGCAATGCGAGTTGCATCTGGAGTATAGCAGCAAAATTTCAGATGTGAGTGACTTAAACCCTACACTTCCTCTCCATCTAGAATCACTTAACCCGATACTGACCCATTTTCTGCTCCACCTCCATGATCTTCGCGTATTCAAACTCGTCCCACAAACTCACATTTCATAACCCAATCGTAGTCCGGTGTTTAGGGCCAAAAATCTTCATGACGAAATCAAAAATTATCTGAGGCGTACTAGACGTTTCGTGTGTATGGCTTGGTTTTTCAGATAAGCAGGGTACAAGCCTACCTATCCTATCACAGAAAAAGAACTGCCCCTTGAGGCGTCCTGCGAATCATCAAGAGTGTATTTCTTTAGCACATAAATTCTCTCTAAACCGAGGTGTTTTGGCTGGCGCGTGGGCTTCCCTCCTTCTTTCTCAACCGGGTTTGGGACCGGCTACTGCGGAGTCATAGTGTATAATTTATTAAAATAAATACAGGAAGGGCGATGGAGATAGACACCCACTGTAGACAAATCCGATTGTTTTTGTGATACATGCGCAGTGCAATTATAGAAGCGGCAAGTTTCTAAGGAGGGTCAAAAGAACAACAAAAGTAAAATGCCCCCTCGAAATTAGCACAACACCTTTCATTTGTCTCCACGATGTCAGTATTGTTTACATTTCGTTTTTTTTTTGGTTTTTTTAACTTTATATATCATTTTTCACTCGTCGGTGGAGTAGGTGATAACGTGTCGTAGGTGATAACGTGTCGGCCTACCAGTTGGGAGGTCTCCGGTTCGAATCCTCCGACGGCGACCCGTGTTTTTTTTCTGTTGGCAACAGATTCCGATAAAAAGGCCACGGGGGTGGCAGAGAAAATGCCAGTGGTTCGGAATCCAATTTATTGTATCTTCACTTGCAATCGTTGTCTCGAATAGGCTGAAGATCTTCTCCCGCCCCATGTCCCCTTATAGCGTGCTGTTGCACGTATTCCTACATGATATGCACATCAAGTATTAGGTATCATATAGTGGGGAATGTATTACGTTCTAATGCTAAGGTACGGTCATAGTTGAGTATTTGATCTGGTACCAAAATAAATAGCTGCTCTGACTGCATTACGCTATCCCATTTCTTTTTATATGCGTTCTAGTCTGCCTTGGTTTGATAGTTCCTTGAAACATTTAAGGAATATTAAATGTAAAGCCTGGAAGAGATTTTGTTCCTCTAGGAGCGACGCTGACTATTTAACTATTTAACGCAGTCAATTTTTATCTGACTTAGTGTCTTCTTATAATAATTATATTAACAGAATGAAAGCGTCCTTACGAGTCGATCCTAAGCGATTTCGGAGATTCGTGTACTTGAAGCGCAATTCTGATGGCTATCCATCTTCTTTGTCTTTCGGAGGCAGCGAAAGCAATGAGCCCTTGACGATAGCAAACCTTTTTGCCGATTTTCTTTTAAACTGCGTTTTTGGATGATATCTGTGATATTAGCATTAAGGATTTTACCCATTTGACGAGGTTTACACCGACTTCTCTTGAATCCAAAGACCTTTTACTTGACGAAGTTACGATTTTAAAGAAAATCTCTACCTTGACTGATAGTTTTTCAATTGGTCCTGACGGTATCCCTGCCTCACTCGTGAAAAGATCTGGTTCCGTTCTTGCTCCTATTTTGTGTTATTTATTTAATCTCTCAACTCGTTGCGGTGTTTTTCCGAAGGCTTGTAAACCCTCATTAATTATTCCCCTTCACAAAAAGGGTGATAAATGTGAAATCTCGAACTATAGACCAATTGCTAATCTTTGTTGTATATCCAAGATTTTTGAGGCACTTATTTGCAATGTTCTTTACTTCCACTGCAAGCCGTTTTTGCAGCCGTTTCAACATGGCTTCATTAGGGGTAAGTCAACTACCACCAATTTATTGGAATTTTCAAACTTCTGTATTTCTGCAATTGAAGGTGGTAAACAAGTTGACTGTATTTTTACTGATTTCAGCAAAGCTTTCGATAGAATAGATCATAGAATTCTTATTCTCAAACTCTCCCTTCTTGGGTTTCCGCGAGTTTTTGTAAATTGGATTCATTCGTACTTGTCTGAACGCACTCAGATGGTTTCTTTTTTTGGAGCTCTATCTGATGCAATTTTCAACACTTCCGGTGTACCGCAGGGCTCCCACCATGGCCCATTGTTATTTATAATTTATATCAATGACGCATCTGCGATACTGCCTAACTCAAATATTCTTTGTTATGCCGACGACGCTAAGATATTTCCCACTGTGTCTGACAATGCCGATTGCCTATTCTTAAATTCTGACTTTGACGGCTTTCAGAATTGGTGTTCCATTAACGACCTTCCCCTAAATAATAGCAAGTGTACATCTCATTATATCATTTCAATATAACTTTACCATAGAGGGTTGTCCTTTAACAAGAGTTACTAAGACTAAGGACCTGGATGTTTAGCTCAATTCTCAATTTTCTTTCCAGGATCATTTTTATGTCATAGTCAACAAGGCTTATATGACTCTTGGTTTCGTGAAGAGGTGGTCAAGGGAATTCAATGACCCTTGCATTACAAAGCTCTTATATTGCACTTGTGTCCGGGCTATTCTGGAATATGCCTCTCCAGTCTGGTCACCGCTCTATGTGTCACATATCAATCGCATTGAAGCTGTTCAACGGAGGTTCGTTAGGTTTGCCCTTCGAGGCCTTCCTTGGAATAACTCGCTTATATTACCTCCTTATGCTGATAGACTTAAACTTCTGCACTTGGACACACTTGAAAAGAGACGCCGTAACGCCGGGATCCTTTTTGCTTTCGACTGCATTCGTGGGTCCATTGATTCTTCTGTTCTCTTGGATCGTTTTGGCATATCGGTTCCAGCTCGCTCCCTGAGGAATCATGACTTTGTTCGGTTACCTTTTCATCGTACTAATTATGGATTAAATGAACCTATAACGTCGATTTTAATTCCGCTTTTAATTGCATCGATTTTCATCGCGTAATCATGTGCGAAGTCAGCTTTGTTGAGGTTACTTTTTGGTTTTTGTTGTGCTTTTTATTTGCTTTTTTTTACTTTTTATTTGCTTTTTATTCACTTTAGCACTTTTGTTTTCTGAATTTATATTTTGCGAATTCTCTTCTTGTTCTTTGTTTTTATTTGATTTGTTATAGTGTTTTTATTTAGTTTATTGTTTAGTTCTTTTGGGAGCTAAGTCAGTCTTTATCGAAACAAACCAGCCGAATTTAACACGGCTCAGAAAAATGTAAAGGCTCAATGAATAAATACGATTCGATTATAATTGATTACTATAATATAAGAAATTATGAATTGAATTCAACTTAAGACAGACACTTCAAGTCCCATTAGCTTTAAATCTATTTAGTTTTTAACTTCTAACTGTTAACATTTATAGGCAATTGTGTTGAGTGACTTTATCCCTCAAATATTGCCCTAATTTCTATTTGTAACGCTGTCACTTTATATTTAGCGGGTATTAAATGCAAAGAGAAATTGTATCACCACAGTAACAAAAATTCAATTTTCTGTCTTGAAAATTTGCTTAAGCTCAAGAGATTCACTATCCAATCTCCTGGCATGAAGCATCTTCTTTTCGGTCACTAACTTGGTAGTGAACTTAGCGACGGCTAACTAAGTAATTGCACCACTTTCCAGTTGTCTGGCATTCTTTGGAGATATTTTTAGACTTGTTTCTCGTTTTATCGATTATCTATTCCTCATGCAGTGCCCAAAGAAGATAGCCGTGCTGCTGCTGCTGCACTAATCAATATGCGCTTACATGCCGATGCTCTGTGTTAGGTAAAGAAAACCTGAATTCAGGTAAATTTAATAAGTCGCCAAAGGGAATCTCTCTGTAAACACAAAACGACTAAAGTGAAGCAATAAGCAAAGTCAACCAAACTTACAAAGCGCAAGTGAAAAACAGCGATGTTGGTCTCTTCTTTGCTTAGGTAAAGAGAGAATAACGGGCCATTGGCGTGTCTTCAGCACATCCTCACCATCTTGCCGCAAGTCCATATAAACGAGCTTCAGCTCCAGAATCGATTCAGTTTTAGTTGAAATTACGGACAGTTTCGCCGTCTTCAAGTAGTTCCTGTGTCGGCTTACTAAAGGTAAAATTTCTGTGAAAAATCTACAATGCGCGAGTTACTGGTTTGGTGCATTGTGCTGGTAGCTGCAGTTTCAAGTGTCCAGGGAAATGTGATTTACAGAAAATATCGGGACGTTCAGATACCTGTTGGAATGGTGGTAGCACAGGAAGCTGTTCAGGAAGTCGTCGAAGAATTAAAGAACGAAGCTATCCCAGTAGAAGTGGACATAATCGAACCGGTGGTGATACTGAAAGAAGAAGTAATCGTACCCGTAGAGACTGTAAGAAGAGCAGATCCTGGGTCAGAGGCAGAAGAAACCGCTCCTGCTATAAATGAAATACTCCCGAACAATATTCAAGAAGAATTGCTCTCAGGGAATGATTTACAGGATAAAGAACCCGAATTGGAATCAGTGTCTCAACATGAAAATACTGACGGTGAACCAACATTAAATGATGAAAATGCATTGCCAGCAGTCAAACAAAGTTCTAATACAACTGTAAGACCATCGCTTTTACAACAAGCTCAGCAAAGTTTTGGTCAATTCATTGATACATTCAGGCGGCCGCTGACTTCTACAATAGCGCCTGACAGTCTCGGTGCAGAAGCATCAACTAATCCAAATTTGCTACAGCAGTTTCAAGCAAGTGTTCAAAATTTCGGAAGTCAAATAACAAATGCTTTACTACCCAATCAAAATCTTGACGGAGCTTCTACCCCGCGTCCACCGAATATTTTAGAAAATTTGCAAACAAATTTTCAAAGCGTTGTAAGTACTGTCTTCCGTCCACCAACAGAACAGGCCGTAAATCCTACTCCTGTAGGACCCATTCAGGCAGTGATTTCAAATGTGCAAAGCTTTTTCACTGGAAATCGCGTAGGTGAGCAAACCACCCAAGGAAATAAACCAGAAACACCTATTGAACCCAACGTACCCGCTGATGAAAAGGTAGATCAAAACGTAAGAAACAGTGAAGAAATCAGAGACTCTTCGGAAAATGCACAGCAAGAAATCATCGTGGGAGAACCAGATAATTCTTCAGAGTAGGCTTACGCCCCAGATAAGAGCACTTCTAAGTTTAGTACGACACAGTAAAAATATTATGACTGATAACCACTTTAGATGGCCAAAATTTGGCGTAGAAAACAGGCGAATATTTATTTATTTATACAGAATTTGTTATTGTACTCGGAGAATACATTTTTTTACTTAAAATTTGAGTGTGACCATAGAATGAATAAAGACGTTGCGTTAGTTTTACGAAGTTGTTTTTTTTTCTTCCAGAGTAAATGTAATATTTATTGAAATCCCCGTTTTGGGTTTTTTTTCTAATAATCTTAAAATTTAAAAGTTTAGTATACTTTTCAGGTACATATCTCGCCTTAATTATAAACGATTTTCTACTGGTCGATGTTTGTCCTAGAGAGATGAGGTGAGTAGCAAGTTTTCTTGGGCCTTTTAATGCAGTATTGACGATGGATGCGGTTTGGATTGAATTAATTTTTAAACTTATCCGGCAAATCTAAGCCTACATTTGTGCTAATTCAACATACATATATTCACACGATTCGATTAGATCATAAAACAGGAAATTTAGGACTGAAAGAAATTTACTTGTTTACCATAGGGCATAACTCACTCACAATCGATTCAAAATCCAGGTTGAGATTGAGAATTTTTCGATAAAAGATTTTCAGAAATACATGCGTTTTAATTAAATAAAACTCGGACGGGATGGGGGGGGGGGAGCTGTAGAGATACACAGTAGGAAAGTGAACTAGGTCACAGACTAATAAAATAACTAATTCCTAAGGAAGGAGTAGAAGTTCTTAGTTGGATACCTACCAATTATGCTGCATTGTGAAAGTTTTTGGGGCCATGATTTGCGATATGCTTTACTTCCATTGCAAACCTTTCCTTCTCCAACTTCTGTATATCTATTATAGTAGGTGTTCAACTAAGTTCTCGCTGTTTGTCAATAGATGGCTCCAGCAGTAACTGCTGGTCGATTTTGACATATCCAAAACGTCATGAAACAAGCTTAAACATATGGTAAACAAACCGTTTTGACACATTAGTGATTTTTTTTTGGCGTGATATACTTGTAGTTGAGTGAAAATGTCTGATTTTGTGCCAAATAATAGTCATTTGCGGGAAGTGTTGATTTTCTTCTTTCATTCGAAAAAAAAACGGCGACTGAAGCGCATCGAGAGCTCCAAAAAGTTTACGGTGATGCTGCTCTAAGTGAAACAACGTGCCGTGATTGGTTCCGTCGCTTCAAAGACGGTGATTTCGATGTTGAAACAACTGCTCCAGCGGCAAAAAAGGAAGGATTTTCTTCATCGCATCGTGACGGGTGACGAAAAATGGATTCATTATGGCAACCCAAAGAAAAAAAAGTCATGGGGACTGCCCGGTCATGCTTCTACGTCGTCGGCTCGGCCGAATATTCACGCTGCGAAGGTTATGCTGTGTATTTGGTGGGACCAGGTCGGTGTAATTTATTATGAGCTGTTGAAACCGAACGAAACCATCACTGGAGAACGGCATCGGCTTCAATAGATGCGATTGAGCCGAGCATTGCGCGAAAAACGGCTACAATACGATCAGAGGCACGAAAAAGTAATTCTGCAGCATGACAACGCTCGGCCTCACGTTGCCAAATCCGTTAAAACCTACCTGGAAACGCTGAAATGGGAAGTCCTACCCCACCCGCCATATTCCCCAGATATTGCGCGGTCCGACTATTACTTGTTCCGTACGATGGCACATGGTCTGGCTGATCAGCAGTTCCACTCATATGAAGATATCAAAAAATGGCTTGATTTGTGGATAGCCTCAAAAGATGAACACTTTTACCGTAACGGTATTCGAGCTCTGCCTGAAAGATGGGAAAAAGTTGTAACAATACTTTGAATGATTCATTTGTAACCATTTTTATACAATAATGTTGCATTTTCATCAAAGAAACAGCGAGAACTTAGTTGCGCACCTAATACTATTAAAACCGGCAAGCAGGGTTATTACATTTTTACGGACTTTAGTAAGGCCTTCGATAGAATTAATCACAGATTCTCATTCATAAGCTATTAGTTCTGGGGCTTTCCTCAGTCTTCGTTTACTGGTTGTGCTCCTATTTGTCTGGTCGTGCACAACACCTTTTATTTCGTGGTGGACTCTCTGATCAGATTAATAATTCCTCAGAGGTGCCTCAGGGTTGCCATTTAACGCTGTCGCTTTTTACCATTTACATCAATGATATATCTATACTTCTTACTGCCTCGAGAATCCTCTGTTACGCTGACCTTTTATTTCTAACAATAAAGACTGTAATCTTTTAAATTCTGACTTATATGCTTTCCGTAGATGGAGCTCCATTAATTTCCTCCGTCTGAATATTAGCAGCTGTACTGTAATGTCATTCTCTCGAAAAGTACTCTGCTCTGAAATTTTATTATAGGCGGTAGTCCGTTAATTAGACTTGGCAAAACCGAAGACTTTGGTAAAATACCAAATTTTTATTGGAGAACCATTTTGATGCCATTATAAGTAAGGCCAGTGCGTCTCTAGGCTTCATTAAAAGATGGCCAAAGGAGTTTGATGACCCGTATATAACGAAGCTTCTATATTGCACTTTTGTCAGACCAATTTTAGAGTATACTTATGAGTATGGAATCCCTTGAGAATAGACGGAATAGGTTTGCAATCATCTTTTCTTTCGACTACCTGTGGAGTGTGATTAATTCTCCAGAATTGTTCGGTGTTTTGAGTTTGTCGGTACCATCTTGCAGCTTTTTACATATTCCTCACCACCGCACAAACAACAAACAAACAAATGAGCCCATTACCTCATTGTATCATTTGTTTAATGACCATATTGACTTTATTGACTTCCACTTGTCTAAATCGGTGTAGTCCCGAGAGCACCTTTGACCTGTATAAGGTTTCTGGTGGATCACCTTTGCTAGTGCAGGTCACCAAACGACCACCTCTTATGTAAGTATAGGCCTTAAAAACTCTGATTTAACCTTTTGTTTATTAACATGTTTTTTTATATTCTATAAAAATAAAAAATTTATTAAATTTGCAAAATAATAAAATAAGAAAAGTTCAATTAAAAACTAACCGAATATTTCCAAAATATCATTCTTAAATGTGTAGGACCAATTTTCTATGTACGCTGAACATAGAAAGACAATTCAGTATGTTTTCAGTCATAGTAGATCTCGGCGACGTTTTGACCCCCCGCAACGTAGAGAAAGACCTTTCGATGGTTCTTGTGGTACATGACTGGGCTAGAGATATAAGAATGGCTTTTATTGTAGCCAGAAAGAATGTCCCAGCCTCCTTTAGTACTTCTACAAAATTCCGTTCATTTAAGGCTTCTTTTTGCATTTTTTTATCACGCCAAACATTATACCAACGTCTTCGGTGGAGTAAGTGAAAACGTGCCGGTCTGCTAATCCGGAGGTTCCAGGTTCGAATCTCACTAGCGACGACCCTTGGTTGTTTTCTGCTTACGACAGATTACGGTTTGAAATCGACTTTAAATTATAGGTACACTTGCAGTCGTTGTCTCGAATCGGGTGAAGTTCTCTTTCCGCCCCACAAGAAAGACGGAGAGAGAAACGTTATACCATAGTTCAGTTTCATCAATAATATTTTCAATATTGGAATACTCAAAGAATCCTTGCAATTTTAAATTCATTTAAATGAAGAATGAGCGTGTAGATTGTCTAGAAAATTAACAGGACTGATTAAAGGACTAATGTGTTACAGGGAAGACGTAAATAAAAAAAATTAATAACTTTTTTACAAGACATTCTGGAGGTGGTAGGATTTACTTTTTGTAAACAGAGAGGGAATGCTAACCTATTACATTGCTTTTCCTTATCTATACATATAGTTAAATCGTAGGGAGGCAGCGTCAACTATCTATTAATTGAATTTGAATTTTTGTTACTCAGAAGAAGGAGAGGGGGGAGGGCATTTTCCCCTTGGCTACACTCATGGTATGAGGATCGCTACTACACGATGAATGTGTTTCGTTTGTACTTTTTCCATGTTCAAAAAAAAAGTCATTGGTGAAAGTATTTTATTCGAAATATTGAACGTATAAATTTTTCATCAACATCATTTGAACTTCTCGCCAGAGAGGCGCTTTTTATACTTTTCTTTAGAAAAGTAGTAGTGAGCTTAACTGACCCCACTCAGACATTTTTACTCTACAAAGCGCGCAATTTTCAAAATCCAAAAAAAACTATATTCGTCAATTGTTCATAGGATTCACCAAAATAGAAGTATTTGACTACTGTCATAGTAAGAGAACAGTTGTCTTAATAATTAGTTCCGATGTAAATTCTTCTAATTCCTACATGGGTCTTTACGTTGAGTTTGAGAGCGACGTTTCTTTGACGACTACCAACCTATTTGGGCACTTCTTTATCACTGCACTTTTGGTAACAGTCTGTGATATTAGCGACAAGGATTTTACTCATTTGATGAGGTTTCCGTTGACTACCTTGAATCCATGGCATTGCCTGGAAACTTTCTTTGATTATTCCCCTCCTTAAGAAGGCCAAACAATGTGATATATCTAATTATCGTCCTATTGCTGTTTTATGTTATATTGGCAAAATTCTTGAAGCTATGATGCGTGATCTTCTCAACTTTCATTGCAAACCTTTTTTGTGTTCTTTCCAGCATGCCTTCATGAAAGGTAAATCCACTGCAACTAACTTGCGGGAATTCTCCAAGTTCTGTATTTCTGCTGGTAGCAAAGTTGACTGCATCTTTACGGATCATAGCAAGGCTTTCGACAGCAATACTTCCTCCGGTGTGCCTTAATGTGACCGTCTAGGACCATTACTTTTCATTATTTCCATCAATTCTGACTAACTCCAGAATTCTTTTGTTATGCTGACGATGCAAAATTTTTCGTGTGATACCTATCAAATGAGAACTCTCTTTTAAAATCTGACTTAGACGCCTTTCATAACTGGTGTTCTACAAACTTCCTTCCTCTAAATATTAGGACCACTATGCAGTTTTTTCGCAGAAGGAATCCAGTGCAATTTAATTACACCATAGACAGTAGTTCTTTGATAAGGCTTGACAAAACCAAAGATTTATGGGTCGTGCTTAACACCAACTGTTCATTTAGGGATCACATAGAGACTATCGTAAATAATACTAATTCTACTCTGGGTTTCGTTAAAAGGTGGTCTAAGCAGTTTGATGACCCATATATAATAAAGCTACCTTATTTTCCGTTCATTAGAGCAATTCGAGAGTACGTTAGTCCAGTTTAATCTTCTTTCTATGCAACACATATTAATCGCAGTCAGGAAATCCAGTGTAAATTCGTAAGAGTCACCGTCGGCTTCCGTGTTCAAACCATCTGAAGTTCATTTCATTGAAGCCCCTCGAAAGCATACGTGACAACTCCAGAATGGTTTTCGCTTTCGATTGCTTACAGGGAGCGGTTAATTCCCATGAACTATTAGGGGCATTAAATTTATCGATACTGTTCGCCCCTTGAGAAACCAAAGCTTTTTTAGTATTCCCCCGGGTTAAAATTTTATTAAAAATAGGTCAACCCGATCATCCCCCCCCCCCCTCGAATTTGTTATTATTTTATACTTTTTAGCGCTTTTAGTGAAGTCGGTTCAAGTGTTTTTTTAAAAGCTATTTTATCTATTTATTATTAGATGTGGATCTAAGTACTTATTTTTGTCACTTCTGTGACAAGATCCTATGCTAAACTTAAGCCACCCAATCAAACTTTAGTTCTTTAATTAGAGCTAAAATTTTCTTAGGGGCTGCCTTGGCTATCCCTAACGGGGATGGGAAAGCCTCACCGAGATGTCTGAGCCTTGTTTTAGGTGGTAGTCTAGGGGGCAACGACCAGTTAAAAGTCCTGTTATAGGCCTTAAATCTGGTCCGCTGAGTGAGAGTATCCCTTCCGTTTTCTGTTTTGAGTAAGTTATCAACTTTACTTGGCTTAATCCCGGAGTGTTTGTCCAGTGTGAATTCATACGTCTGTCGTTATATGATCTGATCCGCATTGACACCTGGCTGGCCATCTTATTGCCTTCAATGCCCTCTTGTCTTAGTACCCAAGCCAACGTGATTCTGTTGCCATGGGGCAGCTATTTGAGTCCATTGAGTAGTCCGAATCCCAGACAATTCTATACTCAAAATTATTAGACCATAGACCCTTGAGTGCCGCTTGACTGTCTGACATTATTTATATTTTGGCATCGGTATTCCTTTTTAAGTAATGTCACATGCGCAAAGTTCAGTGACTTATAGTGATCCGAGTGACTTATACAGCCTTAGTATGGATCCATAGACTCCGATGCCCGTTCTGTCACGCATCTTGTAACCATCCGTGTATGAAACCAGAAATCCCTTTTCATAAATGTGACTGTTGTTAAGCCATTATTCTCTGCTTTCAAGGATCAATTTGAATGGTATATCAAACTTGTTCCATTTTGGCATGATATCTGAGATTGACTTGAATGCAGAATCCTCCTTGAATACTTCAAGGATTTTCCTGTAACCAGTCAGATTGCCTACTTTGAGCAGTCTGGAACCATGTAGCCTTATTGTGCTGGAGGCAGCCACCTCTTTTAGGTTTAGATGTAAAGGAAGGAGATCCGGTAGAGCCACCATAGCTGCAGTGAGGCAGGTGCGGATGGCATCCGTAACTACTAGACAAGCTATCCTATGCAGTTTTTGTAGCGCAGACTGCGCTGTCTTTTGTTCTACTTTTGGCCACTGTACGAGAGTCGCATAGATGATTACGGGTTTTATAATCGCTTGATATGTTCATAGGGCCATTTTAGTCTTTAGACCACAGGTTTTACCAAAGAGTCTTCGATGGGATCAGAGGTCTTTCCTGTGACTCTTTTCAGATGAGGATTCCATGCGAGAGTTTTTAATCTAGAAGCACACTTATATATTCGACTTCACTTGAGAATTCTATGCGTGTTCCTTCAAGGTTAGGAACTTCTAGCCTCAGCTTCCTTCTTCTTGTAAATGGTTCAATATTTTTTTTGCTAGGGTTGACTTTGAGTCGTACCCTAAGACGCTATTTTACCTAATTCTGCACAAAGTTGCCCATAAAAACGGAAGTAGTGAACTGTGTAATGTGAATGTGACAAGAGGCTAGAAATCAAGGAAAGGCAATAAATGTATAAAGTCAAGGACGAATCGGTCCTGTGGTTAATAACTAAGGTGAAAATATACACTGAAAATATCTGCAACTAACTGGCTTAAGTGTCTAGAATTACAATTAGTAATATAAATAGGGCTGAGAAGCTGGTAAGTTTCAGTCGTGCTTTAGACTGAAAAGAGCTAGTTGTGATTTAACCAGTGAAGTGAATAAAGACTGTGAACATTTGTGATTCAAAAAGCATTTAATTAATCCGCCGAGCCCGGTGAGCCCCAACTACGTTACAATTTATATGTATACTATATAGCTAATTGTGATAGAATAATATTCAATGACTAGATCCCTAAATATTGCCTTAACTTTGTGACGCTTTTTCTCAATTCATATTTATTTTAAATGCAAAGTGAAATGGTCTCAGCAAAGCAATAAACATTCAATTTTCTGACTTGAAAAGTTGTTTAAGCTCAAAAGATTACCTATCCAATCTCCTAGCCAGAAACATCTTCTTTTCAGTCAATTAACATATCCGCGGCTAACTAAGTAATTGCACTACTCTCGAGTTATCTGGCATTCTTTGGTGATATTTTTAGACTTGTGTATCGTTCAATTATCTATTCACTAGGGAGTGTCCAAGGAAGATAACCTCATAGCGCTGCTGCTGCACTAATACACGCTTATATGCCCATGCTATGTGTTAGATAGAGCAACCCTGAAATCAGGTAAGTCAAGTAAGTCGTCAACGGAAATCTCTTTGTAAACACAAAACGACTAAAGTGAAGCAATAAGCAAAGCCAAACAAACAAAGCGCAAGTGAAAAATAGCGATGTTGGCCTCATCATTGCTTAGGTAAAGAGAGAATAACGGCATGTCTTCAGCTCATCCTCACCATTTTGCCGCAAGTCCATATAAACGACCCCCAGCTCCAAAATCGATTCAGTTTTAGTTGAAATTACGGACAGTCTGCAAGTCGTTCCTGTGAAGGTAAAATATCTGTGAAAATCTGCAATGCGCGAATTACTGGTATGGTGCATTGTGCTGATAGCTGCAGTTTCAAAGGTCCACGGAAATGTCATTTACAGAAAGTATCGGGACTTTCAGATACCTGTTGGAATGGTGGTAGCACAGGATGCTGTTCAGAAAATGGTCGGAGACTTAAAAAAAGAATCTATCCCAGTCGAAGTGGACATAATCGAACCGGTGGTGATACTGAAAGAAGAAGTAATCGTACCCGTAGAGACTGTAAGAAGAGCAGATTCTCTGTCAGAGGCAGAGGAAACCGCTTCTGTTATAAATGAAATATTCCCGAACAATCTTCAGGAAGAATGGCCCTCAGGGAATGATTTACAGGAGAAAACACTCAAACTCGAATTAGTGTTTCAAGCTAAAAATACTGACGGAAATGCATTCCGAGTAGTCAAGCAAAGTTTTAATGCAACTGTAAGACCATCGCTTATACTACATGCTCAGGAGGGTTTTGCTCAATTAATTAATGCATTCACACCCCAGCCGCCTCCTCCAGTAAAGCCACCCGCTGCTGACCCACCACCCGCTGCTGGCCCACCACCCCCTGCTAGACCACCACCCGTTGCCGGCCCACCACCTAATCCAAATTTGCTACAGCAATTCCAAGATAGTGTGCAAAATTTCGGCAGTCAAATTACAAACGCTTTACTACCTAATCAAAATCTGGACGGAACTCCTACCCCGAGCCCACCGAATATTTTAGAAAATCTACAAACAAATTTTCAAAATGTTATAAGTAATATCTTTCGTCCACCACAGACTGTAAGTGCGACTCCTGTAGGGCAATTTGATTCAGTGATTTCAAATGTGCAAAGCTTTTTCACTGGAAATCTCGGAGGTGAGCAAACCACCCAAGGAAATAAACCAGAAACACCTATTTATCCCAACATACCCGCTGATGAAAAGGTAGATCAAAACGTAAGAAACAGTGAAGAAATCAGAGACTCTTCGGAAAATGCACAGAAATAAATTATAGTGGCAGAACCAGATGATTCTCCAGAGTAGGCTAACGCCCCAGATAAGAGCACTTCTAAGTTTAGTACGACACAGTAAAAATATTATGACTGATAACCACTTTAGATGGCCAAAATTTGGCTTAGAAAACAGGCGAATATTTATTTATTTATACAGAATTTGTCATTGTACTCGGAGAATACATTTTTTTACTTAAAATTTGAGTGTGACAATAAAATGAATAAAGACGTTGCGTTAGTTTTTGTTTTCTTCTAGAGTAAAATGTGATATTAAATGAAATCTCTGTTTTTTTCTCATAATCTTATAATTTAAAAGTTTAGTACTCTTTTCAGGTGCATATCACGTTTGAGTTACTCAAGGTGGAAAATTGTCTGCTCATCGACGTTTGTCCGTTCAGACCCGAAAAACACTGAGTTAATTAACTGACTATTCGCTTTTGATACATTTCTTTGGTGAGATGAGTAAATAGATTTCTTGTGCCAAGCTTCAAGGGGTGACAGTGGGAGACACTCCGCGCCGGCTGACCGGGCACGCGAAAACACAGCACCGCAAATCTCCCCCTTATTCTCGACTCACTCATACATTCTTCGCTAAGAGTTAAATTGAAATTCGGACATTCATTAACAGCCTTAATTTGATCTGGAGGGGTTAACATGTAACAAATGAAGCCTTCGGAGACTACTTAAAGAAACCCTGCTAACAAGAGTACCTGAGTTAATATTTGAATTCAAAATCTGGTAAATAAAAACCAAGTTTGCGCCTTTTATCAACTTAGGGCAAACCGAGCAAATGGAGACGGTCGGTATAGGGCGGGAACCTTAGCAGATTGTCCCAAGGGAGCCTAGCTAAAATCTAACAAAATTACGCTGCACCGATTCGATACGCTTGGAACGAATAGCTTAGTAGGGCGTCCAGACCTGAGATGCATATTTTAGAACACGCCTAAGGTTTAACTAAGTAACAGTGCAGGTGAATGGAGATTGCGCATGGTGAGTAGGTAGAGGATGTCCACAGTGAGGAGTATTCTGTCCTATTCTGTGGAACATTACTGTTTAGTCATTACTACGCAGACTCGAGCAGCAGGGCATTGGGTTATGCCAACGAAATCGCAATTATGGTAAGGTCCAAGGAGAGGTCTTGGGGTAGTGGAGCAATGGTTTGTGGAATAGGGGTTCTTTATAAATGCAAGGAAGTCTGATCTAATCGTTTTCACTAGGAAAAGGAAGAATCTAGACTTAAGACCAGTAGATCTTACGTTCTCGGGTTCGGTCAAGTATCTGGGGGTATTCCTAGATTCAAGACTTACCTGAAAAACAAATGTTGAGGAAAAAATCCAAAGAACGAATATCGAGTATTTACATCAATGTGGGAGGGTGTCCGCATTCTGCATATACACTATGATGATTAAATGTTGGATTGAAACCTAAAGTTCTTGGACGTAATTTGCGGCAGTCTGAAGTATATGGAACCGATAGTATTCAATGTTTGTTAAATCCTGATGAGCTCAACTTTCATTTTTTGTCTTCGAATAAACTTGTAATAAGCAGCTACCCTTTCTTGCATGTCAACCAGGATCTACATAATAGCATTAATGCACTTTACTTTTGCGGCGTTAGTTGGGAGGAGCTGATTACTGCAATTTTCTCCGTGAAATCCGAAGCTATTGGGCCAGATTATATACCACCACGGTTTATTAAAATGTTGCTTCCTTTAATTAACGAACACATTCTTAAGATTATGAACTCTTGCTTAACTACGTCTAGTTTCCCAGAGGCTTGGAAGATTGCTACTATCTTGCCTGTCCCCAAAAAGTCTAATGCTGAATCACCTGCCGATTTTCGGCTCATAAGTATGGTATTGATTTTGTCTAAGGTTCTGGAGAAACTTATGTAGAGACAGGTAATTAGCTATATAGAGGCTGGCAGCTTGATGACCCTTTGGCAGTCGGGATTCCGTTTTTTTCGTAGTTGCGAAACTTCAATATTAAATGTCTCAATTTTTATAAGAACCTCAATGAACCAGAACAATTTCACCACTCTGGTTCTTCCTGATTTCTCCAAAGCTTTCGACAGTGTTGATCACAGAATTCTCCTTTGGATGCTTGTGACCGGGTACAATTTCAGCAGCTCTGCAATTTAGCTGATAAGGGCATTTATTTCTGGTCGACATCAGCGGGTTAAGGTTGGTGGTTCTCTTTCGAGCTGATTGTCGGTAAAATGTGGTGTTCTGCAAGGTTCAGTACTTGGCCCATTGCTGTTTAGCCTGTTTATTAATATTCTCCCGCAGGTTATTGAGAGTTGCAAGATTCATATGTACGCAGTTGATGTTCAGCTGTATTTAGGTAGGCCTATTGGATTGCTTGAAGACTGCATTGCACGTATTAATATAGATTTAGATAACATATATAAATGGTCTGTGCTGAACGGTCTATCACTTAAACCTGCAAAATCACAGTGCATAACATTTCTATAGTAATGATCATATTGACGTTCCACCTGTTACCCTGAATGGCTTTGATCTGCCTAAAACTAGTAAGGTAACGGATTTGGGAATTGTCTTGAATTGCAGCATGAAATGCTGTGATTATATTAATCACATTCTTATTAGGGTATATGCTGGTTTACGCAGACTATGGCTCTCGGCAGGTATTTTGAGTACTAGCACGAAGCTTAAGTTGGTTAAAACATTAATTTTCACATATGGAAAATCAGTTTACCCTAAATTGGATAGTATATGTTCCCGAAAAGTTGAAGTAGCCTTCAATGACTGTATTCGCTTCATTTTTGGTCTGCGTAGGTTTGATCATTTTTCACCTTATTGAACTAGAGTGCTTGGTTAATCTATAAACTCTTATCTAAAACTTAGAGTATTAATTCTTCTTTATAATATTTTGAACAGTAATGAGCCAGAGTATCTAAGAGAATTCTTTCAAATTTCCATTTCTCGGCGACACCGTCACATTATAATACCTAGATGCAGTAAAGCTGTCATGGAGAGTTTTTTCCCTGTTCAGGCTGCCCGTCTTTGGAATGGTCTTCCTTCTTTCGTTGAGTCGGCGCACTCTGTCAATGCATTTAGGATGTTGCTCAAAGCTCATATACCCTAAGCGTTGTTTTAAAGTCCAGTATGTGAACAATTTGTTGATGCCTATCTACGAGTAAATAGACATACTTTACTGATATTGCTTTTTTCGTAATAATATTTTTTTCTATTGTTTAGTTTTAATTGTTTGGCTTTTATTGATTATTTTATTTTTTAATAGTAGGTATTATTATTATTATTTTTTTTTTGTTTAATAGTAGGTATGATTTGAAAGAAAATTTTCTCTAATAACCCTGGAGCATTCTACTTTTACTTCTAAATCGTTATCGGGAAGAGCTGAAAATAGTTTTTATTTATATAAGATAGTGAAAATAGTTTAAGTTTTGTCCTTTTTCTTAATGGGTATTTGAAATCGATTCTGAATTTTCAGTAAAGAAAGCTTATAGTTGATATTAGGAACTTATAAATATTACCTATATAATCATATTGGTTTGTTTAGGAGAAAATTCATAAACAACAGTAGAAACTTGAGGATGGTTTGTTGACATTAGCGTTTGACGCGTTTGTCTTACTTTAATTAATATTCGGTATAACAGATTGTTATTGATTTCAAGGTAGCTAGCGCACTAATTTAGTAATTATGTGTGCATTTTCATTTGGACTCCTTTGACATGTATTAATATTCCACTGGGCATTATTATTTGTTTTGATTTAAAGACTAATAGATATGTAAAGATGATTATGGTTGAATTAATGCGATATCCTCAGAATTAGTTAATGAATAGATTGAACCAACATTTTGTAACTTAAAGAAGAATAGCTAATAGCTAAGCATTTTATAGTCAGTTTTTTTTTGTTATAGAATATACATTTTTATAAATTAACTACATTAGCATTTTTCAGGTGACCTCATGAAGCTTCTTCTTCGCCTCCTATCTTCCTACATCCCGTCTTCCTCATCCACCATGTTTTAATTTTTTTGTGTTTTTGTTCAGCACTTGTATAAGTTGGGCCTACACCCTAGCCAGGTGTAGGAAGAGTGGTGGGTTAGTACCTGAACCATCGCATATGGGGGTAGTTTTTTTTGCTTTTGCTAATTTCAAGATGGTTCAGTGTGGCTAAGGGTAACAGGTGACACCAGACCTGTTGCTCTTCCTTCTGTTTTCTGTTTCTCGTTTTTTTTTTATCTTTTTGTGGCAGACCTGAAAGGATACCACAACCTTTCTTCACCACAGGCACGCGAACTTCTGTTTGTGGATGTGTGATGATGTTCACGAACTCACACCCCATACCGGCGAGCTAGGGCGTGCTGCCAGCTAGCGCGTGCCACTTGAACATCCTGCGGCAACTTCACTTTGCTCTTCCGCACACACATACATTAAAAGTTTATTATAAAGCCCGTGTCGAATTGGTTGTCTTGTTTTTTCTTCCGCTTTTGACCATAACCATCACTCCTATTTTTCCAGGATTGTCGTTGAAACTGAAGATAGGTTCTGGATATTATTTTGCAGTGCTAATTCAATTTCTTCGTTGTGTTTGATTGAAAGATCTCGCCATTCATCGTACCAATATGCTCCACGTTCGATTGCCTTTGTAGGCAGAATGTGTGGTAATCTGTCCTCAGCATATAACTTTGAGCATGAAGTCGAAGTGGCATTTTAAAGTAAACATGTACAAACTTGCAGTCCCACTTCCAGCGTAAGTATATAATTGGGAGTTTTTGCGGTAGCCGTAATAGTTTTTTCACAAAGCAGCGCTGCAGTTTTTCGACTTCTTCATATTCAGCGAACCCCACACTTGAGCTCCGTAACACAATACTGACTTTGAAGTTGCCGAGTAGATTTTAACTTTTTATTAGTTGTTTATATTATTGCTCTTAATAAATTTGCTCCAGGTACTGCTGATTACGCCTTTTGCTGCACTTAAACGCTCCTTTAGATGGGTTTTCATTGAGAGCTTGGGTGTCAAATTAATTCCGAGGTATTTTAATTCCTTTACAACTTCAACGTCGTGTTCTCCGTATTTCCAATTTATTATTATTATGAGCTCTTTTGCCACCTCCCCTTTGGAATATCATTATTTTTGATTTGTCCAGGTTTACTATCAAATTCCAAGACTGGCAGTACTCTTCAAGTTTAAATATCATGTTTTGTAGCTAATCTGGGTTTTTCGATAGTAAAACTAGATCATCTGCATACAAAAGGATCTTGATGGCCAAGCCATCTATATTTTCTCCTTCCTCCATGCCCACTTCAATATCGTTGATGAAAAAGACGAAAAGCAAAGGACTTAGTGTGTATCCCTTAGTCCGCACTTGAACTCAAATCTTTCGGATAGTTTGGCTCCATTTCAAACCTGGGCACTAATATTTTTATAAATGCTCTGAAGAAATGTTATAAATTTGGTTGATATTCCCTGTTGATAGAGTTTATGTAAAAGCGCCGCTCTGCTGATTTAAAATCTACGAAGAATGCGTATACCTTGCTCTTTTTCTTAGCTTGTTTAATTTTAACAATGTTTCATAAACCGAATATGTTGTCAATAGTTGAGTAACCAGGTCTGAATCCAGCTTGAGACCCATTTAAAATTGTGTTGTTCTGCTCCGATAAAACAAGCCTGTTGTTTACGATACCTGCTATTAATTTTGCCACCGCATCCACGAAAGATAGTCCTCTGTAATTATCCGGTTGATACGGATCACCTTTTTTATATATAGGAAATATGATGGAGTGAGAGAAGCTGTTTGGTAGATTTTTGTATTGGAATACATTTCAATTGCTGAAAAAGAGATCGGCATTAGAATCATAATAAAGCCCTCAGAGCACTTCAACCTAAACACAAACTAGTTTCGTTGGTAGAAAAAATCCAAGTTAGTCTAATAAATTGTTTTATTATATACATAAATTCAATAAAAAAGAAACACTTTCGGACAAAATAGACTCTTTTGAGTTCATTGTTTGCGGTGAGACCGCAAGCGTATTACAATAAGACGAGTAAGTCCTGACCACTGTAAAACTGTATACAAAAATGATTATCATTAAGTTTTGGCATTACAAAATATTATTTATGCAGCCCAGTGCATATTTAAATAGCCTCTCCTTTGGCAATTCACCATTAAGGATAATTATATCCTCACGATCACAGAATTCCCGAAAATGTTTTTCATACATGGGCCAGACCACCATTTCAAAATAACCAGTAACATCTGGCGGATTGTAGACACGTGCTTTCCGTCTTTCGAAGCACCGCTCATACGGAATGTGGAGATGGAATTTGACTTGACACAGCTGCAGTATCTGGGGATGATTAAAGATAAGAAAACCTTCAATGATGAGAACGTTAACTTTGTTGTGGAATGCATCTGTGTCCAAATCGCTAATTAATGCTAGTGTTTTATCATAATATGAAAAATCATCTGAGAGAATGCCTTGAATGTCTGCAATCATCTTGTCCATGTCCAGAGATGTCATAATTTCCCAGTTGATGTGATTTAGAGATTCAATCAGTGTGTGCCTTTCATCATTAATCGGTAAAAAGTAGTTGTCTTGACTCAACATGTAAGTATCCCCGATCATAACATTTGTGCCCAACATTCCAAGGTTTTCATTTTTCTTAAAGAAGTTGAAAAGCACCGTGGCTAGAGAAGACTTTCCGCCACATGTTACCCCCGAAATACCGATTATCAACCACGGCGACATTCTTCGATGGAATCTTTACTGACACTACTCCCATTAATTTGCGCGATTGCTACTTATTTCTCCCCGCAGTCACTTTCAGTTATTTACACAAAAATTATGTTGTTTTTTGAGAATATAAAAATTTCTTGATAACACTCGAGTCGGTAACAAACTTGCGGCGTTTCGCTTTCCGTATCACAGCGCTGAGATTAAACGAGATGTGATAGATGCCATTTCAGAACCACTTTATATATTTACGCGTTTTGTACAGAGTAAACAGAGAGAGTCCTCCAATAAATAGCACCCCAAAGGCAGCTGGAATAGCAAAGGCATATCCCAGCGGCGGAAACAAGGCATGAATGAAATTATCTGAAATTGAATTGAAGTAAATTATATAACAATGGCTATTTACATTAATTGCAATAAAACACCTTCTTCTACAAGCAAAAATGGCAAAACCGACACCCAAAACGTGTAGTAGCCGAATATCGAGAGGGCAATTGCCAAGACGATTTTGCCGACGAAAGAGTTGGAAGCCATGCAATAATTCAAAGGAACTGCTATATTTTTATGTTGGAAAATTGAAACCAGTTGATGTTATTTTAAATCTCTTTACGTCATACGCAGTGTTTGTGATAAAAACACTTTTTTTTTATATAAACAAATTGAAGAATCAATCGAGAGTTAACGATAAACCTGACAGAAAGGTCAGGTGTCCCAATCAGCTGGGTTGTATTTTGACGTCTAAGAATTCACAATAGAAAAGTTGTCAATATGCTAAGAAATATTCTTATTTTCGTAGTTAGTAATAAAGAATTTTGTTTTAAAATAAATAAAATAATGATAAGCTTACACTTGTTATCAAAAACGTAAATTTATTCGAGGTCAACTAAAAATCAAATCTGTAAGAGCGAAATGTTTTCATCATAATACATTTCACATAATCGCAGGCGTAAATTGTCGGTAATGCAGTTCAACGGGCATTTTAAACCTCACTCAAGTTCTATGAACAAAAAGTTACGGCAGCATGACAGTCATACAATTACATATATAGGTCACTGCATTCTTTTCGAATTTCTCACATTTCATTGATTAGCAAAAAATTAATGCTCTTTTACAACAACATATATACCATTTTCGGATAAATTGCAACCTTTTCCGGATTAAATGCAACTTTGTCCGGATTAAATGCAACTTTGCCCGAATTGAATGCACCTTTGTCCGGATTAAATGCAACTTTTTCCGGATTGAATGCACCTGAATACTGAAATGTGATTTTTAATTACCTGAACTTATTACAAATAATCAACTACGGTATTTGCAACTAAAGAATAAATTTATTTCTTTTGAAAAAGTACAAATAATATTATAAGAAATAGCCGAACTAAACTTAAACTAATGAATTGGTTCACCTCTGGAAGCTGGTCCGATTTTCATCATCATATCCATAATGAAATTTACACATCACACTTTCAGCACTTCGTTCAATTATTTCTTGTTGCTGTTGAGACATATCACTTAGCATAGATCGAACAGAATTTTTTATTTTTGAAAATGCCTTCTCAATTGGATTGAGCATTGGTGAATATGGAGGAAGAAAATTTAAATTCATAAATGAAGATGCACTTGTTACGTTTTGTTTTTTTTAATAGTCCTGAGCCGATCTGAAAATAATAAAATTGTTGGATGAAAGAAGGAAACCAAGAATATATTTATACTTACTTGTTGAATCGCGATACCGATACAAAGACGGAGGAAGATACTTTTGGAAAAGCCACCTTCGAGTATTATGATCACGCGACTGGAGCTTAAGAGCCTCCATCTGAACGGGTCACGCGTTTGTGGACTTAGAAGACGATAAATTTACTTACTACATATAGCAAACACTGTAAATGAGCGCCGATGGAGATATCCTGGGAAAAGAAAATGATTGAGAATTTCGCAAACTAATGCTTTGGATTTACCTTGAGTTAATGTTCCGGATGATAGTGGATGACCAGTTACGTATATCACGCCTTGTGGATGAATGTCGATGAAGATGTCCTGGAAAACAAAATTCATGAAGAGTCACATAAATGTGCAAGCACCCAATTTCTACTTACCTTTGGTACTACCTAAATGTTGCGGAGGATAATAGTGGACCATTATCGGGAATCTAGTTAAGGTTAGTTAAATAGTAGAGTAGACAGATAGATGTTAAGTAGATTGCTTATTATAATGGGAATAGAGGATTTAAGTATTTTAGTTAATATAGCTTAACTTTGAATTTGCAACATAGATGATAAGAAACAGATCAATAATTAATGGAATTTTTTTTTGAAGGAGAAGTTCAAATAGGTTTAGAAAATTAAGTAAGGGAAAGAAACTAAGTAATTTAGGGTTTTTGAGACAGCTGATTGTATTAAGTTAGAATTAGTAAATTACATTTGAGGAGGTAACAGAAATGTAGTTAGTAGCAATGAATTGATTAGTAAACCGTAGGTAGGGATTAGGATTAATAGCTAAGTAAAAATAGAGGCCAGAAAATGTTAATGTTAGATAGTTAATCAACGCACACAAGTTTAGTATTAAGCAAAGATAGAGTTTTAGAAAGGTCATGCACACGACTCTTCAGTTTGAATAACAATGTAAAGTTTAGGTGAATTTATTTGTTTATTGTACTTTCCTGTCCTGAGCTTTTCCTGGAGTTGAGAAAAACACTTAAAAGCACTGAAGATAACCTCAATAATTAAACCAGCAAAAAATCACTCGAAACTTTAAATTCAGGATTGAACGAGACAAATATCTGGGCTGTTCCTAACCCAAAGATAAACGTGGTAGACAACAAGATATCAAAATCATAACACCTCAAGATTGATATCACACGTGGAAGGAGATGTCACCTGAAAGTTTATACGACGATTTGACCGACTTCTCGGGCACAGAAAATATTTCCCGTAGCTGCAAAATAATCTACCGATTGCAGACATTATTTTAATACAAAAATATTAAATATAATTTTTATAAAATTTGAATAATTACCCCCTATTAACGGATTTCCTCGGGAAAATGTCATAATTTGACATGATAGGGGTAAAAATTCGATAAAACCACGTTCTTTGGTAGGTGAAGGGGACAGTCTAGTGAAAGTATTTGGAGTGAAAGTATTTGGAGAGAAAGTAGTTAAATTAAAAGTGAAAATTTTATAAAAGAAAGGAAAGAGGAGAGTTTAAGCGTAAATAAGGAAGAAGTGATCAACAAGGAAAGGAGAAGCGACAGTGTTCTTTTAAGGAAAAGAAAGCAGAGGAGGAAAGGAACAGGACAAGTTAAGTAGACGGATTTTGCATTTTTTTTTCCTATTTTAAGTTTATGACTGAAGTGTGTGCGTATTGACGAAGATAGATGACACTTAGTTTTACCTTGCAGTCATTGTTGTACATCTAAGTTGTTTTCTTTTTCTTTAAAACAAAAAGCAAAATATTTAGAGCAGTTTTCTTCTTACAAAAAATAAGGGAGAAATAAGAATTCCATTTAAATTGTTTATTTTATTTTCTTATTTTATGAATAAATTTTAAGTGTTTTTGAATTCGCCGTTTTGATTTTTCTCTGCCGGCAACTTAACGAGTTCGTAGACTCTCAAACTACGTGGCGCCCAAAACAAAACAACCCATACCTTTCTCCACTCGAGCTAGTGCATCTTTATGCTCTTATAGGTGAGAGCATAACACACTCACTACTTCGCGAACTTCGGAAGTTTTGTGGATACGTGCATTATCCATAATCAAAATAACGTTATTGACCCGAATTGCATTCAGCATCATTTCACAAAATTTTTGAGAGAGCTTTAAAAATAATACCTTAGTTGTTTATTTGTAAAAAGTTCAGGTAGTTAAAAATCACATTTCAGTATTCAGGTGCATTCAATCCGGAAAAAGTTCCATTTAATCCGGACAAGGGTGCAGTCAATCCGGAAAAAGCTGCATTCAATTCGGACAAAGTTGCATTTAATCCGGACAAGGGTGCAGTCAATCTGGACAAAGGTGCATTCAATTCGGACAAAGTTGCATTTAATCCGGAAAAGGTTGCAATTTATCCGAAAATGGTATAATTCATTCATTCATACCTTAAAAAACTTTACCTCAAACTCTTTCTTAATCACAAACTAACACATTCCACTTACTCTTTATAAATTCTATACAATATCTCTTAAATCTATCTACATTCATATCACTGCTATCATATCTTAACCTATTGTACATTTTAAGGCCCTTATAAATTAAAGAATTTTGTGTCCTTACTGTGGTAAAATTTACTAACCTAAACTCATTCACTCTTCTTAAGCCACACGGCTGCACTTCACTTGTAAACATCAGATATTCACTCAGATACCCAGGCTATAATCCATTCTTCATTTTAAATATTAACAACAACACATTTAACACAATCCTTTCTCTTACACTCATCCACTTTAATAATTCCAGCATAACTTTAATAGGCGCATATTTATTGCAACAAAAAATTGCTCTCATTCCCTTATTCTAAAGTTTCTGTAATCTATCCATCATTCCACTGCCAAGTAAAAATAACACAGTACTCAAAGTGCGGTTTTATTATTACATTATAGATTTGTATTGCCGTAAGCCTTGAAAGAGACTTTCGTATTCTTTTTAAAAAACCAATCTTTTTACCTATTTTCCCACATATATAATCCGCGTGCTCTGAACTTCAATTTGTTATCAACTATCACACCCAGATACTTTATCATTTCCACTTTTTCAATGTTATCACTATCCATTTTTAAATTACCCTCATATTCACAATTGATTGTCATAAATTTGGTTTTTCTAATGTTCACTTTCAACTTGTTCATTCTTAACCATCCACTCAGTTCTCGCAAATTATGTTCCATTGCATTCACACACTCACTATCATCTCCCACTACATACAATAATGCGTCATCAGAAAATAATACAATATTTGCACCATCCAATACACTCTTTATATCATTAATATAAACGAGAAATAGTAGGGTACCCAGCACAGAACCTTGTGGCACTCCCGCATTTATTGCCTTTCCCTGAGACATCGCCTTGTCTACCTTAGTTCGCTGCATTCTTCCGGACAAATAGCTATCAAACCATGACCATTCCTTTCCTTTTACTCCATACTTCTTTATTTTTCTCATTAAAATATCTCGATCTACAGTTTCGAAAGCTCGCTTAAGGTCTAAAAAACCGCCAATACTTTTTGCTTTCTTTACATTGCTTCCTTCCATTTTATCAGGACCAAATTTAGGGCCATCTCACAAGAATGTCCTCTTCTAAAGCCTGACTGCTCACTCAATATCAGTCGATTACCTTCTAAATATTCCTCCAACTGCAACTGAACAACTTTCACCAAAATTTTTTCATAGGTTGCAAGCGTGTTTATTGGTCTGAATTCCTCACACTTCCTTGTATTTGTATTGATTGATTTATAATTTTCAGTATCACAGGGCCAACCTGTCCCCAACAATCCAGCATCATACGAACATCTATCTTATTTGTATCTCTTTTATTTTTCATCCCCAAACATATCTTTCTTAATTCATTTATACTTATCTCTTTGAATACAAATTCGTGTTCAACTTGTTGCAATTTGTCTCCATATTGTATTGCCTGTAACGGATTTTCGTGTGGGATACCTTCGTATTTCTTGAAAAGGTGCTGATCGTCGGTTTCTTCTGTTCTTTGTTATCTGTTTGACCTTTTTCTGGACTGTAATAATTCCCCCTCCATCGACAACTTGTACCATGTTGCAGACCCTTTGTGCACTCTTTCCAGCATGACTTCATCGAGGGTAAGTCTTCCACCACCAACTTGCTCGAATTCGTGCATTTACCTTTGATTGAGTCAGTCTCTCAGGTCAACTGCATGTTTACTGATTACAGTAAGGTCTGACAGAATTGACCACGGGATTATCATTCACAAGCTTTATCTGTTTGGTTTTCCACTACTTTTTGTGGATGGGCTGTCCTCATGCTATTCCGCGTCGTCCATTGCGACGATAACCACATTTTCCACGACAGGTGCTCCAGTAACCGTCTTCCCCTTAATGCTAATAAATGTACCGTAATGACGTGGCAGTAGTCCTTAATTCTCGTCTGCCCTTCGAGAAACACGTGGATTTCATGGTGGGCAGGGCTAACTGTGTGCTCGGCTTTGTGAAACGGTGGCCTAAGGCGCTCTAACTAACTAACTAGGATCCTCTTCTGCACTTTTATTAGACCCATTCTGGAATACTCTTGGCTGGTATGGGATCCCTACTCCGCTGTCCGTATTAACCAGATTAAGGCCGTCCAGTGTGGTTGATGGAGGATGGACGGATGAGTTAAAGCCTTCTAGGAAGCGGCATTGTCAAGTGTTAGTTACACCTCCAAGCGGTAGCGGGCAATGCATCTTAGAACGTAGCCAAGTAACTTACGCGGGAGGAGATAACCTCTTGAAAAATCTCCCTAACTCCAACGTTGTAGTAGGCCAAACCAAGAGAGTCTGCAGTAGTGTCCCCCTATCTGCAGGACCCAGGGGTAATTGGGTCGATAATGACGTCTCAGACACTTCTGTAGGAATGGAGGTGGAGGGTATGGTAGACCCTAATAGGTTGGCTATACCCACGGTACCCACTATACAACACAAGCAGCTTTTACCTTCTGAAGGTTCTGTGGCGGCTATGGAGCTGGCTCACTTCCGCCGGCTGAAATTGCTGTAGCAGTCCTGAAAGAAGGTGCCATTGGCAAATAATAACTAGCACTTCCTCAGGTGCGGCGGTGCAGAGATGGTAGACTATAACGAGTTGGCTATCTCCACGGTACATGCACCAGAATAAGATGCAGACCTGCCTTCCGAAAGGTTAGCTGCGGTTAATCCGGAGGAGATTACTGGTCCTAGCTCTAGACTAAGGCTTTATGGCCTGGAACTCTTCAATGCCGTGGATAAAGAAGGAATGAAGATTGTAATTAACGCATGGACCAAGAAGGAACACTAGATATAGTGGGACAGCATGGATTCCTGCAGAGAGGCTAGGATTCTAGCAGTGATCTAGGAAACCGAGGTTAGTGGCGACAGTGGGATAACTGGATACTCAGTTACCCCCACTAAGGGAGACCGGGAGGGGATGAAAAGGGATCAGATTCTATGTGGTCAGTTTGGGCTAATCCCCAAAGAGGTGTTTTTAGTGAGTAAGAATCTCACACTACCGGAGAGTACGGGCTGTCCGGTGTCTTTTGGAAGATTTTCACCTCTTCCGCTAAACAAAAGGCTGTCCAGTGACATTTCTCAGGTTCGCTGTTCGGGGTCTTTCCTGGCGCGATCGTTTCGCCCTTGCATCTTATCCAGCTAGCTCGGTCTGATCTCTCTCGACTCACATGAGAAGCGACGCAGGGTTTATAAGATCACTTTTTTGTACGTGCGTAAAATGGCAATAGTAGGAGTAAGATCAGTAATGTTGACAATTTTGGAAAGGTCATTTTGGCGTTTGTTTGATGTCTCTGCGTTGAGTAGATCAACAATTAAAAATTTTCATAGTGCTGTGCATTTATGAATCACCCTGTAACTCACAAACTGTCCCACATGACAGAACAATGTCTGTGGAAATAGCGTCGGAAGAGTAACAGACAACCAACAGAGAGTCATTGCCCTCAAAAATTGAGGGATCAGCAATGAGCTTAATAGTCTTACGTTGGCCATGTCGAAATATGGAATTATAGTGGGCGGTCAAATTATTAGAAGCACTAATTTTTCTTTGAAAAAGCTTGTGTTAGTTATTAATTTTTATTAAGAAACAGTTGTTTATTAATAAAATGTTTCACTATTAATTCATTCTGTAAAGTGTTAGCAATTATTTTGATAGAAATAGGAAATTGAAATCCAACGTGTACGTGGAATACGTTGAAGCAACAAAATGTTGAACAACACATCAGGGGTTTACTCTAATTTCTATTAAAAATTTCGAGATCTCAGAGAGTAGACACTAAGGTGTTACTGAGTTATAAACGGTCTGCTATAGGACTTTTAGGTCAGCGCTAAGTCAGATGGAGTGAAATTTTTCTTACATCTTTGTAGAAAACCGTTTATTAACTTGTAAAAAACTAAGATTTATTTGATATTCTTTTTCTTAATTTGATTTCCAATTTCGTCTACATCCTTACATGTAGGGAATCGAGCGGGAAAAGAAATCACCCGATATCCCGAAGACAAAGATTGCTAGTGGACCTACAATTTAAGGGGGATTCGAAAACATCACGAATATATTGTAACCCTAAATATCCTTAAAGTCTAATCTGTTATCCGCAGAAAGCATACATGGGTCATCGCTGCTGCCACCGCCAGTGGGATTTGACCCTGGGATCTGAAAGGCCAGTTATTCCTCTAATTATTCCACCGACAACGTAAACATTGCAGACGACGCAATATTATTAATAATATTATACCCTAGTTTTGAGTATTGAGATTAAATGTAACTTAAATTTTTCCATTTCAGAAGCACAAAACTTTTTTGCACACCACTTTGCCTGTTTCTGCAGAGACCCGCGCAACAGCACTATACTATAGTATCTGTGTCCGAGAACTGTATGTCAAAAAAAAGAAATTTTTAATATTCATAAATATGCCTATAAATTAAAAGAAAATCTAAGCCAATATCTCGTATATTTATTGAATACGGACTGTTTGGAGAAACGTCAATATTCCCCTGTTTTTACAGCAAATATGTATACAAAAATGTGAAAAAAGATATGAAATTTTAGGAAAAAAAATAAAGTCGCTAGATTAAAAGCTGAGGCCTACGAAATCGGTATTCCAATAAATATGTAGAAACGCCAACAGTGACTGCCGGCTCAAACAAATATAGTAGTCTACTCGTGGTCCATATTTGCCTCTTTTACAGATTTTTAGCCAATTTCCCAAAAAACGAGAGGTTATAAGTTCGATATGTATTTTTTATTTTTTATGCATGACCGGGCAGGCCCGTGCGAAGGTGGGTGTGTACATCCATTTGTTGATAGTTTTCTTTGTATAGCTCCTTTATTTTTTTTTAATGAAATTAGAACACCCCCCCCCCCCCCCTGGTACCATGTAAAATTGTTTTTGGTGAAGTTGGGGGGGGACTTAACTTCGTAATGCGTGGGTCGACTTAGATAATTCTTTTGTTGTTGTATAGAGTATCATCACCCTTTGCTAATAATGAAAAAAAATTGGTCCTAGGGTAGGGTGGGGAGGTGGAGGGGTAGTCTAACTTCGTACCGCGTAGACCGAGTTGGTTGATTGCTTTTCTGATGTATAGAGTATGTTCCTACATTGGTACCAGTACACAATTTTAAACGGTGGGGTTGTAGTAGGGAAGCGGTTGGATGTCAACTTGTTGACGCTTAGACCGATTTGGATCATTCTTTTTATAGCATAATGCCACATTGTTAACATGAGGATAAATTTTGCATTAGTGTGGTGGTGGGGTAGGCGTAACGATTTAGATGATTCTTCCTTTGATGTGTATAATATATTGCCCCACTGGTACCACGACACAATATTTATGGATTAGGGTGGTGTGCGGAGGGGGCGTTACTCAATTTCTTAATGCACATACCTATTTGGATGCTTCTTTTCTGTTGTATACAGATTATCACCCATTGCTACTTACGGAAAAATGTTGAACTAGGTTTCGGATGGGGGGAAAGTAGTAGTAGTCTAACTTTGTAACGCGTGGACTGATTTAGATCATTCTGAATGCATAGAGTATCTATTGGCATGTGGTGAGTATTGGAAAAATGGATTCATAAGGCATAGACCGATTTTGATTCTGTTGTAGAGAATATGTTTCCAGCTTGATAAATGATAAAAAAATTGTACCTAGAGTCACTACAATGATTCTCTGACTATGAGAATTATCTTTTTTGGTGTATAGAGTACCTACGGTGGCGCACTAAGGCCATGGTAAGAATTTTTTTATCTCTGGTGAGGGTATGAAAGGGTTATCGTGACTTCGTAATATGTTGCCGGATTTGAATAATTCTGTTTCCTTGATTTAGAGTGCACTACCTCTGCAACTTTTCAAATTGCTTTGAAGTGAATAATAAAACAACTACCCAACCACAATTGAAGATACTATATAAAACTAGCTGAACGTTTCAGCTCACGGGATCATAAGGAAGGACGAATAAATACTTTTCTTGTAGTTGTTTTGTTTGTTTAATTTGCACCGACTTCAAAATGTCGTACCTTACCTTACCAGTCTCCTTTAATCCCTAGTGAAACATATGGCGGAAATGGTTGTCCTCCAACGGACTCTATTTTATGCGACAGCTTTCAGTTCCATCCAGGATCTCAGCTTCTGCGGCTTCTGCTAGCAGGGTTCTCCTCCAAGTTGCCTTTGGTCTGCCTACCCGACGGGTTCCTTGTGGGTTCTAGTCGAGGGCCTGCTTGGCTTTGTTCTCATTGTCGCGTCGTAGTGTATGACCAATCCAATTCCACTTCCTTCGCCGAATTTCTTCATCTATTCTTTGCTGTCCGGTACGGCGCCATACTTCTTCATTTCTTATTCTATCCTGCCAGCGTATTTTTAGAATGTGACGTAAGCATCTATTGATGAAAACTTGAAGGCGCCTTGTGATGGACTGGGTGACCTTCCACGTTTCACAACCGTATAAAAGTACTGCCTTTACATTGGAGTTAAACAGCCGTAGTTTTAACTGAGTGGGGAGTACGCGCCTCTCGCCCTATTTATTCGGGAACTGACATCTTCTTCTGCTCCACCATCTTCGGTAATGACACGAACAAACAAGCGGTGCTCGCATTTATTTGCATTTCTTTAGTTTTTGTCAGATTTATCCTCAAGCATATTGAACTACTTTCTGTTGCAAAATTTTGTATCACGTTGTTTAGGTCCAGGTGTCGATGGGCCAGCAAACATATATCATCTGCGTATTCGAGGTCTTTCAGGTGATCTAGCCACCTGTTCGTCTATCGAGAGCGCTGACAAGGATGTCGTTTATTACTATGAGGAAAAGTAGTGGCGAAAGTCGAACACCGGAGCTCACTTCAACGCTGTCGGACAGATTTCCGTTGTTGAGAACTCTGCATTTGAAATTGCTGTATAAGGTCGTAATTAATTCTATTATTTTCTCTGTTAAGCCTCGTTGTCGCAAAGCCTGCCAGATAAAGCCCTACTACGCCTTTTCGTAGTCTATGAAGGCAACGTAGAGGGGGATCGTAGTTCAGTAGATTGCTTCACAATGATTCTTAAGGTGTTAATGTGATCTATACAGGAGCGAACTTCTCTGAATTGATAGTATAATGTGGGACAGGACTTTTCTCACAGTAGATAATAGGCAGATGCTTCTTCAGTTATCGCATATCGTTGGGTTCCCCTTTTTCGGTATTTCGACTATGATACCTTCCGGCTAATCTTCCGGAAAGGTACAGGTGTTCCATGTTATCTCCAGGATTGGGTGTAGTGCATCTGCTGTGAGGCTTGAATCGGATTTCAACAGTTTTGGCGGGATGTCATCTTTTCCAGCTTCTTTAATGTCATAATAGATATTAAATTAAAAATTATTTTATGCTTTTTAGCGTTTTTTGTCAAGTCGGTTGATATTTTTTTGAAACTATTTTTTTTATCTTCCTAAATAGGAGGTTATTAGAACGTTAATTTATTGCATTGGTATTTAAAACATAGGCTCCGCTGCTTTATAAACAACATGAATTGTTCCATGTATTGTATGTAGAAACAATGACGTAATTTATTAAATATGGATAGCTTCATGAATGGGAAAAGTTTTATAACACGAACACATTTAAAACAGTAAAAATATCTACCAACACACGTTATTGACATTAAATTTAATTTGACGTAATTGGGTCGGAGAGGAAGAATCTGTTGCGTGTTTTCATTCATAATCATACATGCTTAAGATCTAGAAAAGTCTTCGTCATCGTGACACATCAGCTTTCTACGTTAAACATAATCTTTCAATGAAAATGTGTAGAGCTTTTAGTCAAAAATACGCAAGGCGAACAGCTGACAGACCGGCCTCAAACTGTTGTTCTAAGAAGTTGTCAGCTGCGATTAAGAATTGGACTTGATCCAATTAAATTTTTTCCCTGCGAAGAAGGCCGATGAGTTTAGAAGATTACGCAAAAAATTTGCCGAATGTTATTTGCTCGTTGGCTAAAAATACTAAGAATTCGTCAAGATTAAAAGTGAAAAATTATTTCTATGATATTTCAGCGGAAATGCCTTCGGAGAAACCCATCAAACAAGAGGCGTTAGCACTTTCGTGGAATTCAAAGGACAAAAAAAAAATTGAAACGTAAAGGTCACTGCCTGAACCGGTCAATTACTTCCTATTTTGCAGAATTGAAGAATTCCTTAACCTTATCTCACCTACGAAATTTAAAGATCAGAGTCCTCAGGTGTCGAACTCTTTCTTTCTGTTATCTTCAGCCAAGATTTGTGAAATTAATTTGAAAAATTGCTAAAGAATTGCCAAATATTTCGCAATAATTTTTTTGTACAACGAACTTCTTTGAAAAGCAATTCCTTGTTGGCTACAAATAATGTAAGGCTATCAAGCCATAAATTTTCTACCTTTCGTATCGAAGGTTTTTTCTTTGAATCCTGCTAATATAGGCATAGGTGGTCTCAGGCTTCTCGGAACTGCGGAGTGATTATAAAACCTTGATGTAAAATAACTTGTTCAGCCGAGTATATCAACATTTTTGTTGATTTAAGCCTTTCGTGATTTATTATAGGCACGAAATTAACTATCTACAAGAAACGAGAACTGCCTAAGGGATCAGCCAGGCTTTGTAGGAAACTTTCCAAGAAGCATGCCAAAGAGTCTTTACTGAAAGGATGGATAGTTTCTAAACGCAATCCTCTGCTGTATCTGTGTTGTGCACTCAGTATCCGGATTTCTGGGGAAAACCAGCTCCCCTTATTTGATTTATCTCACCATGCAACGCTCCCAAAAAATACCCTTCAAGACGATTTACTTCTTATTATGATACAAAAAGTATCGGACATTGCAGTGCCACGCCTGGTGGCGATTTTTAAAGCCCGTATTATGCATCACCTTCCTCCAGTTATCGTTACTTTAATTAACGATTAGATGAAAAACATTGTAGATAGTCCTATAATTAAAGGTGAGTTTCGAATAATTGTTATTACTCTGCAATCCCCAATGGACTTTGGGCAACTCCGTCAACGATTGATTAGAACGACCAGCCCTGTCTGTAGGATCAAGTTTCGGCCTGCCTGCGATTTTTTTTCATAACAAAATTCACTTGTCTAGCTCACCGAAATTCAATTTCTCTTATTCTCCTTACCCATATTCTCTTCTGGCCATAGCCATGCTAAACGCATCATAGGGTTGTCCCCTGGGCTGCACATAAAACAAAATTTGTAGTCAGCAAAAAACAACCATAACTCCGCCGTAGCCGACTTCAAGCCCGATTAAGAAAGAAGGAAAGGATACTAGCCAGGACATCTCTGCTTAGAGAGAACCTGTGCTCTATTGTACAAACGCACTCTCTGTGACTACCAGGAAGCTTCAATTGCAGCCCCCTCTGTGGAATAGGATAGGTAGACTTGTAATTATCTGGAAATTAACTCCTACACATGAAAAGTTTAGTGCGCCTCGGATATCACGGATTGGTCTTGGGTTGACAACCCATGGCTGCGTCAAACAACTTTGCTCAACAGGCCTTAGATTGGAACCGGCACGAGATCCAAGGAAGTGCTAAACTGAATGAGTGCACAACACGTAACAATATCCGCAGAGAAGAAAGGTTCTTAGGTCTAAATATTGTGGAATTAGCGCGGAACCAGACCAGGTGGACAGTCGTTGTAATAAATGCCCTACGCTCGACAAGTGGCTAAAGGAACCAGACAGAGTAAAAACAATATACTGCCGTCAGCGGGGTTTAAACTCTCATGACGAAAAGCTAGCTTACATTACCAAGTCCAAATATCGTGGCATTAGCGCCAAACCGGTCCAGATGGAGAGTCGTTACTAGCTACATTACCAAGTCCAAATATCGTGGCATTAGCGCCAAACCGGTCCAGATGGAGAGTCGTTTTATTCGTAGCAGACGCCCTATGCCTCACAAGGGGCTTTCGGAACGATGGAGCGTAAAAAACCCTGGGTTGCTCCCACCGGGGTTTAAACCTGCGAATCTCGCGACGAGAAGTCAGCACGTTATCTCTTACATTATTCGTTGTATGCTTACACTTGGGCATGTTGCCAACGTTTGGAGTGCTTCTTCAACACCCAATTTTGTAGCTCCAACTTACGGCGGATTAAAGGTTTATTTATTCCGAAGTCTAGTAAGAAAGGTGTGGTATATCGCACATAGACAGAACAGTTGAGCCTAAGTTCAGTCAATTTTTGCCTACAAAATGGGATTTTTACAACGTCCGGACAGTCATATACGTATGAGTCTTCTCAGTAATTAAATTTTTTTTTTATATATGATGTTGCCAAAGCTCAGGGGTTGCCCTATGATGCTAAAGCACAGCCTTGGCAGGAAAGAAATTAAGGTTGGGGGAAATGGGAAAACGACAATTCTGAGGGCAAACAAAATTGAATTCAAATTTGCTATCGTGTAGAAACACATCAACACAGCGAAATTTACTCTTCCTATTTATGAACAAAATCCTACTGAAGTTCTACTAGAATGAAGTAAAAACTGCGACGGTGATCCTAGTATAAGAGTGGTTCCCATTGTAAAGATTGTAAATGTAACCAGGTTCAAAGCTTGCTCGCTTTCTATAAATCCTGTTTAGAAATTCGAGCGAGCCCATTCTCTTTTTCACAGTAAACAAACTGCTTAACTTTATTCTACATTAACTGAATGAGCAACATAAAAAACAAACAAATATAGGAGATAAGATTTAAGAAAATTGAGGTCTGCAGTTCTGCGCTCTAAGTTGACTCTTTATCGATATTTAGCACAAAGCTGGGGGTTGGGGGGGGGGTCTTATCCTTACTCCTCTTTCTCTGATTCTCGTAACTCCTTGGGGCGGGAGACGAACTTTGCCCGCTTCGAGACAACGATTTCAAATGGACCTACAATTTAAGGTAAATTCCGAACTACCGCCTTTACTCTGCAACTCCTAATGGCCTTTTTATCGTTATCTGTTGGCAGCAGAAAACAACCATGGGTTGCCAATAGGAGGCCAACACATTATCACTACTTCACCGTCAACTGACTTATGGTTCACTTATTGGCCACCAATGAAAAAGACTATAACTCCTACCTACCAGGCTGGGGAGGGTGCAGAGAGCTGCGAGTCTTAGCGCTTCAGTCAAAGTTTTCGTACTCATAGATTCTGTTGTGATTTTACAAATTCTTATTACTTCACAGACTCACACTTTTTTAAATTTAACTAACAGATTTTTTACTTGACCCAAATGGTGCACATTTTTAACTGTAACTGACACTTTTCGCCGCCTTGATATATAAGTCGGGGATAAGACTTTCGTAGAGGCACAAGCTTCGGTTAAAAATCAGTACTAGTTGAGTCGAGTTTAAAACCTGTGAATTATGTTTTAAAATCTGTGAGTCTGTGAGGTAATAGAAATCTTTGAATTCATCGAAGGAATTTCCAACGATTCGAAGGAATCATAGGAATTTCCAACGAAATTAGAAGCATGCAGGTTGGCTTTAAGCTAGATGGTATAAATATTACAATTATATCTAAATGAAAAAGTACTGGTGATAAAAGCAAAATCATTCTTCCAGTAATTGTTAAACGCTCTTCTGGGAAGGCAGAAAGAAGTATTCGTCCTCAGCTCAATTAGACTAGAATGATCAAAAAAGAGACCATGATTGAAGTTCAAAAATTATCATAATTATCATTTTTTGCTTATTTTTTTATATTAATTTTTTTATTTTAATTCATTTCATTTTAACGATGTTTAGAGAAATGTAAATAATTAAAAAAAAACTTAGTTATTTCTACTTTTAACTTTCTACGATGACCATAAGGATGAAGAAAAATGAAGCACGGAAGACATGTCTGTTACACACGCGGTTCGAAAACGGTTGTGGACAGGGGCGGGATTTTGGTATGGCGAGCTAGGGCATTTTTCATACCAATCTGAAGGAGGTACAGCTGGAGTCAGAGCAATCCGACCCACCAGATGTTCTTAAACTTTTGGGTTTTTTAAAATAACAACTTGATGAGCGAGCAATAATAAAAATGTGGAACGGCTAGAAGGCGGAAATTCGAACTGTCTTTTTATATTTTGATCTAGAGGGGCTACATAGTCATTCAGCCAAAGCACGAGTCTAAACCAAAATGATTTTTTTGGAAAGGGATCGCGGGGAAGGGTAATTTTTGTTCTCACATTTCCCGCTGAAATGATTTCCAACTCACGGGTGCAAAACACCACTACAAGTACAGAGTGGATATTTTGTCTCATACAACACAACGTCGATTTCTGATCTACCAAACCAATACTGACTCACTCTCTATTCTTACATTAAAGTGACTCGGAGGAAAATATGATAAGTTTATTTTGGCCTCACATCCTTAAACCAGTTTGAGAAGTTGTGTGCCGTGCAGAGTGTGAGATAAAGGAGATAGGTGGAAAGTTTGGAAGCACATAGACGCACGCTTGCCCTCAAATTTCTTTTCTCAAACCGACTTAATTATGTGAGTCCAAATTTTTTCTTGAAAACTCGCCCCTGGTTGCGCGGCTTGACATCTGTGGTCAGTCACCTAAATTAAGCTTTACGTTTTTTAATGGATAACCTTTTAAGGGATAAATTTAATTCAAACGCTTTCTACGTTGTGGTGAAGATTTAAGGGGGGGGGGGGGCAATGGGCTCAGTTGCACTACCCCTGAGCCTCGACCGAAATTTTTACTATTTACAAGAATCGTTAGTAAATAATCTCTAATTATACCGATTAGACACAGAAAGACCCGTACAGAAAAAGTTTATCCGAAAATCACTGTAAAAATTATTACACAGAATCGAAGTGATGGAGGGAGTTAAATGCAGACTTATTTCGAGGAATCAACCCGTACTATTTACAGTACAGTTAAAAAAATTACTTGATTCACGAATGAAATTTCTTAGTTGTTTTACAAAATAAAAAAATTCTCATTATAAAAGTTGTTCATATATTTGCAGTCGCTGAAAGTGTGATAAAATGTTTGGGTGGTTTTCCAGAGATATATAAAAAATACTCGTTCTGACTTGGGCGCTGATCTACACATCCCCCCCTCCTTCCTTCCTTCCCAAGTCAGGCCTAGACTTAAATTAGTTGGGCAGAGGCCGGGCATAACGCATTGTTCGCATTAGATAAGGTACAAACAAATGCTATAAAACTTATTGGCGACTCTACTATCTCTGAGAACATTGACTATCTGAAATGTTGGCTGTCTTTGACTATTCTATCGCTATTTCCGCGGTCATTGTTCTAACGAAATCGCTAGCCCGATTCCTTGTAGGCACATTACAACGCGCGATGGAGGAAATCTATCCTAAGCAAAACAATATGCATATTATGGAATAGTTTACCATTACCTATTAACTTATTAACACTTATCCTTAATTAATTTCCATCTATTGCTCTGTTGTAGCATCATAGGGCATCCCCTTGATCTTTGGCATTCTATTTATATAATATAATAATAAGATTAGTTAAGAGCATGTTGGACACGCACGTGATAGTGCTCCGTAGAGTTATATTTCAATTTTTCATCAACTATTTTTCTACAGTATTAGTTATAGTTTTCATTGAAAGTAGTAACTAAAGGCTACATTCACGAATTTTTGCAGATATTTGGCATTTTAGGATATCTATCTAATGACACCCTACTTTACACTGTACGAAAAGGAGACCAAAAAAAATCAAATTTGTTTTTGCTAACCTCCGTATACCAAATTTCAGCTTTTTTTAGAGTTTTATAAATGACGGGGCTGTAACATACAGATGAACGGACAGACCGAAATTATAATGGTTCCTAATTACTACGGAATCTTGAAAAAGGTGATTACCTCGACTACATACATAAGTGCGAAGTAAAGTGAACCTTCTTTCTTTTCTGTCAATCAATAAATTTAAATTCAACAGGTGAAAAGGAGCAATTAAAAACATTAAGCACCGAAATTTGGTAACTAAAGTGTGATTTAAATATTCGTGTATACACTGTTTGTAAAAACAGCGTCCATATTTTGGTTGTCTTGCACTTTGCCTATTATCACAATGGCTTTGGTCTTATCTTGTGCGAAATTGTCAAATACGTTGCGTTGATGATTTATTCTATAAGATATACAAATGAAAGTGCAATATGATGGATATTTATTAAAATTCTACTACCAACCACATACAAATCAATAATTACAAAATCAACAAATTTCCTGGAAGTTAGGTGATTCTCAGAAAAATTGCAGCCCCTGAACGAAAACCTAAACCGCACCTGTTTATGTGTAATATTACTATTTCTCGTATTACCTTTTTCAGTTCATAGTATCTTTTTTAGAGCTTGCTTGTTTAAATTAATCTTACGTATTGTCTGTCATACTGTCTAACTACTTATAAATCGTTATGCATATTATGAAAATTATTGTATATGTAATTTCCCTCAGCAATTTATAATAAATGCAAATGAATATGCAATGATTCCCTTAATAATTATTTTTGCAATTTTCTCCGACAAGTGTTTAGTCTCAAAACGTTTTTAATTATCGCTAATCAAAATATATTTTATGTGCATGATCCGTGAAAATTGAGCCATAACCGCTCACGTTTTTCTGAAATATTTATGCCAAATGTAAACAATTTACACAAATACGATATAAGAAGAGATACATAAATTGATTCAAATAAATCTGTTAGTAAACTTCTTGGGATAGAAAAACAAACAAAATCCGTCAAACTAACTTATTGTATCTCGAATATATCGAACCAATCTTGTTTTTTATATATTTCATATCAATTTTATAACAATAAATTCGTGCGAGCAAGAACGTATGAACAGTAAAGTCACGCAGAAATTGAAAAGATATTTGCAGTTCGGTATGAAAATAAATTGAAGCGGCATAACTCAGAATGCGAGTTTGTCACGTTTTTCGATTAATATATTAACCGCCGTCTGCTGGAGTACTATTAAATGTAAAACCAAAATTTTTTCCCATTTTGTTTTGGTTGCTTAGTTTGATATCAAGTGATAATGTTACAAAAAATTTACTTCATGACAACGGTTTGGTCCGAAAAGCACCAAAGTTAGCATAAAGTAAAAATATTTTCACAAGCTTTTTGTCAATTATCTTTCTTACATCATTTATTTAGTAATTGGAGGTTCAGGTGGAAAATCCGGTCAATAAATGCATGTTTAAGTGGACAATATTTATTGTTTTTCCCTTACTGCTACTACTTAAGTAAGAGCATTCATTAGAAGTAATACTGTTTATCCGCAATCCACAAAAATGGCACCTTCTTTCAAGACTGCCACAGCACTACCAGCCGGCGCAAGCCAGCCTCTATAGCTACCGAAGAACCTTCAAAAGCTAATTGTTGTGTTGTGGGTACCGTGGGTATAGCCAACCTGTTACGATCTACCATACCCTCCACCTTTACTCCTACGGAAGTGCCTGAGGAGACGCCATTCCCGACCCAATTACCCCTGGGTCCTGCAGAAAGGGGGACACCACTGCAGACTCTCTTGGCATAGTCTAATATAGCTTTGGAGTTAGGGGGATTTTTCAACAGGTTAGGCATTAGTTACTTGGTCACGTTCTAGGATGCATTGCTAAGTTGCTATCGCTTGGAGGTGTAACTAACACTGAAATTGTTAATTTTGAAACTAAACGCAGTAGTGATGTACAAAGTTAATATTTCGTTACCCAGTTAAACATTTTTTTATTGCAACCACAGGAGAGTTTAATTAAACTTTAACTGAACGTATGGGGACAAGTTGTATGAAAAGGAACAAATGCATATATGTATGTTACTAAGGATATTTAGTTCGTAGTCCTAAGCCTTCAGATTAACGCTTCATATTTGCATCAAAAATATTCTCAGATACTATAGGGAACAGGGTGTTTCAGACCACCTTATATCTATGAAAAGCTCATCGATAAAGGAAAAAAGAAAAAATACGTGTCTAATAATTTTTGAAAAGCTGTTGAATGGCACCAAATTTGGCACCCCCAGCCCATCACCTGGGGTTGAGCAAGCGGGTAACTTAAAAAAGTTAAACGGGAACCATTATTTTTATTGCAGATTCGTATTCCTTACATAAACGTGAACACCTTTTGTTACAAAAATTTTCTTTGAAAACATCAAATTTTTGAGATTTTTGAGCAACAAAATTGAAAATTTTGGAAATTTAAAGATATTTTACTCGAAAACGGTTAGGTTTACAGAAAAATTACAGAGGAGCAGAAGTGCTTAGATTTCTTCAGGGAATTTGACCAAACTTTTTGAAAATTTTTATATGCAAAATTTTCTAAAAAGTTCTTTTATCCAAAATTTTCTAAAAAAAATTCTGGCAACATTTTCTCAGATTCCCTGAATAAATCTATACACTTTTACTCCTTTGCAATTTTTCTGTAAACCTAACCAACGATAGAAGACCCGCTTAAGAGGACAAAAGGACTTAGTGCACCACTTCTTACATCTTCTTCAATCACTTCATTTAGGTGTGGTTAATTCCTATCAACGTACTGTAATTCCAGTGATCCTTATTCGTTAGATTTGATCCTTGTTGCGGATAACGAAAGTGTTCTTCCTCAGGATCAGATCAGCCCTCCTAATACCCTGGATTATATTCTTCAGTTATGATTTCATTTTCGTAAAAACGAAGTCTTTAACAACTATCGCGATTATAATACTATAAATATAGGTTCCTTAACTGCTGAATGTCCTTGTCTGCCCTGGGATTTAATAATAATATTCGTAAAAAATAATACAATTAAGTTCAGTTGTATTCCAAAGATCCCTATGCGAGACTAGGTAGGATCAGGCATATACCGAAGAAGTGCCTCAAGTCTTCACATTCTACAAGAGCGAGAAAATACTGCTACTACTTTACTTTTTCCATGGGCTGGCATTTAGGTTCAGAAAACCGCATCTATATTTCAGAATCAGGCTTATCGGTTTAATTGAAAATTCATTTTTAAAATAGGTTTGCTCGGCAGGAAAATTTAATTTGTCGTACAAGCCATTCCTAACTGTTACCCTGTTTAAAGCATCGATCCTGGGCAACTGAACGTTAACCCACAGTTTAACACACGTGCACTTAAAAACCACTCCTTTGCCAGATTGAGGAGGTGATTACGTCTAGAGTTCCTGTCAACGGAGACCGACACATTCAACTGCACCCGGCAACCTTTATCCACGGTGCGGAACGGAAGCCACGTCTTTCACCGGGAATAAGAGGCCGCAAACTTGCAGCAGCTTCTCCACGAAGCTTCTTTTCGCTTTGGTATTCCTGCAAGTGTTGCGGGAAGGACAAGCCTCATGTTGAAATCGTAGAACTGGGAGGATGATGGGAGCAGTTTGCAGACGTCAATGACTCTGCAGACAGGTCCCGCGATACTCTAAAGCAGTGATGGCCAAACTCACACTACTTAATGTGAGGAATGCTTAAAAGCTTTAGAAGCATTTCGTACTGTTTGTTTAATGTAAAACCTTAAAACGTTTGCAGAAGGTTGTATACACTGCAAAAAATAATTCCCTAAAGTGTATGGCAACAAGTTGTGCCACCAACTTTATGTAATAATCTCTGTGGATGTGTAAAACTCCATACGTGTAGATACATTTACCTTAGCCTAGGGAATTCGCAATAACTAAAAAGTAGGTATATTTACCCAAGACTAGGGGATTTGATAAACCTTTGTATTATGAACCAGTCACTAAAAAGTAGGTAAATTTACCCAAGACTAGGGGATTTGATAAACATTTGTATTATGAATCACTCAATATAAAATAGGTATATTTACCTAAGACTAGGGGATTCGATAAACCTTTGTATTATGGAGGAGTCACTAAAATTTAGATACATCTACCTAAGGCTAGCGAATACGAAAAACCTTAATTGTAGGGAATAATTTACCCACTTTGTAGGATAGTACATTGGCCAGTTTAAAATCGCAGTTTTCATGGTTTGAATTATTGCAGCTGTTTAAAAAACGTTTAAAATAACTGCATTATTATTAACATTAACAACACTTATTTCAAAATGCGTTAATAATTCAGTTATTTAGTTATTTCAGTTACAAATTTTTAGTGACTACTCCATAATACAAAGGTTTTGTGAATTCGTTGAGTTTGGGGAAATGTATCTACTTTTTAGTGACCGAACTCAGTTTTCGCAGTTCTCATGTTTGAATTTAATATTTCAAATGTTTGCAATACATTTAAATATACTACGTTTTTGTACAGTTTCTACACCTATACTTTATGTTAAAAATATCATGCCAACCATGAAAAACTGCGATTTTTAATTGGCACCATATAAATAGTAAAGGTCCAATCCATCGATTTTATACATTTTTCGCTAGGTGTCCCTAATTTAAAATTTGATATCAATTTGATCCAGGTGCACTTAGAAAAATTTACCATGGCACTTAGTCATTACTTCCCAAAAGATTTGAAAGAAGTAAAAATTTGGGAAACCTCCTTAAATAAAATAAATAACGAAACCATGATTTTTAAAAAAAGAATCAGTTATATTTAGGGTTTAAAAAAAACACAATATATTTTTATTCCTTTTTGCAGAATAGCAATGATATAATTCATCAAAAATGTATGAACAAAATATCGATTCCAATACAAAATTAAATACTTTCTATATCTAACATTTTATACATATTCGAATTTGAATGGTGCATAATTAAAAAGAGCATGTTATTGCCTCTTTTTCACATATAAATTATGTTTTAAATACACTAACACATTGTAATAGTTGCAAACCTTCAAATATATTTTTTTAAATATATCTCTTAAAGAAATTCATAGGAAAATAAATATTACAAAAATATTTACAGAAATATCCCTTCGATTATATGGAAAAATTGTACATATATTGAAGGTAATTGTAATTTATTTTTTACAGTGTATTTTAACATATTGTAAAATTGCTTGAAAAATTACTTAAATATGAAAATTTTTTTAAACTTTTGTATGCTTTAATGATTAAAAAATGGAAAAACAGGAAACTGAATACAGCCAAACAAGTGCATATATGAATTTAAAAGCTCAACAGCTCACTTGCCCGCGGGCATAGGTTTGGACATCACTGCTCTAAAGGGTTTGACATTTTTGTGTTTTCGTTGAGAACATTTTTGGATGAGTACTCCCGGAGGACTAGAGAAGTGGAGAGGGCAACTGCTAGGGAGTAGCGGTTCCCGAAGTAGGAATTCCGCCCGGTGCTGCATCTACCTCATGGGAACACTCAGATAATCATATTCTATTTTGATTTTTTCGGTTACGCTTCATTTTGTTTGATCGTTTTAGGTTTAGCTCTAGGTTAAGTTACCAAATTTTTTCAACAATTTTTGGTAACTTTTCTTAGAGCTGACACTCACTTGGAGGCATTCCAAAATTTCTTTATGTTTTCTTTTTTAACAGGTTTTTGCCTTCAAGTTTTAGAGTCCTTCTTATTTAACCTATTTGGTTGGTTGGTTGGTTTTCGAGGGGGGAAAGATGCATGTCTTCCTTGCATTGAGGTCTTTGGTGGCCCGTTGTACGCCCCCTGCTCGTCAGCGTACCCTAAAGTCCACTGTCGAGCCAACTTATCCCCGTAACGAATTGGATAATTCGATTATACCCTGATTTCTTTACTTCTGCTAACTCTACGCAGTAGTATGTTCCTAAGATTCTAGATCTTTTTTGCGTTAGGGCTGGACATTGGCCGAGAACGTGTAATACGGTCTCGTCTTCTTCCCCACATCCCCTGCATAGACTGGTGTTTGCCCTTCCTATTTTTATGGCATGAGCTCTTAGTCTTGCATGTCCTGTCACAAGGCCAACCAAAAGTTTCAGTTTGGCTTTGTTAAGCTTAATGATCTTTTCAGATTCATGTGCATTGAGAGTTCCCCAAAACGCCTTTGTGTGTCTGGCGATGTCGGATCCCTCCCATTTTTGTTTGTGCTTCCTCGTTACCCATTCCGTGATTTCTTTTCTCACTTCATGGATGGGTATGCTCAGGTTGAGCATTATTGGAGTTTCCTCATTTGCGCCCCACCGCGCCAGTTCATTTGCTTTTTCATTTCCTGGGATGCCGCAGTGCCCCGGCACGTATATTAGGGTGACATCGTTTTGTCTCCCTAGTTGCGTAAGGGTCTGCTTACATCCCTCTATTGTTTTGGATTTAACCCCGGCGTTAGTTAACGATTTGATGGATGCCTGGCTATCCGTGCATATTGCGATCCTGGAGGATGTTATTCCTCGTTCTATTAGCTGTTTAGCTCCTATCTCTATCGCTGCGATTTCACATTGAAGAACCGACGAGGAGTTGTTAACCCCTCCCCTTAACTCCAGGTTTAATTCCTCGCACGATATTCCAAAGCCACAGCCACGCTCGCATTTTGAGCCGTCTGTGTAAATCGCTAAAGTGTTTTCTTGGATCACCCTATTGTTAATCCATTCACTTTCTGTCGGGAACTGAGTTTTGAAAATTGTCTCCAAATTCGGATTACCCGTTTTGAAATCCCAGTAATCTTCTTCCTCAAAGAATCTCTTGATCGTATTCCCATTACATACTTGGACGATCTTCTCATGTTGGGTTTGCACTCCCCTTACCTTCCACAGTTTATTCATTCGCAAGCGTATAGCCGAGTTTAGTGCTACTTGCTTAACGTAGAACTCTAGTGGAGTTATATTTAGAATAACCTCTAAGGCCCTTGTCGGTGTTGACCTAGTGGCCCCTGTTATGCCTAAACAGCACATACGCTGGGCCTGGTCCAAAAACTGCTGGTTTCTGCCCACCTCCATAGCTTTCCACCAGACTATCGCTCCATGTGTCATCATGGGTCTGATTACACATGTGTATATCTATTTTATAATATAGGGTGATAGTCCCCATACCTTACCTATAGCATTTCTACACGTCCAAAAAGCTCTTACCGCTTTGTTTTTCTTCTCGTGTAGGTGCCTAGCCCAGTTTAGTTTCCCGTCCATCAGCACACCCAGAAATTTGGCCTCCTTCTTTAAGGTTAATCTAGTGTTTCCGATGCACGGGGGAACTATCTTTCTTAAATTATGTCTTTTAGTGAAGCAGCAGAGTTCCGTTTTACTTGGGTTTATCTTCAGTCCGCAATCCTGCGCCCAAGAGGTTGCCATGTCGATCGCTTCTTGAAGCATGTATCCCAAGCTTTCTTCAAACTTACCTCTAACCACTATCGCTAGGTCGTCCGCATAACAAGTTATGAAGAAACCTTTATCTGATAGGGCTTCAAGTAATTCATCAATCACTATCAGCCATAAGAAAGGTGAAAGAATCCCTCCTTGTGGAGTTCCTCTATGTACCCTCGCCATCAGTTGTTCATTTCCGAAACTTGTAATTATGATTCGGTCTTCCAGCATGGACTTTATCCATTTGATTATACTGTGATCCATCCCCTTCTCCCTCAATTTATTGAGAATCTTATCGATTCTGACATTATTGAAGGCTCCTTCTATGTCAATGAAGCATCCTAACGCTACTTCTTTGTACATCAATGCTTTTTCCACTTGGTGTACTAGGCTGTGTAGAGCGGAATCGACCGATCTACCTTTCATATATGCATGTTGACAACTTGATAGTTGATTTATGCCTAACTGGTTCCTTACTTCCCATTCTATGAGTCTTTCTAGACTTTTCAGTAGGAATGAGGTAAGGCTGATTGGTCTATAAGCATTAGGTGTGCTATAGTCCGTCTTGTTTGGTTTGGGTAGAAATACTACCTTTGCCACTTTCCAGTTTTTAGGAGTGTAACTGAACTTTAGACACGCTCTAAAGAGTAGGACGAGTCTGTTCCATAGTTTGTTACTTCCCTTCTGTAGCATTATGGGATATATCCCATCTCTTCCCGGTGATTTGTATGGGCTGAAGGATTTTATTGCCCATCTTACCTTGTTTAAAGTACATAGCCTCTTCGCTTGCTCCTCTTCCATTCCACCTTGGAATCTCCAAGGAGTAGCGTCTTCCCTCATCGATTCCCCCTCCACCAGGGTACTCCCTGGGAAGCTATTTGTAATCAGCCTCTCAAGAGATTCCCTCATATTGGATGAGTTTTCGATGAGTTCTAATTGGCTTTTCGATTTAGATAATACTTTCCTCAGTCTATTTAACCTATTTACTGGAGCGTAATATATTGAGTCATTTTTTGTTATGTTCTTTTTGATCTTTATTACTGTCTTTCTAATGTTTGTGCAATTTTTAGGGTAGCCAGAGTTTTATAGGATTTTTACTGTTTATTACTTTGTCAGATTTCTATATCCATTTAATTTATTGCTAATATGTTTTGTATCTTTTCGTTGCTTTTTTATTGATCTTTCATTAAAAATTAAAAATTATGTATTTGTATTAAAATTTTTTAGTAGTAAGTAATAAATAAAATATAAATATAATAAGTAAATAAATAAATTTGGGGATTAGCTTTTGAAACTTTTTGTTTTTATTAAATAAGTTGAATGAGTGCATTGACATTTTCGCTTGCGGTTAAAGTTTACGTGGGATTTCATAGAATTATAATATTTTAATATTTAATCTAGAATAAACTTTGTATGTGAGAACTAAATAAAAAACAAATGAGTAAATATTTAAAATTGCCAACAACTTTTTGTGAGAGTCATTAGCTTTAATGTACTTGACAAAGTCTAGACGTGACGTAATAAACTTAAAATTCTAACTGAATCATATCTCAATGATATGAAAACCTCAATATTCTCACATAAACAACTCTACATAAATTCCACAGAGATACATTTCAAATTAAATCGTGTAAGAAAGAAGAGTGAAAATTCGCTAAACTTATCTCATCAAGACTCTGTTTAGTCGCACGCGTAAAAATTGCTGATCATCTTATGTTCGCTTAAGCCAAAAAAGCTTTGTTTAGATGAATCACTCTAAAAAAAAATTGAAGTTTTTTTTTCGCCGAAACAATGTTCGAACGTTAGACAGAAGTGAGCACGATTCATACGTTGGCGCCAGTTCCGTATAATCTCAATCCTCCAACTAACCGCCAATTCTCCATCACACCGGAGAGCTTTTAGCCAATTCTTTAAACTGCTAGCCCCCCAATGGCTAATCCACTGAACAAAGCACAGTCAAACTACCCCGAAAACTAGCGCCAAGACGTCAGAGAACCGATCGGTGGTGGTGGCCAAGTAATCACTCGATAAATTTGCGAAAAGTTAAGCGCGATCGGGGCACGCAAAAAATATAAAAGAGGAAGCGATCGATCTTTTCGAATCATTTTCGAGGTTTTCCAATTATGAGACGGTTGAGACTGGTTTAAGGTTGTCGCCTAAAATTTCAATTTGTGATGCAATATTTCGGTTGTTTGACTGTACAAGGAATTTTAGTCGCGCTTCTTGGCGGTTCTTGATTTGATTCGAATTCGATCGTCAGTATTTGAAGTGATCGTGATAGTTTAATACTTAATCGGTGATACGTGTACTTAATTCAATTTTAGCAAAATATTTAATTTATTTAAACTTAATTTAAAAATGGTTTCAAAGGTGAGTGAAAGTTTACTATATGAAGTTAAGTGAAATTAACGCGTAAAACTAAGGACTGTTGTATGAATGCCCCTTGTTGTAGCGTGATAAACAAAATGTGATAACATTAAATTATTTCACTTAATTGATTTCAAAAAATTTTGTTTAAAAATAAATTTGTTGTTGAGTGAAATTCATGCGGACCTAGGTAATCCGAGGCTTTCCGGGAAAGTGTCAGGGTGTTTTTGTTAAATAAATCTGAGCAGCACATTTTTATATTTAGTCCCTCCTCCACAAATGTTTTTAATGTTTGTCATCAAAGATGTAAAATGATGTTATTTACCAGATGATCTTTTAATATGAAAAAAATTCTTAAAGTGTTTTTATGTATAAAAAAGTAATGATCTTACTATGGGCACCAAGTTACGAAAATTATACCTTACAAATCATGGTGACAGGATAAACAAGATTTAATAGTTCAGAACATTTCGAAAAATATGATAAATTACATCATTAAAATAATAAATTATTAAATATTAAAATTAAAAAAATGGTTAAATAGTTAAGCAAATTTAAAAAAACCACGTAGCTCAAGAACAGTCCAATATTTCTAAGCAAACAAAAGTAATAACGTAACATATACGTCATTATAATCGGCAATTAATTTGTAATCATCTAATAAGTAATTTTCAATTATTTGCACTGTAACAATTCTTTTAGTATTGGAAGTGTTAATTTTGTATTTTCACACGCCATGTAGCATGTTTGCATGTGGTAAAGTGCTGAAGAAAATAACACAAAAACATTAAAAACTCCTTAATTACGATGATATTACAGGAACAGGCACAAATGTAACCTTAGTTTAGAGAAAATTATATCACGTATAGGTCGATTCGCACTGCCGTTTAAACTGTTTCTAAAGAAAATGAAATTAATTCAAAGAGATTTTCTGAAATTTAAGTTGCACGACTTGCTCTTTATTTACAATAATTCGAAAATACGAGATGATCTTAACGGAATGGTAGAATGGTTGAAAATTAATCATACCTTACATACAATTAGTCGTTTTAACTTGGTAAACAGGAAAATGAAATTTAAAAAAATTCAGAGAATGTGTGAGTCAGACCGCACCGAGGGTACCGTACCTTGCAAGGTTGCTGATTTCTAAAAACCAGTGCTAGTTAGAGACATCATTTCATTTCTCCTGTAATAGTTACATAAACACATTTTTCTGTTCATGCAAAGATCATGGGGGGGGGGGGGCGGATTGTAATTATTAGAAATTTTTCATTATAAGTCGAAAATTATTCGGCATATAGGAAAATGAAAATATATTTTATAATGTGCAAATGAAGCCCTTTACTTGACTTAGTAACCCCACTTACAAATTTTGACCCTCTTCCCTTTGGACCCTCTTGAAATAAAAATAAAATTTAAAAATTTTCATTTGCAATATAGGTTGACAAGCATTATTTAAAGCTATTCCAAATTTAAAGCATTAGTAGTTGCTGAAGTAAGCAGTTGTGATAGTCAAACAAATGAAGAAGCACCATATGGATCCCTTTTTTATTATTTTAGTATTTTACTTATTTCATCGGAAACACCAAATTTTTCCGAGCGCGAAGCAAGTGTATATTTCTTAAAATTTTATTAGAATATGATTTTATACAATAGTTCCAAAGAATTTCATAATGTCTATATTGACTAATAAATTCTATAGTGTTTTTTTTTCTATAATTTCCAATTAATGCTGCAAGTAAACTAAAAAATTGCAAAGTATTCCATTTTGATTTGGGTGCGCTAAAATAAATTTCCAGTAAAAACGTAAACGGCAAAACGGATGCGCTTTTTTTTTTGTTTTTTTATACGATGAGGCCAAATTCTAGGGGACAACCCTTTGATGCGTTACCATGGTTTTGGCCGGAAAGGAATCAGGGTAAAGGAAGTGAGGAAACTTGAGTCCTGTTTTTGCATTGCTTCGAGCTAGACGACAGCCCAGAGACGAAGTGGATTATTTTAATTTCTTAATAAAAGCTCACGGGGACCCATTGCATGTTGGTCTTGCCGCTCAACGTATTGATCCAACTCCGTCTCCGTAAAAGGCGCATAAGCGTATGTTTTTTTTTATTGGCGCATGCGAGGCAATTATATTGACATGGAAGGACCTAGGGAGCTAACACAAAAAATTGATGTGTCGAGTCATGTTACTAGGACAAATTCAATTATTCTAAAAACATTAAATTTTCTTTGTTGTTAGTTTGTATATTTTTGCCGAAACACATTACTAAGCCTGACTTGGCATTGCGTGATCTTTTCTGTTTCTTAAACTTTTTCGTACTTTCCCATAATTTTCCTAAATTTGCACTGTCCTGAGTTACAACACATTAGCTCTTTACTAAACTTCGTTTTACCGAAAGAAGTGGATAAAGACCATGAATGTGTACTTTTTCTATGAAAATTAAAAATTTTTCAAGTGTCGTTATATTCATGTTACAGTACGTATTGATGTAATATTTTGAGAATACGGCATCACACAAATGGAAGGTATGGCTCATTTATGGTATCATTAACATATACTTTCTACATCCTATATTTTAAGTTTCTTCCTTAACTCACTATATACAAATTCACGACATATGAAGAACAGAACAGTTTCTGGACTTTCCTAGACGTGGAAGTGATAAGAAAGAGTGACAACACTTTGGTAACATTAACTGTAATCTACTGCTACTTCCTACCACTACCTAGCAAATTTGATGTCTGTTGTATCAACGTTAGTGCATCGTGCTTATAAAATGGCATTTGCAAATTGATTTAACCATAGTCCAAAAATGATTAATCCTAGTCCAAAAGGAATTAGTGCAAGTCGAAAAAAAAGTCTAAAATCGATAAAACTTAGTCTAAAAAGAAATAACCCTTTAAAATTTAACGAAATTCCTTGCAAAAATGATGCGTTTGTAAAATGGAAAAAGTTCTTCTTAAGTTAAAATTAACTTAAATTTCGAAGTAATTAAAAATAATTTTCATGCAAATTTTTCAAAAGAGTTAAAACGACTTAAGGGAGTCTTCTATCTTGTTGGTTTCAAGGAGTCTTCTACCTTGTTGGTTTCAAAAATTCGAAAATATTTTTTTTGCATTTTTCTAATCTAGAACGTGTCAAGAACATACCCTGAAAGTTATATAACGGAATTCTTATTATTTCGGGATGTGAGAGACTGTCAAACTAAGCTCCACGTGCCGTTTTTATAAAGCCCGGTCGCGGTAGCCCAGAAATTTGTTTTACGAGTTTTACCAAGGACATGCAGAAGGGTCTATTGTATACTTTCTATGGCGCTGCGTGCATCTATGTGAAATTCGTAAGTTCGTTCAGTTTGAAAGAAAACTTGAGGTCGGAAACAGATTGATGGTAAGTAACTTTCCGCCCAAGGTTCATGCATGAACATCTTTAAACGAGATTTCCCAAAAGTTGCGTTTTTGCAATTGGTTGATATGATATCTCGAAAAATAATTGATCGATTAATTCAAATCTTTTATCAAAATCTTTAAAAAATGACAATTTTTCATTTTAACAATTCTTACAGCTGTTTTTGACCCTAAAAAACATGAAAAATAAAAACAAATTAAATGTCGGCTATTTTGCGAAATTTTTAAATTTTGAAAATTCTGTTCGTCAAACGACAGCCAAGGGAATAATAAAACTAAATCTTTTTCGATTTTTTGTTTAAGACGACTTTCATGAGCTGAAAGTCGTACGTTTTGACTTTACGTAAGGGGTACTTCAAGGTCGAACAAAGGTCAAACCAGAAACAATCAAATTTTAAAAAGTTCACTTTCAAAGTACATATAAGAATAAACGAGTTGAACCCAAAAAACCGCATTTCAATCGCATTATTGGTGTTTCTACGACTCATGGTCGAAAAACAGTATCAAAAACGGTGTTGTAAGATAAAAGACCCCATTAAGAAGTAATGCGCAAATGCTTCTAAGTATTTTTGTAATGGAGGAATACTTTTTGCATACTTATTAATTTTTGCAGATTTAAGAATTGTTCGAATGGAATTAGAAAATTGTAATTCTTATACAAGAACGGTAACGCATTAAATAATACATATTTTACAATTCTGGTTGAAAGTTTGAGACCATTGTTGTACGCTTGTAAGCGCAAATATCATATATTTTTGATATCTTGTTATAAAGTAATATTTATATGCTGAAAAAATGTCATATTGAATGGCAGTTAAAGCGTGGGCAAGATTTCGGGAATCAATATTATCCCAAGCATTGCCCTTACTTGGACGAAGTCATTAAGCTTAGCAATTCCTATAGTGATTAATGTGAGATTTTTAGTGCTCCGTATCATAATTGAAAAAACGCAACATAAAAAGAAATTAACCCCCAGAAAAAAAAGTTGAATATTTATTCTGGGGGTTAATTTCGAGGGGTAAATTCGGAAGGGGAAAAAAAGAGCATCATGTAGGTGTCCAATGAATGCTGAATGAAGCATGAATTCAACTATTAATGATGTACCTCTTTCGGGAAAAACGCTAAAAAATTGCTGCCCCCCCCCTATTCTCCAAAAGGATCGCTAAAAAAAATCTGAAAGAAATCATGAATATTGAGAATAAGGGCTAGATGGAACGAAAGTTATCACGGATACATAAAGATTCATTAAAAAGAGACTACTAGAGATAAATCAAAAACTAAAATTAAATTAAACTTTAATTTAAACATTAAATTAAATAACTAAGCGGCAAGCACCAGTCGAAAAATGTTCTAAGTTGAAAGGCAGCCGCTGCCTGAAGCAATCCATATCAAAACTGGCAAAGCGCTTATTGGAGGGGCGACACATCGCCGTAATAGAGATGTTCACAATATATATTCTTGTTGCACTGTTGAATAAATAATTATTATTAATATTAATGTCGCTGATTCAGAATTCATTACATTGTAAGGTTCAATTGCTTTTTGTCATTGGATTGCGTGAAGTTTTTCTCCCACTCTATGCCACACAAGGGCTATACGGGAACTAGATAGAATTGATTATAATTAGTATTAATAGGTATATATTGTACTGCCCCCTAAGGATCTCCACATGAAGAGATGATAATGAGTTGCTATAAATAATTAAAGTCTAAAATGCTGTTATAAAATAATGTAGTAGTTATAAATGTAATCTTCCAGATTTTTACATTAATACTCCTAATGTTGGAATATTGAAGCATTACTACTTAACTTATAACTGGATATCTCTTTTTCTCTTTAATTCTCGTAACCCCTTGTGGGGACCAACAATGTAAAGTGTATGTATTACGAACCACCGACATTACTCTTCAATCCCTCATTCCCCTTACCCAAATTCCCTTTCGGTCGTAGTGATACTAACGCATCATAGGGTGGGTAGTACTGTGTGTAAAAAAAGACTCCAATAGTCATTTTATGGTGATCTGCTGTCAGCAGAAAACAATCATGGGATTGGAAGCTGGAACCTTCGGGATGAAAGGCCAACAAGTTAACACTTACTCCAACGACGAATGAAAGCAAAAACTGGACAAATTTATACAAAAATAAAGTTCCCCCAAAAACGGGCGGTTTATTGCCTTTCGTTAATTTTTTTCCCTGTCTTGATATATTTACGCAAATATTTATTGCGTTTACAGCGGTTATACTAAAAGGTGTTCGATAAGATTGTTTACTTCTAATTATCTCTAAAAGTAAGCCAGAATATTACAACTAATCAAAATAAACTTTGTTTTCGTGAAATGAAAGTCATATTAATATTTTTATCAGCTCTGACTATATGTGTTTTGCTAATGTATGTAAAACAAATTGTAAGGGTAGCTGAAGGACATAATTCCTATTATATCACATAATTCACCTTCCTTAAAGCATGTCTGATTACTGGCATTCCAAATGGCATATTTTTTTCAATTGATATTCATTCTATTTATGGAAATATGTGATACGGAACAGACTAGTCTAAATCTGCAAAGTAATTTCAAATCAGATTAATTTAAATTAAGTCAAATCAAACACATATCACAGTAGATTACATATGTGACGTGACCTGCATTTATGCGCATATTTTAACATTTTCGTGATACATAATTGCACGCGACACTTTCTAATCAACATGCATATTTCTTGGTTTCAAATGAAACGTGTTTGAATGCTTCCAAGTTGCTCTTGAAGTGATAGAAACGTCTAATGCGTTTTAGTTTCGAATCAAGGGTGAATGGAGTAATTTGCTATAACTGACAATTTTTGCTTGATGTTATGACAGAAAAAATTTGGATAGAATATTATGCATCAATCCATTTCAAGTTAAACAAGAATTTTTAATATTTTTATTTAAAAATTAATTAAGGAAAAGATTTTGAAAACTTGTCAACAGAAACCGCAGTAGTAATGTAACAGGTCTACAGGTACAATAAAGTAATTTGTTGTGCGGATGTCGACCAAGTTGTTATTAAAGTCTAGCAAAAGGCATTAATTTTCAGAGTAAGTTTCTAGAATTTCTGAGAAGCAAATAATAGATATGACAAGGCAAAACAAATGAAATGGCGGAACTTTTGCATTACGTCCTCTATAATCAAGCAAATTTGTAACATTTTTTTGTTGTGGTGCAAGATGATGCCTTTGCTGTGATGAAACTTGACGTAGACGTCGAGTTTAGAACTAGCCCGAAGTGCCGGAGTAGCTCGAAATGAATCCTTCCCGTCTAATGCCAATATATACTCAGCACCTAGATACATCTGCTCTTTCCAGGTCAGTTTTCGCTGTACGTTGCACATAATACACTTTTCATTGCCAGATGTCATTCGATCCTCACGATTGTTGCTACTTAAGTTTTGAGATAGACAAGTTAAAATAAATATTTATAATCGAAAATGACTTGATTATTTTTCAAAATATTCTCCATGAAGATCAATACACTTTTGCATGCGTTTGAACCAATTTTCGTAGCTCTTTCTCCATTCCGACTGAGGTACCTCCAAAACATGTGATTTGGACGAATCAAACGCTTCTTCAGGCGTCGAAAGACGTTGACCTCGCATTAAATTTTTCATTTGCGGGAATAAGAAGAAATCATTGGGTGCCAAATCAGTACTGTACGGCGAATGATCCATCAATGCGATGTTTTGAATGCTCAAAAATTCATTTGTTTGAGCCGACGTGTGAGAGCTGGCATTGTCGGGGTGGAGAATGATTCGCCTTCTCCGATTGGTTTCCCTTATTTTTCACTTATGGCAAACAAATGGTGGTGTACCATTCAGAATTGACCGTTCTACGTTGCTGTAATGGCACGGTGGCGAAATGTCCAATTATTAAGAAAAAGAGGCGACCATTTGCTTCGAAGTGCTTTGTGTGCGTGAACAACTTTTATTGGATTTGGCTCGTCTTGACAGACCCATACAGTCGATTGTTGCTTAGTTTCGGGTTCATATGCATAGATCCATGATTCGTCAACTGTCACAATCTTATAGACGTTTTTTGAAGTACCCTGATTGAATTTTTTTTAACATTTCTTCGCACCAATCGACACGAGTCTTTTTTTGAGCGATTCCAACTCGAACAAATATTTTTGAAGGCCAAATATTCATGCAATATTGAATGTATGCGAGCGGAGCTAATGCCAAGGCATGCCTAAATCTCACGATATGTCACATGACGATCTTGGAATATCAGTTCAGGCACAACATCGAGTATTTCTGGCACAACAATTGATAGAATTCGAAAAACCAGCGAAGCACTGTGGCTCGAGATGGTGCTTCATTACTAAAAGTCGAAGTGAGTTGATCGGCACACTGTTGTTGGTTTAAGGGGTTATACGCAGTCAGAAGACCGAAAATGTTCACAATTTAATTTCATTTTTTGACCAAGATGAATGTTTCAAGTAACTGTAAACAACACAAATAGCACACATATGACAAAACGTTCTGAGTACGATTACCATTAAAAATGTCAAACTTTACGATGACAATGTCAGATTTGACATATCTCAAAACTTAAGTAGCAACCTACGTAAAAGGCCCCTTTTTACATCACGTGCATGAAAAAAATGGTTACATTCATATGTATAAGCTTATTTCTTTCAGTCAAGATTGCGGTACCACTGTATCCAGCTTAAAAATGGATCCAAATATTCTTAAATGACGAAACGTTGTTGAAATATCCATGTTCATCCTGTCAGTAATCTCACCAGTTGTTAAACGTTGGTGTTTTCCATTAAGGTCCAGAGCGGGAGTGATCTTACAAGTTGAAATCACTATTACGAAATCTGCCATTTTTTAACTATCTAAAGAGGAGGAGGTCCAAATAAACGCCGCGAGTGTTCTTTGTGCAGTCCGTTCCAAAACCCGCATAAAATCTCTGAACTTTTTCTGATTGCTCGCCGAAAATAGCCACGTCGTCTCGGCTTGAGCCCTGATGATCGAATGTTTATCCATTTCCAAGTATCCTCATTCAATCTGATGATTATTAACTTAATTATCTGCGCTCTCTTTCATACCACATTCACAAAGGGTTAGTGGTGGGGGTGAATACTGGGAATTTAATTCGAGTCAAATAAAAGATATGAATTTTGAACATTTCATTATATTTTTGGGTTTGCTTCTTGATTTGAAAAATACAACTTGAAATTTGAGTGATCTGTCTCCAGTGGTGATCGTTTAGCAAGTGAAGAACACCTTCAGTGATAAGAGATCGCTGGGCTCCTCATTGACGCAGAATATGAGTGATACGAGAAGATAAGATGAGATCACAAGGCCCCTGATATTCTCCTGTACTGGATAAACGCATGGTTTAGCCCATTTGCTGACAATATGGAGCTGACAATCATTAAAAGCGACGATTAGACTTTAAACAGTTAGACATTCAGCTAATGCACACTTTACCTGACAAACGTTTCTTTAAACGGGGGCGAACTTATGCAATCATCCAATACCTGCCGCTGATTTCAAGTTTAAAATAAATTTCACGTCATCTTACTATGACAGCTTTCTAGCATTGTCTTCATCGTTATACATGCAATAACTTGATAGAGCTCGCGACATAATGCATAATGACCCTCGTAGCTTTTTCAAGTCTACAATACGACACAATAGGTCCTCCAGCCTGATATAGCCGATAACTTTGTTTTTTCGAAGCGCCTTTTTAAACTTCACTCTATAATTACGCTTGAGCTTATAAAGTTGGGTTTCCCATCTTTATTGCTCGAATTGCTGTTTTTACTTAAAGGATTGGGTAAATCAAGTATCTGTCCGTAACATCATATCTTGAGGCGTTAAGGCTGCATCCGGTATCCCGCAGGATAGCCATCCGTGGCCGCTGCTGTTTATTCCTGCTATTGACGACATTGTCCCTTTGATTAGGCACACCAAAGTCTTAATCTATGCGCACGATAAGAATATTTTCTCTTGCGTTAGAAACAAGAAGTTATGTTATTCTGTAGGACCCTCAACCAGCACGTTTCTAATGATACTTTTGCGGAAACTAACATCCGAAACGTGCAGACCATGACAGATCTTGTTGTGAAACTTGATGAAAAACTCGTCTGGGTTATGTGGTCTAGGGAGTTTTCTGATCGGCAGACCTTGATTTACATTTTCTCTTTTTTGGTTAGACCAATTCTCAGGAGAGTTCCCGCGGAACGATTCGCTTAGGCTTCCTCCTTATATTGATCGCTTCCGGTTGCTTAATATGAACTCATTGGTAAAATGACGTTAAATTTCTTTTCACCAGCTTTTGAACTCGAACATAGACTTTCGTGTTCTCGTAGTTGGGGTTTCTTATCGGCATATCCCGTATGGCGTGATCTGAATGACTGTGACTACAGACCGTTCAGCCTAATCTCGTTCATATTAAAATCCCTGGAAAGCGTTCTGTTCCTGTATATTAAGGAAAATCTCGACCCCAACCTACTATCCAGGACCCAACATTGTTGACAAAGACATCAGTACATGGATAGCTACGCTGGTAAAAAGTAGAGTGATAACCTCGGAGTGTGGCGAATGCACTCTTAGCAAAGCAGTCAACCGGGGCACACGACAGGGAGGAGTCTTATTGCCTCTCCTGTGGCTACTGGTAATGAACAACATCTTAGTAATACTTGATAGAAGATGTGTAAAAGTGGTTGCTTACGCCAATGTTGTAGTTAGTTACATATATTAGTGTCAGGCAGGTGCCTGAACATGATTAGCAAAAATTCGGAAGGAGCTCTAAAGGAGCTAAGCTCATGGAAGAAAACCAGAGGAGGTATAACGTACCAAAATTCGGGGCGCCACGGCAAGACGGTAGGCTGCTAGAACTCAAACCCCAGGCTAAACATCTGGGGCTCCTTTTAGAAAGCAAATTGACTTGAAAACTAAATGTAAGAGAAAGGATTGCTAAAGCAAACAAAGCTATCTATTCCTGCAAGAGACTCTTCAGTGCAAAGTGGAAAGAAAACTTATCTCTCCGGATTGGAACACATACAAAGAATAGCGGGAATGGAGGTCACTGGTGCATTCGAAACTACTCTCTCTCGTGCACTTGACAAAATCCTCCGCCACACCGCTGTGGAGCTGCACGCAAAGAATTCTGAAGTTCGCAGCGATACTAATAGGGTGGTTCATCGGTGATCGCGGGGCATTTAATACGTGATAGCGCTATGGACCCGATGTGTAACCTTACCTAACCCAACCTACCCCGTATAGTACTGCGTTTACTAGATGTCGATCACTCACGGTCTAACTATGGTGTGCATGAGCCTACGTGTAGGGCCGAGAATATGTATATCACTCTCAACTTGGCTCTTATTAATGATTCGCTGAAGCAACTTCTGTTCTCTGTGCTCTCCTGATTGTTTTGTGTGGGTGAGTATTCTGGTGTTTACTCTTGATGTTTTTTGCATGCTGGTATTTTGCAGTTCCCCAATTTTACTTTGAGAAAAACCGAACGTTCTTCTTTTCATATTAGTCTTCTTGTTTCTTGTAATAAAATCCTTCATTTTTTCTAGAACTATTTGTTTAACGCATAATTCCTCCATTGAATACACTCAAAACTTTTTAGAGACAAAAAACAGTTTATACGGTAAATCTAACAGGAGTGAAAGGTACAAATAGGGTATACAAGTATCTACATCGACAAAGAAAGATGTTTATACAGAGCCGTGTACTGCAAATCCGGCTCGAAGGACCATAAACTGTTGCCTGTAAAGTAGGCAGGTAGCCGAAAATAAGAAATGCAAAAATTAACGACTCAGTTAAGTGATTCATTTCTCAACTATAATAAAATATCTTATGTTATTGATGAGTAAAAAATTTCAACTAAAACGGAATGATTTAGACTTAAGGCTAGTTTACATATGGAAACTTATGTTGCGGAATCTAGTTGCCACAACTTAAGTTTCCTATTGAGTTTTATTCAAATATTACTTTCATATGCTGACATTTTTCTTATTTACATAAGTTTTGCTTCGCAAAGCATCGTGGTACTATTTCCGTTACTTGTATCCGGCAACCAACAATTTCTGGTATGCGCATGGAAGTTAGTTTCCGCCAATACTTGCCTTATAAAAAAAACTAGCCTTTAGATTATAAAGTAACTCTGGCATGTTTAGAACTGTCTACGCTTACAGCAAAAGTGAAACCAATTTTGATCATAAAATGAGGATGCGAGAGATAAATTTGTCCTGATGGTTTGAAGGCGTGAATAAAAGGGATATAAATAGGTTTAATTTTTCAAGATAAGATACATAAGCGGTGCGTGATCACTTTTTTTTATATGTCACTGACAAAATATATGTCTAGAAAAAATTAACCAATCTTTCTTTTGGTTAGAATGAAAATGGGTGCTGTGTAACCTAATCATATGGGGATAAGTTTTCGTGGGGTTAAATTACTAATTAAAAGTGATTTATTACATTTGATTAAATAGTCACAAAACAATATTGATTGTGTTCAAAAAAAATTATATAAAGTCTTGTGAATAAATTAATTTCGCAATAAAGTGTGTTGTTCTATTCTGCTCAAATAATCGCTGCAATATGCAAACAATATAATTTTTCAGGCAAGTTTTAGTTAATGACTAAATTATTTAAATTTTTTTAATGCTTAATATAACGATAAACGTGTAAATAATAGAAAAGCAATGATAATTTTTTCAATTAACATTTCCAGTTTGTTTCAATATTTTTTTTCTTATTTTGTTAAGTTCTTGAGAGGAGCATGTACGATTTGATAGGTAATATGTTTTTTCCTTTGTATATATAAATATAGATTCCCAAAAGATGAAAATCTGCGTGGTTAATGACTGTAAATCATGGGATTATTAAATACATTAAACCGCCAAAATACGTAACCTGAAGATATGAGAATTAGGCGATTTTATTTTTTTATACGATGTGGCCAAAGCCTATTAGACAACCCTTTGATGTGTTAGCATGGTTTTAGCCGGAAGGGAATTAGGCTAGTGAGAAAACTTGAGTCTTGTTTATTCATTGCTGCGAGCTGGACAATAGCCCAGAGACAGAGTGGATTATTTTAATATCTTAATAAAAGCTCACGGAAAGATCTGGTCTCGAACCCGGGACTCAGTGCATATAACGAACAACTTTTATGCTTAGTCCTTCTTTTTCAAAATTCTACCAACCGCTTATATAGTCTGAAGACATGTGAATAAATCATCTCACCTTTTACATAAGACATCTTGTTTTCTATTTTCGTGTATGACTACACTTATGTATACATCACCTGTTCGTCGATGCTCCAAAGAGGCAATGCTCTCAGAGATTATGGGATCAGTGTTGCCAAGTCGTCCACCAAGCGTGTGACTAGATAGGGACTCAGAAAGACACCTTTTTTACAAAAAGTCATCAGATACAAAATGCTAATTTTTTTTGCAAAATTGCTGCCAATATAATATTAAAAATTTCTCAATAAAATCATAAAATCACACGTGTATTTACCTCTAATTGGTGAGCATTGAAGAAGTTAAGTGCACTTTGATTTGATAAACAGCTGATCTCATGTACTGAATTGTGTCTTGCCAATTTGTAAAAGAATATGGAGGAGAAACTATTATAATGTGATAAAATTCCAATTTGTGGGCGATCCTCTTATCATAAGCGATAGAAAATGAATATCGTTAAAAGTTTCAGGGTCCTGATGGACAATCATGAAGTTTCATAGGAAATTGTTCGTGTTGTGTTACACATGCGTTTAGCTTAGCAACAAAAGTACTGAATGGGCCCGCTTGAATATGTGGTACAACACCGGTTGTAACTGAATTAAATCAAGTTTCGCACTTCCCTTACCCTAATTCCCTTCCAGCAAAAACCATGCTAACGCATCAAAGGGTTGTCCACTAGGATTTGGCCACATCGTATAATAAAAAAATTAAAAAAACAAAATAAAAAACAAAAAATAAAACGTTAAAAAATCGGAAAACATTTAGTGTCACAAGAAGAGGTTCAAAAGCACCACGTTTTAGACGCGTCGCAGAAAAAAAATTCTGTCCTACACCTTCCTAGTCGTGTTCCAAAACACTACATTTGGTGACAAAGTCACTGATTTGCCATCACTGACCAAAAGTCACCAGAAGTCACCGCGGTGGAAGTTAAAAATCACCAACTTTTAGACGCGTCTAAGAAAAAAAAATGCTATTACTAGGGAGGTGTTCGACAAACACCAGATTTGGTGACAAAGTCACTGATTTGGCAATCACTGTGTGGGATCGCAAATAAGTTAAATATCATTACGTTTAGCTTTGTCTAACACGGACAATGTGGTGTCTTTGGCCCCTGTCCCAATATGGAAATTTTTTTCGAGTCTAGACCTGGTGTGGAACTTGTAGAACAGTGCAAAGTCAGATGAGGTAAAGTATTTCTTACATCTCTGCAGAAAACTAAAACATTTCATCGCATTTTTGGCAACAGAAAAAATATTTTCGGTTAAGCTAAGATTGTTAGATATCTCCATATCCACAATGTTTAAAGAGAGCGGTTCGGGTATAGTCGCTCGGACGCGCTGGCAGAAATGTGGGTATGTATTTTTCTTAAAAACATCTATTCCAAAATGCAAAACAAACAAAAATACACTAGACTAAAGTTTGAAATAGATGATTTTTTGGAAATATTGTAAAATAGATCAGGAATATACTTTTAGACATACCTTGGAAAGGCTAAGTTTAAAAAATTATATTAGGTGAATGACACACTATGTAAGCAATGCATATAAAATGTGACTGCAACTAAAAATCAGTAAACATATTCGTTTCGATAGCATTGCACACAATTTGTTTTGCCTTATCTAATAACAATTGCAGTGAAAAGTGTCAATCAAGTTTTAATTGCATTTCATACATAGTGTGGTATCTGTTTTCGGAGTACCTACCCATAAGTAGTTAAATATTTTGACATCTAAAACAAATTTCTTGTGTAAAATCAAGCTTATGTTACTTAATCTAATATATAATCTTTATAATAATTATCACCGACAGTTCGTCTTATTTGCTGTGAGTTTTTAAATAATGTCCGCACCAATGATATGCTAAAACTAATATTTAAATTCGTTTTATTCTGAATCAATTTCGCAGCATTTGGCCAAATATTTTCATGTTGTACGTACACTACAACGTTTTTCAACAGTTCTGAATGCAATTGTTTATATTTGTTATTTTCCAACAATCGAGTGGTGCCATAGTTTTCATTCGATGAATTCCATAAATAAATAACTCCCGTTGACTACTCCCACTTCTGAAACTATAGCGATTTTTAAAGCTTCCCTTTTCACTTTTTATCCATTTCTTGTTCCTTGCGGGTAACACGTTTCACGTCAAAGAGTAGTAATTTCTCTAGTAATTAGGGCCGTTCAAGTATTACGTAACGCAGTTAGGAGGGGGGGGGGCGTATTGTGAAACGTTACGGTGTGTTATAGGGGGGGGGGGGTCAAGCAACGCGTTACGTAACATTAAGTTTTTGTTAAAATTAAAAGTCCTAGAAATCTTCAAAAAGTGCGCGTTACGTAATACTGGAACGGCCCCTTACTTACAATTTCCAACAATTCGCTGTCTAATTACTTTGGAACCGAGACTCAGTAAGACTGCTGATACTCCGATGACTAGGACAGTAGATTATTTCGCACATTGGTCATGGATGAATTCTTGACGACAACATTTCTTATTTTCTTCCGTTTCTTACCTTAATAGTTTATAGTAGTCATGATATATATTGAATATGTTCTACTTAGGAAATTAATAACTAAGCAAAAAGTAGAAAAAGTTATAATACAACAATTATACAATTGTAGCTCTCAGTCAATACCATGGTAATATTAGAGTACTTGATATTGTCTTTTCAAAAGTAGCTATGATAAGCTACAGAAATAAATGTGAGCTTTATCGGTTCAGATTTCTGTCTCTACGAATATCGATAATTTAATGCTTATCGAGTTTTAAAATGTTAAATTTACAACATAGATAGTTTATTTTCGAAGCTTCACACGGAAAGCGACTAGACATTTATCCTAATATAATTCAAATTTTCAATCCAAAAATTTTTCTACAAAAACATGAGGTAATCATTGATTTAATACAAAATTCTCAGATTATGTCACGTTTCAAGTTTGGATTCCTAACAACATTTTTTATTATGATAATGTTAAGGTCTGACATCAGAACCGAACCGTTTTAATGTCAGAAATTAATCGAAAAAATTCCTTTTATACGACTGCCATTCAAATTAAAATCGCTACTGATTCCTACATCTGAAATCGTGAAAACAAAATTTGACACTTTTATAGATAAAATCAAACTGAAAGCGAGAATAATATTATTCCTGTTAGCTCATGTGAGCTTAGTTAAAAAACTTCTAACTACTTTTAACGTATATATGCTACTATATAAAAAGGACACTTATAACATTTGATTTTTGCATAGAGCTATCAAGTTTAGTTAGTTTATATTTTATCGTGTCGAAAAGTGTATAAAAATTTACATGAGTTAGTTTCTTGCCAGAAGCAACTAAAATTTTTTTTGCAGAATTTTGAATACAAAAACGACGTGTTTAAATGCATTCATATTTTCAAATTAAAATCCTATATTTGCATGCTATTGTCTAAATTCCGACAAACAAATATTTTAGATAACTTCGGAGATAAGATAATGTATTTTTCAAGGTGAGCTTTGCCTTGCAAAGTTATATCTTTTTGATATTACAGCATATTTTTACGTTATGAGTGAAAGTAACTTTTTGATTGACAAAAATTGCCTGTGAACCGTAAATGCGATCAGAAGACCAATGATAGCAGTTCAGTTTTACGATAAGTGCAGGTCAATAAATTTTGTAAAATTTCAGAATCAGTGGCTATTATTTATCAAAATTTTGCGAAAGTGCAATTAATTATTTTCGTCTAATATCTGTGCTGTTTCCAAATGCAAAATAAGCAATAATAAACAAAAATAAAATAACAAAGCCTATCATAAAAGATCTGGCATGTCAAATAAAATAATTATGAATCGTTGAGGGGAATGATTTATGAATTTGGATTTTATATGTAAACGTTTAAAATTTAGCGCTTACATACATTACATTAAAAAAACATGAATACAACAAGAGTGGGAAAACAGTCTTGCTATTGCCAGCGAAAATAATAACATAAGAAGCAGTAACGACTTACCATTGCCAGGAAACATGCATTACAAGTGATAACAGATAGAACTGTTTACTTAACATGTTTCCTTGCCTTGGCTAATCAACGTTTGAAAGCGAGGGCAAACGGAAGCAAATCATAAGTTTCCGTACTTTGTTTTGTTGTTGCAAAAAGTTGGAATATGTACATTCGAAAGGCGTGACATATACATTACAGCAAGTCATGTATTCAGCTACAATAACTGAAGATTGCTGAATGCATTAATTTATGTGCACCATGACCGCAGGCGTAATATATTACGTGTGCTACATTAAAAATACTTGACGAATAGATTACACGTTTAAATACTTGTAATGCATTAAAAATTCATAACAAATCTACTATACGTTTAGGAACTATGCATGTATATTATGTAACTATGTATATATTTAAGTGTAACCCCTAAAGGAGGGAGATACAGAATTTTACATAATAATTTTTTGAAATGGTTTGCTACTTCCAACTCCTTTCTATAACTTAAAATTGGTAATGATATTAAATAGTAATTTATTAAATTAAATACTAAAAATTTGATGCAGAAAGTCACTTTATATAATGCTCTACCCTTGAAGATTGTAAGGAATGTGAAACTAAATAAATATAATAAATATGTATATTGAAAAACATAGTAAAGCTGACTTTGTATAGCTTTTGAGTTTTTCATTCAAATTATTTTATCGTTTTCCATTATTCCGAAAAATTAAATTAATTTGTTACTACAAAATTTCTTTTTTTTGCAAAAGATAAAGCTTTTTTAAGAATAAAAACCGGACAAGTGTGGGTTGAACTCGAGTGGAGAGGGTTCCGTGCGATGAATATGTTATCTACCATGTTTTTTTTTTTAAATCTGACCCAAATTTGTTTGTGGTAACTGATAAAAGTATGTATGGTACCGGATTGTAGAGGGAAATTGCTGAATATGTTGTTTATTGTTAAATTCTAGGCCTGCAACGCCTCTGATCGATTTCCCACTCGAGTAATCCTATAAGGGTCCGTTTTTTTTCATTCGGACCGACTTACAGAACGTTAAAAACGGAAAATGTTAACGTATTATACATTTTAAACTTCAATGGCGCAGTGACACGAGTTAATATTGTCCTATTGATCTCAAATTTTGGCACTTATGTTGAAGATTATAGCTTTATAGCTAAATTACCATTTATGTACTTCATTAATGAACAATATATTTTGTGTTAATTTCAAAGAGGAATAAGACTGCATCGTGACTGCATTAATTAAAGCGATCGTTAATGTTCGCTTCGTGATAGATTGTGACCTGCTATTATTTCTGGTTCTATTTGACGGAGTTAATCCTATCACTTTGATGCACAAGTCGACTGTCCAGTTTTTTACGAACCCGGCATGCAAACTGATCCGGACTTATCATAGGGGCCGAATAAAGAAGGTTTTCTTGCACGGGTTTTATTCTTACTTTCTTAAGATACATGCTGGTGTACCTCAGGGATCTATCTTGGATCCGCTTCTATTCTCCATTTACATCAATGATCTTCCTACATGCATAAAGAGTTCCAGCTTTCACCCGTATGCTGATGACGTTCAGCTGAATATTTTCAAACCTCTCGGCTTGGTAGCGGATACCATTGATAGGACGAATTATGATAACTCATTCATCAATGATTGGGATCTTCACAACAAACCACTTCTAAAGGTTCAAAGTCCAAATCAGTTGTTATTATTATCGTGTGTGTATAGATACAACTTATTTTTCTAAAATTTTGTTAAATAGCATGAAGATACCAGGCAGAGATATGGTGAGGAAATTAAGTATAATCTTTAATAAACCGCATCATGTTAAAGGCATTGTGTCTCGAACATACGGACTTCTTCGGCGACTCTGGTTATCTGCATCTTTTACACCACTGAAAACCGGGATTTACGTTGATATTGCTATTGCTTACTTACGGACGGTGTGAGATATTTTGTCGGCTGGACTCTAACTGACTCTCAGAGAAAACTGAATTCAATTGTGCCGTACGTTACATATATAATATTAGACGCTTTGACTACCTGACCGCTTGCGTCGACTCAGTCATTCGGTGCTCTTTACTGACATATATTCAGTTTTGTACTACTTTGTTATTGCGCGACATTATTAAAAGTAAGACACCTTTGATAAAATTAGCTTCGCTCAATTTGAAAGAACTTCTTCTTTAACAGTATCGCATTTTCGCTACCAAACAACTGGTATTGGAATGCCCTTCCATTCCCTTTCTTTTTGTTATTTTTTTCATTTGGAAAAATTGGCCCTAAATGTCTACCTTGCGGAACCTCAGGTAAGGTTTTAAAAGTGCGAGATAAATCAATTATAACGCCTTGAGTACGGCCCTTAAGATAAGACGTAATCGTCACCTCACATCGACAAGAGATGAGTGAAACCCTAGTGTTTAAAGCTTTTTTGTAAGAAAAATAAAGCAATACGATCAAAGGCCTTAAAAAGATCTATTTGTACAGTCCACCTATAGACCTAATTTTATTTGACCTAAATAATGTTTAAAGAAGACAAAATTGTACTACTCAAAAGCCCATGCTGTTGAGGAATAATTACTTTTTTAATATGGAAGTAAATTTTATCTTTAACCAGGCTCTCGAAAGTTTTTGGGATCGTTAAAAGCTTAGCAATCGGTCTATAATTATCAACAATGTGACGCGGGTCCATCTTATACAATGATTTAATTTAAGAGAATTTCGGTTCGTCCAGGGAAAAGTCTTAAATACGATCGCCAATGCAGAAGATAAACGGTGACCACATCTTGTTAATCAAACATTGGGTTTCAAATTATTGCCGTAAAAGATATCACAATTCAAAGAGCGTAATACTTCGTCGATTTCAGAAACACTTAAAAGTAGCGAAGCGAGATCTACCGAAGATCATGACATTTAAGTCTGATTAAAATTGGAGTAGCAAAAGTTCCACTCAAAAAAGATTGCAAGTAATTTACAACTTTCTTAAACATTATTAGAGATCACGTTATTTAATTTCATTTTAATAGAAAAACCAAACGAAGAGGGCTTATCAGCAATACCAGACCAAAAGGCTTTACTTTTCCGTTTAATGCTATTATCTGTTGACCAAATATACTACCTTAAAGATACAAAGTTCATCATCACGTTTTAAATGTTTAAAATTTGATTTCGTAATTTGATTATTTTGTGTTTATTATTTATTTTTCGAATTTTTAAGTCTCGGAATTCCCCTTGAAAACTAAGAGGATGTAAACTTAGTTTTTTATTTCTTCTAACAGGAGTGTATCTAGAAATGCTAATATGAGGATTATTTAAAAATGTAGTATAGATCGCCTTTAGATCACACGGTTTATTTAGTACGGTGTTTCCATCGATAGAACTAAGATAATTGTTAATATTTTCATAGTTCCCGTTGTTGGTTAACGTGGCGAGTGCTACTCAGCTAGGCGAGCACTCTAATTGGCAGATTATGGGCTGTTTTAATACCAAGACCTAAGGAGCACGGTTGTCAGTCAACTGCCTGTCCTTCCTAAGCCGAAGGTAATATACTATAATATAATGCTAGTTCCCGTAACTCCTTGCGGACATAAGGCGCACGAAGAACTTTACCCGATTCAAGGCACTGATTGCACACCACCTACAGTTTACGGTAGATTCCGAAAAACGGCTCACTCTACCACCCTAACAGTCTTTTACCGTAATCTGTTATTAGCAGAAAACAATCATTTATCGCCGACTGTGGGGCTCGAACCTGGGACCTTCGAGATGGAAGGTAAACATGTTATACATTACTCCATCGAAAACTGAGAGGCATAAACGTTAACTGAATAATAGGGGAAACCTTCTGATCCTGTTGCATAGCCTTGAGGAAAGAGGAGAAAACGTTTGGGAAAATGGAAATGGTTGACAATAGGAAATGACCACACACTTTCTGCCTGAATGGCCATGTGGAACTTCGGGATTGGAATTGTAGGGTATAAGGATGAAAACAGAAATTGATAGAATAGGGTGACCAACGTTTTAGGGACAGCAGCCAGAATTGAGCTCGGGAGCATTAAACCAGAAACGTTTCGCTCTGCCCCAAGCAACAATACGAGTTTTCATCTCAAATTCTTTAACATTTGAGTAACTAGAACTATATGGTTTACGAAAATGGAACGCATTGAAGTAAGAAAAATAAACTAAGAAAATGCTCAAGGATGCTGTCATCACGACGATATGAAGCGAATTGAAAGTAAGTGATAAAAGGTGATTAATAAATAGAAGTGTAGATGAGAGAACAGAACCTTGTGGTACACCTTAATTTGGGACAATCCACTGTAATAAAATAGAATCACGACAAAATACTTGAAGCCTGGTGAAAAGATAATCGTGCGAGACTGTATTAAAGGCTTTTGAAATATTTAAAGAAACGATTTCGGACTCAACAAAGGTGAGAAGGCAACTATTTCAATGATTCGTGAGAATGGAGTAGAGCGTTAGTTAGTAGAGTAGAGCGTCAGCACGAAAACCATGCAATCGCTGATAAGTTGGTTGGTTCCTTGTTATGATAGGGTTACGTAGAGTTATGTATTTTTAAAGTTTTCAGAAAATATTTTTACTACAGCCTAGCCTTGGTGTATAGTTTTCAAAGAAAGTAGTAACTAAAGGCTACATTCAGGAATTTTTTGTATATATTTTGCGTCAATAGCTTAGAAATCAGAAGGGTGGAAGGGAGAGGCTGTTGATCGCGTTGATAAGTACTTTAAAAGCAAATATCACGTCTTTGAAGGATTAAAATCAAAAGGTTCCAACACATTTTTGTTGCATGTTTGGAAATATATATAAAGACAACATATCATTACTTCGGTTTTTGGGTCATCAATCGTCATTATACTAAATTTTATCTTATTAGGTATATAAATGGGAGGATTGTGACATACAGACAAATAGAACGGACAGGAAGATCTTTTTTCTACGGAACCCTAAAAACCTTAGAATCTCCTTTTTGAAAGATTATCTTTTAATCTTTATTTTGACTGCGTAGGTATTCCAACAGTTGGATAATTATAAAGTTTTTTACTTATACTTCAAATCCCAATCAGTATCCATTAGGCAAATATTGTCAGCAACGCCTACAGTAAGGCTAATCATCGGCGGACTAACCGGGACACAAGTTGTATTACTAGACAACTGTGGCCTGAGTACAGTAAGAGGACTAGCGTAGTGGTACTAGAACAGACGCTAGAAATCTAGTAGGGGTTATAACGGGTCACTGGATCATGGGCAACAATGCCAGAAGACTGTGCCGGGATGCAAACGATTTCTGTCAAAGATGTAGGGATAGGTAGGAAATCAGTTCATATTTTCCTCTCTGATTACCCTGGCGACAAAAAAAGTAAGCTACCAGGTAGTTACTTCTTCGCGTACGGAACTGCAGTGCATAGAGTGCAAAGCCGTGCTGAGATGTCTTATGGCATCATAATAATTTTGTGAGCAGGGATTCGCATGAATCTATGAGTCGCAATGGACCTATCTGGTGGGCTAAGTTAGGCAGGCTAAAGGTAATTCAGCAGTACACCTCAAACCCAACCTAAACTGCCGAAAAAAATTGATATTTTTTTCCATTTTTCACATTTTTAGTTAAAGATTGGAGAGAAGACCAATTTATTATTATACATATTAGACAAAAGGCGAAAATGTAATAGAGGGCATGAGCATGCCAAGTCTTCGCTATGTGCCTTTGAAATCGTCGAAATCTAAATTCGGAAAGATAAAGTTATTATTGGCAGCTTTTTCTTGTCTCGATGCGGATTTTTGTCAATTGATTTCTTAGAACAAAAACAGCTTTAGGTTTCACAGATTTCGGTGGACTCATCCACCTCAAATGTACTCAGATTGAAAGTAAAATCACTAAACCAAAAGAAGTGGTTTTAAATGTCAACAAGTTTTTAACAGCAGAAATTATTTTTACTAATCTTACATAATCACATTGACATTCTTTCGAAACATTCTTAATGCAAACTGCACTAACTCGAAAATTTAAATATAACTTTGTAGTCAGGCTTGAAAAAGATTTATCTGTCAACAAACATGTTGTTAGTGTCAAAAAGTGGTTTCAAATATGCAGAAATATTCAGGAAAAAGGAGTAAAAATGTTTCGGGTCCTCAACCTAAGTGTTAAAATTTGCTTTCGGTTATTCTAGCCGACTTCTCTCAAATTCCTAGAAATCTAATAAAAATTCAAATTCATACAAACATCAGAGAAAAAAAATTATCAGGTCTTTCACTTACCCAGTAAGGTTAATACCCAATTCGAACCGTGAAGCGTCTAACCGCAAAAGGTTTCATTCTCAGACTGAAGTACCTTTAACGGAATCCCAGACCATGCCCAACGCCAGAATTCTAGACGGTCCTGCAGACTAAATTACCTGAAAGCTTTTGAAACCATTGAACTCAGCGTGAAGGAACGGAAAAAGTAAGAGTTCAACAGCCCTTGTCGGCACGAAGCCTTTGCGGACGGAAGAAAAATATTTTAATAAAAGAAAAACAGATTGTCCAGGTGAGAAGGGTACCAAAATAAATAAAAAAAAAATCATGGTTCATGATCGAATGGCAGGTTAGTAAGGTCATTGGAATTTTTAGGCAGTCTGAAAAAACATATTAATGTGAAGTTTTAAGGTTAGTTTGTTCTCGGCCTCTTTGCTTAGTAAGATGATACGCCGAACGTTATAGATATTGAATTCCGGCCAAATGCTTTTGTGATTTTGATGTCATGAGCCACCTAATTGTAGAAAATTGTGGGTTGCGCTTATGTTTCTTTTGGAATTTTTGTAATAAAATGTTTGCCGATAGAGTCAGAATTTCGAAGTAGTTTTACTTGAACTGAGAAAATGCAAATATCAGCAATCAGAACATCTAGTTGTAGTGCGAGCAAGTAGAACTACAATCTGTCAACTTTCAAACAAAAGTGTACTCACCATCCTGAAGCAGACAAATGCCAAATATTTTTTCTTGTTTTTAGCTGTCTGATCATATCATGACTAATTTTTCCCATATTAGCATTATTACCCAATTTTAACTGTCACCACTTACTTTTGAATATCATTACCATGAGCTACGGACTTCGACTGCAAACATTTAAATCTGTATCCGCTTTTTCGCCGTTCACTTAACTTTCGCATAAAGTTGATGAGTGCTTTGATGCTTCAATTTTTACTATTTTGAACGGATATGCTAAGCATTGCCTTTCCTATCGGTTCTATTATGGTGGCACAGATTGAACATGGTAAGTAGATTCCATTATAGAATTGGGGATATGTGAATTTATTGGGAGCAATGATCGCTCGCTTGATTTTACTTTAGTGTACTAGAATCTTGACTTGCCTTAAAGTAGGATATGGCATTCTTAATTTCTTGTTAAATAGCTATGAGCTTCAGATAATGTTTTTGAATACCGAAAAAGTGACAATAGTTAAAAGTAATACCGGGAAAATGTGAGTCAAACTCGCGCACCGTGGGTTTTGTAATATTTATACAAAAACAATTAACAGTTTTATTTATATTCATCAGAAACTATAAATGGGTGGGATTTTGCTTTATTTTTCCTGTAATACATAGGGCGTTTCAGTAATGGAGGGACAAACTTTGCTGGATGGCACGGGACCTCAAGATAAACAAAACAGTCTGCAAATTTTTAATTGCTTCTTAGTTATAATCGATTTTAATTTTTAAGATATTAATTCGTATCTAAGATCACGATTTTTCATTTAGTAGCAGACCAGTGATTGTGCGGTAAGAAGGTAAATTAGCACCAATCAGAAATTTTTGGCAATTAAATCCTAAATTTTGAAATATTTAAATGACTTTTTTCCGTGAGGGATGAAAATCTTCCAAAGACACCAGGAGACCCGATTGTCTCTGGTCGTGTGAGATTTTTACTTACTAAAAACACCCCTCTAGGGATTTGCCGAATCAGACCACTTTGTTGGGTCCCTTTTGATCCCTATCGCTTGCGCTCTCAGCGAGAGAGACCCGGACTAGTCCAGTTTTCTTCCCTCACCTCGATTCCTCGGATCAGCGCAAGCATTTACTTATAAGACACCTCTGCCACTCTTCTCTTCTTCTGCTTGCTAGTGCAGGACACTGGCACAATGCAGGTATTGCTTGCAAGTATCATCCTCGAGACTGTTCGTCTTCTTTAGATGGCATCTGAAGTTACCAAGTCCTGTTAGTAGTGCTGTCAGCCATCTCAAGGTCCTACGATCCATCTCCAGGACCTTCCTCTGTTCAACACTTCTGGTTGCTACAATCGCCATCTCAGCCTGTTTGCACGAGTCCATGACGTTCCACTGTTCCCTCATGGCCCACGTTTTTAACAGGCACTCTGCCGTGCCCCTGCCTAGGGCAGTGAACGGCTCCGGACCTTATAAACTCGAAGCAGCTGCTAGTTTTGTCAGTACGTCCGCTCTCTCGTTTCCTTCGATCCCTGTCCTCGGATAAAGGCCAGTGTCATCTCATTTGCTAAGACACACTCGTTTAGTTTACGGACACACTCCAAGGCCAGCGCTGTGTTGAACTCTGTACGGTCCATACACGTGATCACCACCTGATTGTCGAGTGTCACCGCTATCTTCTTACCCCTCACCCGACTCTCCAGCAAGTAATCTAGTGCGTAAACCAGAGCCAGCATCTCTGTCTGAAATACTGAGGTGTATGCCCCCCGGCAAAAATGGGTGTTCAAATTCAGGTCCTCACTGAAGATTCCTGCGCTCCCATCAATTCTGGATCCATCCGTTAAAATTGTAACGTCGGTTAGACGATTTTCAGGGAGGAAATCATCCCTTATAAGCGTTTCGTGGTGTCTATCAATTACCCTTATTTTACTTATACCATCAACAGGCATTTCTAATTCCGGTATCTTATTTTTAACAAATTCCAGTATTTTCCTATGCTCTTGGTTGTCAAGAGATCTGTACCAGTTTGCGCCTCGATCCATGCGAAGAGCTGCTGATGCAGCAGTTCTTTTCACAAATATCATCTCTTTTCACAAGTGTCATCTCTAACGCCATTGTCGGGGTGGTTCGAAAGGCCCCTGTTATCCCCAAACACGTTTGATTCTGAACCTTTTTTTTAATAATAGGACTTAATATTATAAAAACAATTCAAAATTGTCTCGATTTTGCATGACCCTTATTCTGGCGATATTTTCTTTAAGGAGTTGTTCTGATTTTTGAAGCGAACAGTCTTCTTAAAAATTACATCTTTTAGTTGGCTAGTTCCAATGGTGAATATCTAAATTGTTTAAAGCCTGGGACTAACTTTAGGTTGAAATATGGAAGAAAATTAATAACAAGTTTTAAAAATGAGCTACAATGTCTTAAAGTCATAATTCTCCAACTCTGTAAGCTTTTTGGGCTGAACGAACTTCACTCGATTAAACCAGAACAATTCAAAATGAACCTACAATTTGATGTAAAGTCCAAACTGCTGATATTACTATGGAATTCCATTTTGTCAGCAAAAAACAAAAACAAAGGCGTCGATAGAGTAAGTGATAACGGCCTACAAATTTGGAAATCCTAGGTTCGAATTCCACCGACGGCGACCAATGGTTGTTTTTTGGACACTAAGTAAACTAAGCTAAAAGACGCAGTTAAACAACATCACATGTGAAGCCATTACATCTTTCTAACTGGGCGGACGAACCCTTAAATTGGTGTACTGCCGTCAGTGAAGAAAGTAATACCGTGTCGGTGTTCAATCTCGGAGGTCCCAGTTCCGAACCCTACCAGCAGCAAGCCATGATTGTGCCCACAACAGATTAGGCTAAAAAAGCTTTTGAAGATTGCAGACTAATGTGGCTTATTCGTAGTTCACCTTAAATTGGTATTCTTACAATTTAAGGCGGATTCTGAACCAATTCTCAATGTCCTTTTAGTATTATCCTATTATCAATAGCAAAAAATATATGTATCATCGCCAGTGTTGTAAAGTTCGTCTGTATTTGTGGACGTTGCCCGCTACTACCGTTTCCGAAGCCGTTGACGCGACATGACCACGATGGACGTTGTCTGACTACTCAGCAGCAATTCGTATTACGAATCCATAAAATTTGGCCGCGACGATTCCGAAAAAGTGAAATGCTGTGTTTCCCTGATGGAACAGAACTTTTTCTTTGTTAAATGGGGCAGCGGTTTCTTTAATACTTCATTTAATCGGTCCAATAATTCATTCTAGTACACAGTACAGACCCGTAATTGTGTTTCCCTTCTCTTAAATGTTCATGAAGATGATTCCATTCAAATACCAAAAAATTATGTCCAAAAGCTTTCCGGCCAATCGGTCCGTTTTTGCCTTTTTAGGATAGCATATTCGGCCGAAAAAGTCTATTTTTTCCACTATTGTTTGTGTTTCTGGTGTATTATAATGGATCCAGGTTTAATCAACTATGACAAATTGATGTAAAAACCCGGGCAGATTTCGCTCGAAGAGGTCCTGAATACTGCTCCAAAATTTATATTCGCAGCTTTCTCACTTCTTACTTACCATGTAAATTACACAGGTCTACAAATACCGGGGCCATGTCAGTTGTTGGAAAGCTGAGGGTCATTTCCGAAGTAATTTGCCGCGTAGAATCCGAATCCGGGGTCAGAATTGGCCCATCACGTCAGGATTTTGAGATATTTGAGGTTATGTACCCGAAAAACGGCGTTTTTTCCTACTTTTGAGGTTATGTACAGGGTGCAAAAAATTTTTGTGGTCTGTCTCTCCAGTTACATCATTTAGTACTACTCTTACCCTTTAATTTAAGAGTTCAAGAGATCAATTACGATTTTTTTTTCGCAAAGTTATGGCTATTCGAAGTTACGAAATATATTCCTTCGACGTCATTAATGCAAATGCTAATTCTGACCCCGGATTCGGATTCAACGCAGCAAATCACTTCGGAAATGACCCTTAGCTTTCCAACAACTAAACCATATTAACCTGTGTTATTGATGACCTAGTTATGGAATTTTCGTTTGGCGATCAGCAATAAGCATGTCGTGGAACTTTCGACAATTTCTTCAGCAACCGCTAATGCCGAGCGGCCTAGGCGTTTCTCATCAAAATCAGTTATTCGGCCACGTCTGAATTCGATAAGCCTATACTTCACGGTTACAGTTTTAACTTTCCTTTTATTTATTTCCACATTTTTGCAACCAAAAAAAAGTTTGGTTTTTTTCCAGGATGGTAATACAAACTTCCCTCAGCAATACCACCTGTACCAAATACAGGTACTTATTGATTCACCCTCGTATAGCTAGATCTTCACGTTTAATTTGAAACACAAATTTTTCAGAATATTTATAAAAATGAGAAAACCAAAGTAAACCAAAAATAAATCAATCATTTACAAAACCCAACACTAACCTTATCCTTGGTCAAGTTTAGAACTATGGAGTCAAAGTCGCGGTTAAGATGACGACGCTAAAAGCGTATCAATTTAATTAAAGAAACATTTGACTTGCTCATCAGTTTTTTAAAAATTGATCCGTTAACTGACAATTCGGTTTTCGAAAAACTGATCGACAATTTCGTTAACTTACCGATTTTCCGAAAACCGATCGGTTATTCGACTCGCAATGTGCGTAGAAAGTTAGCACCGACTATCATCAAGAAAATTTTACTCTATTTATTAAATAGGGGGGTGGTTCCATCATCGTTACGGGTGTTTATCTGAGGCTGATATACACATTATAATAAATCGATAATAACGTGTTTACGTATTTCCGTTTTTAATTGAACTTTGAATTTTTGGAAGCACAAAAAGTAAGGCTGATAAAATTTATAACGAAATTCAAACGTCAGCAATTTGTTGATATCTTGCCAAAAAAGTTTATTGACTAAATCAGTTCTATGAACTGATAAGAGATAGTGAAAACAGAATTTGCACTCTTTTTTTGGGAAAAACCTGACCTTTAAATTCGTGGGTACGATTATGATCCTAATGGAAGATTAAATATTTCTATTACTTCTTAGAAAGGAATGTTTGTGCAACTGATTTAATAATATATTGACATTCCGGTGGCGCCTATCCATTACAGTTTTTATTACAAACATTTTTACTATTGCATTTTCGTGTCTTTGCCTTACTCACTTAGGTGTTACTCATATTGTTCCTAAACACTTCCTTGTTTTAGCATTCTTTGCCACAAAATTGACAAAAACACGTAAATTCTGATAAAATACTTAAAAACAATTCGAATTGTAAACAAACCTGATAGCAGAAATTATTCAAATTTTTAGCATTTTAGAAATATATTATGTAGCTGATAAAGCACTTCTAACAAATCAGGATTAGATAATCGATAACAAATATGTATATGCCCACGAGCCGTTTTATAGAGTTGTCGTGCGACTTCCGGTAGTGCTCGATCAAGATTTACAAGTTTCTTGGCGAAGCCTTGAGATTAACGATCGATTTTATATAACACTACCAGACTGATAGTCGAGATAAAAGTGAAAGCAAAAACACTTTGTTATTGTTAATTTTGTTTTCGAAAATATTAAATTACTAAATAAAACTTTTCTTGTCTATTTCTAGATACAAGTTGCGGTTGTGATCGCTTTTGCGGCAATCCTGAGCATAGAAATATGTACAGCTCACAGAGTATGCACGCTGGATGATATGAAACTTTTAGCAGCAGAAGCTTGCGAGAGCCTATTTCAAAATAACGTAGAACATTCCAAACATAAGCGAGATACCTCCAATAAAGTTTCCAGTGAGGACGGCAAATCACGTGAGTAGATTTATAAAAGTTTTGATCACCTCCGCACGGAGCTTTTACACTGATCATTGAAAAAGTCACTGAAGTCGACATTGTCCGAGGTCAGAGAGGAACGTCCAATCTGATTAAAAAGCGAGAGTTGTTCGTTGTCACGTGCATTTACAGGTTATTGTATCGGAGGCGATCAAGTAGAAAACAGAATTCCCTGGCGATCAACAGTCAACTTGTTATGCATACTGCCGAAACGGCACATGACCGGTAGATTAATAAGGCCATTTAAGCGGCAACGTAAGAGATCTTTTTACAGCAATTTTTCACTCAATGGGCGTCTAATTTGACACCTGACAATAGCCTGCCTTTCGTTCTACAACCTAATTAAAATTTCTGCGGTGTATGTTTTGACGGAATTACATAACCAGCAAATGAATGAAGATCAATGTTTGCAAAAGCTTCAAGCAACGCACTTCTTGTTCAAGTCAATGCTAAACGAATTGTGAATATTTATTATCACAGGCATTAATTCGCCAATTTGGCGGACAGTTATTCACCTCATGTTGATTTCCGAGTGAGATTTTCACCGTATGTGATTAAAGGTTACGGCCGACCATGCCACCAGTTAAGGTGAAATTATGACTTATGCAATATCAAGGGTGAGACCTTATGAAGTTATGGAAGTATTTTAGCTTTTTAAAGAAAAGATCTTTGTTTGGTAAAGTCAATGAACTTAATACTATTGAGTGCACACAAAAAACATTTTCGAAAAATCCCATGACGAAATTGTTTACGTTTGTTAAAAAAAAGTGAAAGTGATGTAGAAGCGAATTGAAATGACCCCAATTATGCCAAAAAGAACTGGTTGATAAAAGTTTTGGTTATAGTGATGGTTATCGGTCTACACTAACTAACTTCACAAAGACCTTAATAATGGTTCATACTTGAATATTATACAAAATTCATGTGGAAACAGCCGCAGCTGTAAATAACCCTGAGAAACTTCTTAAAAATAAGGTTTAAGGTTTATTTTGGCATTAAATTCTCTGACGAAGTACTTCTTCTTCAGACCCGGGCATTCGTAAAGTAGAAGCTTAATGCTTTTCACTTCGTCCTCATCCAGAAAGCTTCTGCGGAGTTGGATCAATTGATCGAGCGGCACGACCACCATGCCATGGTTGCCGGGTTCGATTCCAGGTCTCCCGTGAATTTTTATTAAGAAATTAAAATAATCCGCTCCGTCTCTGGGCTGTTGTCTATCTCGCAGTAATGCGTAAACAAGACATTCAAGTTTTCTCACTTCTCTTACCCTAATTCCCTTCCAGCCAAAGCCATGCTAACACATCAAAGGGTTTTCCCCTAGGCTTTGGCCACATCGTATAAAAAAAATCGCAGTTTGTTTGCCATACCACACGACGCCAGATTTCGCTATAGGTCAATACTGGCTGACTGCTTTTTATTTTACAAGTGCCCGATATGAAGTTGGTAAGCGTTACAGAGCACAATAAAGCGCATCGGTAACTATGAAGAATAGGAATTATGTACGTTGTTTCAAGTTTCGGTCAATTTCATAAGTAAAGCAATTTGTTTCATTTTAAGTGCTAAAATGGGCCATAGAGCCATTGAGAACATGTGTGAAGTAATTATCTTTTAAAGGTTGTCCAAAAACTGACAACGAGTGCCTAACGACAGCTTTTATCAATGCGAAAAATGTCCCAAATCATTGCGACAAACCCGTCTCCACTTAAGTTTTCTTGAATTCTCTTAAGTTCATTCTTAAGTGTGTACTCAGGTTATGGTGGTTATTAATTTAGACACAAGATATCGATACCAATTTTTAGATTTGGGCGTCCCATTAGTATAACTATCGCTTTTTGTATGGCTAAGAGCTCTGCCTAAGTCATACTGCAGTAGTCAGCGGGCAGGTAGTCGATGCGGGTATCAAGGCAATCCAAGAATACTTCTGCACCCACTATGTTAGTCTCTAATACCACAGTTGACCTTGTATTAGTAGCTCCGGAGATGCTCAAACAGACAACTCTCTGAATTTTAGTAAGCATTCTAAGCTTGTCTAAAACAGTTCACTAGACTTATATGCCATAAGTTAGAAGCAGCCTTATAATGGGTTTTTACATCCTGCTTTGGGTCAAATTTATATAAAAATTCTTCTTCATGTCCATAACGCTTTCATAGCGTTTTTCACGCGCATTTCTACATTAATGCTAAATTTAATTTGGAGTAAAAGACCTACCAACTTTAAATTGGTATTGGCTCTTGGTTAAGAGGATTAAATCACTTTATGAAGATGAGTAAGAGATAAGCCTCGAATTATCGCCCATTTGTGGTTTTCACCATTGGCTCTTTTCATTAAGAAACTTCTCCGAAACCAATACGGAGCAGTCGTTTGCAAAATTCCCATTTCCTTTAAGTTGTCGGTATTGGATAGGAGAGCGCCCTGTACTGACTTAAACTAAATAAAATCGCAATCCCCCCCCTTCTCTCGTGGGGCTTAAAAAATATAGAATTTAGTGCATTTGGTATACTCAGAGGCGTTTGCTTGCTACTATTATGCAGATTCGTAAAGCTAATTAATACTTTGATTCACTGTTTGACAGCAGCACGTTTCAGTAAGACTCTTGGTGATGACATCGTCATTATTGTTTTCGTATTTTTAGTCACAGCCATTGCAACTAAAATTTTGGCCTTCCACAGCTGAAGCTTAAAATTTCGTGAGTTAAAGAAGCATTAACCTGCCGAAAGCTGTTTTGCAATGGAATCGGAGAACCATTGAACAGCTTCTTTCAGTTCTTGATAGAGATGGGAAAAACGGATTTTTTGAGCGAATCAATCGGCTCTTCGGATCTGCTTCTTTTATAAGATTCGGTTCGAAAGAGCCACTGAAAATTTTCAACTTGAGACAATTTGTCTCTAGAGCGAAGACTGTAAGTGTTGCTTTCGCTTCAGTTGTAGTTCCAGGTTCTTCTGTTTTTTCATGTATGCCTCTTTCTTCAATTCTTTTCTTATGAGCGCTCATTCTCATTAGTCTGAGATCCGGTTCACTTGAATCACTTTTGAGAGCCGGATCTTTGAGCCGGTTCAGATCTGAGTTACCCATCTCTAGTTCTTGAACTTTTTGCTAATGCTTTAATATGTTCACAAAAATTACTGGTATAACATATAATGTTCAGATCCTAGATTGCAAATCTTCTTAATTATACATCGCTTACGATTGATTTTTTGTTGAAAGTTAGTGATGCATCGGTCGCGTTCAATTTGGTTGTGTTGATTGCCGAGCCGATGACTCAAAATCAGTGAATAAGAAAGCGAACACCTTTGTTTTTTCTCACTTAAAATAAGAACTCATTCCAGGTCTTTCGCAGTTTCTTATCTCTGGGCTATTTCTCAGTTTATGTGGTCTGAGACTTAAATCATAACTAACCTTTAATTAATTAATTAGTATTAGTATTGGATGTCACCATATACAAGCCTGAAAATACTGTCACGGCTATTTTACGTCCAAACGCGACGCCACTATTTTTATTGAACATTTATTCCACCATTGCACAATCCCATAACCAAAACGAAAAGGAAATACTGATATCATTGACTCATTATAAGTTCACTAGTTCATCAAAACGAACATAAAACAAACTTTTCACTGTAAAACATTGCATTTTCAATGAAAATTGTAAGAAATAAAGTTTTCATCGGCACCACATGTCCAAAATATTTACAGGTTCTTCTCAAATATATTTCAAGTTGACTCTTTAGTCATAGAATAGATACTTAATAGAAGAACACCTCCCTCAAAATTTCCTGGTCAAATGTGAAAGAAATAGTCTGGCAATGTTCTGTCAATAATCAATAATCAATAATCCTATAATCTACTACGGGAATGAAAGGTGCAATTTGTTTACACCACTAAAGTCCAGCTGGTCGTATATGCTTCCAGGCTTGTATCTTAAGCCCAGTAGCGGCTACATTTTGTACCGCCAAATCGCGGTAATGTGTTTCAGCAGCTAAAAGACTGTTTAGTTTTGTCATGTAGATGACAGTAGTTTCCCAAATCATATATTTAAGCTTCAGATTTATCTGTTCTTTTTTGCACGCCATATATAACTTTATTGTTAAAATTTTCGCAATGAAAAAGGTCCCTGTTCGTTCGCTGCTAAAATTTTAGCCGCTAAATGAACACAATAACCGGACTTAAAGTAAGTCGTACTGTCACATATGTGACAGGAATTAGTGATCCGTGTCATTTGGTTAATTTTACTGACTTTTCCAAAATACTTAATAATGATTGTATGCTAAATCAAAACAAAACCCAAGTGGAAATCATATATGTTACTTTCATTGCTTGCAAAGTAAGTGAAGCTATTGAATGTGATTATGGACATGCCAACATAATGATCAAACGTAATAGATTCATTGTTTATAAAAGGGTCCTAATTGTATGTCTGCTACATACTGAAATCCAGAAGTAAATTATATTTGATAACATTTTTATATACAAATACATAAAATTTTAAGCCCTCTCAACATACTCTGCAAAAGACAAAGCGACAGTAAAGCAAATATAAGCCAAGTACATATATGAAAAAAAAATATTTGCAGAGGATTATATGAGGACTTTGATAGCGGCAAAAGGATTCAAAAATCTATTTTCTGTGATCCAATCTTTATAAAAAAAGTAAAGCAACCATGAAAAATTTTATATCGGAAATTTCAATGAATATTAGATTTTGGTAATTATTAAGGGAAGATCCAGCAAAACGAATACTTTGAGGAAGCGGAAGGCTGCCTCTATGGTGCCGGGATAGCTGACTAGATGTAGGTTGTCGAAAACAAACATTAAAAACGATTTTTTAAAACTTACAACTGCTGTTTCCAGAAAAATGCATTTTTCTCAAAACAGTATTTTTCAGCGCGCGGGGCGCTCTACAACTTCAACGGATGAACCGATTGACTTGCAATTTGTTTAACCGTAAAGGAATTTCGGGGGCCTTATAGAGACGATTTTTTTTTGTTTTCGACTTAAACTTTTTTGTATGTGTCCATTGAAGCTAAAAAAAACAGTGAAAATATGACTTCTTTTTCCAAACGGCCGCCATTTTGATGTTCGGGGGTTTTTAGAAAATTTAAAACGATAAGGCCCCCCAAATTTCATGTAGATTAACAATTGTTTACCCGTTTTTGTGTTTCGGACTAACTGACAAGGCGGTGGAACGCCCCGTGCAGCCCAATGCACGCGGTGAAACTATAGGACCTACAGCCGCCATTTTGGATTTTTTTTAATGAAATTTTTTTTAAAGTACTCTTTATTTATGGGGAAATAAATTATATTAACTACCGCTTTAATAAATATTTACTATATAACCGCAAAAAAAATCCCAAAGTTGACGCAATTTTCATGCCTATGAACGGTAACCTCCCCTAAAAAGAGTTAGCTGTACCCGCGACTGTTTCCATTTAATGTCGGAACATATTGATCGTACCCCTAAGATTGCGGACATAGCTTTATCAAAACTACTATGTATTCAAGAGGTACTGGAAGAGTAGCTTTCATTTAAATGGTCATTCCCGGCAAAACCATACGAAAATAGGGGTCTTTCAAATGCCCTTTAATCGATGACCATAGGAGATTATTGAAAGAGGTTTTTTTCTTTTTATTGAGATTCTCATATATTTTACCAAAACGGTGGGCGTGATTGTGTAATATAATATACATATATGAACAAATATTTATATTTTTCTTAATTTAAAGACATAAAGAATCGAATCACGTGGCCGTTTTTCGAATTTTTTCAGGCGGCACATCGAGTGAACGTTTGCCAGTAACTCCTTGGAAACACCGACGATGATGAAACATTCATTCAGAGGATGATGAAATATTCATCAGAGGGAACGAGAGTTTGATTTACAGATACGACATTGAGACCAAAGTGGAGTCATCACAGTGGGGAGGGAAAGGTTCTCCAAGCCCAAAAAAATGACGACAGATTCAATCGTCTGTCAAAGTGATGCTCACAATTTCATTTCAACGGAGTCGCGTATTTTGTTTTTTTGCCTCAAAGTCAAACAGTCAACCGTCAGTAAGCCACAGTTGTGGCGAAACAACTCTTGATTCATGCACCATGAAAATGCGCCTGCCTACTCAGCCTTGTTAATTGTTACTTCCCAGATCTTGCTCCCTGCGACTTCTTATTTCCACAATTAAAATCAGTGCTGGGATGACGCCATTTTGACTGCATTGTTAAGCTGAAGCAAGTGCGTGAATAGGGGAGGGGAGTACCTACTTTGAAGAAAGAAAAAATTAAAAAAAAGTTCGGTTATTTTTTAAACCGACCTCGTATATAAGACATCAACACGAGTTGTAAAGTACTTTATCCAATGATATACACGATACTCTACTACATATATAACAGAAGTACGAAAAAGGTACCTGTTCCAGTTGTAGTATATTGATTTATTGTTTGGCTAGGTGAGGTCTATCACCCCCCCCCCCCCCCTCATTTCCGCACGACATTTTTGAAACACCCTGTAGAAAAACTAGATTTGATACGAAGTGTAGCGCTGATCTACAAGTCCCACATCACACCTAGACTAGAATATAATTCCCATATTTGGGCAGGGGCCGAACACACAGCATTGTGTGTCTCTTTAGATTAAAGTCCAGCATAAGGCTCTTAAACTTATTGCCGATAATTCAATCTCTGAGAGCATTGACTCTCGGAATGTCGGTTGTGTTTCACTCTTCTATCGCTATTTCTATGGCCATTTTTCAAACGAAATTACTAGAATGATTCCTTGTAGACACATGAAAACGTGCCATACAAGAGCCGCAAGTCGCTCCTATCCCTATACTCTTCAGATGAAATTTGAACGTACCGTCAAATTTCGAGAATCTTTTCTAAGCAGAACAACACGAATGTGGAACAGTTTACCATCTTCTGTTTTTCCCTCGTCATATGATCCCGAAACTTTCAAACGGGGCGTACATCGACACCTCCTTCACTAATCTCTTAATCCATTTCCGTCACCCTTAATTCCTTTCTTGCCAAGGCTGTGCTTTAGCATCATAGGGCATACACTGACCTTTGGCAACATCATATAAAAAAATACTCGAATAAAATCTCCAAACAAAAAGAAAACTTGTTGTTATGAATTTCTTACACAATGGCTGCCGGTTAAAGTTAAACGTCCAGAAATTGGCCGTAATTCTACGAGTAAAACGAATGTAAAGTAGGTGAACATTTTTCAAAGTTTTGCAATTGTTATTAAATCAGTAAAATTTCCAGAAAAAAACAGAGGAATTGATAAACTTCTACGTAGTTTGGAAATCGAAATAATCGTCGAGAAATGTGTTCTCAAGAAGACGATCAAGCGAAAGAAATTTCGACTTTGTGAAATTGATTTCCGGGAATGCTTCTTTAACTCACTCTATACTATTATTTCTATTTCTTTCCTTTCTATTTGTGTACTGTATGTGCCGGTCCACAACCGTCTCTGTTACATAGATTCGTTAAGGGGGTAGTATTTCAGATATTTTTCCGTATATTTTATTCAATCTTTTTATACAAGAATTAATTTAATCTATTTGAAAAAATAAAAAAACAAAGATCTTGAGAACGCAGCGCAGCAGCGGTGACCATGATTGCAGCCCTCTGCGAATTCTGACACGCAAATTTCAAAAGTGATATTAATTGCTACTATCGTTCGTAGTGCCGAGAGGTTAAAATATTGAAAATTACAAAATTTATGTACTCGTAGTTACAAAAAAAATGCAATTTTTAGACTTTTCTTCCATTTAAACGCTTGTAAAAAAAACAAAAAATGTATCAGCACAATCGCGCAATTGTTCTGAAGAAGGTGCTGTAAAAGTGAACCGATTCTGTAGAACTCGAGATATCGATCGGTCACCGATTCGAAAAATGTGGTTTCGAGAAAACCGGGCTTAAAGTTTTGGAATACGATTACACCGAAACAAATTTCCATGCGCGTCGAACTTTGTTAATTCAACAAATTTTCCAAAACCCTTTTCGGTCATATTCTTGAAGGTTTTTGGAATGCAAAATGCAAAATAAAAGAATCGATTTTATCCAACCGTTACTACGGAATACCCCTTTAAATCAAAACGTTAGCGCGTGCTAAAACACTCGTGGCGACATCTATTGGAACATGCAGGTTTGGTTTTATTCAATTGAGTCATTTCAGAGATGTAGGTTTTTTACTACCCCGTGTGAACTCATTTTTTTTGTCGGGATAAAATGTACCCTATATGCAGACACAGAATATAAGCTACTAACGTAGCTAGTTTCATTCAAATTCGTCCAGTACGTTCCGCGTGACGCATGCGCAGACAGACAGACTGGCAGACGAAAATTGTAAAAATTGATGTTTTGGCATCCATATCGACAATAATGTCTCCATTCATACATATGTGTACTTCATCTACAGACATGAAAATGTGGGTCCATTATCTGTTCGTGTTTTTTCCAAAAATATCTATAAAAACGGAAAATTGAACGTTAGGGATAATGTAAGTCATGACGTATTAACGTATATTATTTACTTTCAAAACAATATTTAAGTTCGTTTTAAAATTTTTCTATTTTTCATTACGACTAAAAAAATACCATAAAACCGAAAAGTTAGTTGACGTTAAGACAAATTTTAACAACACACAAAACAGAAAGGCGGTAATCTAAGCGAAAAATTTGTTTCGCAAAACGGTGTACTTGACTTGCAAAAATGTGAATTTGATTTACAAAGATGTGAATTTGACTTGGAAAAGGATATAGTTGAACTTCAAAGATACGATTTTAAGTGCAAAAGCAGTAGATATTTTGTACTCTGAAAACTTGTTTTAATAATAGGCAGAATATTTTCTGACGCTTATACATAAATCTGCCCTGGTATGCAGTATTTTTATAAATTTGTAAGTCATCGGTGGAGTAAGGGATAACATGTTGGCTTTCCCTCATTAGGTTTCCAGGTTCGAACTCCTCCGGTGGCGACCCATTGCAGTTTTCTGCTGACAACACAGATTACGCTAAAAGACCATTGTGAAGTGCAGATTAATGGCGGTGGTTCGGAATTCACCGTAAATTGGAGGTACCAAACGGGAGAAGTTCTTCTGCCCCCATATTCACAGCTGAAAATGGAAGTTCTCATAGTTATGGAATTTTATTTAGTTTTCGCTATAATTCTGCCAAAGTATTCTTCTTAGGTCAAGACTGAATCGTGCGGACATTGGTTGGAGGGGTTCAGAGGTATAGCTAGCGTGCAAAATTATAGTGGCCAAGAGCGCGATTTTCTTATTTCGACCATGATTACTTTTACACTTTGCGTGAAAGGTAGATATTCTTTACGCTACTTATGTAGAAGATAACTAGTGCCTAATAAAATCTGAGTGAGCTTACTCAAAGAAATTTTAGGAAATGGACTTCAGTCCAATATTTTTGTGAGATTACATTACCAAATTTGTATTTTCTCTGTTGCCAGGGCAAAAAACTGAAAAGAAATTTTTATCAATTTTAAATCATGAGATCACTGATCTCGAAGCATTTACATTTTTGGTTTAGAAATGCAAAAAGCACCCACGCGACTATCGCGATCGTGAAAGTTTATGCAAGCACAATTTCTAGGTTAATAGCATTTTCAGAGAACTCCTTGGATTGCGACTTCATGAACACGACAATCTTGACTATGTAAAATCTGCATAACAAATGTCGTTTGTAAATTCACAATTTACGTCTCTCGGAAGGAGAAATATTCTACGTGTCTAGCAAGCTAGCAAATTTCTTTGCCGAGGGCATAAACTGTTGACGATTTTCAAGATCATTAGGCTGCTATTTTCAGCCGTAAAACTGTAGAAATTAGCATTTTAATAACATAACAAACGATTAAATTGTGACTAATTTTATTTTATATTTTTTAATTTCAGCGCATGATGAACATGACATACATCGGCACACAAAAGTTCGTGTACATCGGAGGGACTACCCGAAAGGTGGTTATTTGCTGATAAATCATCGTCACGCAAAAGTGCTCCATCGATTGAGACACGATCCAGAATATAGAATAATGCCATTAAGGCAATATCAAAAAAAGATGTTGGAAGAAAATGGTGAATCTCAAGAAGGTGTTAGGGGAAAACGGGAAAACTCGGACCAATACAGTATAAACGTTCCATATTGTTGCGTAAATAAATGTCGAATGGACTTCTTTTGTCGAAGTTGAATTCGACGAGTACTTAAGACTATACTATAGTTAGTTTCATCTCTCATCACATTTCATACGTCCCAGTATTGAAAGTCGCTAAGTTAACTTAATATCGTTGTGAATATTTCCATCTACAATAAATTATTTTTTAGAAAAATTTAGTTCTGTGTTTTTACTATTAACTTATAATTTTTATTTAAACCAGTCCTTCCATTGATTTATAAGGTTTTTGTATGTAGCACGTATTTCTACGTGTATTTTTCCTTAAGAGTTGGTAGGTAGATTGATGTAGTATTCTATTTATTTATTTATTTAAGATTCATCAAAGGGCTGATTACTTAACATGTAAATATAAATAGTTATAAAATAAAATAAGAATTACAATAATTAATAATTAATAGAAATAACAAGAAAATAATTAATTTTAAACAACTAGAAAAATAGAAATATGATTAACTAGAAAAATAGTTAATAATACATAATAATTACAAAATAATAACAGAGTAGTTAGTAAAGTTTGGCCTTCACAAAATTTTTCGACAGATTAAAATCAATGTTGTTAAAATGCGAATTAAAAAACCGAGACATTGACGTGACGGGCTCGTGAAAGCCGTAATTTGTGTGATGCTGTGGAATTTTAAGAAAATCTCGATTTCTCAAGGAGAGTCAACATTACCTTGAAGACATTCAAAAGCGAAAACAGTTCTAGAGATGTCACGTCTGAATTCAATAGAGTCTAGTTTTATGAGCTTAAGCCTATCTGAGTACGGCGGCAGGATAAGAGGGTCGCTCCAAGGAACCCCACGAAGTGCAAAGCGAACAAAACGGCGCTGGACTGCCTCTATCCGGTCAATTGAGTCGCGATAAAATGGTGACCAAACACAACTATCATACTCCAGAATAGGTCTAACAAAGGTGCAGTAGAGAAGCCTGGTGATATAGGGGTCGTCAAAGTCCTTTGCCCATCTTTTTATAAAACCCAATGTAGAATTAGCCTTAATAACTATCTCATCAATGTGAGATCGTTGGCGTCGTCAGCATAACAAAGAATTTTTGAATATTTCAAGAATAAAGATACATCATTTATGTATATAATAAATAAAATCGGGCCCAGATGACTTCCCTGAGGTACGCCAGAGGAATTAAAAATAAACTTGGATAGTGATCCACGAAAGGACACACGCTGAGTCCGATTTAGTAGGTAAGAACGAACCCAGTCGACAAACAATGAAGGAAACCCGAGGGCCGTCAACTTGTGAATCAAAATTTGGTGGCTTATTCTGTCGAATGCCTTGCTAAAATCTGTAAAGATACAATCCACTTACTTTCCTGCCTCAATGTTGGATAAGCAGAAATTTGAGAATTCCAGTAGGTTAGTCGCAGTAGACCTACCTTTCATAAAGCCATGCTGGAAAGTTCCAAGAAAAGGTTTGCAATGAAAGTATAGTGTATCGCAAACTAATGCCTCAAAAATCTTAGCAATACAACACAAGTTTGCAATGGGTCTGTAATTGGAAATATCAGACCTCTTGCCTTTCTTTTGAAGAGGGATAATAAGAGATGATTTCCAAGATTTTCGGAAGACTCCACAAGAAATAGATAAATTAAATAAATAATAAAGAACAGAAACCAAGGAAGAAGAACAGTTCTTATAAAGGGAAATAGGAATACCATCAGGACCGCACGAAAAACTATCTGCCAAATTATTGATGTAATTCGCGACTGTATCGTCATCAAATGTAAGATCTTTGATTTCCAGTGAAGAAGGAGGAAATAATGTCAAGTAGCTAAAATCCTTAGAGCAAGTATCGCAGTTGTCAGAAAGGAAAGCTTTCTTAAAAAAGTCGCCGAAAAGGTTCGCAATCGTCAAGGGATCACTACTTTCAGTGTCACCTAGTTTTAATAAAGTAGGGTAGCCGTCGGTGCTACGCTTAGAGTTAACAAATCTCCAAAACTGCTTAGGCTCACCGCGTATAATGGACTTCATTCTGTTAACGTAATTATTATATGAGGCATGAATTTCGGAATTGAACTCATCGCGCAATTGTGAGTAGATATAAAAATCCAAGTCGCTCCTTGATGAGCAGAACCGCTTCCATGCTTTATTTTTTAAGTTTTTAAGATGCTTCAGCGAGCTATTGAGCCAAGGCGGACTAGAGAAAGAAGAAAACGAACGAGAAACAGGAACACAATGCAAGAAACAAGTAAACAAATTGTCATAAAAAGCACTTACCGCCACATCAATGTTCCGCTCATAAAAAACATTAGACCAATTACAATTCAATAAAAAATTATTCAATACAGAAAAGTCAGCCTTTTTAAAATTAAAAGAGAAGTCGTCGTGAATCAGAAATGCAGCAGGCAGTGGATCGAAGATCAAAGCAATTTGAAGCGCAGGATGATGAGACGTCTCAGGAACTAAAGGAACCGGGCAACGCCTGACCAAGGTGCTGCATGGGTCAGTGCCAAACACCAAATCCAAAAATCTGCCGGAATCATTAGCGATGCTGGAACACTGTACAAGCCCGGAAGAGGTAATGCCGTCGATGAAACATAGAGAACTCTGCGATGCAGGTGATTGGGAAGGAATCAGCCCGTCAACATCTGATGACACCCAGCTAATACTTGGCAGGTTGAAATCTCCCGAGGAGCAACAACTCATCTTGAGGACGCAAAGAGGAGGAAAGAGTGTCGATGCAGGAAGGCTTTGACAAGTTAGTTAGTAGTAGTTATCTTTTGTGTCTCTTATTGGGTTCATAGCAAGTAGAAATGATCAAAAATTTCAAATTGTACACTTCAGGGCTTGGCTAGCATTGAATGTATTCAGGCTCAGACTTGGACCACATATACAAAAAAAAGGATTATTAATCATAAATATGAAGCAAAAAATCAAAAAGGTAAGGTAGAAAATGAAATATAATTAACTAAGATGAAAAGGTAATTGCTCTAACCGAGCTAGGTGTAGAGCAATGTTCTTCGCCGTTGAATTTTAACAATGCTGAAATCAAGGATAGTACAGTCCGAAGTGAGTACCATGTTGAGGGGTACGCTTCAAGGAGGAGTTCTGTCCCGCCTGCTTTAGCGGGCAGTATTGAATAGTATACTGCTGAAACTCTCATTAACTCTCTCCAAGGTTAAGTACTTGCGATTGCTTGTCGACCCCAAGTTGAACTTTATCCAAAACATTGAAGAAGTTTGGCTGCAGCCGCTGCTTTGGCAAAAGGTGGGGACTGAAGCTTAGAATGAACCTATGAATGTATGCAGCTATGGTACATCCTATCCCAACTTACGACTCCCTAGTTCGGTGGCCGGAAATGGAGAAGAGGTAAGGGCAAATTAAACAAGCTGCAAGGAACCGCTTGCATTAGGACAACTGGGGCGCTGCGAACAGCCTCAACGGAGGCTCTCAATGGCATGCTGCACTTCCTACCACTCGATCTTCACATAAACAATCAGACGTCATACAGTGCGGTCAAACTAAAGGAGTCTGGTTGCTGGGTTTCAAATTCCTACGGCCACAGTAGGAGCCTCGACTTAACTTCGAGGGGATCTTCTAACATATTGTCTGATTATGCTGTACCTAACTTGGATTTTGCGAAGAGATTCAGTGTCAGAATTCCGTTTAGGAGTGAGTGGTCAAGGTACAAACTGCATAGCTGTTACGACACTGTACTGTACACTGATTGCTCCGAAATTGACTGTGTTGTCGGTGCGAGTGTCTTTTCTGATACGCTGCACATATTTCGGAGTCCTACAGACTGCCTGACAGCGCAAGTGTATTCCAAGTGAAAATCTCCGCAATCTTGAAGGCATGGTGTTTGTTGAGGCTCAGTGAAGAAGCAATGGCGAACGTTCGCATTTTCACTGAGAGCCAGGCTGCCATAAAAGTGTTTGACTCGGTTACCTCCTCCTCATAACTAATCAGAAACTGTACGGAGAAACTCACCTCTCTTCGGAGGAGATTCAATATCACCCTTTTTTGCGTTCCAGATCACAGGAACATTCCAGGGAATGACAGAATGGATGAGCTCGCGATGAACGGCTCTGCCATCCGCTCCTCTGGAGCAGAAGCAGCTCACATTCCACTAAACACCCTTAAAAGTGAGTTTCTCCAACATTTCTTAGCGAAGGCTAATCTCAGATGGTGCGCTTCCTCTACCTGTGCCATTTCGAGCTCGTTTTGACCGAGATTCAACAAGAAGAACAGCAGGTCTCATGATCTCAACTCAAAAATAGTCGCCGTCTGCACGGGCCACTGCCTGATAGGCATCGCAGCCAGAGTGAGATTTCCCCATAACATTAAATGCAGCTCCGGCATCCCCAGTGAAAGAGAAACCGTACTTCATTTTCTCTCTAGGTGCGCAGGATTGGCGAGCATCGGAAAGTAGTCACTGGGAGAATACTTCTTTTAAAAACCTACAAGTAATCTCAGGAATAAAGATTGGAGGGTTGGCTCAATTCTTCAACTACACAGGTTGGTTTTAGCACATTCCTTAAGCCTCTAATCTTTACCGCGTGCGTGTGCTTTGCCGTTTTTAGTTTCAAGGTCTTACATGGTGAAAAAACCGTGCACTTAGCGCTAATTAGAGGGCTGTTCTAGTTGACCGGCTCTCGCCTCTTAAACCAACCAAGATGAAAAGGTGTGAAGTAATATGAGATAAAAAGTCAGGCACGTGTGAATAATTAAGATTGGAGCACGGTGTATTGCTTAAAAGATAGGGATGGGGCTCGAATTGAGAAAATCGATTCAATAAAGATTTCGTAGATCGATTAGACGCTTTCAAAAATCGATAGATGGAACAGATCGATTCAATTTATTTCCAATTTACAATTTCAACATTTTAAAATAATAAACAATTAAAACTGTTTCTATATAAAAATAAATAGTCATTAGTAAAGCAATTTACTAAATAGTAGAACACCGCCGTTGTATCTTTCAAATCTTACCTAAGCAACAAAAGCTGTTTATTTATTCAGTAGGTAGGATTCGAACCTGGGAACCTTTAAATTTCCAAAATTGTCTAGGGTTGGACATTAGAGTGGATCTTGAGGTGGATAGAAAACTATTGTAGGACGTCTGCAGATCTCGAGAGAACTGAAGGTAGAGGTCGTAGTAAGTCTGGTAGTCTGCGTCGCACCTAGAGCAGAACTTTTTCCACGCCTTGCTTTTCAAGTTTTTGAGGTGTCTAAGGAAGCCGTCCATTCACGACTGAGATGAGCGAGGAGAACGGGAAGAGGATACCGGAACACATTTAGTAAATTAGGTGTATAGAACTTCGTAGAAAGAGCAACTGGACGGGTCAATGTCGGGCTCGGCAAATACGTTTGCCCAATCGTATCGAAGAAGCCAATTGTTAAGAGTAGAGAAATTTGTCGCTTTGAAATTAAAAGAACAGCCTCCAATTGAAGAAGAAAAATTATCAGGTGCCTCCAAACACAGGACAACCTTGAGTGTAGGATGGTGGCTGGTTCAAGGGATTAAGGGAGTCAGGCACCTACTCACCAATGAGCCACACAGGTTCGTCGAGAAAACAAGGTAAATGACCTTCCCGATTCGTTCACGACGTCGTGTCGCTGCATTTTGAAAGACCCACCGAGGCGCAGGAGTCGAGGAGGGGCAGAACATGGTGGGGATTATGCGAATAGGAAGACAACAACTCCTCGGTCTCAGAGGACTGAATCTAACCAAGGTGAAAGTCACCAAAAACAACAACCTCGTCGGAGAGCACCAGGGTGTTGCTCAGACTGTCTATGGACGCAGAGAGTTGATCAAATGCAACCGAAGGTGATTACGATGATGTTTCCTTCGGGCCGAATGGAAACTTGGACAAATATGGTAACCTACAGCAGCTCAGTAGTGCAGCAGATGCACATAACAGGTGTTAACATAGAGTCTTTAATACTAATAGTTGTTATCACAGTTCAGTTGTCTTTTGCAATTCAGTAGAAGAAGAATTCACTCGAAGATTTGTAAAGTCGCCAGTTGTAAAAGTTACGGTTAAATGTGAAAGTGGTGGAAAACTATACTATGACGCATACCTTACATATTATTATTTTTAAATAATTATATTTTGCTTCGTTTCCTCAAGCCAGTGAACTTTTCAGGGCAGCTTAACTTATCAAGAATTCTTTCCGTATTAGCAATACTTTTCAAAAGTTCGTTCAAATTCTATGGAGGCCAATTCTATTAACAAATTATTTAAAACTTGATTTGTAAACTTATTTAAGCACGTACAACAGTTTGATCTTAAATTATTGTATATTTAGTGTAGAAAAAATTATTCAGCTTATTAGTTTAGCAGATTTATGTTATAGTTTAATGGCGACATAATCTATTACTCGTCTTTTAGTCTAACAAATATTTTCAAATACTCGTACCTTATTTGTTTCATCTTTTCCAGATGATAGTTGTTAAAGTAATTGGTAATGGGTTGGAAAGATCTTCATTATAAACTGATCAAAAACTGAATCTAGATTGCATACTTTTAGGAGTATGCGGTTTAAATAGTGGAGTCTTTCTCTCATTGAAGCATTGATGTATATCGGCGCTAGTATTTGCTTAAAGTACACATCTAAGAAAAAGTGCTTCTTAATTATTTTTTTAAAGATCCCAAACTCAAACATTTTTTTTATAAACACTAATTTTTACAATCAAATGTTTAAGTTGCATTACCATTTAACCAAAAATATCTCAATGTCTGTGAGTCCGTATATTTTGTATCAGTTGATAAGTTGAACACTTCCCTTGTATTCTGAACAATATTATTTTAAGAGAACGAGCTCAAGTCTTCTTCCAAATCACGACTGCCTGTTATTTTTTTAGTAGGGTTTAATATTGAATAAACCCGGGTGCCCAGTAAAATATTCACATGCTTCAGAAAACTATGAATTTACTTTTTTGAAATCAAATAAAAATGTGTCATTGAGGAGCTATACCCGAGCCACACCATAAAACAAATTATTATTTAGGAAGTGTGTCATATATTAATCATCATTACAGTCACCTAACGACCAATCAATAGATCATTTCTTACTTTCACAAATGATCAAATTTTCTTGTTCCTTAACGCTTCTCTCTCTTTCTAGTTACCGTTATACCTTCTGAGACGTGGGGCAGCAGAAAAATGTCTTCCGATTCGACACAAATGTTGCAAGTGGACGTATTATTCAAAATGGATTCCGAACCACTGATCGGTGATACCCAACGAGTACATCTCCTTCTAGGCTAGGATAGGTAGGCTTGTAAGACGCTTACATGAAAACCAACTCCTTCACACGAAATGTCTAGTAAGCCTCGGATACCGTATTGATTTTCTGCCGACGATTTTCTTGCCTATTATATTCCAATATTCCCTAAATTCTAGAAGGCTTCATTTTTAATCCCAATTTTTAAGAGTGTCAATAGCAGGCAGCATGAATTCATTCAGGGTAGGTCAACGGTTTCCAACTTGTTAGAGTTTGTGTCTGGCAGTGTAGATGGATTTCTGGAAGGTTGCCAGACTGACTGCATTTATACCGACTTTAGTAAAGCCTTTGATAAGCTGTCTCACTCTATTATCGTTTTCAAATTGGCCAGGTTGGGTTTCCCGGCCCCACTCATTGCATGGATTAAGTCGTATTTATACAATAGGACTTATAGAGTGCGTTTTCGTGGCGTGCTCTCTGATGCTTTTGTGGCTCCTTCCGGTGTTCCTCAGGGTAGTCATCTTGGGCCTCTGTTGTTCATCTTATCTATTGATGACATTATTAATTTGCTTCAAAGAAGTAAAATTCTTATTTATGCGGACGATTTCAAGATTTTTCCCCCAATCAGATCTTTTGTCGATTGCGAGATTTTGCAACTGGTGTGGCAATAATAATCATAAATTAAACATCGGTAAATGTCAGGTTATGACCTTCTCGAGGTTCCGCAACTACTGTACTCTTCAATACAAGTATGAAGATACTTGTATTCAACGGGTGGAAGGAGTGAAGGATTCGGGTGTGTATCTCGATAGACAACTTAACTTCATCCCCCACATTAATAATATCGTTGCCAGGGCCAGCTCTATGCTGGGTTTTATCCTCCGTTGGTCCAGGAAATTTCCTAGCCCTCACATAAGACTACATCTTTATACATCCCTTATTAGACCACTGCTGGGGTATGCTAGTCCGGTTTGGTCTCCGTTTTGTGGATCTCACACTAAACGTATTGAATCTGTACAGCGTAGATTTGTGAGATCGGCCCTTCGTGCTTTGCCGTGGAGTGACCCTTTTATTCTACCTCCATACGGTGATCGGTTGGGACTGCTACAACTTGCTACTCTCGAGAAACGTCGCTGGGTTGCCGATATAATTTTTCTACACCAGCTTCTGCAGGGAAAGATTAACAGTGGAACTTTCTTCCAAAATATCACCTAGAGAACTGTCCTATTCCCTTCGAAACCGTTCGAGCTTTCAGATAGCTTTCTCGCGCACTAGTTACGGTATGTTCGAGCCTGTTAATCGCATGTGTAGGTTTGCTAATTGTGTTGGTGATGTTTTCAGCACTAACGTGGACAAGTTAACATTAAAGAGGAGTTTTTACAACTTGTAACCATCCTGTTGTACTCACTTGTTTTTTTTTTTAAGGCGTAAAGTTTTCTTCCTTGTATGTTTGGTATTGACTTGGCTTAAGCTGCCTGTGTATCCCTGATTGTTGCCAAACATTTCGTTAGGAAAATATTCATAGACATATAAGCTGGGCGTTCTCCCCAACCCAAATATGGGAATTCATCTCTAGATCTGATATGAGACTTGTACATCAAGCTAAGTACAATAAGATTTCGTAGTATTAATGAATCTCTCTCTCTCTCTCTTGCTCCCGTAACAGCTTGTGGGGCATGGGGCGTGAGAAGGACTTCACCCGATTCAAGACAACGATTGCAAGTGGACTTATAATTTAAAGTGGATTCCGAACCACTGATATTTTCTCTGCAATCCCCATGGACTTTTTATCGTGATATGTTGTCAGCAGAAAACAACTTTGGGTCGTCTCCGGATTGGTAGGCCGACAATTTATCACTTATTTCACCAACGACTATATGACTACCACGGAATGCTGCTATAGAATCAAAGTAGTACGCGAAATCAAGTATGCTATCATCAGCGTAGTTATATAGAGAATTGAAAACGGTAAAAAAATATCATTAATAAATAAAAGGTAAAAGAGAAGGTGGAAGAATAGAACCTTGCGGTACACCGGTGTTAATGTCCTAGATATGATTAATTTAAGTAAAGAAGAGATAAAAAGCTTTTAATCCATTTGTTTAGAAAAGCATCAAAACAAAATGCTTGTAGCTAAGCTAAATGAGAATGATTTTGGACAGTTATTCTAAAGTTACATCAGAAAAGCCATACTGACTTGCAACCTTGTCGTATATGCAGTTAACTGTATTGTACACATAAGTTCAGCTAATTCTCTTTCTATTTGGCTTGCTTCGTCCGAAAAACCCATGCTGAGGGAGGTTCCTCCAAAGAGTTTTGATTTGATTAGCTTGTTTATAAGAGTAGTGATTACATGGAAGTGATAAACCTTTTCTCACTATGCTAGCTACATCATCAGAAGCCAAAAACAAAATGGATTAAGTGGTTGTTCAGGTCTTGCTCACCTGGAAACTTCTGCGAATTAAGACATGGATAAAAGAGATTTATCAAAGAAAGCATGTTGATAATGTTCGCAGTAACTTGCATAATGATCCTCGTACCTTTTTTAAATTTGTGAATATGAAGAAGAAATCTGATAATTATCCATCTACAATGCAGTATAACGGATCCTCTAGTAGTAGCGCGCCCGATATAGCCGATAACTTTGCATTGTTTTTTGAGGGCGCCTTTTCATCAGGCAACTTTGTGCCTTCCCTGGAAGAGTTTGGTCATATCCAAAATCATCCCGCTACCTCCATTGCTTTGCCCATTATATCTCGTGATATTATCATGGATGGTATCAAGGAAATTAAACTGGACTTTTCTTCTGGTCTTGATGGTATTCCACCTGCATTCTTGAGATCCTGTTGTGATGCCTTACTCACTCCATTGGAACTCATCTTCAACAAATCTCTTCTGGCCGGCAGATTTCCTACGTTATGGAAGAGCTCCTTTATAATTTCTGTTTATAAAAAGGGGCATAAAAACTTGATAAGAAATTATAGGCCAATCGCGAAGCTTTCCTGCATACCCAAGTTGTTTGAATCTGTTATAGTATATTCACAGCTTGTTAGGCAGTGTAAGGGGTTAATCTAATCTAATCAACATGGCTTTCTGCCTGGCAGATCGACGACAACAAACCTGCTTGAATTAACATCCTACATAATCTCTGCCTTCCAAGAGGGTCTCCAGACTGACTGCGTCTACATCGACTTTAGCAAGGCATTTGATAAACTATCTCACTCTGTAATTATGCTTAAACTTGAAAGGTTGGGTTTTCCGCCTTTATTGCTCGACTGGATCTGCTCTTACTTAAAAGATAGGACTTACCGAGTATCTTTTCGTAATACCTTATCTAGAGTCGTTAGGGCTTCAAGTGGTGTACCGCAGGGTAGCCATCTGGGGCCGCTGTTGTTTATTCTTGCCATTGACGACATTGTCCCTCTGATTAGGCACTCCAAAGTCTTAATCTACACAGACGATATAAAAATTTTCTCGTGCGTTAGAAACAGTTATGATTCTTCCTGCTTTCAGAATGATTTGAAAACCTTCAGTGTTTGGTGTGCCTCAAAGAGACTGCAACTTAACCTGGATAAATGTGAAGTTATGTCATTTTCTAGGAACATCAATCAGCTCGTCTTTGATTATATGTGCATTTGCGGAAACTACTATCCGTCGTGTGGAGAGTTACTGACCTTGGTGTAAAGCTAGACAAAAAACTCGATTTCACTCTGCATATAAACTTAATCGTATCTCGGAGTAATTCAGTCCTGGGTTTTGTTAAGCGGTGGTCAATGGAGTTTTCTGATCGACAGATCCTAATTCACTTATTTTTTTCTTTAGTTAGACCAATTCTCGAGTATGCATCTCAGGTTTGGTCATCTAGACGGTGCAGCGGAGATTTGTTAGGTTCACACTAAGGGACCTCCCGGTCCTGAGCGATCCACTCAGGCTTCCTCCTTATGCGGATCGCCTCCAGTTACTTAATATGCACTCGTTGGTGGAACGACTTAGAGTTGTCTTTATTCACCAGCTTTTGAACTTAGTTAGTTTGGTTTCTTATAGGCATACCCCGTATAGCTTAGCTCGGTCTAACTATGGTATGCATGAGCCTATAAATCGCATGTGTAGAGCCGTGAATATGTTTCCTATTTTTGACCTGGCTCTTACTAAGTATTCGTTTAAACTGTTCTCTGTTGTCTGTGCACCCCGTTGTGTAGTTTTTGGGCGTGTTTTAGTTTTTTTGTTTACAAATTTTTTTTTGCATGTTGGTGTAAAAGCCTTATTCACCTCAATATATGTTATATTCTGGTGAATAGGTCAATTGATTTCAAGCTTCTGCCTGCGAAGTGCGCCTTCTGAGTTAGACGGGTTAATTCTATATGTTACCTAAAGCAGCCACTTTTCATTTTTTCTTTCAATTAAAACGTATTTGCTTTTTATTAACATTTATTATTTAATAATTATTGTTCCCATTCGATTCTTATGGCATGAATTTTGTTTTTTCGCTATGCTTCCTGTACATGACGATTTTTCCCTAAAATCGAGCCCATTTACCATTCCACTGTTAAATGTACCTACTAACTAATTCTGTAGTGACAGGTCAAATAGTGATAACTCCAAAATTGACAATTTCTGTTATATTTGTGATTCTGCTTGTTTTGACTAACTATTTTTTTCTGTATCCTTATTATAAGTCCGCGTTCAATAGAAAAGCTGTAATAATAATGATACGCAAGTAATATCTCCACTGTTTGAATTGTATATTTGTAATTTTGTATGTTTAAAAGACTATGATGAGAAAAATTTTAACTTTGGAGTTATCATTAGTTGACCTGTAACCACAGAACTGTAGGTAATGGTGCATAACATTCTGAGTTTACGATTTAAAGTCAATAAGAATATATCTGCACTTATACTAAAATTTACTAGGTTGGCAGGTCGGCGTTTTCATATTTCCTGATTGCAAGGGCATTTTTGTTTTTTTTTGTTTTAATACTTAAGCTTCTTTTTTCCTTATTGTTATGTTTACTGTTTAGACTGAAACTTTTGATTAAACTCAAGGACTTAAATGAAAGGTATCTTGCGTTGGAATCTAGCTGACTCAACCGATTTGAAGAGCATAACTGGATTTTTCCCAGATCTCTGTAAAACCTGACAATTTTAACTTTCTCTTTTTCAAAAACAATTCACATATTTTGTGTATAATGAAACAATTTCCTTTGCAGAAAATATTGATTATAATTATTTTCCAGCATCTCTTAAATAAATTAATCATCTAGTTTCCCGTTTTGGTACTAGTTTTGAGAAAATCAGTTCAACATGAACATTTCAAAGATCAAAGCATGAATCAGTAACTGGGGTTTCCCCAAACATTTTCTCATGACGCCACATAGCGGAATGGGTTTCTATTCTCACCTTCAAAAAATGATTCGCAAACTCCTACATAGTTCACTTTTCGAAATTATTTTAAAACACGAAATATTTCCATATTCCCATTTTATTGCGTGAATGCAGCAAATATCACGAACGTCATAGTCAACTGAATTCCGAATTTCCCAGTTCAAGGCAGGTGTTATTATGACCAGAAAGGAAAACCAGTCAATTAAACCGACAACTGTATATGCACTGTGCACTAAACCGGTTGTTTTGTGTTGCTTTATCTTATTTTTGCAGCTTTTGCATACCTGAATATTTACAAACATGTCCAAGCCTACTGCCCGTGCTCCCCTTCAGTGTGGAGCTAAAAATAAATGCATTTTGTTTACTCCTATGGAGAGGTTCAATAACCAAAGCCATAATGGATTAATTAGAGTAAAAGGTGGCCACACATATCTGTCTAAACTCGGTCTCGTGTCGATAGATGAACAGGTGTGCATTAATGAATAAAATTGATTTTTGCCACTTTGAAAAATTAACATTTGCGCACAAATCTTGCAAAACTGGTTAGTCACAGGTGAAACATGTGAACTCGTTTTCATGATGTCATATATGGTCAGTAGCGTCTTTCATTAAATTCGAAAATTGTGGTAGGTCTTGTATTTTGAAATTTCGAGGTTGTCTAATTATTTTTAATTGGCGAGCGTTTTAAATTTAAAGAATGAAAATAGTGAGAAATATTAGATAAAACATATCCAACATAATAAGCTCAGTATACTTATTCTTTAGGTAAAGAACCTAAATAATTACAATACATAAACCTCTAATAGACTCGCTTTTGTTATATTTTGTCAAATTCTGGTCAGAAAAGTATAATCGTTACGAATTACTCTACTATAATTTCACTTTTTCAAGATTAACTTTGCTTAAAAAAGTAAATATACATATTTATTGAACGTAAAATAATTAAATAAATATTACCATTTTATTTAAAGTTTATTAATGATTTTAAGGATTGCATGTTATTACACTTTATAAGTATAAATTTAATAAAATCAAAGTTAATAATTATTTTTATTTTTTATTTTCTTTGCCCCATGTTTTCGCATTGTTTATGACTCTGCCAACAGCATCATAGAATTCCTTGTCTTTGAATGACTCTGACTCAAACAACGGAACCGTAATAAGATTTTTAATATTCGATTCTGATAAGGAACTGATCAGGTGATTGGATCAAAGGATAGAGTACTTTGATCAATTTCTGATCAGATGGCCGTGTTAGTAAGAAATTTGAAAATTTACGGTTTGTGGATGCAATGCAAAAAAAATCCGATATTGATGGTCAGAAGTTGCATAGTTTTTGAAAAATTCCCATCGACCAATAATGATTTTTGATGAAATAACGAACAATTCGAATATACATAATAGACACATAGAAAATATACGAAAAAATATTGAGATATCTCAATTATAGTTGGTTTTTTAATAATTGATAAAAGCTCTTTAATTTCCAGTTTTAAATGTGAACCGACGAACTGTGGCAAAATATGGAAAATAGTGAAGTGGAGAGTTACCGAATACCCCTTATATAGATCATTTTGTGCCAGTCTAGTGCTAATAGAATAAAATTTAATCAATTAAAGTAATATTTTCAAAATATAACAAAACAAAATCTTACTTTTGAAAATAAACAAAGTACGGAATCCTTGAAGCAAGTGCAGTTACTGTGTTACAATGAATACATAATCGCTGGCCTGCAAATCATACAATTAAAAGAAATAGGCGGTAAAATGTTCGTAACTGTTAGCATTTCAGAGATTTTGTATCTAGAGTAGTGAAGATGATGTGTTCATTATCATCATCATCAAAATTGGTACATACCATATGAAATTATAACTGGTCATAGATAAACAAAATACGCAAAAGCTTCTCTTTTATGCAAATCGGTTAGAAAAAGCACAATCCAAATAGATCCACAGCCTATTCTAGATACACGTCCGGAAAATGTGACAGAACATTTGTAGGTTCACGTCAATTAAATTCCAAGTTTAGACTTTTAAAATACTGCGAAAAATTCTAATTCCTCAACCTTTTCGTATTCTTTACTCTAGCAAGTTTCGGTTTGTTTACACCACAAATGCTTAGCTGTTCGTGTCAGCTTTCGGGCTTGTATCTAGAATAGCACTACGACCCTCTTCCCCCACCTTCTGCGCCACTCACTCAAAAGCAAAAATTTTTATCACGGTACTTAAAGATCAATATCAAAATAATCATCAAAATCAGTCCATGAGTTACGAAGATAGATACTATCGACTGCCCCCCCCCCCCCCCCCCCCTCGCAAACCCCATCCGACTTTCACTGTTGGCCTCATTTGTGTCATGGACGATATAATAGCTTTAAACTTTTTAAAGTGTAGACAGTGTATTTTAATAGTGCCATTATTAACTTGTAATTGATGTTTGTGCGGATGAGCAACGTGAAGATGCCGCAAGATGTTCTAGTAGCACGCGCTAGCTGGCAGCACGTCTTAGCTCGCCGGTATGGGGTGTGAGTCCTTCAACATCATCACACATCTACAAACAGAATTCCGCGTGGCTGTGACGAAAGAAGGTTATGGAAACCTTCCTTCAGGTCTGCCACGAAAAGAAAAAAAAAACGAGAAACAGATAACAGAAGGAAGAGCAACAGGTCTGGTGTCACCTGTTACCCTTAGCCGCACTGAAGCATCTTGAACTTCTCAAAAACAAGAAACAAATTACCCCCATATGCGATGGTTCAGGTACTAACCCACCACTATTCCTACACCTGGCTAGGGTGTAGGCCCAACCTATAAGAAATGCTGAAACAAAAAAAAACTAAACAAATTAAATCAAAAACATTGGGATAGACGGAGAAGGGACGAGGGGAGCAAGAAGGGGAAGAAGCGTTAGGGAATTCCTGAAACTAAAAGAAGTTATTTATAACATATTTAATTCAAAAAACAAAATCATTAAAATAAACCATACTTAAATAGCAGTTCATTACTAATCTACAAAATCAACCCTTACGCTACTAAATTCCTTAATTAAATATTATTTATAGAGTCCTGCTACGAAACTTAAATATATTTTGATTAACAACCAAATTAAGGTTCGATTTATTATTAAGCTATTAAGATCTAAGAATAGTATTCATTCATAAATAAAATAATAAAACAATTCTCAAAAGATTCTAGGTATTGAATTATCACCTCTCATTATTATATGTAGTCACTGCATTCACTACACCCGATTTAAAAAACTTTAATAATTGACCTTTATAATTAAATTACATCTTTAAGAGGTAGTGCTGCGATACTATACCAATGTTTGTGCACAAACATACCAACGGTCACTAATATAAAGGCTCTAAAATCAATTATATTCTATCTAGATATACTTTAAAGTGGTAATGTTTAAGTCTCATAAGAAAACGGTCATGATTGGAAAATTAATTTGCATATAGAGTGGATTGCTAACAAATCAAAGACTCAAATAACTTCAAATTTTCACTCTTACAAAAAAAAATTGGCCTGCACGGGTTGAATATTGTAACAATTATGAACTGCTTCTTTGAAAATAACGTAATTTAAACAATTGAGATAACTTAACTTTTAAAGTAGCGAAAGATTTTTTGCAAGAAAATCCGGAAACTACACATTTTAAAAATACGCTAAAATCCTAATCGAATTCGAGGTTTTGGCTATTTTTAAAGATATGCTTGAATTATTGCAGTACAGATTTGGAGCCGAATGACTGTCATTACAGTATCTGATTTGCAGTAATCATTATCTTATCATATCTGCGATTCAGTACAAACTTTTATCTTCTAAATAAAACACAATTTGGAATAATGGAATGAAATAAAATCTGTACAAAGATTTACTCCGTGCTTGTGACATTGCCTACATAGCAATTTTTTTATAATAGCCTGACTGACTTGCAGGAATTGCACACTTTCAGATCACCTTTTTTTGCTTGGAATAAAAACTGTCCACTAAAACTCAGTTAGGGATACGCAGATTACATGAAACCGAATAGTGTATCCATATCTGCCTTGAGATTAGTAGAACTATTGATCACTCATGACAGCTTTATAAAGCGCTGCACTTCTGCGTGCTTCTCGTTACTGCTCCTATCTACTCTACTTGGTCTAATACTTTAAAACTGGTCTTAACCAATATTGGACTTGGACCTGGATTAGGACCAATACTCACAGCGCTTCAAAATTTTCGTATTTTTCCTTCTTAAACTTTACCTACTTTAATTCTTAACTATGCCATGCTTACTTGGCTCAAATTGATAAATACAAATATATGAATATGTATATAAACCAAAAACCTTATACTCCAGGGGGGGTGAGCCTACTGAGGCCGGTTAGGCCGTGCTTCTCTTATTATTCCGCGGCACTCCTTTCGCTTTCCCGATTTCCTGCTTGGGGACCAGTTATGGAGCTATCACCCGACTAATTGCTTCCTGCAGCGGCTCCGCTATAGTGGGATGCCTGGGTTTATGATCTGTCTAGGGAAATTACAATTTTTAATTTCCATTCATCTAGACTTAAGAACGCACTTTTGTTTTTCATTTTGGTTCTCCTATTGAAAAATTCTTTTTGTTTTCTCTGCTTTTCCCCTTTTTTTCCTATTTACACCTAGGTATGGTGTTTAAGGATGTCTTTGCCACCAGGAATCGATCCGTGGCGCACTGGGGTGCTTGCGAGGGAACTGTTAAATGGTAGTGCCTGCCTAAATTTGTATGGCCTCTCGAATTTATAATTTTGCCTACAATGATTTAAAAGAATATTACCTTCGTTCCGCATAAGGATGCCGCGGATAAAAAGGAATAAAATTGAAAGTTTTTTTCTTTTCTTACCTCTTGTAGTTGACGTCTTCAGGCAGCTGAAACGGAATGTATGCCTCTTCTTACCAAGAGCACAGCATTCGTGACAGCTTAAGGAGGCGAAAACTACAGAAGTACTAGGTAACTCAAAAATTGAGTGTAAAAGTGACTTCCTACTTCGGCACACAGATGGCGCGAAATATTAGGGAAAATGGCGCACATTACAAACTTAAAATGTTTAAAAGTGTTTATTTAATTTTGTGATATAGATTCGCTAAAAAGAAAGAAAATCATTCGCAATACCTTGAGGCAATTGTAAAATGCGATTACGCTCTAATTTCCAATTTATTTTGGCCCTCCTCTAAAAATGTCGCTGTTTTACTACTGCAATTACGGAAACAAACACAACTCAATGATTCAACTACATCAAGAAAAGTGCCGAGGTTTTTTGGCTTTAGGGCTTCTCCTTATAGTTCTATACTCTAAGCATAGGAGCATACTACATACAACAAAAAATAAGTATTAAAATTGGTCCACCACCTTAGATACAAAACCTTGTATAACGCTAGGTACCAAAGTGAGAACATGCTATACACAATAAAAAAAAGAATCATCCAAAGATTATCACCTATCGTCGATCATCACCCAAGGCCAAAAAACAACAAACAGAAATCATCCAAATCGGTCCACGCATTAACAAATCGAGGAACTCCTACTTTTCTGCAAAGTTGGTTAAAAGGAAAATTTAAGAATCGGTTCGGTAGTTATAAAAACTTAATAACCGGTCTTCGCACTAGTAATGGGCGATCTTCGATTCGATCTCGACGGATCGATCTTTTAGCCTTCGATCTGCCGATTTTTGAATCGATTTTTCGCTGGACCGATTCAGCTCGAATCGATTTATTTATTTCCGATTCTCATCCATTTAAGACAAGACAAAACGCGCTAAAATAAAACTGAGTAAGTTCACGTGGAATTTTTTCGCATCATCATTAATTCGTGTAATAATCCTGCAAATTTAAAATTTCGTATCTAAAAACTTATTAATGTTAGATAAATGCATTTCGGATCTCTGAAATATGTTAGTGTTATCTGTATCAGTGAGTACCATGATTTTGTGATTTTGTAATCATCAGTGGGTATTTATCCCAAAGATTACCTACTATGTACTAGATAACCGACTCCCTAAATTACCGAGCTAGTCTTGGCACCACAGAAAAACGAAGTATATCCAGCTTTTAAAGTCACAATAATATACATGCAAATAAAGAGTACAGGTAGTGTGCAGTCATTTACAACTGTCAAAATTATTTGAGAGAATCACTTACTGCAGTCAAAATTCTGTTCTCATCCGGAGAGAATTACAGACTCCTGTCAAAAAAGTATCGCCAAATCTTGTCGAAGAGTAAAAATGTAACGAAAAGTAGCACCACTTGGGTGCGTAAGAAACTTTCAAACTTTCAATGGATTCCGATCTTTTAATGATTGAAATACATTTAACATTTGTAAATATACATAAGAAAAGTATACGTGGCTCTTATTCGCAAACTCTCCCGGAAAACAACGATGCGGGAAATATACAAAAGCAACAACAAATTTTTCTTTACTTTGTTCGAAACTGTTTATCTATTAGTAAGTGATCTTTGGTTTGTCCTTTATTTCTGGTTTGGTGATTCTGGATCAAGGAAAAAATAGGTATTTAAGGAAATATCAAAAATAATTCATTTTTAAACTGCCTGGGGATTACAGAAACTATTTGGAGCACCATTAAGATTTTCAAAAATCGATTTCATATTTCGACGTCATTCCACGGAAAAGGACAGTGGTGAGATCAATTCACAAAAGTGAGATGTCAAAATCAATGGAATCGATCCATGAACATCGATATTTTTAGAGCGATTAATCGATCTTCGATATCGGAAAAAAATTATAGATCGATCCGTACTGAATCGATTTTCTCAGTTCGATCCCGCACATCATTTTTAGAGAAACGCCTTTACAGTTTTAATGTATGTACTTCCTTGCAATTTTAACAGAATTCTTTTATGAATCTGTAGCTTGTGAACAAACATTAATTTCTGTTTTTCGGTACATTTATAATATGTAGGTCTAAGAATTGTACTCTGTTAAATATTTCCTAAACAATCAACAAATACTTTTAACTATATTTTAAAGCCTTAAAATCTAAAGCACCTCCCCTAATACATTATATCTACGCCTATGGAATTAGATGGCACACGTCACCCTCCAGATATGTTTAGATTAACTCGCTTTCCCTTCTTAGTTTAATCACAACTAAAGACACACGCTAGTTAGGTAGACATTCTTGGCCCATAAGACGTAACAATTTCTATACTCAAGGTGTGCTTTAAATCGCTGAAAAAAATTAAACCGGTTATTCTAGCACTAGAAGTTTTCTGTTTAGAAATTCAATTTGGAATTTTGTCAAGTTAGTACCAAAATTGAAAGAGCTCGAGCCGTACACGGACTGGAAAACTTTGAACATTTAATTTAGGCAAACTTAACTCAGAAAGTAAATATTCACGGTTAATGACACTAAATGAACGTGAATTAACTCAATAATATTATTAAGTTGGTGTCGTTTTAGTGTAAATTAACGCTGGCTCGCCGAAAGTTTAATTAGAACTTTTACTGAGAAAACCGTTTTCCCGCTAACTTATATATAAAGCCGCGAATTTGGCGTTTGAAAAGTTTTCAGTAAAATTACTAAAATAACCCCAAACGCTGATATAATTTCTCGGAAAGATCTGTGATAGTGATTCATAATTGCTGAGATAGACTGGGGCATCCCAAGTGCAAATCTCCTCTCGCACCGCCCGAGTATCGCATGTGTAAAATAGATGTTATTTAAAAAGAGAACCTGCTAAAAAGCGTCAACGGGAGCTTCCAACAAGTAACAACCTCATGTAGTCTATGTCTGTAGCAGCCTAGTCTGAAATTCTTCAGTAGCTTGTGCTCCGTGGAGTGTGCCGGTTGTTAAGTTTGCTAAGCTGAAAGTTGAAGGTGTAGAAGCTTAGTGATCACTTTCGAGACTCGATTAAAGTGACCGAGAATAAGTGCATAAATATCCGGTTTTTTTTCAGTACAGTGAAATTGCAGATTAAGTTTTTATAATGATTAAAAACCAGATGGCAAATCGAGATCATATTGCAGTGGAATTGGAGACTCCCCGAAGTCGACAGGCCAGTGTAAGTGAAGTTAATTGCTTCTAATTCCCGGCACGATCTTAACAATTCCATGATACTAAGAATTAATTATATTAAATGAATTATGAATGCGTCTTTTATGGACCCTTTGTTTATCTATCATGCGGAAAGATCTTTGCCGTTTTTTTCTGCAAAATAACGATTAAAAGCTTCGTAGCGCATGTGATTTCCTTAAAGGCTTAGCGACAAGTTTTTCTTTGTTATTCATAATACCGTCTCGTGTAACTCTATAGCAAATGCAAGCCTTGTAAGATGGCTCTAAGGAAATGCAGTAAGCTATGTTGGGAAAATGGCGGAAAACTTACTAAACAAAGAGATCCAAGGAAAATTCTTGTTATGGGATTTTTTCTAGAACAGGAAATTTAAGTTGCTGATTGCACTTAGTACGGATCCACTAAGAGATAACAGAAATTCTTTGGCAAGTGTGGTTTTTATTTTTAGAATTTTTTAGTATTTTGAACTGCAAAAACAGCCATGTGCAGATTAAATTTTTTCTATTAATTGTTTTCTTATAAATTTCTGTTTACAATTTCAAATTTATAGCGTATTATTAAACGAAAATTGTACAATACGCAATAAGAGCATTTTGAAATTTGGCCAAGTTAAATGACCCCTAAACCTTGAGCGTGGGCATGACAGTGATGTGATACTTTATTTTTTACCATTGAAGTGGTACTTGATTGCGATGGTTTAATGACTTCATCCTTAATTCTGTATAATTGGAAGAACAGAAAAAAATAAAAATAATCCTTTGCTCATACACACAGAAATAATTACAAGATTGTATCGTGACTTAATTATTTATGTAAATTTGTGACTTTCAGTGTCATATGTACATTTAAATTTCGCTTTCATTGTTTTAATTAGACTAAGTGACTTTAGAAGTCCATTACCAGAGGTAGTATTGCACTCTATTGTTTAATTTAACAAACATTTGAACCTGTAAAAATGTATGAATAAATCCCTTGCTAATGGAATGAATCAACGACAAAGAGTCGCGGCATATACGTAAACCATGCATTCCCAGAATTTAAAAATCGATTGTAGCATGTTTTGTTCTTGCAGCGGCTAGTTAGATTTCTGGGAAAGAGATTATTGATTTGGAAGGTCGTAAGCTGCAAGTAATGACATCACAGATTGTGGGACGATAGCAGCACTTTTTGCTATGTTTTTCAATAGAATTCTTCGCGTGAGTGCCCTTTTTTATGGAAACTTGCTAGTTCTCGAAAACCGGAAGCAGGACTTCACCTTATTCAACAAACTCCAAATGGTTTTCGAGCGTTATTTGTTATGAGCAGGTATCATATAAGGTATATGTCACGAAATAAAAAAAAAAATACTTTTCTATATTTTTGATATGACACATTGCGAGTATTATGGAACTTGCATTCATAACCGCTGTAGTTCAGTTTTGGGAAAGCAAAACGTGTTATAGGTATTCGAAGCTTGGTGTTAGGGAAAGAGTGGGAGAAAAGGTGGTTGAATTTATTGATGAAAAAAGAAAACTCGTTAAGGTAGCACTGTGGACTGTATTTGTCTTTCAAAAAACTGATTGGCAAGATGACTACTGACTACTTTGGGCTTCTCACGTCTTCTGGTCTAGATGACTCGGGTCATTCCGTTATCACCGGCTTCAGAAGCTTAAAATTCTCTCATTAAGTGAGGGTGTGATGCTGTTGACATCAATACGTGGGAGTCTGTCGATTTCCGTTCTTCCTCTTAAACGGCAGTGGCGTCGGTGCATTGGTTTTGAAGATTTTACACACTTGGTTAAAAAATTGAAAACCTACTTTCTAACAAAAACAAATTGGTCCAAAATTACTACGATAGCGTCATATGAGTGGATATATTTCTAAGAGTTTTCATTTCCGAAAGATGTAGACGATGAAAAATTTTTAAGTCCTATTTAAGTTAGTGGCGCCATTAAAAAAACAAGTTACTTTAACGCAGCTCTCCTAGCAGCATCTTTGTGCAACCCGTGCTTATATTTCTTTTCGAAATTTCTAATTTCTAGAAGAAAAAAACTAATTAAAATCTGTACAGCTGTTCAAAGCATGCAAATATTTTACAGTGTCCCTTAGGAGTATTATGAAATTTTTCTACATCACATCATAACTGAAAAAGTATCTAGAATAGACTGTTAGCTACTGGACGGAAATATTAACAGCTTCGGTTACCAGAGTGCCGTTAATAATTAAGTTTTTGTGCTACAGATTCAACAATTCTTCCAACACAATATTACTTGCAACGAAAATGCCAGTAGTTCAGAATCCATTTTAAATTGAAGATCTACTTGGAATAGTTGTCTCGAATTGAATGAAGCTCTTCTTTCGCCATATGCCCACAAGGGGTTGCGAAAACTAGAGAGAGAGATACTCTCTCTCACCATAACTAAAAACAAAGAGAATATATGACGCCATTGACGTATTACAAGCTCGCTACTTCAACAAAATCAGTCTTTGATGAAAGTCTTAAATTAAAATTGTAAAAAATAAACCTTTTATTGTGATAACACGTGCAAAACATTTGTAGGTTCACCTCAAGCATATTTAAAGTTCAGACTACTACATAATAGCAGAAAAAAAATGCTACGAGAAAGTAGAATTTCCTTACCCATTCTTATTATTTACTTTGGTAATAAGACGTTAAAAAGTTTGTTTACACCACTAAGGTCCAGCTGTTTGTTAATTCTACTAGTCTTTTATCTAGAGCAGTGGTTCGTACGGAGCCCCAGGGGTCATTGTGACCGGCGAGGGGGCTGTGGCAAATTAAAATTTTGGGATGCGTTGACAACGCGGGGGGGGGGGGGGGGGGGGGTCAACGAAAGGTTTAATATAAAGTAAAATAATTGTGACCCATTTTCATTATTATGAAAGTTAAAATAAATAGCAATAAATAAATTGGTAGTCATTTTTACGTCCTGAGTAAAATATAAGTATAGATAATGTATATAAAATACACGTAATGACAAGCATCGCATGGTGGTTGTCGGGCCGACCACGGCCTTCTATCTATATATTAGGGCTTCACGATACTCGAGATAGTTAGAACGATATGATTGATAACAGCGCGATTGCGAGAGCAAGATTTAGGTGACGAGAGCAGGCGAGATTTTAGTTTTTATCATTTTATTGTGGACAAGTTTTATAATTGTTTTTGCTTTTATGACGCTCCGAAAAAGGTCAATTGTATGATTTATGGGGCATATAAGTATACACTGCTTTCCTCATTTGCTTCTTCCTATATTATTTCCTTCTTTAGGTATTTGTGTTTTACTCCCAATAGCAAAGAAGAGCCTTTGTTATTTGACGAGATCGAGACCGAGACCGATATATGTCTCGATTTTGTCTCGGTGCTGTGAAGTCCTACTATATACATATCTATGCCGGCTTAAACAGGAACGAAATCTCACCGCTACATGCAATAACTTGTCTAAAATATGGCACTATAAAAGAGTGCTTACTGTCAACACTTAACGGCTCTTCATTCTGATCGCAGCCAAAGATTTGAAGACATTCTTCACTTGGTTATCCCCGATTGGGGATTGAAAGTAGGCCCACAAATTTAAATGAATACATACTAATACAGGAGCAACTTATTGAATTATTCACAAATAAGGAGCTGAAACCAGTGTTTAAACAAGTAAACCACAAATTCTGCTTACAAAAACAGAAACCAAGGTGGATGCTGAACCACCGACTTATTCTCCCGAATGGCCTTTTATCGAATTTTTTACTTAAAAGCAAAAGGAAAATTTAGTTTTAAAGTCGTCTCCAAAAGTCTTATAATGTTAAGATTAAAATGAACTCTTAAAACATATTTTAACGTTAATGCATTTACTTTTTATTAATTTAAATTCACTAAATAATATATTACAGCCTTCCCGTCGAATTGGCAGAAATATGGAAGCAGCAGCTGAAGATGCTGAGCCATTATTTGAAACAGAATTGGTTAATAGGCCAAGGCCACCTACAGCAGGTAATAAATATATCAAGAATAAAATATAAAAATTTTACTAAACTTTATCAAATAAATTGTAGAACCAGAAGGTGGTATTGATGACGATAGAGATGATGACATTCCATTCACACGACAAGCACGACCAGGAGTAGACGATGGATTCTTTCCAGCCAATCCAGAACGTAGACCAAGTAATGTACCAAAAGATGTCGGAGATAGTGAACTTCCGAATGGTTTCGGACCCCGTCGGGAAAATGAGCCACCACAAAGAAATTTTCCATATCCCCCTGACTTCGGACCAACCATGGTAAACATTAATGGTGTTCCAACGCCAGTTCCAGATGTAAATGTTTATCAACACAAAAAGACCCTTGCTCAAGGTATGATGGATTTAGCTCTTCTGTCAGCTAATGCTAACCAACTCAGATACGTTCTTGAGTCCTACAGGCGGCATCCTTATTACTACGTCAGTTTGGTCTTTATCAGCATCAGTTTAATATTTCAAGTAATTAAACTTTACTGTCATTATTAATTTCTTAATTAACATTGCATTATTTATGCTACAGGTCGCTGTCGGTGTTGGATTGATACTGAACAGCCGATACAACGTCAAGGATCAAAAAGAAATTTGTAAAGCGAACAAAATTAACAATTTAACCGTAGCGGGTATATTCATTGTAACAGTAGTAAATGTGTTTATATCCGCGTTTGGAGTAGCTGATCCTCCGCCCGATATGAATGCATAAATTTTGTGAAATTTGTATTTAAGTAATTTTCGAATCATTAAGTCATTATTATTAGAAATTATTATATTATGCCTTTTTTTGAAGGCATAAAGTCAAAAATGGAATGATACTCATGTGGACATATTTTTATTCTCGAATATAAGTTACATTATTTTTATAATACATTTAACTTTACTTACACACTTATTCGTGATAGTTTTATTTTAAAATCTATTCAATAATTTATCTATTTGTCCTAAATCCTTCATTCGTCGTTAGTATAAAGTTAAGAATATCGCTCTAGCCTGTCATACAATAATCAATAATATTGGGAATCCCACCTGACTGTGCTGTCCGTAAAATAATACTGATTTGAAATTGAGAAAAAAACTTCCCCTATCTAAACATTTTGCCAATCATAGTTTGCCCCAAAAGTTTTCGAATTTGTTTTTAAGGACTGTAGTTATAGCGTTATTTGTGTATTCAAGATTGCACATTTGCTGTACAAACTCCTTGTGTAATTTATATCAAGTTTGATGGGTGGTATATATTTTCTAGATATAAGGACAAAAGGTAGAGTTTATAGAGTTGAAATTCTCAAAAAATTTCGATGAAACAAAGTAAGGCAAAATCGGTGATTCCCTTTTAAATCAGCCGAAGTACTTGATTCCAGGGTCGGACTGGCCATATAGTAAGGGTGGCGATTGCCACCCTAGCCTTTGTGGGCCCACAGGATTACTATGTACATGAAAAATATTAATATATCATACAAATGAATAGCTTAAAAAAGAAACGTTCGGTTGATCTCACCTTCAGAAACAGATGTAAACAGAAAGTTCAACTAAACTATGAGCTTATTTTATTAATTATTCCATTTCAAAGCTATTACTACGCATAATAATGTGTTAAAACTTTATCATAGGCAAATGAAATACATTCCTAGGCAAGACTGTTCTGCGTGCCAGATCAGAAAACTTAAAAAAAGAGTGAGTTTTAAGATGTCTATTCTACAGGCATTAAGTGCAACTTCAAATGTGCTCATCGACTTCATACTTTCTTATGTAAAGAACTTTACGGATGCGCAATAAATGTAGTTGCAGTAGTAGCAAATTGAAATTCAACTTCGACTTTCAGAAATTTCAATTTTGCTTCAAATTTTACATTACTGACAACCTAATAACTTTGAATTCACTGTAGGAAAAATGAGAAACAAATTTTCGGTCCGTAATATTTGACTTGTGATTACTTATCATTTAAACAAATTTGCCTTGGTGGTTGCCTTACTAACAGCAAACAAGAAAGGACATGTTGAACAACGTTTTAAGCAAGAGATTTCCAATAGACGTCTCGTTTTGAAAAGAATCATTGATATAATAATATTTATACCTAAGCAAGGCATCGCTTATCGTGGAAAAAGTGAGGCCTTGTACTCCTTGAGGGATATCGATGAGGGTCAGAACCAGAATCACGGAAACTCTTTAAATTTAGTTGTCCTGTTATCGAAGTACGATCCGGTTCTGATGAGCCGTATATCCGAAGCCATTATTGACAGTAAAAAAAGAAGAGAGTCAAGAAAAGGTAAAGGTAGAGGTAGTCTCGTAACTTTCATGTAAAAAAACATAATAAATAAATAAATAAATATATGCGCACGTGAAGTCAAAGATGAGATAGTCAAAGAAATTCAAGAGGCAAAATCTTTTAGCCCTAATGTTGATTCTTGTCAGGATGTTGGCGTTATCAATCAGGCTGCAATTTGCGTTCGTTATGTTAAGAATGAAATTCCATAAGAGCGGGTAGTCAGCATGGTGCCGGTACGGAAATCAACAGGCGAAGCTTACCGAGCACTTGTAACCTCAGAATTAACTCAGTTAGGCTTAAATGTGCAAGACCTTATCAGCATGTCCTTTGATGGCGCAAGAAATTTAGTGGGCCGATATCTTGGTCTTCAAGCTACACTAACAGAAGAAGTGCCAAACTTAATTTTCACGCATTGTTACGCGCACGTTTTGAATTTGGTGTTGGCAGGTGCCACGTCAAACTGTACTGAGGCATAGAATTTATTCGGACTCTTGGACTTTACAAGTGTGTTTATTCACGAATCGTGTAAGCGCACCTCTGTTTGGGTGGAGAAAATCGCGGAAATGACAGCTGGTAGAGACAAGTTGAGACGAACATCGAAAAAACGAGATGAAGGGCCAAAGACAAAACCTTGACCACCATCATTAAGAAAACTCGATACGTTGCGTTGATAAAGACCCTATGTGCCATAGCTTCGAGCGCGTAGTTCGAGCCAAAGGTTTCATTTCAAGCAAAGGTATTGATGCATTCCTTGCTGATATTTGAAACTATTCTCACAGCCATAACATTCAAAAAAATCTTCGATTTGTCAACCCCGGTAAGCCAATATCTCCAAGCTCCTACACTAGACCACCTTAAAGCTTGGGGACTTATTAAAAGTTTGGAAAATAATTTGCAGAAACAACAACATCTTTTTGATAACGTTTAATTCAAGCCGAAGACATTGACGTTGAAATACAGACCACGCTGCCCTTACGGAAAACATCTAGGAAACCGAAACAGCACGATGAGTTATGCCAGGACGAAGTGGGACTACTATCTGCGGACCCAAAGAGATGCTTTTCCATAACCACGTACAAAGTCATTATCAACAATGCTTTAGTAAAAATTGAAAAAATTCAACTGTAACGAGCATTTAATGAAGGATGCCGGTTGCTTGAATCCGAAAAACTTCAACCAAATTAACAAAAACGAAATTCGTGATACATTATATTCAATCGCATCAATTGCCAATGTCGATCGAGAACTGCTTTCAAAGGAACTGGAATCTTTTCCAAAAAGATTTAATAAACTTTCTAAAACTATTTGGGACGAACACCGTTCCACCTACGCAGAAACTCGCAAATGATTCATATTCTCAGAAAGAGAAAGAAGATGAAGAGCAGGGAGCGATCGGCGAAGATAGTTTAGATCAAACAGTAAAGACTGCTGTTTGTTAGCAGCAAAAAACAATTATATGTCGCCGCCACACAGTGGCCGGAATCGCAATCCTCTCTCTTTAGTTCCCGTAACCTTTTGTGGGGCATGGAGCGGGAGAACAAGTTTACCTAATTCAACAACGATTCCGAACCCTTGACATTTTCTCTACAACCCCCTTGCCTTTTTATCGTAATCTGTTGTCAGTAGAAAACAACCATGGGTCGCCGTCGGTGGGATTCGAACCTGGGACCTCCAGTATGGTAGGTAAATCCGACGAATCGCGATTTTGGCTGAACAAAATTCGTACCTCTGTCGAATATTTATTTAAGCGGATAAAAATCCGTACTCGTGCACTTTCGAGAGTGCTGGTCACAAATCAGTCATCGGATTTTAGAAAGGCAGTGTCTATTTACCACCCTCAAATTGCCGTGTAATTTCCGTGTACTCGGAAGTACACGGATATACGCGGAAAGTACGTCAATTTTTTATTAGACTTTCTGGGAGGAAGAGGGCTACCGCCCCGTTTCCCCACCAGGTTTGCATCTAAATCAGGCTCTGATAAACTATTACTATGGAAGTGACACCTGTACTTACGTGTAGTTCACGGCAATTTGATAGGCACTTCCTTTTAGAAATTCAAGATATCGGATCAATTGTAATATGGCGGACAAATTTCAAAAAAAATCATTAGTCCTTATGTGTACACCATATTTGGTATTCACATGTTGCACTCAAGGGCTTCTGAAATCCCCATATCTTTCTATACAGTTTGCATGGAAAACATGTTTGTCGGCTATCGTGCTTGAGATGGCAATGGTTATGATACGAGTATATTAGAATTTAAAAAAACCATACACTGGAAAAAATTGACACAACACACTATTATCAACTTTTCAGCTGACTTTACAACTGCTACTCTCTTTACCAAGATAGATTCAGAAAAATATTTCAACATAGCCTGCTACCATGATGAGAGTACAATGGCCACTCTCGAGAAAAGTTAGAGAATTTAAGTTGTCAGGTAAATGTCAGGAAATTTTGGGAATTTTTTCATCCATAAATTCATATTATTTTCTGATGAAGGGCCCATGCTGGCGCAGTATAAATGGAGCTATCACTCGAAGTCTACTTCTGAGAAATTTAAGGGGAAAGGCTTAAAATTAATTCATTTCGATTATTATTTCTGGCATATAATAAGTTAGTATTTGTTTCAAACAGACTGTAAGTAAACAATAGGAAAACCTTTGTCGTTTAAAAAATGTAATTAATTTTCAAGTGAAGAGAACTTCGCTGACAGTTCTTATTCATTACTTCACTTCAACACTTATAATATATGAGAAAAAAAAATTGTTTAGTTAAAAATGGCTATGATATGCGCTTGATTTTGCTACAAAAGCGGTTAGAGTCCTACGATTTGCGGGATTTGGAAAACCATATCCATAACATAAAAGCAATCATTTTGATCCAATTGCTGAACACTTCGTTCAATTACATTGACATTATTATGCCCCGTTCACACGTCGCTTAATATTGAGTGGGCGAATAACTTTGTTTTCGAAAAAGCATTGGTAAGTAAGACGGTATTCCAGGCTTAGATCTTCGTTATACTGACATCTACCTACGAGAACCTAAGAAGAGCCTATAAAAACAAAAGGATCTCAATTTTCTCGGAGAGTCAAGCTGCAATCAAAGCAATTGCTTCATCTAACACCAGTTCTAAGCTGGTGTGGGAATGCCAAAGGAGCCTAGATGAACTGTGTAGGACCAATCAAGTAAACTTGTCATGCAGATATGTTGGACAGACCGAGAGTAGATAGTAGTGCTCCCCTGCGCCGCTACCCCCATAGAACTTACTTACCCCCACAGCTGCGAAATTAAGTTATCTCTTTGACAGATCACTCTTTGGAATGCCCGTACCTGAAGACAACGAAATTTCACGACCATGTCTGTAAGACCCAAGCCACCCTCCGCTACTGGTCGGCAGAGCGTGCTTTCAGCGACCCAACGTCTTCCCCCCCAGAAGGCGTCAACGACCTTCGCCTGTAAAAGTTTCACGTAGGCTTTTTCGAAGCACTCCGATTTTAACAGGTGCACCATGGACGAGGTAATCAAATAATTGACAACGACTGCACGTCCTTTCAGCGAAAGTGGGTGCAGTCTATTCCGCCACGACTTCACAGCTCCAGAGAGTTTCTTCAGAGCCATGCGGCTATTAGATGTTTTACCATCGAGCTCCACATATACACCTAAATATGTCAGGCAAGTATTCGTCCATTGTATGCCAAGGGGAGAATCTGAACGATCCGCCACCTCCCACACCATAGGCCTTGGCTTTTGCTTAGGTTAACCCTAGCGCCTGCTAATCGCTCATATTGTTGAAAAACCATACGAGCGACTGGAAATGCATCATCTTTCGTTACAAATATAGACAGGTGCTCAGCATACGCTAGAATAAGTGGCATTATAGTAGTGTATGGTAAGTGAATTGAATATTGTCTCAACGAGTGACGAAGATTTACTAACAGCGGCTCCAGTGAAATGTCATAAAGCATTCCTGACAACGGACTTCCTTGCCTGACACCCCGAAGAAACGGAATAGAAGACAATATATGCCCATTTAGCTTTATGAGAGTCACTGAATCTCTATACAGACCACTGATGATCTCAATCCATCTGGACGAAAGCCCAAATATATCGATCACTGTCAGTAGATAATCATGCGAGACGCTATCAAACGCCTTTTCGTGATCCAAAGAGATCATGGCCATTTGCGAACCAGTTTTTTCATGGTAGGCGAAAATTGTCGTACGGTGATATTGTCGTAGATACTACGTTCTGGAACGCAGTAGGACTGTGACGGGTGTATTACTGAGGCTATCACTGAGCGAAGTTGAGTTCCCAGTGTTTTGTAAACTATTTTGTAGTCGACATTACACATAGTAACTGGCCTCCAATTGCCCATCCTCTGAAAATCCCCCTTCTTAGATATTAGACGCATAACGGATCTCCGCCAACTTGACGGAAATTCGGTATGTCCAACCACTTCAGAATTAGAGACATTAAAAAGGTCCGGAATCAAAAGATTCCTAGGAATATTTGACAAATTTTTGAAAGGCAAATAATCTGTCAATATTTCTTTCAAGAAAAATCACCATAAAAACGCCCAAAATCGATGAAAAATCGCCATCGGCAATTTCATATTTTACGTCACCAGGATTGATGAAAAATCGCTAATTTGAGGAAAAATCGCCACATCTGGCGACCCGGAGCACCGTACTTTGGCGCAATAAAGATATTTCTTTCTTTGTTAAAACTTCCAAAAAAAGAATTTTCTGTCAGTAAAATGTATTTTGAGAAGGGTATCATAATATATTGCTTTTTAAATGTATTCAAGAAAATATTTACCACTTACCTTAAATTTTGCATCAACCGTTTCATTAGATTTCAACCAATTAATGAAAAACTACACACTTATAGGCAAATTTGAGTAAGAAATTAAACTGTAACTTTCCACAGAGAATTGTTCAGAAAGCTATAAAAGTCCTTTAATAGAAAATATATTAAATTCCCAGCAGCTTTATTTAAAGATTGATAGTGCTGTTAATTTATAATTTTAAATAAAATAAAAGCATCGCGATCGCGAAACGCGCGTGAACTTATAATAACCTGCACGAATTACATTAGAAATAAAGTGCCTAAATAAAACGAATTTTGTGAATCATCACCACAAATTATAACTACACTATAAATTGATCAAATTTTATGTAATATGGTTCAATTACTATTCATGAAATTTATATAGTTACAAGAACAAAATCTAGAAATATAATAACGTAACCCTTCCTTGCCTTGCCGAAAGAAAGTAGTTGGGAAATGTCAATTAATTTTTGAGTTAAGAAGGTACTCAAGTGGGACGCTGCTTTCGCTAAATATCGGCAATTATGTTGAAAATTGGGATGCCTGATTAAAAGGTTCCGGATCTATTTGCCAATTATGTTTACCGCGGTCAACAAATAATTAAATTAAACTTTATAATGTATCAACTAAATAGATACCACTTCCAATTAACATATTCTTATATTCGTTTTTTATGACTTTTTAAAGCGTTTAAACAAAGATCGGTTTAGCAATTGCAGAGAACAATCAATAAGGCAACCCCAAAAATTACACAATTGTTAGTTTTTAGCGAAACCAGCGCCCCACTTATGTGAAATTGTAACTGAAAAATTACTTGACATTCCAAAGAAATTTCTATCGGCAGGCAAGGGAATATTTTCGTTACATTTTCCAGCTTTTATATTAAAATTTAACGAAACTTAGTAGGGTTTCATATTTAAATTAAATTATACGTGGATTATATCAATGTTTTAGTAAAATGTCGGTGCCTAAACATGTATAATAATACGCGAAAATCCGTTTTGTTAAGCGCGTCGTTTCTACTGTGATGAAGTGATGTTTAGTTCACGAGCGTTTTGTATGCAGTCCTTATTTTCTCTAAAATTAATAAAAGTTACCGAAAACTAACATAATTATGCTGTTTGTAATATATGATAAAAGTTGTAATATATGTAGTTTCGTTTCCAAATATTCTATTAGTTTTCCTTTTATGAAGTAATACGACTTATAAAGGATTTTAACTTAAACGTCTGCTTGGCGATTTATGTGCTAATTGCAATAAAATTTAAGGTAAGTGGTGAATATTTTTTGGTTTCAAATAGACTTGGCTAGTCTTAAGCTCAATAAAATGACAAGATTTGTGATATAAACGAATTTACTAATATTAAGAGACTTTTCAAGCACTTTTTGACCTGTTTTAGCGCTTGATGCCTTGTTCGAAGACATTTCTACGTCTCTACTTTAATTTCAAGCTATTTTAGTAGACTTGTAAAAATGCAGCTATTCTGTGAATGCGTCAATTGAAAAACAAATTTTTAAAGATAAAGAAATCTTTAATACAACTACGAAATTTCTATGTCTTCTTAAGACACTTTTTCAGCGTACTAAGTGAGAAGAAAAGTGCCTAGAAATCTGCAAGATAAGATTTACAAACTGCATTACCGCGCTAACTTTTTATTTCAAGTAGAGATATTTTAAGTGAGACATTTTCGTTATAAATTAATATAATTGCAGGTAAATATTGGATACACAAAAAACTTAAATTTCCTTAGTTACTAGTAATGTATGTAAAGTATTATGGCGATATCGTGATATTTCGATGTATCGCTATTAATTCGCCATGTTAAGATGCATCGCTAGTTCTCATATGCCACCGTGGAGCATGGGGAGGCAAAAGAACTTAACATAATTTAAACATAATTTGATCGGAAATGTTAAATTTTAATTCAGTCAGTCAAAATATTCTAAATTGGAGGAACAAGGCATCGACAATTTTAAGCAAGTCATATACAGGGTGTTTCAGATCTGACGTGCCAAAATGAGTGGGGTGATAGATCTCAACTAGACAAACAAAAAATTGTATGGCAGGGGGGGGGGGGGGGGGGTATTCTCAATATGAAACATACGCTAAAAAACAACTATCCTAATGACCTTTCCAAAAATGTCAACACTACTGATTTAACTCCTACCATTGCGGGTACACTCACTTCCAAAATTGAAAAAAGGTTTGCGATTAGGTACTTAAAATTCCGAATTTTCCAAACATTTCTCCGAAATTCATGTAATTAGTACACCCCTTTTTTATTTTTATTAAATTACCCATCTTATTAGCTTTCCAAAAAAGTGCAACATTGACATGTAGACGAAAGATTAGCAAAATCGCATCCTTAGAAATCCCTGACTACCTAATTATTTTATTGCACTTGAGGTAGGAAATTCTTTAAATAAACAAACAATTATTGCTGCAAAAAACTTAAAACGATGTTAGTGGAATTTTGTTTTATTGCCGATATTAGCTTGCGTTAGCCAGAATTCACACCCTTGTATCTTGGCGTTGTGTTACTCGTACCTGATGAAAATTTTGCTATAAAACAGTGTCAGTCAGCAAGAATACCTATCATAGTTAAAAAGCAAATCAATAAGTGCGGGTATTTTTAAGCAAAAATTATTAAAAAATGGTAAAATTTATAATGTAGTAGACGGAAAAGAGAGAACGACTGTACTGGGAGATCAAAGGATATTCCCTAACCGGCGAATACCCCAAAGATGGGTGTTTACACGGACTTTCCAAAGGTTAAAAGAAACAGGAAGTGTAACTTCATACGACATGGAGACTCGACCCGAAACGTAGGGAACTTCTACCGACGTCGAGCACCAAATAATCACCATCGTTAGGCAGGACCCTGAGACGAGCACGAAACGAGTCGCAAGGCGATTAGGAGTATCGTCATCTAAGGTTTGGAGGGTTATTCATCGAGAGGAATTGCGTCCACACCCAGCCCAGGGACCACTGGAAGGAGATTCCGAGAGAAGACTGAAATTAAGCACTTGGCTTCTGGAACGTGACATTGACGACAGAGCGTTTCTGGACCGAATTCTGTGGACAGATGAATGTCAATTCAACAGGAATGATATCACAAACTTCCATAACCTCCATACCTGGTCGAACACTAACCCACACAGAGCAAAGGTGACCTCATTTCAGCAAAGATTCAGTGTAAATGTTTGGGCTGGTATCATCGGCAACCATTTGGTATGACCATTCATTTTGCCGCAAGTGCTTAATATTGAAATTTATGCGGACTTTTTGGACAATACACTGCCAAATCTAATAGAGGAGAACCCTACGGATAATCTTAGGGGAATATTTCACCAACACGATGGAGTATTAGCGCATATGGCTAACATTGTGAAGGTAATACTAAGTGAAAAATGTCCTAACCGTTGGGTTGAACGAGGTGCACCGATTCCTTGGCCTGCTAGATCTCCACACCTTACCCGATTTGACTTTTTCTTATGGGGAACAATGAAGGATGAAGTTTATTCAAGCCCAGTTAACAATAGTGAGGATTAAGTTAACCGAATCGGAAATACGGCGACGAAAACACGGGAGAAGCTGGCTGCAATACGCCTTAAACAGGGACTTAGAAGGAGATTGTTGGCATGCATCCAAAGTGGCGCTGGACATTTTGAACGGCTTTTGTTATTTATCAAGATTAATTCTAATTATTTTAAAATTCAATAAAAAGCATTTTAGAATTAATTTGAGTTTAATTTCTTTAATTTGTTGATTTTTATAATATTCTCCGATAGGATTTCTACGTATAAATTTCTACATATTTTCTCTACGAGGACATGTTGCACCTTTTTGGAAAGGTAATAAGATAGACAATTCAATAAAAATAAAAAGGGGGTATATTAATTACATGAATTTCGGAGAAAATTTAGGAAAATTCTGAATTTTAGGTAATCGGAAACCATTTTTTCACTTTTGGAAGTGACTGTACGTGCAATGGTAGGAGTTAGATAAGTAATGTTGACATTTTTGGAAAGGTCATTAGGATAGTTGTTTAGCGTTTGTTTGATGTGGCTATGTTAGGTAGATCAAAAGATAAAAATAAAAGAGTAATGTGCATACCATGAAAAACTGAAATTTGTGAATCACCCTGTAACTCCCAAACGGTTGAGATTGCCCCCCTGTCCTACAATTTTTTGTTTGTTTAGTTGAGATCTATCACCCCAAGTAATTTTTGTAATATATGGACCTCCTGTTCCTAAAGTTGCGAAGTTCGGCAGTGTACCACGGCGACGGCGGAGAGGATCAGGTGGACCTCGTCCATTTGAATGGAACAAAAGAACATTTTAAACATATATATACATATATATATATAAAACTAGGAGGCACAGAAATCAATATTATTATTGCCCAGCAGTCCCGAAAAATCAACTGAAAGGAGATTAGAAGTTACCTCAGAGAAATTCGCTTTCTTAAAGTTAGTCCTTATTTGTAATCCGCAATACTACCATCATAGCAGAAAGAGACAAAGATGGGTGGATGAATGAATACTATCAATAGAATATAACTTATTAGTGGCTGCAAAAATCGGATAGAAAGCACGATGAATCTGTACGTCGCTAAAGCCGAGATGAAGGCAAGTCTCAGTCAACATGATAATATCGCAACAGCAGGCAAGAGAGGCCTGAAATAAATGACTTATTTTAGTTCTTAGCCTGCTACATTTTGATAGTAAAGGAACAGCGTACTTAGCTTTTTTGAAAGTGAATTATTACTCTATCGTGGGTACCGCAGATAAACCTACCTCGATGGACAAATTTGTGTGCGACAGTATTCTTAGACCAGAAGTCCGGAGAAGAAATGACATCGAAAAGAGTCGAGGAAGTCGTCAACTTGAAAGACGATCGGTGACCCAAAGACAGGCGCAAATTAACACGAACACGAGAAGTACATAATCTTCAGCCTTACTCCTCATTCTCACATATTTTAACTCATCATCAACAGAAGTAGAAGGATCGAGTCAAGAAACAAAGACGGATTTTGTCTTTAGAATGAGTTCGGCACTCTGAGATCATAGGCACCAACCAGAGGTGCGTCCTGAGGTGAAAGAATATCAACTTGCAAGGCAGTGTTATAGGTAACAATAACAGGACGTGAAATGGCGCTAGATGTATTAGGTGCAGCACTCACAGGCTTAGGATTCGACTGGTAAACGACGGACGCACCAACAGAAACAATATTATCACGATCCTCAGCCAGCGGGAAAGACTTACCAATGACACCCGTTTGGCGTCTGGTATTGCGCTTAGGACGACGTTACGATACAGAGAAGGGAGCGGCAGAGACCACAGATGAATCAGAAGGACCCCATCTGGATGGGCAGAAACCTTGGAGGCTAATCCCCTAACCTCCGTCGCGACAGAAAAAATTAGCTCAGAGTCTCTGGAATAGACTGAGCAGGACAGACATTTGACACTCCGCCGGATGTCGTCCAGGGCTCGAATAATTGTTCATCAATTGATTCCTACTACTTTTGGGATTGAATGTATACCTAACCTCGGTTGTGATGTTTTGATTTTAAATTCAAATAGTCGCTGCATTCTGCTAATAGCGCTGTGTATCTTTCCTTGCAGTGCTATCTTTGTGTTATAACGACTTTATTATTGAAAAAACTCCTAAAAATTATTAATATTAATATTATTATTACTTTTGTTTACACTTAGTCTTATTATTACACTAATTGAAGTCAAGCAAATTAAGGAATGACATATTTTCTTCGCTGAGAATATTCTGTTGCCAAGAAAGAATTTTTGGGAGAATAGAATTAATGTCATATTTCTGTTAAAATTGTACCTTACCTTATGGGAAAACCTTGACTACATCATTTGTCAATTGTCTGCACGACAGTCAAAATATTTACGGAAGTACCTCACAGTAAATTTTGCATCTACCGTTCAGCCAAATCCAAATTAATCAACCTCCAACTTCATCATTATTAGCACCTCTTCATTCTGCCTTTGTCAACATTCTAACGTCCTAACTAGAACCACCATTTCAATGGGTCTAATTGCTTTTTAAATAAGCAATGGTTTGCTAGAGAACACGACGCTCCATCCTCACACTTGAGTAGATTCCAACACTTGGACAAGAACTTCAAAGCCCGGAGGCGAGCAATTTTCCAAGCCTCAGTGGGTGCATCCGCTGAAGTTAGGTGAACTGTGTTTGGGCAGATATCTACATGTACGCACTTCCCCTATCAATTGCTAGACTGCTAAGAAGTCTATTATAAGGCACTTGGTGGTCTTACTGCTAGACGAATTACCAGAATTTCTTGGAAATTAACTCTTTCGAAAGGCAGAGAGACCTTGCTGAGCTAAGCGAACTTCCATACTTTAGATTTTCAGATTATCACTATTGGTGGTGTTGAGGTCACTGCGGACAAGAGAACACACTATGCACGTCATTGCAATTAACTTATTGTTAATAAAATGTGGACTTGAACGATGTTTCAACACATGTTCCACAACAATGGATTTTACTAACAACCGCGATCTCGAGGGCTGATAAATGCGCGTACGCTTAGCTTATGAATTTTCGAGGTAATAAGCAGATGATACCTAATTAAACGATTTAGTTTTAACGATTTTAGCTTTTAGCTACCAGATGAATTGCAAATTGACATACTCTGTTAAAAAGAACATCATTGTTCGACTTGGTATACCTCGCTCGTTAATTTGACGTATCTCATTTTGGTCTCTGTGGAAAAGTTTACTACATTTTTTAACTAGGTCTTTGAAAAGGAGGGTGCATTAAATTTGTTTAAAAAATAGGAAATTTTCAGAATTTGTATACTATATGTTAATTGTAATTAAATTAAATTTTCTTCTTTTAAAACAAAGAACTACGGTTTACTCGTTATGAAGTTAGGTACCGAACCCTCCCCACCACCAACACCCACCCGCAATTTCAATCACGACACAAATGGCGCAATATACTCTATTCAGCCATAAAAGAATAATCCAAATCGGTCTACGTGATACGAAGTTAGGCTCCACTCCACCACCACCCTTACTTCACCCCAGAAATTTGGAGGGGGGGGGTATATTCTATACATTATGATGTTAACCTACCTACCTTACTTACCAAAATTTTTTCTCAAAAGAGTCATCAAAATCGGTCTACACGTTACGATGTTAGAAACATACTTCAGGATAAACCACTGTCAGGCCTTTCAAGACATTTTAAAGCAAATAATCACAAATTTCATATAAAGGATATTAAACTTTTACATAGTTAGAATAACAGGAAAATATTAGATAAATCTTTGGAATACGGAAAACTAACTATATAAATTAGAAATGGTCCGGACAATCGTAAAGTAAATGCTGAACGCTTTCCACTTCTTTCTCGTCCATACAACTTCTACAAAAGTTGTTGTTCATAAGCGCTCCGCATATCTACCAAAGAGACAGTAGCCAGTAATGACTGCCCCAATATTTCGAAGATCCTTGCAATTTCTGCTTAGCACGAAAGCCGTTTTCTTAATGGCACAAGTAGACCATAGCTGCCTTAACATACCGCATGTTGTCCGATATCTTTACTTAGCAAGCTGAATAGCCTTAAGATCAACTTCTCTTTTTACTGACTCTAGAGGCCGTCGATTTGACCTGTCTATATAGAAAGCGTTCAGTGGAGAACTTTTCTCTGCCAGCGTATCAGCCGCCTCATTCCCCGGTATGCTTCTATGACCAGGGATCCAGCAGACTATTTTGACACCAGAGTGACTTTATTACGTTTGAGTCCAGCGCCTTTATTGCCGCTTGACTGTCTACTGTATAGAAATTCATATGTCGCTATCATCGGGTATAATTGGGTGTGATGGCAACATCCTTGCCGCTCTCTCTATGGCCAACATCTCTGCTTGAAACACACTGCAGTAGTCCGGCAATCGATACTGACTACGTGTGCTTAGGCCAGTGATGGCCAAACTCACACTACTTAATCTGAGGAATGATTAAAAGCATTAGAATCATTTCGTACTGTTTGTTTAATTTAGAACTTTAAAATGTTGACAAAACGTTGTATATTTTAAGGCATTGTATAATTGCTTACAAAACTACTTAAATATGATGATTTTTTCAACTTTTGTATGCTTTATCGATTAAAAAACGCAAAAACAACAAACCGAATACAGTCAAACAAGTACATATACGAATTTAAAAGCCCGCGGGCATAGGTTTGGACATCACTGGTTTAGGCAATCCGAGTATACCCCAACCTCTTAATATAGAAGTTGAAAGCCTGGCTATATGTGCGGCCTACAAACTAGAGGGAGCTGTTCCCCTTGGTGGAAACATAAGTAAGGGCCACGCGACAATAAGGAAGATTGTTGAAGCCACACCTGAGTTGGTCAAGGTAGCTAGCTGATCAGATGCCGGCAAGATTCTCATCATTCCAACCACCCCTAATACGGGTGGAGAATCGTGAGACCTGGACGTTTCCAGCTGTTCGTTCTGGGGAAATAGTATGGTATACGGATGGATCCAAGACTGAATCGGGCGTTGGGGCAGGGGTCTGGAGTAACTCCCCTCGATTCAGTTTATCACTGGGAAAGAACACCACAGTATTACAGGCTGAGATCTTCGCTATACTGACATGTTATTAGAGAACCTACATAAGAAGAGCTTATAAGAACAAAAGCATCTTTATCTTCTCGGATAGTCAAATTGCAATCAAAGCAATTGCTTTATCTTCCACCAGATCTAAGCTGGTGTGGGAATGCCAAAGAAGCCTGGATGAACTGTGTAGATCTAATCAAGTCAACTTGATCTGGATACCGGGACATCAGGGCTGCACGGGGAATGAATTTGCAGATGAACTGGGTAGGAAGGGGTCCAATACGCCTTTCATAGGGCCGGAGTCGGACTGTGAAATTCCTCTCTGCACGGCTAAAAGGCGGATAGCGAACCGTGCAAGTGAGGAGCATAGGTTGTATTGACACAACATTTAAGGGCACACTCACTCAAGGAACCGTATGCCCTCACCGTCGCCGGGTAGACCCAGGGAGCTCCTCAAGCTGAGCAGGTTGGATGTTAGAACTCTGGCTGGCCTGCTTACCGGCCACTGTCAGCTGAGGAAGCACCTGGTAAGGATGGGCAGAGCCATCGACCCCACCTGCAGACTGTGTCTGGAGGATGATGAGACCCCATTACACGTACTATGTGAATGCCCTGCAGTGGCCAGGCGCAGATTTAACCTATTCGGAAACCAACCCTGGTACCGAGCGGGTTGTGTGACTGACAACTGCGGGAACTATTGAACCTCTTGCTTGCTATAAGGAGTTGATAAGGTAAGCAAAATAGGCCCCAGTGGCCGTAGCGCTTGAGAACCTCACACCTCCAATTCAATCAATCAATCAATCAATACCCCAGCTCCATCCTCCACTTTCGATTCGTCAGTCAAGACCGATATATCTGCCATGGTGACACCACCATCCTTCCCAGTCCTCTCTCTCTGAAATTCTATTGGAGATTATTTTCCGAAAGCTCCATGTTGGGGTAGTGTAGTCGCTGCTCTCCTGCAGATAGCCTTCAGGATAGATCCTTAGTATACTGCTATGGCTGTGGTCAGAACTTTTCCAACATTTAGCGTCTTTCAGTCTTATGGCCCTTTTACAGTGGACGTCAAGTGGTGGAAGGTGGAACATGGTCTCCAATGGCTTAGTTGGCGTTCTTTTAATAGCTCCGGAGACGCCTAGACAGGCAGCTCTTTGAATTTTAGTTAGTTTTTTTAGTTAATTCAGCTGCTTTTTTAGTTAAGGTTTCCAGACGGAGTTGTATCAACTGATTAAGCGGCTCGACCACCACGCCATGGTTCCGGGTTAGAGACCCGGTCTCCCCGTGGGTTTTCAAATAGCATTTGAAAACAATTAACTCCGTCTCTGGGTTGTTGTCTAGCTCGCAGCAATGCAAAAACAAGTCATTCGAGTTTTCTCACTCCCCTTACCCTAATTTCTCTCCAGCCAAAGCTAGTTGTCTCCTAGGCTTTGGCGACATTGTAAAAAAAAGAAAATCTTTTTAAGGTGTTTCTGCTTCTACATAGCAGTCCATCAGACAGCTATTCCATAAGTAAGGATTGGTCTAACAATGGCAATGTTATTATCAAACATTTTCTTCCCGGCACAGAACGCTACCGAGGCCTTTGTCACGCTTTCCTCTATGTTCTTGCCCCAGATTAGTTTGAAGTTGAGTATGACACCTGGCCTTATTAGCTAGTGCCAAGGTACTCACGTTAAATTTGATAAGTGGGAAAAATTCAATAATTGTCTTCCTTGTAAAGGGGATTGCTTCCGTCAGTTCACTTAAACTCATACCTTATTCTGATATTTACACTACTATGTCCCAGTTGTAGATCTAAAAGCTGGGTGTCATACACTTTTCTCCATAATGCAAAATTCTAAGAAGTAAAACAACAAAATTTTTTTTTCTCAAGGATTCAAATACCAAGCGACGCGTTGTAGTCACATTTTTAACCCGCACCGCCACTGTTTGCTCTGAACAAGCCTCATACTTTCCTCGCTTAAACATTGGGCAGACTTACTTACCCACTGCCCTCGGTTACACCCATAATCGATGGGATGACCAATACGGGAGTACGGGGCTGGGGATATCCTGCGTGAGTCACCTAAATTTAATGCTTCGTTTCCATATTTGCATGTGGATCTCAATGAATGCCAGAAAGCTCTGGATGAATTTGCAAGAACAAATCGAGTCAACTTCGTTTAGATACCAGGGAAACTAGGTTTCTCTGGTAACCAAAAGTGAATGGTCTGGGACTCTGCAGGGACACTTGTTGGTCCAAAGCTCCGCATACATAATTAGACATTCGAATGCTTCTGTGGTGCCTCCTTAGGCCAAGCTCACCCTAAAATCTTTATGTCAGCGCCATTACTGAGTACAGCTAAGGACCTCCTAAGATTTACCAACCCGGACGTGAAACTGATCACTAGTTTGATTACCGGTCACTGTCAACTGAGTCGTGAATCAGACAAGAGGGATTTTCCTTATGAAAACAGGCTTTTATTCAAAGGGAGAGAAGTGAGGTGGAAAATTGGTAATTTAGGAATGTCGATCCCGAATAGAAGGACTTTTGCTTAAGCTTTTGCTGATTTTCTTTTGTCTACTTTCGTACTTTCTGCAAAGCAGTCAATAAACCGGTTTTTTAATGTGAACCAAACCCCTCTCGTAAGAACATTCAGAGGGTTTTTCTTTCTACTTTTGTACAAAAGAGAATTGCCGTGAATCATGTGGTAAAAACTCTCTCGTGTGATTTATGACTAAGGAACTACTTGACAAAATTAGGTAGAACGACTGATTCCACCTGGCGCTTCGGACCCCCCCACCCTTCCATATCAACCTAAAATGAACTAATATATAAATTCCAAATAATACACATTGCGAATTTCATAGTCAAATCTTGGTAGTGGAGTGACGGGGCAGCACTAGACATCAGTCGCTATAGTATCAACAGTTTAAATGTATATATGTATAACACAGTGGAAAATGGATAGTTCGTATGGTGTTTTTCAATCAGAGATTTTGGCCATAGAGGAAGCGGAAAGGATGTTATTATAACGCCCAAATTTACCTAATGATAGCGACATAGGAATTCATATAGACAGGCAACCGGCAATAACGGCGCTGCACTCAAACGTAATAAGGTGACAGCTGGTAGGTAAGTGTCACAATAGTCTCCAAAATTTATGAGCAAGGCACATAACAACTCTCTGCTGGATCCGGGTCATAGTGAGATATAGGGCAATGACGCGACTGACACGCTTGCAAAGGAAAATTCTCAACTGAACGTTTCCTGTATAAACAGGTTGATCGGCCGGCCTCTAGAGTCAGTGAAAAGAGAAGTTGACCTTAGAAATTTAACAACATGCGGTATATCAAGGCAGCTGTGGCCAATTTAGGATATTAAAAAGACGGCTTTCCTGCTATAGAGAAACCGCACCGATCTCCGAAATATTGTGGCAGTCATTTCTGGCTAATGTCTTTTGGGAAGACATGCAGAACGCTTACGCAGTGACTTTTGTAGAAGTTGTATGTGGACGAGGAAGAAGTGGAAAGCGTTCAGACCTTACTCTGCGGTTGCCCGGGTCTGGCCGGGAGAAGGTGCAAAGCGTTAGGCGCGTAGTTTCTCAGTGGACTCTACGAGGTTACTAACAGGCTAAAGCAGCTTCTCCGGTTTATTAACAGTTGTGGTTGTTTCTAAATAAACCGTATACTGACATTCAGATGCGGTCCCGCGGATGTGGTAACACAACGGACCTTTTTTAGGGCTATGTGAGGCTGATCGACTTTCCGATTGCCACCACCCTAACCGATCCTAACCTAGCTGAAAAGTTGAAAGCCTTCTTCCTTAATACCACTTTCAGTATTTATTAACAGAGGCTTACTAAAGGTGACAATGAGGAATTTTTTCAACTTTATATCGATAGTTTATATATTAGGGTAGGGGAAGGGGGAACATTGATAACGACTTTAAAAGCAAACATCTTGACTGAAGGGTAAAAATCAAAAGGCCCTAAAACACATTTTTTTGCATTTTAGGAGGCCTCTCTAAAGACACCCCACTTAATGGCGAAAGTGAGAGAAAACATTTTTACTTTTATTTCTGTCTTTTGGTCACTAATCTACGTCCGTATACAAAATTTTATCTTAAGATGGGACGACTGTGATATACAGACAGACAGACGGAGAGACCGATATTGGATTCCTAGTTTTCTACGGAACCCTAGGAATGGAAATTTGGTGTACCTAAGAAATTATTACAACCTTTTATGATCTAGTAACTATCACTAAATTTCTAGTAGGCCAGGAGCTATTCCTCAGTTGAAGTTTTAACGTTCGTGGAACTGAAAAATAAATTTATGAGTAAATATTCAAAATTATCCGTTTCACTTGTAAAAATTACAAAACAAACAAAAATACAAAATTGAAATAAAAAATTGTACAATGGAAACTTACGACTGTCAACTGTTTCCTTGTAAAATTTGTTGCCAAAAACCGCAGGAGAAAGATGCTAGAAAAATTGATTGTAGCAAGGTTGCAAGCGGGAGTAGCGGTGGTAGCCCATGTGGTGTGTGCGCCACTTCATGTTCTGATGGCAGTGATTATAACGGATCACTAGTTGTAGACGCTATTGCTGCCTTAGTGTAAGTACATATACTGTTATCTTCTCTATGTTCAAAAATAATGGGTTTCTCCATTAGGTTTTTTTTCTTTTGGATGATGCAGTTTTGGCTCAGTATGGCCAGTTGCATATACGAAGGATTTAAATTTATCTACAATTCTGACAGGTATATAGTATATAGCACTTATTCTTAACAAGCCTAGCATTTTTGTTTTCAAGGTCAATTCAAATTGTTGCCGGAAGTGTCTTTGTGGTAGTATTTGGGGGTATTGTTTTGCATGGTGTAGTAGGTGGCGGCCGTTGTTGCCAGTCTAACCATGTGGATCTCAATGGCCAAAATAAAGCTGGCCTGTTTGGAAATGGAGGAAAGGGCGATGGAGGTTTTGGTAATCTAAGTAATTTACTTAATACAAATATTTATAAAAAAATTACAGGTAGTTCTACTTGGACCGGAAATCTTCAAAACGGAGTAAAGGGGTCAGTTAGCGGAAAAGTATCAGTGGTAACCGGCGGAAAGGTAGGAGTATCTGGAACCGAACAAAAACTCCCCGAAGCACACTTAAAAATTAAGTTTAAAGACAGAAAAGCTTTGAGTGGACCTGTCGAAAAGACTTTTTATCTTACAATATCTGACGAAAAAAAGAAAAAGCTTTTCGAAACTTCTACTAAATTCTCTATACCTTCTGAAGAAAAACCAGCTCTTGTTTTGACTACTGATCCTATTATTTTGGAAAACTATTAACAAATGAATGACTTTTCGAACTTATGGAAAATTCAAATTTTTAATTTAAACTGTTTCGGGCAAGTATTTTGAAATATTGAAACATTTTAGAAAAAAAAAATTTTGTTTTTATTTGATAAGAAAATGTGAGAAAGGTTTGCTAAAGAGTATTTTTACAGTACTCAGCCTAATATTATAAACTTAGGTTCTCGATATAATGCCTAGCTAGAGTATATTTAAAGCAAATAATCATAGGGATGGGTGGTACTGATACCGATATCTTGATTATCGATACTTGATAGCAGAGTCCCGACAATTATTATTCGATATCCTAAGGACCGACTGGTTATATCAAGAAAAAAAAATATCGATATTTTAAAAATATCGATATATATAAAGTAATAAAAATGTCGATAATTTTCTAAAAATATCAATACAAAAAATGCTAATTAATTCTATAAAAATTAAAAAAATTAAAGATAAAAACCACCGAATATTAAAATAATTTATATTGTTATTTAAATTACTGATCATCTTCATTGGTATGTGTCAGTGTTGCGGTGGCAGCACTGATTTTGCAGAAAATTTTGGTTTTTCTCGCTCGAGTCGTCTCAGCTATGTGAAAAACGTGTTTAGACGGGAATGGCATTCTGTTGACGTTAACGTTGACCGTGTAATAATCCAGGCGTCAGGGAGCATTTATCTACCTTTTAATTACAAGTTCACCTACCTCGCTGAATTTTTGCATGCGGTTTTAGTGCCCCCTGGAAACACTAAATCCACGTTTTTCTATATTTTTTCTGTTTGTTCGGTTGGGGGGGGGGGGGGGGGGGGGTGGTTAGGCGAACAGGTGGAAAACTTGTATTTCCTATATCTCGGCCGTTTTTCATCGTACGGCGATAAAAAAGATACGATCGTAGAGGGCGCTTCAAGCCCTACAACTTTGCTTATGACGACTTTTGCGCTATCGTCAACCCTTGTCAATTTGCTATGCATTAATAATGTTTTTAACAGTGCTATGATAATTTCACGACTGTGTAATTTATGAACTTAAGCTCATAATTCCTTTTTAATACTACTGTGGACAATTTAGAAGACACTCAACGAAATGAGGGTAATTGTGAAGGAGACGAAAATGGAACCGAGAACATCGAAGGAAAAAAATGCGCCTTGGGCTCTACCTTAGTGGTGTGGAAAAGAGTCTACATAAAATGTATAGTTATATTGCAATACGTTTAATGTGCAAAAATAAAAATAAAAGCTGCCTTGTGAAGGAAAAACCGTGCCTAATCATTTTATATGTGCTTTTACGAACATTCCCAACTTACAACCCACTTTATACTAATTATGTATATATGCATCAAATGTTTAATAATGTATAGCAAATAGTCAATTTCAATGAAAAAAAAATTTGCGCCCCGAAAATGTTTCCCCCGCCCCTTCGGTGATAAGAGTTGACGATAGCGCAAAAGTCGTCATGGGCAAAGTTGTAGGGCCTGAAGCGCCCTCTACGATCGTTTTTTTTATCGCCGTACAATGAAAAACGGGCGAAATATAGGCGGTACATGTTTTCCACCTGTTCGCCCCCCCCCCCCAAATGTGGATTAAGTGTTTCCAGGGGGGCCCTAAAACCGCATGCAAAAATTCAGCGAGGTAGGTGAACTTGTAATTAAAAAATACCTGACGCCTGGACTATAAGTACACACACAAAAGATCTACAATGTAAAAAATGTTCCTATGTTTTGCAAGTTCTAGTAATTCTTTTAATATTTTCATTTGTACTACTCGTACTTATATCTGTGGCGGCCCAGACTAAAGACTAACGTTGTTATAACCTCAACGGGGTTTATAACAGTAACGTGTAAACTAGAATTTCTCAAAGTCATCGAGATTAGAAAAAATCATTTGTCTGCATAGCCACATTTATGTTATTTTTACATTTTACTCAATTATTTTTCAATATTTAAAGAAGAGGCTGTTATCGATATATATCGCGATATATCATGATATACCCGATGTATTGATACTCGCAAAGTGGATATTTGACGGTTTCGATACTTCTTTACTAATAATATCGATGTCGATATATCGATAATTTTCTAACTGTCGCCCATTCTTAGCTTAGCATTAATGTCCTGTCGAGTTGATTCGTTCGCTTTTTTCTAGTTAATACAAACTCTGTACGAATCAGTTTGCGTAAAAATTACATGCCGTCAACAAAGTTTTGTTGGAGTGTAAGTATTTTTGGAAAATATTCCCAAGCACTCTAGAACAGTGATTCTCAAACCCTTTTTTTTTAGTCACCGTACCTTTTTAATTTAAAAATTTGACGGCACACTTACAAAAAAAAATTTAAAAGTTAGGTTCAAACAAAGAACTAATAACTAAGGAATGGCTATAACATTTGCGTGTAATATGGGATTTCTTTCCATAGGTAACTAAATCACAAACAAAAATATTTCTAATTACTCGTATATTTAAAAGCAATCACATTAAAGGACACTTTAAGATTTTTGTTTGCATTTCTGTTTTGACGTTTAACCCCATCCAGTGTAGTAGTTAATTGAAGAGAAATCCTAAATAGCGATGTGGTCAATGTAAAAAAATTATGAAAATTATTAGTTATTAGTTCTTTGGGTTCAAACCAAAACCCCACCCCCGCCCCACCAAAAAAATTTTTGATATGGAACAAATCGGGGAACCTACTCTACCCAACAAGAAAAGAAGAATTATCCTATTCCGGCTGTCAATGAGGTGAAATGTTTGGTTCTGTTTTGATACGGAGGCATAGTAAAATTTCTGTTCGCCAAAAATGTGACTTTCTGGAAATATTTCTTTGGAATTGCTTTATATAGGTAATTATGCATGAGTATTCGCAGTCCTTATATTCGTCGGTGGAGTAAGTGATAACCTGTCGACCTACCAATCCGGAGGTCCAAGGTTTGAATCCCGCCGACGACGACCCATGGTTATTTTCTGCTGACAACAGATTACCAAAAAGGGCATGCCCACTTGCAATCGTCGTCTTGATTCCGGTAAAGTTCTTTTCTGCCCCATGTCCCACAATGGGTTAGGGGAAGTAGAAGGAGAGATTCGCAGTCGCGGTATACTTTAAGACTTTTGCAGCGCAGTGGTTGAGAATCACTGGTCTAGATAATACCCTCGTAAGGCGCAATTCCTTGGGTCATATAAAAAATTTTAATAACTATGTACCTACTAATGAAACTAAATTCTATAAATAGTCTATTTTCATATCAAATAAAATCTCTATAAAATTAAGAAGCAACATGATGATATGCGAATTTACTGTTACCGTTTACTCATCACACTAGTCAATACTTAGAAATTCTACTTTTATTTTTGAATCGAGGTAAACAAGAAGCTTATTCAATCGAAATCGAATTATTTGATTATCGAATAACGAATGATCGAATAACAAATAATTAATTGAAATTGGATTAAGGAGCACCAAATGACAAATAATTATTTGCGAATAACTTAAAATAAATTGAAAATCGAATAAAAATTTATTCGAATAATTTTTTATTCGATTTTTAAAAAGAATCGTTATTTGATTGAAAATGTATTCGAATAATGCCCATCACTGTGTTAGATGTGTCTTATCCCCATAGTATCTAATGGAATTTAGAGTATGATTGTTCATCTCAATGATCCCGAAAACTATGAATGCGAAATCAACATCGGTTGCTTTCGATAATTTTTTTCTGTACCCATCAGCGCTCCTAGGGTTGCCTTACTACCTCAGTATCTAACGGGTTCGGAAGTGTCATCAACAATACCGAAAAGTATAGACTCAACGATAATATTGGTCGTTTTCGATTATTTGTACATGTCATTCACTGCCACCTCGAACATACCTAGGAGTGTTTTATCACTAAAGTATTTAGCGATATCTGGAGTGTCATTATTCATCTTACTGACCCGGAAAGGTTGAATTCGACACTAATATCGGTCACCCTTTTTCCATCGGTAGCACCAACAGAAACCTAAATTATGCATAAAAAATACTTAACCTCTTCGTGAAAATCCCATTGCTCTTACTTAACTTACTTAAAAGATAGGACATATTCGGTATCTTTCCGTGACACTTTATCTAGACTCATTATGATGAAGTCAGGGTAGCGATTCTCAGACAATTTGGTTGCCTCCAGACAAACAAAACGGTTCAATAACTTAAGCGCATGCCCAAAAAATGTTGTGGCAACAGAAAAATATTTCATAGCAACGAATAAATATTTCAAGTTTGTGCGCATGATCTGTAATTCTCCCATGCCGTTCCCCGGAGCTAAATACTCAGTCTCCTGGCTGGAAGGTGGCGTGTGATTTTGACACTTAATAGCGCTTGGACTGCCATGAGTTAAAATTTTGTAAAACGGTTGGCATTCCCCTTCAACCGATTGAACACACACTTGTTAAATTCAAGCTCTGCACATTTTTACAATTTTGCGTACTTACAAGGCAACCAGTTTGTCTGAAAACAACAAATTTCGTGAGAATTCCTACCCAGGTGTACCGCAGGGTAGCCATCTGGGTGCGCTGCTATTTATTCTCACCACTGCCGACATGGTCGCCCTGTTGAGGCAGATGAAAGTCTGAATCTATGCGAACGATATGCAGATTTTCTCCTGAGTTAAAAACAGTTATGATACTTCCCGCGTGCAGGATGATTTTGATACCTACAAGGACAGGACCCCTATTTGGGGTGTGGTTCTAATGCCCTGCAGTTTAACTTGGAAAATGTTAAGTTATATCATCCTCTAGGAACCTCAATCAGCTCGTCTTTGATTATGCCATTGCGGAAACTATTATCCGCCGCGTGCAGTCCGTAAATGATCTTGGTCTAAAGTTTGACAAAAAAAACTCGATTTTACTCTGCACATCAACTTTATTATTTCTAGGAGTAATTCAATTCTGGGTTATGTAAAACAGTGGTCAAGGTAGTTTCCTGATCGGCATTTGACATATTCTTTTCTTTGGTTAAACTAATTCTCGAATATTCATCTCAGGTTTGATCACATCGCTATGCTGTTCATTCTAGACGCATTGAGTCAGTACAGTGACGCTTTGTTAGGTGCGCACTAAGAGACCTACCCTGGAATGATACATTCAGGCTTCCTTCTTATGTGGATCGCCTGTGATTGCTTAATATGCACTGTTTGAAAGAACGACGTAAAATTGCTGACCTAGTCTTTATTACCAGGTAAGGTTTCTTATAGACATGCCCCGTATAGCTTTAGGAGATTACTACATATCGTTCACTCTCATTCTAACTGTGGTATGCATGAAACTATAAATTTCTTCTTTAAGGCCCTGTTATATGTGCCCTATTTTCGACCTAACTCTTACTAAAGATTCGCTGAAACGATCTCTGTTTTCTGTGCATGCTGGTTTGGGAGCCTCATTGCACCACCTCAATGTCCTCAATGTATTGTTATATTCTGATGAAAAGGTCAACTGTTTCTTGGTTCCTGCCGAGAAGTGCGTCTTCTGAGATAGAAGGGTTCTTAAATATTAAAAATTCCTTTTGATTACTGGCAGAATTTAATTTCTTTCCTTTGTTGTTAGTTATTTTGAAAGATTCCAGAAGCTCCATCCTGGGAGCGCCAACTCGTGGCTGCTCTGTTACTTTCTCAAATACTCTTCTTTTTTGCTCAAATTTGTTCCTATAGAAATTGTGGGCACTGTTTAGTTCCTTTCCTTTTGTTATTTAAAATTTGGCAACTTCCTGTTTTCCGCCTCTCCAGAATAGAATGGCCAACGTGGGGCTGGTCCGTCAGTTTTCCTGAAAATAGCGTCCTTTTTATGTTTATTTTTACCTTTATGTGTTTAATGACGGTATTTATATTTTTAAGTGTACAGTCCGATTCAAGCTATTTTAAATTTTATTTTCTACAGCTTATAAATTAATTGAATTTAAAATGAATTTAAAATATTTTTATTAAAATTATATAATTAAATTAAATATTTGATAAATAAGATAAAATGTAATTTGTAGCAACTGCTACACCATCTTTAAGGATGAGCAATTGTTTTTTTTTATACGATGTGGCCAAATCCTAGGGGACAACCCTTTGATGCGTTAGCATAGTTTTGGCCGGAATGGAATTAGGGTAAGGGAAGTGAAGAAACTTGAGTCTTATTTTGGCATTACTGAGAGCTAGACAACAGCCCAGAGACGGAGTGGATTATTTTACTTTCTTAATAAAAGCTCACGGGGTCATCTGGTCTCGAACCCGGGACCCATGGCATGTTGGTCCTGCCGCTCAACGTATTGATCCAACTCCGTCTCCGTTGTTGTTTGGTTAAATGGTATCCTTTGATTGTACGTACATCTATTAAGACTAGACTGTAGGTACAATTTAGGCAAAAGAGCACTAATTTTATGAAATTTAAATAATTCTGGGCACAGCTTACTAATTACTGGTACAAAAGTCAGAAAAACTCTCTAAGGTGAAATAATTTATTGGTGAAGGAAGCTCTTTTGTTGGATCAATGGATCAATATTAAAAGCAACTGAAAGGTCACATTAATATATTCTACGCTTATTAAGAGGCACATATCAATAGCATTAAGTCTGTAGGTTGTCGAAGTCAATAATTAAACAATAAGTCAAGGATGTCTGAGCATTTAAACTTCTAGTTGTTGTATTTCGTATCTTAAGAAGTGAAAATTCCATGTTTTGGTCCAACAAGCACGTGTTCTGCGTACACATTGTTTACCAGCAAAACATTCGTCTTACATAATATCTCAACACAAAAAGCTCTGGGGGAAGCAACATAAGAATTATGGCCACGAAGTATATCCATCTTAAGATTTTCTTCTCCGCTGTACATTCATTGCTCAATGGCCTGAAAAATATATAACATTTTGGCCAAAGTGCGAAGAAGATAATTGTCTGTAGTTAGGAAACCGCCTTCGACAGAATCTAGGGAAATAATTCACTTTTCGATGAAATCGTGGTGTTTGTTCCCTCATCAAATTGAACCTGAGAGATGCAAGGCTTTATTTATTCCTGAAGTGGTAAGTTATGGAAATCAGATCGGTTTCACAGTCCGATGGTCTTTTCAACTTGAAAATGCGCCCAGAAAAAAAAATCAAGAGCTCGAGGGAAATATGTTAAATAGACACGCAATTCCGGATTCGTTGCGAAATATCCTGGCTGGGATTTGACTCAGATGGATATGTTTTCAGTATATTGCTTTCCCACCAGCTTTTGTTCGGAGAACCATGCAAATCATTGGACGTGGTTTTTCTTTTCAAGGAAAAATTATGAAGGCAAGTCCTATTTGTAGTTAATTTATGCCATCAGACATTAAAATCCATTGAAATATACCGCACACTTATTTCACACCTGATTAAAAATTGCCTTCAAATATAATTACGGTCACGTTTATACCATCAATTCGTATCTTATTGGCAAGAAATGTAGTCTTACTTGGCTGCATTTTTCCAGGTCATAATGGATTGCCACTTTAGAGACACCGAAGCGCCTCCAGTTTTAGTTTTCTGTTATTTTCTTATCTTTTTTGAAATTATACCCTAGGAACAACCCATTTTACCGGACCTATATTTCGTTCAACTAAAATGAAGATCGCTTTCCGATACCAAGAAATAAGAGCTCGGAAACTACTTATGACTTGATTTAAAATCCATTAGAAATGAAAGGATATATTTTGTAACCTTCGTTAATTTTCACCGAGATCTCGGGGGATTACGTTTAAATACATTCAATGGTTCGTTTAATTGTTGTAATTTATAAACTATATAACTTTTTGCTGTACGGTGTACAAGTTTAAATTTTATTTTAATGACATAGTCTTATTCTCTTATTAACTGAATCTTATTTATCAAAAGACGCCGCCCCACCTAGTTTAAATGATACTATGCCGGTTTTACACTATGAAAGATCTTTGATAAAAGTTTTAAATATTTTTAGGATATATTCGATCATGTATCTGACAAAAGAGAAGTTAGTGGCAGTTACAGCTTTAATTATTTACATTAATTTTATTACAATTTTTAATTTCAAATCCTTTTTGTCAGTCCGTAGAGCATTTAAAAAAAGCCTCAAAGACAAGACGCGCGGCATGCTTACGCGGGGATGCTTCAACCAAGGGTCCCACACCTGACATGGGAAGTGCCTTAATATCCCTTAAATATTTAAATGTATGTTTGTGTGTGAGTGAGCCGTCGGAATATACTTACGCTGCATGTGGGATGGGTCATAGTGTATAAAAAAAGGAAATCCGAATGCACAAATATCGAATATCATTTTTATTAATAATATTCGGCAGGAATCTCAGTTCGGCTTCAAGCCACAACATACTGACGCCACTCGTGCTCTAAACAAAAATGAATGCACAGTCAGCTGCTTCCTCGATGTTGAAAAAGCATTCGACTCTGTTTGGACCAATGGTCTAATTTACATACTAAACCAATTCGGTTTCCCACTGAACCTCAACAAACTAATCCACGGTTTCCCGACGGAAACAAACTTCTACGTGGAGCTAGATAGTCAAAAATCAGCACTTAAACCGATAGAGGCAGGTGTCCCACAAGGATAAATCTTAGGCCCCATACTCTTCAATCTGTTCACGTCTGATCAAAATGTAAATAAAAATTGCACAACACTTCTGTACGCAGATGACCCCTTAACATGTGCCCAATCATTCTGCCCGATTTTGGCCGTAAATAAGGTCAACCTCCACCTCGAAAAGCTCAAAACTTACTATAAAAAGTGGGGAATCAAAATAAATGTCTCAATATCTGAACTCATTTGCATTCGAAAACCTTCAACCGGGCGAAACCGGCAAGTCTCAAAATCCAGGCAAATCAAAGCCGCCTACAATGGCGGAATAATTGCCCCGTTCCAGAAAGCAAAATATCTAGGAGTGAACTTCAATGAACTTCTAAGATTCAATGCTCATGCCAAAGCTGTTATTAACAGCCCAATCATCAATGTCAGGAATGGACTCTCAACCAAAACCAAACTTTTGCTGTACAAGCAACTTATAAGACCCGTCATTACGTACTGTTTCCCTATTTGGCACACCATCTCCCCAACTTACATGCAACGCCTCGGTAATCTCGATAGGAAAATTCTCCGTGCATGCACGGGACTCTACAGAAAGGAGCCTCACAAATACTACTCCAATAGCGAGCTTTATGAAGCCGCAAACATTATTTCTATCAAGGAATACCTAGTCCACCTAGCAACAAAACAAATGGAAAAGATTCCATTTCATCCCAATTCCCTCATAAACAACTTACCGGACCTTCTCATACCGGAAGACTTCAGATATCTCTCACCCCTGCTTCTCACGAAGCCCGAAAACTCCGACATTTATTTCCACAACGGAAGAGTAACCTTTCACGATGTGAAAGGAATTCACTACTGCGGGTAGTCTACACAGTCTAAAGCTCACCAAAAATTAGGACCCAACTGACCCTAAGCATCCTCCAAATTCCCAAATCCTATTCCTTCACCCTCCCTTAATTACTAACTCTACAAGAGAAGACAAACCTACGGCTGATGTAGCGCAGCAGCTGTACCGAAGGACAACTCAACGAGAAGTTCAATAAGGAGACAAACTTCGAAGAAGGACAACGAAGGACGACAACCAATCGAAATGAAGGGCGAAGATAAGCCTCTATGTGAGAGGAAACCATGCGGATTCTGGAAGGATTAGGAGTTAACAATTTTAAAAAAAACGCTCGGTCCGCACTTGACTTGACTTGCACAAATATCGCAAGTCCATTGATGTGAAAGTGAGTCAGCTAGATGCAGGAAGATTCTCGCAAGTAATCCCTCTTTATTTGAGTGACAACAATGGCTCCTATACATACAGTCGAACCTGGGTAAGCGAGGGTTCAAGGGGCCTGAAATTTTTTCTCGCTTATGGAGAGTTTTCCCTTAGCCAGTTTCTCTCTTATAAAAGCGCAGGAGTGGCTCTTCTCACTCACGGATGTATAAAAAAACTCAGAGACAAGTGACAGATGTAGATAGAACTTATACTTCACCTTGGCACTAATACACCTTAAAGTCATTAGGGGAGGGGGTGTTGGATATAAAAATTTTTTTTGCATTTTTTTGATGATAGTACAACTCTTTAAGAGTATCTAGTTAAAATTTGAGGTCGATTGGAGCAAAACTGCCGGTGATACAGTGCCTCGGGTCTCCCTCCATTCGATACATCCCATATACAAAAGAGCAGTGTTAAAACTTTAAACGCGTTTTTGTCAGGTTTAGTTTTTCAAAGTCGGTGATCACTGTAACTCAAAAACTACTCATCCGATCCTTCTCAAATTTTGCACACTTCTTTTATACATAAATACGAGGTAACAACGTCAAGATTTTGTATTTTTTTATTATAATTAATTTTACAACAACAAATTCACCGATTTTTATCAATAAATTTTAATAAATTCAAAAAATTCGTCTTTTTTTACTTCTAGAAATTGAAAAATCAATAAAATAAACAAAATCTCGACGTTGTTACCTCGAGAAACTCGTAAACTAACGAAATCTTTTTGGTTTTTTGTCAAGATATATTCCAGTAATGAGTTATGATGATCACCGCAAAGTATACTTTTTTTGTTTGTTTATTTAAAAATTTGTTTTAAATATTGAAAATTAACCATATCTCCCCCTCCCCCCCCCCCCCCCCCCCCCCGAAATACAAATTTCTGTACAAAAAATTTAAATTACAAGTATGTATAGAGGTTTTCGAGTGTTAAAATGACGGGACCTGGCAATTACTCTTACTTGTACAGTTTTCTCGCTTATATTATACAATTCTCGTCCACCCAGGTTTAACTGTAATCAGTAGAGGAATCGCTGAACTCGACAGCTGGAACAGCAGCAAGATAGCTCAGATACCAGTTAATGCTGTTCTAACCGGAGTATGGTTTCCGCCTCTTCTTGTGGAGTATGGTGTCGTCCTCTTCTTCGTCTTAGAAACTCCTACAGCAGTAATTTGAAGGCGCGTCAAGTCTATAAGCGTGTCTAGCTATGAGACAATGGCCCGAAATGATGGCCACGGCAATACATAATATTTCGTCCGAGAACGATGAGCTCTTTTGTTTGATTTATGTCAAGAATCGGCCAGATCTGTTGGGTAATAATGCATCTCTGCCATCTATCATTCGCAATCCTGAGAGAAGCTGCTGATTTTTATTCCAAATAAGAGGAATGGTATCGATTATCGCCAGCTTCTCAGCTCTACAGTTACCCGCAATATCATTATGTTCCGGTACCCATACGATGAGTACGTTCAAACCCTCAGCCATGTCATTCAGAACTATGCGGCATGCTATGACCGTTTTGATGGTCGTATACATTTCCGTGAGGGATTTAATAGGAGCCTGACTATCTGAGATGATACAGAGATATCATTCTTAGGCAGCTTGAAGTTCGTCAGACGGTCTACGGCTACCTTAATAGCCATGATTTGAGCCTGAAAAACACTGCAGTAGTCAGGCAAAGGAATGAAATGCCAAGGCCAGGTGTTCCGAAAATATATCCCCCCATTCTACCTTTCAGCTTTGAACCATCAGTGTAAAGATGCACTGACTATCCTCGTTGAGGGGGACTTTTCTCCAGTTCCGACTTGATGGGGATACAAGAGTCAAATTTTGTATTAAAAAAATGCTTGGGTGTGGTATAGTCACGCTTCCATGTCTGGGGTGAGTTGAGCCTAATTGAAGACGAGGATGCGGTTTGCTTATCAAAAGGATTCAATGGTAGGAGGTGGACCCTCTAAAGGGTGTAGTTCCCAATGCACATGTTATCAGTAGTGGTGACATCCATTGAGCTTTTTCAAGTGCCTTCAGGTGAGTCACTTTATCCAGTGCTGGCTACCATACGACCATACGGCTGGCTACCTATTAGTAAATATGGGTCGTATAACACTAGTACACAACCAGTATACAATATGTGGCTCCACACCCCATCTTGTACCTCTAGCGCTCTTGCACGAGTACAACGCTATTGTAGCTTTGCGTACTCTGTTTTGGATGTTAGGTTTCAAGCTCAGTTTTCTATCCAGGACAAAACTTAGATATTTAACTTGGTCACGTAATTTCAGCCTGACCCCATTTAGCATATCAATTCTGTCTTGTACGGGCTTATGCCCAGACTACACAAATAGGAAAAAGGATCTCAAAGGCTGATTGAAGTTCAGCCTGGTAATAGCATTTAAGCGCGGTGATATATAAGGCTTGAAGCTGTGTATCGCCCATTTCAGCTTCCTCCTACTAAGGATCTTGTGGACCAGATCATGACTTCTTGAGTCTCTCTCGACTCAGCTGTGCCAACAGTTGAATAGCCCGGAAAGTGAGTGTCAACCAGTAGCTCCAGAGTCTCAAGACTGGATAAAGTGCAGCTTCCATCGTGTTTAACTAAGTGGCTGAGAATGCTGGGTATCGTTGACAGGATTTTTCGCAAAACGACTCGCTTCAGAGTTGTTCTCCATTTTATAGCAGAAGTACTCCTACGAAAATCGTTTTGCCTTCCTAATCAACTTTTTAAATTTACTGGGGCCTTCCTTATAGGAAGTCCAAACATTGGTTCTTTTCGGTTGGTTGAAAAGTTTACGGCACACCTTCCTGAGAGTTATGATATCCGTCGACCACCATGGAGATCTAGGCTAACTTCTATGATGACAGTCGGGACAAGAAATTACTTCTAGGATGCCGATCGAGACAAGACATCTGAGTAGCCAAATTGCCCGCAAGCTTTAGACTGTCCACCACCTTGTCGAAGATTTGCCTATTATTGATAATAGGAGCCCCTCGGTAGACTATTACTCAGGGCGGTTAGTTATATGTCTGTTTTTATAGGGATAAAGGACCTGCTTGTGTAATGCTAGTCCGAATTCAATGTAAACGTTGTCGGAAAAGGATGGTTCTTTAGATACCTTCCACTTAGTTATAAAATTGGCAGATTGTTCAGAAACTAATGAAATGTCCAGAACTTCCCACCTGATCGAGTTAGTAAAGGTGGGTTTCATTTACACATAAATCAAAAGGTGGCTCAACCCTTTTATTGATGTCCAAACTGCCCAGACTGTGTGGTGTGCATTGGTTGCATAACGAGCGTCATCCTCTGCTTCGTGGCTTCCCTAACCACATTTTTAAGTGTTGTATTAGGGATGTCCTCCGCATCGTGAGCCAAGTAAGCGGCCGTTCAAGTATTACGTAACGCAGATAGGGGATCTTGTGAAACGTTACAGTGCCGGTTAGGTTGAGGGGGGGGGGGGTCAAGTTAACTCTTAATGTGTGACTTACGGCTCATTTTATATCATGGTATATCTACACTACACATATTTTTTGACATACGAAAAGAGTCGCGTCACTGAATATACTGAAGTAGATATATTGGAAATAACCAACCACAATAAGCCGTGCACCACGAGTCCATAGTTTTGACTCTAAGAATCCGACCGTTGCGGTCAAGTGAAACCACCTAAACTATAAGCGATGAACTTACGAATTTCACGCACACACATTAGGGTCAAAGTGGGCTGAAATTTCCTTTAATTTACATTGTTTCTTATTCCGGTATTTTGCGCAACATAATTGAAATTTTTAGGAAAAATAATCATCTGAGTGTTACGTAACGTTGGAGGGGCGGTAACAGGAAACGTTAAGGCGCGTTAAAAGGCAGGGGGGGGGGTCAAAATCTTCAAAAAATGCGTTACGTAATACTTCAACAGCCCCTAACTGGAGATAAATCACAGAGAAGGATAATAAGGCATTAATATATAGGATACAGGATCTGGGTATACCTATACCTTGTACGTAAAAAATCTTGTCCACCTTTAAATAGAGTCTGCAAACCCTGTCTTTGGCGACCCAAGGCTCTTGGACAAGAAAGATCACCTCTCTTTTCGGCGTCAGACGAAGGAGAATAGCAGCCGACGTTGCCTTTGAGCGGTTAATCTGCCTACCCTCGATAACTCGATGATGTTGGCAACTTCCCTCCGGTTCGTCTTCCGCCTCTCGTCCGGGACAGGGAGGTGGATCAACCTCCATATCGGAGGTAGGTTGCTCATCAACATCGCCTTGGAGAGATGGTGAGGAAATAGCAACGCAAGAACAACTGCTGCGCCCTGGTCCTGTTTTTTTAACGAGCTGGTCTCTTCAAACGCCTACTGGTCCTTTTCATAGATCTCACTGAGTTGTGCTAACTTCCAATCTTGGGTGAGTACCAAGAGTTGCATATTTGGATAACCTGCAGGATATTTGCAGGTTTTGATCTAGGACTATTCGGGATCTGGTCCTTCGGAACAGCTTCGATCCTGGTACCTGACCAGAAGTTGCTTGATCTTTGGTCGCAGCAGGCGAGGAACTTAATATGGCCTTAATGCCAGCCAGCATCACGGCAACAGGTGGCTGGGCCAGCGTACTTTGACAGAACCTCCAAATAAACCTTGAGCAATGCGACTTCTACCATCTTTCACCTAACTAGCGTGATGGAACTATTGCTATAATCAATGACCGCCCTAACAAAACTGTCTTTCGCGACATCGCTAAAAGACTTGGCCTTAGAGGAAATTGGGCAAGATTTGATCAAACATAATAAAGAAAATACTACAATTAATTCTTTGCGTAGTTTTAAATATGTATAAGGCCAACAATAGACCGGAACAACAAATTCAATTGGACATAACTGCTCCTAACGCACATGCATAAAGTTGTGTTATAAGTTATTCACTTCAATTCCCAGGTGTAACGTTGTAATTCTAATTAGCCTAAGTGCAATTTTTCATATAATTAATTAATTAACAGATTCTCACAACCCAGTTATAATTCTCACTTAGACTCTTTGAAGCTATTGTCTCTTATCAATCTCAGAATTAACTCAAAGCTATTTTCAGTGTTTACGATAGTATTATTAAGTTATATTCAGTGTTTACGATAGTACTATTTATTCTTAAGCCGCAGATAAATATACATGTACACTTTCGGCAGATTAACTGAAAAGTACTCCCTAAACCTCTTCCAATGTTCTCATCGACATACCTCTAGTACTTCTTCCACTTCCAACAACCACCACCTGCTGTACTCCGCTGAGATGATGCACCAGGGAAGATGTACGGAAGACACCGAATAATAGATACCTTTTCTTTATATAAATCGTATTGTTCTGCGGTTCGCTTCACACCTACTTCAGTAGCGGTCCCAATCGAGCAGTAATCATCTTACCGTGCAAAAAGCGAGTATCTACCTCGTAGAAGGAAAAACTGTGAAATTTTTGCTTTAACCATCGCGAGGACGTCTCAGACTCATTTTCAAGAATTCTTAACTTCCGACCGCACATTATTGTCTTGGGTTTGTTCCAAGTAAAGTCCACTGGGGAGTCGACAAGAGGCTTCCAATAAAATTTTGGTGGCCTTCCGTGCAACGGTAGGAAGTTCGCCTGTTAAGTGTGAGCTTTTAAAGGTGGAATAAATTAATGAAAAGTGAAAACTAATTTATGATGCATGCAGCAAAGCAAGACTCTTGAGGCGGCCAATTTAGATGCACGGATAGCAAGTGGGTAATTACATGGTAGTCATTGAAATTGCGGATGGTCAGTGTTTTGTGAAGGTCCTCATAAACGAACCCAGTGAAATTTAGTCAGACGTGTAAAGACGGTTTGGCGCCATTATTCAGTTTGTGCGGTTTCTTTTCGTCGAATAACAAAAGATTTAGATTTGGACTAAGTGCTGGCGACCATATTGTTTTTGAATGCAAATTGTCGTCTATAAAAGTGTAAAATTATTCCCGACAGAAGATGATTTTTATAACTGTTAAAAATAATTGCACGACAGTGATTTCCTCACGACACAGTGTCTAACCCGGTTGCAAAGAAACTCAGAAAGGTGCGACGATATTCTTTCCAAGTTTTGTGAAAAGAATTTTTCTTTTTTGAATTTCCGACTCGGTTGTGGTGAAAACTCATTTTGTGTGGTTATCGTAATAATTACAAAAGTGCCAAGAGTAATTAAATTCAGTTTTCATAGCACATCAAATCAGACTCCAACGTGAAATGGATTTGAGAAGATACTTTAGGTAAGTGCTCCAGTTATGAATATTCATTTGTTTATGTAACATTGTAGGTTTTTTTAATCGAAAACTATCATAACTTTTGATTGAGGCTATATAATGAAGAAAATGTTATCGATTACATTATACAATCTTGAAATATTTTGACATGGTGGGCCACAGATTAGGACCTGAAAGTTTTATGGTCTTGAACTCTTAAAGATATTAGGATGATGAAAGATTTTACTTAACATTTATCTGATTTTTTAAAGGACATAGTAGTTTACCAAGTATATACAATACTATGTAATTTCAAACATTTTCCGCCCAGAAATCACATGAGTAACTTTTAATTCTTGTAGAAAATACTGTGACGGCTTTTATTCGATTACAAGTCCTTGAAATTGATTTAAAAAGGATTTTTGAGGTTCAGGATCACGATCTAGAGATCAAAAGGTCGCGCTTTAGGTGTTTATGTTAATTCTAGAATCCTAAAAAATGTATAACTTAATTGAGTTATATGAGAATTAAAATTCTTACCTTAAACGGAACTTTACAAACATTACACTCCTGTCCGGATAGAATTGATCAAGGTTTAGAATTCTTTATTCAAGTTGCGACAATGATAAGTTCAAAGATGTAAATTTGAACTACTAGGATGTTTTTTTCCCCGAAGAACATGTACGATGAAAGTTAGAACGTTTTGATTTTTTGTCGACAACAACACAAAAGTATTACGGCAAGTATCTACTCTCCTGAGATAATATTTTGTCGACTACTTGTCCGTTTAAAATAATCTCAAATAAAAATAAAAAAAAACCGGTCTAGAGCGTACTGACCACGCATTTATGTATAGGGTTTCGAAGTAATAATCTGGAAACATATACGATCGATGTGAGACAGTGCGTCTACTACATTGACTCTCTATCTGGGGCAGTTCTGCTTTACCGCTTTCGACGCCATGATCTTTGAATTTGGGTACCTTATTTCTATACGGATCTTCCCCAAAATATTGAACAGTCGTTCAGGTCAACTCCACTTCTTCCTTGTATGTCATGCGGGTTCCGATCTAGAGCTTATAAAGCTATATTGTTTGGTACTTTTTAATGCCTACCCATTGCCAATATCGTTGTCGTTATAGACCTCTGGCTTTGTTTTGCATAAATTGGAGAGACCGGTTGAGAAAGGCTTGTAGTTTAGATGTTTTTTGATAGTTATTCTATGTTACACAATCGTTAAACAAAACGATCTCACGAATATTTCAGCAACACTATAACACTGTAGATCAGCTTCAGCGCCGCCATCTGATGTTATTGTTCTTTCGAGATAACAACATTTATCCACATGTTCTATTTGCTGCTCCCCAATATAAATTTCATTTTGTCTTTCATTAGAATCCAATTAGACGTTCGGTTTTAGCAGTTCGTAAGGAGATTACAAATATTCAATATAATCTGTTGAGTTGGGCAGCTATCTAGGGCACTGCACAATACGCCATTAATGACATTCAAGAAAAGCAAAGGATACGGAATGCATCCTTGTTGTTCAGCTCTTGTAAGGTCTTCGACAGTGTTCCTTTGTGAAGGATGTGACATCGGGCTTCAGACTAGAACAAGAAACAAGGGTGTTTTCTGACAGTTTCTTGGCAACCTTGTACATATTTCCACTATAGTCGCGGTAGTCCGGTTCTTCTGCTTTCACTGCTAGCGCGTTAATGTACAGAGAGTGATCAACGAATTAGAAACGCATGAACATTTTTACTTTTTAGCTTTTTATTGGTAGTTTTTAGAAAATAATCAGAGCAAAAATTAAAATTCTTATGTACACATATATTTTCGGAACAGATAGATTCGAAATTAATATAAACTTAATTAATATCTTGTGATTCCTCCTCGATTTTTTATTACCTCCTTAATTCGGTTGGGCATACTTTCTACACAATTAATAATTATTTCTCGCATTTGGTCGTCATTTGTCCAAACATTCTTAATATTCAAAACCGGAGAATTGCCGGGCCGTGGAAGTACCTCAATTTAATCTTTTATTAAAAAGTGCTTGACCGATTTCGCTGTATGGCAAGGAACTTTGTCCTGCATGAAGGTGTAGCAGAAAGGGTGATAATTGAGTGAATTCCTATATGGATTAAAAACATCCTGGAGGACTTTCTTATACTGATCCTGTCTCATTGTTCCGTCAACAAAGTATACAGAGCCAGGACCTTCTCCAGAAATACAGCTCCATACTATTATTGACGGTGGGTGTTTGACCGTTCTTTGTATACAATCTTCTTTGTATCTCTCTCCTCGCCGCCTCCTTACAAAGCAAAAAGATTCCGTCATCGTTTTCAACTGAGACTCGTCGCTAAAGATGACCTAAAGTTTAAAAAAAATCATTAGTTTTAATACATTTTATACAATGACCAGAAATTTAATAAAAATAAGCAACATTATCAGCTTACTTTTTTCCAGTCATTAATCGTAAGGTGTTCTTCATGTTGTCTAGCCCACTCAAGCCGGGATTTTTTCATTTTTTGGGTCAACATTGGCTTTTTAGCTGCTTGCCTCCCTTTCAAATCGCTTTCTTATAACCGCCTGCGTAAGGTAACTTGAGATATTTGAATTCCTTCCTCATCCAGACTCCGTTTAAGAACCTTAGTAGGAGCTCTACGTTGTTTTATCGCCATAAGGATTATTCTTCGGTCTGTCCTAGGCGTACTTTTCCTGATTCCTTGGCACTTAAGTCTCCTATTGTATGTTGCAGGTTGATAATTTTTTAACAATTTTGAGATTCTACTCACTGTCGCACTCGAAACATTCACTTGACTCGCAATCTCACGATTTGTTAGCTTTTTTGATTTCAATAGTTCACCAATAGCATATTTTTTTTCATTTGTTATATCCTTTTTACGACCCATGTTCTCAATATAGTCTTGAATATCAAATTTCACACTAAATCTTTAATTTACACAAAAATATCACTCAAACGTTTATAATATCACTCAGAAATCTTGCAACTGCATCCTTCAAATAAAACTAATTCCAGTTTTTTGCCAACAACAGAATGTTTGTAATTATCTAGAATCGGTCATAAATGTGGAAAAAGTCATTTGTCCTGGGTTTACCCATTTCTTAATTGGATGAAAAAAAGGATATGTCACAAAATAAACATTAACAGATACATCTTTGCTCTCAGGTATTCCACTTACAAAAATATATTGTTTTAGTGTAAAAAAACTTATTGAGCAATATAAAATTCAATAAATTTTAGACGTTTCTAATTGGTTGATCAGCTTCTGTAGTTATGCTTGTCACGTCTAACATTTCTTCAGATGCCTTTAATGGGGGTTTCTCATCCAAAATCGATTTTTTTTTCAAAATATTCCCCTAAAATTTCAGATAGAAATTCGAAATATTTTTCGATTTATATATATATATATATATATATATATATATGTATATACTTTTTTTTTACACGAATATTTAGCCAGATTTGCGATTAAAATCGAACTTGCGTGTATCGTAGAAATATGTTTTTTTTTATAAAAATTACACCAAAAAACCTCGTTTTCGCATGAAAAGGGTTCAAGGGATGATCAGGTGTTAAAGAGTTGTTCTAGAAAAAGATGGTCCAGGAATAGCAGACAGACAAAATGTAAGCTAAATTTGTCGCTCAGACTTTTTGCACAGAAAAATTAAGAGGAAACTTTCAAACGCGTTTTTCTCGAAAACTTTTTTTAGAGTGGTCAACACTCTGCAGCGAAAACAAAATGAGCTATCGAATTGAACCACTAAACAAACTTTAAAAAAATCTGTCAGCTTTTTAATGAACCGCCCTCCTATATAAAAAATATCCTCCTCGCTCCCTTCAATTTTAATGGTCGAAAAAACGCTTTTTTTTCGAACTTCTTTTTCAAAAAACTGCCATTTTTTGTTTTCAATCTTTTTCGAATGGAATAGTTAGTATATGGCAAATTATTTCTAGTTTAATAATTTCTTTGATTTTGTTGTTTTTCTTGTGTTTACCATTGTTAAGTTCAACGTCCCCTAGTATTAAACCGTTAAAACATAAATATGTAAAAATATTTTTTAGATTAGTTTTAATGTATTTTATGTTTTTATGTTAACAAAATAGGGCGCTATCTATTAAAGAAAACGAGAAAAGACCAGTGTTCATTTTTTGTTTTTTGTTTGGACCAAAAGTCTGGAAACGGAAACGAAAGCACACATGTTCAATTTTTTTTAAAAAGTCTATTTAACCCCTTCGCGGGGGGTGGGAGTGACTTTAAAATTTCAAATGGCAACCCCCATTTTTTATCGCGGCTTATGATTCTCCGAGGAAAAATATTCAACTTTTGTCCGAAACAATTTTTTATCCGAAACCTTCCTGACTCTTCAAATAACGGTAAAAAATCTTTTTTCTCACAAAGTCTCAGAAATGCTTGGTCGGGGAATCATAATCCGCGATAAAAAATGGGGGTTTCCATTTTAAATTTTAAAGTCACGCCCACACTCAGTGAGGAGGTGAGAGGTGGGGCGGGTGTTTCTTCATGGGGTTAAATAGAGTTTTTAAAAAAATGGAACAAGTGTTTTTTCGTTTTTTAATTTGGTGCGTATTTTTTGAAATATCGAACCGTTTCCAGACTTTTAGGCCACCCCGTATATACGTAATTTCGCCACCCTTTCATTCCCGTCTTTATTCATTGATTGCGTTTTCTCGTACTTGTCGACTGCACTCAGCAATTTTAGGAAAATAGTACTGGGAGCCCTGCGTACCGCATTTCAGACGCTTTCACCATACGAAGCGCGATATTTTCAAGATTTGAGAAAACTTTACTAGTCACTTGTATATGTAGTAATAGAAGTAACAAAACTTAACAATTAAACTGCACTCAAAAAGTTGATATAACGCTGGTTCCTGGTTAGTTAAACCGTGGCCGGTTTTTTTAAAAAAATTCCTTAATCCTGGCAAATTCCCTGACAAAATATTAACGTCAGCCTGATGCCTGATTTTAAAGTACAAATCGCAAGATATGTAGGCCAAGTAAGAGCAGCCAGATAGTTTTTTTCCGTGTTTTTGTCATTAGAATTGTCACGCGCAGTGTAGGGTTCCGTAGTCGCCCGTCACAATATGTGGACTTAGAAGAGGCTTTTTGTTTGATACATATTAATTCGAACGTAAACATTAGGAATTATTATTATTAAGGATGTTATGATTTTATTTTTCCATAATTTTACATGGTTCATAAAATTATATTTACCACCTGTTTTGCACAACTAACAACTTTATCAAAGTAATTTTCAATGGAATTTGTACGAAATTTTCCTTTTTATTTTTCCAAGTACATTTTATAAGTTGGTCAGCTATTACTCGATAACTTGTAAAGCCTACTTAGCTGTAATAGTTTTCCTTTTAATCGCTTCTTCATATATTATTTCCTTCTTTATGTATTTGCGTCTTATCCCCAATAGTGAAGAAGAGCCTTTGTTACCTTGTTCGGGGCAAGTGGAATAACAAAAAAAAATACATATATACACGGATATGTTATATCGCTTGGCCTTACTCTCCATTTTCCCACCAACACTTCCTTTTTTATCTCGCCGAAAGCGAGACCGGAACGAGATTGGTAAGATCGTCCTCACCTTGATGAGATCCGAATCCAAATATTTATTGAATCGTGCATGCCCCTTTTCAAAACACACCCAAGAACTACCTTTGTGCAATTGGTGTGATTAAAAATGAACAAATTTCAGATATACACACGACGGCATTGAGCATACTTTGAGTTTGAGCGAAAAATGCCATTGCGATATACGTCAGCTTAGACTCGTTCGGAGTTCAGTAAAAAGTTATTCGCGCAAAAATAGAATTTGAGATGACTCGACAGGAACAATTTTTCTACTGTCACGTCTGGTTATGTGATTTTAATTAGCCAATATGAACTGTTGCTGTAGGCTGCCGTGCAATCTGATTAAGCCTATAGCCCAAAACCGCCGAGCAAGAATTAAAAAATCACCCAAAAAGTGCCTAGTCGCAGAGAGGAAAATGTTGTCGCCAAATTGACGGCTCAAGTAGCCCAATCGGCGATAAATCGCCCGATCTGGCAACTCTGGTCACTGTTTGTGATAAGAACAATCAGCAACCAGATGCTTCTGGTCGTCCGACCATGATCAGCACTCAGTGGTGGGTGGTGGGTGTTTTTACATGCGAATTTCTCCGATGCAATACGAATTCGAGTGACTGGAATGGTCGGAAAAAACATTTAGTGTAGCCAGATTATATCTTTTAGCAGGAGGTTTGTAGAAATGCTTGAATTTACTTATTATAAATTGTTTTGAATTATTTATTTTGAAATATGTATATATTTTTAATTCAATGTTGCACAGCTGTTAATAAAAAAAGCCCTAATGAATGGTTATGGATGCACAAGAAACTTATTATATCTATATGCTTTTGATATGGTAACCCGAGCCCACGAGGAGAAATCAGAAAATGTTCTGAGTTGGAATCGTGGCAACAGCGTACTGATGAAGAGGGATGGATACATAGGAAAATGATGGGAAAATAAAGCAGAAAGGAATAGTCCATAAGAGCGTGTAGTGTCAATCTTTTTGGATCAGATTATGAGTGCACAAAAGTTGTATCTCCAATAAGCTTGGTTTTGAGTTAAAAGCTTTTGAAAGTTGACGAAGGAAAGTAGAATTTCAAATTTCATGAAACTTCCTAGAGTAGCTTTTGAATCAATGAGATGCCAACTAATTAGATATTGAAAGTCCTTGTGCGGTGATTATTTGACAAAAGTATACAAAATTTTATTAAGAATAGAGATATTGATAGATGTGTCGTTGATGTACAATATTTGTCAAGTCAAGTCGATAGAATCTACTCAGGGATATAACGTTTGGGCAGAATAAAATATAGGCCTAAAGAAGTAGTTTTATCCAAAAATCTAAAAATTATTAAGAAGTAAAGACACAACATTTGTGCACTTAACCATCAATACATCAGCGCTGCTCTACTTACACGATCAAAATCTGTTTTCAGGTTGACAAATGCAGCATACATCCTCTTTCCTTTAGTTGATGTAATGGCGACCATATTTGCAAGGATAAAGATATGTTCAACTGTAGAGTAACACTGGTGGAAACCTGCTTGTGACTTTGCCAAGAAACTTTGCTCGCTCTCTTTTTTCAATACCGGCTCTTAAAAAATTTGTTCGGAATTCTATCACATCCCGGAGCTTTATTGTATTTCGCCCCCTTTTTGCGATATGTATAGGATAGTCGTGATTAGTTAGAAAAAAAGATTGGAATTATATGTCATTATGGTAATATTAAAAAGTCGTCAGTCGAGGAAGGGATAAGGTGTTGGCCTTTCATTAAAAGTGAGTCCTAAGTTCGCTAAGTCGCCATCGAATCGGCTGAAACAGTCCTCTCTTTTTATGTCCCCAAAAGAGCCTACTAGATAAAGAGAGAATATTTAACCAGGTTAAGATCAGCAATTAAGGAAAGCGTTAAAACTGTGTTGTTTAAGATAGTGAAGTATACTTGCTAAGATCAATCAAATCGTCAAAATCGTTCACAGAATTAGTTTTTATCTGCTACAAACTACAAATGTACTTTCAATTATGAGAAAGACTCACTCTGTATTGACTCCTTATTACTTGAAAATATTAAGAAAGGTATCGTGTTTTCGTATATAATCAAACAGCCTTATTTTCTTATATATTCTAAAAAGTTCCCCAATTACATAAGATCCATTTATAATAATATAATTAAAAAAAAATAATACAAATTTAATAAAAAATGTTATATTCACTACTACGATAGGTGTATTTTTGTCTTCAAAGTCGCTAATATTCTTTCATCAAAAGTGTGTTGCTAATTAAACGAATCATAAATTTTAAACTTTTCATCAATTCACAGCTGTCTTCTCGTCCTTACTGATTTTAAGGTTTATTATCGGCATGTGCGACAACAAAGGATCTTTAATAGCACTTTATATTAAAAAAAATAATCCTCGATAAATTATGAAATAAATACAAAAATTAATTAATTTAATACGTTAATGCCAATATCTCTTCTATTACAAGAATGCATCCATTCTATAACAGTTCTGTGCCAATCCAAACAGAAAAAATCAATTCTACGGTGTACTGCCTTACCGTTTTGTTACCTAAAATTCAATTTATATAAGCAGCGGTTCGGCAAAGGAAGGAAATTATGTTAAATTATAAAACTAACCAACCGATAAACCTTTGCAATCTCATTATTTCCGAAGAACGCTATTTCTAGCAGAAAAAGTTCTGTAGGGCAACCGCAGAAATTTACCTTGGATTTCCCAAAGCACCACGGGAGTCCGGCTGAGATTAGAAGAAAAATCTGGAAAGTATAGCACCAAAGTGTTATTCCTCATCCGGGTGAATAGTGCCAACAACGTTGCACCATATATCTTCCAAGAATGGTCCAAGTCAGTGTTGCTTTAATTGAAAACTAAACCTACCGTTGCGCCTTTCTTCCAACGACTTCTACTGTTTTCTTAGGTCTGCAGACAGTTTCCTCAGGTTTAATGATGAAGAGCATTAAAGGTATCAGGTGCCATTGATGATGCTTCATCAGTTCCGATCGGCACCGGTGCGAAATTATAAAACGTTTCAGCACCACTCACTTAATCTCCAGTTACGAGATACATCGAAAAGTGCATAATTACAAGGTGTAAACTACTATACGACATCGAAGACTGCTGTATTAAAAATTAGCCGTTAAAGTCAAATATAATTGTTTTGATCTAACCGACAAAATCCGATGACCGCAATGTCATCTTCAATTATGCAATTGTCAGCTGTTGATCTCTGCGGTTGTGTTAGCAGGCAGACAACAGAACATAAACACGGAAGAGTTGGTTGAACTGCTCTGGAATTTCACGGTCTTGTGATTTTAACATGTCACCTAGTATGAACCTGAGCACGCAAATGACGGTAATCCAGGTGATGATCATTGTATTTCGATCATAATTGACCGCCTTTTGTCAATATTGTCTTGGCCGCAAAACAACTTCCAATTACTCGGAGCTTTCAAGTGTAAGGTTTGCTCTAGGTCAGTTCTGTTCCACTTGCTTCGATGGTTTCGTTGATTACAAGCTCAACCAGAACAGGTGGGCTAATGTAACTTTAATTTGAGCACGTTAAGCGGAAGCTGCACTTCATCGTTCTTTTGTTGATTTTAACAAATGCAAAACGGCGCAGTAGTAATTAGGTCTTTTGGGATTTTGTCTGAGAAGTAGTAAAATTCAAATGAGAATGTCGCCTATGGGAGAGAAATTATATTTCAATTAAATAGACGGAAGTAGGAGATAAATGGCAAAAAAGATCTCTGAAAAACGGGACGAATTTTGGTGGCCTATTTCAAGTCTCCCAGAAGAATTCTTCACTAACTTCTTGGACATTTTCGCATGTCGTATTGAATTATAGAATAAATGGCGTAGATAATGCTGAGAACCCGGTCCAGAAACTTAGTTATTGTTGGGGATATCAACGTAGACAGGAAAGTGAGCAATCAATGCCAAAACTATTTTGTTCACAAAATTAGTTTGGAGCACATTCGTGCAAAATGTCATAAGTGTTTGACATGGTGAGATCTATCATTTAAACTTTTTGTCAAAGAGTGTGATAAAGGCTTTGTCTAAACAGCCGAGCTCATCCACGGCGACTAACTTTACTACTGACTGCGGATTATATACATATTTTCTGACGACCAAAGAAAAAAGATATTACCTTTTTGCATTGTTTGGTAGATTGGTTGGTTTAAGTGCTGAGTACTAGCACTCAAATTAGCACTTTACGCGACGTTTTGATATTACGACCTGTAAGAACGCGATTGTTGGTCAACTGCCGAGGCGTGGTTGTACTACGTTATACGCACTCGAGAAGTTACATAATTGTTCTAACTCCTAATCTTTGTCGCTGAGTGAGATTGCCTAAAGATTCGCTAGAAGGTATTTTCCAGTACCTTCATTCTGCCGACCTCCAAAGCTGAGCACTTACACAGAAGGCGAAGTATGGTCTCTTTTTCGCAAGCATCGTCGCAGCCGCGGTAGTGTATATTGTAAAGAGCGCCGAGCCTAGCCGCAGATCACAACTAATTTCGTGACAACAACTAGAGACCTCTTAAGCAGCTCCGAAGTTCTATATTTGTAAAGTTTTTCCAGGTTGCTCTAGAGGGCACAGGTTAGGGATGCACTACTTCTGAGGCTAGCCATTGCTAGGAATTGCTGAAACAGTTCTCTTTTAAGGCAACTCAGCGATATAAAAATGACGTCTGATGTGGGGCAATAATGCAGGTATTTCTATACATCTTGTAGTAGTAGTGGTATGTCTATTACATCTTGCTACATCCTTTCTCTATGGCCACCCACCAAACAAGGGAGCCGTATGTGAGGATAGCATGTACCATGGGGTCATTGTACCAAGGGTACAGCTACCAGGATAAAGAGTGAAATTCGCCTTTTATACTCGATGACCTATGTTTTGTGTCCAGTTCAACGTCGTGTCTAGAATAACGCCTAAATGCTTGACTGTGAAGAATAATGAAAGTTGATGTCTATTTTATTTGGGCATGGCAAAGTTGAGTACTTTGGTTTTCATATTGTCTAATCCTTACAGCATCTGCTGACCTTGTTCAGTGCACTCTACATAATGTCACTAATTACTTACTGTAAGGAATTTACCCGGAGGATTGCCAAGTCATCGGCATAAACGACAGCTTTAATTCCGTCCTAGTCAAGTTCCAAGAGTATTTTGTTCATTATCATCCGCCAAATCAGCGGAGAAAGTACTCCTGCAGACTTTTCTTACAACACGGAGAAACGGAGACGGAGTTGGATCAATTCGTTGATCCGACGACCACCATGCCATGGGTCCCGGGTTCGAGACCAGATCTCCCCGTGGGTTTTTATTAAGAAATTAAAATAATCCACTTCGTCTCTGGGCTGTTGTCTAGCTCGCAGCATGAAAAAACAAAAAACACAAGACATTCAAGTTTTCTCACTTCCCCTACCCTGATTCCCTTCCGGCCAAACCCATGCTAACGCATCAAAGGGTTGTCCCCTACGATTTGGCCACTTCGTATGAAAAAAAAACACAACTGGTACCCAGTTTGAACTATATTAACTTTAATTTTAGCATAGTTAGAACCCAATAGCAAGGCTCTGCTACCCCTCGCTCAGTGATAAATGGAGAATGAAAGTTATTGAAGTCCGCTGCCAGGTGTAGAAATGCTTCTAGAGTGTATGCTTTGAATTTAATTGAGTATTCAATTGCACACACAACTTCATGGAGAGCCGTCTCTATAGAGCTTCCCTTACAGTAAGCGTGCTGAGATCTTGACATTCGGTTTCCATCTAGAGTCGGCCAAACGTAAACGTCAAACACGAGCTCCAGAGTCCTCAAGAGAAAGAAGGCCAAATTGGTTGGTCTGAAGACCCTTGCAAGTTCGTGACCCCATTTAACAGTCTTACGGATAAACACTAACTTGACTTGAAAAAAAACCATAATTGGGATAATTTTTTTTTTCATCTAGGCCAGGGGATTTGTAGGAGTAAAACTGTATATAACCTAGATAGTCCTCTCTCTGGAAACAATAGCTTATACTCTTGTTACCAAGTTGCAGGTTGTCGCTGCGCATTGGCTTTCCCTACTGCAACCTTGCAATAAGAAGCTTCAAAGCTGAGAATTGTGTCCATCCGCATTTAAAAAGAAGGGTTGTTTTTTCCTTTGGACAGTATCCTACCGAGTTTAACTGATTCTCTAGAACTCTCAATAGAATGGTTATACTATATACAAGCCTGTTTCTTGGATTCTCTGATGACTTTTTATAGACTTTAAGGCAATCCTTATAAAGTCCATAGAAAATATCCCTGCTGCAGATGTTGAAGATTTCATGAGTAATCCTCCTCAGATTAGAGAGATCTTCATTTCACCAGGGTGGTAAGGACTTTTTACTATATTTTAAGGGATAGGAGACATCGAATGTCGTGCTCATGGCTTTCTCGAATGTACTTACTTACTAATAGAAAAAATAGTATTTGATGATTGGGCCAATTTCTTTCAATCCGTTCTTCTGAGGTTTCTGAAAGCTTTTGTGTTACTTGTGCACTAAAAGATAAATATGAAGATACAATAATATATGCGAAGTTCAAGTTATATATTATGAAATTGAAGAGATTGAATGCTGCCAAAGTCTAAAATGTTGTATTCGTTCAAGTAATTTTTAAATTAAAGTAGTCTAAAGCTAGGTAAACATACGCACTACATAAACAAACTTCAATGTGAATAATAAGGCTTTTGTTTAACTAATTTTTTATATGTATTCCTTCTCTGTGCAATAAATGTTGATGCAATCCCATTTAACATGCTTGTAACATTCCTTTTGATCGCCCTTATATCTTAGAAACCTTCTCCTTTTAGTGCAGCTTTAAGTTCAGGGAAGAGAATAAAATCTGCGTTTATTAAGGCTGTTCAAGGACTATTAAATTTGTTTTGCTCAAAAACAGATGAACAATAATTGACTAATGCTGTAAATCCCTTCGAATAATCATTTCGGTTCAAAAGACGATCCATAAATTTTTTTTTCTAGTAATAACAAGTATGGGGACATTTACGGCCGCATTTACTCGCAGGCTATTAAAGCAATGAAGAAGTCATTAGTCAAGAGATGTATAAACACCCCTTAGAAAAAAACGTCAAAGATGCCATGCTCACAACAGCAGTGGAGAAAGGTGGTTTTTACAATTGAATCTGCTCAAAATGAGGTTTCAAACCGCCATTTTAAAAGACACTTTCTACGTCCACTGCAAACTATTTTTGGGTTTGGTTCTATGAAGGGTAGGGTTAGGTTACGTTAAAGTGGCTGCCTAAGAATGCACACTTAGGCCAAAGTGGCCCATTGTGATACCACGTTGATTCTATAAAAATTTTACAAACCCCATAAAAATACCTAAGAAATAAAAGGGTGAACCTGTTATCCCTGTGCACCGCGCCAGTTCCTTGTCTCCAGTGGAACCAGTTCACGGGAAGTCAAGTTGACTGGGCTGGGGAGGGTATGCAGCCTTAAGTCGTCGTCGGGAACCATTTTGAACTCCTGATAAATCGAGCTATGTCTCTGACATCAGTGGAGCCTAATTCTAACTCTTCAAAGAAGGGGGAGCCCAAAAACCGGTTCCTACGGTTGGCTAAGGCCGGCAGTCTATGAAGGGTAAGTCGACTTCTACCAAAATGTTAGATTCTCAAAATTTAGATCAAGCTGCTAATCCCAATTCCCATTTCCCTCACCCTTAATTCCTTTCCTGCCACGGCTGAGCTTTGACAACATCATATATGTAAAAAAAAGAAGGTAGATTCCAATTTTACTGACTGTAGCAAAGTCTTCGATCGGATTGACTATAGTACCCTTCTTCATAAATAATGCTTCTGCTTCCCCACTAATATTGTTAATTGGGTGGAATCCTATTTGTGCCATCTCACTCAACGAATTTACTTTCATGACTCATTTTTGGATATTATCAAGATTACATATGGTGTACCGCAGGGCAGCAATTTTGGTCCATCACTTTTTATATTTTATATCGACGACTTTACTATCCGCTACTCGCTGGGGCTGATGCTAACATTTTTCGCGGCTTTTATAAGGAAGGCGATTGTTCACTGTTAAAGTATGGTTACCGCCGCCTTTTACATATGGTGTACCATAAGCCACTTATATTTTAACGTCAACAAGTATACGTCGATGTTCTTTCCACGTAAAATGTGTGCCCGCGTTTTTCATTTGAGGATCATGTTGACCTTATTGTCAAAAACTGAATGCCTCTTTTGGCTTTATAAAATTATGGACCAAAGAATTTAACGACCAATACACCAGGTTTTAGTATATGTATATTTTGTTAGATTAGGTAACATTAGAACGTGACGGATTTAGTGTGTCAAGTTCGATGTAACCGGTCGATTGTATACGGATGTAGAGAGCGGGAAGAGTAGCAACCCGCTTGCGTCGTTGAATTTTCCTCTTGTGATATCGACAACCCCAGTAACACGGGAAGAGACATCTAGTACGAATGTAATATCGTTCACTAAAATTTTGAAAGGTAAACCATCGGTGATAGTGCGAACTTTTTTTCTGATAATGTAAGACTGACAACACTAGTTATTATTAAAGGTCAAGCAAAAATGTAGTTTCGATTTCTTTTTTGAATCCCCGTAACTAAAGTCTGCCGAAGAACAATTTAGAAGAAGTAAAGCAACTTTGTTCTAGTAAAGAACGAAAAACAAGATTTTTTTCGTGTAATTTTAAATTTCAAACTACATTCGCCTTTTTGACTTGCTGACCTATATTTTGTGTCCAGTTCAGCGTCTTGTCTAGAATAACTCCTAAATGCTTGACTCTGGAGTACTTGGTTTTCATGTTGCCTAATCTTTGCACTGTTTCTGTTTCTGTTTTCTGTTGACTCCGTAATGTCACTAATTACTGGCAGTAATTTACCCGGTGGATCAAGTCATCAACACAAACGACAGCTCTAATTTCGTCCTAGTCAAGTTCAATAGTATTTTGTTCATTATCATCCACCAAATCAGCGGAGAAAGTATTCTGCCTTGAGGTGTTTCCCAGCAGACGTGTCTTACAACACAACTGGTACCCAGTTAGACCTGTATAACCTTTGATTTTACCATAGTTAGTACCCAATGGCCAAGGCTCTCCTACCCCTTGCTCAGTGTTTGTATATATAGTAGGTATACTCACCATTTGGGCCATTCCTTTCTCCTGTTATATATTCTATGGCTAAGGAGTTCCTGAAACTAAAAGGGGAGAGTGATTCATTAGCATAGCCTCAAATACGAATGGTAGTTAACTAGGGTAAAACCAAGAGAGATGAACCAGCGCGTGAGGGTGAGACGGACCAACGCAATTTCGAATTTTTACTTATTTAGGCTGGCAGCACTGACGCGATCTTGTCAACCTGTTTCCCCCGTGTAGAAAGAAAACTGTTGGACTTTCGTTTGTAAAATTAATAAAATATGGATAAAAAGTTTTTGAAAGAGCGAATTTTATTTTATGGTTATCTTAGAAACGAAGGTACGTATAAGATATTGCGTTTGTAGAATTAGAACTGAAGTTTCTGTATTGGTATATTGTTCATAAAGTGGTAAAATAACCTCAAAATTTTTAATAATTTTTTGTACTTATAATATGACAAAGTGGTCCATCCCTTCTCGCAATTTAGGAGTGATGGACCACGCTATGTACGGGTGAGATGGACCAATCATGAAAAATTTTTTCTTGAATTTTAAATGGATTAGGCCCGAGTACAAATAAGACTCACCCATTCCTATCCTGAATAGCACTCACATGAGGCATGGTTCGCCTCAGTAAAAATTATACTTTTCCAACTGCTAGCTCGCTGCAGGCGCATATCAATAAAAGACGCACGAAATAGTACAAATACAAACCACTCACACTTTTTCTAGACTAAAATTTAAAATGAGAACAATGAAATTATTTTCATAATTTCACAAATTGAAAATCTTCATTTATTATTTGATTTTAAGATGTTTATTTAATTGTTTATCTTTCTTGTTAATTTGATTTTGAATGTTTAAGAAGAGTTAATGATTATTTTTGTTAGGTTTATCTCTCTTTGCGGGATGGCCCAACTCACCCATACAGTATGGGAGAGATGGACCAAGCGTACTTTTTTTATATCTCAATTATTTCCGTAAAGAAGATATTGTCATGCCATTTAAAAAATGTTGATTATTAATAGTAAGTTGGCTGTTCTCCTACTTGTCCGGACGCACTCAGCGTGTTCTGTTCCGCGGAGCCCTATCCAAAAGAATTTTTGTTTCTTCTGGGGTGCCCCAGGGCAGAATTCTTGGCCCCTGCTCTTCATCATCTTTATTAACAATGCCTCATTACTCCTGGCGGACTCCAGAATATTGCCTTACGCTGATGATTCAAAAATAGTCCGTGTCGTCTCCTGCGCTGATGACTGTGCCCTATTAATCTCCGAGATCCGCATTTTCCGCGACTGGTGCTACAGCAACCGTCTCCCCCTTAATCCTACCAAATGCACCGTAACGACCTTTACACGCCGAAGATGTCCCATCCTCCTTGACTACTCTTTGGACGGTTGCGTCTTGAGTAGGCCAGATCAGGTCAAGGATTTTGGTGGTAGTTCTCAATTCCCGCCTATCCTTCGAGAACCACGTGGATTTCTTAGTGAGTAGGGCTAATTCCGTACTCGGCTTCGTGAAGCGGTGGTCTAAGAAACTCGATGACCCTTACTTAACTAGGCTCCTCTATTGCACCTTTGTCAGATCCCTCTTCGAAGATGCTTACGTGGTATGGGACCCTTACTCTGCTGTCCACATCAACCGTATCGAGCCCATGCAGCGCAGATTCCTGAGGTTGGCTCTTCGGGGCCTTCCCTGGCGCGATCCTTTTTTCCTTCCCCCTGTCATGCTAGACTCGCACTCGAAATGAGGCGCAGGGTTTTTAAAATCACCTTTTTGTTTGATCTCTTGCAGGCTACAATTAAATTCGAACTTCTCAATGATGTTGGTATTTGTGTCCTGGCCCGGTCCTTGAGGGGCTCCGACTTTTGCCATGCTTCATTACACCGAACACTTTACGGAATCCATGAGCCAATTACGTCGATGTTACGCCTCCTGAACGGATGCTCTGCCTGTATCGAACTAGGTTGTTCTAGGCAGCAGTTGAAATATCAATTAAGCCTTTTTTTAAATAATGTTTAGCTCTAGTTGTTGCCTTAATATTTTGTAAATTTTATTGTAGTAGCCAGCTTGGCCGAATCTGTATAAATAAAATAAAAATAAAATGAAATGAAAGTTCATATGATACCAAAGTGTATTATTAAGTTATTAAGAAGAAAAAGTTATTACACTTAAAAAATGTGGTCCATCTCTCCTAGTTTAACCCTATTAATTCTTAACCGAATGTTCTTAAAGAATGCAATAATTTGTTATACCTATTTCTACAGTCAACAGTTTGCCTAATTATTTTCTTGAAGTTTTCAATAAAACTTGGAAAAGCTTCTAACGTAACATAGGTACAAAAATTTTTAGAAATGACTTTCATTTATGAAGTAATATCACGAACCAGACGAATCTGCTCATAAAGCGATAATGCTCAACCTAATCAGGGACACATAGCCTAATTTGCGCTATTCGTAACCTAAATTCCATAGAACTGCAAAAAATTGAGTTAACGCTTACTTTATAGTAATAAATTTAATTCGCGCGAAAGTCCACCATGTGTGACAATAGATTAAGCTACCTTAAGTCGTTTACAGTTCATCTTCAAAATTAAGAACAAGAACTTGAGAATTAGAGCTCCAGACAAGTGGAACGATACTTGCCGCGGCAAGTCAAGACTGTGTAATTATTGTGATCTTCGTTTTACTTACATGCTGTAGGTACAGTTAAAATTTTGACAAATTCACCCACGGAACTAATGCTATAATTTCCTATGAAAAAATGAACACCTTACAAAAGACGTAATGGGATTAATGATTCGTTGTAGTGACACAGTTTTGTTTTGTCAAATTCATCAATTGGCTTCCATTAGCAGATCATTTTAGTGCCAAGTAGTGTGTCAATCTATACTAAACGAAGCATTTTAAATGAAAGTAAGCAATTCGTCCAATTTTCTGAACTATAAGTTTTTGAGTTGAAGAGTTAAAAGTATGTTGTATGAGATGTTTAAACATTAAGGGGGTATTTTCATAATTTTGGCAAAAAAAAGGCTCAGCTGTATTATTTCTTTTCGAAATCTTTATTATGATGAAATTTGCATATTCGACCACTTATAGTGTAATCGGTTTGCTAACTTGTATTATTGGCTAACTTGTAGTATTGTAAAATCAAACTGGATTACACTATGTTTTAGTTAAATGTTTAAACTCAAAAAAAATTTCTTCTTTTTTTTGCGTCATAGCTTTTGTACGCTCCTTTTTTTAAGGCACCAAGTAAAGAAAGATATAATCGGTGCAAGTAATTTCTCGTTACAGGTTCTTCTTAAAGAAAAAAGGTAAACGGGAATGTAAAGATAAATTAAAATACAAAATGCACTATTAGTGGTTCAATGCATAGAAGAAACAATTTCGAATAGAATGTTCAAAACTAGAAGGTAATTGGACTTATAGTTTTTTCTTAGTCATTTGCACCAACTTTGAAAATGTTATTTCGAGAAAAACACTTTGAAAGTTCATCATTCAGTTATAAGCCGACTTTTCAAAAACAACAAGGTTCTCAGTTCGACATGTATTTTTTTTATTTAATTTTTTTATTTTTTTATGTATGACCGGGCATAATTTCGTAACGGGTGGACCGATTTAATAATAATAAATAATAATAATGTTTATTAGTTTTAAACTTACAAAATCCAATAATAGCTCTTCTAGATCTGTTAAACAGTATAAAATATATTATATAATAAATATATAAAAAAAAGTATTAATTTCAAAACAAATTTCAAAGTAAACGAAACAAAGTAAATAAAATAAAATAAACTACGACTATGACTTGCGTCGTCTGTCGAGGTTGGCAAATTAAACAATGTGAATATAAAACATAACATTTAAATTTCATTATATTACTAAAGGACTAATACTAAAACTAAAACTGTACTGAATACTTCATTTCAGGAAAACTCTTCTAAGATAAGTCTGCGATACTTCCATGCATTTTGTACATAATTGAGTAGTGCATCATAATCTGAGCCAGTCAGCAATTCTATGATCTGTGATACCATCAAGTTTCGTTTGCCAAAAATTGGAATCCGAATCTCAGCCAGCATCGGACAGTTACCCAAAAAGTGAACAATATCCTCATCTTCCTCTAAATTGCATAATTCGCAAATACTACTGCCCTCCTTTCTCCACGGGCTTGCATTTAGTGGCACTAACCCGCATCTGTACCGAAGAATCAAGTTGATTTTTTTAACACTGAAATCATCTCTAAAATAGTTCAAACTATGAAGATTATATTCAAGGTCATTATACAACCCATGTCGCTTTCTTACGTTCCCACTCTTGTTCCTTACTTATAATTAAATACAATTTATCCTTCAGGTTTTCCCTGGAGTTAAAGTTGCTTTCTGTGTTAATATTGTTTTTTTCTGAAAGCGGATGTATTTCTTCATACCAGTAGGATTTTTTCCTTAGAACTTCCCGCGCGAGACGTTTAGGTAACCTTCTGTCTTCATAATCAAACATCACTCCTAACAAGTAATTGTAGTGATGCTTCAGAGTCTGAGAAAACATATTTGGTAGTCCTGTTTCTAGAGTCAAAGCATAGTTAAGGAAAAAACGTAAAAGTTTCTCCACTTCATCGTATCTTGCAAATCCCCAAACCTGTGAGCCATAACACATGATTGTCTTGGATACTGTATTAAACAGTTTGAATTTTCCTGAGTGACTTATATTTTTGTTTAACATAAAGGATCTCCAAGTGCTGTTGATGGCATTTTTCGCAGGCTTTGATTTTAGCTTTCAGATGTTCTACTACTGACAGTTTTGGCGTGAGTGTGATTCCTAAATATGTGTACCTATTAACAATTTCGATTTCCGAACCGTGAAATAGACATTTTTCTTCCCGACTTTTCCTTCCTCCACCCTTCTGAAAAATCAAAACCTTAGTCTTATCGAGATTTAATTGAAGATTCCATTTTTGGCAATAATTGTCTAAGGAGTTAATCATTCTCTGAAGTACTTCGGGGTTACTCGCTAGAATCACAATATCGTCAGTGTACATTAAACATTTGATATTGAGTGTACCACATCTCATACCTGTCTCCAATTCTTCTTCCAGTAACGGGCTTAGCGGACAACCTTGTCTAACACCAGCATTTGTCGTAAAAAACTCAGAGAGTGTAGCCCCATCCCATACTCTTGCGGTAGTGCTTTTATACATGCTTCGTATAACATTAACCATCCTGGCAGATATCCCACAATTATACAACTTCAACAACAAAGGATTTCTATCAATTGTATCGAAAGCAGCATGGAAATCCACGAACAGAGCATAAACTTTCTTTCTTCTTTGTGTTAATTGGAAATGTATAATGCTAGTTAGGCAAAATATGTTATCTACCGTGGAGTATCCCGTTCTAACTTAAAATCCACATCCATCCCCTGTAGTTTTCAACCATGTTTGTGTCTCCCTCCTTCAGTATAGGAAATATAACGGACTGGATAAAACTAGTTGGTACTTCCCCTTTATCCATTATATTATTAAAAACATTAACCATTCTACATAGGAAATTTTCAGGAGCACCTTTGAAGAATTCATAAGGTATTCCGTTTAGACCAGGAGCCTAATCATTTTTTGCCCTATGGAGTACATGCTGCAACTCAACTAGCTCTATAGGTTTGTCCAGAAAGTTGAAAGTTGAAAGTTGTTGTTCTTTCTTGGTCTTACATAGCTTACGGAAATACGAATTAGCTTCTATATATCAAATACGGGTAAATTCACCTGGGTTTCTTCTATAGACATAGCGTGGACCGATTTTGATGATTCCTATTTTTGTTGGGTAGAGTATGTTTCCCGATTGGTACCATGTAAAAAAATGTATAGAGTATGATCCCTCATTCCTAATAATGAAAAAAATTTGGTGCTAGGTTGTGGAGGGAGGGGTAGTCTAACTTCGTAACGCGTGGACCGATTTACATGATTCTTTTATCGTTGGGTAGAGTATGTTCCCCGATTGTCAAAGAATTGTTTGGTGAGGTGGGGTTGGAAAGTCGGGGTGAAACCTAAACTCATAATGCGTGGACAGATTTAAATAATTCATTTTTTTTTGTTGAACAGAGTATGATTCTCACTGGTAATAATGAAAAAAAATGGGCCTTAGGGTGGGGTGGTAATATAACTTTTTAATGCGTGGAAACACTTGGATGATTCTCTTGTTGTTGTATTAATCCCCCATTGCTACGTGGTTCGTTTGGAAAGTTCGTAGCCTAGCGTAGATCGGAAGGTAATATATTTTTCAAACTACTCTAATTTTAAAGCAACATTATTCAGTAGTAACGGTATAAGATTTAATTCTTATTAATTAATTAATTAATTAATTCTTATTATTTGCATTCGTTACGATTCCTCACACGATTCCGTCGAACAAGTAGTAACGATTTTTGAAAATGGAAAAAAATCTAGTGTCGTGCAGTGATTAAGTACTTGAATAAGAAAGGTTTAACACCAAATAGATTTATGAGGACATGTTAAAAACTTTAGGTGAATCAGCGACTTCGTATGCTACCGTGAAAAAGTGGGTGGCGAAGTTCAAATGTGATCGTGAAAAAGTTGAAGATGACCCACGTAGTGGTCGACCATAAACGCCAACCACCGACGATAACATTGAAAAAATAATTTGTGACATGATTTTATCTGATCAGAGATTGACTGTTAAAGAGATAGCTGACACTATTGGCATCTCAACTGAACGAACGCATCACATAATCACATTTTTCCAAGGTGTTTGCGAGATGAGTGCCGCGGCTGATTTTAGTTGAACAAAAACACGTTCGACGGACGATTTCCCGCGACTGCTTAGAGCTGTTTGAGGCTGATCCGCAAGAATTTATTGGAAGATTTGTAACCATGGATGAAAGCTGGGTACATCACTATACTCCAGAGACAAAATTACAGTTTAAACAGTGTAAAAGATCAAGATCTCCTATTCCAAAAAACGCAAAAGTGGTTTTAAACGCCGGAAAAATAATGGCCTCAGTTTTCTGGGATTCAACGGGTACAATTATGGTGGATTACTTAGAAAAAAGTGATACTATAAACTCTAAGAGAAGAAATTAAAGAAAAATGGCCTGGTTTGCTAAGAAGAAAATTTTTGTTTTACCAGAATAATGCGCGAGTTCACACATCAGTTGAAAGCATGGCCGAAATCCATCACTGTGACTTTTAATTGTGACCCCACGCCCCCAATTCACCTGATTTAGCTCCAACAGACTTTTATCTATTTCCAAAGCTTAAAAACCACTTAGGAGGTCAAAAAATTTTCAGTAATGAAGAGGCATTGCTAGGCCGATGGAAAAAGTGTATTGAACTGAGAGGAGAAATTAAAAAATTACAGCTTTTCATTTTCCTGGTTAGGCTACGAACTTTTCAAACGCCCCACGTAATATGAAAATATTTTCATAGAATGGGGTTTGAAGAGGTAGGGGTAAATCTTATTTCGTAACGCGTGGACAGAGTTGGATGATTCTTTTTTTGATGTATACAGTATAGGTGGGGGGTAGGGATAGGTTAACTTCGTAATGCGTGGACCGATTTGGATGATTCGTCTTTTGATGTGTAGAATATGTTGATCAGCTTATACGGCGACAAAAATTTATGAGGATGGGGGGAGAAGGGGGGGGGGGGGGGTTACACAATTTCTTAAACCACTTATTTGGATTATTTTTCCTCCATTGCCTCTATATGGAAAAATTTTGACTTAGGGTTGGGGTGGGTGGAGGAGGAGCCTAACTTTGTAACCGATTTAGATGATTCTTCTATTTGTTTAATTTGCAATGACTTCAAAATATCGTAATAGATATAAAATTAAAAATTATTACATGCTTTTTAGCGCTTTTTGTGAAGTCGATTGAACTTTTTTTTTAAAAACTATTTTATATCGTAATCTGTTGTCAGCAGAAAACAACCATAGGTCACCTCCAGTGAAATTCGAACATTGGACCTCAGGATTGGTAGGCCGACATGTTATCATTTACTCCACCGATGACTTGTTTATAGTCTTAATATTTATATGGAAAAAAGTGCAAATGTTGTAAAAGAAGTGATAATAAATAAAAGGCTGTATGTCTAGTTTAGCAGTCACAACTCCGATGACCTTGACTTTAGTATGTTGTACTATTCGTCATCCCGAACAAGAATATATATACTTATTGGGCGCAGAAATCATAATGAAGCATAGTTTTTTTTATGCTGAAAAAGTACGACATGATTGTCAAAAGTAGCCACAAAACAACACGTTCCGTCAAATTTTTATTAGACTTTCTGGGAGCAAGAAGTGTTTTAATTAGGCTTTTAGTTGCTTTATTAACCCCTCCCCCCTCCCCCCACCAACATGGACGATGCAAATAGAAATGGAAATTCATGGACAAGCATGAAAAATAGATGAAAGCCCTATTCAAAACGTCAGCATAAAAAAACTATGCTTCTTTTTGATTTCCGCGCCCAATAAGTATATATATTCTTGTTCGGGATGACGAATAGTACAACATACTAAAAATTCGAGGTCATCGGAGCTGTGACTGCTATACTAGCAATTAACCAAAAGTTTTTATTACAATTTCCAGTTTGTTTACATCTGCAATATTTTCTTTTTTAATTACTCCAGAAGTTCAAGGCTATGTTTTAAAATGGCATGGCAGTTTAAGAGAAGGAAAGTAAACATAAACAACTTTTTAACACGTGAGACCGGATGTCACCTTGGGAATCAAATAAAGATTTTACCAACTTCACAGTATTTAAGAATTTGTCCAAGGCAATCAAAATAATCTGCGAAAGGTACAAATTATTTTAATGTAAAAATTTCAAAAATAATTTTAGAAAATTCGAACAATTCCCCAGTGTATCGGAAATGTCCCAGCAAATTGACATAATAGGAGCAGATTTTTTATAAAACCCACCTACTTTGGTAGGCGAAGCGGGCAGTTCAGTGTCATCAAAGTTAAACGCTAAATCAGTGCAAATAAAAGAAGTATTTTTTTAAACATAAGAAGTGACAATACAACAATATAAGTAATCAGTGGTAGCAAATAAGGTGTTGATAGTGTTCGAAACAAAAATTTTAAGAAGGCATCGAACTGAAACCTGGGAAAGTTTAAACGCTAAAAAAAGAAAGTCAAAAGAAGGAAAAAGGTGTTAATAAGATCGATTAATCAGAAAGGAAACACAGGAAGGGTCAGGTTCAGGAAAGCTAAGTAGTTTTGTTAATTTTTGTTTATATTTTTATCCTATTTTGGTTTTTTTAGTTAAAAACAAGAGTGAAAATTGCTATTTAGTTTTGTCGTGAAATTTTTCAAATTTCAAATAAAGTTTATTTCAAAGTGTTCATTCCCCACTTTACCCGATATGAAATTTTATTATTAAATTAAAAAATTTTGGCAACAAACTAAAAATTTTGTTTGTTCACCTATGCCAAAATGAAACTAAGACTTTCCCTTCACAGTATATTGCATTTTCGTCAACTCTAAATCTTAAAACCTTTATAACATTGAATACAAAACTATTTCCAAAGACCCGACTCTCCCCTATAAATTTCAATTTTTAACATTTTATGTAAAATTATGACTTACAAGGTTAGGTTAGGTTAAAGTGGCTGCCTGAGAAACGCACACTTAGGCCAAGGAGGCCCATTGTGATACCACGTTGAGGCTACAAAAACTTTAGAAACCCCCATAAAAATAATCTAAGTAATAGGAGGGTGGACATGTTCCCCCTGTGCACCGAGCCAGCTCCCTGTTTCCAGTGGGACCAGCTCTAGGGAAACCAAAATAGATTTGCCTAGGTTGGGGAGGGTGTACGGCCCTAACTCGTCGTCGGGAACCATTTTGAACTTCTGATAAATCGAGCCAGGTCCTTGACGTCAGTGGAGCCTAGCTCGGTTAACTCTTCAAAGAAGGAGGAGCCCAGAAACTGGTTCCTACGGTTGGCTAGGGCCGGACAGTTGCCGAGGAGGTGGAGTATGGTTTCCTCTTCCTCTTCGTCATGGCAACTCCTACAGTAGTCGTTTGAGGGCGCGCCCAGTCTATCGACGTGTCTGCCTATGAGGCAATGACCCGTGATAACGGCCACGGTACTGCTAAATGTTTTGCGTCCGAGTAAGATGAGCTTCCTTGACCGTTAAGGGTAGAGCTTTGGTCATATCTGTCGGGATATCAAGCAGAGAGACTCCTGTAAGAGTTCCAGTTTGCATGTGGGCAGCGGTTTACCCAGCTGGTGGTAAATGTCTGAATCAGGACGAGTGGTACCGATTCTCGCTAGTTCGTCGGCTCTGCAGTTGCCCGGAATATCACTATGTCCAGGCACCCAGATGAGTCGCACTTTCAGATGCTCAGATATGTCATTTAGTGCTGAGCGACATGTTATAACCGTTTTGGAGGTGGTGTATACTCCCGAGAGGGATTTTATGGCTTATAAAGGCAAAACTTTGTTTAAATCGAAGTCAGAAACACGACTGTGTCTTTGAATAAAAACTTAAATGTAACTAGAAACAAAATCGTATAGTTTGCCTTACCAACAATTCAATTATCACTTAATTTGTGATTTATTTAAAAAAAGTACTTTTCGGCGACTTTAACTTATTTTTGAGAGACTATTCTCACGATCGTCTTCTCTCGGTTCACTCGTGTCATATAATAAGTAATAGAAACCACATGCCTAATCAACTCAGATCTGTTACCACTTTGTTTTAAGATAACTAGAATCCTAAGATCGCGAATTTGATTAAACGTGCTTCAAAACAATGAAATATTCGCTGATTACCTTTTTCTGTAGCATTTTTCTGACTAGGTCACGGTAATCAGATAGGGAATACACTGGATCTACCTACAAGTATATGTTAACTGACATCATTCATGATTTTCACACCAAATGTTTCAAACAATAAGAAAACTATGAAAATTCAAACCACATATATGTAACGATTGAAGGAAAAGAAATAATGTTAGATTTTGTAAGAATAAAACTAGAACCTTCCATCCATAAGGGACCGTTATCATTTCCGACACGATTTCGATCGTGATCTCGTTTACTGGGTTATTTATATGCGCGCGCAGCTTATAATTCGACACATGAGAACGGCATGCTTAATGCCAATTTTTTTTCCGTGGATTTTTTCTCTTGACTGTAAATTGCATCGAAAAGTAGCCAACACTTCGTGCAAGAACTTGAGAACATTTTTGTTCTGTCAGATCAAATCGACAAGAATCGAAGATATTCAAATCTACAGATCACTGATCTGATCGCGGTAGTAGGCAAGCAATGATAATATCTGTTTACGGAGATGATTGAACATAATCAGACGATTATAGGGTACCATGGGCTAAGAGAGAGCCTGCGAACTGATCTGCTCCACGCCCTTTGTGTATTTTATTCCAAATTAATGTTTACTGATGGCACGATAGCTGTACAAGGACGTCAAATTATGCTAAATTGGATTGTCGTACGTGAGCCTAACTAGGAGATAAATCATTTTCCATAACAGACCACTGTTTATGGTTTACATTTAATAGTTTTTTATAATTCAATCTTGTCATTTAAGGGCCTTGCAATCTGAATATAGTCTGCTTTGCATTTTAAAACTAAGAAAAACTTGACAGGTGTACAAGGCTTTTTTAAGTGAGAGAACTCGGTACGTTTAGAGAGATTCTCGTGCCTCCTCTTAGAAGCCTGTAATTGGTAGTCTTAGTTCGGTGGTTTCTTTGTTTCCGAAAGACCATGAAAATCGAAACTGAATTGTACAAGCTTGAAAAATTGTTATTTAATAATATTTTAGTAAAACAATTCAATTTGACAAATGAAAGATAATACAGCTGTTTTCGGATATTTAAAATTTAATAAATATAAATTTCATTGGTGCTGCAGTTGAGGAGGATCGGCCCCATGAGCAGAGGTGGAGCAATTAACGCCACGCGCTTACACGGAAGTTCTGAAAATAACGAGCGAGAAGAGTCCCTGTTTGATTTCATTACGTATACTAACCTATTAGTTTGTAGTACATAAGGGCAACCACGCAACTTTTATGTTTCCAAGCACGGATGACTTTGATGGTTGGGAGGAGGTGCTAGATATAGCACTGCTAATGTTAGTGCGAAAAAGTAACTTTAGCGTAGAAAATTGGAGAGTATCTGAGTTAAGATCCTTCTATGATCATAATTGGATACTTTTCAATTTAAATAGAATTAATCCTTATAACACAGAAGGCGCACTTCTCAGGCAGAAGCCTAGAATCAATTGACCTTTACGCCAGAATGTAACAATATATTGAGGCAAATGAGGCTCCCACACCAATATGCTAAAAAAATTAGTAATTAAAAAACACAATCAGGGGTGCACAGACAACAGAGATCGTTTCAGCAAATCCCTAGTAAGAGTCAGATCAGAAACAGGACACATATTAACGGCTCTACAAATGCGATTTATAGGCTAATGCATACCATAGTTACACCGAGAATGAACAACATGCAGTAAAGGCAATCTCCTTAAGCTATACGGGGTATGCTTATAAGAAACCATACCTGTGAAAGTTCAAGAATCTATGTTCGGATTCAAAAGCTGGTGAATAAAGACTTGGTCAGCAATTCCCCTACATAAGGAGGAAGCCTGAGTGGATCATTCCACGTAAGGTTTCTTAGCGCGAACCTAACAAAGTTCCGCTGCACCGATTCAATGCGTCTAGAATGAACAGCATAGCTGGTAAATTGAGTCTCTTAGGTCCTTCAGAAACCCTAAACGGACCGACTGAAAGAAGTTCAGTAGTGTAATCAGATCTAAACTAACAGCCATACCAGATTCAAATATTGGGACTATTTAATATTTGGAAACAAAAGTATCTACCTTCGAGAAATCCATGAACACGGCGTAAAAGGTATCATATCCATTACATTATTGTCTGCCCCTGTTTGAGTCTGGCTTTCAGGTTGACTATATCTTCACTGACTTTAGCAAGGCCTTTGACAGAATTGACCACAGGATACTCTTTGCAAGCTTCGTCTTCTTGGTTTTCCTACAGTCTTTGTCGATTGGCTGTCCTCCTACTTGTCCGGACGCACTCAGCGTGTTCTGTTCCGCGGTGCCCTATCCAAAGAAATATTTGTTTCTTCTGGGGTGCCCCAGGGCAGTATTCTTGGCCCCCTGCTCTTCATCATCTTTATTAATGACTATTACGCCTGGCTGGCTCCAGAATATTGTGCTACGCTGATGATGCAAACATTTTTCGTGTCGTCTCCTGCGCTCATGATTGTGCCCTCTTAAGTTCCGAGCTCCATATTTTCCGAGACTGGTGCTCCAGCAACCGTCTCCCCCTTAATCCTAGCAAATGCACCGTAATGACCTTTACTCGCTGAAGATGTCCCATTCCCCTTGACTACTCTTTGGACGGTTGCGTCTTGAGTAGGCCAGATAAGGTCAAAGATTTGGGGGTAGTTCTTAATTCCCGCCTATCTTTTGAGAACTACGTGGATTTCGTAGTCAGCAGGTCCAATTCCGTACTCGGCTTAGTTAATCGGTAGACTAAGGAGCTCGACGACCCTTACTTAACTAGGCTCCTCTATTGCACCTTTGTCAGACCCCTCCTAGAATATGCTTGCGTGGTATGGGACCCTTACTCTGCTGTCCACATCAACCGTATCAAGGCCATTCAGCGCAGATTCCATAAGTTCGCTCTTCGGGGGCTTCCATGGCGCTATCCTTTTTTCCTTCCACCCTATCATGCCAGACTCGAATTGATCTCGCTCGACTCACTCGAAAGAGGAGTAATTTTTTTAAAACCACTTTTTTGTATGATGTTTTGCAGGAAATGATCAACTCCTCCGAACTTCTCAACGACGTTGGTATTTGCATCCCGGCCCGGTCCTTGAGGAGCTCCGACTTTTGTCATGTTCCATTCCGCCGAACACTTTACGGAATGCATGAGCCGATTGCATCGATGTCACGCCTCCTTGATGAGTGCTCAGATTGCATCGAACTTAGTTGTTCTAGGCAGCAGCTGAAATACCAATTGAGGCTTTTTTTAAATAATGTTTAGTTCTAGTCGTTGCCTTAATATTTGTAATTGTTATTATAGTAGCCAGCTACTTCAGTGCGAATCTGTTATAAATAAATAAATATCCAATCAAATTTAGCAAAAACCCCTTCCTCCCTGGTGGAATGAAGATCTGGCCAATCTAAGAAAGATCACTAGGGACATCTTTAACATCTGCTATAAACATAAATACTGACAAGCTTATAAGGATTGTTTAAAAATATATAAAAAATCTATCAAAGAAGCCAAGTGAGAGGCTTGAATGGAGTATTATTACTCGATAAAAAGTACTAGAGAATCAGCCAGACCCGGCAGAATACTATCCAAAGAACAAATGAAACCATCTTTTCTAAAAAGGACATGTGGCTTGAAAAAGTAAGATTTCGTCCAAAACAACTCATAAATCTTTGAATTCCGGACACCAGACACCGGTAATACCATATTCCAAAAATATAGGAATGAAACATCTATGAAAGCTCATAATTTTACATTTATTTACATTAAGTGAAAGCTTGTTTCGATTACACCAGTGAATTAAGTTATCAAGATCCCTGTGAAGAGACATACAATTATCCCTCGATTGAAAAAATGTTTCAACTCATCGGCATATATTAAGCATTTAGCAAACGATAGTACATTAACAATATAATTGGTGAAAATTATAAATAATACCGGGCGAAGATGGCTACCCTGCGGAACTCCCGAAAATGCAAATATATCGTTAATGCAAATGCAAATATATATTTCTACACGTTGCTTGCGATTAATAAGATAAGACTGAAGCCAACTAAGAGCAGCATTATGAAATCCTATTTGTTTCCATTTTTCAAGCAAAATTGCAATTGATACTCTGCTAAAAACTTTTGAGAAACCGTTAAAGAGCAAACTCTGGCTGGTAAGCCAATTGTTAATTTCATCGCTATTAAAATGTTCAGGAGTATACTAAACTGACTGGAAGAAATCAGCGAAATATTTCATGTTTCCTGCAAACTGTTAGATGGTCTACTCTTTAGCCTCATAAAACTCAGAAAACCAGATGTCAATCCAGAAAGAGCGAGAGTCACTTGATATGCTAGCTTCAATTGCAAGTACACTTTTCACTCTATTTTTCAAAATCTCATCATTTACATTTTTGGGTCATCAATCTACGGCCTTATAACAAATTTCATCTCCTCTTTTTCTCCCTAGTGTCCGTAACCTTTTGTGGGCATAGGGTGGGAGAAGAACTTCACTCGATTCGATGCAACTATTGCAAGTGGCCCTGCAATTTAAATTGGATTCCGAACCACTGGTAATTTAAGGGTTTCGTTTTTAGGAACCCATACCTAAAATAAACTCTAATGGTGAGACTTCCGGTGTCCAGCTTTCTGTATTTGACGGGCGCTATTTCCAGTTAGTACTATTGCTGTCGATTTGAAATTTGGCATAGTTGTAGAGGTTATTTTTAGGGTATAGAATTAGTCGTGGGTGAACTAAGGGAAAACTTGTTAGCCTGCCAACCCCGAGGTCTCAGGTTCGAATCCCGCCGGCAGTTTCAGAGAAAATGTCAGTTGTTCGGATTCCACTTAAAATTTTAGGTCCACTTGCAATCATTGTCTCGAATCCATGTCCCACAAGAGGTGACGGGAATTATAGAGAGATAGAATTTTAACATCGTTTTAGTTCAACATATTTACTTTCGTTAATTAACCCGTGCCGCACATTTCACACTATAATTCCACTTCTAATTAAAGAAATCTTCGTTTAATTCTAAAGGCTCGAACCTATGAAATTAGCGATTGATATGTGTCCAATTTCAGTTAACTGAAGTATTTTTAACTTCTGAATATTTCGTGTTCTTTCTGTACCTATTCAACGTGTTAAGGTGATTATGACTTTCATTAATATTTAAATTGCATCGATAATTGGTGAAAAATTCTGTTCAATTTCACCACATACTCGATATGAAGCTGTCGTGATTTATGGAGATGCTGGGATTGTCCAGACTCAATAATAATTTAATAATGAAACGGTTTCAAGTAATTAAATATAAACAACTTTGAAGGACGTTCATACAGGGTTACTCTCAGACGATGCTAATTGGAAAACATTCTGATGTTTCTTGAATTCTCTTTTAAACTACTGCGGCCTTGAAGCCTGAAAGTGCAAGTAAGCCAGATTTGTCCGTTTTGCTGGGCTTAAAAATATTAAAAATAAAATTCTGTTCATATGTTACATGCTCTAGGCTTTCATTTGGTTTTTGTAAGTTGGGGTTTATCGTATCTGTGTGATCGCACATAGCGTGTTTTGTTTCGTGGTGCGCTTTCTAATAAGCTACGTAAAACCTCAGGGGTGCCACAGGGTAGCCATCTTGGATCATTGCTTTTTGTTATTTACATCAATTATGTATGAACGATCCTCTATAACTCAGGTATTCTTTGCTATGCTTATAACACTAAACTTTCTCATCCTGCTGTTAATGAACAGGATTTTCTACTATTAAATTCTGACTTAAACGCCTTTTATAATTGCTATGTCCTTTTTGCGCAAAGGACTCCACTGCACTTTAACTTTTATATTGATGATAGCTTATTAACTTATTATAGCAAACTTCATTCGTAACAGAAAATGCCATAATAACCGGATCCAAGAAGAGAACAAAATGGAGCACAGGATGATAACTGAAGTGATGGGGTCGTCTGCCCCAATGCTTAAGTTTTTTTATGTCTCTCGGCTAGATCCTTCTACCTCCATTGATGACATTCTAAATTATGTGAGAATGAGGTCCAAGATTGATGACTCTGTACTACTTCGTTGTCAGCGTATCAATTCTCGCCTGTCTCAGGGATATCTATCGTCTTTCAAGTTGACAACTTCCCCGGCTCTTTTTGAGATTATTTCTTCGCCGGACTTCTGGCCCAAGAATACTATCGCCCATGAATTTGTGCCTCGAGGCAGGTTTACTAACGGAACACATGACAGAGTATTAATGAATGCTCAAAAAAACTAAGTACGCTGTCCCTTTACTATCAGAATGTAAGGCGACTAAGAACTAAAACTAATCATATATTTCAGGCATCCCTTACCTGCTGCTACGATGTAATCATGTTGACTGAGACTTGGCTTCATCATGGTTTTAGTGATGCAGAGGACAGGCACTCTGAATCTCTGTGTCGTGGTGGAGGAGTGCTGGTTGCGTGCAGATCAAACTTTAATTGCAGCTTTGTTGATGTTCCTGCCTTCTCTAGTTCACTTACTATTGAACTCTTGGTTCTTAAGCTGTCGCTACCTAAGCTTAATATCTTTTTGCTCTGTTGCTATATTCCGCCTAACCTGACAAACTTCGTTGATACTGAAGGGCGCAGTCTCTATGATATTCTTAGCCTTAGTTTAGACTTCATCCTTAATATGACGAACCCTGAAGATGAAATTCTTCTTCTTGGTGACTTTAACTTACCCAATGTTCTATGGGTACCTAACTGTGATGACGATGACTTCCTTCACTCATGTTATCCCACAGCTATGGTTTCTAAATTTCTTGACACCATTACTTCCTCTGGTTTGCACCAAATGAGTAATGTAAAAAACTCTATGGGAAGGCAGTTGGATCTTGTGTTTTCTTCTGATTCGACTAACACTATAGTCGTCTTAGCTTCTTATCAGTTATCCGCTGTTGATGGTTTTCTGTTACGATGGTACTAGTATTGCGGATCCCAATTTTGAACACCTTGCGTTTAACTTTAAGAGATTGAATTTCTCTGAGATATCGTCTAATCTCCTTTCAGTCGATTTTTTGGCATTGCTGGACAATAATGATATTAATGTCTGCGCCTTCCTATTTTATAATAAGATATATGATTTGTTTAACTCCTTTGTTCCATTAAAACGGATTAGGTCTACATACTCATCTCCCCCGTGGTACAATGCTGAACTCTGCAGTCTAAGGAACAGGAAGAACAGACTCTGGAAGAATTACTTGCGTTGTAATAGCGCAATAGCGTATTCTAACTTTGTGACCTGTTATGAAGACTTTAGGGCACTATCCCCTTCGCTCTATAAGGAATACCTTGTTAGTGTTCGTGATGATTTGCATAATAACCCTCGTAATATCTTTAAATCCGTCAATATAAAAAAGAATTCGAGTAACTATCCATCTACAATGTGGTATGAGGGGTTTTCTAGTAATAACGTATCCGACATAGCTAACAATTTTGCTTCATTTTTCGAGAGTGCCTTTTCTTCGGATAACTTTGAGCCTTTGAGTGAAAATAGTTTTGATCATATTCTTGATCGTCCCGCTTCAACCGATTTTTTGCCGTTCGTATCTCGGGATCTTATTATGGAGAAAATCAATGAACTCAAATCGGACTTTTCCTATGGTCCAGACGGTATCCCTCCAGTCTTCATTAAGTTTTGTTCAGATGCCCTTCTTACTCCATTAACAATTCTCTTCAGCAAGTCCCAAAGAACAAAAGAATAAACAAAATAGATCTTCAGGCAAGAAAAGGGGCGTAAAAAGCAAGGCTAAGACCGGAGTGAAAAAGAAAATCTTGCAGGAATCAAAAATAACTTCAGTTCTGAGTATGAATGCTTCTGGATGATTTCCTGTGAATCATATTATAACAGTTTACCTGGAAAAAGTTGGATACAATGCAGCGTTTGAAAGGGTTGGGTTCACGAGAAGTGCGCAAGAAATCATGGATCTTTGCCATTTATATGCTCGGATGAAGACTAATCTATAACTAATACATTAAAACTTTATGGTAGGTATAAGACAAATAACAAAGTCTAAAGGTAATAGCTTCCTATTTAAATATTTAATAACAACCTGAGTTGCAATGCAGCTATAAAGATGTTTCCACAAAGTAAATGTAAAACCAAAGTGATGCAACTAAAATAAGGCTCGACTACCTAATTTGTGTTGAATATTTATAATTATTTTTCAAGTTATGAATAAATATGGATAAGATCGTAATGGATTTCGCTTTCTTATTCCTTTTTACCCACGAAGTCTTGAGATATTGAGATATTTACCCCGCAAGACGGGTAAAAAGTACAGAACGACTTGCACATTCAAAATCAATTTTTAACGTAACACGATTAAATTTTTTATATAATTTGTTTTTGATATTGGTACATGAAATCCTAAAGATTGTATGTTTAAATTATCATATAATTTGATCGAAACGTTTATGATATATTTATGAAAATGCTATAAATGGCACTTCAAGCCCTGATCTACCCTATCTTTATGAAATTGCCACTACCTTGAAAAGATTTCCCACGAGAGTTACTAAATTATATGCACGTATACTCTAATTCTCTTTCATTAACTTATTTCTCCTTACTTTTGTTATTAAGAAATCTCAGAGCTTATAGAAAGGCTTTAGATTTCAAACCAAAATCTTCTTTCTACCTGAACAAGAGCCCTTCCAATCATGCTGCAAACGCCCATTGATTTACTCGAAAATTATTTCCTAGAATGTGCCACTTAAATAAGTGCTAGCAGCGGCCAAGTTCAAGTCTTTCCTTTAACATTTTAACACGACCTGAAATATTTGCACTTAATAGCTTCTGTTCTCTTTAGGAGTGCAAATTACTTTTTTATGAAGATAACCGAACCGATTTCGTACTAATGAGTATATGCCAGGGAAAATTGCCGGTGCATTCTAGTGCAAATCAGTCAACTGCAGACACTATTGCAATATTCGGATCATTTCCTGGTTTGAGAAAAATCATTTCGCAATTCAGAGAATAAAAGATTATCTTCAAAGATCGCCAAATATGACCGAAGGTGTATGCCATGCACTTCTTCCATTCAGGTGAAGATTACATGCTGCATTTAGACCATGATTAGGTTCTGTTCAGCCACTCAAAGACTCTAAAAAGACCCTTTGTGATAGACTAGTAGAAAATCGTCTATGATTTTTCGTTGTCAATAGACCTCATTGCATTAGATAAATTACCTGCAAATCCTTCATACTTACACACCTTTTTCTTGAACATTCGTGCATAAGAATCTCATTTGTCTTCCATTTGAATCTCTACAGCGCTTAATAGCATCGTGAAGATGTCAAATTGTGGAGCCGCAAAGGCATCTTTAATATCCGTACAACATCTCTCTCCGAACCCAATTTCGCATCTGATGACCATGACCACAAATCGATTTAGTATGCAAATTTAATAACAGTAGAACGGCATTAAAGGGCTTCTGTTCCCTTGAAGCTTCCAGGCCATGTGCGACCATCTCACGTTTTTGGTAGCCACGTTTACCATAAGGAAGTTGTGAAGGTAGGTGATTTAATAGACAAGGAAGTTTTGATTTTACGTCTGATTCAGCTGAACTCCATGTGATTCAATTAAATGTGAGAGTGCATCTCTGTAAAAAGCAGGCCTATGACCTCCTGTTTTCAATGCCATTGAAGCCTATTTAAGTGCTCGCATTGTAACTTGGTGAACCGATTTTAATTTTTACTGACATAATAAAAATCATATATAATTTGCTTTGGTTGCTGTCAAGGTTCAGTTTGGTTCTAAATTTCAATAAAAATAGTTTTTAAAAAAAATGTTTTTAAACAAACAAAACAACTACAACAGAAGTTGGCTTAATTTCTACCGACTTCATTATCATTTTATGCTTTTTCTGAAGTCGGTTAAACTTTTTTTTAGACTATTTTATTTTTCACTTTTAAGTGTCTTCAGATTTGCGACTCGAAAAATACTGCAAAGCAATTTCAACAGTGAACTCTGCAGATAGGAAACAGAATTGTCCAAATCCAGCAACATATTACGAAATTTATAACGGTTGCCCGTTAATACCCTCACGCCAACGCCAACGTACTATATACGGCGAGAGGGAATCACCAAAATCCGGGAATGCATTACAAAGTAATGGGACAACATAATCAAAATTGTTCTACGCCAACGGCGCTTGATGTCATCTTTCTTCCCATTCTCGCCCTTAGCCAACATTTTTTTATGATACAAATGAAAACTCCATTCAGGAATAAACGAATAATCCACTCTTTCACCACCCCCACTCCCCCGTAAAATTATTGACATGCTTCCAATGGGGGAACCATTTCTGTACATCAAAATTTAGAATCATCCAAATGGGTCCACACGCTAAGAAATTAGCCTAACGCTAATCCACCCCACCTAAAGTCAAAATTTTTTCTAATAGTAGAAATGGAGGATCATTTTTTAGCGGGAGAGGTGAAAATGTTCCATAAGAATCCGGACAGCCCGTACCCTCTGGTAGTGAGAGATTCTTAATCACTAAAAAACCTCTCCGGGGGGATTAGCCGAAACAGACCCCCTAAGAGCGAGTCCCTTTTCGTCCCCTCCAAATCACCCAACTCCTGCTGTCACCCCTAACCTGGATTCCCTGGATCACTGCTGATATCTTAGTCTGTATGCAGAATGCATGTTGTCCCACCCATGAAGATTTGCGGCCAAGTTTTGGTGCCTTCGTCATTGCTGAGCTCGACTGTCTTGACTCTACCAGAAGGTTTCTCCAGCTGTTCTCAATTAACCGACTCGAATTTAACAAAGGCCATTATAAGTCCACAGTTCAATATATTCCCTGCTTTCTTGACAATCTCCGCAACCACCGTCGGATGCTAGGTTGGCAGACTGATTCCCTCTGTGGTTTCGTACCCATATCTGCATCCGACACACTCTTCAATTGGATGTGTCTTTGATGCACTGATTTAGGTTTCTCATCTTCTTTGTTATGATATCCTTGTCCGCGGGTTGTCCCTAAACAATTCCGGAACATTCTTTTAATCTTTAACAGTGGTCCACCCTCAAGTTAGCTCCTTCCAAAAGGTTGGTCAGCTTCTTGATGGTTTCGCATTCCCAGAACTTATATTGCTGGTTAACACGACTCAGTGTTATTAGACCATCCTTCAGGGTCACCGAATTTACTCTTATATCCACGGCGTTTACAGTAATTGAAGGGAGTCTATAGCATGCAATAGGGCCTCCTTAAAAGTTCCTAGTTGAGCCGGCTTAGGGCTTCACGATACTCGAGATAATTCTCGCTGCCGGTATCGGTCTCGACACGATACCGAGACCGGCAGCGAGACCAATATCATTGGTAACAGTGCGATACCGAGAGCGAGATTGAGGTGACGAGAGTGGACGAGATATTAGTTTTTATCATTTTATTGTGGAAAATTTTTTTTAAGTTGTTTCAGCTTTATGTCGCTCCGAAAAATTTCAATTGTGTGATTTATGGGGCATATAAGTATACACTGCTCTCCTCAATCGCTTATTTCTACATTATTTCCCTCTTTAGATATTTGCGCTTTATCCCCAATAGCAAACAAGAGCCTTTGCTACCTTATTTTGGCAATGGGAATTTGAAGAAAATGCATAAATACATAGATATATCACTTGTCCTCGCTCTCCGTTATCCTACCGAAATACCCTTTTTTTATCTTGCCGAGAGCGAGATCACACCGAGACTGGCCTTTATCTCGCCGAGATTACGACGAGAGCGAGATCGTCTTCACCTTGACGAGACCAAGACCGACATCTTCCAAAGTCTCGGTCTTGTCTGGGTGCCGTGAAGCCCTAAGCCGGCTCTATCACCCATCACTTCCCGCGTCCATGACCCCCAGATGCAGGCCATTCTCCGCCACCAGGGTAAAGGCTGCCGTCCGCCGCTGTTCCCGGCTGCCGTCGCTTCCTGGGGCACTTTTGTCTTCCGTACTCCCGCAGGCATCTTACCCTTAGCCTGGAAGGGTCTGGTCTTTTGGTTAGGGTTATGAGTTCTCTCCTACACAAAGATGTTCTCTTGTGGGCTTGTGGTAGAAATTTTGATGGCCACTCTGCTGCTCTGACACCTCAAAAAATTGCGACGATGGATCCATCTGATCTATACAAGGCCAAACCCAAAGAAAAACCTATGGCCTGGTAAGTCCATAAAAGACAAAAAAGTGCTTTCTCAGAACTTGGAATATTTTCCATATATTCGGTTCCCAAGTCACGTAACGTTGTCATGCCAAGTCGAAATTAAGTTAATTTTTTAAGAAGAGAATAGAAATGGAAAAGTCAGTCGTTATTAAATTAAATTATGGTAAGGCCTAATAAAATTTATTATCAAATAAATTGCTAGTGTTATCAAGTGAGATCTTTTAACTGAAACCGCGATCTTGGTGATCCTAATTCGAATCCCTCTCGGAAGTGAAGTGCTTTTTTACAAGAGAGGTTAATCAAAATATATATCACGGGCTTGACCATTTTGCACTTTTGGACTTTCGAACCTGTTTCCTGGTTTACAGGACCTCCGAACCGTTTCGCCGTGAACGCATCTTCAGGTGACGCGTCAAGTGAGTGGGATTTGTTGAACCTCTCAGCCATTTGGTTGACCTTCTGACTCTTCCTGACTGACCTTCTGACACGTCCCTTCTTCCGGATTAACTGACGGGCTGAGAGTAAAAGTGACCTTTTTATAAGGTTCGGGCAAAAGCGGCTTAGAAAATGTTCGACGCAAAAACGAATCGCGTGGGATTCCGGGCAAAAACGATTTAACTACAAAAAGTAATGCAAAGTTAATGCAGATAAGTAGTTAAGTCGTTTTTGCCCGGAAATTTTCTACGATTCGTTTTTGCCCGGAATCTCACGCGATTCGTTTTTGCGCGGATCATTTTCTAAGCTACTTTTACCCGAACCTTATAAATAGGTCACTTTTACTCTCAGCCCGTCAACTGTAGCTAGTTCTTTGGATAGCAGGTTTGCATCTTCTACTAGTGCGTGAATATAGCCAACCTGCTAGGGTCTGTCATCAATTTTAAATTTACCCATAATTGTTCCCACGATTTAGGGGAGAAATAAAATGACGTTTGCAGAGATCACCTGATACGTACCCTATTCGACCAGGGGATTGAGCTATTCCTGAGGAGACATCATTTACGACCCAATTACCTCTGGGTACTGCAGAGACTGAAACCACTGCAGAGTCCCTCGGCCTGCTACAACCTTGCATTTAGCGGTTTTTTCCTTCCGCATTAGTTAATTAGTTACGTTCTAGTATACATTGCCCGGTTGCTACCGATTTGAGGTGTCACTAACACTGGAGAGTATCCAGATGAGAATCGTGGTATCCTAGAAGGCTTTCGACTCTTCCGTCCATCCTCCAGTAACCAATGAAAGATCATACTCTGTACGAAAACAAAAGAATCATCCTAATCGGTCCACGCGTTACGAGGTTGCACACCTACATCTCCCCCCAACCCCCGAGTTAGGTAAAAACATCCTCGTAGTTGCAATGAGAGATTATACTATATATAACGAAAAAAGAATCATCCAAATCAGTCTACGCGTTAAGAAATTGGGTCCCGCCACCTCGCACCCCACTCTTGGGGGAAAATACTCTATCTATCAGAAAAAGAGTCATCCAAATCGGTCCACGCGTTATGAAGTTAGTTGTGTATCTGATGAAGTTTTTTTTATAGTTTTAGTAAGGCTGATTGCTTCTTAATAAACAACTTTTGATTGTAGAGGCGTCCTCAATGAGCGTGACATTTATGAGGCCATAAAATCTTTTTATAATTTGCTGTTTTCGTTACTATTTTAAGTCTAATAACTCATGATCTAACCAGTCGATTTCGATTGCCAGGTTCAAATATTCCCGAGGCGACCAATGGTTGTTTTACGGTGACAACAGATAATGATAAAAAGGTCATGGGGGTTGCAGAGAAAATGTCAGTGGTTCGGAATCTACTGGGTTTCATGAAGAGATGTTCAAAGGAGTTCGATGACTCTCAAAAATTTTCTCTATTGTACTTTTGTCAGGCCTATTCTGGAATATGGATCGTCAGTCTCGTCGCCGTTCCATAGGAATAACATCGATGGCATTGAAGCTGTACAGTGGAGGTTCTCTCTTCGCGGCATTCCTTGGAACAACTCCTTTATATAACCAACTTATGTCGATAGACTTAAACTGTTGCATTTGGATACTCTTGAAAACAGATGATGCAACTCGAGGGTTCGAGGGTTTTGATGTATCAGTTCCGGCTCGATCCTTCTTCTTCTGGCTTCTTTAGGTACCTTTTCATCGCACCAATAATGGACTGAGTGAGCCGATCATATTTCTGTTCTGATGGCATTGACTTTCATCTATCGCGAAATCATGTAAGGAGTCAGCTTTGTTGAGGTTACTTTATATTTTTTGAATTTTTTATTTTATAATCATTTGTTATAATTTGGTTGAATAAATAAATAAGACCTTGCAAAATTCTAGAAGTGAGTTTTATTCACAGGTTTCTTGGTAAACTAAGCACAAAAATGTTATTTTTTTACAATTTGTTTTAAGATCGTTTTGTACTAGATCCATTATTTTCGCAATAATTTACTCAAAAGTTGCCTCAAACTAATCAAGTTATGATCGCGATTAAAAATTCATGAAAACAGTGAAAATCATTTTCAAAGAAAAACAAATCATTGCAGGTTTCGTTACAAAGCTGTGCCGTCATCGCTGCCGCCAACTCTAGCAACAGCAACATCATCTTCAATGGCTTTCGTCATCTTTCTAATGTTACAGGTACGAATGAATTACAACCGAACAACCTTCCTTCCTTCCTTCGCAGTACTTCAACAGGCTATCTTACAACATAACATAAAAACCTGAGTACTTTGAAGAACGCAGGTCTTTCATTTGATTCCAATATTTGTGAAATTATTCACTGCAAAAGCTTCGAATTTCAATTGTTCGCATACCTCGATTTCCTGCTGCAGAATAAACTCAGACTGTACCGATGAGAGTATATCCGAAGCAGATGGTTAAGATGAAATCGAACGGAGATTTGAACACAGATGAATGCACGTTAATGCATTCTGGACTGGACATAGGAATACCTTGGGGAATCGCAAAAACCTACGGAGACGATCTTTTGTCCGCTAGAATGGAAAAAAAACTGTCTGTGAGCACCCAAACAAACGAGCATTTCTACATGAGGAAATCTAAAGCGGGTGGATTACCTATGAGACTCCATCCACATTATTCTGCAATGAGAAAAGTCGTTGTTACGCAACCTAATGCGTAATTTCTTAATTACTATATTACACGTTTTTTTTCAGATTTCAGTAATGCGATGTGCTGGAGAACCTTTAGTTAGCTCCACCGAACATAGTCCGAGTAGTCAGCCTAGTAGTGCCGCATCAAGTAGCAGTAGTAAACCCAACGGACTGCAATCATCCTCAACAAAAGTGTACATTCCTGTGACGCAGCCAACCAAAGTTTCAAAAAGAGCAGGAACGTTAGCTGAGGCAAAATTAAAGGTGCGTTTTTTATGTTTTTTGTTTTGGTTAATATTCCACAAGATAAAACAACAATATGGTCCTTAAAAATGCTTTAAAATAACTGCATAAGTTTCAATGTGTTCACTTATTTATATTTATCACTGATCTTCCGTGTAATCCGTCAAACACTGCAGGGATCGTTCGAGTATTTAATCTCGTTGACCTTAAAGAAGTTTAATTTTAAACGAGCTAAATTTATTTGTGCTAAATTGTAATGGAATAAGTTGGCTGAAAAGATCTTGTGAGAGGCTGAACCTACCTGGTTTCAAAGGTTAGAGTTATATGAAATAATTGCCATACATTCCAACTTTAAATTATACCTCTTTAGCGTCAAATACGAGATTCAAACCGCCCAGTAAACAAAATCACGTAAAATCCACGTAGATGCGACGTAGAATTGTTTCGTAACCTACGTCGCAATTACTTTGAATTTTTTACACTTATGTTCTAGGCGTTTTCATATTACTTTACGGGGAATTGTCCCATCAACTCTGATTGGAATACGAGTAGATACACTTTCCATCGACTTTCCACGTAACTGAATTTCGCCGAAAATGTCTTTTTTTGGATATAATTATACCAAAATGTATAAAACAACAAAATACTCACAAGATGAATTCGAAAATATTTAAAATGTTTACTAATTATTACTTTTTTCAATCACAAAATTGATTGGATTAAAACAAAATTGCGTCCATTTTGAAATTGCTGAATAAGGGTACATTTCCACCGGCTTTCCACGGTTACTGAATTTCTGCTGGGCGAATTTAAAAATCGAAAATCTCTTTCTTTTCTGATAATTAATTACTAAAGTATGCTTGCGCATGTCCAGGGAATACAAATGTCCAGTAGGTAATTCTTATTTATTGCGACTGACATATATTTTCACTAATAAACCAGCGTTTTTTTGAAAACCGATAAACAAGTACAAGATTTTACTCTCTAGAATAGAATCTATTAACCTCTATGGAGTAGGGATGGGGGATCGAACTGAAAAAATCGATTCAGTACAGATCGATCTGTAATTTATTTCCGATTTCGTAGATCGATTAATCGCCTTAAAAAGATCGATATCTATAGATCGAACAGATCGATTCAATTAATTAGTACTGTGTCTCTATATGAAAATATAGGGTCAGAAGTAAACCAATTTATTAAATAATAGAAAACAGCCCTTGTAGCTTACAAATCTTGATTAAGCAAAAATGGGTATTTCACAAATATTGCTTATTTAATCGAAAAACAAATGGCGATGGAATTCTTTTTTGTCTTTTTTGAAAGTACATACTAATTCTGTTTCGTCTTTATTAAAGGAACACAACTAAAAATTTACACCCAAAAGTAAGAGGAAAGCACAACTTTTGTGTCGCGCATTTGCAAGCGCAACAATTTTTTTTTGTAATAGCAGAAACATGCCAGGAATATTTTCAAAAAGCGACCCCAAAGCATTTCGATGTCTAATTTCAGAACCTATTCCAGAATATTTTATGAGTATGTACGAAGAATATTCTCGTAAATGGGAAGGTTTCTGGTCTCAGCCCTAAAAATGTATATCTTGGGGACGTTTTTTGAAAATATACTGGGAGTGTTTTATTCTTTCGCTTTAAACGGAAGTCACCGCAAGTAAAAGTTGAAAGTTCAACTTCATCTTCCTCCCTGTCTTCATCTTGCTAAAGGAAAACATGGCCAACGCAGCAAGTTGCCAACGTTAAATTCAAACATATACTATTCAAAAAAGATAATTGTGAAAGATGAGATTTGAGGAGCCTGCTCCTTTCTTCTGTAAATCTTTCAGCGACAATTCTCTACAACCCGACCTTAACTATTTTGCATTCATGGACAAATGCATCATTTACATCTTTTGACCCTGATCCTGAACTAATCGCCGCCAGTATTAATGGGCTTGAGGACGACTTTCACCCAGGTCCAGATGGCATTTCGGCCATCGTTTTGAAAAAGTGTGCCATGCATCTAGTTCAACCCCTTACTTTGCTTTTTCGTCTCTCGGTCACTCAAGGGGTTTTCCCTCAGTTATGGAAAAATTCGTATATTATTCCCATCTTCAAAACACGCTGCAAGAACGATGTGTCCACTACAGACTTATTGCTAAATTGTCATCCATACCTAAACTATTCGAAAAATTGGTCTATGATTCCATGTTTTTCCACTATAAGTCTGTCTTCTCACTCTCCCAGCATGGCTTCCTCAAAGGTAGATCTACAACCACCAACCTTACTAACTTTGTCTCTAAAACACTATGTGTCCTGGAAAACGGTAAAGATGTTGATGTTATCGCCACCGATTTTAGTAAAGCCTTCGACAAGATCTCCCATAACGTTATCTTGTTCAAACTTGATCGCCTAGGCTTCCACCCAGATTCATCTCCTGGATTCGATCCTACCTCAACAACCGTCAGTACAATATTCTTTTCAGTTCATCCATTTCTAACCCTATTGTCGCTCGTTCCGGCGTCCCTCAGGGTAGCCACCTCTGCCCATTGATTTTTATCCTTACAATAAATGATGTTGAATGTGTCATCAAACAGTCAGAGCTGTCCATTTATGCTGATGACATGAAAATAATCAAACATATCTCCTCCACAACCGACTCTCTTCTCCTGCAAAAAAATCTCGATTCATTCACCACATGGTGCATGAAAGACTTTCTAGAGCTCAATGTCTCCAAATGCCAGTCCATCTCTTATTCCCGCAAGCGTCTTACCACCACCCCGAGAGTCTATACGTTAACCGACGTACCAGTCCCTATCGTTACCTCTTTGTGTGACTTAGGAATAATCTGTGATAGTGAACTCAATTTCAGTTCCCACATTGACAGCATAATTAGCAGAGCTAACTCCGCGCTAGGGTTTGTGAAGCGCTGGTCTGGAGAGTTCTCCAATCCTTATGTTTCCAAATCACTCTATATCTCCTTCGTTAGACCTCTCCAGGTATGGTCACCTACACAAACAACTCACATTAATAGGATTGAATCTTTCCAGCGTAGGTTTATTCGCTTCGCTCTACGTGATCTTCCGTGGGTTGACGTTTTAGTTCCCTTTAAGTTCCTGCTCAGGTCTTTCAAGGTTATGTCTTCAAGGCTGATTCAATTTTGTTACGCATGAATGAAAAAATTTTAATTGTAATGTGTCATACACCATTTAACTTATTTCTGTATTAGTCCAAAATTTCTGTAGACAACAAATTGCAATCAAACAAAAAAGCCAATGACATCGACGACAGTAACACTCGCTGATAGTATCGCTATTATTTCCACCAAAAGAGTAATGTCAAGTTCAATGATCTTCAAAAACTCAAGTTTGTCAGCAGTTCATTTAAGTTAGTAATAAAAAATGTTTTTTTTTGCTCTTCCAGAAGACAGCAGCAGCGGCCTCCAAAGAAGAACAACCTCATAACCGTTCGCGTGAGGCGCTCTCCCATGAAGGAAGCGAGCGTGAAGCGGTAAGTAAATTTTCGCAATTTTACTTCTAACGATTGTCCTTCAACGGCTTCTAACGCACAACTACTAACCTTTTCCGTTTTTAATTAATTTTCTCGACTCAGGTGCACGATCGTAAGAAGCAATCGCTCATTCTGTCAAAGATTAATATTTTAGGCCAAGAGTGTGTTGTGTAATGACAGTTGAAGACATCAGGTTAGTTCCTCCCACAGTTTTGCGCCTGTTTAGCGTATCTCACTCTTCAGTTCACCCGAAGCAATTTCGTCGTACTCCGGTGATTTTCAAAGGTAAACAATGGAGGCCTCCCATGAAAACTGTTTCGGTTGTAAGACATACCCATAGACAAGCTCCAAGTATGAATGGTTTTCAGTATTTGGCGTATCTAGAGTTTACTGGGTTAACAGTAGGTGAAAATGGTCGACGGCCACATAAGGCCATTCTACCTTGCTTTTCGATGGTTATTTGCTTGGATGAACAGGCAGAGGAGACTGGCAAAATACACAAATATGTTGATATTACGAAATAGGCGAATTATTTCCTGTTGTTTTAATGAAAGAGAATTTCTTATCACTTTCGTTTTCCACGTGAATATTACATCAGGCTTCTAGCTTCTTGGTCAAACCTAATCAATTGCAATTTTCTGGTGAAGAACTGTTTCATTTGTTTTAACTTTTTTATGATATTTTTCCCCCTTATCTCAGCGAGAACAAAATTTGAACGTTTTTTAATTAACTTTATTTTCAGGTTGTATATTTATCCGAGTCATCTGGTTATGTCCCAATTGCACCCTACCGACCAAATCGTCCAGTTGCACCGTCTGCGTCGGGTTCTATATCTCCAAGCGGAACCGGCGGATATCATACAGGTCCTGACTTAGACACCTGGCGACCAGATCCATGGGATGGATCCTATCATAAAAGACTTCGCTTCAATAGCACTCGCGTACAACGTAACTAATTACATCATTAAATTCAGTTACCTTCATCTAATTATTATTTTTTCTTTTGATGTATTTACAGACATTGAAGCCGAATGCCAAGACGATTACATGAAGATTCGAATTGGATTTAATGGATCATTCACAGGACTATTGTATTCTGCGGGTAAGCTATTACACTTAAAGTGTTTCCATTTTCATTTTTAAATTAATAATTAAGACAACCAATAATGGACTTTATATAGAAAATTAGTGCTCATTAAGCAAAAGAATAGCTCAGAACGCATGGCATAAAGGAATAATGCTTTCAAGACTTTCGTTTGTAGAAAATAAAATATTTGCTCGTCCATAATTTATTTAATCAACAATGTGATTGCACACTAAAACATCATATTAACTTTGCTAAAAAATAAACAAATAAGTGCGCTTTTACAAAACCATGGTGCAAGTGAAACTTGTTTGGCCATAACCCTCAGGCCCGTAGAGACACAATTCGGGCCCGGGGGTACCACATACGGATCCCCGCGAAAGGAATTTCAGGCCAGGGACTAAGCGTTTACGGGCCCATACACAATTGAATGAGTGACTTTCAATTTAAAATCTGTCTAGTATAATACACTTATTAGATCTTGAAACATTTTTTTATATATATAATTAAAATGGAAAAAATTTTCTGTTGCTGACTTAGATGACGGGGCCCCTTTTGAGAGCCCGGCCCGGGGGTTACCCCCTTCGCCCCCCTCCCTCTCGGCGGCCCTGATAACCCTATAAAAGCTTTTTACCCGAAATCGCCGATAGTATATAATTTGGTCTTCGTGATGTTGGCTTTTGGTTTGCGACGCACACATTGGCGCTAAGAGCTGAAAACCCCTGGGAGAGCGTAAAAATATAATGAATAAATTATGCAGAAAAGTTGGCTCCCGACGACGGAGTTGAGCTTTACTAAAACAACCGAGCAAACTTTGGTAACGTACTCCGATCTATTTGTTTATTTATTTACACCAACGCTGATTACTAAGAAACCGAAAAAAAAAAATAAAAAAATAAAACAAAATATAAAGACCATTAAAGTGAGAAAGAACAAAAAAAGTTAATCAGTTTTACAAATCGATAAAATTTCAATTTCAAATTTATTAGATTAGGTTAGAGTGGCGGCCTAAAAAGGCACACTTAGCCCAAGGAGGCCCATTATGATACCACAGTTGAGGTTGCATTTTAGACCCCATATAAACCCTTAGAAAAGAAGAGATTCCACCTATAACTCTCTGTGGATCGAGCCATTTCCCTGTCTGCAGTGGAATCTAGTTCTCGAGGAGTAAGTATAAATATTAGCTAGGGCGAAAGGGTTCAGCCTTTACAGCTCCTGATAAATCGAATTAGGTCCCTGACGTCAGTGGAGCCTAGTTCCGTTAGCTCTTCAAAAAAGGGGGAGTGCAAAAACCGGTTCGAACGGTTGACTAGGGCCGGGCAGTTACAGAGGAGGTGGAGTATAGTTTCCTCTTCCCCATCGTCATGGCAACTCCTACAGAAGTCGTTTGAAGGTGCGCCGAGTCTTTCGGCGTGTCTATCTATGAGACAGTGGCACGTAATAACGTCCACGGTAATGCTAATTAATTTGCGTCCAAATTTATTAAGAAAATTAATAAAACAATGGAGAGAGAAGTACGCCACCGAACTAACATCTCCCACTCACCGGAGTTGGCTGAACTGGTTACCGGTACCAAACTCTGGGATTAAGTCACCAGGACTTGATGGTATAATTCCTGCCGAGCTTCAATGTAACCTCGATCTGCTACTACACTGGTTGATGGCACTGAACGAGTGCTGCCTTAACTTGGTCCACATCCCTGGGCTGTAGAAAACCTGTTACAGTAACGTTTATTCCCAAGGCGGGTAAATGCTCGTATACAACCCCTAAAGACTTCAGACCTTTCAGTTGATCTTTTTTTCTCCTCAAGACGTTAGAGAGCTTATTTGATATACATCTACTTCCAATATCTCACAGCACCGACTTTCGGTGTCTCAACAAGCGTACTGCAAAAAGACGTCTGTTGCAACTACACTACATTCTCTGGTACGCATTATAGAAAAATCTCCAGAATGCAAGGAATTCACTATAGTGGCCTTCATTGATATTGGGGGAGCTTTAATAAGGTCAAGCCGGGAGCTGTTACAGAGGACTCGCTTTTCCAATATTGTCCCGCTGATTAGTCAGATGCTTCATAGCGCAAATATCAGCACTAGACTTTGAAAAGCTCATGATACTAGGGTTGCGAGTATAGGCACACCACAAGGGGAACGATATCGGTATAGCTTTCTCCGCAAAGTACTTGTCGGTGTTCAAGGATCTCATACAAAATGTTCTCTGAAATGCGGGTCGACCCTAAAAGACCTTGCTAGTAATTTTTACTAGGAAATATAGGACTCCTCATTCTAATCCTCCGTCATTAACCCTGGAACGCTAACCATGAGTAAAATTTACTCACTGGCTACTTTTTGTGCGCATGTTTTTCAGGGCATATGACCAAGGCGAAGGGGGTAAACTCCCCAGGCCCGGGCTTTCAAAAGGGGCCCCATCATCTAAGTCATGAACAGAACATTTTTTCCATTTCAATTATTATAACTTTTTCAATTCAAAATTGGTTGTACGAAAAAATTTCGGGTTCGCTCCGGTCTGATATGTTACCCTAAGTTTTTTGGTGAAACACTTAGTCACTTCGACGACCGCAAGTTCTTTCCAATTTAAACTTGCCTATTTAGTTTTAATTATATTTTTACTACCTAGAAGATACCTGATTGGATTTTTATTCTATTTTTTTTTTCAGGATACGCTTATGACCCAGACTGTATGTACATCAACGGATCTGGCCGAGATTACTACGAATTCTTCATTCAACTAAACCGTTGTGGAACATTGGGTAAAAATGCTTTGCACGATGATAACCGAAAAAATCCGACGGTAACAAATTTGTATTACTTTTTCTTTATATAATTGCAAATTCTTCTAGAAGAATTTTATGTGGAATACAATCACCGTCCAGTACAATCCTTTAATAGAAGAGGAATTCGACGAGCACTTTAAAGTGACCTGCGAATATGGTTACGACTTCTGGAAAACAGTCACATTTCCATTTTTAGATGTCGAGTAAGAGCTTTTAATTAGAAAAAATAACTTTGTATTAACGGAAACGTTTATTTTAGAGTCGCCACTGGAAATCCAGTGGTGTTCACGTTAAGCCCCCCTGAATGTTATATGGAAATAAGAAATGGTTATGGACTTGCTGGACAGCGCGTTGTTGGTCCAGTAAGAGTTGGTGATCCTTTAACTCTCATCATATACATGAGGAGCAAGTATGGTAAGTTTGATTTTGTTTTTTATAGCCGTTCATGATATAAACATTTTCGTCGTAGATGGTTTCGATATTGTTGTAAATGATTGTTATGCCCACAATGGAGCCACGAAACGAATTCAGCTTATTGACGAATATGGCTGTCCAGTGGATGATAAATTAATTTCAAGATTTCGTGGAACGTGGTCTGACACAGGAGTCTATGAAACGCAAGTCTACGCGTACATGAAGACATTTAGATTTACAGGATCTCCTGCTTTGTATATAGAGTGTGACGTAAGAATGTGCCATGGAAGATGTCCGGTAATATGAATATTTTTAATAATTTCAAAGAACCTTCATTTCTTAATGTTAATTTGAAGAGTCAACCTTGTCATTGGAGGAATCTAAAAGTGAAGCGAGAAATATCTAACGATTCGTTATCGGATAGTATAAAAAAGGAAAAAGAAGAAAAAGAAGTGTCGCTCTCCGAAAATATAAATCTGTTTCAATCTTTAAGAGTGCTGCAGGAAGGTGAAGGCGAAGAGGAAGAAGTTACTCACATACCAACAGGTAAATTGGAAAATTATACACTTTTTTCATAGATAATATACAAAACAATACAAATGTATAGCAATGTTAACAGAAATTCATAATTCAATTCAAGTTACCCCTATTGATCTCCATTGCCAATGGTTTACGTACAATATTCGGACGCTTATATTCCAGCTATAGGGCTAGTATATGGAAGCGTTTTAAAACCAGAGCTGTAAAGTAATCATTCTTTGTGGAATTGATTCCAACCTAATTCCCATTCCTTTGAATTAACATTTTTAAATTCCATTACTTTTCAATTAGGAATGGAATAAACAATGGAATTAATATTACAAGTAATGATGTATGTAATTGGAATTCCTTATATATTCCACCGAGATTGGCAAAGGAATGAAAGGTAATTGAAAATGAATAACTTATAACTTCGGTGACAACATTGAGAGAACACTTCCAAAAAATGTGATGCAGCAAACACATTTTTTATAAAATGAAAGTAACTCTATTTCTTTACTTTTATAAAGTGTTTACGCATATCATGGTCATCACTGTATGAAACTTAAGAAATATACAAATTGTTACTGTCAATTTAGAGAAAAGATGAATTCGTTTTGGAGAATCGAAGTTGTGTCCGCTTAATTTTGACACACTTGTCGCATCTTGCACATATTTTTCTGAAACAAAATTAGTCATTCGTTTCGATTAAATTGTTGCAATTTTTTATTTATTTATTTTTATTTATTTTTATTTGATTTCATATGGAAAACATATCCATCTTTGAATCAATTAGAATGGAGATCTAATATTCCATTGCCGTCTTCTGGTCCTGTAGAAAGACTCGTTAACACTCCCAGAAGACAAACTCTGTCAGATAATTTGTGTGAACAATTGGTTTTGATGAAAGCAAATACAAGTTTTTTTGTAAATTTTGTTAAAAAACTATAAAAAATAAATGAAGCAGTTTTTGACGATCCCCCCACCCCCTTGTAATGTGCCCTGTGTGCCCCTTTCATAGAAGAGGAATTTAAAAAGAATTAGGTAATTAAAATCTGGTTTTAAATCATGAATAATTCATTTTCAATTACTTTTCATTCCTTTGAAAATCTCGGTGGAATATATTAGGAATTCCAGTTACGTACATCATTACTTGGAATATTAATTCCATTGTTAATTCCATACCTAATGGAAAAGTAATGGAATTAAAAAATGTTAATTCCAAAGAATGGAATTGGAATGGGAATGGGTAATGAAGTTTACAGCTCTGTTTAAAACATTTACATGCTTCTGCAAATTATGATATTCTACGAAATTCTATAAACAAGCAGCAAAATTGAAGTCTAATTTGTCTAAAAGAAAACTATGTTAAAAACTAACGAATATTGTTATTGGTAAATTGATTTGTCACACAGCGATGATTGATCAGGATGAACTAAATGAAAGATTTACATCTGCTTCGACGAGTGTGGGAAACACTGCACTTGATTCTTTCTCGACGAATAAATTTTAATGAGAGTTTTGATAATGAACTATATCGGTCAGCAAAACTTTTTATGTAATTTTTATCTATATTTACACTTCACTTTGGACTATTTTTTTTCTTTATTTATTTAAAATTGTTTTTAACCGACTTCCCAAAAAAAAAAGGTTCTAAGTTCGACACATATTTTTTTATTTTTATTTATGTAACTTTGGAACGCGTGGACCGATTTTGATGATTCTTTTGTCGTTGTAAAGAGTACGTTCACCAATTGGTACCATGTAAAAAAAATTTTGGTGGGGTAGGGGTGGGGGTGGGGGTGGATGTGAAACCTAACTTCATAACACGTGGACCGTTTTGGATGATTCTTCTTTTGATGTGTAGAATATGTTGCCCCATTGGAACCACGACAAAAATTTATGCGATGGGATGGAGTGGGAAGGGGTCGTTACCCAACATCTTAACGCATAGATCTATTTGGATGACTCTTTTTTGTTGTATACACTGCTACTATAAGGAAAAATGTTGCCCAAGGGTTGTGGTGGGGGTAGTCCAACTTTGTAACGTGTGTGTTTAGATGATTCTGAATGCATTGTGTCATTTGTGTCATGACAAAAACTTAGGCTTACGGTGAGAGTTGAAGGAGGGGCGGCGACTAGTTTCTTAAGGCGTAGAACTATTTCGAAGATCTTGATTCTATTGTACAGAATACGCTTCCTGATTAGTATATGGAGTGATAAAAATTTTGTACATAGAGTGACTGCGATGATTCGGTCATTTTGATCGATCACTCAACGCGCGCTGTCGGTCAACACGCCGACTGAGGAGCATCTCGGGTAAAATCTTCACAGCTGGGACAGTAAGGTGGGCCATTAATTCCTTTAAAGCCTACAAATCTTCCGGTGATGACGGCATAGATGATCTGTTGCCAACACTCATCAAAATTTTTAGGGCTAGCTATCAACTCAGCTTTATCCGCAATCTATGGAGAGAGGTAACTGTAGCCTTTATACCCAAGGGTGGGGGGCGACCAGTGGCTCGACCCAAGGCATATTGTCCGATCAGCCTATCCTCCTTCCTTCTTAAGTCATTATATACAAAGTTGAGGGGAAAAGTGAGCTAAGTTGGTGATTTTTTTTAAGGGTTTTATGCAAATCTTATTAGAAAAAATGCGAAAGACAATTTGTTGGTAGTACTATCGAAGGAAAAAAAAACAAGTTGAATTAAAAAAAAATATTAAAAATTGTCGGAGTTATGGCCCCTCCCCCGAAGCGCGTTTTTTTTGCAGAGGCTTGCGGTGAACACTCTCCAAGGCGAACCGCTTAACTGAAATCAAAAGAGTAAAAAAATTATTGAAGAAATATGTAATGTGGTGTACTTGAACGGTTCGGTTTCGGAAACAAATTTTTTTTCCAATAAAAAAACCATGTTGACAAAAAATACGATTTTTGAGGTGTTCAAAATTCTAAACAAAAATTAATTGCAAACAATCGAAAATTTTTAGATGAAAAAGGAACCGTTCAAGTACACGAGATTGTAAATATGAACAATTTAAAAAAAAAAAAATTATGAAAATCGGTTGAAAAGTTTCTGAGATATCACGTTCACCGCAACGTTTTTTTTCAAAAAACTCTATTCCGAGATCATCGCGTTTAAAGTTTTTGGACACCGCTCGCCAAGTGCTTATGGATGGAACTAGCGCGCTGCGAACGGCTGTCATTTGAAATTTAGTGCTCCGATCTGGATGAAATTTCACACAGATATTTTCGAATATGTACTTTCAGAATATGCAGTCAAAAAATTTTCGATTTTTTGAGCCCCAACTTTGTATATAACCCCTTAAGTCAATGGAGAAAATTATTGACCAACACATCAAGTAAGGTACTCTCAAAGAGACAAAGTAGGAAAACCAACCTTAAGACCACTACACAGTCTAGTTGAAAAACTCGAAGATGCTGTCAATGGTAGGGGTGTTGCCCTTGGTGCTTTCCTTGATATTGAAGGTACTTTTGAAAACACGTCGTTCCCATCCATTGAGGGAGTGTCCATTGACAGAGTTATTGATATGCCGATGGTCCGGTAGATTGGGGCAATGATGAGTAACCAAACATCACGGCGAGGCTGGGGGACAAACCGGTAACAGTAACCACCATAAGCTGTCCTCAGGGTGACTTCTTTCCCCACTGCTGTGGTCACTTGTTAACGATTATCTCTTGGCTAAACTGACTGATGCTGGCTACGAATGCCAGGGCTACACAGATGACCTGGTTATTATCATCATGAGGAAGCAGGACAGGACTTTATCAGTAAGACTGCAAAATGCTCTCAATATGGTACAATCCTGGTGTGCTAGGGAACGGCTCAAAGTCAACCCAAGCAAAACAACCATTGTACCTTTCACAAGAAAAAGGAAGCTAAGGTTAGTGGCTCCTACTCTTGAAGGAACACGGATAGAATTCACAAGTGCGGTCAAATATCTAGGAGTGATGCTAGATCAAAGACACACATGAAATCCTCCACACATTAGAGTCACGGTAAAGGCTATGACTGCCCTATGGTCCTGTCGAAGACTCTTTGGCAAAACTTGGGGTCTAAGGCCTAAAATGGCCCTTTGGGCATATGAAACAATTATAAGACCCGTGGTGACCTACGCAACTCTTGCGTGGTGGCCAAAAACAACAAAAAAAACAAAAGACAGCGCAGTCCACACTGCAAAAAGTGCAGAGGTCAGCATGTCTAGGAGTTACAGGTACCATGCGCACATTCCCCACGGCAGCTATGGAGGCTCTATTAGACCTCCCTCCTTAACACCTACACCTAAAGAAGGAGGCTGCGTCAAGCGCTATAAGGCTGCTTGGCACCAATCTCTTCTCTGCAGGTGATCTGACTGGTCACAGGAAAATTTTTGAAGAATTCAAGGATTCGTCTGGGTCTCTCTCACTGCTCTCGAAGAACTGGCTCAGAGCAACAGCATTGGTAGCGACAGGGCATTGATGGCAATGAGAAGGCGGATCACCTGGCAAAAAAAGGTGCGAATTCTCAGTTTATTGGACGCCAGCTATTCTGTGGCTACTCGACAAGCTGACTAGCAATGCGTATCAGGTCATGGGAGGACGACGAACGCAAGCACTCACACTGGACAAATATTCAAGGCTTAAGACAAGCAAAGAGGTTCACAGCCTATTCAAAACGGAAATGCTGCTCTCAGTTAGCAGACCAGATTTAAGGCTGATAATAGAACTTCTAACTGGTCACTGCCCCTTGGGCTACCACCTAAAAAAGTTGGGGCTAGCTGAAGATGACACCTGTCGCTTCTGTTTGAAAGAGGAGGAGACAGTGGAATACATTCTCTGTCACTGTGAGGCCCTCGGCCGTATCAGGCTCAGGCTTCTTGGTGGCGCTTTCCCACCACCACTAGATATAGCTAAGGCAGCCCCAAAGATATTTTAGGTCTATGTAATTAGGGACTAAAGCTTAAATCAGTACCTGGATCAAGTCACAAAAGATCATCTTGGTCAAAGTGACTTAAGGATGTTGTGAGTCTTTGATCTACTCCTAATAATAATAATAATAATCTCATTTTGAATTACTTTGAGCTATTTTAAATTATTTCTATACCAAAATTGGTAAATTGTCTAATAGACAGGGTTTAGAAGCTCTTTAAGTTAAAGTAAGTGACTTTATAATTTTAGAAGAGACCTAGAGATAATAAAGGGACAAAATTGACCTACAGACTATAAATAGAATTTAAAAAAAAGCGTGTGGGTCTTATTACTAAATACGATTCGATTGCAATCGATCGTAAATATAGGAAATTTAGAATTGAATGGGCATAGAGTTCGTAACTCGCGAAAGTATCTCTTTTTAATCTCATTTAATTCTAAATTTTCGATCGATTGCAATCAAATCGTATTCGGTGGTAAGGCCCCTTTTATTATTATCTTAAAATTAATTAAACTTTATTATATTTTTCAGCTCCTCATATAACGTCGGAAACCTGCATAAAAACTACAGTGCTATCTGCTCTGTCAGCAACATTTTCAATAATTCTTTGTCTATTGTCAGCATCCCTGATGGTTACGTGTGCAAAGTTACGATATCGAAAAAAGGATCGAAGTCTTTATGACTCCTACATCAATCACAAAGGTCAAATCGACTAAGATGAAGTCCTACTTACCTTGAATCACCTTAAAAAGTCAACGGGAATTAACTATAAGCAAAAGCATAACCTGACTGACATAATTTATTTATAATTTTAGTTCCATATGATAACTTAGTCGAACAGTATTCCCATTTAAGTACTAATTTTAACGTATGTATATAAGTAAGCTAATTAGTAAGGATTGAATTACGTGTACTTAATTTCATCAAAAAATAGCAATCAATATAGTTATAGTAGGAAGTCTTGTGCATTTATATGAATCACACACACATATACATACGATAAGCTAGCCAAATAGTGACGATTACTAAATTGATGAAGTTTTGGTGGAGGTGAATTCGAAATGATTAAGAAAAACATCATTTAAGAATACACAAGCAGGTTCGAAGCCTAGATCGAAAATACACTTCTAAGTTGATTTTGTAAATAGATAGAAGCATTTTAAATGCCCAATAGTCCAACGATTAAATAAATTTTACCACAAAAACTCTTTGTTTCTCTTTAGCTTCCAAACACTCGGGGCAAGATAAATTTTGTTGAAATTTATCAGCACTTCTTGCTTTTTCTGTTTTTCCAACTTGGCTTTGTTGCTCATAATTTTTGCATAAAATTTAAAAGTTGCGTAATACGCGATTTCAACCAAACTGAGTACAGATCCTCCCAAGCACAGGCCAAATATTCCTCCAAAAGAAGCTGAAATTATAATATTTTCAAACACCCTGTATAATATATATTTTATGTGATTACCTAGTAAATCATCCCATGTCATAAATATACCTCGACGATATTTAATGCAAGATAGATCCTTGAAATAAACCTTAATCAGGGTTGTATTGGTGATGTCTGTGTCGTTACTGAAATGTACAACCAATGTAAAGTATATCGCAGGTGAAAATAAATATTTCTACAATGACAATTTTCGCTTGAAATGTTGAAATTATTAAAAATACTACTTTCTATGTCACGCCGTTTTACTATTTAATAATATAAAAAGAAATCTGGCCAGGTGCGAGTCAGACTTGCGCACAGAGGTTGCCGTACATTGAAAGGTTGCTCATTCCTAAAAAGCTGCGCTAGTTAGAGACATCGTTTTATTTTTCCTATAATATTTACATAAACCTCAAACCAAAATAAATAATTTTTATTTCTCATCTACTAACTGCGATTTTGATGTGATAGCTTTATCTGAGACGTCGTTACACCAGGGTATTTCGGACGCAGAACTGTTTAATGGCTCTTATCAGTTTTTCCGTAGGGATAGGAATGCCTATCCCTAGGGAAAACCTAATCTCTCTAACTCAGAATCAGTTGACCTATTCGCCAGAATATAACAATATATTGAGGCGAATGAGGCTCCCACACCAACATGCAAAAAAAAACAGTAATTAACACACTAAAATGAGCCCACACACAACAATCAGAGGTGCATAGACAACAGAGATCGTTAAAGCAATCCTTGGTAAGAGTCAGGTCAAAAAGAGGACACATATTCACGACTCTATACATGCATTCTATAATAATAATAATAGTGTTTCCATTCAAATACAGAAGGATCAAAATGCAAAACAAACAAAAACGAGAAATTAAAACTAAAACCAGTGCGAGCAGAAGAATGAATTGCAAATTGTAGATGCTCCTTTTAAGTGTCACTTTGTCCACACTTGTATCCAAAACGTCTCCAATATCATTAGCAGACCTACACATGCGGTTAATAGGCTCGAACATGCCGTAATTAGTGCGAGAAAATGCAATCTGTAAAGGTGATCGATTGCGTAGGGAATAGGGCACTTCTCTAAGCAATACTTTGGAAGCTACTTCAGCACTGCCAAGCTTTCCCTGCAGAAGCTGATGCAAAAATATCAAATCAGCAACCCAACGTCGCTTCTTGAGTGTAACAAGTTGCAGTAGCCCTAAGCGCTCCTTATAAGGTGGTAGAATAAGAGGGTCATTCCAAGGCAAAGAAGGCAGGGCCGATCGCACAAATCTGCGCTGGACGGACTCGATACGTTCAATGTGGGATGCGTAAAACGGGGTTCAAACAGGGGTCTAACCAGGGTCGTATAAAGATGGAGTCTTATTTAAGGGCTTGGAAATTCCTTGGACCATCGAAGAATAAATCCCAGCATAGAGTTTGCTCTAACAACGACGTTATTAATATGGGAGATGAAGTTCAATTTAACATCAAGATACACTCCCCAGTCCCTCACCCCTTCCACCCGTTTTATACCAGTCCCCTCAAACATGTACTGAAAAGTACGCAAGCTGCGAGATCTCGAGAAGGACATAACCAGACATTTCTCAATGTTCAGCTTAAAATTGTTGTTACAGCACCACTCATAAAATCTCACATTCAGCATTAGATTTGATTGGGAGAAAAATCTTAATAACGTCAGCATATATAAGAATGTTATATCTTTGAAGCAAATACGAAATATCATCAATAGATAAGATGAATGGCAACCTGCAGATGAGTGCCTTGGGGAACGCCAGAATGAGCCACAAAATCATCAGAGAGTGCACTACGAAAACGTACTCTATCAGTCCTATTAGATAAATATGACTTAATCCAAGCAATAAGCAGGGCGGGAAACCCAACTTAGCCAATTTAAAAGCAATGATAGAGTGAGACAGCTTATCAAAGGCCTAAAATCAGTGTAAATACAGTGAGTTTGGCAACTATCTATGAATACGCCCATAGCGCAAGAAACAAACTCAACCAAGTTTGAAACCGTGGACCTACCACGCTGCCGAGAGGAGAATAAGCATATGCGCACTTCGAATAATTGGGATTGAATTAAATGGCCCCTCGAAAGAGACTTCCTGAATATTAGTAGCAAAAGCCATAATAACACATTTCTTTATGACTGCAGCAGAAACCCCGTCAGGACCACTAGAGGAGTCAGTTGGAAGTGCAGTAATATGCTTCAACAAGATCTCCTCCGTGATAGATGGAACTGATACAATGGGTAAAATTCGACTACATATTTATGTGCGAAAAGTTTCCACTATCCGGGATGAAATCAGATGATTCAAATGCACCCTTAAAAGATTCAGCAAATAATATTAGAATCATTGCTGGAGATCTCCCCGAATTCCATAGTCGATGAATAGTTATCAACCTTTTTCTTCCATTTGACATACTCGAAAAATGCACGGGTGTCAGAGCATAATTTGCTCTTTAAACTGTGGTATTCTTCATAGAGAGAACGAGAACGGCTTGTAAAATGTTCATGGCAATTACTAAATTCTTGCCAGGATTCGACACACGAAGGTACTTTTTCCAAAGTCTATTCTTCCTATTCCTAAGAGTCTTCAATTCTCTGTCAAAGCAGGGTGGAGCGGAGTCTCTATGTCTAACCCGAATTAAGGGAACAAACCTTCTAAAAGCTTCATACAAAACGTCGTAGAAACCTGATATGTTTTTGTCGATATCGTCAGCATAGAAACAAGTGTGAAAGTCTATCTCATCAAGATAATCACTCAGAGCCTCAAAATCGACCGCTCTAAAGTTAAAATGATATTGGCTATCGACACGTCCGACAGACAATGAAAAGCGAAAAGCAATGAGGGGTGAAACACGTCAAGATTTGTCAAGGAAAGGAGGCTGGGTTCAACAAAAGTGATCGTGAAGTTCATGGAGAACACCAAATCAAGCTGTCTTCTCATATTATTACTCACATTGTTGATTTGGCAATGTCCTAAGCTAGCCAAGGTGTCGAGGAATAACGATTGTCCTTCAGTCAAGTCATGGGGAAGAAAGCTATCGTCATCATCATCCGCTACCCATCGTACATTGGGTGGTGTTCAAGTCCCCCACCAGGATAATTTCATCCATAGAACCCAATCGATCATAGATGTAGTTAATATGCTTAATGAGAATATCATACTGACTCCGACCATTACTATCAACGACATTAGACGCATCAGGAAGTATATAACAACAAATCAAGAAGGGGTTGCTCGAATCTAAGTCACTTTTGCTCGGACCTTGTAGATAGGTAATTTTTACTCTTAGCCTATCACATATAGCTCCGCACTTAACATAGCATTACCATATATTCGCTTGCACTTCTTCCTATCTCCGTGCTATATCTCGGAAACGGTTGGTCGCACAAAAAAATAAATTGTAGAGAATTTTATGATCGATAGGTTTTATGATGACCTCTGAAGGCATATGATGCATAAGGAACGAGATATTTACAAAAACCAATTTTGGTGACCTTTGACCTTTAATATCTTTAAAATCATGAAATTATATTGGACTGTTGAGCGAAGGCTTATACAAATATTAAGCTTACTCTCTCTCTCATTCCGAGGTTGGATCTCTATTTGACTGGACTAAATTCAAATTCATATTATGACACTGATTTGGATGTGACACTGAATGGATGTGCCCAAAACCTAGGGGACCAACTTCGATGCGTTACCATGGTTTTGGTCTTCACTAACTAAAACCCCGAAGTGTGTTCATTTGTCATGTTTAAATGATCACCGTAAATCAGGAGACATATAATTAAAAAACTAAATTATTATAAAAGTAAAAGTAAAAAATAAGACTCACCCATTCTCACCAGCTTCGAATGTGTTAAAGCCAGAACGCAGATTTGTGCCTGTAACGGGACCGTGCATACCCGTGTGGCTGGTGTAATTTTCAAATTGTGGGCCTATAGCGGGAGCGTACATAATACTACCGGGCGTATTTGTTCGCTATGCGTGCTTGCTCGGCGTATTCACGTATATACTTGTACTTGTTTTGGGCGTGAATATACCAACTTTATTACGGGTCTTATAATCGCAAGGATACGGACCAGGGTACATCTCACTAATTCAGTGCTATGTGCCGATTGAGCAAGCCGATATAAAAGTTAAAAGAGGCCTTCTACTAAATCCTTGGCGACACCTTTAATAAAGTTCTAAAGGTGATATCAAAATAATTATAGGGGATCTCTACGTGAAGAAGAAGTCATTTAAGATCGTGGGAAAGAATGACAATCTGTTCAATTACTTTACTGTTTCGAAAAGCTGAATAAAGTGTCTTATCGAATTCAGATACTGACGCAACGCTTTTTACAGTTAAGTTTTACTTATTCACGGCAGTAGTACGCATATTCCACCACATTGCCCCAAAAAGCTCATGCACTGCTTCATAACACCGACGACCCCATTAACCAAAAGTGCGAAAGGGCGAGGTATGGCACAGAACACATGGAACGTTTAGAAAGCGGAAGACGGCCATGGATTACTGACATCACATTGTCTAAAATACAAGAACAGAAGCAGATTAATTCTGTTACCGAATTCTGTAGAAAGGCGGCCAAAGAACTGTAAGACGTGACAAGCACAACTACTCAACGCGATAGCAGAAAAGGTATATATATATAGGTGTCACAGTGCAGATCTATATAAGGTTGCCAAGAAACTGGGAGGAATCCTGAATCCTGAATCCTGGATCCCTTTCTGTTACGGAGGAGCACCAACTGTAGAAAATATTTAGTTGAAGACCTAAACCACAAATTTAGACCGCCTATTCATCCGAATCTCCGTTGGATTGGCGGGCGCAATAAAGGCAGTGAACCTCGGCAAGGCCCTAGGGCTATATTCTTCTTCCCGTAATCCAGGGATGTATATTTAAACTTGGGAGGCTGCGTTTCCCCCTGTTCTTCACGACTGGACTTCTTCCTATCTAAGAATGTTCTCTACCTCAAGAATGTTCAGGGCTTCATCTGGTGTACCACAAGGCAGTCATCTGGGCCTTCTACTATTCGTTCTTGCTATTAACGACATTGTCTATCTGATCTCGTACTCTTATGTTCTAATATACGCTGATGACATGAATTTCTTCTCTTATGTTAAGGATGATGGTGACGCCGCCCTTATTCAAAAGGACTTAGATACGTTTCTGGAGCAGTGCAAGCATAATGGCTTACACCTCAATTTTGAGATATGATAGGCTATGACCTTTTCCAGGAGCCCTAATCCACAAGTTTTGGATTACAAGTTTGCGGGGAATGGTCTCTATCGTTTACTGTCCGTAATTGACTTTGGGGTAAAACTTGAAAGGAAACTTCACTGTACTCTGCATATTAACTATATCGTGTCTAGAGGCAGTTTAATCTTAGGCTCTGTAAAGCGTTGGTCTATAGAGTTCTCGGATATACCAACATTGATTCATTTGTACTGCTCCTTAATTAGACCTTGTATTCTAGAGTACGTATCTCAGGTCTGGTCGCCCTATTACGTGTTCATTCCAAGCGTATCGAATTGGTGCAGCGTAATTTTCTTAGATTTGCGGTAAGAGGGCTCCCTGAGGACGATCCGCTTAGACTCCCGCCCTACACCGACCACCTACGGCTGTTCGTTTGCCCAGCTCTTGAACTCTAATATAGACTCGGGTTTGCTTGTTAGCAAGGTTTCCTTCAGACAGTCCCAACTTAACCTTCGAAGACTTTCTTTATTGCATGTTGAACCATCCAGATCAAATTGTGGCATGCATGAACCAATTAATCGTTTATGTAGGGCTGTTAATGCGGGCCCTAATTTTGATTTAACTCTTAGTAAGGTGTCGTTTAAGAACTATCTATTTTGTGTGCACCCGCGACTCCCTGTAATGAATGGTGTGTGCTGGGTTTCCTTACTTGTTTTCCTCCTGTTCCTTTCTTTTCTTTGTTATTTTTTCCTTTGTATGTTGGTGTCGGAGCCTCATTTCATCGTTTTGATGGAATAGGTGAAATTATTCTGGGCTCCTGCCTAAGAAGTGCGCCTTCTGTGTTAGAAAAGTTAATTTTGTTATATATGTTGAGATACCAACACCTATTCTTGCGAATGGAAAACAGACGTCATTGTGCAGAGCACGGCTCAAGATGATTTCTACTAAAATCAAATTTTCAGCTTAGACTCCTAGAAACCAGATGCAATTTATTTTGAAGAAAAGCAAATAGAACAAGTGGATAAATTGCTTTTCTCGGCAACATAGTTTCTGCTGAGGACTTGCTTTAACAATGCTCTAGTTGAATTTAATAATCTTGCTAAAAAAAGAGTCTTAGTAGACTCTATATTGGATACCGCACGGGATACAAACAAGACGCCGTATTGGACGACCGCGCAACATGTAGAGAAAGAAGGTACCCAGGTGACTAGCTGGGAAGTAATAGACACTCTATTTCCCACAAAAGATTAAAGGAACCAAAAAGAGATGTCAACGACGGTTGTTGGTAAAGTTTTTGAGAGGGGCATGCACCATTAGTTTGATAAGTTTTTGTTCCTTTATAAATACCTGTAACTATTGAATACTTACAAATGATGTTCAGCTTTAACAGCATTGAGTCTCTGAGATATAAAAGTTTCCACATCATAGTTTTGTTCACTGCAACTGGGTAAACAATCACATTGCATTCCAATATTTGTAGTATTAAAAGCAAAGTACATGTCCGTTGGTGGTTGCAGACTAGCAAAAACATCTGCAATAAAACAAGAAAGAAAACATTAACTATTTTCAAATACACCAAGCGGCAAAGGTAAAATTTTTTCAAAGAAGTCATAAAAAAACATAAAATTTACTCTGATTTTTTGCTTGTAATGAGGTATAAATATAATTAGAAAGGGTCAGGTGTCTCGGTATAAATTAAGGAAGTACAATAAAATCGTATCAGTGCAACTTACTAGATAGTAAACAAGAAGACTTGCGCGGAATGGCTAAGTACACACAGATTACAATTGAGCAAAACACGCGTAACGTAGTTCTGTCAGAATCAAGGCATCAAGGGTTGTCCCCTAGGCTTTGGCCACATCGTAAAAAAATATTTTTATAATTTAACAATCTTTTATTTAACTTCACCTGTTAGTTAGTTCATATGTTTGGGTCAAATCTTGCAACTGAATTTTAAACCAGTTCCCCCCAAACCGATTGAGCTGACATTTTGCATGAGTGTGGAGATCCAATGACAATGCAATATAGTATATCTAATATTGTTCTAAATCCATACTCGTGCGTACATCCAAGTACGCTCAGCTACACTTGATCATAGATAGGTGTAGTTACGCCGAGTTCTTCCGCTAGGGTTTATTTAAAAAGAAGCACCGGCTTCTCGGAGATATCAAAGACGTTAAAACTGTAATGGGTCTTTTCCCCTGAAGGGGTTGCCGGGAGCTCTGGAGTCGTCCAAAGTTCTAACTAATTGAAAAGACTCATTTACAAAATAAATATAAAATTCTTTTATTCAGGGCTTCATTCTTTTCGGTTTACAATCAATTGTTTCTTATTTCTAGCTCTTGTTGTACATCTAATACTACGGGAAAATAAATCAAGAGAGAGAGCGGGTACGGTCGACACTTGCAATGAGAGAGAGAGAGATGCGATATAGTACGGACGGTGTTTCTTGTTTCAGTGAATCTCGTGGATAATACTCGATATTCTTACGTCGTATTCTTAATGTATGGGGATTCGGATAGATTGACAGGCTTACACCACAGCCAATCTTGCGGATGACCAACATGCTAACACCACAGCCAAACTTCCAGATGACGAACAGGCTAACATCACAGAAGGTCGATTAGGACGGGTAGATTGACAGGCTAATACCACAGCCAATTTGTTCACGGATGACCAACAGGCTAACACCACAGAAGGTCGATAAGGATGGATAGAAGGTCTGGTACGGTTATAAAGCACTAACTACTACGAATGACCAACAGACTGACACCACAGAAGGTCTCGTATGGCTACAAAGCACAACTATTACTAATGACCAACAGGCTGACACCACAGAAGGTCTTTTACGGATAAGTAAAGTACAACGACCAACAAGCTGACACCACAAAAGGTCTTGTACGACTACAAAGCGTTAACTACTACTGATGACCAACAGGCTGACACCACAGAAGGTCTCTACGGATAAGCAAAGTACAATGACCAACAGGCTGACACCATAGAAGGTCTAGTACGACTACAAAGCACTAACTACTCCTATTACGGAAAAGCAAAGTACAACGACCAACAGGCTGACACCACAGAAGGTCTTGTACGGCTACAAAGCACTAACTACTCCTATTACGGAAAAGCAAAGTACAACGACCAACAGGCTGACACCACAGAAGGTCTTGTACGGCTACAAAGCTCTAGTATTATTGCTACGGATGACCAACGGGCTAACACCACAGAGGGTCGAGGAAACGGACAGGTAACTACCTACGGTCGGTGAGTCTTTGTCGCCCCAAAAACAAAACACTATAGTTTGTAAAAAATGAGCCTGAAGCTTCAGTCCTAAGCGCATTTAGGTGCGAACGTGATTATTGCCGTAATACTTCTGATCGTTTTCTGTATGGTAATGCCCGCTTTTATACTTTTGGCGAGGCCCAGAATTATTCCCCACCACTATTTTCTGGCCTTTTACTATGAATCAACTTGATACAACTTAGATGCACACACCCAACTCGAAGTAGTCGGGTAAAGAAAAAGCGTTCCATTGAGGAAGTACGCCGGACTACTCTGCATGGCCCAATGGAACGCAGCTAATATATCTAAGTCAGCTGTAAGTAAAGCTAAGAGAATAGTTTATTATTGTGAGCAATATTTAGCTAAGTAGTACTTGTAAATCAAGAAATTTAATTTTAAGTTTTTAGTTTTTTGAAGTTACAACAAATAAAAACTTGCTTTTTAGGGTTCCGTAGTCAACAACGAACCCTTATAGTTTCGCCATGTCCGTCCGTCTGTCTATTTGTCTGTCGGTCTGTCCGCGGCTTAGCTGAGAGACTCTTAGTACTAGAAAGCTGTAATTTGGCATGGGTATACATATTAATCACGCTGACAAAGTGGTAAAATAAAATCTTGAAAACAAATTGTTTAGGGTACCTCACCTACACGTAAAGTAGGGATGCATTTTTTTTCTCGTATATCCCATGTGTTGTTGCATAGGTCATTTAAAAATATTGCAGGTGTGTGAAAACCATTTGTCCGATTCAGAGATCCGTTTGCGAAATATTAAGCTTTAAAACGCCCCCCCCCCCCCCCCCCTCCTGCCAGCTAAACGGCTGTTTTCAGATATGTGGAAAAATTTACGGCAGCAGTATACATAAATAACGAAGTTAAAAGGAAAACTATCACAGTTAAGTAAGCTTTACAAGTAAACGAGCAATAGTCGACCAACTTATAAAATGTACTTGGAAAAGTAAAAAGGAAAATTTCGTACAAATTCCATTAAAAATTACTTAGATGAAGTTGTTAGTTGTGTAAAACAGGTAGTAAAATTATGGAAAAATAAAATCATAACATCCTTAAGGGGTTAGGCCACTCTAAAATTTTCGAAAAATTGATTTATTTATTTTTAAAATAGTTCCTTAGGACCTCAAAAATTATATCCCAAAAGATTATAGCCGGGAAAAATCTCTAAGTACTCCGTTTTCGAATTTTAAGATTAAAGGCATGGCAAAATTATTCATGATTTTCTACTACTCAAAGCTTTTAACGCCTTTATTTCAAAACACCCTTTTTTGTAATCTCGAATTATTTTGTAGTTTTTCTCAAAAAAAATCCCCAAAAAAGCCTATTTTTGTCGGCGTCTAGAGTGTCCTAACCCCTTAATAATACTATTTCGCAATGTATACGTTCGAATTAATATGTTCATAGTTCGCATATTGTGACGGGCAACTCTGGAACCCTACACTATGCGTGACCCCACACTTGCCCGGTGTTTTTAAAATACTTTTTTTTACTTTATTTTAATAAAATCTCTACTTGAAATTTAGTTGACGTGAACCTACAAATAATGTGCTGAACATGTGGCTACGATAAAAAGTTTCACAATTACAATTTACATGTGTTTTAAAAAAGTAAAGTATTGAGTGTGGAATGCGTCAATGACGTCACCATTTTTCTTTAGTTTTTATTAAGGAGTGCGCAGTTTTATTTGTGTACAAAAACAATGCAATAATGAAGACATGTCGTTGGTAAAATAGCCGAACTGCCATGTTTTCCGGACTTGTATCTAGAGTAGGCTATGGTGAAGCCAGAAGAGTAGGACATTTAACTTTTATCAATGGTTCAGTTAACGCAAAACAAATACAAGAGATCATCGACGAAGATGTAATCCCAACTATAGAGCAGTTGAGCTGCGAGGTATCGAATACAGTGTTCCAAAATGATTCAGCACGATACCATTGAGCTTGTTCTGTAAGTAATTATTGCGCCTATACCATAAATAGATTTACAATAACAATTGCTAATGCGTTTTCTTTTCACAGATTAAAAATGTTAAAGACTTATTAGAAAATGAGTCGCTGCCTTGGTCTGAAAACAGCCCGGACTTGAAACCCATTGAGAACTTATCGTCAAAATGGGGAAGAGAACTTATGGCAAAAAAATGTGTATTCTTTTTATGATGTGGAATAAAGAGTATTCGCAGCATCAACAGTTCGATAATAGAACAAAATGCGCATTACAACAGGTAACACCTAATTTCTTTCTTTACTTACAAGTTACTTAATATTAAAAGCCAACAAAACCTAAACCGCAAAAACGTCCCCTTATGGCAACTTCTCCACTCGATCCTTATAGATGAGACTACTACTTATTTTTCAATGACAAAATATGATGCTGCCCTCCTAAAATTCGGATATTTATGAAAGAATTACGATACTTTCTTTATATGGCCCGCCATCATCCGCTTTTGATATTACATCGCACATAATGTCTGCCTTCCCGCGAGGTCTCCAGAGCGACTGTGTCTACACCGACTTTAGCAAGGCATTTGATAAACTCCCTCACTCTGTTATTATGCTTAAACTTGAAAAACTGGATTTTCCGTCTCTATTGCTTGACTGGATCCGCTCTTACCGGGTATCTTTCCGTAATACTTTATCTAGAGTTGGTAGGGCTTCTTCTGGTGTTACGCAGGGTAGCCATCTGGGGCCGCTGCTGTTTATTCTTGCCATTGACGACATTTTCCCTCTGATTAGGTACTCCAAAGTCTTAATCTACGCAGACGATATAAAGATTTTCTCATGCGTTAGAAACAGTTATGATTCTTCCTGCATTCAGGATGATTTAAATACCTTCAGGGTTTGGTGTGGATCAAATGGATTGCAACTTAACCTGGATAAATGTGAAGTTATGTCATTTTCTAGGAACATCAATCAGCTTGTCTTTGATTATACCTTTGCGGAAACTACTATCCGTTGTGTGGAGTCCGTTACTGACCTTGGTGTAAAGCTAGACAAAAAACTCGATTTCACTCTGCACATAAACTATATTGTGTCTAGGAGTAATTCAGTTTTGGGCTTTGTTAAGCGATACTCAAGGTAGTTTTCTGATCGCCAGACCCTCATTCACATATTTTTTTTTTTAGTTAGACCAATTCTCGAGTATGCATCTCAGGTTTGGGCATTCTAGACTCATTGAATCGGTGCAGCGGAACTTTTTTCGGTTGGTTCACACTAAGGGACCTCCCGTAGAGCGATCCACTCAGGCTTCCTCCTTATGCGGATCGCCTCCAGTTACTTAATATGCACTCGTTGGAGGAACGACGTAGAGTTGCTGACCTAGTCTTTATTCACCAGCTTTTGATCTTGAACATGGTGAATAGGTCAATTGGGAATCAATTCTTCTGCCTGTGAAGTGCGCCTTCCGAGTTAGAAGGGTTTATTCTATAGGTTAAGACATTTTCAAGCTTATTACACTTCTAGTTAGAGAAATGAGTGTTATTATGGATTGGGTGTTGTCCATGGGGGAATTAATGTATTTTGGGTAGATTATGCCCCGATCTAAAAATTATTCTTATGAATAAATATAGGGCAATGGGCGCCAGATTTAAAAATAATAAAATTAACAAAAAATACGCGATATTAATTGCAGAAATTTATACATTAAATTTGGGCGACCATTTCGATTTCAGTAATTTGACGGGGCGCCCAATTTTCAGTACGGATAAGAGCGACTTGAAGCACTTATATCAAGTCTGGTTATATGTCTAAAAAAAATCAGGCAAGCAATTTCATTAGAATAATGGCTGTAGAAATACCGAAAGAAAAGTGAGAGACTGTATTAAATACATTTTATCGAAATAAAATGTTTTAGATGTTCGCTGTTTGTCTTTTAATAAATCATATTAACCGAAAACATTAATCATGACAAGCGAGCACCGTAGAAATGTCGTTGTTAAACGATCCAGAAATACGGTCTCAGTTGATTGCTGTAGAGTGCCCTCAAGAATTTACTACGGAATCAAAAGTGTACGCGAAGTAAATTGTGAAAATATGATTAGGATTGAAAGTGAGAGATAAAATATATTAATGATAACGAAGAAATAAGTTTGGCCCAAGAATTCAACCCTGGGGTACACCATTTATTTCGTAGGGATAAGATGCAACTATGTCTACTTTTCATGAATTTAAAGGGTTGACAAAAAATGATTTAATTGCTTTTAAGAGTGAGGGAATATAGCAAATGCTTTGCATAGAAAAGCAGCATGTCAGAATCCATCAAAAGCTTTTAAAATATAAAGAGCGAAGACGAGAAATGTAGCATTTTAGAACCAGGGTCTGTCCAGTAGTTTTGGTTACGTTAATATTAAATAAGCAAGAAGCTTAGAAAGAATTGAAGTTTTTGAAAGTTTTTTCTTCGTTTACATCATTTCCATGTAAATAAAAGCAATCTATCTTATCAAAAGACCTGACCGGATTCCATACGAGTACTTTAAGAATGCTCCTACACAATTGTTTAATAACATAAATGAGAATGCAAATCTTCCTGAAAGCTTCTCGAACTCCATTATTTTCCTCATTCATAAGAAGGGAGACCCGGACCTACCACAAAACTACAGAGGACTTTCTTTCATAGACTGGTTTTATGGGAGCAAACCAATAAGGTACTAAAAGAATGTCAGGCGGGATTTCGAGTAGGATACTCGACTATTGACAACATATTCTCCATATTCAGTTTAGTGAAAAGAAAATTAGCAAAAAAGAAGTGTATGCATTCTTTGTTGACTTTAAAGCTGCCTTTGATACAATAGATAGATCAGCACAGTTCTACAAACTATACCAACTTCGAGTATCGTATAAGTGCGTTAAATTTTTACAATGCCTCTACAAAACGACAACTGCGCAAGTGTGAAGCGGTATGCAACTATCAGACACGTTCAACACTAAATCCGGACTGGGTCAAGGGTGTTTATTAAGCCCTCTACTATTCTCCCTTCTCATAAACGACATAGAAGACGATGTAGGCGGTGGAGTGAATATCGAGGGTGTCAGGATCCTTATCCTTACTCTGCTGTATGCGGATAATCTAGTATTGTTCGCCGAAGACCCATCAGAGCTACAAACGATGATACACAAACTCGATGAATATTTCAGAAACTGAAACTTGACTGTGAGTTTAGAAAAATCTAAAATTATGATATTCAATAATGGTGGCGGCAGAAGAACGGACAGGGAAAACTGGACATATAGTGAAAAAAAACATCGAAGTGGTCAAAAGTTATAAGTACCTTGGAGTGTCCTTATCCCCAAAGCTTTCCATAAAAGAGCATTCAAACGATAGCTTACACGCTGCAAAAGGATCAATAAATAGTATCTGGAATAATATGCTTATGAACAAATTTATAAGCCACTCATCCAAATTTAGAATCTTCAATGCCACCTCAAGGTCTGTATTATGTTATGGAGCTCAAGTCTGGGGAGTTAATACGTACGACGAAGTAGAAAAACTGCAACGGTTCTTCATTAAACAACTCTTGTGTCTTCTCCCAAAGAACCCCGAATTGCGTCCTCACGTTAGAAACTGGCATTCCAAATTTGTTCATATTCACCCTGAAATGTCATTTCGAATATCTATGCAAAGTCCTGTACAAGCAAAAGGAAAGAAGATACCCCCATATATTAGCGAAGAGAATAATAGAAAAAAAAACTCTTCTGGTACGAAGAATGAACAACTCTTGCTGAGAAACATGACATTGAAATCGACACACGTCAAAATGAGCAAAGCCTCCAAAGAGCACTAACCCTGATACTAGAAAAAGAAGAGAGATGATTCAGGACGAAAGCAGAAGAACGCGCACAACAAACTAAACGGCATGGTTTAAACAAAGAACTCTCCTATAACAAAGAACAGTTATCAGGAGGATCACCACTGTGCTCTCTATGCAAACTCGAAGAAGATGAAGACTTTCTACACTATTTGGCTGTATGCCCCATATTAAAAGAGTTTAGATTGACAGCCTTTGGTAAAACGTATCAAACAAAAGATGAATGTATCTCAGTTCTTAATGGTGGTAATTTCCAAGGTATCATGTTACATAAAAAAATTGGCCTGGAAATATAAGCAAATGCTGGTAGAGGAGTATAATTGCTAAAATTTCTAATACAAATATTATTGGACATTATTGAAGCTATTCATCCCTAATATTACGCATTGCTAGTGCATCGCATACGCTATTCATGTTAGAACTCAGGGATTTTCTAATTATCGTTCAATTGTTGCTATTTTGTAATTATCGCTGAATAGATTACATTGAATTTGTTAACTTTTTTATCTAACCAACTCGACAGACGACCTCGAGGTCATGTTGGTGTTTATTTAGACCTATAATTAATTGGAATACCTGAATCATGTAATGACTGACCTGTAGAATAAACTTATTATTTATTTAATTGTAATTTTATCAAAATATAAAGTAGATGTCATATTCTAATGTGTTATAGAAATAAATTATAGATATTTAGATATTTAAGTCAACTAACATTGTATCAAAGCAATAAATATAAAGTTTAGGTTTAAGCTTACGTTTGTTGTCACTTAAACACTTAACATCTTTTAAAGTGCATTGTCGATTATTGGCGCTAGTATTATAGTAATCTAAAAAATTGAAAAGAAAAATTAAATTCATAATTAACTAAATATTAACGATAGTACGCCCTTACCAATGGGTGGATAAAAAAATGGGAGGCATCCGCATTTGTCTATGATAGTTTTTGCCCGACACTCAGTTATACAAGACTGGAAACTATATTTCTTGGTAATTTGAAGCCTTTTCTGAAATTATCAATATTATTAAATAAACCACACTAATTTGAATTTGCTAACCTCATAACTAAATCGACAAAATCTTAAATTGACTGGAAGAGATTCAACTGTATCTTCAGTCACTACAACAGATGGAGTCACAGCCATGGATACTTCTAGACCGGGCTGACCAAATGCTGTTAATAATGACTTTTCTGGAAAATCTTCTGGATCATGAATTAGCACTTCTGCACCATAGAAAAAACGTTTCGGTGCTACATATTCATTAGTTTCAACATCTAGAAGAACTTTCAAGCCTACATCTTCACCTGCGCCAGATATTCTTATTACAGGTGTATTTATTTGGTAATGATCGTCAACCTTTGTTTCACTGAAATAGAAAAAGAAAACATTTCTAATTTATTGTATGTTATTTAATTTCTAGTATATAATAGCTTTATATATTTGAATTTTCATGGCAAATGTGAAAGGATATCGAGTCAGGACAGCGAATTACGTGCTAATTCTAGTTACTTCCAATATATTTGATTTTTTATTTTGTCATGGAAGAGAAAAGCCATTTTTGTAAACGTTTCAGCAACTAGTTGATTGTAAAGTGAACTAACTGATTTATTTATTAACAATATTTCATCAAAGTGCTGAATACTTCAAAAAACTAAATAAAATCAAAGAATAAGGTGAGGAGGAATTCACAAAATATAAATACAGAATATAAAAGTGCTAAAGTGTATAAAAAGTACATAAAAAGTAAAAAGTAACTTCAACACAGCTGACTCCTTACATGATGAAAATCAATGCAATCAAAAGAGGCTCATTTAATCCATAATTAGTACGATGAAAGGGTAACTGAAGAAAGTCGTGATTCCTCAGGGAGCGAGCCGGAACCGATATGCCAAAACAAGCCAAGAGAACAGAAGAGTCTATGGACCCCGACTACAGTCGAAAGCAAAAAGGATGCTGGCGTTACGGCGTCTCTTTTCAAGTGTGATCAAGTGCAGGTGTTCAAGTCTAAAAACATAAGGAGGTAATATAAGGGAGTTATTCCAAGGAAGGCCTCGAAGAGCGAACCTAACGAACATCCGTTGAACAGCTTCAATGCGATTGATATGTGACACATAGAGCGGTGACCAGACTGGAGAGGCATATTCCAGAATAGGCCTGACAAAAGTGTTATATAAAAGCTTCACGAAACCCAGAGTCATATTAGCCTTGGTGACTACACTTGCCGATATTTAGGGGAAGGTCGTTAATGGAACACCAATTCTGAAAGGCGTCCAAGTCAGAATTTAAAAGTAGGCAATCGGCATTGTCTGACACAGTGCAAAGTATCTTAGCGCCGTCGGCATAACAAAGAATATTTGAGTGAGACAGAATCGTAGATACATCATTGATATAAATTATAAATAACAATGGCCCGAGGTGGGAGCCCTGCGATACACCGGAAGTATTGAAAATAACATCAGACAGAGCTCCACGAAAAGTAACCCGCTGAGTGCGTTCAGATAAGTACGAATGAATCCAATTTACAAAAACTCGCAGGAACCCGAGACGGTAGAGTTTGAGAACAAGAATTCTATGATTTATTCTATCGAAAGCTTTGCTGAAGTCAGTAAAAATACAGTCAACTTGCTAACCACCTTCAATTGCAGAAATACAGAAGTTTGAAAATTCCAATAAATTTGTGGTAGTTTATTTACCCCTAATGAAGCCATGTTGAAACGGCTGCAGAAACGGCTTGCAGTGGAAGCATAGAACATCGCAAATAAGTGTCTCCAAAAATCTTGGATATATTATATAACAAAGATTAGCAATTGGTCTATAGTTCCAAATTTCGCATTTATCACCTTCTTTGTGAAGGGGAATAATTAATGAGGTTTTCCAAGCCTTCGCAAAAACACCGCAACGAGTTGAGAGATTAAATAAATAACGCAGAATAGGAGAACGGAACCACATCTTTTAACGAGTGTGGCAGGGATACCGTCAGGATCAATTGAAAAACTATCAACCAAGATATAAATTTCCTTCAAAATCGTAGCGTCGTCAACTAAAAGGTCTTTGGATTCGAGAGAAGTCGGTGAAAACCTCGTCGAAAGAGTAAATTCTTTAAAGCTAATATCACAGGTATCGCCCCAAAAACGCAGTTTTAAAAAAATCGGCAAAAATGTTTGCTATCGTCAAGGGCTCATTGCTTTCACTGTCTCCTAAAGACAAAGAAGATAGATAGCCATCAGAATTACACTTCAAGTTCACGAACCTCCAAAATCGCTTATAATCGACGCGCAAGGATGCTTTCATTCTGTTTATGTAATTATTATAAGAAGACACTAAGTCAGATAAAATTTACTGCGTAAATTGGAATTGGCGGAGGGGGGTCAGAACTCTTCAGAAACTGCGTTATGTAATACTTGAACGGCCCCTTAGCGATCGATATCCAATACTTAACATCACCGAAATCCTGCACAAGTTAGGCAAATGAATATATTTCACTACCTTAAATCTGGTCTCAGAGTTTCACCAAATTGAGGTCGATCCCAAGGATGTCCCTAAAATGAAATTTACTGTAGATAACGGCCACTACGAATAAATGATTCAACAGCATCGACAACAACTGCCTCTCGATCATTGTTGGTAGAATATTAATCGAAAGCCGGCTGTACAAATATCCTATATAGTTCTCAGGAATAGGCAAGGTCCATTTGATTTGGTGTAGAATAAATGTTAACGATGTTACAAATAAATACATTTATCAATTTTGCCAAAAAACTAAAAATTCTCAGAAAATGCGGAATCCCGCGGAACTGAAAATAGTGTGGGATCCCGCAAATTTAAAAATACGGGATTATGTGCGTATGAAGTGGAAAAATCAAAGTTATTTTTAACCGACTTCCCAAAAACAAAGAGGTTCTAAGTTCGACGTGTATTTTTATTTTTATTTTATTTATGTCTGACCGGTCCGCGTTGACCGATTTTGCTGATTATGTTTTTGTTGGGTAGAGTATGTTCACCGATTGGTACCATGTCAAAAAATTTTGTAGGGGTGTGGGTAGGGGGTGGGGGGGGGGGCGGGTGAAACCTAATTTTGTACCGCGATTTTGGTGGTTCTTTTTTTAATGTACAGAGGATAGTCCCCCTATTGCTAATGGGAGAAAAAATGTTGGCCGACGGTGGGGGGAGGGGGTAGGGATAGTCTAACTTCGTAACGCGTAGAACGATTTGGATAATTCTTTTTCTGTTGGGTAGAGTAACAGGTTGATACCACGAAAAAAGAGAGGTGGAATCTAAATTTGTAACGCGCAGACCAATTTGGATGGTTCTTTTGCTGTTGTATAGAGTGTGATCCCCATTGCTAATAGGAGAATTATTTGGATGATTTCTTTTTTGTTGGGTAGAGTATGTTCCTTGATTGATACAACGAGAAAAAAATTTTTTGTGGGACGAAGATTGGGGTAGGGGTTGAACCTAACTTTTTAATGCGTGGACCGATTTGGATGGTTCTTCTTTCGTTGTATAGAGTAGAAGACACTAAAAAGTGAAAAATAAAATAGTTTTTAAAAAAAAAGTTGAATCGAATTCACAAAAACCGCTAAAAGGCATAAAATAATTTTTGATTTTATATCTACATTTTGAAGCCGGTAGTTGTTGGATTTGTTTGATTTGAACCGACTTCAAAATGTCGTAATAGATATAAAATTAAAAATTATTTTATGCTTTTTAGTGCTTTTTGTGAAGTCAGTTCAACTTTTGTTTAAAAACTATTATTAAACTCAATACTTGAAACTAGGGAACGACGGTGAAGTATCGTGGAAAACTTTTCACTTCCCAGGAAACGTGCTCTATCAAAACACAACATTGTAAAGCAATTTCAGCACTAACAGCCGTGTAGAACGGTGAAATAAACACAACACAATCGAGAAAAACAATTTCAAAGGTTCGAAAATCGTAAATAACATATCGAAAATGACTTGTATCGACGCGTTCCAATGCCAGATAGAAGGACTCACAGTTCGAATTTTGAAAAAAATCAAGCTGTTTTCTTAAGACCTGGAACGACGCAGTTATGAAAAAAACAGACGATTTTTGTAAAAAAAAAAAATATTTACCTTAACTAATCAGCGTTTGATGAATTCCGAAATAAATAAATAAATAAACGCAAAAACTACATCACGTAGACACCAACAGAACATGAAACGGAAAGTCTAATGAAATTATTCAAGAACTCGATCTGGTCATCAACATTAAGCGTCTAGGTACCGGGTTCTTCATTCAATTCTTCATATCATAATATGAATTACCTGTAGATGAAAGCTAAAGAAAACTATATATAAACATTCTCCAAGAAAATTAAGAAAAGGGAGTTTTAAGAACAGAACCATCCGTGGAAAATGCATTTCTTTTTTTTAACTTACGTACTAAATAACGAATTTCCTTTTAAATATTTAAGTCTGTTTCCTTATTTGTAGTACACTCCCTACTAATTAACCGAGTCAACCATAAAGTGATAGATACAAATACTTTTGGTAATGTACATGTTAGTGGCACTTAACTAATCAAACTTAGCCTTGAAGATTTATTCCTCGGAGCATATAATTTTGAAGTTATTAATATATTTTCATACTTACATTTCTAAAGCAGACCTCAGAGCTTTATAATTAAATGAGCAACAAAAACCGCCACCACTCTTGGCTAGTCTAAAGAGGGTTTTACACGGAACGACTTTTCCAAGCCAACTACATCGCTTTAACATAATTTCACAAGGTTGGGCTAGATCAAGCATAAGACTTTCTGAAGTGTAGCCAAACGTCTCTAAGGTTTGAAATATCTTGACAAAGTCACTGTCAACTTCCTCAAAGGTAACAAGAGAATCCAAACTCTGCAAAAAGTGTTGTACGGTTAAAGCTGAAAATCCACGACTTTTCCTAAAAAATTTCATTAGAAAAACTTTATGCCCATTTCGTTAAAAATCTTACAATTTGCGCGAAACATTAAAGATATTCGTCTTGTAAACCGTATTCACGTTGCAAATAGTAACTCCAGGAAAGGCCACATTCCAGATAGGATAGTTGTTTGATTCAATGGTGGTAATAGTAGGAGTTACTTGATATCGGTTCCATACTCGCAACATGAGATATATTCCAAATCCGAATCCCAAGGAAACCGCAGTCATCCAGACACAGAATGTAAAAATTCGACGAATATGTCTATAAAATCTTCTCATTAAACACAAAATGTATCGAAGTAGCAATTACAATATGACCTTAGATATACATTCCCTGTGTCATCGATATTTTCTAGGAGAAAACGGCATCCATGCAGAGAGGTTTCTTTACAAAATGCTGCTACTGTTTGGAGTGCTGATTGAGCTATATAATTTCTCCTGACTTTTGTAGCGTTTTTTTGAATTGGAGAAGGCAGAATTGGTCGTCTTCTCCGTTTAGTATTACGATCAATTATCATTTCGCTATTAACTGTTGAACTATTCTCAAAACACTGACCCGGAATAGGAACAACTTTCATACTAACTCTTGGCAACTTAATGAGATTTGAATAATAAGAGACGTGCATGTTTTCAGGGCTTAATTACAAAGAGCCCACGCATCCATTAAAGTAACCTTGACGTCAGTCTATTAGTGGGAGGCAATATCACTTTAAGTTGATTTTTCTAATACTATTCACTGTCTATAATTTATTTTCAGAAATAATCGTATAAACGTGATTCAAGGGATTCCAGTTTTATAAGATTGAGTCTATCTGAGTACGGAGGCAAACTTAGAGGGTCACTCCAAGGAAGTCCACGAAATGCAAAGCGAAGAAAGCGTCGCTGTACTGCCTCTACTCGGTCAATATAGTCATGATTAAATGGTGACCACACACAGCAAGCATACTCCAGAATTGGCCTAACAAAGGTGCAATAAAAGAGCCGTGTAATATAAGAGTCGTCAAATTCCCTAGGCCATCTTTTAATAAAACAGTGTTGAATTTGCCTTAATAACTATCTCATCAATGTGGTCGTCAAATGTAAAATGACAGTTCTTGCAGACTCCTAAGTCCTTGGTCTTATTAACTTTTTCCAGTACACAACCATTCATGGTGTAGCGGAACGCAAGAGGGTTTTTAAGGCCGTATAAGATGTTAAGATTAATATCTGCAATGTATTTCATATAAGATATGTCAAAATAAGTGGGTTGATAGACCTTATTTCGACAAACAAGAAATGTTAAGGCTGGTGTGGGGGCAAACTCAACCGTTTGGGAGTTACATGGTGATTCATAAATTTGAAAGTCGCATGGTATGTAGCAGTGATGGGCATTATTCGAAAAAATTTTCAATCAAATAACGATTTTTTTTTTTAAATCGAATAAAAAATTATTCGAATAAATTGTTATTCGGTTTTCAATTTATTTTAAATAATTCGCAAATAATTATTTGTTATTTGGCGCACCTTAATCCAATTTCAAATAATTATTTGTTATTCGATCATTCGTTATTCGATAATCAAATAATTATTCGTTCTTTGATGAATTATTGACAAATAATTATTTGTTACTCGATTATGAAATAATTATTCGATAGTTCATGTCTCTTTATGAAATAATTATTTGTTGTTGGTGTCCATTAGTTCAATTTCAAAAAATTATTTCTTGGTACACATTTCATATCACAAGGTGTCTCGTACTTAGGAAATTAAAACTGCCTTGTTATGTTTCGATGTTTACAGTAAAGATTTTAGTAAATGATACGGTAGCTCCCCCCCCCTCCCCCTCCCCCATCAGTTAATAAAGCAACTCAAAGTCTGATTAATACACCTCTTCCTCCCAGAAAGTCTAATAAAAATTTGACGGAACGTATACGCAACATGTTCCGTCAAATTTTTATTAGACTTTCTGGGAGGAAGAGGTGTACTAATCAGGCTTTTTGTGCCTAGCGAGATTTGTGATATTGGTTTAGTTGTTGTGGTTTTTCTTTCTTGCAATGCATAGTATTATATTATTTGCCTTAACACTAAATTTCACTTTCTATGATTGATTTTTGTGAAATTTTTAGAGACTTATTTACTAGGGTTAGGTTAATCTAATCCTATGGATATTTTACTTTTTCTTAGTATGAAATCTATATTTGCGATGTTATTAAGCTCGGTGTTGTGTCATGCATTAGATCCATTAAGGGTCTACGCTAATTAGACGGGCAAAAAAAGGCTATTTTCACGAATTTTTTTACCGGTATAAATTATAAATATGGGCATAAAAAGTGTTAGGCCTAAAAAATACACTCTTAAAATACACAAAAAAAATTTTTATATATTTATTTTACTCAGTTTTCATACAGAAAAATGGGGAGAAGACAGGTCCAAAAGATGGGTGTGCGCTGTTGATAACATCTTTGGAATGGATGATCTGAAAAAATGGTTTTAGATTCAGTAGGTAAATGGCTATAGCGCATATCATACGATTTTTGATTTTTTCAAAAATGACAAAATGGCGGCCATTTTTCCAAAAACTACGAAAAAGCACGTTTTTTTCATCGTTTTTTGCAAAAAAAAATAGTTACACTCAAAATTTCAAAATTCGTATGATATGCGCTATAGCTGAGTCAAAAAGAACATGTGGTAAAATTTTGGTAAGGATCTCGGTTGAATAGTTTTGGAGATTTTATCAACAAGCCGTCCAAAAACGTAATTTTGAGAAAAACGCGTTTAAAGTTTTCTTTAACGAAAAATCGTGAAAAAGTTAGCTCAGGTAGCTAAGTAAGCGTCGCTCAAAAGTACACTTAGACTGCTCGGATCTTTATAAAATGTTAGTATGATACTTTTAAATATGTATACTTTCCAAAAATGCAATAAGAAAAAACTCGATTTTTTGACAATTCTAATTAGGGTAGACACCTTAAACGGCCAACCCATACCTTTTGACCAATATTTAGGGTTTCTAGAGTTAGGGTTTGTATAATTAGGCCTTGTAGAGTTAGGGGCTTGGCTCCACATGAGATCTGATAACATTTTAACAGTGAAATGAGTTTGTATGAGTTTGTGGGTTTTGGCAACCTTCTTTACATGAAATGTTTTTGGTGGGATTACATTTACTCCGAATTATTCCGAGTATAACAACAAAACATCTTAACAAAAATCTAGATCTGCGACTGACACACACAAATCATAAAATCAACGAATTTCCTGGAACATAGGTAACTCTTAAAATAAATACATAGATAAAGAAAGGGGAATATATTCCGATCGTAATGCATTTTCGTTTCACAGACTCAGCATTTTTCAGGTCGAGGCATCGGTGCCGTATAACAAGTTTCACTTCAAAAATTCTTATATGAAATGTTATTTACGCTTTATTTAAATCAGGTAAATACATTCCAAAGTTGAGTTCCATCAAGAAGAAATTTTTATCAATTAGTTTTAAACAATAAAATTTTTATAACCAAAAGTCCCTCACTTTTTGTTAAAAAGTTATTCAAGAGTACTGGTGGGTAAACAGATGGCTGCTAATGCCGCCGTTCGGCCTACAACCGCATCTCAGTGGTCCAGTATTAGAGTTGGGCACTCTTTAATTCTGGACTCTTTTTCGCTCCAAGTGGGGCATCTTGATTACACCACTCCTAGCTACTACTTTGTCAAGCAGTTCAGATCGACGATCCCAACCAGGCTTGACTGGGATGGCGACACAATTCCCTGTGGGAAATCCGTTCAGATTTACACGGATGGTTCAAAACTACAGTGGAAGGTGGGGGGTGGGGTTTTCTCAGAAGCACTGTCCTTCCGTCTTCCGCATTATTGCAGTGTATTTCAGGCAGAGGTCAGGGCTATTCAGGAAGCCTTGTATTGGTTGAAGGGGAACGAAGTTCCTGTAAAAGACATATGTATCCTTACAGATAGCCAGGCTGCTTTGATATCCCTTGATTCTGTCCTCTCGACGTCTAGGACTGTTAATAGCTGTCACTCACACTTAACACACACACACTTGAGCGGTACCAAATTCACCTGGCAGACGAGTTTGCTAGACGTGGTACCGCACTTCTGGATGCTGGATGCTGGATCTGAGGCGCTCCAAGTGTCTGGTTTCGAGGGCTTGCACGCGAAGAGACTGGGAATCTTCTGAAGCGACTTCTGCAGAAGCTGTATGGACGAGGAGGAGATGGAAACTATTTTTCACTTCCTTTGCCGGTGCCCTGCACTAGCACGCTGGCGAAAGTCTTTCTTGGGTGACTATTTCCTCGATAGTCTTGGTGATCTGGAGGCGACTGACGTTGCAGATCTCTGGCACTTCATAGATAGCTCCGGATGGTTCCAGTGAGGAGATGGTAGGAATTCTTACATTCCCATGGCATCACAATGGGCCTATTGAGGTCTAAGTATGTCCTTTAGGACGGCCACACGAACCTAACCTAACCTATCCTATTCAAAATTAAATTTGCCTTTTATAGAATACTTGAGGATATAAATAATAGATTAGAATATAAATGTGTTTTAAATAAATATAAATAAAAAAAACCCTTTCCCCACCTTAAATTGCCTATTATTACAATATTAAATTGTCCTAAATGAGTGAAGAAATTATTGGAGTCGATTAGGGCTGGAGTCCCACTTCTAAATATGTAGTTTTTTTTATACGATGTGGCCAAATCCTAGGGGACAATCCTTTGATGCGTTAGCATGGTTTTGGTCGGAAGGGAATTAGGGTAAGGGAAGTGAGGAAACGTGAAAGTCTTGTTTTTTGCATTGCTACGAGCTTCTTAATAAAAGCTCACGGAGAGACCTGGTCTCGAACCCGGGACCCATGGAATGGGGGTCATGCGGCTCAACAAATTGATCCAACTCCGTTACCGGATCCTTGGTAAAGGCTTGATTCTGTAATTGGGTACTGGGCTAAATTCCAATGCAACAAAACTGCTTACTTCTAATCATCAAAACAAATACATATCTGTGATAACTCCGCGTTTACGTAATTTTAAAAACTGTTTATAAAGATACACGTTTTCATGCCCGATAAAATACTCTACTTTTAAATGGAAGCATCATCGAAATCGGTTAAGCCGTTCCCGAGATTAGCTCTGACAAAGAGGTGGGTGGAAAATTTTAAAAATTTTGGGTTTTGATACCTTGGGCTTAGAAAAAGGCAGTCATTTTGAAATCAGAGACTGGCGTTTTAATGTTATTTATTCGTATTATTTAAGTAGGTTTATTTATTTAGAGTTTATAAGAATTTTTAAACTATTAATATATAAGTTTTACTTACATTTCCAAAGCAGACCTCAGAGCTTTATAATTAAATGAGCAACAAAACCCGCCACCACTCTTGACCAGTCTAAAGAGAGTTTTACAGGGAACCGTTTTTCCAAGCCAATCACATCGCTTTAACATAATTTCACAAGGTTGGGCCAGATCAAACATAAGCCTCTCTGTAGTATAGCCCAATTTCTCCAAAGCCTCAAATATTCTGACAAACTCACTATCCACTTCTTCGTAGGTAACAAGAGCATCCAAACTCTGGAAAAAGCGTCGTGAGCTTAAAGATGAAATTCCACGGTCCCTCCTAAGGAATTGCATTAGAAAACTCTCTACACACTTTCGTCAAACATCTTACAATTTGTGCGAGATATTAAAGGTATTCGGCTTGTAAACCGTATTCACGTTGCAAATAGTAACTCCAGGAAAGGCCACATTCCAGATCGGATAGTTGTTTGATTCAATGGTGGTAATAGTTGGAGTTACTTGATATCGGTTCCATACTAGTAGTATGAGATATATTCCAAATCCGAATCCCAAGGAAACTGCAGTCATCCAGACACAAAATGTAAAAATTCGACGAATATGCCTATAAAACCCTATCATTGCACACAAGACGTATACAAGTAAGAAATACAATATGACCTTAGATATACATTCCCTGTGTCCTCAAAGTTGTCTAGCAGAAGATGGCATCCGTGCAGAGAAGATTCCTTGCAAAATTCTGCGGCTGTTTGTATCGCTGCTTGCGCTACATAATTTTTTCTGACCTTCGTAACACCTTTTAACATTTGAGACGGCAGAGTTGGTCGTCTTCTGCGTTTCGTATTATTTTTATCATTTATCATTTCACTACCAACCGGGAACCTTTTCCAAAAAGATTATCCTGAAACCTAAACCACTTTCAAACAAACTTTTAACTCTTAAGTGATAATTGATTAAGAGCCGCACTTTATTTCAGAACTTAGGTAATTACAGAGAGCCCATACATCCATTAAAGAGCACTTGATGTCAGTCTATTGATGGAAGGAATATGTCCTTGGGAATATTTAAGTAAATTTTACGAGCACTAATCACTGCTGTTGATTGACTTTTATAGATAGTCAGGAAGTAAATATTCATATAAACTACAATAGTAATTGCCGGCAATACTAAAGTGTAACACAAGTTTTCATTTTTAAAGCGTTATAAAGTCAAAGTTTCTTACAATGAAGGAATCCGGTAATAATAAGCCTATTAAAAGAGAAACTATCAACGACCTACGATACCTTCGGTCAATTTTAATTTTGATTGAGGTGCACGAAACCTCTATTAATTTTAGGTATGACGCCTTTTCTAACTCATAAAACTGCACGATATGTGAGAGACCATATGATGACGCTTTTACCAAAGTTTTTATATTGTAAGCATGGAAACGCATATATCACTTATCTTCATTTTAAATACTTTCAGATCTTTACAAAATTGGGAACTTCTTTAGGTGTTTAAGACCAAGCTCAGCAAGTAACTGAAGGACATTGTAGAAACCGTTCCCAAATGTCGAGTGATTCTTTTGAGGCTTATTTATTTAATCACACTCTCAACTGAGTTTAATTATCTTTTTTTATATATTTATTTACAAATCGTTGGTCGATTAAGTGATAACGTGTCAGTCAACCAATCCTGAGGTCCCGGGTTAGAATCCCACCGGCGGTAACACATGGTTGTGAGCATTGATAAGCATTTTAAATGTATTGACAGTGCCTGCGTTTTGTATATTAAAGGGAAGATCATTCCATAAGCGAATCACTTGGAGAAGATAGGATTTTTCCATGACCAATTTATTGAATCGCGGCGAAAGTAAATTTCTATTGCGTTGAGATGTTGTAAACTCAAACATAACTCTGAGGTAGGAGGCTTGAACGACAATACAGTGGAGGCTGAAGAGACAGATACCGATAGTGTCAAACAAACCCAACAATTGCCTTTGTCTACTACCTTTCTTCCGCCTGTAAATCCGATAGTTCAAGTATACAAATGAGTCATTCATTTTTCTGGGGAGCAGGGACAATCATTGAATTCATTTCTTGAGCGTGTCACCGAACTAAGCGAAGCAAGAGGGGTAAACGAATCGCAACTGTTTCTATTAGAGATGGGTGATCATCGATTCGATCTTGGCGGATCGATCTTTTAGCCTCCGATCTGCCGATTTTTGAATCGATTTTTCGCGGGACCGATTCGGCTCGAATCGATTTATTTATTTCCGATTCCCATTCATTTAAGATAAGACGCGACGTGCTAATAAAACTGAGCAAGCTCATGTGGAAATTTTTCCTCATCAATATTAATTTGTGTAATAATCCTTCAAATTTAAAATTTCGTACCTAAAATATTGTTAATGTTAGATAAATGCGATTCGAAACTCTAAAATATGGTAGCATTCAATTTTAGTGCATCCCTGGTTAAATCTTAGGCCCTTGAAAATTTCTCGCTGCTAACTAGGATAATTCTTACGTCCGCCCATTCCGTCCTTTCGCTATATGGCGGAGCAAGGTCTTCTTCTGAACTATCATCACTCATTTTTAGTTCTTTAGAATTGCAAAATTAATCATTTGATGAAGAAAATATAATTTATTGTCATGTGAAGTCCACCGGTTTTTGCTAGTTATGACAAATTGAGCCTAATAAAGCTTCTCCAAATTCAAATTTCAAAATAAATGGAATCAATCTATGAACATCGATATTTTTAGAGCGATTTATCGATCTTCGAAATCGGAAAAAAATTACAGATCGATCCGTACTGAATCGATTTTCTCAGTTCGATCTCCCATCCCTAGTTTCGATCAGCCTTAGATCTCTTTAAAGGCCGTGCTCTCATTTGGTACCGTGCAAGTAACGGTCAATTTAATACGTGGTCTGATCTTGTTCGCGAATTGAGGAAAGAATTCCTTCCGTCTGACTATGACAATAGATTGCTTGAAGAGATCAAGGACGCACCCAAGGCAAGGAGGAAACCATTGGTACATATTTCGCGATTATGAGCACCATGTTCTCCAGACTAACCGAAAGTTTAAGCGAAATCCAAATGTTAAACATCATTAGTGTAATATAAGCCCATTTTACCAGACAGAACTGGGTATGACCGATGTTAGTAGTATGTCAGAACTAGTTGAACTGGGTAGGTGTTGGGAAGCAGTTCGTTCCTCCGTCGAAGTCTTTTGTCTTCCACCGTCAAAAAGGAATACAAATTTACTCGAATCTTTGACGTCTAACTCATCAGATCGTCAACAGGTCCTAAGTGTTTTCAAAGCGGTCGAGAGGGCCATCTAGCTAGATACTGTAGGAAAAACATACGATGTTTTGGGTGTGGACTTCAGGTTGTCATTCGTACGGAATGTCCCAATTGTAGGGATAGTGGGTAGAGTAGGTATAACCAGACAACCAGAGAAAGTCGAAAGACCGGGAAGATAGGAGACAAAACGACGATGGAGCTACAAGGCAGGGAAACGAGAGAAGAGCCCAGAATTAAGCGGCGAACCGTGCTCGAGTAATCTCAAGATTGCCGCGGTAGTGAATAAAAATTTGGTAGTAGGCGACGGTAGACCTATTAAGCAATACTACTATCCTGTATCGCCATCCTTTCAGCAGGTTATTAATGTTAAACTTGACAAAATGCTACAGGACGGAGTGGTAGAACCATCGCATAGCACATGGTCGTCGCCTATTGTAATATTTCGCAAGAAGGACGGAACTTATCGTTTTTGCGTTGAATTTCGTAAATTAAATAGGGTGACGTTGCGTATCCACGCCATATGTCTTCGCAACTTTAGATAAACTGAAAGACGCACGTTGTATGACATCTTTGGATATTAAATCCGCGTTTTGGCAGATTCCCATGTCAAATGAATCAAAACAATATACTGTCTTCACGGTCCCTGGTCGCGAGTTATTACTAACTCTCCTGTATATCAGGAAGTTTAGAGGAACATGTATTTATATACCTTGATGATGTGATCATCGTGACACAGAATTTCAAAGAACAAGAGAGTTTTAAAGGAGGTGTTGGATAAATTGTATAAAGCTGGGTTAAAGATATTATGAAAAGTGTGAATTTTGTCGACCAGAGCTGAGATATTTAGGGTATCTAGTAGGAAAGAATGGGTTACAAGTGGATACCGAAAAAGTTAAGTGTATTTTGGGAATCACAAGTCCGAAAACGGTGTCGGAAGTCCGTAGATTTATAGGAATGGTTGCATGGTACCACCGTTTTATTCCAAATTTTTCCTAAGTAATTTCTTCAATGACAAAACTTCTGAAGAAGAATAAATAGTTTGTTTGGTCAGAAGAATGCGAATCCTTTTATAATGCCTACAGATGCCTCCGGTTATGGACTAAGAGCCGTATTCACGCAAAATATAAATGGTAGCGAGAACGTAATAGCATACCTAAGTCGGTCCTTAAATAAATGTGAAAAGAATTACTCACCGACTCTATTAACAATAGATAATGAGACAAAAGACAAGTGGCATTTGAAGACGGTCGAGAAAATTCAGAATTTGGAGGTACGAGATTTGTATACTTAAAACTAAACTAATTTACTTATTGTATTGCGAAATTTTTGTTAAATGACTATAAGTAGTGGCATCCTTTTAATGAGATTTCGAAGAAATCTCTCAAATAAGAAATCAGGGGGGGGACAACCGATCAAATGATGCCGATAAGATGAGACATGGTTGAATCTTCTGACCCCAAAAAATAAACCTAATGCAATCGTTGAAAGCAATATCCAACTTACGTGTACATATGCTGTCCAATCGACGGAAAGTGAAAGTGGCAATATTAACGCTTTTACCAGTGGTAGTCGTGTACTACTGGGTAATATATTAGCCGAGAGCCATAGTCTTCGCAGCCCAGCATAAATCTTATTAAGCCTCATATTTACATTGTCAGAGCAACTCAAAAATAATTCAGAATAAGTAGTTGATGCAAGTAATAAAAAGAAGTGGTTCAACATGGCTTCCTTGTGGTTGACCAGAGATATTCTGAATTCTTTTGGAGTGAGCACCCAGATAGAAACTCTTAAAGCACGAAAAAAAAACAGATAACAAATCAACCAAGTAAAATAACATTAAAGCTAGTAACATATATTAGAATTTTGTACATACTTAGTTTTGTCAGAGGCTTTAAAACTATATAATAAAATCAGTGAATACGTCGAAAAAAAGAAGTTGAAAATTGAAATTTTTTGTTGTAGACTTGCAAAGCGGCGCTGTGGACTCTTAGAAACTTTGTTTATTTAACAAATTTCCTAGCTACAGTGCAGTAAATAAATAAGGTAGCCAAATACTTCTAAGAAGCGGTTTATTCTAATCCTTTCTCCACCTTGACATGTTGAAAAGGTTTGGAAAGGTAATAAGACGGACAATTTAACAAAAATTAAAAAACCAGTGCATTATTGCATACTTTTTCGAGAAAATTTGGGAAAATACTGAATTTTAGGTAATCTGCACTAGCAGCGGTAGGAAACAAATCAACATTGTTGAAAATTTTGGAGAGGTCATTGAGATAGTAGTTTTCTGGCGTTTGTTTTCTGCCACTGCGTTGAGTAGATCAAAATGAATGTCTTGTTTGCATTGCTGCGAGCTAGATAACAACCCAGAGACGGAGTTGATTACTTTAATTTCTTAAGGGAGACTTGGTCTCGAACCCGGTACCCATGGCATGGTGGTCGTTCCGCTCAAAGAATTGATCCAACTCCGTCTCCAATTAGTAATTTAATTCTAATCATGGTTTGTAGCAAATTGGAGGTGCCAAAATCTTTCGTTTCCGACAACCCCAACAACTTGGACATCTCCAGAAAAAATCATTTTAGTTGTTATGTAGACTGCACAAGTTTTCTCTTTCAGATTTATTGTATATTTTAGCATGAATGACTTTTGACATTGTAGACTATGCCTGGAAGATGAGGAGGCGGCGGTGCACAAGGTATCCCATGCCTTATCAAGCAAGATGTGAGCACATTGACCTACAAACATGTGATTACAATAAAAGGAATTGAAATGAGGATGGAGTATTAGAGAAATCCAGTCATTCCTCGTTAAATTGTTTGGGCAATGGACGAAAGAGGACCCAATAGAGGGAGTTACAGGGTGATTCATAAATTTCAGATTTTCATGGTATGCACGTTACTCTTTTATTTTAGTCTTTTGATCATGTTGATCTAACTCCTACCATTGCTGGTACAGTCACTTTCAAAAGTGAAAATAATGGTTTGCTATTATCTAATATTCAGCATTTTCCAAATTTTCTCCGAAATTCATGTCATTAGTTTACCCCTTTTTTATTTTCATTGGATTGCCCATCTTATTACCTTTCCAAAAAGTGTCAACATGCTCAGGTAAAGAAAGGGTGTAGAAATTTGTAAATAGAAAACTTATCGGGAAATATTTGAAAATCTGCAGTTTAACGGGGGACCCCACCTTGACGGCTTTAAATAAACAGTAATTTTCACGAATTTTGAAGGGTTAAAAAACAATCGCTTTTTTCTATATGATTGCATGCATTTTTCACTATATTACAAAATTTTTTTTGAGTAAAAAGATTGTTATTTGGAGCCGTGGTAGCCTTCGGCGTCAAAGGTGTTAAAAAAAGACACCTCTAGTCAGGCCCGTAGAGACAAAATTCGGGCCCGGGGGTACCACATACGGGCCCCCCGCGAAACGAATTTCTGGCCCGACACTTAGCGTTTACGGGCCCATATACAATCGAATGATTGACTTTCAGTTTAAAATCTGTCTAGTATAGTACACTTTTTCGATCGTGAAGCATTTTTTTTATATAAATAATTAAAATGGAAAAAATTTTCTGTTGATGACTTAGATGACGGGGCCCCTTTCAAAGCCCGGGCCCGGGGGGTTTACCCCCTTCGTCCCCCCTGTCGGCGGCCCTACCTCTAGTAGTGCCAGGCGCGATCAGTCCTGAAACAAGCTAGAACAAAATCTTTTAGATTTCCTTAAAGTATATAAGACTGGCTATCGTGTAGCATAAGATTTTTTGAAAATTCTAAGAATTACAAAAATAATGGTAGTTTGAAAAAAAAGTTCCATTTTTCGTGAAAAAGATGCTACAAAAGTGTTTATAAAAAATCGAAAAATTAAAATATCAAAAAAATACGATGCTACACGATAGAGCAAACAGTTTTGCACATTGTCAAAAAAGATTGAAGCGATTTCATTGACTAGTTCCCGAAAAAACGTGGCACTCAGTTTGAAAAATTTGGTTTCTAGTAAAACGTGTTTAAAGTTTTCGGTACTGCTGCAGTTCATTTGAAAAGTGAGCAAAAGGCCTCCACAATTCTTGTTGTATCTTTGCAATGACTTCGAATATCAATAAACTATTTTAGAAAGTCATTCTAGACATTATAAGGAATAGATTTGTGCAAGAAAAAATTGTTTTTCGTTTTTTTTAAAACCTTTAGGGTAAGGTCCCCCCTTAAAAAAACTAAACTCATATTAACTCTAATAATCCTTTTCATTACAAAAGCTGTTCGAAATGTCCATCACCACTGTGGAAGCATGCCAACAATCTTCTTCTAAGTCCCTGTTTAAGGCGTATTGTGGCCAGCTTCTCCCGTATTTTCGTCGCTGCATTCAAAGTTCTGCTAACTAAATCCTCTCTATTGTTAACAGGACTTGAATAAACTTCATCATTCATTGTTCCCCAGAAGAAAAAGTCAAATGGGGTAAGGTCTGGAGAGCTAGCAGGCCAAGGAATCGGTGCACCTCGTCCAATCCAGCGGTTAGGAAATTTTTCGCTTAGTGCCTTCACAATGTTAGCCGTATGCGCTGGTGCTCCATCGTGTTGGTAAAACATGTCCGTTCGATTATGCACAGTGATCTCCTTTATAAGATCTGGCAGTGTATTGTCCAAAAATTCCGCATAAATTTGACTATTAAACAATTGGGGTAAAATGAATGCTCCTACCAAATGGTGGCCGATGATACTAGCCCAAACATTGAAACTAAACCTCTGCTGGAATGAGGTCACCTTTGTCCTCTGTAGGTTAGTTTCCGACCAGGTATGGAGGTTACGGAAGTTCGTGATACCATCCCTGGTGAAATGAGATTCATCCGTACACAGAATTCGGTCCAGAAACGCCCTGTCGACAATGTCGCGTTCCAGAAGCCAAGTGCTAAATTCCAGTCTTCTCTCGGAATCTCCTTCTAGTAGTCTTTGAACTGGGTTATGGTGATATGGCAGTAATCCCTCCCGATGAATAACCCTCCAAACCTTAGAGTCTTGCGACTCGTCTCGTGCTCGTCTCAGGGTCTTGCCTCACGATGGTGATTATCTGCTGCTCGACGTCGGCAGAAGTTCCCGAAGTTTCGGGTCATGTCTCCCTGTCGTGTGAAGTTACACTTCATGTTTCTCCTAACCTTCGGAAAGTCCGTGTAAATACCCCTGGCCTGGTGCTGGCCGATTAGGGAATCTCCTTTGATATTCCAGTACAGCAGCTCTCTCGTTTCCGTCTACTACACCATAAATGTAAATAATATCCGCGTATTCCTCAAGAGTAAATTCTACCATTTTTTAATAATTTTTGCTTAAAAACACCCGCACTTATTGATTTGTTGTTCAACTATGATAGGTATTCTTGCTGACTGACCCTTTTTTATAGCAAAATTTCCATCAGGCACGAGTAACAAAACGTCAGGGTTCAGGGGTGTGAATTCTGGCAAACACAAACTAATACCGGCAATAAAACAAAATTAAACTAACATTTTTATAACTTTTTGGCTTATTTAAAGAATTTCCTACCTAAAGTGCAATTAAATAATTAGGTAGTCAGGGATTTCTAAGCACACGGTTGTTCTAATCCTCCGTCTACCCTACCATGTTATACCTTTTTGGAAAGATAATAAGAGGGGCAATCCAATAAAAAAAAACAAAGAGGTATACTAATTACAGGAATTTTTTAAAAAATTTGGGAAAATTCTGAATTTTAGGTAATCCCAAACCAATTTTGTCACTTTCGGAAGTGACTGTACCGGCAATGGTAGAGGTAGATCAACATTGTTGACAATTTTGGAAAGGGCATTGGGATAGTAGTTTTTTATTGTTTATTTGATGTCTCTGTGTTGGGTAGATCAAAAGATAAAAATAAAAGAGTAAGGGTCATACAATGAAAAACTGAAATCTATGAATCACCCTGTTACTCCCAAACAGTTGAGATTGCCCCCCTCCCCCCCTGCTATACAATTTTTTGTTTGCCTAGTTGAGATCTATCACCCTACTCATATTGGCACGTCAGATCTGAAACACCCTGTATTATTTGAATTTGTACCAATTTCTTTTATTTGTTTTAAAATGCAAGTCATTCAAGTTATTTACACTCACTGAATACAAAATCTCCAGGAGATTTCCAAAAATTTTTAATTACACACACTGTAATCGTAAGTAAACATAATTTTTTAAATTTATTCTAACAAACTTTCTATCATAGTACATTAAGTTCGTGCACTTTGCATGAAAAATTTCACCACGCAATCCATAATATCGAAATACAATTTACAGGTCTTACATCTCGAAATTACAAATTAAAATTAAAAAATATTTAAAGTTTCACTATACGTCATGTGATTGATGTATTCTTATTTGATATACATAGATCGGCAGGCCTGTTGCAGGCGTTTAAAATTCCAACAGATCGGCCTGCTACTGGCATAGAATAAGCATGCTGGCGTATTGCAAATTTTATTTGCAGTCATTCGAATTTTTACTTGTGATAACATATCTGCTACATAACAAAACTATGTTGGTAGCCCTAGATGTTTTACCGTATGTTTTTAAATTATATAAATTTGTCTAATCGCAATTTCACATCACATCTTTTCTATAACGCCATCACAAGGGGACACAAAACATATTAACTCTTAATATTATTCTTTCACTTTTAACTAACTTTTACTTTAATTATTTAGAACTCATACTTACATCTCAAACTGTGATCTGAGCGCTTTGTAGTTAAAGGAGCAACAAAACCCTTCTGCACTTTTAGCTGTCCGGAACAAGTTCTTACAGGACGTGGGCTTTCCTAACCAAGTACAGTGCCGAAAAAGCTTTTCACATGGATGTGCTAACTCAAACATAATTCCTTCAGTTGTGTATCCAATTTCCTCGAGAGTATATGAAATTTTAAGAAATTGACTATCCACTTCTTCAAAGTTCACCAAAGCTGCCAAATTTTGAAAATACAAGTCAATTGTTGAATTAGAAAACCCTCGCTTCTCTCTGAACACAAAAAGTATTTGTAATTAAATAGAACTCATTTCTTTAAACAATCCTTACAACGCAGCAGCTATATGCCTTGTGTTTGGTTTGTAAACAGCATTAACGTTACAAATAGTAACTCCAGGAAATGGAACATTCCAAATGGGATAATTGTTTGTTTCCACTGTGGTAATAGTGGGCGAATTTTGAAAGCGAATCCAAATCAGAGCCATCAGAAATATTGCAAAACCGGCACCAAGGATATCGAAAGTCAACCAAACGGCTAAGCTTACCACTCGGCGAAAATGTCTAAAAGAACGAAAATTATTTATTGCTTATAAAACTTGTATTTGCAACCGTTACAGATACCTTGCTTGAGCATCTCCTGTATCTTCAATATCTTCAACGATAAAACGACATCCGTGAATACTTGTTTCCTTGCAAAATGTCTTAATGGTTTGGATAGCCGATTGGGCGATGTAATTTTCCTTAGCTTTGCTTATATTTTTAGCAAGGTGTACCCTTACGAATTGATGTTTTTTTCTCGTATGAGAATTATACGACAACATTTTGTTTTCACAGATAACAATTTCAGAGAACTCCTTACCTTACTGCTTTTTACATGAAACTGGTTATAACACTAACTAAATTATGAAGGGAATTACTGAGGCTTCACCCAATTACAAGTTTTCTCGTTATCGGTGATTAGTTAATTAAAATATTTTCAAATTGCAATTGGACAGTAATATCCTCCATGCAGGTATAAATATGAAATCGTAATTATGAGGCAGTAGGGGGGAACTTCGAAGAGAGTTATTGAAATGCAAGTAATTAGCCTTTCAATTTGTCTCGACTAATTTCAATTTTGCGTGTAGTAAGAATCAATATCTTCTTATGCGTTTGTTAGGTTTTATTCCTTAATTTTATATTATTAGAACCTTTCTCGCAAAGGGACAAACATAATAACTTTTTGAAGGACCTGTTCTAGTTGTGCAACTGGAGAGAGAGGTAAGTATTTACTAGCTAGTACGCTTTACAGCGAAAATCGAAAATGGTAAACTGCAGAAAACTGTATTGTCACTTCAATATGGGCAAACTTATTCCACAGTTTCGAAGATACGCTTGAATACAAAAAATGGAATTTTCGCCGAACATTTTTGCTTGTAAAATTTTAGTTCATCATGCTGAAGAAACAATAGCGTCTTTAATTACCAAGACATCTTCAATCCTATTCAGTTGTCTAGAGCATGAAATATTTTCTGTAGATAACTAACGTCCACTTTATTGACAAGGTCTAGCCAATAATTCAGTATTTTTAGAATTCTATACCAACTATCAACCTTATAGCAAGGTATAAATACAAATAGTAGACCAGCTTCAAGCAAAACTGCAAAACTTTCCCGGCACTTAATTCCATTGTTCCTTTAAATGGTAATGTTGTTGAGAAAAAATTACCCAAATGGAAAATCTCTCAGTCATCTTGTATATATTCACAGTCCACTCTAGATACAAGCCCAGTAAACATTACAGTTAGGCCATTTCACCCCCAAGAGTTTCGTCATTACTTCATTTTTGTTGTACCACAGATTAACCAATCCTTGTACACACAAATAAAACTGCACACTCTAGTAACCAAAACCAAAGAGAAAAGCTGATGTCTTTGACGCATTCTAAGCTCAATACTTCAACAAGACGAACACAAGAGAGTTTTCTCTTTAAAACACATTTTTATTTATTTATTTACATAGTTTCATCATAGGCTGATTACTCAACAACAGAAGCGAAAGCAAAAATGAAAGTGGAAGCGAAAAAAGATAGAAAAAAGTAAGAATAAAAATAACAACAGCAAACGAAAACAACAATAGATTAAAAATAACGACCCAAATTAACTTATCAAATTACTTACAAATTAAATATGAAAAGAAAAGAAAAGTATATAAACTTAATAAAAATATAACAATATAACAAATTTGGCTTAAAACGACTCTAACGGAGCTGATATCTCGCATTTAACTTAGAAAGATTAAAATCACTATGTCTAAAGGAACGAATAGGAATATGGATGTTCAACTTAGACAGCAGTTCAAGTGAGTCAACAAAACCCTGCAAGATATCAAATATGTATAAAGAAAGTCCTAGATCTGTTGCGTCTATCCTCTAGGGAGTCCAAAGAGAGTAGCCCAAGTCTTTCTTTATAAGCGGGGAGAATCAAGGGGTTATTCCATGGAAGGCCACGCAATGCAAATTCGAGGAACCTGCGCTGAACAGCCTCAATACGAGCGCTATGAACCGCATAGGACGGAGACCACACGGGACAAGCATACTCTAAAACGGGCCGGACGAAGGTATAAAAAATATGATAAAGGGATTATTAAATTCCTTAGACCATCTCTTAACGAATCCCAAGGAAACGTTGGCCCTGTTAACAATGTAATTGATGTGATCGATGAAAGACAAATGTGGATCAAAAATAACACCAAGATCCTTTACTATATCCAGTCTGGTTAGCAAGCTGCCACTGACAGAATAGTCGTACATCAATGGTACAACGTACATTTATCAACGTTCAAAGGCATATTGTTCGCAATACACCAAGAATTAAAAGATTGAAGATCACAGTTCAGCATAAAACAATCGTTGAAATCAGAGACAACACGAACAATTTTAGCATCGTCAGCATAACATTAAATTTTCGAGTTCGCTAAGATGGAGCCCATGTCGTTCATAAAAATAATAAATAGAAACGGACCCAAATGGCTGCCCTGACGCACCCCGGAAGTGACCAAAATTTCACGAGAGAGGGAACCGAGAAACAGAACACGCTGTGTTCGGTAGGTGAGATAAGAAGAAATCCATTGGACGAAAAGATATGACAAACCTAACATAGTAAGCTTCAAAAGAAGTAGCTTGTGGTCAATGCGATTAAAGGCCTTACTAAAATCGGAATAACTACAATCAACCTGTTCACAAGGTTAGTAGTCGTTGATCTGCCTTTAATAAAACCGTGCTGGAAGGATAACAAGAACGGTTTACAGTTACACGGTTTATTTACATGAAAATTGTATAAGAGAGACACTTTTTATCGTATTCACATGTTCGGAACATTTGTAGTTTAACCTCAAGTAAAATCCAATTTAAGGCTTTAAATATATTGCGAGAAATACTACGAGAAAGTACAAATCCTCAAACTTCTCCTTATGACTACTGTGGCAAGTTTCGCTTTGCTTACACCACCAATGCTCAGCTGTTAATGTCAGCTTCCGGGACTGTATCTAGAGTAGGCTGTGATCTAGTTGTAAATGTCGTTTTGTCCGAGTAAAAAGTTTGATTATGCATCCAATTTGCAGGTTAATGTTTTTATTCAATTATTAAGACCAAGTGACAAGGATCACAGTGAACCTATCCCATTCAGATATAAACTAAGAGATTTTGTAGTGTCGCGGAAGAAAAAATGAAACAAATTGAAAAAGAGTTAAGGACTAATTTCATACGAAAGTATCGAATTTTTAGAACTGTTAATTACTTAATAAACATATGTTTGCTTATACGAATTAATCGACGAAAAGAAAAATTTTTCTTCTGAGAGTTACAAAATTCATTCTTGCTCACTGGTTATTGACGGATAGTATTTACTGTTTGAGAGTTAGCTTTTACTTCTCCGTACAAAATTGCTAGAACCTTGCCATTGCATCATGTTTGACCAGGGAAATTTAGGGAGCTGTTCTTCTATTTAATATCTATTCTGTGCCCAGTTTTCAGATAAAAAGCCTACTTCTGATATTAACTCAGTATCACATTCCTGGTTGTCACTTAGTGCCGCTCTTCTCTCCTCAGAGGGGAATCGCGGTTTATATTAGAAATGGTGGCCATTCTCCCATCTCCCTCAATTCTCTTCTACTAATCCAGAATTTAATTATGTCTGGATTAGATTTAAACTTTATCGGCACATCATTCACTTCTGCTTTTTATACCGCAGCCTGAATATGACTGACACTGACTGATATCGATAAGATTTTGGAAATATCCCCCTCTTCTGAAATCGTTTTTGCTGGCGATTTCAACATCCACAACACACAGTGGCTCAGAAATTTGTCTACCACAAACCTGTAGTGTGGCATTATAAAAATGCTGATTGGGCGGGACTTAATAAATATCTCAGAGAGCTTTGGTCTGATTGGTCTGATTGCTTTTATGTGAGAGACGTTAACAAAAGCACCGATTATATATGAAACATTCTATGGTTTGAAATGCATCGCTTCAAAAACATCACACTAACTAACACCAATTGGTTCAATAATGACAGTTTCGCAGCCATTAAAAACAAAGAAGCGGCCTTCCAGGCATATAAATTGTGCCCTTCAGAGGAATTAAGAGTTATGTTCGAAATATTTGCAATTCAGTAATTAGTCGAGCAAAGTTCAAAAGTATTTTCTACTCAAAAGGGTAGTAAGGGCTTCTGGTCTCTAGTAAAAACCATAAATAACAATTTCACCTGTTCGTCAACACCACCACTCATTTATAATGGGAATGTTTATCTTGACTCATCAGACTAGGCCAACCTGTTTGCTGCTAATTTGTACTTGCTACCTTCACCGCAGCCACTTCCATCTCCATCACAGTTCACTAGTAGGCAAAAGCCACTACACTTTCGCACTCGGGAAGTTTTTAGAAAGTACTTTCGAAACTCGCCCCTGGTATTAAAATGCTGCGCCTCTGCTTTGGCTAAACCTCTGCGCAAACTTTTTCACCTGTCATATTCAACAGGAATGTTTCGAAGTGCATAGAAACTTGCTCATGTCCAGCCGATACTTAAAAAAGGAGAGTCTAAAGTTTTTGAATCGCTCATCAACGCTCAGTGGATGAAATATCTAGAAAATAAATATCTTATCAACGATTGACAGCGCGGTTTCCGCGCGGATCGCTCAACCGGAGACTTACTAACGGCTCTAACGGAGCGTTGGAATCATTGTCTTCATAATTTTTGTGAGTCTGAAATCGTCGCTCTTGATATTTCAAAAGCTTTTGATAGAGTCTGGCATGCTGTCCTTTTAGCCAAACTTCAAATTCTTGTCAGACCGTCAATCCGTGTAGTAATTGACGGAGTTACATCTGATTCCGACGAAATAAATACCGGTGTACCTCAGGGCTCAGTTCTTCCACCAACCTTATTTCTTCTTTTTATTAATGACCTTTTATCTCTTACTCTTAATCCTGTCCATAGTTTCGCCGACGACAGTACCGTTGATTTCGCGTACTCATTTGATTCTGTAATGAATTCACGTGGAAATTCTACAGAAGTCAAGAACGAGAGAACGCATGTTTAGATCACTAGACAAGGACATTTCTATAGTGCTCGCTTGGGGCAGATCAAATCGTGTTTCGTTTAATGCATCAAAAACTCAATGCTGTTTAATGTCCCTAAAAAACGACTAGTTCACCCCCAAACCAATTCAGTCGATGAAGTGAATATACTCAATTCGCCCTCCCTAAACATCTTGGGTATTCAGATATCCAGCAATCTTAGCTGGACTGATCATATATTTGCAATCGCCTCACTTAGCGCTGATCTACAAGTCCCACATCAGGCCTAGACTTGAATATAATTCCCATATTTCAGCAGGGGCCCTTACATAATTGGCTATTAAACTTATTGGCGATTCCTTAATTTCTGAGGGTCTTGACTCTCTGAAGCATCGACGGAATGTCGGTTGTCTCTCACTCCTCAATCGCTATTTCCATGGCCATTGTTCTAACGAAATTGCTAGCCTAATTCCTTATAGACACTTGACAACGTGCGATACAAGAGCTACAAGTCGCCCGACCGCTATACTATCCAGGTCAAAGGAATAGTTTAACATCTTGTGTTTCCCCTCGTCATACCACACCTCCTTCACTCAACCACCTAACCCATTTCCTTTATCCTTAATTCCTTTCCTGCCAAGGCTGTGCTTCAGCATCATAGGGTATCCCCTGAGCTTTGGCATCATATATAAAGCACAGACCCAGCCGCAGAACAAAAACTTACCCTGCTCACACACATGACATATACACGATAGGACTTCTCCTTTAGTTACTTCCTCTAAACATTTTATGGGCTTCCTACTGAATTAAAATGTGAAAAGGGTTTTAATAATAAAATTAAAGGTTGCAATCAATGTATAATGAAAAGAATTTAAAGTATAATAGCACCATTATGCCTGTAACAATAAAGTTTTTTGCATGGGGTAAAAAACTTAGAACAGAAAACGAAAGGAAGTGCAATACCGTCTATAAACCGTGTACGTGTTTTCTGATTTTTTATTCGTCGGAAAGTGTGGGAAGGGGGTAAGAAATACGCCTTCCGAAATGTAAATTTAGCGTGGACTTTCTAAAGAGTGCGCATTCAAAGTGTTTATAGAAGGTTTATTGAATAATTTTCACGGTTCAGTTATTAAAAGTGTTGTAATTTTACAAATAAAGACAATTAACATTTAAAAGACTGTTTTGATTTAGTTTACTAGGAATCTGAGGTGCTTAATTTGAACATTTTTCGTGATGAAGTGTGCGGTATTTTGTAAAAATAATCGATGCATTGGGTGTGGAAAATCATTTTTCAGGGAAATTAAATAATATAATAAGCAATTATACAGCATTTTTTTTTAAATTTGTGCAAAAGCTGTATAAATAAAAGCTAAATTACCAAAATATATAAACATTTCTCTTGATGGCGATCGTTTGTTTACATTTGAGATTCATCAGAGTTTTGGTTCGCCTTATTGGTTTCAGCGGCAGCTGACACAAGTTTTTGCCTGGGGGCTCTAATAAAACTTTAAAAGTATTAAAATATTTTTCTACCTTTTGGTATTTTAGGTTTCCAAAAAATAAAGACTTCAGAGAACTGTGGTTAAAATCCATCGGTAGAACTGATTATATACCATCCGATGGTAGTAATGTTTGCGAGGACCACTTCGAATGAGTCAAAAATTTACTACTTCCATGGTGAAAACTGATACATTCAGACCTTTCAAAAACTTAAGGAAAATTCGGAAACTTTTAGAGCATGGTGCACTTCCTTTCGTTTTTTGTTCTAAGGGTAAAAAACCAGTGAAGAAATTTAACCGATTTGTGTGTTTGGTAATATCTTTTATTCGGAAATGTCATAATGGCGAAACACGAAGCACAGAACAACTTTTAAATTTCGACTTACACTAGTTAGCACTTTTTTTATGCGGATAGAGCACTGACTTACAGTTAATAGGTCACCCTGTAAAATCTGACAAATTCCAGGCCAGATTTAAAAAAAAAATTTACTTATCGTCAGATCTTAAATAAAGTTAAATCTTAAATAAACTAAAACTACTTCCAAAAGTGAATTATTCCACATTTTTTTCTTCCTATGTTCTCATATACGGAAACAATTATCAAATAAAATTCTTCACAATAAATCTGTGTTAATAACTTGTTTAAAATAAATTAGGAAACGGATTAAAAGAGAAGAAAATGTGTCACAATTCTCAGCCAGCAAGAAAGTAAGTAAACTTTACACCATGCGGCGCTAGTGTTTTCAAGTGGAGTAAGTTGGTACAAGTAGTAGAATGATGTTTCAATTCGTTCCTTTTTCTAATCTAACTCGGAATGTTCTATTCCCTTTGAGGAATATTTTGAACTGCATTTTACAAAGTCCATAAATTTAATATTTTGTCTATTAATAGAATTGTTAACAGAAAGTTTTAAACAAATAAATTTGTACATAAACCAATTTTATTTTAAGCTTCCAACCGTGAAACAAAACATATTCCTATCAATCGTTGCTAACTTCAAACGAATAAAAATGCATCTCAAAGTTATGGATGACATTTCTGTAGCACACATAAACAAAACTTTGTTTTGCTTTCGTATATATATGCAAGGGACGAATAATATTTTGATTGTGTTGTGAAAAACGCAATTGCATTTTGCATGTAAAATCATTTTACGCGGGGTGAGGAATATGCCATAACAAGAAGTTGAAGTGCAACGGGACATTAAACAAGTGATCTACAGCTGAGCAGAAAGCGCTCCAATAAATCGTAGAAGGACGAAGAGTTTGGTTGGCGCTGCAAAGAACTTGGAGCAAATAGATTTCATGTCTAAAGGGACGCGCAGGAAATTTTAAGGTAAGAAATATTTAATAAACTGTTGGTTAACTGAAAGGCCTTGAGAATGGTCAAAGTTGTTGTCATCCGCCCTAAGCGTCTTATCGGTGAAGTGGCAAGAAATCTTTTGGTATGGCTGAATTCGGCTTTGTAAAATAAACAGTGAGTGATTGAAACGGTAATAACAATTTTTTTTTGTAAATGCATTGTAATCTAGTCCTTGTGTTAAGTCCCGTTATGTATTCAAGAATGCAACAGCGTGGTGGACATCGTTTGGTTTGGGCTTTAGGCGCCCTTTGTACCAAGGAAGTCATACATTAATTCTTAAAGAACTTAAGCATGCAGATAATGTTATCCGAATATCCGGGCAATTTAAGTGATGGAAATAATATTAAAATTGTTCGAAGTTTCGGAAAACTTTCATTGCCGCATTGCAGATTAATTTCTGGTTTTGGAAATTAACGTATGGGCAACTTAATAGACTCAATGCAATAACGAAACATGCTTGAAAATATGGCCGTGAATTCTGCACCTAAGGGCAAATCTGCTGTCCCACATGGTATTCAAATTGGTATTCTGTCAAAGTAAGAATGAGTTGATTGTAAACCAATCTTTAAAACTATCTCTAATTATTGGTCTTTAACAACTGGAGTCCCATGGAGTCTCATGTATTCAAGGAACAGACAGACCCAAAAATTTGCATGAAATAATCTTAGTCCTAAGGGCGACATCAGTTACTTGACCATTTGTCATAACAAGTGCCTATTGTTCTTGATTATATATTGGGAACTTGTTACATTGTGTTTAAAATGCATTATTACATTAAGCCTCTAAGAAAATCTATTATACGCAATCTGCACTTACAACGACGTAGTCCTGTGCAGTATCTTCTGAGTAATAGGACGGCATAAATCACTTAACTTCTTTGTTATCGGAGGTAATAACAGACAATGTTTTTTCTCTATTTCCCAAAGTAGGGGATAGTGGGGAGTTTTGGAGAACGCTTTGTTCGGGGGGTCAAAACTACCAGAAAAATAATTTTTTTTCACATTTTCTCGAATCGAATCTGTAGAGCATCTTAAAATACACTTCCTGGATGAAGGACTTGCATAAAATCAAAAATCATCGACAATTTTAGTCTGTTGGCCCAAAAAACTGGTTTTTGGAGTTTTCAAAAATCGTGTGGAGTTGTGAAGCACGACTAAAAATCGCACAAAATTGCATTCTTTGGTGAAAATTCTTTATTGGGATCGGAGAAAATGACAAATTATTATGTTTATTATGTATTAGAGTTGAGTTCCGAATTGCGTTGTTTTTGGTAAATTTTTTCGGCATGGGACCTTTACAGATGGTGCAAAAGTCTTCATCTTCAGAGTCAGATTCCATTTGCGGTAGTGCCGAAAATGTGCGACGACTGCGCTTTGCTGTCGGTGGTTTGACTGTTTTTTCCATCTTCGTTTGATCCTTCTTGGCCTCTTTGGCTTGCTTCTCTTCAGCTTTCTGGAGTAAGTTGGCCACATTTTCTGACGAAATCAATATGGTGGTGTTCATTGACTTGCGACCTCGATTGGATTTCTTGGCCGGAATGACACGCTTTATGGGGCTAACTTCTTTCAATACACGGCGAATGGAGGCGCCAGATGTGCTTGGCATCGATGATGTGCTGGCTATATCAGAAGCAGATGTTGACACTTCTTTATGCGCAACCGTTTCAATCACATCCCCACTAATCATTACAACGCGTTGCTTATTGTCCTCATCTTCAATGGCCTCATTTTCGCCGCTTAGTTCGGCAGCAATGAAATCTTCAGCAGTGAAAACATCAGGATTATAGTCACAAATTCCCGTGACTTTAAATCCACTCTTTATATTCTTCCGCGTCGCACACGCATCGAGACATTGTTCAGCAATGGTGACAAAATCATAAAACTACAATGAAGAGTGCTATTTCATCCAATTTTGACCCTGACGAGAAAACATCGTTTTGAACGAGCCAAATACGGTTACATCGTGTGGCTGCATTCGATACGTGCAGTGGGGAGGGAATGCCACCATAGTTATGCCCGCATCGGTTGCCATATCAATGACCTCAATACTTAGATGCGATGTGTGGCTGTCCAGGAGCAACAATGTCGGCGTACTTTTCGAAGCGTGGGCGTGCTTAATAAAATGAGCCGATTGACGAATGTCTTTGAATCCATCCATCCCGATTCGTTTGCCACACCGACAGAACCTGGAGAAACTTTGACCATCCATGAATTTTACATGTTTTTCCTCGGCAAAATAAAAAAAGGGTGAATGGATTGTCTTGCCGCATTCACAGCAAGCGCCAATGTAACATTTGTGCCTCTCTGGACGGAAGTTTTTTGGTTTATCCGACTTTGGAACATGGCGACATGAAGATTGGCAAAAAATGCATTGAAATTTTCGGTGTAGAAGGCCTTAGCACGATTGGCATTGGTCTGCTCCGGCGTTAAGAGAGAAAGATTTGGATGGCGATGCATAAATGCATAATACCAGTCCTTCGATGCTTGGCCTTGAACATCCCATTCTGGAGGATATCGAACGCCCAACTTCTTTGCGAACTCGTAGGCCATTGTTACCAACTCACGGATGGTCAATCCATAATAGATGGCGGTGGAATGAAGGAGATATTTCATCAGCTCTTTCTCTTGTTCAACGGTGAAAATCTGCCCAAAAATACATGAACAAAAAACCCCCAAGCCATAACATGCGATAGCGTGCTGTAACGTAGAATTACGTCTTTAGAAACTATATAAATTCCCCCTACCCCCTCCCGTTCCACGTCAAAAATTGAGAACAAATGAATGGAGATAAAATAACAAACCGTTGTTCCACCAGTCACGCTAGATTTTGTGGTTACAAAATCGGCCAATTGTTCATTCGTGGCGGTTGCGGGATCAATGTTTTTTACTTTTCAGCTCTGAAATGTAGCGATGCCGTTTGGTAACATTGATGTTGTACGCTTTGGCAACGGAGCATTGCGATTTCTTGTCAATCATCACCTCTTTGATGGCAGCCACTATGGCATCGACATCAATCGCTGGTTTCTTTTTCGGTCTATACTTATATTGACTGAAAAAACACAAAAAATCGTTCAAACACTTGCGAAAAAAAATACGAAAAATAACAAAATTCATTGAAAAAAATACTTGGAATTGCACTAAACATTCGAATTTTTTTACAAATAATGCGTAATACGCATGTTAAATACGATTTCAGGTTGACATCTGTCATATTTGTCGTGCTTCACATCTCCCCACTTGATGTGCTTCATTTCTCCCCATTTGCTACTATTTTAAAATTTCCACCGCGTCAGTAACACATCGATAATATATATACAGTGGCGGCCAACTAATTAGAAACGATGTGCTAAGAAAAGTAAACTGCATGTTATTTAAATGAAACTACAAGATTTCATTAATAAGATTGATAGATAGATTTATTAGCAAAAATTTTTGCCATAAAAAACTTATATATTTTAGAACTTTTCCTTAACATATTCTACAACTAGTTTCTTAAAATTTCTCAAGTTTAACTCATTTTTAACATAATTAGGCATTTCATTAAATAGCAATAGACCTTTGTAAAACACAGAATTTCTTGTTTTTATTAATCTACAATTGCCAACTCTAAAGTTATTAGCATTTCTTAAATTATGGGGTAGATAGATAGATTCTTTATTTATTTAGCATAGATTGCTACTTGTTCAACAACATAGTAATTAATTTTACTTAGATTCGATAAGGATATTCAGTTTTTACAAATTCAAAAATTTTTCTTTTAAATTGATAAAAATTAGTTTCTAATTTAATATTATTTGGTAATCATTATCATTCTTTTTGTTTCCAAATATCATACACTCTTAGACAATAAGCAGTACTTCGCTTTCTAAAAATTTAATTTTATATATTCTACTAACATACTCTTAAATCTTTTCAAATTTGATTCACTTTTTATCATACTTGGCATACTATTAAACATTTGTAAACCCTTATAAAAAAAGAGAATTCTGACATCTAGAAGTTCTACATCTTTCAATCCTAAAATCATTCATACTTCTCAATCTATATGGTTGGACCTTATCCACAAATCTTAAATTACTTCTTAGATACTCAGGCAACATTCCATATTTCATCCTAAAAACATACAAAAGAACATTAAATATAATTCTCTGCTTCACGTTCATCCACTTCAAAGTATTCAGCATCCATCTCACAGGTGTAGTATACCTATTACATCTTAGTATAATACGCATGGCCCTATTTTACATTCTTTCAAACATTTCTCCATTTACAAGAAATAACACCGTTGGACAGAATTCAAAATGGGGTTTCACAATTACATTGTACACATGTATCAAATCATTCAAAGATAAATTGTTCCTAATACGTCTTAAAAACCCCGTTTTTTTTGACACCTTTTTGCACACATAAGCCACATGTTCTTTAAAATTAAGTTCCCTATCAATAATAACTCCTAGGTACTTTATATTGTCCACACATTCAATTCTGTTTCCATCTAGTATTCATAACCATACATTTAGTTTGAGCTTATTCATATTCAACCACTTATATATCTCTTTTACATCTTCCTTTATCATTCGTTCACACTCAGGACCATTCTCACCTACTGCATATAACAACCCATTCTCCGCAAACAATGCTATTTTGCAAATTTTTAGGACACTACACACATCATTAATGTACAGCAGAAATAAAGTTACTCCAAGTATTGACCCTTGCGGAACCCCAAGATTCACATTCACACTTTTCGAAATAGATTCATTAACTTTTGTTTTTTGGGTTCTTCCATTCAAATATGACGAAAACCAGTTTAATTCCTTACCCGAAATTCCATACGACTGTATCTTTTTGAACAAAATTTTTCTGTCCACAGTTTCAAACGCTCTTTTTAAATCTAAAAACACCGCAATCACACATTTCTTATTATCTATTCAAATTTTCCAGTCCATAATTGTACAATTCAACGCAGATTCGCACGAATGTCCCTTTCTAAAACCAGATTGCTGTAGTATAAGCAATCCATTGCCTTCTATAAACTCCTCTAATTGTATCTGTATTACCTTTTCGATAACTTTTTCATACACAGGTAACATATTTACCGGCCTGAAATCCATACTTTGCTTAGCCTTCTCCAGCTTTTCCACAGGTACTACTACTGACTTTTTCCACGATTCAGGGAACACTCCATTTTCCATTGATAATATACAGAAAAATATCTCTTATTTTTGGCATCGCGTCCAACAGCATATCAGGACTAACTTGATTGTAGTCCCTTTTTCGCATCAGCATCTTGATTGTATCAATAAGTCCATGCATATCAATATATTTAAAGATAAATCTTTTGTTGTGTACTTCTACATTTGACTCATCGTACCTCTCATTCATAATGGATTCATTAATCTCTTGCACACGCTCTACAAAATACATGTTAAATTTTTCTGCTTTAACCTGATTATCATTCACTGTCACTCCGTCAAACATTACTTCATTTATCTCAGCTTTACTTTCTCTCAAGACTAAATTCTTTATTGTCCTCCACATAGTCCTTTGATTCATTGATCTTCCAATTTGCTCTTTAATAAAGTTAGCCTTGTTTCTTCTTACACTCTTTTTAGTTGTAGATCTTTTTATTTCCTACAACTTTTACATTCAACTTTTTTCGATAGGATGCACAGTTTATCCAGAAATCGCGATAAACTGTTTTCAAATCCTAAAAATCCACCCCCATTCCACCCCGGATAGCTGCTGTCGGTTCGATTTATTTTTTTCATCTTTTACAAGAGTTTGTTCGACAATATTCCGCTGTCAGATTGCTGTAAGGAATTTTTGGCAGGCAAGGGTTAAAGATTAAATTAAATATTTGGTTAAGTAGTAAATACGTAATGTACGATAGAAACATTTTTTGTTTTATCAGTTGGTAAAAGTATGTAAGTCTGTTTTTAATAGAATGGTGACCGATGTTTGACCGCATATGTAGTTTATATGTACTCCACATACCCCAATTACATTGGAAATTCCGGTCGACGCCCGGTAACCGAAAATTGAAATAAAAATTAAGTTACCGGATCAAATCTGCCACAAAATTTTCGTTTTTCCGTGTACAGTACTACTTGCACACATTCCTATCGATCGGTTTTTAAGCAATTTGCCATCAAAATTCCATTTTCGCCACTTTGGTAGACGGTAACCCTTTATCGACAAATTTGCACCTTATTTCCTTGACTATTGATTTTAAATAAATATAGTTTAACGTGTATATTTGAAAATAAAGAATTATACACCTTAAATATTTATTCTTGTAAGGGGATTTGGGCTGCACTGCTGGCGACATTGGGGCGCTTCTCGTGATATGGAGCCTTCAGCTCAAACCGAGGTTCTGAAAAAAAGACATTGCTGTAGACTATACTGTCTACTGCTATCTGGCCGTCAGTCTTGTCACTGGGGACAAAATTCACGGAAATTTAAATTTGGTAGTTTTTGTAAATATATCTTTTGTGCATTTTTCCCTTAATATTTCAGAGCTTTGACAGATCGCTAGTTATGTGTAGCTTCTCTGATAACAATTTCAATTAGCTGAATGCTCCGTTAATAAAAACAAACACAATCTACCGCATGTAAAATGGTGTTACGACCCTGAGCAATGAGTTTCTTTTTGGTCTTTTTAATAGATATGGACTTTAGAAGTCACTGCATGGTGGTAGGTACGGGTGAGGGGTCGAAAGCGCGGACAAGGGACGCCAGCGGCGGTAAGAAATGGAGGGAAAAGTGTTCGTGCAATTTGGCTGTATTGGCGCTAATATTCAAATCACCGCTACCGGATATGGCGCATTCGACGCGGAAAGAATCAAACTACAATGCGACTATAAAAAATTCGATATTTTGAAAGTTGCAGGGTGGTCTACCTGCTTAAAATGCTTTTCTTGTTCGGATGAAGCTAGACAACCTGAAGCATTTTAGGTCCTAAATCATTGTAAATGTTGGTGTTAGGTTTTTTTATTATTATTATGTAGCCAAAGCCCAACGGACTAAAAACATAACCTATTTGAAGATGGGCGTAAAGCGCTTTTTAATCAATGAACATTCCTTCAACGTTGTTCCCTGCCATCAGTTCGTGAATGTTTGTGGAGTATATGGCTTTATGCCTTGCAAATCATTTACTACATTTACTTCGCCGAATATTGCGATTGCGCTTTTTACAGATTGATATAATAAAACTTGTAGGTTCTCCCAAATTATTTATTTTCGTAATTCATTCTTTTTAAAATATCCCATTATATTTTTTGCTAGTTATGTATCATAATTTGGTTAAAACTTTATCTTTTAAACAGCTTAACGTCTCCAATCGCTCAATTTCTCATTAATCGCGGACAGGTAAACGAGTATATTGTGTATTCACAGATTTTAGCAAGACTTTAGATAGTATCAACCATGATATCCTCCTTCACAAGATTAAAGGCTTGTGTTATCTTCTCGTTTCAGTTGTCCTTTAAATTTATCAAGTTTGACAAATTGACACTCAAGACATGCCTGATGGAAAAGGAATTTTTCGAGGCAAATAAAATAATTGATCTCAACAAGTACTTACTTTCCTATATATAAACTCTAACCTTCCTGATTTTATCCCCATACTATAAAATAACTATATTGGAAAGTATTTGATCCTTCTCTATTCTATTCGTCCTTAAATTTAAATGTAGAAGGTTATAAAGTTGATGATACTTTTATATTATATAATTAATTTTAGTAATTGTAATATATTTCCTCATAAAGCTTTTTTTTTAAATCTATTTATTATCAAAACTATTTTTTTAGATACTCAAGCGCTAACATATTCCAACTATATAACCATTTTAAGTGGTTAATTGAAATTGAAGGTTAGACAAAATTATGAGATTTACGGGCGGTAATCCGTCGACATTATTTTGCGAGCAAGTTAGCACTGTAACATCATTATTTGAAAAATGGAGCGATTGCGAAAGAACAGTTGTAATGTATGCTCTTCTAAAACGACTACGGTATCCTAGTCTTAAATTTCTTCAGTATTCTATTGACAGTAATTTGACGCAGAATTTTGATTCTCAAAATTTAGTTGGTAATGATATTAACGCAAACAATGCAAACTACCTGGAGCAACTGGTTAATGCTTATAAAAGTGACAAAGATTCAATATTTTATGGATCAGATATACATAAGGATATTGAAAAAACCTTCAGAAAAAAGGAAGAAATTCTAAACGATGTCCTAGATATGCTTCCTTTATTAAGGCCAGGAAATGAAGAAGCCAAATCAGTTTATTTATCTTTAATTCCATTGGCTGTGGAAGACACAGGAAAGCAAATTGTTGATACAGAATTGGTTCAGCAAATATTTTCGTATTTACTTATTCATCCAGCTATTACCAATGAGGATAGACGGTAAATATAAATGTGTGAAAAAACTATGAACTAGAATAATATTATATGTATTTTAGGTCCTTAAGTTTATGGTTACGACATTTGGAAGAAAATATACATCACTCGTTTGCTCCCAATGGACAACAGAGTTTCTATGTTTTATCCAATTCGACCGAATCTTGCAAGAAGTCAGGCTCAGTATCATCTTTAAGCAATGAGAGCACTCGAAGTTGGCAAACAATAGCACCACCATCTCAAGTTACTAGTAAAAATCATCAACCAGTTTCTCAAACGGCATCTTGTCCTGTATTGCAAACTGTTCCAAACGAATGGAGTTCGAATTTGATACAATTGCCTGAGAAACTGTGTGAAGATATTCAGCGAGTCAGTCTGGGTGAACCCCCCTCTAGTCAAAATACCTTGGGATTGGTTTATGATAATCCTCCTGTAAGTTCAAATCCATCAAATAACCTAAATGATGATCATCACGTATCTTTTTCGAAGAATGGTACTGAAATAATTGATTTTGAAATGATAGATTGTGATAAATGTACCGAGCCATTGACTTATAGTATGTTGTTTTCGAATGCTTGTGATCATGTCAATGGACCCAGATGGGTTGTAGACAGTAAAACTGTTGCTATTAAAACACGTCGGTCAAATAGTTTAACAACTGCGGCAATATCGAGTTCATCCTCTTCTACATCATCTGTGATTAATGCCAACGATAATTGTTCAAATTCGTCAGAAAACTTGGCTCAATACTCCCAAAAACCAAGAAGTTTCTCACTTTCAATTGAAAATTCAAGAGGGGCTTTAACGTCAAGTGGATCAGACAATCATTTAGATGATTTCAAACCAAATTATTTAAAGTTTACAACGCACAATATTGGCATGTCGAATATAGGACAGTGGTTAAAAAGTCTTCGCCTTCATAAGTATATTGGATTGTTTACAAACATGACTTATGAAAACATGCTAGACATAACCGAGGAATACCTTCAAAGTATAAACGTTACTAAAGGAGCTAGTCATAAATTAGCTTTATGTATAGAAAAATTAAAAGAACGATTTAATCGCTTGACACAAATCGAACAAGATTTATTGACAAATATCATGACAATAAATTCTGCAACAGAAGAATTAACAAATATTGTATTAACACCAATGAAACCGGTCGATTCCAGTCCTAATAATGTAGCTGCAAAATTTCTCCAAGTTCTTGATATAGGTAATTTTGTATTGCATTTCTTGATAATGTATGTCTACAAGTTTTCTTTTTTTTTTAATTTTATTTCAGTTTGTCATTCAGTTGCCAAAAAAGAAATAAATTCATCGCAGGACGAGGACTGTGTTAACGCACTTTTATGGGTTTTAGAACGGTCTATTCATAATGAAGCATTCGTAGCTCATACAAATCAGTTAAAAGAGCATAAATTTAAGTTATCAAAAATAAAAATGCAATTCGCCCCAAAAAATCACCACATTAAGAGCGTCAATGGTTCTAATGTTACCAAACCACGGTAAGTTCTAATTTAGTTATTTGTGTTTTGCAATTTTTTAAATTAAAATTGTTTATGTTATCATACCTTTGTACAATATTTTGCAAGCTTCTATGAAATGTATTGGCCTTTGTAAGGAATAGTTTTTGTCATAGTCTAGATTTCAGTTGAAGGAAATTGTTTTGTACACAAATTTTATTTTATATGCCAACAGTTCTATAAAATGGAAAATTCTCCATCCAACAACATGAAATGAGGATGAATTGGAACTGATTTATTCTGTTATTCCACATTTAGCTCGGACATACTCTAAAGTACACATTCATACTGTCATTTGGTAATTCTCATTGATAGGTTTCTTTCTATTTCCGGACTTTTTTATGATGATGCTAAAACTTAGGGAAAATCCTATTATGTCACTTAGCAAAGCACTGCAAGAGGCGAAGAAGAGTTTGGTAAACAATGAGTTATAGTGTTTGATAAAGGAAATGGCAACGCAGAAGGTGGTTAACTGCTCCACATTCGTACTGTTCTGGTTAAGAATAAAATTTCTCAGTTCGGTCGTTTGACTTTTAGGGTAGAACGATGAGAGCATCCTAAGACTCGAGTAGTAGTAACAATCGTGCTAAAAATTGTTAAAACTATGACCATGGAAGTAGCGGTAGAAAAGTGATAGACAACCAATGTATCGCTATACTAATAATTTAAAAACGTGAAGCACAAAAAAGCAAAGAAATTATCACCAAATCTTAGTAATGACAGCTAATATTGTTGAAATATTTGTGGGGTGCTCCCTCCCTCAAGCTTTTAGACTTTGTAATAATATTTTTGTTTTTTAAAATTATGATTCTAAAAAAATTAAAAGTTCTGAAAAATTACTGTTGACTTTTTTTCGGACTTTTCGGTCTATGTGGATGGGTTTATTCTCCCCTAGTTCAGTAAAAACATCATTTTGAACAGACTGTTTGAAAATACAAAACGTTTTCTATCAAGACATAAAAATATTATCATTCTATCAGCGGACAAGGGAAATGTTACTGTGGTCATGGAAAAAAGTGATTATTAGTTGGTGACCGTCATACGTACTGGACACTTAGGACTGATCCAACGCCAGCACTACAGTCAAAGAATAACGCATTAGCAACTTATCTAAGGGTAAATAATTTCATAAATGATAGACAAAAGGCATTACTTACTTCTTACAGAGCAATAGCCCCTAGGATGTATGGTCTACCTAAGATCCACAAACCGGATTGCCCAATACGCCCCAAAGTATCTTCTATAGACTTACCGACATACCAACTCTCCAAACTCATGGCGGAGATACTAAGTTAATATTTAGTATAATGTCCGAAACTCCATGGAATTCAAAGCCGCGATATCGAATGTTTCAATAGAGGATTCTGAGGAAATGGTTTCATTTGATGTTAGGAACTTGCTCACCAATGTCCCGGTAAAATTGGCAATGACAATAATTGATGATAATTGGCAAAGGGTTGAAACCAACACAGACATCCCAAATAATAAGTTCATGGAAATTATTAGGCTCTGTTTAGTTGAAGGGAATTACTTTGTGTACAGAGGGAAATATAAACAAACGTTTGGCATGCCTATGGGAAGTCCGCTTGCACCCATAATAGCTGATATTGTTTTGAATAAACTGTTATGTACAACGTTAAGGGACATGAACTATGTACCAAAATTAATTAAGAAGAATGTAGACGACATTTTTGCCATTGTACCATCAGATAAAGTTGAACACACCTTAAACCTACTCAACAAATTTCACAAAAAAATAGGATTAGCTTTCAAATCCGGAAAATCTACTAAAGTTTACAAGCAAAACTTAAAGACAAGATAGAAAAAGGGAAAACGTCCAACGTAATTTACAGTATACCGTGCAAAGGAAACGATAGCGAAAACACAAAGTGCAAACTACAATACATAGGCCAAATCGGAAATCAACTAAAAACCAGGTTGTCTGGCCATAAATCCTGAAATCAAACTGAGGGACGGGGGAAGCACTGCTTTGACTCAACATTGTATTTCCTTGAATCATGTTCCGGAATTTGAAAATACCCGAATACTTGACAATGAAAATAATCACGCGAAAAGACTAACGCTGGAAACACTATACATCTACAGTGCCACTAATTCCATGAATCGAAAAACAGACATTGACAGCTTAAACATGAAGTTCTGTGCAATAGTGGACACTTTCAGGAGACAAAACGTAGGTGACAGCTCCGTTGTTGGAGCACTTGCATAGCCGTGCTCCTCGGGTGGGTTTTTTTTGGTTCAGTTGGGTTTTTTTCCTTTCCTGCAGGTGTAATTATTGGTGTATCTGTTTCTTCTAATATTTTAATTATTTAATTATGAATTAATTTTAACAATCGTATCCATGAGAACAAAAGTAAGTTTACAAACTTAATTTCCAATTATTGCGACTTTCAATGTATTTATTTGTAGGATTGTTGTTCATTATAATAAAGATTTCCTGAAGATGTTGTGCTCCTTCACAACGAAACGTCGAAAAATTGTGTTTTTACTGAGGTAGGGGAGAATAAACCCATCCACATAGACCGAAAAGTCCGAAAAAAAGTCAACAGTTATTAGAAATTACGGTCGAAGAAATTTCCCTATACGTTCTGAAAAACTGATAATTTGAAGCTATGATGTCATGACCTACGTGTCCGATTTTGGAATTCCTATTTATGCCACAAGTAACTATGCAAAATTTCAGGTCAATTGATTAAACCGTTCACAAACGCACGACAGACGAATTTGTCTAAATTGGTCGAAAATGAATTCTATGAATCTATTGAAATCGTATTTTGACAGTTCTCTTAGTTCAATTATTTTTCTTCTGTAGAAGTATGGAAGTCAAAATTTTCGAGATTCATTATATCGTTGATGCTGCACTTAGTCTCATCGAGCCAGAATCAATGACGGTTAGGATAATGTGTTTGTCTGTATTTTACCTTCGCTTGTCGATTGTAGAGTTTATTATCGCGAATGTTTTGGAATTATTCAAAATTTATTAAAAATAAGTGAAGCAAATTCGTAAAACGTCTTCTAAACGCAATAATTGAGTCTCTTCTTTATGAAGCCACAGATAAGTTTTCCAGTTCTTTTAAGTTAAGTATTTCTAACAAAAACATTAACTTATGCAGCCTGAAAGCATAAGTTAATGTGTTTTGTTAGAAAACCATCTCTTTTTTAAGATGGCGGAAGGATTGATGAAATTGGACTATGCTGAAGCGTTTGAGTATTCATACCAGTTTGTTTTGTTATTCTTAATACAAATCTCTTTTTCGAAGTTTACAATAAAAAGTTTCTTATCTTTCTAAAAGTAGTTATATTGATTTTATTGCAGATGGAATGGCAAAACTCGAAAATCGGATAAATGTGGTAGCAACGACAGGATTCATCGAAAAAATTCCAACGATACTCTTAATTATTCCGTAGGATCTTTGCAACAAACCGCGACAATCGCAAGCATTAACCCCCAAAATCCTCATGACAATGATAAATTTCATTCCACAAAGTCTTCCCAATCCCAATATAATTCCTGCCAACAATATAAAAGTTCCTCTTACCCAAATTTTTCTAATGCTGGGAAATCAAGTGGTCAACTACAGCAATACAGGCATCATAGACACTCACTTAATAATTTAATAATGGTTTCATCAAATGTGCAACACCCTACATTGACATTGCCGAAACAGCAGTCGCCTGGAGTAGTTCATTTAGCAGCAGTAGTCAATAATGGAACTAGTTCAAGTAATGTTGCGGAAGGAAAACAACGTCGATCCAGTTTAAAGAAATCATTAGTGCCTATGTCCACCGTACCAACTCAGAATTTGTCAACAGTCGCTGGAACAACAGTCGCAGCAACTGAACAAATTTCGGGAATAGAAGCATCCCCAGTGGAAAATTCGACAACGGCCACATCTAGCACGGTTAGTAGTACAAATTCTAATTTAAATAACATTAGTGTAGCTTCTTTTAATCAGAGTAAAGATAAAAGTACGAAGAACACTATCGGTGATATAAATAGTAGTTTAGAGTTTCTCTGCCTGCAAATGACAGAACAAGCCATTAATTAGATTTTAACAGTAGCTAATGAACAGAACTAGTCAAACTAAACTGTTTAGCTCGATTATTTTTATTCAAATCTTGTTCTCAGCGTTATTTAAATAACTGTAGGTGTTAATTTGAGCAATTTTTTACGATTTGCATACATTAGGATTTCTATGTGGAACATACAATATAAATAATGACGTGCGCATGTGCGCTAATATAAGGAAATTCCAATTGTTCCATTCTATTCGACTTTTAAGTTTTACAATGCGAATGTCAAACATTCATTTTTTATTATTTCTTAAATTATTGTAAGTTCAAAGTGTTTAAATATTTAAAACTTGTTTAGTAAGGTAAAAAATACAGTCAGATTTTGTTTAAATTCAATTTCTTTTATTATTTGCGTTGCATATATGTTTTTCACTTTCCGTTATTACCTTCTGCTTCAATGTTGTCTAAATAGATAAGTTAATAATTTTAATTTAGATCAGATTTTACAAAAATTAATTATATTATAACTGTTTTCTGGATGCATGAGTACAATTGGAATTCTTCTATTTGCCAAAAGTAAAAAAAAATGAAATTTTTACAACAAAATTTATTGTAAAAAATGTTAAATACTTAAAACTTTTTTGCAATAGTTATTAGAAAAATGCATCACTGCAAACAGTAAGGTTTCCTTCATTATATTTATAAAGAAAAAACAATAATTGAGGTAAATACGCTTTTGGGATATTTGATTTCTTGGAATAATAAAATTTATCTTTAAATATATTAGACTGTCCAGAAAAAAATCGGTTTTCTGCTTTTCTCGTTTAAAATGTTGTTATCAGAGCGCGGCTTTCTGATCTTCTTTGTGCGAAAACAGAAGAGATAATCTTAATAATTTTTCTTTTCTCTCTTTGTATTCTCTTTTATATCTACAGCTCACTATATACCATACTATCACACTTTATTTATGATATTCAATTAATAATCTATTTTTATACTAAAATGCAATGTAAAAGGTAAGTTATCCTTACATGCTGTCCTTGTAGAGGTGCCACAAGTAAACTAACCGTTCGCTCTTTGAGCACCAAGCCCAATGTAATCAGAACTTCGTTTCTAACTTTTCTGTGTGAATTAGATGAATCTGTTTTGCATGGGCGGGTCTAAACCGCCTTAACCTGGAATTATTTACTAAACTGAAAACAAGTGTGGAAGAAGGTGGGGTGTGCGGATCTACACAGCAATAAACACGAACTGATACTTCACTTTTACTTCATTTCAGTATTGAAACAACTATAGTAAAACTTTGTTGTTAAAGTCAGTAATGGCTGAGCAGGTTGAAAACGCCTGGGAAAGGAATGCGCGGTAATTTGAGCGATTTGTTTGTCGCGAATTGAGATAATTTATGCCGTTTAGGCGAATTTAGTTACATCCGTTTGAAGTAACTGAAATAATTTCTCAACGATTGGATATTTTATTTGAATAATTACATTCAATTTCCATGAGTTATGATATGTTATGACCATTTTAGATATTTATTGCCATTTTTGGTACATAAAAACTGCATTAACCGGTTAGAATTGTCGAAAATAACTACAGGAGAAAGCGTTAAGGCTGAATAATTAAGGAACACGAATTCTAATGAATATAAAAATGTTTTATTCAAATGGCTTATCTGCACGAGTTGACGTTCCTACGTTCTGTACTAGACTGACTAGTGAAGCTGGAGATCGACTTATGCTCGATGATCTTTTGTTGGTATTTTCCACATCCTCCGGCCCGACGATATTGGAGGACTCCAGCTGTAGCTCCAAAAGGTAAAGCTACTGGATAGGTCATCTCATCCTGACCCCGTTGTGAAACCGTACCTCACATTCACGAATCCTTCCATCCCGTCCAGGAAACGTTGTTTCAACGATTGCTAGCTTCCACAAAACTCTAGGGAGTGATGCATCATAAATTAACACGGTATCACCGGCTCTCACATTATAAGATGACCTCACCTTTGAGTTGTGAGCCGAACGCAGTAGCTGGATGTACTCGGACTTCCATCTCTTCCAAAAATATTGCATTTCTACATTTTCATAATTGGCGAATATCTTGAGACGTTGATTGACTTTCATAGTATTTTAATTTGGTTGCGAAGCTGCCTTTTAAAAAATGGCTATGCGTCAGTGGAGAAAGCAAAGTGTGAAGCTGTTGGAAATTTAACACAGATTGACCTATTGCTCCCAGACACCCTCACCACCAAGGGGCACGTTCCACGGTGAACTCCCACTTTATTTACATCAAACCCTTGAAATTCTTCAGAGATTATATTTTTTTCGAAATTAGTGAGCTCCAAAGATGCTCTTTCAAAGGCCTTCGCATTGTCTGACATAATTGTGTTGGGAATACCTCTTCTTGCTATAAAACGCCGTAAACCTAGTAAACAGTATTTCGTAGAGATGCTGGGAACAAGCTCAAGGTGAACCGCACGAACTACGGCACAAGTATAGAGCATTATATATACATTTTGTTGTGGACGTTCGAACATCTTTAAACCAGCAAAGTCTGCCCTGTTGTGTCAAAGGGCTTCGAGGTAAGAAGCCTACTTTTTGGTAAAAAGGGGGGGGGGGGTTTCAAAAGGGATTCCATCTCCGCTCGCGGTCGCGCAACAAAAGAACAGAAATCATGCCTAAGGATGCGATGAAACCAGTAAAAAAAATTCAAGAAAAATTACGACGAAAAAAAAACCCGCGAAACTTGAAGCAAAAAAAAGGAAAGAGAAGAAAAAAAGGAGAAAACTCTTATGAAGCAAAAAAAAACTAAATCTGAAAAAGGAAATAAAACCAAAAGAAAAGGAAAAGGAGGAAGGACTGCGGCAGACGCCGCCAGACTTACCGGAGATCGTTGGGGGAGTCTGGTGTTACGACTCCCCTTGCTTGGCCCATGCCCCAACCACCCTTGCACCTAGGGGGCCGACGTCATCTAGATGCCCTATAATTTATCCCTGAAAATAAAGAGTGCCACTCACCTCATCACGAGGGCCCCGTCCACCGACGTAGCGATGGCCGCCCTAAAGGAAGGACGACGAGAAGAGAGAGAAAAGAAAAGGCCTAGTTAAGGTTCATTAAAAAAATTTTATTTATTTTTTCTATAAAACAGAGTTACCCCCTCCGGTGGAAAGCACACGGCCAACTAGCTGATGTCCAGGGCCTGTTTACCTCTTTGTAATGAGGCTCTGAGGAGAGAGAAAAGAGAAAAAAAATTCTTAACAAATTTTCCAATACCAAGAAACCCTATATATAAAATTTACTACAAAGAAAACTTCAAACTTGGATTAAAGTTAACGATACCTGACAATTTAAAGCTTAAACCAAAACAAAACCACCTAAAAGCATAAATACCTAGAACAATTTTAAATTATATGTAAGAATATGGCGAAGTTATGTTAAGGATTCCAAAGCGATCATGAAGCAGAAAAAAACTTCATAAACTTCCATTCCCCTCCTGTTTCTTACAAATTAACCCGGACTTTATCCTATTTTAATCCATATTCTTTGACAAAAAGAGAATAAAAAAAATCCTATCTATACATGAACTAATGAACCGTCTCGAAATGATGGGGGTCTAGGACCCTTCCACTTCTGGTTTGATCTAAATCTTATCTAATTCCACCTACTCTTATCTCACTTGTACGATGCCTATACTATAGTTTGTAAATTATCAGAAACTCATAACTGTAACAACGAAGTCTTCAATCCAAAATTCAAGTCCAAATGATTCCTACATTGTCGGTAGTTATTACTGTCGCTGATGTCTTTTTACCAGGATCATCTTCAGCATAACCTTAAATTTCACCCTTAGAATAAAGACGTTAAATTTTGTCGTCTTAAAAACAAAAATCCATAGAACGTTTCTCTAGTCTTTACTGAAAATTTTGCTTTCACACAATTGATGTTGCAATGTCATAAACATCACTGTTCATAAATTGTTTATGACTCAATATTAACTCACGATTATAATGTATATTCGATGGCTTTGTAATTAAAGAAAATGTACGCAATAAAATGTTCATTTTTTCCAAAAATTCGAGGCACTACGACTTCACAAGGATTTCACAGACAGTTTAGGTCATCATGATTAATTCAACTCAGAATATAAATTTTAATCGAATAATATGAATTTCTTTCAGAAAGCTATAACAAAGTTGTGATGCTTGCGAAAGTAAATTATGCAGCCTACGCTACCTACGAAGAAATAACTAAACGGAACGGCGCAATTTTCTGAAGCATCTCACGACTCCAAACATACTTTCCACTACAAACGAATTTCGAACATGACCGTAGTAATTTTTATTTTCTAGGTAAATTTGCGAAAAATATTACTTTAAGTATAATAGCTTACGACGTCTCTGCGTCAAATTAAACCAAGTTTAAGCTAAATAAAAAAAAATTTGCAAATGTAAACAAGAACGAAAATGAATTTTCTTTACTCCTTTTAATTAAAATTGCTTAGTAATTAACTTTGTTTACACGTTTAGAGCGTATTTACTACCTATCTGTAGCGAAATATTTTGAAGAAACTTACGTATGAAATGATATTGCGTGCAATCGGCGATGTACTCGATTTTCAGAATTTTGCACAATGCACGACATTTTATTTACTTTATTTTACACTGTAAACCACTTTCACTTCTATAATGTTGCAGTTTATTAAGTTTGTCTCACAAATTAACACACTTGGAAAATATTTTACGTAAAATAAAATCTATCCCGCACTTGTTTATATTAAAAATGACAATTCAAGTATCTTCTTCTTATTGACGAAACTAAAGTCATCCTTTCGTCGCCCATACTTCTTCCACAAACGAGATGCTTCACTCAAGTACAGGATTTTTACACGGTATAGCCATTCCGTTTAGTTCTTTCTTCGTAGGGCGGAACATAGCGCAATTCTACCAACCGAACGTTATATTGTTTTACTTTCAGGAAATATTTAACATCTATGTAAATATATATATAATTTGTCATGGAACGAACTCGCCCAATTTTTCTAGTTTTCCTTGAGATGATCAAAAAATGTTCATTGCTTTAACACAAGTCCGTTAAGCTCGTTAACAAGTTTATTATATTTTATCCACTATAAAAAGTTACGAAAGTTATTGTTACAAAACTATATATTGAGCAATGTCACTTCCGAAATCACAAGTTACAAAAAAAAAATTTTAATTTTATGCAACATAAAACAACGTGTCGTGCGATTAGATGGCACGAGTGAGTCCCATAATAATTGCACCTGTCCGGTCACGATTTTTGTCTTTTTCTTCTCTTTTACGAAACTTTGTTTAGCTTCTTAGAACGTAAGAATTGGTTTCAATGTTGTCACATTTTCACCGGTTAACCGAACAATAAATAAAAAAATTAAAATTTAATTAAGATACATAGCACTACACCGCCTCAGTCAATCATTTAATACCTTTTTTTATTCCCCGTGCCAAAAACGTTCACTACTCAAATTATGACCGGCCGCTTAGAAAGCCAACCTAGAACTGCCCTCAACAATCGCGCCACTCTTCCCACTTGCCGGCAGATACACTTACACACGCGCACCGTCTCCATTAGCTCCCGTCTACTTTCTTTGTCGTAGCGGCGTAAACGGTATTATCATCTGATCCGGTGCCAGATGTTCATTTTGTCTGCTTTTTAAATGCCATTTCAGGCCGTGCTTGAATTCTATTTTTAGAATTTCTTGCATATTCGAACGTTCTCTGGTTTAATTTTTTTCATTGTTTTATGGGTGGCTGCGGATTTTAACTTTGTAAACTATGTCTACTGTTGGAAGGCGGGGTTTAATTGTCGGTGCTGTTATTGCAACTGTTGCATTCTTGTCGAAATGCAACTTTTAGACTTTTTAAGCAAATCTCTGATGTGAGAGCTGAGGAATTTTATGAAAATAATTAAATTAAATTAAATTATTTTCTTCAGCTCTCCGCGCATCAATTTTAATGATTGAGGTGTCGTTGAAATGGAAATTTCGTAACGCCTCCAATTATGCCCTTTTTATGCACGTAAGTATGTTTGCAGGTGTTTTTAGGTGGACAGATTTTTATAGGTCTCTGGATCCAACCAAACGAGCCAAATCTTTTTATGCGCTCACACAGGTAAGTCCTGAATTACACGAGAGGGATTTTACCCCATGACTCACGGCAATTCTCTTTTGTGCAAAAGTAGAAAAACCCTCGGAGTGTTGTTACGACAGGGGCTTTCACTGACGTCAAAAAACCGGTTCAGTGAGTGTTTTGGTTCCGTCAGATTTGTGTCAGCAGTCATTCAATTCGGTTTAAATTGTTTGGTTTCTTCGAGTGAAATTGTGTGAAATATTAAAGTATTTTGACTTAAACGAAAAACATAATTAAAGTTGGAATAAATTTCTTTAAAAAATTCAAAAGATGGTGGACAGTTCCGATTTCAGCAGTGACGATGAGTTGCTCGTATTAACTGCAGTAAATTCAGGTCTTGCTCTCTGTGAAGATCATAAAAATACTTACATTCTTTCCTAAATTAGATAATGAATCCTTCATTAAGCAGTGTGGTTGCAGAAATTTCAAGATATCGAAACACCATAGTTTCGGCTCATAGATGTCCTCTGAACCGGCGCCACTTTTTTTTGATGCACGAACTTGCCTTGATTCTGTTGCAAATTGATTTCTCAATGTTTGTATTTTATTTTTGATATCGACAACTTGCACATTAAAATCATCACTTTTTAATAATTCACTAATCTCTTCCAATGATTGTTGCCTTTTTTCGCGATTAACGTAATCTGCATGCTTCGTATTATACAAATTGTCGCGCACTTCATATGCCTCAATCAGCATTACAGTCTTTTCCCGCGTCCACTTCAAACTCATTTTTATATTTCGTATTCACTGGCTCAAACAATACTAAATCAACTTTGACGCTAAAAATTTTTCGAACCCTAATGAGAAAATTACGAAAATGGACAAAAGCAAATCAGGAAAAACCGACGGAAAAACCCTACGATTTGTGATTGACACTCACAGATGACCCTCCTGCTACCTCGCTTCTCTTACCAAGAAAAAACAGGTTTTCGTCACTCATGGGGTAAAATCCCTCTCGTGTAATTCACGACTAAGTATTTGTTTTTAGGGATTTCAGGTATGATGCGTGAGCGCGGGAATGGGGATAAGGAAGTGGAAAATAGGAGTAGAATTGAGGATTGGGAGTAAGGAATAGGATTCAGCTCGTTTAGCTGAGTCCATCGGCAACTCAAAGACTGAGAACTCATCGGTTTCCGCCCTACCTGTACTCAGTGGTCAGATGATCCTGGACCACTGGAAACAATTTATTTAGCGACCATAACAACTTCTGAGTCGTTTACATACTATGCATTTACTTGTTACTGACTTTATGAGCTGCCTTGCTGCAGGCATCCAAAATCGCTTCCTTAATGATAAAAGGATGTTTGTACCACCATGCTGTACGGCTCTATAAACTTCATCTACGGTCAATTTCGTTAGGTACGATGACTTATATAAAATTAAGGGGCAAATGACATCGAATTCTTCCTCCAGAAAATGAAGACGACTTCCCACGCGTAAAGTCTCGTTCTCATCAAGGACTGGGCTTAAGCTGTGAATCCTTGAACCTTTGTATATGAGTTTATTATTGCGTTTATTATTTCTTCGTTATACGTTTGATTCTGTACAAATTGAATCCAGTATACTTCAGCTCGTTGAAGCTCAGAAGACGTTAAGAAGCCAGTTATACGTTGTTTATTTCTTATTGAATCAGCAAATCGTTGAACATAGGAAGTAACACGAAGTAAGCGACGATAATTGCTATACTTGTGTAGGTCAATTACACAATATTAGAGTAACTCTCGGCCTTCTCATCTGGCTGGAAGTAAGTTAATATAGTAGAAATCGGCTCAGTTGCCAAATTCTCCTTTGGCCACAGCTCATCACTACTCCACAGCCAAGTAGGTCCATTTAACCATACCGAAGATATGGTCATATGGTATGATGTGGCGAACTACTGTAGTGCTTGTGTAATTGAAGGCAACTACATAACGCTCAAAATTTGTATAAAGTTTTGACAGAAGTTGTATTTGTTATTACTCTGAATATTTTTGTGAATAATTTATCATAAATTAAAATACCTATGGCTAGGATAAATCAATCACCTCGAAAAGGCAGCAGTTACGCAGAGAATCACGTTGAAAAAGATGTTAACTTCAAGAGTCCAAACATGACTTTGGAACAATTTGCTGAATGCACAAACATCAAAGAACTCATAACGGGGAGATTAAGAGAAAAAATTCCACATCGGTTTCAGATAGAATTTTTAAAAATTAATAAATACGTGGAAGCAGTGTATAGACACTATATGAACTGTTCCTCATACAGAAAGCGGAAATTTTTTAGAAAATTGAAATATAACCCGAAACCTTGGTTAACTAAAAGAGATCGAGGCCTTCTCAAGGAGCATAGGATAAAAAATTGCATTGTTAATATGTTACAAGATAATGTTGTGTCAAGCATAGCAAATAAATGCGTCCAGAGGATTAGAAAAATTCATGAAGCGAGTGCTAGAGAAGTAATACATCAAAATATCAATTACTACATTGAAGAGATTTTTCGAGAGTCGGTTGTAACCCGTGGAAGTCTTGATAATGCAATAAGAGCGCTTAAATGGAAATTTGACTTGTCAGGTAAACCGTGTCAATTACAAAAAAACACTGATTACAATGTTAAGATTGAAAGACAATAAAATTGGAGAGTAAATATAAATAATAAAAAGCTTATAAAGTGTGACAAATAACTTTGGAATGAATCAACATCGGTTACAGCTTTTTGCGTTTTTTTGTTGGTACTTACCATAGCAAAGTACTTATATGGAATATGTTTTATACCGCCCTTTAGCTATAACTTGGGTTAGTGGTAGTGCGCTTTCCAACTCTTTAACTCTTTTTTCTTTTAGTATACTTTTAGAAACACAAGCACATACGTAGGTGTCTATATACTTTATATAATTGTTATAATTATTTTGTATCGATGTTGTAGCCCTTTATTAAATCAGGGTATAACAGGGACCTGGGAGTGCTTTCTCTTTAAGGTGAGGGAGAGGGTTGCCAAAAACGTATACGCTGTACGATAATGCCCCAGAAATTATTTGCAACGATAACATCGGAATTCATCCAGATCATCAGACCCCCAACCTGTGTAGCCTTCTTGAGCCCATCCACTACATATAATATATTTATATTCCACCCAGGCGTCTTTCAATCGGCTTCCACCATATTCTTCCTGAGAGTAGATGCAATTTTCTTCATTTTTAGTTCGTGTTTCTGTTGTTGGACGTTTTGTTTTTTTTAAGCGGTTTATTTAAATTATGGGTTGGGACCTTCTTGTTTTGAGTGTTCATTAATTCACTTTTATAGGGAGATGAGGTAATTATTGCGGTTTTACCTCTGCGATGATGCATTTTTTGTATTTTATTCGCTTTGGAAATTGGCAGCTGGAGAAACTGCTTCATTCAAAAGAGTTGGCTAAGGTGTAGTAATCCGATTTGAAATTGAAGAAGTAGAGGTTGACGGCATTTGCTCTTGTGGCGAAGTATAAGTTGATGACATTTGTTCAATATTTGGCGCAGTAGATGCTGATGGCGTCGGGTTTGCTTGAGAACCTTTAGGTCACCTGATGCTTCTGGAATTGATGTTTCTCTCTCAGTTAACTCTTGGTAAAAATATAAACATGATAGCTTTGAAGTGCTTAGTTACTGAAATGAAAAATGAATTACGTTCATTGAACAAAATGAAATTAAATACATTTTTTAAATGGCCGAATAATGGCTTTTATGTTAATTCCTGTATTTTTAATAAATGTGTTGCGAGCCGGGACCAACATTGCCGCTGGATGACTGCCCAAGGCAGGCTATGACTCTGGATGACATCAACTGTAATTCAGCCGATGTCAGCCAGGATCACGGCCTCCGCTGGAAATTCATCCGTCAGCAGATGCTTGAGCAGGACCGGGGATGGCAGGCTAGGGAGTGCCATCCTGCTCCTGGTCGCGCAACAAAAGCAAAAATCATGCCGAGGGATGGGAAAAGCTGGGACAAAAACGAATCGAGAAAGTGAGAAAAAAAAGGAAGAAAAGAAAAATAACTGAACAAAAGGACGACTAAGTCTGAAAGAAAAAAATATAAAAAGCAAGAAAAGAACAACGCGGCAGGCGTTGCCGGACTTAGCGGTGATCGTTGGGGGAGTTTGGTGTTGTTGTGACTTCCCTTGCCCGTTCTCCGACCACCCATGCCCCCAGTGATGCCCTATTACTTTAGGGATAGGGATAAGGTGGGAAATGGGAATAGAATTGGGGATTGGGAGGAAGTGTTCAAAAACACAACAACAATGTCGATGAGATTATTCAATGTTAAGATAAAGAAGTCTCAAAAGATTTTGAATTTCGACAATGTTTAAAAGAAAAATAAAGTCAAATTGAAATGTTTAATTAACTTCGAATAATTCGAAACTCTGAAATCAATATTTAAATCAAATTCGACTTTATGAAAAAATAAAAAAATGAAACACGCATACAGATTTGGTTAATATTCACTTTTTATTTACACTTGTACAAGTTTATACACGTTTCGGTAAAATAAATTCACTATTGATGTTCTTCACAAAAACAATCCACACAATACTTAATATAAAAACACCAAGAAAACTGAATAATTCCAAAATTTATGAAAAATAAAAACCTTTTTTCTCCAAAAATATGCATTGGCGGATGCACAATAATACTTCAAAAAATTCTCACTACAGAATTCACCTTGAAAAAATCACTACTAAAATAAGAGTGAGTTAACGTTTACAAGCCCCTTTTATTCTTTCTGCTGTCGCCATTCTCCCCCCCCCCCCCCCCCCCCCCCCAATTTTATAAATTGCTATTATTTTAAGTAACTAAAACCTGTTGTATATAAAAAATTACGCAATTCATCGCGATTCTGACACTACCATTAAATTCCCCACGAAAAATTACCTCAATTTCATATGACGTTTACTGTTAGAAATTGAAGTAGTGACAGTTCGTGGTTTTCAAGTTCGTGTTGCGGAGTTTTTTAATTGATTACACAGACACACAAAAAAAAAGTTCTGATACAGAAAGGTGAAGTACCTTCTGGTACGTTTTTCGGTGTGCTAAAAACGAACGGTTACGGAAATCTATTGGGAACATTTAGAGACCTGTGTACATTCTGCAAATGTTGCCTGAAGGTGTCTTCATCATATGAGTCCACAACTGCCATGTAGTCAGGAATAGTTGGAATTCTTCTTTTTAGTACACTTTTATATTCAGTCAAAAGCCACTTTAAAATTAACTTCTTTTTCTTTTTTCGTTCTGTTGCTGAAAACATCATATAAGGCACACTCGCTTGTACTAATGCCTCAATATTTAGATCATGAGAAAATTATTGTTCACTTTCTTTATCGTCATGTCACGGTTCAATATGCAAGTGGTGCAATATGATATTACTTCATATCAAACGGCTTGTACACAGCTGACGAGGTAGTTGCCCACTGTGTTAATGGGTTACCTATCACACACGGAAGCTACTGCTCCGTCAATTTTGCAGACCATTACGATGGAAACATCCTCGTTGAAGATTTGTGGCGCCAAAAGGTAATACCCTTACGAGCATTGCGGTCATTCACTGGATTCAATTCATCTAGGAATGCATTACACTCGAGGAATGTTTTAGCGCAATACTTAGTAATGCATGCTACCGATGACGTATACGAATAATGTTATCTAAACTTCCTTAATTATTGTAAAAATTGAGGAATAAAAACAACATAAATACTTCTTAATTTTTACTTTTATTACATTTATTACAGTTACTTGTATTTCACATAGTGTTTCGAAGGAAACATTAGCATCTTCCACTTGTTTGGCTATACCCTTAAAAAAAACTGCACTGCAGATGGTTTCTCTAAATTTCTCTCCGCCTGTTGCACAAACGAATAGCAACGTTCAACTGCCTCTCTTAAAACTACATCTCTTTGCAGTCTATTGTACTTTTTTTGTCGCACTATGCTAGGTGTTAGAATGAACTACTGGGCCCGGGAGAGGAAGTACTTTTACTAAACAATGAAGAGGCTGATGTTGAAGGAAGAAAGCTATCGTCCTCAATTATTTCTTCGAAGTTGAGCTCCTAAAGGGTAAAAGAATTGCAGCTTTCTTCTGCTACCATTACTTCCTCCCTTTCACAGTTTTAAATAGTTCTGGGAAATAATAATATATATAGATTTAAACTGGAGCATCACTTCTCCTAAATGACTTACTGCGCTGGTTGAATCGTTGCAGATATGAAGTCCATATTCCTAAAATATATCCACTCTTCTCCCGGATCCTTTTCTGCACTTCCTGATGGAATCATCATATCATTTCTTTTTTCCTTCCTGTATCTGTCTCGAAGACTTTTCCAACCGGTCTTACATTTTTCCACTAAAATAGTATTAAATTAAAATTTTATTTGTAACGCGTTTTTGTGTTTGCAAATCTTACCGTTAGTACCCATTTCCTTGGCAATATTTGCCCAAACCTTCTCTTTGAAAATTTTATTTCTATAGCCTCTGCTTTGTAAATCGTATAAACACGGATTTCCCCTGACTTCTATTAGTTTTTCTTCCATTCCATAAGAAATGGAAGGCTAATATTATTAAAATATTCCATTTTAATATATACAAGAATATCTGGTTGGTACTCTGCAGTGACGTTTAATCTTCTTCTGCTTCTTGCTACGTTAGCAGCGACAAGTTAAAATTCGCAGTGACATTTTCAAAGCAGTACGTTGCATTTGTGCAGCTTTGATGCGCAGCGTGCTGAATTCTTGATTACACCTATGGTGTTTCGGCAATGGCTTGTGGATTATGATCGCTCCAAATGCGGCAATTTAAGTTTGTTCACTTAGCCATTTAACCAAAAGTGTGCTTCATCATTGAACAAAATTTTCAAATAAAATTCTGGATCAATGGCAGCCCTTCAGCCCATTCACCAAATGTTCAATCTTGTAAGCACGTATACCAAGATCTTCACACAAAATTTTCTGTTAAGTGGATGGACACAATTTTAATGGTTGAGCTCGATGACGAATTGCGGATGTTACGCGCTGGGACCAACCCTGCTGCTGGATGATTGCCCAAGACAGGCTATGACTTGGAATGTTGTAATGTGTGTGTGGAATGTGCAACGTGAAGTTGCCGCAGGATGTTCAAGTGGCACGCGCTAGCTGGCAGCACGTCCTAGCTCGTCGGTATGGGGTGTAGGTCCTTGAACACCATCGTACATCCACAACAGGATTCCGCGTGCCTGTGGCGAAGATAGGTTGTGGTATCCTTTCTTCAGGTCTGCCACAAAGGATGAAAAATACGAGAACAGATGAAACAGGTCTGGTGTCACCTGCTGTTCCTAGCCAAACTGAACCATCTTGAAAAATCGCAAAGAAATAAGAAACACTACCCCATATGCGATGGTTCAGTCTCTAACCCACGCCATCCCTGTACCTGGCTAGGGTACAGGCCCAACCTGTAAAAAGGAGTGCAAAGAAAAACAATTAAAACAGGTTAAAGTCAAACGAGATTAACACATGAGGGAGGTAGGAATCGGGAAACAAGACAGGGAAGAAACTTCATGAGGGTTCCTGAAATAAAAATAAATAATTCAATTCATCTTCCTAATATATTGACATAAAAAAAACTACAATTCTAATATATAAACCACAATTCGAATATATAAGGACATCCAGGATGTGTGTTGTTGGCAGCATTGAAAATTTACTTTAATCTAAACCAAATACTCCTATCTTAAGCCTAGTTATAGGTCGAAACAATAATCTGAGTCATAAGTCTGCTTCCTAAGTCTGCTATATATTTTCATCTGAATCTACATAATCTTAAGATCAATGGAAAAGGTATGTCATTAATATATTACTAGATCATATATTCCAATCCTTCGGTTTTTCCTGTTTTTCTTTAAAAAAAAATCATGACGGTAACTTTCGTATAGTCTGTGCTGCTTACTTTGAGCTAAAATATCTATAAGCCAAAAATAAAGTTTAGCTTAACCTTAAATTTGAAAATTTTACTGTTCTTTCAATGAGTAAAAATAATGATATGGAGAAGGACACGTAGCAATCTGACTAAATTGAAAAATAAATCGCGTAATTTGTGCACAAAGTACAGGTATACTACATTAGTAATGGCTTTCTTTAGGAATGAAAACATGCATTTATATTTCGTAATTACTCGCAAAAATATTAGGACCGCTGAAACAGAAGGCTGTTTAGAACTAGTCTTACAAAAATTATATTCTATATAAGCAAAAGCTAGCTACAGCAAAAGCATGATTGTTGCGAGCTGGGACCGACACTGCTGCTGGATGACTGCCCAAGGCAGGCTATGACTCTGGATGACATCGACTGTAAGTCAGCTGATGTCAGCCAGGATCACGGCTTCCGCTGGACATTCATCTGTCAGCAGATGCTTGGGCAGAGATGGAGGATGGCATGCTGGCATCGCTAACTTTGCGATAGAGAGGGGGGTTCATAGGGGATGCCATCTCCGCCCGCGGTCGCGCAACAAAAGCAAAGAATCATGCCGAGGAAGGGAAGGGTGAGACGAACCGAAAAAAACCAAAAAAAATTTAAAGAAATAGAAAGGGAATAAAAAGAAAAAGAAAACCCGCAAAAATTCAAGAAAACTAAAAAAAGAAAAAAAAAAACCAAAGAGAATTTTAAACTAAAAAAAAAACAAAAAAAGGAACAAAACAGGAGGAAGAGGATACGAGCAGGCGTTGCCCGACTTACCGGATATCGTTGGGGGAGTCTGGTGTCATGACTCCCCTTGCATGGCCCATGCCCCAACCACCCTATGCATCTAGGGGCCAATCGTCATCTAGATACCCTTCGAACGACCTATAAAAGAGAGAGAGGGCCACTCACCTCATTGTGAGGACCCCGCCAACCGACGTAGCGATGACTGTAGCCGCCCTAAGGAAGGACGACGTGGAGAGAGAGAGAAAAAAGAGGATTAGTTAGTGTTCATAATAAAAAAAATTTATTTTTATTTAAAAACAGAGTTACTCCCTCCTAAGGAGGGCACACGGCCAACTAACGTATTGTCAGGGCCTCTTAACCTCTTTGCAATGAGGCTCTGCGGGGGTAATACAAAAAATTAATACCAACAGTAGGCTTAATAGATTACATATCCATTGATAAACTTGCCTAACACATAGATGTTAATTGACTAATTCTTTGTAACAGAAAATTCGTGATGTAATAGCCTATGTAATACTTATGCATGAGATATTCTTTATCAATCCACTAGAATACAAGTACAATTTCATAGTGTATTATATTTGTCATTAGGTAATCACTTAAAATTATTACATCCATATATATTTATTTATCTTCACACTATGGGTTCGCCGTCAAAAAAAATGCGCATTTTCCTTTTCACAGAGGGTCCCCCAGAAAAAATTCAGTAATTTTCCTTTTCCAATTCATGGTCATGATAGCCCACTATATGAACTTATGAATATGTCCCTGCACAAAATGGGTTTAACAAAAAAAAAGGTAAATATAGCTATGCTAGAGAAAGGTACTAATTCTAGTAGAGCTCAACAGTAGCTAATTATTCTAATATATCTATATATATAATTTCAAAGAAAGTTTTCTGTCTCGCACGACTCTAAAAATGTTACCTTACATTTTCTAGAAGGAGCAACATAGCAATGTTTGAAATAATATCTGTGATTAGGAAACCTTACATACGACTAACTCAAAGTTCCACCTTAGCGATACCTTCCGTTTTCTATAGCTTTACTCTCTATAAGTCTTCTTATTAAATAACCTACCTCTTATTGTTCACCCTAAGTAAATCCCTAATTTCGACAGAAAAAATTTATTCTTAGAAACTAATATTATGATGTTTCTTCGATACCTATACGAGTTCTCTCTTGCTAAAATCCCTTCTTATTTTCACCCTTTCAAGGATGTTTTCCTTCATGGTCACTCAAAAACCCCTTTCTAGGTCGAATATAGTCTTGGGATTTCCGAATAGCTCTCCAAATACGAGCCACATAAATTCAGATTTTATCTTCAAATCTTACGCACTTTATAAATTTAGCCAATGTTCAAATCTAAATAATAATAACGATCTTTTCTCACGAATAGCTCTCCAAATACGAGCCAGATAAATTCAGATTTCATCTTCTTTTATCTTATCACTTTATAAATTTAGCCAATGTTCAAATCTTGATAACAATAAAAAAAATCTGTTTACCTTTTTTAACCATATGTTTTGTCGTGAGGATTCCACAAAATTAGAATGTCACCAGTTACCTTTCTGGGCACAATACCCTTCTCCGACTACTTCCTGCAGTTCCTTCAGTGAATCATCAAAATTTGTTTCCTTTACCCAAGGAAATTATCATCATCGGAACGTTTTTTTTTTGTTTTTGATATTGTTGTAGCTACACTCGAATTGCATCACCTTCCCTCCTATGGTCGAACTACGCCAATCGCTGTTTAGCTAACATATCTCAAATTAACGGACGATATGCATTTTAGCGATTTTCACTGGGTTTGTGTTTTGATTTTACTAAGAAACTTTCCACGAACGACAAAAAAAACTTTTTAAAACACTGCGCCAAATGTTGCTAGTCACATAAAAAACTCACTATCGTGTACTTTTGCATCTTGCAAGTTGTTCGTTCATTGTCCAATTCTGTCGCGACCGACCATCTCAAGAACTTAATGCCGAATGAATCTTAACCGCGTCACCGTCCTTACTTTTCCACCCAAATACACGCACACCAGTCTATAGTCCCGCTGTCGACATTCAACCTCCATGCTAAAGCAACTGCGTAAACGGTTTTTTTCAGGTGTTTTCAGGTACTAAAATGTTAAGGGGAGTCTTGGATTCGGCTATAGGAGTCGAATGCTCTGAATATTAATGCGGCTTGGTGTAGGGCCGGGGCTTCGTAGAAATTCAGGGCATATCACTCGGCCATTACACCTGGCACAGGATTCGGCTCATATAGCCGATGGTCAGGTGATACATGACCACTGTAGGTGCCACTACATGGCGACCATAACATGATCAAATAAATAATAAAAATAAAAAAATGAACACAAAACTTCACATCAGATATTGACAATACGTTAAGCAGGTGTTTTTTTCTTTTCTTGTTTTGGTCTTTTCCTGCATTCCATAAATTCATTACGCAAGGAAAACTAATACGAAAACTAAGCTGATAACGAATTATGTCTAAGATCTGGCCAACGGTAAGGACAAAATTAAAAATTGCGATCGTTTTTATAAAAAAAAGCATTGTGAGCTGTGCGTTTCTTGCTCTCTTAAATATGAAATTCGAAAATACCTGTTTCAACAAGGCTCTTACTACCAATTTCTTTGAAATTTGCTCGGCATCTGGGTGTCACTCTTTCTATAAAATCTAGGCTCCTTCAGGACAACAATCACATGGAACTTTAGCGAACTTATTAGGCTGTTTCTTCGTTTAGCGGTCTGGGACTTGAGGACGATATCCTGCCTGTGGAAACTAGTGTGCTGCTTGTAGTTTTTCCTTTTTATGTCCCAAGCACTTGTCGAGGAGGGATTTTTTTATGCACCCGATCATGCAGTCATTTTTTTTTCTTGCCTTTTCGTACCAAATGCACCTAAGATTCTCTGCAAACAATGAAAGGAAATGAATGATTTTGCACGGCCCGAGGCTTTAAGGGATGTTCCCCAAGAAAACTTACAGAGGATTTACAGCGGTGGTGGTCCGAAATGATGTCTTGCTGGCGTTTTTTGTAGGGGCGAAGGTTCGCTTGCAGGTTTCTAGGAGAGTATCCTAGCAATTGTGGGTTTGGACGACCTCGTTTTTATTTAATTTTTTTGTTCCTAGCCAGACAATACCAGTTTGTCAGAACAAACTTTACAGTGACTGTGGAGCATCTGTTTTGGGGACTATTTGGGGCTGTTTTGGGTCAGTTACCCAAGGACTGGGAGTGCTTTCTTCGTGACGGAAGGGAAGATGCACCAGCCCTTTCGTGAGGTTATCTTACAAGTTTAAACACACTGTTCTTTGTCTAAATAGTTACTTTTATTTCATTCACTTTTACTGATCTTAATTTAACTTCAGTAACTTTTACATCAATTTTAATTTAAAGACAACTTTGTTTTTCTACATCACTTTGACTATTCTTAGTTTAAAAACAACTTTGTTTTAATACATCACTTTGACTATTAAAGATGGACTCAGGAGGCCTTACCTCTGGTGGGGGGATCACTCCTGGTCAGATTTAGCAAAATGACTGAATATATTGATCCTCTGGTTGAGGTCTATATTTATTGTGGTTTCTCGGGTTCTCCCACCATCGATCGATATTGAAAATAATCGATAAACGTTTTCCACACGCCCAGAAAAAGTCGTCTCAGCAGTTCTCTTAGCCAATAAGAATTTTCGTTAAATCTTATTAGCCGAAAAAGAAAGAAAAAGAAAGTTCAATTATTGCTGAGTTAGGTCAGCCATTGGTCAGAGGTAAACGTACCAGTTTACGTACTTTGAACTGCGGCACGAGATCGAAATTGCCTATGTAGCACATAAAAGTTACACAACAATATGCCTGCATTATGTGCCTTATATATCGGCACGAGACCTGGCTTGTTTACGTTTGGGTACAAGTACCCACGGCTTGGACTGTGTCTTCAAGAAAGTTTGTTTATGTGTAATTGGATGCGCTCATGTTCTGAAGTTGGAGTGACGTAAATTATGGAAATTTATTGGGTCATCCAAGTGAAGAAAACATGAGACATTGGATAATTATTGGATTTTAAATGTTTATTATTATCTTGGAATTTGAGCCCATTGCATTTGTTTTGCTTTAAGAAGTATTTCTTCGAAAAAATGCAGAATAGGAATATTTGGGTGAGAAATTGATAAGCAAATGGTTTTGTGAGGAATTTTAATGGGTGAATAGAAATTTGGGCATCTTGTATGGGGAAGTAATGAGTGACGTTTTAGCGGCTCATTACAGGGCCACCAACACTGAAATGTCCTTTTCGCTGCCTATATTTTATTAGTAATAGTTCTTTATTAGGGGGTTTCCCACATGAGTTGCCAACAAAAAAACGAATCGAGCAATAAATTTGCTGATTTGGCACTCAGTTGTTTCCCTTTTTATACGTTTTATGCTAAAAAGTATGGAAGTCGTTAATAAATCATCCTCCATATTTGGATGATTTAGATAAATTTGGGAATTTAAAATTTTTAAAGCGCTTACCTATGAGGTTACCAATCCGGCCAGCTGATAACGTTTGACTTTCACAGCAGTGTAAAGTTGGTTGCTATTGGCAGGGTTGGGATCCCAGAAGCGCATGGGCTCGTTCATTAATTACTAGGGTGCATTCGTAGCAAAGTAGGTACAATGCGCTGCCAATCTTCTAGGTGGCGTTGTCTCATTATACATATTCCTTGTCTCACATTACAATGTCATCAACTGAACCTCAGCTGATAATACTTCGGACCTTAGGAATGGTAATTGTTTTGAATCAAAACTTCTTTCTTACGTGTACTCACACTTTTATTTATTTTTAAAACTCACGTGTTTACAAATTTTATTGGTTGTAACGTTTTAAAACCTTCTTAGTTTTTACAATCATTTTACCTAGTTACAAACTTTCACGTTTTTTCGAGTTACCACAAAACTTTTACTTAGCGAACCTTTTTTAACGTTTTTCTATTGATTGCTCGCGCTCAGGTTACCACTTTCTTTTTTATTACCTGACCTGACCGACTTAATTTTTGGTGGATTGGAAAAATGTCTGAATTACATTTTCCAATCCATCAATTGCACGACCCAGATAAAAAATTCAGCAATTTGTTTGTTTATCGGGTCAGGCACGCAAGCTCAGATGACTAAAGCTTTCAGGTGCGAACATTCCAAGCATGCGTCAGTCAGAAGCAGCGACCTAATTAGCTTTGGGTCACTGATCAGGTGAACATTGAGAAATTCGAACTTTAATTTTAATTTTTATATTTTACAATACGGATCACAGTCCCCGCTGGACAGTCATCTGTCAGCAGAAGCTTGGGCAGAGATGGGGCGGTCACTTATTACATTCGTAGTATTCGTAATTTATATGATTCTACTCATTTTTGCCTTTCTAATTTTCACTTTTCGTTCTTTTATAATTTAAAAAGTTTTTCGTCACGCTTCTTTTCTTTTCGCATTCACTAACTTTTAATTTTCACTTTTCTTTCTTTTAATATCCTTTTTCTTTTTATTTGATATAGTTTCCTCTTAATTGAGTACGGTTTGTTTATCAATAACTCACTTTCTAAATTTTTCAATAGTTTTCGTTTTCTTTTTGTAACCATTTTGCACTTGCGTCTTTTTCCCTTTTTATTTGATATATTTTCCTTTTAAATTCCTTCACTCTTTCCCTTTTTAAATTCCATATAATTTCGTTTTGTTTATCACTAATTTTCAGTTTTCTTCCTTTTATAATTTAAAACGTGAAACATTTCTTTCGTCCGGGTTGTTAGGTTTCTAGTCTACCTTAAGTCTGCTAAATACACGGAAAGAAATCACTGACTATTAATCGAGTTAAGGTGTTTTTTTTTATTTTTAAGCACAATAAACTTTTTGAATTACTTAATTAAAGTCACGTTAAATACATTATACGACAGCATTAACTTTAAATTTAAATAGATGAAGACTTGACTTTCTCGCGGAATCACCCAACCTCCTGTCGAGAAGTTTTAGAACAGACTCTCTAAATCTCTTAGTTGATTCTTTCGATCCACCATGAACATGGAAAGAAAGCTTTTCTTTCGTTTATTCTGCGGCCTCTTTTTTACAGGCCGAAGACGATGTAGGGAGAAACGACATACATGAAGAAAGTTTCCAGAGCTTTTTCTTCTTTACTAAAAACTCAGGTAAATCATTCTTTAATTGAAAAGGTAAATTGTTTCTAACGCAAAACATGACAGTCTCCATTTCTGCTTAGATTTTTTGGTTCTTGCGGATAGTAATTTCGCTGTTGAAAATATATTCGTTAATTATCTGCATGCGTCCTTTATAATTTCGTTTGTGAAGTTTTGAGGTTGTTATAGGTTAGTTTTGAAATCCATGTTCACAGGCTACCACATGGTGGCAGCATGCGTGCATGGATTGGATTTAGGGTTGTGAGCAGAACTAGGACGGTTGTCGCAACTTAATCGTGCCTCACAACCAAAGGAATGTGGAAGGGTATGGATATACCAGGGTGAGCGTAATAGTTGCCGTGCAGGCTTGGTCAGTGGCCGAGGAGGTGAGGGGCCCGCCTCATTTTAAAAAAAAAGGAAAGCACAAACTATTAAGGGATTAACAAGCAAAAGGGATAAAAGAGAATGAACGCGATCATGTCCCTGGCGAAAAGCAACATCAGCCTCAAGATGGTATGAGGCTTGTAGAGCTATCCCTCCCCAACCTATGACTGCACCTAGCCCATCATTTGGTACAGTCCCTATGCCACGGACATTCGCCTGAAACTAGGTGAAGAGAGAGAGGGAGTCGAGAAAAAGAAGGCTAGGGTCTATCACTCCATCATTTTCAAGGAATGGTAGAATACGTCATACGACAAAAAAAATTCAAAGGCGATTTTATGCTACGATAGCTGTGTCAAATAGAGAGTTCAAACAGTTATTTTGGCAAAAAGGAGACTTGCCTTTATTTCTGAAGGCGCACGCCTTTAGCTAGTGCTACGGCTTTTTACCGTTTCCGCAAGCTTAATTGAAACGCAGAGTTAAGTTTGATAGTAAAACTGAACTGAATTGCTTTATTGAATGCTCAACCCTCGCTTTTATAAAAAATTTTCTTTGTTACAAAATCTATGGTTAATGATTAACAATAATTCTTACCTAATTTCGTAATGCCTCAATATTTAGATCATGAGAAGATTATTGTTCACTTTCTTTATCGTCATGTCACGGTTCAATATGCAAGTAGTGCAATATTATATTACTTCATATCAAACGGCTTCTACACAGCTGGTGACGAGATAGTTGCCCACTGTGTTAATGGGTTACCTATCACAGACGGAAGCTACTGCCCCGTCAATTTTGCAGACCATTACGATGTAAACATCCTCGTTGAAGATTTGTGGCGCCAAAAGGTAATACCCTTACGAGCATTGCGGCCATTCACCGGATTCAATTCATCTAGGAATGCATTAAAAAAACTTTGCACTGCAGATGGTTTCTCTGAATTTCTCTCTGCCTGTTGCACAAACGAATCGAAACGTTCAACTGCCTCTTAAAACTACTACTACTCTCTTTTTTTGTAGCACTATGCTAGGTGCTGGCTGAGGCGAAATACACTGCTGTGATGAACTACTGGTCCCGGGAGAGGAAGTACTTTTACTAAACAATGAAGAGGCTGATGTTGAAGGAAGAAAGCTATCGTCCTCAATTATTTCTTCGAAGTTGAGCTCCTAAAGGGTAAAAGAATTGCAGCTTTCTTCTGCTACCATTACTTCCTCCCTTTCACAGTTTCAAATAGTTCTGGGAAATAATAATATATATAGTTTTAAACTGGAGCATCATTTCTCCTAAATGACTTACTGCGCTGGTTGTATCGTTGCAGATATGAAGGCCATATTCCTAAAATATATCCACTCTTCTCCCGGATCCCTTGCTGCATTTAGAATCATCATCTCATTTCTTTTTTCCTTCCTGTATCTTTCTCGAAGACTTTTCCAAAGGGTCTGTTTGTAACGCGTTTTTGTGTTTGCAAATCTTACCGTTAGTACCCATTTCCTTGGCAATATTTGCCTAAACTTTCTCTTTCAAAATTTTATTTCTATAGCCTCTGCTTTGTAAATCGTATAAACACGTAATTTCCCTGACTTTTTCTATCAGTTTTTCCTCCATCTCAATTTTTACTTTTTTTCACATGATGGCCTTAAGCGACGAAGTATTTTCAAAAGTCGTTACTTTTTCATAACTTATGTATGTTGTATCAGAATCGACTAAAATCTTAAGAATAATATTCAAAAACTAATATATTGAAAAAAAAGGAAAGCTACATAAAATTACAAACGAAACAAAAACGAGACGTGCTCAAATAAAAAAACTGATAGGCGGTCCTTCGCCCAAAGTGGAATCCCGCGCCGTCTCGTTATGATTGTATGGGTTCGTTTCCGAATTTCTTACCTTTCAATTTTGTTTGCCTTTTCGTTCTTAATTCCATTTTCTTAAAAATTCTTTTTTTTTCCTTTATGTATCTTTATTTCACTTTATTTTAGTTTATCACTGTTCCTTTCAATTTTTTTGTCTTCACCTTTTTGCTTCTTTAATTCCATTTATCATTTCCAGTTCGTGTCGTTATAATTTTTCTTTTATTTTTATTTATCTGTTTCCTTAATTTGTCACTTTTGTTTCTTTATTTCACATTATCACTGTTCCCTTAAACTTTTTTGTTTTCCCCTTTTTGATTCTTTAATTCAATTTATCATTTCCAGTTAGTGTCGTTATAATTTTTCTTTTATTTATCTGTTTCCTTAAGGTACTTAAATAAACGAAAACAGCATGATCTTCGAACTTTGCACTTCACTGGCTCATAAGTATCTACACTGGCAATCCTGATTTAAAAGAAATATAAATATATCTAGTATAAGTAAAATTCACAAGTAAGATTCTCAATTAAGTGTATATTGTGTCTGACTCTACTCTGCCTGGACATTATTACACTTTCACTTTCATGCTCTAGCATTTGACCTCTCAACTATGGCACTAAGTTAATGTACAAAAAAATGAAATTCTTTATAAGAACTTAAACTTCTGTCCCTTTTCCTGATCGGTGTAAAGAAATTGACAAAAAAAATTTATTCTATATTGCAATTTTAGTTAAGTACTCACTCTAAATACGTATACATTTCTTGCCTTTAATGGCTGCGGTATGCACTAATTCCTCCTTTGTGTCCTTATCCCAGATGTCCGTACAGGAGTTACAAGACCAATCCCTTCTGGGTTCGTTGGGATTGGAGGGGCCTTTCTTGGTCAGGACTCCCTTTTTCCTTTTTTGTTCTGTTGGGTTTTTGTTTTTATTTATCGGGCCTGGGTTAAGCGTGCGTCAAGAAGGAGAAGTGTGGGAGCTGCCTGGCGGAGCGTTTTTTTTCGTTCGTACGGCGAGCAAATTCCTGCACCTTTTCATGGTGGTTGTTAATTAATGAAAGGAAATGTTCTGCTTTGCCGTGCTAAATAAATCCAAATTACTTTTAGTGAGGGAAGATTCACTGTCGCGTTCTGGTTTGCCTCCAATTGTCACCATTTTCCCGTTGAATGCGAAATTTATGAAGCTCCCTTGCTCCATGGTACTCAGTTCACCTATATCAAAATAAATTATAAGAGTTGCTTATAACTATCACTACAAGAAATTTGTTTTATGTAATTTAATACATTTTTGATGTATTTTGGGCGGAATTACAGAAGAGTAATTATCGTTTATAGTTGGTGGGAAATATAGTGATTGAGTGTTGTGATAAGGGAGCTCTTCAAATCCCGACGTTAAAATAGTTCTACCCCGAGTAAGGATTCGCTTTTTGAAAATGCGGTGCTAGACCGCTTAACAGTAGGAAGCTTACTTCTTCCCGTGTTGTAGGCTTAGGGGAATCCGTTATTACGTGAAAATAATTTTTATAAGGCTGGGACTTCCACGGTTTGTATTAGAAGGGATACAAGACCTAGTTTAAAAGAATCGTTTCCTCCTTTCTTTTCAAGGGTAGCAAGCGTGCTAGAGTCTCGCGAAGATAAAAAAAACAGTAAACAAAAGAAAATTCGCTGGGTTCAGCTCTTTTAAATTTTTAAAATTTTTTGTAAAACGTGGAGAAAAGTTAAAAGAATTTCACATCAAAATATACTTCACGAAAAGGAGAAAAAAAAATCTCATTTGCACCTCTGCGAAGCGTCGATCTCAGGATGCAAAGTTATTCAAATGAAAGTAAAACAAAATCAAAATGCAAACTGCACAAAACAAAGATTGAGCGTATAGTTTTTTTTTTGCAAATTATAATCTTTTCGCTCTTTCTGCACTTACTATGAAAAAAAGCCCAAAAAAATGAAATAAAAAATAACACTTCTGATACAATAAATAGAATTATGCCTCATTTCGATAACTTTAATTACAAATTTCTTCCCAGTGACAGTCGCGACCCAAAATCACCAATATTCAATTTATTCACTCTTGACAAATTAGCTACCGCTCAAAATAACTATCAAATGAAAGCTTCTTCTTTCTATTATTTTATTAACTGTAAACAATTATTTTATTCCATTTAAGAACTAATAAGAAAATTTTTGATATAATTCAAAATTTTTGTTTGCTTACTTGTTATATTCTTAAAAAACGTTGTATAGGGTGATGCCTGCGTCGGTCTTCCGGGCCGACGTCTTCTTGTAGTTTTCAAGATGAGTAGTTAAAGTTGCCAAGATATAATCCTTTTGATTGTTTGCAGTAAGAGACAGTCTGTCTCTTTCAGGATCGCACCAGTGAGGGGTCGGGACCGTCCGTCCACCGACCGTTAGTTAGAAATATTTTTATATATTTTTTTTGTGGGGTGTTATCTCCCTCTTTTTTTATTTATTTTTTAACACTTTAGCTTTTTGGGGAAGCTAGTAAACCTCTCACCGTTAACGCAATTAAAAATTTATTAAAGCACTGTACTTGTTATCGCAAAATTATTATTTTTTTCCAACCGCTTCGTTTCGAATTATTTTATTAAAATTTTAAATTTTTTTTTATTATATTTTTTTTATTGTTCGTTACGTATTAATTAATTCACTTGGCGCGATCCCACCGCTGCCACCAATGTTGTGACCCAGGATGCCGCCGTGCTTTCGCCAGGCGAGAAGAGCGACACAGGGGGAAGCTGGGATAGGGATTCTCAAAAAAGAATCTCTCGTTTTTAAAAATTTATTATCACTCCCCAAGTAGCACAAAACCATTGTAAGAACGTTTTGGAAACGTGATCTCTTTCCGTTGATACAACGTCCAAAAATATCGCAATTAAAACGCCCAAGTGTCTCGTCGTTTCAATGTGATTTTAACTATCCCAAAAACGTCACTTATACGTTTTATAAGGGGAAATATGTCGTTGTTTTTAATGCTAAAAATAGACGAATAGACGTCAATTATACGTTTTATAAGGGGAAAAATTTCGTTGTTTTTAATGCTAAAAATAGACGAATATACGTTTTATGGCCGTGTGAATTCCGGTAGTTACATGATACATAAAAGCGTTATTAAATCGTTTATGCAAGATTTGTTTAAATTGTGAAAAGAATGGGCGCTTTTGAAGTTTGAAATTTTCCGATTGTATCGATATATCGAGTATAGCTCCCAATTGTTTCATTGGTTTCTTATGAACATGCATTTATTTTGTCCGTTAAAAAAGAGGTAAAGATTTTCTGACTGGCAAAGCAAATGCAACCGCGAAACCTAGGTCAATATTTGTGATTTTGAGCCGATAAAATCAGAAAATTTATAAATTCAAAAGTGCAAATATATCTTTATCACAAAAGGGAAGCACTTTTCAATTTAATGGAATCGTTCAAAACATTTTAAAAGATTTCACTTACAATATGCTCATTTGCATTATCAAATAGTATTTCTGAAAATTTGGAATATTTTCGAGATAATTTTGTATTAAAAATGAAAAAGACCTAAAACATTATTAGAAAAATTTATTGAAACTTCATGAATATTAACAGTAACACATATTTGTCGCAAGTTTGATGAAAGGCGGAAATACTGAAACGTAAAATAAATCTTTTTATTAATATCTTCCGTTTGTAGTCTGAACTATGGAGAAAAAAAACAGAGATAAAATACAATGTTTACTAGAACAATTATTCTTGCTATGTGCATAATAATATAAAGAACAACATTTTGTAAAATTCAATTATGTTAACTTGTAAATACTTAAATACAAAACGTAATTAAATTCTCAGTACATACATAAAATTGGCTTCCATTATTTAATAGAACATTTAATATTTTTATTTCTTAAAGCTTTCATTTAGCAATACTTCAGTAGCAAAATATTTTTTGTAAACATATTCCCAAATGAAGTGATTGTAATGATAGGAATGAGATAATACCGTTAAGGTTAGTTTAGCATAGAATTGTCATTTTTATATTTCAGTCGCATTGGAGCATACTTTAGCCAATTTTTTACAACATCTTCGATTTCCTTTTCAGTGACTTCTTTTAAAGTTTTTGACTTTTGTATTGTATCTGCAAATTCAAAAGAACAAAGTTTTAATAAAAAACAACGGGCAAATAATAAACAGGTATAATAAGAAAACATCCATATATTTTTATATAACATGAATTAACTGCTATAATTATTTGGAAATAATACACAAAGGTTGCAGATACATGATGTATGTATGGAAATTTTGTCACATTAATCAATGCAACCATCAATCAAAAAATAAAGTCTTATCCACATAAATGGGTTTTGTTTATAATAAATGTTGCAATTTATTTTTTACCGTTTTAAGGTAAGATTTTTAAAAGAAAATTACATCAGGAGACGGAGTTGGATCAATACGTTGAGCGGCAAGACCAACTGCCATGGGTTCCGGGTTCGAGACCAGATGACCCCGTGAGCTTTTATTAAGAAATTAAAATAATCCACTCCGGCTCTGGGCTGTTGTCTAGCTCCCAGCAATGCAAAAACAAGACTCAAGTTTCCTCACTTCCCTTACATTAATTCCCTTTCGGCCAAAACCATGCTAACGCATTAAAGGGTTGTCCCCTATAATTTGGCCACATTGTATATAAAAAAATTATGTAAGTGAAAACGGGGTTGGAGTATGAAACCTGCATCATAATGGGATATGCATCATATAGAATAAAAGGAAATCTGAAGAAATTTTCATTGACAAATACGTCTCTTGGAAACATTTAAATATCTGAAGTTCTCATCTATTTTGATTTTAAATATGAACGATTATGTAATTTAAGATTAATTTACAACTAACATTTTTGTATTTTCGAAAATATAAGTTTACAGGTGCTGTTAAAAGTAATAATAACTAATAATCTCGAAAAATTAAATATAGATTTATAATTAGTTGTAAAAAAAATTTAAGTTTAAACTTTGCTAATCTTGGAGAAAGGTTTAGAAGTGTAAAACAAAAAGTTTAACACATAAAATAGAACATTAGCAAATAATAACATATGTACTTACAAAAAATTAATTCTTTTGTCTTCAAAATTTTAAAAGCCATTTTATCACCTCGGCCTGCCCAATTATATTTTGCAGCGACTTCAAGCGAAAATAAAGATTTCAACACTCTTCGTGTTGTTTCCGTTACACTAGAGCCCCCTTTAGAGGATAGTGAATTGACCTGTAAACATATATTTTATTAGCGGAAAGAACTATATATAAATATTTTTCGTTTTACTTACTGCTATATAAAAATTCGCTGGATTTAAGATGAACTGCTCCCAGTTATGCAAGTCGTCTATAGTTTTAAGTGGTAAATCGGCAAGGGTACTTTCCTTGTCTGGTTCTGAAACATTCTTTGAGCTGTAAAGCTGCCCAAGATGATTTAAGATTTCAGTGTGATCTGCCAACGTTTTTTTAATGTCTTCCAATGCTCGAAATATTCGTCTTTCAGCAACTGCTTAATATTACATGATAATAATACAATTCGTTTAGATTTTTTTATAATTTACCTGTTGCATTATGATAATCTGCCCAATGGCTTCTTGAAGTTGGTGCAGATAAAGAGTTTTCCTGACTGGAAGTGGGCGTGTTAAAAGCATGGTCACGTGCCCGTTGCAATGAATTTAATTGGATGCTTGTAGAATTCGTACATGGTGTAGAAGATGTGAAACAATCGACTGATGGTGGAAGCGGCAAGTTTAATTTCTTCTTTGGTATTTTATCACCGTCGGATACATCAGATTCGGAGTCTGATTGAATTGTGGGTTGCACTTTAGATGGCTTATTTACTCGAAGTCTTCTTCTTGAATTATCAACGTCAGACCATTCTGTATCCAAATTGGAAGTTTCTTCTGCAAGTTTTAATTTTTCCCGAGCCTTTTCATATGAATCTGCAATAGTTGTATGTTCAAATAATTTAAATACTTCTTATAAAACAATATAAAGATATAGTATTCATAAGAATTTACTCACCATAAGTTCCCAAAGAAGAGATTTTATAAGTCTGCCAAGAAATATTTGGTTCAATGCCGTTTAATACAGCTTGTCGAAGTTTAGATGTTTTGAAAGGAGGCCAACTGCAAGAACTTTTGTCGTTAGATACCCACGCTGCACTAACAATTTCTACCTCATTACTGTCTATAAACTTAACAATGTGGAACATTTTCTTGCGCTGTATTATGAAGAGGAAAGCATACAAAGTTATTATAGCATTGAAATAGTAGGCATTTCTTCTTTATTTCCGTTATTTGGGAAAATGTCACAATTGGTGATAAAATAGAATAAAGCTGAATATCCAGATGTATAGATGAACGTGGGTAATTATAAAATTCCTTTTTGCCGTTAAATGTATTGTAAATAACATAATTGCCATTTTTTGTTTCTATGAAGTTTAAAACCTTTACTACCGACCCATCTTTTAAAGAACAGGTGTTATTACCATTTTTCAAAGTGAGTTTAAAATTTGAAAATAAAGCCTCAGAATACTGTGCTGCAGCTTTGAGTTTCGGATGAGTTACACCATTGTCTTGACGTCTTCGCAATTCATAAAAATATTTCGGTTTATTTTGCTTTGGCATAAATTCTATTTCTGAAAATCGTCTTATTATTTGTTCCAAAGGTTTTGACGGTGTTCGCAATGTATTTTTAATTTTATAAAGAAAATTTTCGAAGGGGAAACAGCTAAATTCGTCTAAAGCTCCAAATCTTTTGACATCTTCCACTAAGTGAATTAAGCTATGAACATTGTAGGAGCAAAATTCTTTTCCATAGAGTTCTATACTATGAGTTACAAAGTTTCGAATAATATTTTCAGCAAAATTTAATTCAGGCGTTTCGTGTACAAGCATAAATATTGCATGATGCAATAACAAAAAGTTTTGATATACTGCCAAGGGTACTTGATGTTGTAACACAATAGGACCTATATATAACAAGAACTGCCTCAATTCTGTGGCCTTCCAACGTTTGATTTCTTTTAAATTTCTGGGCTTTCTACTGAATTCAACTGGGATGAATGAAGCTAGCTCTTCTATTTGTGAAGAAATCGAATTAATTGTTGAGTTAGCTAATCTAACTTTCGTTTTTCCTCCAATCCATTCAAGTAACATTTTTTTCATAATGCCTTAACAGACAAGATGCATATAGTCCAGTGGAAAATCCGAAACCATTCCCAGGTTTGGAATACCTATCAATGGCGATATGCTAATGTGATGCTCATAATTGTTACCACTTTTAAATGACTCATTGCTCCTTAATTTTGAATTTATGCAAGGAAAAACCATCCTACTTTTAAACCACTCACCTTCAACTTCACATTTTTCACATGAATAGTATCCAGTGTGTCCTTTGATACATTTGAGAAAAGATCGTGCAGGTGCGTCACAAATAAATGCACGTACTTCAATTGCATAATGACATCCATTCACATTAACTCCACTCTGTATAAGTTCTTTTAATTCTTTAATAAAGTCTTTCAAGTATTCAGTAAGAGAAGGTTTTTCAGTGCCACAGTAAATTCCGATCGGGAAAATATTTCCAGTTTCGAAAATTCGTCCTAAAATAGGCCAAAAACATGTACTCGAACTTTTGTAGAGTGGCAGTCCATCAATATTAAAGTCTAGGGAAATAATCCTGTTGTTAGGAATTGCTTCTAAGCCTATACTGTTGTTAATTATTCCATTAGTTAAACCAAAGTGATGGTACTTCCCATTTCCTAATTTCCTTAGGAACGTGTTGCGTCCTGTTGCTAAAAGAGTTCTGCAATCACAGGGAAGTTCAGAATGGAACGGCTTGAGTAACTTTAACAAATCATTCAGTGCAATATGGGTGATTTTATGCTTTAAACTCCATTGCCTCAGATTCAATTTAATATCTTGGTCCGACTTTACACTCTTTTCAATTTGAAATTCAAAAGCCACATTTGTTTCACTTGATCTTTCTGAAATTTGGGCCGCATATATAAAATCGGTTTTAAGATTTAAATCTTCTCGTTCATCGGACTTATCATCTGAAATATTTAACTGACTATTTGGAACTTGTGCACTTAAATTACAAGGCTTCACCACAATATTGAATGGAACTTCTTTATAGAGAATTCTTTCTTGGATAGTTGTCGATGCCAAGTGGATAGAGTTTTCAAGAGCAATTTCCTTACAAATTTTCTCAGCCTTTGCTGCTGTAATGCGACTTATTTGTCTTTTGCTTAGTCTTTTACATAAACTCATTGATAAGACAGAAAATTTGTAGAAGGGCACTGCCATTAAGTTGGGTTCTCTAAATTCTGTTTATATTATTTATAAAAACCAATGTGCACATTTATAAAAACCATTTATACCATTTATATAAAACAGGTGTGACCACAATTAAACTTGCACTCGCGATAACCAGTAAAACAAAAACTGCAGAAACTCGCAATTACAACTCGCAATAATCTCACGCACCAACATGAACCAACGCCGACTAATTACTAAAGACACCATTGCAAACGAAATCGAGCCGAAAACTAATGACACACCAACGCCACCAAATTGTTCTGTGAAAACAAATAACTGACACATTGTCTTGTATCCCGTAAGCAGTAACCCTCGGAATATAAAACAAGCTAAAAGCAGTACTTCCCACTCACACAGTCATCTTGTCAGCCCGCCGCTGATAGAAAATGAATTGGTTCTTAAGAGACGAGAAACTATATGTACAAATAGCCAAGCACTGAAGTAGAATCTCACACATTTTTGTGCAATCATAACTGCATATTTGTTTCCACTGTAAATAAACAAGTGGAAGAAAAGAAATGAAAAATTTTACTTTTGCCTTCTTTTCAGATAGGTTGAATTATTTGACATTTTAAAACGTTTTTGAAACGGTATGGAAAAACGGTTATCTGGACGTTACATTTTCAACGTTGCTTAATGGTTGAAAAAGCGTCTGTTTGGTAAACTAACCATATTTAGATGCTTGAGACCAATTAGCAACGTTTTTTTAACGTTATGTGCTACTTGGGTCACTTTTATTTAAATTTTTATTAAAATCGGGATCGTACCGTATGAACAAACTTAATAATTTAATTATATAAAATCGGGATCGAACCGTATTAACAAACTTAATTTATTTAATAAAGTCCGAATCGAACCGTATTAACAAACTTTCATCGAACAAATTCTTCAAAATAAACTAGTGCACTTTATAATACACAACCAAACTTAAGTACGCGAACAAGATGTTACATGCGCGAGTGATTATCCCAAATCAAAATCCCAAATCGAAATCTTATTTTATTAAATTTAACATAACGCTGTACTGTCAGCGAAAATATCCCACTTACTTCGTTTATTCAGTGATATGACATGTATCTGAACGTAGAACAAAATGAATCAAAGATAAGACATGTGCCTTATGAAATCTGATGCTCGCACTTCAGAAAATGTGCGATAAGAGCATATTGTTTGGACATTGGAAATTCATGAGGGCCAGCAAGTTAAATGTTTGGTAGTAAGTGACAATTTATGAAGGTAAGTAACTTGAGCAATTGCACATGCGTGGGAATTTAAATAGTTGCATGTGTCCGTTTAGGATCTGCACTTTGTGTGGTAAGTAATATGAGTCGGCGCATGTGCAAGTAATTATGAGGTAAGTATAGAATAAATGTAGTGATTTTGGGATCACTATCACAATTCGATTGCATTATTTCCCGTTTACAAGGCTCGTTACAATTTTAATTTTCAAACACCTTCGAGATAATCTTGCAAGGTGATTGCACAACTAAGGCAAATATTATTAAGGACTTTCAAAGATGGCATATGGCATCTACTCTTCTAAATAGTTTCTTTTAAAAGACATTGTGTAAATTCTTTTCAGTGTATCTGAAATGCTTAAATAGACATGACAGAAGTCCGTCATGGGGACACGGAGCCGGTTGCGGAGCTATGCCATATCCTGGCAGTAGGACGAGAAGGATTCGTTGGGTCGCTGTCTCCTGTTCAACATTCTACGACGAATGTCTATATCATTTGAATGTTCGCCCCAGTCTGATCTGAGAGCCAGCTTGACATGTTCCCATGGCGGTGATGGATTTTTGCCTAAGAAGAGTCCAAAACCAGTTGTCGACCCTTCCTCCCAGCAGTGCGTGCAGGTTTTCGACTAATAAGTCTAAATCTCCTCGCAATGTATTGATGGTTAAAGTCTCGGCTCGGAAGATGAATTCGTCGACATCTAACTTACTGTTATCCCCGTCATACATGAGATTCCACCTTCTCATTGGGCTGGCTGATTGTCGTCCAGTAATGGGTCTTCGTCTCTCCTGTTGAAATGACCTTGAGTTTGGACGCGTTGGCTCAAAAGTATAACGTTGTGGTTGTCCGATGCTACCTCGGCCTTCTCGTGCTGACCAATCCGGGAACTCGTTTGTGGCCGATGACGTGGGCCTCGCGGGCCGCTGCGACCGAGGGGATGAATGGACGGCTTCCTCACGGAAGGAGTCCCTGATCCGTGCTATCTTAGCTCGGACCGCTTCAGCGATGTGTAGACGGAGCGTCGCCAAGAGGGCCTCTGTAGCTACGAGTCATGGGGATGCTGGTTGCGTTGGAGGTGCGTCACCAAGTCCGAGCTCCGCATCTTGAGTCCTCCCAGTCCTTTCTTTCGGGCTCCTTGAAGTGACTGAAGTCGGTCTGGAGATAGGTTGTCTGGATTCGGGTCTCGTCGGAGAGGTGAATAACGGCTGTCTGCTGGTTTGTCGCGTATTGTAACGTCTAGGAATAGCTCCTTTTGCGGGGTCATCATCTTTTAACTCCTGTCGGCAGTTAGGACAGTTACTACTTGTCTTACGCCACTGTCTCAAGCATCTTCGATGAAAGTCGTGACCGCAGGTGGTCCGGGTTACCTCTTCCGTCGACAGGTCTTCCACGCAAATGGGACAAACTTCGGCTGGGGCCGTCGTGATTCCTTGCGGCGATCTGGCCACGAACATGGCTTAAACTTTGATGGCAATCTCAAAAAAACAAACGAACTCGTGATTGAAAGGAACCGGGTGTCCAAGAAATGCAACGCAGCTCAGTGTTAAATTGAAGGCAACGCAGCATCAACTTTACAGATCAAACTACAACGCCGTCCGAAATCTTCCAAGTCCGGCGAAATATCAAAACGAGACGGAAATACTAAAAATCTCTGCGAAATAGAGCAAACCAGATTCAAACTTTTCACACGCTCCGCGAAATATAGCAAATCAAATCGTAAAGAGTCTCCCAAACTCATAGAAATATAGCAAATCAAATCCAGAAAAATTTTTCTAAACTTAGCGAGATATAGCAAATCAAATGAAGAAAAAAAATGTTCCAAACTTAGCGAGATATAGCAAATCAAATCAAGAAAAAAAAATTTCCCAAACTTAGCGAGATATAGCAAATCAAATCAAGAAAAATTTTCCAAACTTAGAGAATATAGCAAATCAATTCCTAAAAAATTTTCCAAACTTAGAGAAATATGGCAAATCAAATCCAAAAAATTTTTCCAAACTTAGAGAATATAGCAAATCAAATCAAGTTCAAACTTTTCAAAATATTCTCTCTCTCTCGACGACGCCTACCCTTTTGTCCTAGGGACGGCAGCCGTGCCTCCTGAGGGAAAAGGGAAGATAGGTAGAGAAGGAGAACATTTAAAAAAAATTTTTAAAAAAACGACTTTTAAAAGAATTTAAGAAATAAAAGAAAATTGAAGAAAAGAAAAGGAAAAGGAAGGGAAAGGAAACCCTAAGGATATCAGTCAGAGCCTCTCCAAGGCAGACAGCTGGCTATTGCCTGCTACACGTCGGCTATTCCTGGAGGCTCTGCCGACGTGGTTGAGATGGCTAGATCCTCGGGCAGACAATAGGCCACGCAACAGCCTGTAGCTGCAGTACCAGAGGACCTGACCACCTCGAAAACTAATTTCGCGTAGGCTCAGGTTCCGAGTTCAGAGCTCTAGCTACTAATCAGCTCAGCTGTGAGAATGCAAGTACTCGGAACCCTTAAGGCCAGCTCGTTGGGCGCCATCTCTTGTTGCGAAGCCGGGACCAACACTGCTGCTGGATGATTGCCCAAGGCAGGCTATGACTCTGGATGACATCAACTGTAAATCAGCTGATGTCAGCCAGGATCACGGCCTCCGCTGGACATTCATCTGTCAGCAGATGCTTGAGCAGGACGGGGGATGGCATGCTGGCAGGCTAGGGGCTGCGGTAGTGAAAAGGGGGGGGGGGGTTCAAAGGGGGGATGCCACCCTGTTCCTGGTCGCGCAACAACAGAAAGAAATCATGCCGAGGATGGGAAAGGTGGGATGAAACAAGTCAGGGGAATGGAGAAAAAAATGAACTAAAAAAAGGAGAAAAAAATTAATAACAAAAAGGAATGGGAGGAGGACAGCAGACGTGACTCACTGGAGATCGTTGGGGGAGTCTGGTGACGTGAGAGAGAGAGAACAGAAAAACGCCTAGTTAATGCACATATATATAAAAAAAATTATTTTATTAAAAAAAATGGAGTTAATCCCTCCTGTGAAGGCACAAGACCAACTGACTGAGGGTCAGGGTCTATTAACCTCCTGGCAAAGAGGCTCTGAGGTTGGACTTATCATTCCTAACAGGTTTCTTTTTAAACTAAAGCGAAACGAATTATACAGAAGAACGCAATTTCACTTATTTCTAAATAACCAAAAAAAAATTTTTCAAAACTTTTTGTTTTTTTTGTTTCAAACTTATCTAATCCGGCCTATACTGGTTCAATTCCTAAGAAACAATCCACGTTAAATAGCCATTATACTACAACGGTAATCTCAAAAGGTATTCACTTACATTGCTAATACGAATAAATACACCTGGCTACAAAATATAGTTATCGATATAATTATGAACAGCTTTTGTTATACATATATCGACAGGATCGTCCATATACATTCCAATATCAAGATAGTTAGAAAAATAATTCATGAAATATATTAATATGTATCAATATAATTAGAAAAATAATTTGCGAAATATATATCAATGTAATAATAATCTCAATATAGTATATTATAAATATAAATTCCAATCCATACCCGAAAAAAATCAAAGTTTAGGTGCATGAAAAAAAAACCCACAACCAAGAAAAATGCGCATCCTTCTTTTTCTGTGAGGCTTTTGGGATATTCGGTGCTGTATAGTTTCTTTAAAAAAACTGGTCAATACAAGTGGTCTGGAAACGGTATTGGAGAAATTTACTTTCCTGATTAGGTTCCTAATTCTTAAAAATGTGCCTATTTAAACCTTAAACATAACCTGGCCTATTGGGTAGTAATTTACAATCCACATCCCTAACGTAATCTTCTCTCTTGAATAGGTGTACAAATATACAGATTATTTACTTGCTACTGCTATAACAAACTGGCTACATTAATTGTTCATTGGATCCTTGTGTAATTAAGAAGTTTTGATACTACTGCCGATACTATGTTCGTTTGATCTTTTAGATTCAACTCCGGGGGTAACAACTACACTGGCAACAAAAAAACCTAAGGATGGCTGCTATAACAGTTACGTCACAATTCACTGCGGTCCTTGGACAGTCCTCCAGTTTTTGATTAGAAAGGCAATTACGATTTTGATGATTCACTTTTACAGTAAATATCACCTCTTCTTCTACCCGTAGGTATTTTATTTATTTCAGGTGTTTTTAGGTAAGGAAATATTGGGCGGTCTTGGTTTCGACTATAGGAGCCGAATCTTATGGATGTTAATGCTGTTTAGTGCAGGGCCGGGGCTTCGTAAAAATTCAGTGGCATAGCCTCCTGACATTACACCTGGTACAGGGATTCGGCTCATATGGCCGATGGTCAGGTGATACAGGACCACTGTAGGTGCCTCTACATAGCGACCATAACAAGTTATTGGGTGATATTCACCTTGTTCGGAAGTTTCAAGTGAGTTCAGGTATTGGTTTTCTTCACTTTCCACTCTCATTTTAAAATTATCACTAATGGGGTTCTCTGTGAAGTTATCTTTATACCTGTTTGCAAAGGAATTTGCAATTTCTACGGGAGTGGAGATTATTGTGTTACCGATTTCAATTTGGTGTGGAAAAGTATGTTGTCGACCTGCTAATCTGTTCACTTCTCTGAAGGTATCTGAGTTTACCTTAATAGACTGAAGCTTGTTTTGGAACTGTGAGTTCATAAATCGGGACGTTTGCTCCTTGATTATGATACTCAAACAATTTATTTGAAAGAGAGGTGACCTATACTCATGATTTGTGGTATTCAGGTAACGTTTGCGGATGCGGTTGAGACACTTTCGCATCTTCTGCCTTGTCTTAAAAAGGTTTAAGGACTGAGGAAGGTTGCTGTATTTGAAAGCTTTTGGAACTAGCTTAGTACTGAATCTTTCGATAGCTTCTTTGATAGTAGAGGAGATTTTATCGGTAACATCATCGATTTCAGGATTTCTTAGGTTCCTGTTTACGGGCAGCTGGATGCTTTCAACGGAAAGTACTCACTAACGGAAAGTAAATTTATATCCGAGGTGATCCGATTCGGCCACAACTGCGCGACAGCGAAAATTAGCATGTTCGCTCAGATTATTAAGAAGAGAGGAGGATCTAAAAAGAAGTCTAGGATTGATCCAGATCTTGGAAAAGTAGGCTCAGTTTGTGATATGATATTAAAATTATGTATCCGAGAGTTACGCCAATTGCATAAATTAGTTCCGTTTTGGTTCACCATTGGGTCATTCCAAAGATGGTGGCGAGCATTGAAATCACCGCAGATAATGGAGTGGTCAGAACGATCAGTGACGGACAGAATTTGATCAAAGTCATGGCTAATTTTAGCGAAGTTTGACTGATTTCTAACGTATATTCCGATGATTATTAAGCTCTCACCACAATCTAAGTAAATTTTAATACCCGTAGCCTCTGAACACTTCAGGTTACTCAAGGAGATATTATCTATTTTTAAATATGTACATGAAAGAATGCCATTCCCATGATTTGGACCATTTCTATCGCTCCTAGTGAACGTATACTTGTCAATATTGACTTAATTTTTGGATGTGAGCCTTATTTCGCTCAGACATAAGACATGGGGCTGACATTTTTTCATTAGTTTAAGTAATGAAATACGTCTGCAATGCGAGTAAAGGGAGTGCGCATTGAGAGCCATTACTTTTAATTCATTTATGCGTTTTATTTGCATAATTCGAAGACGAAACCTAAGTAGGCAACCTGCTTCTCATTCTTGTATTTTAAGGACTTATATTTTGTCATAAATTCCCTAATTTTTCCCATTAGTGAGAACATATTCATGCCAAAGATATCTGGGCATTCTTTAGTGATAAAGTTATTTGCGGAGTGGTTATTTATTTATTTATTCATTACAGATTCATCAAATACATAGATTACTACAAAATATATATAAAATTCAAAAACAGAATAGAAAACTACTGCCAAATGTAACAGTCGGACATCCAGACAGGGAACACCACATCAGCCAAGGCACTGTCTTAGCAGACACTTCAAATTCCGCCTAGATATGTCCAAGTCGAAACTACCGAAGTGTTGATTGAAGAGACGGGACATCGACGTGACGGGCTCATGCATGCCGTAAAGAGTACGGTGGCCTGGGACGAATAGGAAGTCGTGATTCCTCAAGGTGCGTTGAGGTATAGCAAAGTTAACAGCCTCCAGTAATTCCGGTGAATTAATAGTTCCCTGCAAAAGATCGAACAATACTATTTTCGAAATATTGCGCCTCATTTCTAGAGAGTCCAAAGAAATTAATCCCAGACGATCGGCATAAGAGGGAAGCACCAAATGATCATTCCAGGGAAGGCCACGTAAGGCAAACCTAAGGAATCTGCGCTGCACCGCCTCAATGCGGTCGATGTGAACGGCAAAGTAAGGGGACCATACAGGGCTAGCATATTCCAAAATAGGTCTAACGAAGGTACAGTGTAGAAGCTTGGTCAGGTAGGGATCATCAAGTTCCTTAGACCATCTCTGGATGAAGCCCAGCATCGATTTAGCCCTAGAAACAATAGAGTCAATATGGTCCTCGAAAGAAAGACGAGAATTGAGGACCACTCCCAAGTCTCTCACCCTGTCAACCCTACCCAAGACAACGCCGCTGATGGAGTAGTCAAAGAGGACAGGATGTCTTCTACGAGAAAAGGTCATAACGGTGCACTTGCTCACATTTAAAGGAAGGCGGTTACGCAGACACCAGTCGCTAAGCACCGCCACATCTGAGTTCAGGAGATTAACATCTAACTCATGAGAAACCGTGCGGAAAATCTTAGCATCATCAGCATAACAGAGAATTTTACTACTGGACAAAAGGAGCGAAACATCGTTGATATATATGACAAACAGGAGTGGTCCAAGTATACTACCTTGAGACACCCCCGAGGTGACAAGGATTAGGTCGGAAAGGACTCCACGAAACAAGACACGCTGTGTACGACCTGTCACGTAAGACGACAACCAATTAACGAAACAAGAAGGAAAACCGAGAAGGGACAGCTTATATACCAAGATTGCATGATCGATCCTATCAAAGGCCTTACTGAAATCAGTAAATATACAGTCCACCTGCTTGCCAGCCTCAATGGTCGGTAAAGAATAATTAATGAATTCAAGAAGGTTAGTAGTCGTCGATTTCCCTTTAAGAAAACCATGCTGGAAAGATCGTAAAAAAGGCCTACAGTGAAATCGAAGTATGTCACTAACGAGGGACTCAGAAACCTTCGCAACATGGCACAAGTTGGCAATCGGTCTATAGTTAGAGACGTCGGATTTACAGCCCTTCTTATGGAGTGGAATTAGAAAGGAAGACTTCCACAACGCTGGAAAACGGCCAGAATGCAAAGAAAGATTGAACAAATAACAAAGAACACGAGAAAGAGATGATCGGCAACTTTTAAAAAAGGAAGCAGGGATACCATCGGGACCACTCGAGAAGCCGCCAGTCAAGTTAGAAAGATGATCAGCAATAAGTGCTTCGTCAAATACCAAGTCCTTGGCCTCAAGGGAAGTTGGCGGGAGCCGCGTCAAATGGGTAAAATCTGAAGCGGAGATATCACAGGTGGAATCACAGAAGGAGGTTCGAAAAAAGTTCGCAAAGAGATTGGCAATTGTTAGAGAATCGTCACTCTCACAGTCGTGGTACCTCAGAGAGGAGGGATAAGCGTCACAATTGCGCTTTGAGTTAATAACCCTCCAGAACTGTTTAGGGTCAGTACGCAGCATGACTCTCGCATTAGAAAGGTACTCAGAATAGGAGACCTGCAGGCGCGCAGAAAACTGGAGATTGAGATTAGAGTAAGCTACGTAATCATCGTGACTACCCGATGCACAGAACCTCCTCCAAGCTTTGCCTCTCAAGTTCCTCAGGTGACGTGAGGCACCATCTAGCCATGGGCGAGACAACTTAGCGGATCCCGACCTAGAGATGCCAATAGGAACACAACCAATACAACAGGCATAGAGAATATCGTAGAAAGTGCCCACAGCCAGATCGACATCGCACTCTCCCAGCACGCCAGACCAATCACAAGAAGTAAGCCACTCATCAATGGCCAAGAAGTCAGCCCGCCTGAAATTGAAAAAATAGTCGGCGATTAAAGGAGGACAAGTGTCAGTAGTATCAAAACACATGACAACCAAAAGCGAAGGGTGGTGACGAGATTCTGGAACCAAGGGGGTCATGAATCTCTTCACCATCAAACTATCAGGGTCAGATGAAAACACAAGGTCCAAAAATCTACCTGAATCATTAGCGATGTCACAACACTGAGCCAATCCATAAGAGGCCATGGAATCCAGAAAGGACAACGCGCTTGTTGGAGCAGATGTGAAAGAGGGTGAAAGACCATCAGTGTCGGGGGAATGCACCCAACCTATGGGTATGGAGGAATGTAAACAACCAAAACAAACAGTCTCCTGGCAGGAAGTCGCAGGACCACGCACAAGAGCTCTAAATCACGTGAATTAGAAACGTCAACAAACCGAGCACGAGATACCCTCCCTGATTGCACACAGAACACCACCGCCGACAGGAGAGAACGGGTCAAGGTGACGATCTCGGCGAAAGACCTGAAACTCGGGTCCAAATAATTCAGCGTCAGAAATTCCGGCACACAGCCAAGTCTCTGTCAGGCAAACTACATCGGTGTCACACACAGAGGTAGAGGAGAAGAGCAGCGCTGTTTTAGAGCGCAACCCGGTCACATTTTCGTAGTGGAAGGAGACCCGACAGGCAAGTTTTTTGGCTGCGAAGCCGGAAATGCTCGGGATCTCGGAACAAACTCACGGACTATAGAGCCGGGGGGGCCATATTTCCCGAGAGACAGCCGCGGTGTGAAAGCTCTCCGGGATGAACACCTTAAACGAAGCAGAATACGTACGGCTACTACTGCCCTGACCGGGGCTAATTCGTCTACACGCGATCATATTGCCCGGAACGCCAACCCGAGAAGAAATATGATTGATAATCACATCCTCAGAGGTATCCGGGTGAACCCTAGATACAAAAATGCATTTGGGCCGTTGTGCCGGTCTAATAATACTAGCACCAGAGGGAGAAGGCTGAATACTGTCCGCCCTACCATGCGTAGGAAGTCCTTCGGAACCAGCAGATTCACCAATTATAGCAGCACCAGATAAAGTAGGGCGATTAGTGGCGCGCAGGCGGCGAGCACGTTTACGGGCAGCGCGGGAACGTCGCGTCACACCAACGCGAGGGCCAGTCGAGTCACCGTCACCGCTCACAACAACCAAAACAGATGAGGGGCCGCCCTCCTCCAGAGCCAGAGCAGTCGGGGGCTCGGAGGTACAATTTAGAGGTGGACAGTCCTGACGCTCCGGGTCAGAGTCACGGTCAGACCTACTAGGGGCTGCCAGGGGCGCAGGCGAGGCAGAAAACGCCTTAACATCCGCCGCGATGGCCCCAATCAGTTCAGCATTGGCAGAAGCCGCCGCCGACAATGCAGCAAATTCAGCCTTCACTTGCTTAACAGTACGGCGAATGTCATCAGCCACCGGAAGTATCGGTGAAGAGCCCGCCGAAGAGGCAATGGAGGGATCAAGGCCAGCGATCACAGCTTGAACGTCATTAAGCGAGTGAGATATCGCCCCAACCCCAGACGACAACTCATGTAATCGCTTTAAGAGGGAGGTGGAGTTAGATTCCAGGATCCCAGCAATCTCCAGCAACTTGTCTAACTTGGATGAGATGATATTTGTGTCCTCAGATAGGAGCTGAAAATCGTTCCAACGGGTGAAGAACGAGCCGACCCTATCCGCAACGAGGGCCAAGTCACCAGACAAAGCCTCCATCACGCCCCTCACTAACCTAAGGACATGACATGGCTTGATGTCCGAGCATTCACTGCAAGTAGTAGAGCCATTGATCCTAGAATTGGAGCCCAAACACGAAGAATGGAACCAATGACCACAGACACCGTCACAAGCCACCCCTTCCCGGGTAATCTCAGTCGAACAAACCTCACAAACAGTCATCATAAGGGTCAAGAAGGTAAAAAAGTAAGAAAGTTAAACAAACAAATAAAAGGCACAAAACAAAAAGAGAAACTAAATGGTCAAAATGAATGGTAGAAAAAATGAAAATTGAAACAGTAAAAAGAAATAATAAATAACAAAGAGGTAACAGGGACTGGCGGCTATATGGTAAAAATAAAACAAAAAACAAAAATTAAAATTAAAAAATAAATAAATAAATGAGGGAAAACGATAAAAAACAAAAAGCAACAGCGATCAAATAATAAATAATAAATAAATAACAAAATACCAAAAGAAATATGAATTAATAGTCAGTTGGTAAAACAAAGTAAAAATCCGGATGAACAAAAGTGAGGGAACTAGCACAGAAACAGAACAAAAGAGAGAATGTCAAATCAACAGAAACCAAGAACAGAGGCAAAGAAAGACGGCCGAAATGATGATGGGTTTGATAACAACAAAACAGAATTAAAAAAAAAAAAAATAAATGAGGAAAAGCAGTAAACAACAGAAGGTGCCAGGGACAAAATAAGACAGAAAACCAGAAAAACAGAAGTGAAGAAGACAAATAAAAACAGAAAAGCCAGGAGTGACAGGCAATAGTCAGAAGAAATAAGACAACCAAGCCAAACAAATGAATGGAAAATTTAAATAAGACTCGACGACAGAACCAGAGAAATAAAATTAAGATAAATAAAGAGTAAAAAGGGGGAATAAATGAAATTAATTAAAAACAAAAGAAACAAAATAAATAAATTAAATAAGTTAACACCTCGGTTCGAAGACGGTGCAGAAAAGATGGACGTAGGCCTGATCCGAAGACTGGAAAACAGAGACAAATTTGGTCAAATCACTGTAAACAAAATCAAATGGACAAACAAGAATAAAATAAAGAAACAAAGTAATTACAACCAAAACATAGAAGAACAACGATCGGACTTATTTTAAGGTTAAGACTCGTAAAGCAAGAACAGTGAAGAGCCAATGAACACCAATGTCACGCGCAAACACTTGAGAGCAAAGATAAATACAGAAACCGAACGATGGAACCAATGACGCAACACAACAAATCGGTGACAGCACCAGACTCGACACCGGGAACAAATGCCAAGAAAAAAAAACGCGCATAGAAATAAAAACATAAAACAAACCGAAAATCAACGATCAAAGAGAAACAGAAAAAAAACGCACAATTAAAAAACAAAGCAAAAATTAGAAATATGCACAACAGAAATTGAATCGAAAAATGCACATAATTAATCCACAGTAATAAATAAATATATTAGAAAAAGGAGACGTTAAACACAGACAAAAAACCGCATGAACAAAACAGCAGTACCTGAGTGAGTGCTTGAAGTCGAAATCAAAGTCGAGCAATGACCCCAAGCTTATGATCACTCTGAAAACAGGAGAACTGTCACATAATCTAACACTGCCCCAACAAAAAATGTAAATACTGCAACAAGTAGGCAAAACAGACAAAGCTGCCGAATTAAATGTGCAGAGGCAAGTATTTCAGCACGACAAAGGCACACACACCGACACAATCTCAGCCCAAAGCACCCGTTACAGAGTGCAACTTTAATTTAACAAATCCGCTAACTAACAAAAAAAATGAACAATTCGCAGAAACAACATATAAAACTTAAAAAAGAAACGAGAAAGCACACCATTAACAAATTTCAAGGAACAACTTAGAAATAGGAAAAGTATTCGAAGAAAATCAGAAATCAAACCAAAAATCAATCAACCGAAAAGTAAGCAGAAGCGCAAAACACGTCCGATCGCTATGAGAGACACTGACACAAGACACCTGGCACCTGCTTAGGTTTCGTCTCTTTTTGTGAAATATATGTATTATTATTTTTGTTAGTTTTAAAAAAACTAGGACTTACCCTCTTGAATGAAATTGGTTACCTTTTTTTCGGATTGACGCCTCCGGGATTCCGCTATTGCTTGCTTCTGCAACCGCTGCTGGATGATCCGCTGATATGTTGGGCATACACGGTAATTACTTGTGTGCCCGTCCTTCTTGCATAGGATACAGTGAGGTGGTGGTGGTTCCTTCTCCATAACAGTCGACTGCACTATCCAGGTAGATGGCCCCCTTTGCACTTCATGCAACGGTATGGAGCAGAGCAATTTGCCGCAATATGGCCGTAGTTTTGACAGTTTTTGCACTGCTTCATTCCATTGGGTTTAAGCTTTTCCCAAGTTACTTTTTGACTCAGCATATACCTTACCCGCAACAGTTCCATGGTGTCCGATGCAGGTGTTGTTAGTACCAGGAATGAATTTAATGTTCTTCCCACGGCTGTACGGCGGCGTCGAGAAGCGTGCAACCTTTAGAACTTCAATTTCTGGCAGCGATTCCTTGATGGCGTCCTTAACGTCTGCTTTGTCGTAGCTTCGATGAATTCCTTTGACTTCTTAGACTTTTCACCATCCGGCTTAGGTCTTTCACATCAAGCCCAAAACAAACAATAGGTGGAACTTTTGCAGATTTTTTCACTGGATTTGCTTCACGAGCACACTGTTTGACCTCCACTTCACTTCGTTAAATCTCATTATCAGAGTAATATTTAACTTGTTCGGTTTTATGCCTTAACCGTTTTTCTTTATCACTTGTTATATTGTCTTTGAGTTTCCTCTTAGAACTCGCGCCCGAGGTCACTGAGACCATGTCGAAGTTGTCATCGTCGGAAATTTCTTTATCTCCTTCGTCATCGGCAAACTCCGCGTTGTTGGAAACGTGTTCGAATTTTACTGCGAGTTCCGCGTAAATATCACTTAATGTCATCCTTTTTCACTGTATTTTTTACCTATATTAAGCACCATTGATTCGAACTTTTTAAAAAGCCACGGCGGTATCATAACTTCCACTTGCCATTGTTAATAAATCAAATAATTCACTTTGTTTTAACAGCCAGAGTCCTATCTCGGCGTACATATATTTCACTCACACTTTTTTTTATTTTCAGAGTCACTATCTCACTATGAATTTTCACTTTTTATTTTTAAAAGTTACCAAAATATCGTCTTCGCTAATTGTTTGGAAGTGATTTTCCAACATTTTATCTATTACTGGTCTAACCATGGATACAGGAGATGCATTGTCACCACAGAAAATTGTTGTAACGATCTCACGTGGTTTTAAGAGTTTTATAACTCTTTCAATTGTTTCCCATTCTCGCTCTGCGATTTCTAGCTTTTGTGAAATAGCACTAGGTGTCGTGCTCCGATCAGAGAGAACGTTGATTATTGGATTTCTCTGTTTCAGTAGTCTTTCTAGCATGAAAAAAACAGAGTTCCATCTGGTTTTACAACTCTGCAAAAGTGCTTCTTTCGATAAACCTAGTTGCTCTTGCTAAGATTCTAAAGCGTACTTGGCCACATTAGTATGCTTAAAATGGCTAACAATTTTACTTTCTTTTTCTATTACATGTTCTATTCTTGTTTGTAAACACTTGAAAAACTGACATACACAACTGGTGTGAAGTTATTTGCGTTTCAAAATTTTAATTACAAAGTTTAACTTTATTGTGCTATTGACTTGCTAGATGGCGCAAATCCCACCTTGTGTATGCACTTTGTGATAATTGAATGTCAAAAAAAAATTAATTAAATTTTGTATACGTTTAATTGCAAATAAAACCTCACAGCAGGGAACTCTAGTGTAGCGGGAATTAATAAGAAAAAACATCATTCAATTATTCACTCAATTTATTAATCTATCTCAATTAGTTTATAAATAATAAAATTACGATTTTTTACTAATGTCCATAACTAATGTAATTCTCAATCCAATAAATATTCTAATAAATTTTACTTCACAAATTCAATTCAATAATGTTCATAATATTTAAATTCAAATTTCTTTATTTGCTCAAATTTACCTATAACAATATTTCTTAAATTATAAAATGTCAAAAATTTAATTTGCACTACTTCACTGCTTAAAATTAACACTGCTGAAAGAAAAGATGATTAGAAACAAAAAAATGAATGGATTATTGCTTGAGCGTAACAAAAATTAATTTCAGCATTGAACGTAATGTACATATAATACGCAAGGTATATGCATACAAAGTTCAATATCTTAATATAATTTATTTTGTTATACTATTAGCAACAATCGAATTATTCCCTGGTGTCTATTTACTTTAAGAGATTCTTTTCAGGTTCAACAAACATTCCCCCCCCCCCCCCCCCCCCCCGCACATGATGTCCTCTAAAACCTTTATTTTGGCAGGAGCTGGTATGGTTGGAGTTACCTTCGGTGGTATGTTAGCTAATTTGGCAGAAGCTGGCATTGTTGCAATTAACTTATGCGGTGTATTAGCTAACTTGGCAGGAGCTGACATGGTTGGAATAACCTTAGGTGGTGGATTACTAATTTTGGCAGCCCCTGGAATAATCCAAGCTGACGCTCGTTTTGGTAACCCTGTTAGAACATCACATCCAGGTTCCACATACAAGGACTCGTCTAGCGGAGAACTAGGAGGAAATGTGTATATTAGTTCCTCTAGTGTGTAGTCGTGATATCTTTGATCCATCTGAAATACAAATTTCTAAGTACCTGTCTTGTGGTTACACAGGGAAGTACAAAACAACACAATACATACATGACATAACATCAGCATGACGACACAAAATGTTAATAGTTGTTGTCAATTGGAAGGCGGCATATCTTTGCGACTGGTCTCTTTAATTGAGTTGTTTGTGTTCGTACTTCGACGACTCGAACCAGTCCATCATTCCCTGGATAAGTTGTTTCCACAATACCTAACGGCCAAAAGATGGGTAGAGTGTTTTCGTTGCGCAGAATAACGACATCTCCCTTTCGTATATTTGGTTTTGAATTTAGCCACTTAGGTCTCTGCTGTAGCTGGTTTAAGTAGTCCTTAGACCAATGATTCCAAAATTGTTGAACTATATGTTGTAAAAATTTCCATTTGTTTGACCATGATAATTTTTCTGATAAATGATCAGGTTCTGGTAACGAATTTAAAGGTTGTCCTACTAAAAAATGTCCAGGTGTCAACACAAAATTGTCGTTCGAATCGTTTCTGATTTGGCATAATGGTCGTGAGTTGAGACATGCTTCAACTTGTGTTAATATTGTAGTATATTCTTCAAAAGTGAATTTAGCCGTTCCAATTATTCTTCGCAGATGATATTTAACGCTTGTCTCCCACAATCCTCCAAAGTGTGGTGCTGCTGGTGGATTCATGTGCCATGTTATTGTTTTGGTGCTCAAATATTGAGTCGCTGCAGGCCAAGCTTCTTTTATTGCTTGCTGCAGATCCTTTTCTAAAAGAGTTTTGCCTCCAACGAAGTTAGTTCCGCAATCGGAGTATATGTCCGTGCATAAACCTCGTCTCGCTATAAATCGTTTTAGCGCCGCAATAAAGGCTTCTGAAGTAAGCTGAGACACTAACTCAATATGAATAGCTTTAGTAGCCATGCAGACAAAGACACAGAAATACGCCTTTTGTATTTTAGCGTTTCGAAGTGAAGACGTTTTTATTAGAATGGGACCAGCATAATCGATTCCAACTTTGGAAAATTGTTTCGTCATATTTACCCTGGCTGATGGTAAATTTCCCATTAATTGTGTAGTAAGCATTTGACGTTGTCTGAAACATATAACACATTTGTGTAGCCTTGTCGTAATACAACGCCTTGCGTCTAAGATCCAAAACATATTGCGACTAGTATTTAATACTAATGAAACGTTTCCATGTAATGTTTCGAAATTGAGGGTTTTTGCAATTGTAAATGAATCGTTGCATTGTTGCAATGACACGAAGTAATCGTGTGAACGAGGAATACCTTAGTAGAAGATCTTGTTCAATCTTTAGTAGAAAGTTATAGGTCAGTTGACCCTTTTGTTCTAAATTTGTTGACTCCTCGATTTCTTTAGTGTGTGGCCAATTGTACTGATGTTGTATTAGCCAGGTGGGACCATGCCACCACAAGTTATTGTGTAGTAATTTATTAATAGGAATACCAGGAGATGCTAAGTCGGCTGGATAATGATTTGTGGAGATATGTCGCCAGTTTTCGAATTTAAGCGTGTCTTGTATTTCTACAATTCTGTTAGCTACATATATTTTCCACTTAGAAGGATGCTCCTTAATCCACTGAAGAACGATTGTCGAATCTGTCCAAGCAGTTACTGAGATATTTTGTAAATGCATACCTTGCACAACATTTTTTATTAATCTGACCAATAGTAATGCGCCATTTAACTCTAATCGAGGAATTGTAGTCGGTTTGATCGGAGCTACCTTTGTTTTTGATGTTAATAGGTTTGAGTGGATGCTGCCATCCTCTTGCTCTACTCTTAAATAAATTGCTGCAGCATATGCTTTAGAAGACGCATCGCAAAACCCTGTATTTGCATGAGTGCATTTGTACTTGACTGTATCCATCTAGGCATTCGCAGTTGTTCCAATTGTTGCAGATCGGTAATAAAGTTTTTCCATTTGTTTCCAATTTCCGATGAGACAGAATTATCCCAGGATGTGCCTGTTATCCATAAATTTTGCATTAGCAATTTTGCTGTAATGATGACAGGTGCCAACCAACCTAATGGATCATATAAGGATGCAATACCAGAAAGTATTCTTTTGGTAAGCATTGCGGATGAAATAATTGTTTTGATTATTACAGTAAATTCATCGCTTTTAGGAAACCACTTTATTCCTAAAGTTTTAACAGGGTCGTTTTCGGAAAACGTCAATGCGTCTTTCAGTTCGACATGTTCTGGTGGAAGGTCCTGTAGTAGTTTAGGTTCGTTACTGGACCATTTTCTCAAGTTGAATCCAGCAGAGCTCATTATTTCCATCAATTGGTTTTGCAATTCATTTGCATCTTGTATTTTGTCAGCTCCTGACAATAAATCATCTACGTAAAAGTTTTCGAATATTGCCCTTGCTGCTAACGGCCACTTATGTCCTTCAACGCTAGCTAACTGTTGTATTGTTTTTATTGCTAAGTAAGGAGCTGATGTTGTACCAAACGTGACCGTTTTAAGCTGATAATCTTGTAAGTTTCCTGTTTTAGGATGTCGCCAAATGATTCTCTGGAATTTTCGATGCTCAGGATGAATTTGAATCATACGGTACATTTTCTCTATGTCTGCATTTATAACAATCTTGTACTTTCGCCAATTTAATAGAGTAGTGAACAACATTGGTTGTAATCTTGGTCCTTTTAATAGATGTTGATTTAATGAATTGCAGTTTGAAGTTCTAGCTGATGCATCAAATACAACGCGTAGTTAATAATTAACTCTTTTATAATGGCAGCTTTCACGTTTTCCCTATGAGAGTGTAACCTTTTCTTTATACTCGGTTCGGAGCATATTTTGTAATTGGGTTCCATACTGGCCATGAACTGTTTAAACCCTTCACTAGAGCAGAACGATAGTGGTAATTGGTTCATAGCTATCATTTTTGCAAGCGATTGATGCATCTTCTCCATTTTATCAGGTGTACATTCTCGACTTTGGTCATCTTGTAAATTGCAGATAAATCTAAGACGTTTTCTGGAGCATCGTGCACCTGACGTTATGGCTGGTATTTCTGAAACTGATGGTTCCATCGAGGATATATCACTTGAAGTAATATTGCTGCATTCCATCGGAGACATTTCCCAAACCCAACTCTTTCTTTGCCTGCTCATTATAAATTTGTTCACCTGAATTCACTGCTTCCCGAACAATAAGCGAATCTTCGCGGCAAAAACATAAACCATTACTTGCAAAGCAACAATAATTAACGGTATAGGCTAAATGAATATTATAAGAGCAGCCTCAATAACGCAATTGAAACAAGACGTTTTGATTCCTGTCTTGCGTCGTCGTTAGATGAACATTCTTGTCTGAAACTTCTGATATTCGTACTATCTAATGGAGCCTAATGTTTGCAAATACGTGCATGGAAAACCCTTTTTTACCCATTTTCACGTGATATTTATGCCGTGATCACGTGTATAATTAATTACAGGTGATCACGAAGATATCCGGACTTCTTCACGTGAAATACACGCGCACCCGTGATCCGTGTACACGTGTATTTCATAACACGTCTTAAGGGGGTCCTCTACTCTCGCGGTTTCAAAAACGCGATTTTTGTTTTTTTTTTTTAATTTCAATCTATATGTATCTGAGAATACGCCACAGAAGAAAGGATTTCATGAAAATCACATTCCTTTGCATGTTTCTGGGAACAGAAAGGTACCCGTCTCCGGCCGTTTCCGAAAAACTAAGCGCGGCGCGCCTCGACGGCGCTTTTCCAGTTAAAAATCATTGTCTAAAAAATTTACCGGTCCGTTCTTGAGAAGAATGTGGACAACCAAAAACATCAACGTGATAAGGAAGGACAACTCTACGGCCCCGGTATAGCAAATTAACTCGTAAGTTACTACAATCAAGTTATACACCGTAATTTATCATTAAACGCGTTTTCCCGAAAGTAGTGTTTTTTTAGCTGCCGAGTAAGACTTCTCATAAAAGTATTGGTCCGATTTCAATAATTTTTTTTTCAATTGTTCAGAAAACATATCGCTATGTTTTCGCGTGTACGATTTGCAAAATTTTATTTTGTTCCATTTTTATAGCCTCTTATAGGTCAAAAATGACGTAAAAATTGGAAATTTTTACAAATTGTTGCATAACTTTTACAAATTGCAAAATAAAAAAAATCTGTCTCGGGAAACATAGCCAACGTAACTATGATTATAAAGAATATAAATTTTCAGATAACAGATTACCCAATTGGCCACAACTTTGCTTAAGCGGGACCCATGCAGTTTCAACATCAATGTCATCAATGACGTTTCAAGGTCGCGAGATTTATATTTTTTTCATCTTCAGAAGTAAAATTGAAAAGTCAAAACATGTATCTTCGAAATAAAAAAAAATTTTAAATGTATTCAGTAGATCCTTCGCAATTCATTCCCAAAAAAAACCGCTCAATTTCAGGCCTCGAGAGTAGAGCTCTAGTTTTAATGAAACATGACATGTTTATAGAATGAATTTAGAAGTAATTTATATAATGTATTTACCGGAAAAGCGATTTCCCGACATGCTATTTCTAATTATTTGGGCACCAAAAAATCTAACACTTCGTGCTGCTTTATTTAAACAAATTCTCTTCTTTTAAGCAATGTCGGTTCACAAAAATCACAAAATAGTCTAATAATTTTATTACAATTATAATATACACTTTCAGTAGCAACTATCTTAACAAATGGAACAAAATTTAACTTAATTCACTTGAGGAAAAATTTTCACGCACAAAAGTAAACAACCGAAATATGTTTGTCTCTGTTGTATAGTATGCTTTTGTCTCTTTAATTGAACGTCCACAGCTGTTTTTAAATTCCTCGAGCAGCTTCACTCACGGATAGGAATTTTACACGGTACAGAGCAAAAATTGTCCGATTGTAAGAGTGTTGAATTTTTTTTTAGAAATAGCAAAACAAAAACCTTGACAATAATGACAACTGCTAGTGAATGACAACACCATTCCACGAATCATGTGTGTCAGGGGTAGTCTCATACTATAGTATGAGCGACACCATGGTATTGATACTATGGTATCAATACTATACGTGTGTCAGCAGTATTATTTAGGGAAGATGATTTATGTGGGCACTACAAAATATTTAAATTAAGTAAGCAATTTATAAATTTCCTAATTCTCAATTACGTAAGCATGTAATATTTCAAATTCTGAAAATATCAATTACCCAGAATTTGGAGACAAAAACAAAATTAACAGTCGACAATTTCTTTTAGAGTCAAGTTTCAGCTTTGTTGCCGTGAAATATTTATCGACACTGCACATTTTTTCGGAAACACTAAATTCGGTAAATAACGCTAATTTCGTATTGATTTAGTTAGCTTTAAGATTTATATAAATATCACATTGAATAATTGTAAATTTCAGAATGAAAGAAATTCTCAAGTAAGAAGGAAGCATTCTTGTTTTTATCAATCCTCAGAGATAGTGATTAAATCTTCAAAGCTCTAACAAGTGGAAACCAGCGAAATAATAAAAAACTTGTCTTTTAATATATGTAGGTACACAATTTTGAGACTCATTTAATCCAAGCTAGTAACAAGTAAAGTACAAATTTTTAGTCTTATATTGGACACAAGTGTCCACATAAAGGTATATAACTAAATAAAAACGGATTTTTTTTGTAGAGGACTATCACTTAAATTTGTTTTTATAGAAATAGGGTTATGAAAATGAGCAAAACTGTAAAAATCTTAACCACAAAACCCTGAAACTAATGTTTCTTACCTTTCCATCATTGTAAGCCTTGCATGAAGGAAGCACTATATCATTGGATTTTTTCAGTTTAAAGGTGTGTTTGACAGAGCCATTAATAAATTCTGCTGATGTCACATATTATTTTTGATAAATACTAAATAAAATATCTATATTTGCTTATAGCAAAGGATATTCGTCTGTCTTCTAAGCTTTTCGGCAATTTGCTAAAGTAAAGAGGCCACCAGTTCTTACAGTGTAGTACAGGGTGTTGCTGCGAAGCCGGGACCAACACTGCAGCTGGATGACTGCCCAAGGCAAGCTATGACTCTGGATGACATCAACTGCGAATCAGCTGATGTCAGCCAGGATCACAGCCTCCGCTGGACATTCCTCTGTCGGCAGATGCTTGAGCAGAATGGGGGATGGCATGCTGGCAGGCTTGGGTCTGCAGTAGAGAGGGGGGGGGGGGGGGGGGGGGTCAAAAGGGGGATGCCACCCTGCTCCTGGTCGCGCAACAACAGAGAGAAATCATGCCGAGGATGTGAAAGGGAGGTAAACGAGACGAAAAGAAGAAAAATTTTGAATAATAAAAAAAAGGGAAACAAAAAACCGCGAAAAGAGTTTACAACAAGGAAATTTTGAATCTGAAAAAAAAATTAAAAAGAAATATGCATAACAGGAGGAGGAAGGATGTAGGCAGGCGTTGCCCGACTTACCAGCTTTCGTTGGGGGAGTCTGGTGGTGTGACTCCCCTTTCGCTATATACCCTGAAAAGAAAGAGGACCACTCACCTCATTATGAGGACCCCACCCACCGACGTAGGCATGGCCGCCCTAGAGAAGGACGACGAGGAGAGAGAGAAGTAAAAAGGCCTAGTTAAGGCTCATTAAAAACAAAATTTTATTTTGAAAGAAAGAGTTACCCCCTCCGGCGGAGAGCACACGGCCAACTGACTGATGGCCAGGGCCTGTTTACCCCTTTGAAATGAAGCTCTGATGAATGATACGAAAAGGAAAAAGTTACAAAAAAATTCAATTCCTACTACAGCTAATTCTTACATCTGGGGTCTTCTGCCTAAAACTCTAGTCTGAAGTTCCTTTCACTGATACTACAAAAGAAATAGTGAAGAAACATGTGATATTTTGTTTTTGTTTGTCAGGAAAATCTTTTGGAGAAGGAAAATATTTAAAGAAATGTTAGCTAGACCTAGCTGTTATGGGAAAAATTCCAATGATATCATTTGAAAGATAAGATAATTTATACAAAAAAAATTTTTTAGCTTAAATGATTCTAAGAATTCAAAAAGTTGCAGTTTTAATAGAAGTTGTTTGTGATTTAGGTTTTTTTTAAAGGACATTGCCGTAATACATAAATAATAAGTTTGTTTTATATGAAACCCCGGCGGGGTACCCAATATTCAAGCTTTTAGATGAAAGAGAAGCGTGGTAAAAAGGTGATCGTGTGATGTGAGGAAATCCTGTAAATAGTAGAAAAACGAGATTTCAGTTATTAACCACCGAAAAGTTTATTGTAAACAAGAACAAAAAATTCTCTTTTATTGAATTGAATATAAATTTTTTTTTGCGTAAGTCATTCAATAGTGTTTCTGAAGAAATTTTGTGAGAAGCAAAGTTGCGTGTGAGAAGGATCCTGAATTTGCACCACACGGTAGCGTCGAATTGATATAAAAGCAGAAAAGGGCAATAAAACAAGGAAGCGTGCTTATGTGTAAAAGAGAAGGAATACGAACAAAAGTTTTTTCTATTGAGTTTTTTTTTTTTTTGGAAAGAGTGATTTCCTTGTGTAATACCAATAGCAAGGCATTCGATTCGATACTTCTTTGGTGAAAGAAAGTTCCAGTGTGTAGAAGCGTGCATTCGTATAATCAAGGTTTCAAGTAATCTCCGTCTGCGAAGTAATTTAAAGTTTAAATCTGGCTGCGAAACGTCCCCCAAAGAAAATTTTTTTCAAGAAATCATATTCTTCTATACACGTAAGTCTTTTATGCTGTGCATGCATTTTGTAAGGCATCCGAAACCGATTGACGGGCATACGTGATTTTCTGCAAATGTGGCAACATCGCGTTTTCATGCTATATAATCCCCAGAGAGATATTAACACTAGCAATAACAAAAATAGCAGTTCATCCAGCAACACAAACAAGAAAAATCGCCCAAGGAAATTGCACGAAGAGAGAGTGAGTACATGGGACGGCGCCATTTGGTATGTGTTTTGGCTATAATTGGACGTGATTTTAATCGTTATCAAATTTAAAAATTAATCTTTTATCCTGTGACAAATAGGTAAAATTAAATGAAAAATTTTAGAAGTTCCGTTAAAATTTAAAGAGACCAAAAATATATGAAAGATTGACCAATAAAGGAAAACCAATACCAGTGGTAGTAGTGTACTTAAAAACAAGAAAGAAAGGGTTTTTAATGAAAAAAAGAAAAAAACAAAACAAAACCTTCGAGGTTTTCCGAACTATTTTGGGCAAAAGACCCCTTTTTCAAAATGAACTGATACCTCAGACCCCCATAGCCAAATTACTTTAAAAATCCTATCTCTAGTTTTTTTCCTATTGATACAAAATACTTAACAATTTAAAAACTTTGCGGTTGGTTTAGTGAGTAAACTTGATATCATTTTCTCATCAAAATTTAACAAAATAAATAGACATAAAATTCAATAAATATCAAGTGTAATTAATAATTATTAATACAAATTACGTAAAAATACTTAAGTAGCTAATTATTTTTTGAAAAAACATTAAAATCGCAAAGTAAAGATAAAAAAATAAAAAATTCAGTGTGATGGATGAACCTGGTGACTTTTTACCAATCTAGCTAAACCTGGTTCAATATTGGTGAGTTGCAGCCTTAAATCTCCGCGTTCGTTGAATTTCAAACGGTTTCTTTGTTTTGTCAAAATGTTTGTAACCACACTGAAGCCTTTTTCGACTAGGTATGATGATGGAAAAGCGATAAGTTATTTTTCAGCAATGTTCCACAATGCAGGATACTGTGTTTCAATGTTGCGCTGCAATCAGAACTTGTGATAGCTCTGGTTGAACTTCTGTTTAAGCTCCCCGTCTGTGCTGATGGTGATCAACTCTTCTTGTATTATCACATTGGCTTTTTCCATGGCTGTGGTATTGTACGGATTTATTATCCATTGAGGAATTTCTAAATTTAATTTAATTTAAGAAATCCATGCTCACGGGCAACCAACAGATTGAGGGTTGTGGGCATCACTAAGTTGTTTATCACAACCTAGTCGTGGCTCACAACCGAAAAGGGATTGGGAAGGGTAAAGGAACTATCGGGGCGAGCGTAAGTTGCCGTGCAGGCTTGGTCGATGACCGAAGAGGTGAGGGGCCCGCCTAGCGAGCAGTGCTTAGCTCGTCGTAGTTGATAAAAAAACTTAACTACTTAAACCAATTGGCTGCCACGTGGGGCATTGCAGAGAGTATGTAAAAATATTCAGATACTTACGACAAGTATAGTACTTATCCTTTCTTTTCTTGAAATTATCGCCTGGTATTCCACATCCTCTCCCAATTGTTTTTTTTCTTTTTGAAGTCCAAATCCACGTTGACTTTTTTCTTTGAAAAAATTTTTCTGTTCCTTTTTTTCGAACTGCACACTTTCCACACTTCTTTCAGACTCGTCCTCACACCTCCAAATCTGATTTTTCCTGACAGGTAGGGATGGGCGATCTTCGATTCGATCTGTGCGAATCGATCTTTTAGCCTTTGATCTGCCGATTTTTGAATCGATTTATTTATTTCAGACTCCCATCGATTCAAGACAAGAGACGAAGCGATAACATAAAGCTGAGTCAGCTCACGTGGAATTTTTATTTATAATTATGTACCAAAAATTGTTACTTCTAGATAAATGTGTTACAGATCTCTAAAATATGGTAGGGTTATCTGTATCACTGCGTACCATGAAAACCCATACTGCCAGTTCGTTCGAGAAATACCGGAACGGCGGCGCGCTGATGGATATGTTCTTGATCTCGACATTAGTTTGTTTTTTTTTTTATTTGCAGACTAGCAGGCGTTATCTACACTCATCAGCAAGTGTAAACAAATTTGAATTAAAAACGGCTTTTTATATATAAATATATAAAAACCTGAAAGTTATTCATATTGACAGTTACCAAAATGTAACGTCTAAATAACATAAAAGAAGAAGAATTCCGCCCTTGTTTAAGCTTAATATTATCATCATGTCATGCCCAGTTCTTCTTTGATGTTGATTCTTTTAGGCTTAGAATAAAGATCTAGAGGAAGAGCTAAGATTTTTTCACATTTGATGCATTAGCCGGAAGAGAATTAGTAAGGTACCGTAGTCGTCGCAGCAGAGACGGAGTGTACCAACTTAACTCTCTTCTCGACTTACGATTGATTATTTCAGTAAAATAATCATCAAAAGGACTTTTATAGCCATCTATTTGCAAACGTAGTAAAGTTGCAAACTTCGCAAAGTTGCAAGCTTCACTAGCTGCGTTCTTTCAAATATAAATATTCAAAAGCCTGAAAAATTTATTTTTATTAAGCCAGTTATGAAATTGTAACGTCAAAATAATTTGCAAGAGTGCGCTGAGAGCTCAGCTCTTATACACACTGTTTCAATTCCAAGTACGAATCACAATCTGTAAAGAAAGTCTAAAGTTCTAATCTGTAACTTGCCAAATCAGCTACCATAAAAGAAGAAGAAGAATTCCAGTACATCTTAATTTTTTACTTCTTTTACCTTGTAAGTTGGTTTAACTTTTTTGGCATTTTGAATGATGGTCTTGTATTGATCCGGAGAGTAAATACGATCATATTTTCGAACTGCTCTCTTTATAACTGCAAACGCTCTGTCACATGGCATGAAATTATGCCCCCCTCTTATCGGGAAATATTGATGTATTATTTTGAAGCGGCCGGGCATAGTAAATGCTGAAAATAGTCTACACTTGGTGTGGTTTCTGTTTTGGCCGCCACATGCGTCGCTAAATAAGTGTAGTTCCTTTGTCTCTGCAGGTACAGTGAGCGCAATTCCTATAACCCCATCGATTTTTTTTGCGATGTAGCGTTAAATTAAATACTTCCATTATAAAATAAATTAAAAAAATAAAAACTAGGGGTGAAATTCCTATAACCCCACTCAAAACTTTAATAAATAAATAATTCACTATCACCATTTTTATTCAAAATTCGTGCTTAATATTTTGTTTTGGCACCATTGTTACGAATAACTTCAAATATTCGTCTTGGCATCGACATAATTAAATTTTGGAGAGTATCCATTGAGATTTCATCCCAACACTTCTTTATTTGGGCCTTTAGTTCAGAGACGGTCTGAAATTGGCGTCCGTTTGCGTAAATCCTCCTGGCCATGATACCCCAAAGATTTTCTATTGGGTTTAAGTCAGGGCTACGAGCCAGCCAGTCAAGTAACGAAATATCCTTGGAAAAAAACCAAGCACGTGACGCAATCGAGACATGAATCGATGCATTGTCTTGTTGGAATATGGTCTTGTCATCCATATTGCTTTCTAAAAAACACAGTAACACGTCATCCAGCTTTTCCGTGTACATACTGGAATTCATTTTTGATGGAAGAAAACAAAGTTGGGGTTTTCCAGAATAAGAAAATCCAGCACAAATCATCAGACTACCGCCACCAAAATTTTTGGTAAGCCGTGTAGCGCTTTCCGACCTCAGATCGTGCTAATAACTGCTAAACCCGTCCGGCCCGTCCAAATAAAATTTTTTTTCATCTGAGAAAATCACATTTAACCTCTGATGGTTCCACACCATGTATTTTTCAGAGAATTTAAGTCGAGCGTCTTTGTGTTGCTGTATCAACTGCGGCGTTTTAAGTCGTTTTCGATAAACAATGCCTTCTGAAGTTAATAGAATTTGCTGAACACGAGGTTTTTTTATTGGCAAATCCAGCTTAGTAATTATCTGAGATGCACTTAATCGATTTTTGGTTGCTTCGATTTTAACTCGGTTTTTCAGCCCTTTTGAAATTTTAGTATTTCCTTTCGTGGGCTTTCTAATACCGTAATGAGGGTCTAATTTCAAGAACTTCCTAATCACTCTTGACGAACTGTTAATTTGTAAGGCTATTTGCCTGATGGGTAACTCTGCTTTTTTCCAAGTAATAATCTTCGTCTTTTCCTCATCTAATAAGAACTTTCCCCTTGGCATTCTTCTAAATTTCTATGAAAAAATTACAAAATTACCAAAAAGAGAACACAAGATTTGTATAATATACTTGTAGTTTAATATTATGTATTATTATCTAAAAAACAGTATTAAAATATTACGTAAATTCCGTTATACACGTACGGGGTTATAGGAATTGCGCGAAAGAAAACAAACCACAGATGCACACTTCATCCAAAGTACTAAACGCAAAACAAATTTGAGCAAGTTATTTTTGAATTTATTTTACATTAATACTTAGAAATGTATTGCATGCGTTTCACTGACCCATTTCTTGTTAAAACAAGAAACTGTTGCGAGCTGGGACCGACACTGCTGCTGGGTGATTGCCCAAGGCAGGCTATGACTCTGGATAACATCAACTGAAAGTCAGCTGATGTCAGCCAGGATCACGGCCTCCGCTGGACATTCATCTGTCAGCAGATGCTTGGGCAGAGATGGAGGATGACATGCTGGCATCGCTAGCATTGCGATAGAGAGGGGGGGTTAAAAAAGGGGATGCCATCTCCGCCCGCGGTCGCGCAACAAAAGCAAGAAAATCATGCCGAGGGATACAGGATAGGTGGGACGAGACAGACGAGAGAAGAAAAAAAATTTTTACGAAAAAGGGAAGAAAACGAAAGGAAAGAAAAAAAGGAAGAAAAGAAAAAAAAGAAAAAGAAACCGCAAAAATTCTGGAAAAAGAAAAAAAAAATGACGGAAATTTTGAAATTTGAAAAGGAAAGAAGAAAAAAAAAACTAGAAAGAGAAAAAAAAACCCCCGCGAAAAAAAAGAAATACAAAGGAAGAAAAAAAAACCAAAAAAAAAAGGAACAAAACAGGAGGAAGAGGATACCTGGCCTTACCTGGCCCATGCCCCAACCACCCTATGCATCTAGGGGGCCGATGTCGACTAGATGCCCTTAAAAGACCTGAAAAGAGAGCGGGTCACTCACCTCATCGTGAGGACCCCGCCCACCGACGTAGCGATGATCATGGCCGCCCTAAGGAAGGACGACGAGGAGAGAGAGAGAGAAAAGAGAGGGTGTTTACCTTGGACTCATTGTAACGATTTTTATTACAAAAAAATTACTAAAAAAAATATTTTTTTTTTTAATGCAGAGATACCCCCTCCGTGGGAGGGCACAAGACCGTCTAGCTTATGGCTAGGGCCTATTTACCCCTTTGCAACGGGGCTCTGAGGAAAGATACAAAAAAAAATTCCTATCGATTACTATTTACATAATAATAATAATCCTGCCAACAAAAAAATTATGTTTTACAAAAAAAAGATTACTGTTAATTCTATCTCCCTTTTTCTTCAGGGCAAAAAAAATGCGCATCCTTTTTCTTTTCTGATTACATGGGCTTCTGGGGAGTTACAAATTATAGGTATTATTAGGAAAATATATGCAGTTCTCCGTAACAAATATGTAAGTAACTTTACAACTCTAGATGAAATAAATGAGCTAGACCTATACTTCAAACATAAGCAATAAGTCTCAATAATACAAAGATTTCACTGACGATAAATTATCCAACATCACTTATGTGGCTATATTATATTCTATAAGAAAAAAAATTTAAACGATACCGAAACCATACTAACTTAGCACTATGCGTTTCATCTTCATGTACTATCGGAAAACTAAATTCATATTAAGTTCTAACTTTATACATACTTTCATTCCTATAGAGAATTCTGTACAATTTCCCTAACGTATTTGGGAATAAAAAGTAACTTTCAATAGGAAATTGTTTCTACATACTATTACAAAGAGGAAAAAAAAATGCATGAACTTAGCCAGAATAAAATTTATCAACTAGAAAGAAACCACAAATTGAAATCCTAGCCAATTCAGCTGAAATTTGAAATATAGAAACTCACTAATGGGTAGAATCAACTTTACGTAACCACAATGAAAGCCAATCGAAGTCCTAATATAATAATGATATTTTTGACAACTATGATCACAAAAAAAAACTTCTCCGTCATTTTAAGAAGAAGAAAGTGAGAAAAAAAATAGGAACGGACTCACCAATTCAGGTTGTTGTTTTGGTTTTTTCTTTCCTTTCCTTGTTGTAATTATTCCCTCTTTCTTTTAACTTCTTTAACATTTCACTTTAGTTTTTAGTTGGTCACTTTTTGTTTCATTTCAATTTCACTTTGTTTTCATGTTTCAATAATTTTCTTTTTCATCTCTCTTTTCCCTTTAAAATATTTGTTTGTTCGTAGATTTATTTCACTCTGTTTTCATGTTTCAATAATTTCTTTTTCCATTTTTCTTTTCCCTTTAAAATATTTGTTTGTTCGTAGTTTTATTTCACTTAGTTTTTATGTTTATCTAATTTTTCACTTCACTTTCCCTCTTTCTATTTAAATCTTTTTAGTTCTTAAAATTTTTTCTCTAAGTTTCTATAATTTCCTTTCTCAATTTTCGTTTTATTCAAATCTTTTTTATCGTAAATTTATTTTATTTATTAATTTATTTTTTATTATTTTATAATTTTATATTTCCGTCATTGCTTTCTATTGCAAAAACTTGAGTGCAATGTAGATAAAATAATGTTAGATTGCACTGTTTGCTTTTTATAAAGACACTTGTACTTTTTCTCACATTTAAAATTAACTCGTGGAACACTTTCGGATTCTTACTTTTCCCACAACAAAATAACATTTAAATTCTTAGTATGGACCGGAATGTATTAATTTTAAAAATCTAAACTCTCTCGTCCAACACAAGCCACTTTCTGCTTCTTAATTCACTCTACCGAATCTGTTTTATTTATAATTTTATTTCACTTGATTTTTTTTTCTTTTTATAATCTTCAAAGAACCACCAAACAACGATCTCAAGCCAAACTCCACGACTGACCGCCAACAACCGCCAAACTCTCTACTCGCTGCCGGCAGAAGACCCACACACTCACGTGCCATACCGCTGCCGACATCCAACCTTTTCATGCCCTTTTGTGCTGTACGGTTTCAGCAGGCTACTTGATGCCAGATGTTCATATTCAATTGCAAATCTGTTGCAATTTTGCTGCTTTGGCTTGAGACGAATTCTATTTTTTTAGAATTAATTTTGCAGCCGGGCTGTAATTTTGCGTTCTTTTTACAGGCGGCTGAGGATTTTTCGGTCTCGTCACGTTAGAGGTACCGTAGGTAGGCGGAGTTTTAATTTTAATGCTGTTAGGAAGCGGTTACATTCTTATTAGAATGTAGCAAATAGGCGATTTTAAGTAATTTTGTTTTCGGGAGCCGAGGATTTTTGGGAAGATAATTTAATTGACTTAAATTATTCTCTCGGCTTCCTATATACTGCTGTCAGAGTTTGAAACGTAATTTTAACATGCATTTTCCCGCTGCCTCCGATTATGCCCTTGTATATAACCGTAGGTGTTTTATTTTTTTCCAGGTGTTTTTTTCAGGTACGACAATTCGAGGGGGGTCTTAGATTCGGCTATAGGAGCCGGATCTTTTGAATATTCATGCGATTTAGAGCAGAGCCGGTAATATTGACGGTAATATTGACGGACATAGCATTCCGACATTGCACCGGTGTTACATGACCACTGTAGGTACTTCTACATAGCGACCATAACAAAACAGATATTGTTTCTCAGAAAATTGTTAGCGGGGTTATAGGAATTGCGCTCACTGTATGTTACTTTGAATAAAATCCAGTACAAAGTTCACCTCATCCGGTCCTTTGTTTGCAGCACCTTCAGGGTATGTATAGAAAACTGCCCTGTCATTTTTAGCAGAGGTAAATTTTGCATGAAGTCGAAAACAGTCCCCATCACATCAGGTCTAGTTTTATTTAATTCTTTCACTTCATTAAGCTTAGTGTAACATTTTTTTGCACGTCTTTTGTGTACTATGAACTCAGCAGCAGCAGTGCGTTTAGCGTTCTCATTCAGTGAATTACATTTTAGTTTAGTTTTAAGATCTTCACAGGTGGAACAAACGTCAACTTGTGGCTTCACAAATCTGTATCCGAAATTATCTTTAAATTATTTTAAAAAATATTCGTATTTTACTTTGTCTTGATGGTCAGGGTGTTTTTGAATAAACATATCGTATATTTTTAATACGTTTAGCTGAGGATCCAAATATGTTATTGGTAGCCCAGTGTAGTGGGTTTGATATTTAGTGTATGACTCAATATGTTCATGTATTTTGGTAGTTATAGTAGATGGAATAGTGTTAACACGATGTTCAAAAACCAGATATACTACTCTTCGCTGCATTAGTGACCAAAATTCACCAAATATTTACAACAGCTAAACTAATGCACACCACTTGCGAAAGTTTTGTCTGGTTGCGGTGAACGCACTTTGCATAACCCAAACGAACAAATTCCTCGCGTGTGTTCTGCTGTGATTGCTGCTAAGGGTGGATATTTTGATGAAAGCAAAAATTAAAATAGAAACAAAAAAGATATTGCCAAATAGTATGCATAAGTTAAAATATGTTTATTTTTCTAAATAAATTCATATCGATGTCAAATTATCTTAGTTTGATCAATATTTCAACAAAAACTCAAATTTTTTGAGGTGTATTGAAATAAATGGGCGGTAGGGTATGTTTCGTCGTACATTAACACACAATCGTATTTTGTTAGATAATTGTTTTAGCAACAATTTCTTGCTTTGCAGTTCGCTTCGGAACCTTTTGGTTGACAAAACTTTTAATCCTGCATCACTTTTATATTTTTGAACTGTTGACGCCGAAACTCCAAACTTAACAGCCGGGTCAGGTAGTAAATCCCGAAAATAAAATCCCGAACGTCAAAATCTCGAAAGAAAAAATCCCGAAAAGACAAAATCCCGAAAGGTAAAATTCCGAAAAGACAAAATCGCGCGGCCTGCCCCCACGACAGGCTTTCCGGATTGTGTTCGGGATTTTTTTTGCAACTTCATGCCTTAGATGTCGGCCTATCTAAATTAAAATGTAAATGTATTTTATGTGATCATATACTTGACGAAAAATACTGCGTCCAATGATTTTTAATTTTTTTTACACCTTTCGCTTAACTTTCGTTTTGCACAGAGCATTTCTTATTTTATGTAGTTTTCTTTCTCTTATTTCCCTGTCTTTGGAGAATTTTCATTTTTTTGTGTAGCTTCATATAATTTAAAGAAATTCTATTGAATTGTATTTATATTTCGTGTCAAAAAGGAATCGATTGTTCTTAATTACCTCATAAAGTGTTTTTATCTAAACACTATAAAACTGATTGTCTTGAAATGTGATCAGCCGTCATTTTAACTTGCTTCCTTTGCATTGATTTAATTAAACACATAAAATGTGGTAAAATTTTATCGCTCCAGGGTAAGAGCAAACCGCGATCGTACCAAAGATAACCAAGAAATTTAAAATGACTTACAATTTCGAAGAACCTCGTGTTTACTTATCCATTCCTTTTTCCTGGTATCTGCTAACGCCGATTTCCAGCTGTTCTACTTCCTTGAGATCCGGATCCAATCCTTTCCATCCTTTTTACAACAAATAGTGATTTTCAAATTTCCAAATTTTGGATTTCTTTCAACTACTCTTGGCACTATTCACCACCAAAAGGAAAAAAAACTCACACTCTCTGTACTCGTTGAACGTTTACACCAGAAAGAAAGCTTGTTCCCGTCCACCACCAAAATTTGCCCTCTTTTTTCCCCTCCGGATGGTCAAGTTCCCGCCAATATGGTGTAGGTGTATGCCATATTGGTGGAGGGGGAGGAGGGGTGCCTCCCTCGGAATTACTCCGAAACATGAGCGCTAAAATTTTAAATGGAAAATTAGACAAAATATTTTATAATCAATTTAGGGAAATTTATCCTACCATTTTCTTCACTTTGCAGATGTGTAGAAGTTTAGCTTTTCCGTAAGGCTGATTTAATTCCTTTAATTGTGAAGACGAGCATTATTCCCAGTAACTGTTTTACCTGACACAACTTTTCACCAATCATCAACAATTTGTTTTCTTGTTGTGTTATTGCAGAAAGTCAACGGATTCTGCCAAACTTTTGGCGACGGTAAAAATTCTTCATTTGAGACAGAAAATGAAAAATGTTTCATCGCGTACAATTTCATATATATTTTCTTATATTTTATTAATTCAATAACAAATAACTGAAAAATGAAACCAAACAAAGTAAGGAAAAGTAATTACAAAAAGAACCACATTAAAATGGTATTATTATTATTTATTTAAAAAATAATCGATAATATATAAAAGTTAATTAATGACATTTATAGGAAGTTACACGAAAAATATTTAAGAAATAAATTTTATAAAATTTTAAAAATAGAAAAGAAAAACGCAAAGCTGCTGTCCCGGAATGCGCGCGGTACCACCTACTGGCTAACATTCTATCTACATTTGCTGACATTCTATCTAAAGTTTGAGTACTAAACAAGAAACTTCTACACTTTTTATACTAAAAAGTTTCTGTCACTATCATTCGCTATGTTAGTATACAAAATGATTCACTTCATTGCTGCTATATATACTGCCTTTCGTGGCAACTAACTTTAAAGAAGAACCACGAATATCCAGTTTTAAATGCAGGAGATCTTAAAATGAACAATATGTAATGTGTGCGCGGTGTGAGCAACGTGAAGTTGCCGCGGGATGTTAAAGTGGCACGCGCTAGCTGGCAGCACGTCCTAGCCCATCGGTATGGGGTGTGAGTCCTTGAACATCCTATCACAAATTAGCAAACTGAAGTTCGCGTGCCTGTGGCGACGGAGAGTAGTGGACTCCCTCTGTCAGGTCTGCCACGAATTAAAAAAAAACCAGAGAACAGAAAAGAAGGAAGAACAACAGGTCTGGTGTCACCTGTTGTTCCTAGCCGCGCTGAACTGTCATGAAAATTGCACAAAAAGAAAATTTACCCCCTTATAATGTATGCGTGTGCGGAAGAGCAACGTGAAGTTGTCGCAGGATGTTCAAGTGGCACGCGCTAGCTGGCAGCACGTCCTAGCTCGACGGTATGGGGTGTGAGTCCTTGAACATCATCACACATCCACAACAGACTTGCTGCTGCGACTTGTCTTCCCCGTTGAGGTCTTAAGGGGGCTTTAGCGCAGGTAAAGTGTGTGTGGCCTGCCCGAGCGGGAGTGCTTTCAAGGGACTTGCGGCGTGTATTATATCCTTTGCAAGCTAAAAAGTAGAGTATTGATGGATTAACAATAGTGATTGGCAATTGAAATTGTAAAAATTAGCAATTAATACTGAGTAGATCCTTTTACTTTTGTGAAGTTTGGAGGGGATAGCGCGGTGGGGAATTTTCTTCCACACGTCTTTGGAGCTTCTTTTTCTGGGGTTATAGGACGCAATAACCCAATGGACTTCGGAGAATTCCTTCCACCATTCGTGCTATGTTAAGTCTCGTCTCACGTTGGCCGGGAGGTTAACGCCGCTAGGTGTGCTTGTGCACCACTCACTAAAATTTGCTTCCACGGAATGCAAACAACTGGATCCCAAACAATCTCACTAATCAGCAACTTATCCTAGCCTAGATGCCACGGATAATTTTGGAAAATTATTAAGAAATAATTGTTCTGCTTACCTTCTGCGCTTGACCACAATTCCGCCAAAAAATGAAATCACAGAGAATGTGCTTCTTCTTCTTACCGAAGTTACAATGACACATCCGAATCTATGACCAAAAAGCAGGATTGGCAAGCACAGAAGTATGAAGTTGCGTTCAACTTTGCCCTACCGCGCACAGATGGCGTGAAATATTAAATTTAAATTTGTCTCACATTACACCCTTGACTGACAGTTCAGGTCATTAACCCACGCCATCCCTACACCTGGCTAGGGTGTAGGCCCAACCTGAAAAAGGGAGCTGAAACAACAAGAAAACAAAATAAAATTTAAAACATAAAGATGGTGGGAGAAGGGATGCGGGGGACAAGAAAAGGAGGAAGCTTCAAAGGAAGTTCCTGAAATGTAAAGAAATAATTCACATCATAATATAATTCATCATTTTATAACTTATAAAGATTGGATACAGAAGCAAGAATATTAAATTTTATATAATTAAAGAAACTCCGACCTATTCCATACTCCGACGACCATAATTATAGCTAAACGTAATTCAAAAGAAAGTTTCACGATCATATGTTTTAGTCACAAAGAAAAAAAACGACTGGCACGATACGGATTGTATATAAAAGCGAGGTCATGAGTAATTATCAACAAAAAAAAGGACGGTGAGTTGTGTATCTAAATAGATCCTTGATTGACGCGAGAACACGGTCGACGAAAATGAACCTTCGCGTTTTTATGCCTAAAACCTTTACATTTACATTTTCCGATACGTGGCTGTATAGTACAAATGGTCTAGAGGTAGTAAATAATGTAAAATTTATTAATAGCTATGGTGACAATATAATAATTAATTTGCTTATCTTTATCGATGTTACAGAGTAGCAACATTTAGGAAATAGGTAAACGAATCTACAATATATAATGCAAAGTAAGCTGTAAGTGTATTTTGGATTAAAAAGGTATTTGATCAAAAGGAATGAATAGTATTCAAATAGTTCCTAAGTTGTACGTAAAGGTAAATCAAACTTATAACCTAAACTTTAGTTCAAAATAAAAAACAAAACTGACAGAAATTTGTTGGGTTGACTTTAAAAGTTAATTGGAAATGATTAAGGATTTTTTTTTCTTGAAGCTATAATCAAAATCAATTGTGAAAGAATCATTTCTACCAAAATTGTAAAAAGGAATATCTATGGGACTAGCTTAAATTGACTCGATACAGTATAGTTGAGAAAAACAAACTTAGCATTTCTGAGAATCTCGATAGGAATTTTGTTTGACTAGGTACGAGCTAAAGTACTTGGCTTAAGGATGTAAAGTCATTAAAAAAAGTCTAGGAGAGCACCTGAATTTCCGCGACTAATAACTCCTACTTATTAAATTGATTTTTCTAAGTTGTTCAAAAGGAACAACTCAAGCAGGATAACGAAGTTTTTTATTTAATAAACCAAACCTGCTGACACTAGGATTAAATCGAGCTAACTGTTCTTCTACCGACTGTAACTATATTATATTAAAATATCCTTTTATTTTATTTTTCTTAAATTCTTTTTCCAGAGCATCCGTCTCAGGCGTGTCTGTTAAAATAGTCGATTTCCAAATGCGTCTTCTGGTAGATGTTTTTCGTGGTAACGCTTTAGGGAAAGGCCTTATGTTTTCTGGAGAAAAAGTTTGTTTTTCTTGCTGCAATCCTGAAGGTCCTGGCTGGGGGTTGGTTAGGTCCCGAATTACGTCAGAAATGTTGTTGTCTATTTCAGGTGCAACGATATCATTAGTATTTTCAATCGATTCATTTAATCCAGAAGCCACATCTACAGTTTTCTGGTTTGGTCTATCAGTCACAAAAGATTGTTCAAAGTCACTTTCTTGAAATATGTCTTCGTTAAAAGGCCAAACGCCAGTTTTCTTGAAATCATTTATTATGTTAGATGGATTCAGCGCCACCGGCAATGACTTCTTGACAATACCAGGCAAATGGTATATCATCATCGTTTTTCCAGGATTGTTTTGCAGCCAGTCTGTTTGTTGTCGCGAAGCATAATTTTTGAATGGGCCAAAGACCCCCACGTCGAGCGGCTGCAAACGATGAGAACAGTGCGGTGGAAAAGATAGCATAATTATACCGTTTTCCTTGGCCTTTGTAACTACTGCTATATTAACGTGAGAGGTGTGTTTGTCAAGTATGAGGAGAACTGGATCATCTTTGGAAGGCTTAGCATGTTTTAGGAAATGGTCCAGGAAAATCAGGAACTCATCTTGTTACATCCATCCTGATGCATTACCAGCTCCAATACATTCTGGGGGCGCATTTCGAACGAACAATTCTTTATATTTAAGTCGTGGAAAAACGAACATACAAATCACTGAATTTCCTTTAGCGTTAACTGCAATAGCCAAAGTAACGAGTGTCCCTCGTTCAGCTGAAGTGATGGCTCCCACTTGTTTCTGTCCGCGTTGTGCAACTATCTTTTTGGGTTTTTGTACAGTTGTGATGCGTGTTTCGTCCATGACCCATATGCGCGATGGGCTAAACTTGTATTTGTCTAATACAGATCTATATTTTTCAAAAAATCCTTCAATATTAGACCTATTAAATAGTAGCACGTTGGCATATTTTCGATGCCAAAAACTGCCGCGCACTGATAAGCAAGCTTTCTAACCTCAATGACTAACAATCCACAGAAAATATTGCACATTTTTTGTACTTGTTCAAGTGAAAATACCTTTCTTGGCTGCTTGTAGCCAACAGACACAGGTTCACCTTTCTGCTTTTTTTTAATATATTTACTTTATTTTATTCTGTCAAATAAGTACCCGGAAATTTGAAATAAAACACAAACAACTTATCAATCATCTAAATGCTCTCAAACGGGTTCCACGAAGTGGTAATTTGAGTTTTGGAAACAGGAAAAAGTCACACGGGGCCATATCTGGAGAGTACGGTGGTTGTTCGATGATATTTGTTGAATTTTTGTTCAAAAACTCGTTCACAATGATTGCTTTGTGCGCTGGTGCATTATCGTGGTGCAAAATCCAACTGTTGTTCCGCCACAAATCTGGTCTTTTGCGACGAACATTCTCTCTCAAACGCCTCATAACGCCAAGATAATATTCTTTATTGACGGTTTGGCCCTCCGGTAAGAATTCCGAATGAACAACACCACGAATATCGAAGAAAACGGTCAGCATAAATAGCGTAATGAATTAATCTTTTTATTCAAAATTTCAACAGAAAAGTATTGCTTTTGTACAATAAAGTAATGAAGTACAAGTTTAATTTCCATTGGGGCGACCCCTTCCAGTAAGTCATGCATTGGGTCAAATGAAAAATTTTGTGTACAGTGAAAGTTGTTTAAACTATTTAAAATGGTATCTTCTTTAACTCCAAACTTTTTGATATTTTTTTTGTCCTTTTCCACAAGTGCAATTTGCTTTTTGTGTTCGCTATGGGAATTTCGAGCTAAAGTCTCTTAAGAACGACTTAAGGCACAGCCGACAAAACATGTTACTTGATGAACTTGAAAATCCCAATAAATCATGTGCAGCCAGATTATCGCGCAAACAATTGATGAGGGCTGCATGAACTGTATAATTTTCATTTTGTTTTATTTTTACATCCATTCCTTCACTGCTTTCCATTAATCTCATTTCATCAACAAAAGGTTGAAGAATTTTCTTAATCCCAAATTTTTTAATATCTTCAGTATAAGCTACAGCCAAAAGGAAAATATTGTTAATATTAGAATTAAATTTTGGGTGCAAGTTTTGGATAACATAATAAAATACACCCAATTTATAAAATGTACTTCTAGAGCCTAATGGATTGACGATGTCAAGGTCATCATAATATAAGTTAATACGAATCGTGTCTTTATATTTCTTCAGGAAGGAATTATTTTGAAAGTTTTCTGAATCTAATTTTGAATCGCTTCACGAAAATACTCGTTTTGTATTAGATTAGTCAAAGTATCTCTGACTGAAATATACTGAAACGACTCCATAGTACTTTTAGAGATCGAAACCGAATATTTTAAAATATTGTCAATTCTGTATCCCAGGGGAATTTCAAGGAGTTCAACAATGCGCACATTACTTTTCAAGTGTTTTATTTGCTTCAAGAAACTACGCGATGTATTAAATAAATGTAAAACGTTACATTTATCAAGAAGAATCAAGAAATCATAATCTTTAGGATTTATATCTTTTTGGTTTAAAAACTCCAAAAAAAGTGTTGCTAGCTGGGACCGACACTGCTGCTGGATGATTGCCCAAGGCAGGCTATGACTCCGGATGACATCAACTGTAAGTCAGCTGATTTCAGCCAGGATCACGGCCTCCGCTGGACATTCATCTGTCAGCAGATGATTTGGCAGATATGGAGGATGGCATGCTGGCATCGCTAGCTTTGCGATAGAGAAGGGCGGGTTCAAAAAGGGGATGCCATCTCCGCCCGCGGTCGCGCAACAAAAGCAAAAAAAATCATGCCTAGGATGGGAAAGGGAGTGACGAACCGACAATCAGGAAAAACCGCGAAAATCTAACAAACAAACAAAAAATGGATGACGAGTTTAAAAAAAAATTGAAGAAAGAAAAAAAATTTGCAAAAGAAGAAAGGAAACTGTAGGAATAAAAATAAAAACCAAAACAGGAGGATAAAGGATGCAGGTAGGCGTTGCCCGACTTACCGGCTGTCGTTGGGGGAGTCTCGTGTCATGACTCCCCTTTTTATGGCCCTTGCCCCAACCACCCTTGCATCTAGGGGGCCAACGTCTTCCAGATGCGCTATACCTGAAATGAAGAGAGAGAGGGCCACTCACCTCATTGTGAGGACGACGAGGAGAGAGAGAGAGATAGAAAATAAGAGTTTTACTCTAGATCCATATAAACATTTTATTCAGAATTTTAAATTAAAAATAGAGATACCCCCTCCGTGGGAGGGCACAAGACCATCTAGCCTAATGCTAGGGCCTATTTACCCAGTTGCAATGGGGCTCTGAGGAGTATTGAGAAAAAAAACAGTATACTGACAATTTACTAACTATTGCCTAACCAATTCGAAAGAGAACGTATGGGTTATGGTTTCCTTGATAAAGTTAATTCAATTGGGATACCGGGGGGTTTCGGAAATGCGCATTTTCGTACCGGCCGGAAGAGTATATATGTCGTACGTGAAACTATTCTCTGCCGAATTTACATTTTCATGGGTAAAACACAGTTACTTAAAGCAATCCTTAAGAAGAAAAAAAAATCGCACAAGGCTTCTTACTGATAAAATCTATCCTTCCTGAACATTAATAAACGAAACCTTACAAAATGTTTTTTTTTTTTTGTTAATATACTTCGTGTTGGAACGGACTCACCAATTCCCAATTTCTTGAGTCATCCCTCTTCGGTGGCTTTTCCGCTTTCCTTTCCTTTCTTTATAATTTTATGTTTCGCTGTTGATTTTCGTTCAACTGTTAAGTTCACTTATGTTTCCTTTTTGTTTCTGTAAGTGTTATATTTCACTTTGATTTCCGTATAGATTTTTAATTCAATTATGTATCTTTTCGTTCCTTTTAAATTTTTTTTTTATATTTCACTTTGTTTTCCATATAGATTTTTAGATAATTCACTGATGTCTCTTTTCGTTTCTTGATAATTTTCTGTTACACTTTTATGTCCGTACAATCTTTAATTTCCTTTATGTCTCTTCTCGTTTCTTTAACTTTTATGTTTCACGTTGATTTCTGTACAAATTTTAATTTCACTTGCGTTTCCCTTTCGTTTCTTTAAGTTTTTATGTTTCACTTTGATTTTGATATAATTTTTACTTTCAATTATATTTCTTTCCGTTTCTTTTTAGTTTTTATGTTTCACTTTGATTTGCATATAAAATTTTAAGTTCACTTACTTTTTCTTTTCGTTTCTTTTAAATGTTATGTTTCACTCTTGAGTTCCGTATAAATTTTAATTTCAATTATGTATCTTTCGTTCACTTCCTCGATTACCTTTGTCTTTGTTACATGTCGAGAAAATATTTTAAAAGTCGAAAAACTACTATTGCAATCATTGGCGCTTCAATTCTATTAAAAAGCCTTCTATCGATTTTTTACATATTAAACAAATCATTTTTAATTAATTGCTAAATACACAAGTAAAAATAGAATCACAAATCATTTAACCTCTTAATAAAGCGGTGCAATCTTTTTCTATGCCATTATTAATTGAGTATTTTTCGAATTCTTCTGAATTCATTTTAATTAATATTACACTAATAAAAGGTAGATACTTAAATCAAAATGCAAACGAAACACAATAATATTTTCACTATGAGTTGCAACTTCACCTTCTTTATATTCCAAGCTAATAAGCCGTGACAAGAAAATCTTTCCTTTTATTGATAGAGAAAAGATTTGACAAACAAACAAATGGTTAATTCAAACATATAAAAAAATCTTTTCTTGTCATGGCTTGAAAAATTAAAGAAAGAAATATACAGGGTCCGGCACTCGAAGTGTAACCAATTAAAAAGGCCATAAATTCAGTTTGGAATATTACTTTTACTTAATTCAAAGTACAAAATGTGTAAAAATAATACAAAATTCAGAATCAATTCACTTTTGCTCGATAAGACCACCTTTTGCCTTGACTATGGCCTTGAGGCGGTCAAAAAACGAATGGCAAGCTGCCCGAATGTGACTTGCAGGTATTTTTGCCCACTCGCGGACAATAACTTTTTTCAGCGCCTTTAGACTGGTGTATCTTTTAGTTCGGACCTTGCTCTGCAAAATGGCCCAAAGAGAATAATCCATTGGATTCGCGTCTGGTGAATTCGAAAGCCATTGTGTGGACGTTATGAAGTTCGAAACGTTGTTTTCCAGCCATTCTTGGTTCACTCGAGTTTTGTGAGACGGTGCCGAGTTCTGTTGAAACGTCCATGGTCTGCCACCGAAATGTTTGTCTGCCTACGGCTTCAAAGCAACCTCCAGAATACTTTCACGATAATATTTCGCATTTACCTTGACGCCAGGCTCGATGAATACGATTGAAGAGCGCCCGAAACCATTACCTGTGGCGGGTGCTGCCTCCTGGTGGCCAATCGATGACTCAAATTCTCGTTTGACCGGTCGGTCAAGTAAACCCTATCGTTTTGAGAGTTTACGAATTGCTCAATTGGAAAAATTTTCTCGTCAGAAAACACAATTTTCGGAAATTGACCGCTTTCGGCCAAGCGAAGCAACTCCTTCGCTCTCTCAAGTCTAACTTGTTGCTGCCTCGGTGTGAGATCATGCGCCTTTTGGATCTTGTAAGGCTTGACCTTCAGATCATTTTTCAGTATGCGGCGGATGCTACGGTCGGATATTTTCAGTTCTTTTGCCATTTGATTGGCACTTCGTCGGGGATTTCGCCCAAGTCGCTTCTTCACTTTTTGAACCATCTCACGTGACGTTGCAGTCTTTTGATGACCACCTCCATGACGTTTTGCGATGCTACCAGTATTTTTGTAACGAGTTATGGTGCGATAAACAAAAACTTTATTCACTTTAAGGTGTTTCAGCTCACGAACAATCGCTGGTTGTGATTTTCCAGCTAAATATAAAGCAATCACACTATTACGTTTGAAATCCATCACTGATTTTTTTTCACTGATTCTTGTTCACTTCTGGCAAAATGCTTTTTTGCGTTTGTAAACAATACTCCATTTAGCAAATTTGTCATTTAGCAAATTTGTAGACAGCTGATGCCCGTGCGTCAGCTGCACGAGCGGTCTGAAGTTGGTTACACTTCGAGTGCCAGACCCTATTTTATTGTTTACGCAAGAATAACTAATTTTCGTAGTACCAGGACTCAGAGTGATCTAACCAGCAGAACAATCTTACTTTGAATAAGAAAAACATTCAATTACCAGACACAGCGCTCTCTTTCACTAGATTTCTTGTTTAAAACTAGGGCTTCACGATACTCGAGATAATTCTCGCTGCCGGTATCGGTCTCGACACGATAGTTTCGAAAGAAGGATCCTTTTTCTGACTTTGCACTTTACAAAAATATCTTGTCATTTATTGTTTCGTTTTCTAGTCCTGCCGTGGATGGGCCATAAGAATAATGATGAAATTATTAAATTATTTTGTTCTCAATATAATGGTAAACAATATTTCTATATCAAATCGCAGTTATATATTTGCATTCCTTAAATAATTAAAAATATATTTGGGCGAAGCTAACAGTGTTCTGGGTGAAATCCAGCATCTCAAACGATCTCCACTGTATATAGCGCAGTAACTATTTCATATGTACTAACTCGGTTACTTTAACCAGATTCTTGCCTGACAATAGGGTGAGATGTTTGATGGCAGACGACTTGTGGACTTTTTTGATATGCCCAGGGCCATTGGCGGCTACTATTCCTTGGGTGGTTAAGAATATTTCTGCTGGAAAAGCTAGCCGGGTTTTTACATTCCTTTCCTCGGCAGCGGCGCCAGATCGATTATAGGCTTCAGAAAATAAATAACGTGACTACCATTTATAGGTTATAAAACAACAACAAAAATTACCAATTTTTCGTTTTAAGTTTTTCCTGTCAGATTCCGGATTATATCAGATTATATTTACAATTTTAGTTGCAAAATCTGATATCGCTGGAGTATTTTCTGGCCCAAACTTTAGTTTTTCGTCGCAATTATTAACTTATGCGGCACAACATGGTAGTGGGTCTGTTCACACTATAAAATTTCCTCGCAAAGCCGATGACCTATTGCACGGCTTTTTGCCTAATTCATTGGTTGCGAAATAATAATAACTTAAGGCATTCTTAGGAATTATACTTTCGACGTAAAGTATATTAGCATGTCACCACTAAAATGAGTTTAAAGAAAAACCATACCCCAAAGTAACATATTTCTTCGAATTATACCTTTTATAAACAGGTAGTTTGAGGACATATGTTGAATTTCAGAAATGTCTTCAAATAGTCACAACTGGAATGCGATTTTTTGAGGGCAAGACCCTACAAAATCCTATCTTAATTCAATTTTGGATTGGTAATCTTATTTGTACGAAATAAATTTGTGGGAAAACAACACATTGTTTACGTATTATTATGAAAAATAGAAATCAATGGATATATGAGATAAACTTATCTTACTATGAATAGTTAGGATCTATACTAACTATGTGATTCGCATTGTTACCCGCTGATATTCTAATCATGATATTTGCTAACGGAAAATTTGTATAACAAATATAAACCAAATTAATATCGATGATTTCAATATTTCCAATCATGAAATTTTTCAAGGTAGTGCCCGTAGTAACAACAATATAATATCTTCTATGGACGAAAAGTTTGAGAATATATGTTGACGTATAAAATCAGTGGCGGATTTAAGAAAAAAGGCCCAGTGGGCAAAATTTCTTCAGTGTTTTTGAAGGATTCAGGTTGAGAAATCCGAAAAGTGAGTTTATCTCATCAAAACCTTTGGCACTTGCTTGTAATTCACTGCACATTCTGCCCAGAACTTCAAAGTACCCAATGCGATGTTTCGTTGCCAAAGTTGACAACACAGTCAAGATTTTGGATAATTGCTTCTACTGCTTTCAGCCGTGCAGACCAACGAGTATCACTCAAGCCTTTGATGTGGAGTCTTCGTTTCTGTGACAGCGTTGTGCTTTCGATATCTTCCAATGGCACAGCACACTGTTTATCTTGTGTCTCTCTTCGACAGTCAGAGTTGGTCTCAAAAAGTTCTAGTTTCAATTCTTCCAGAATTTGGATGCTGTTAAAAACCTCACTTTTCTTTTTACTACTACCCACTTTTTATTATTATCAATACAAAATCTGTTACTTAATTATTTCTACTTCGAACAGTTTCACTAATTTTCCACTTATGAATAATAATATTTCTTCAAGTTCACATTAATTATCTGTTACTTAATTATTTCTACTTCGAACACTTTTACAAAACCAACCCGACAACCTATTGGCGACCGACTCGACTCACTATTCGTTACCACGGTTTAAAACAGACTCTCCGAATCTCTCGGTTGATTCTTTCGATCAACCGTATCTACATGAAAAGAAAGCTTTGAGCTTACATTTCGTTTATTCTTCGGTCCCTCTTTTGCAGGCCGAAGACGATGTAGCGAGAGATCGCGATCAAAACGACATACAAAGAAGAAGAAAGCTCCCATAGCTTTTTCTTCTTTTTGTATCTTACTCGTGAATGCCTGAGAAAGATACGATGCATGTTAAGAAATCGCTGAGATAGGCACCTTTATCTGGGAACGAATTTAATTTCGTTCGGTACCATATCTGCTAAAATGCATAATTAGCATTTTTAAGTAACCAATGCGCTACAAATTTCCTGGGAATGGAATGCGCGGTAACTTGAGCGATTTGTTTGTCGCGAATTGAAATAATTTATGCCGTTTAGGCGAATTTAGTTACATCCGTTTGTTCCACTTACCGAAGCAGAGGACAACCAACACTAGAATCATGTAAAATTCAAATCTCAAAAGTTCACTAATTAACAATTTATTGCCGAATTATAAACAGTCACTAAACTAAAATTTCCTTATTTCGTTCCTAACAATTTTGAACGATATCAATTTTAAACATTTAGAGTTACACACAAAATCCGAATACAATAGTTTCTAAATATAATTTTCTTATCTTTTTTCTTAGCACTTTCAAATGATATCAATCTAAAATTTTAAAGTTACACACAAATTCGTATGCAATAGTTTCTAAATATAATTTTCTTATCTTTTTTACTTAGCACTTTCAAATGATATCAATCTTAAATTTTAAAGTTACACTTTCAAATTTTATCAATCCTAAATTTTAAAGTTACACACCAGATCCGAATACAATAGTTTCTGAATATAATTTTCTTATCTTTTTACTTAGCACTTTCAAATGAAACAATCTTAAATTTTAAAGTTACACACCAGATCCGAATACAATAGTTTCTGAATATAATTTTCTTATCTTTTTACTTAGCACTTTCAAATGAAACAATCTTAAATTTTAAAGTTACACACCAGATCCGAATACAATAGTTTCTGAATATAATTTTCTTATCTTTTTACTTAGCACTTTCAAATGAAACACTCCCGACAATTCCCAACAAAACTCACTTTATTCGCAGTAGATCCCGATCCACTCCTACGAATTTTAATTCAAGACCCGCTATTATCGCCTCGACTCGACTTACCTCGATCGCGATTAAAAGAAGAACTCCTTAATCGTTCCTTTTCGATAAACTTACTAGCGATCTACATGAAGAAAAGCTTTCGTGCTTTTTCTTCGTTTTTTAGCTTTGCCCTTGATGTACTTAGTTGTGATTGGGCAAAGCCGCTGTAGATCGTTGTTTTGTCGCGCTGATTAAGCAAATTTCTTTTGCTTATCGTGTACTGAGCTACCGTGTGAAAGGAATTTCGACGGTAACCCGAGCGCGTTGTTTATCATGGGTTAGATTTGAGTACATTGCAACTTTGTTACAATGCACTCGGTGTAGGAAATCTAACCCATTAAATATTTATGGGTTTTTTATTTTCTAGGTGCTCCAGAGTTGGTTTTGAATGTGTTGCAACTTTGTTGCAGCAAATATGTGATACCCGAAATCCAACTCATGAGAGCTTTTACGATTTGTTTTTATTAAATGTCAGATTGGATTCGTTAGAATTAGGCTTATCTTAAAATAAGCGAATCCAATCTGCAACATTTCCTTCCCCCCGCGGATAAGAGGAGTATTCTTTGGAGAGGAATACTCCTCATTCCGAGTTTGAATTTAGTAGTACGCGGTTTATTTCTGTATAATGGCTTCTATTTCAAATGCCAATTTTGTGGGTCTCCTGCATGGGGACGCTATTGTTCTACGTCACCAAAGGCACCGGCTTGCTCATTCGGCGATTTTTCCCGCCCGAATGGTGAGGATCATCCGGGTTGACCCTGGCGGGGACGGTTGTGTCCGCCTTTGGTGGTCCTGTCCAGACCGGCGGTCCTGCTGCATATGGTCTAGCAGGGGCGGTGCTGATTCCACCCACATGGTGGACTACGTACTCGGCGGTCACGGCGAGTCGTGGAATGCTTCAGGTAAGCCCATTTTCTGAAATTATGTTACAATTATAATTCTGATTTTTATTTTTCTTAGGGGGCGTGTTGCTGGTGTGGGGGTATGTTGCAAATTGTGCACATTGTGTCCTGACGGGAACCCCCCCACGAGGATCCCCGCTGCCGTGCACGTCGCTGAGGACGAGGCCTCTCCCCCTCCTCGGGCTGACAGTTCCCTACAGCGCGTCTTGGACATAGAGGAGCTGCTGTCATCGCCCGTGGCAGACTCTGACGTCAGTTCAGAGCACTGGACCCTCAGCCAGTAGGCGGACTCCACAGCTTAATGCCTCTCTTCAATTTTTTCTTGTAACTTTTTGTAAAAAATTTTTTTTCTTTTATAAAATTCAATTAATCTTTTATAAATAAATAATCAATGATACCCTTACAAATAAACAACAAAATAAAATTCAAAAATTAAACAAGTTGTCTTTTTCTTCGTATCTAGACCTTTCATACTTTCAGGTTGATTAGGGCTCCGCGCGTTTGGCCTGGCTGAGTTGTTCTTTCTCCTATTTTGTTTTTGGGTTTTTTTTTTTTTTTTGTGTTTTACGTCGGTTTATAGGTGTGCTTTTAATATTTATTTCGTATTATTTTCTCTGTCTTCTTTTTGTTTTTTGTTTACTTTTTCTCTTTGTTTGTTTAATGCTGTTTTGCGCTACGGTTTCGTGTTCACCGTAAATTGTGGTCGTACTCCACGGCGCGAAAAAAAAATTTTTTACTTTATTTTTTAGTATTTCCTCCGTTTTTCAATGTTTGTAGTATTTTTATTTCTGGCTAGTAAAGGGGTTAGTACTTGCCTTGCGCTTCGGTATCTTTTCGACCGACGATTGTGGTAGTACTCCACGGCGCGTTTAATTTTACTTTTATTTAACTTTTATCACTGTTATATTTGTTAGTACTTGCCATGCGCTACGGTCTCGACTCGACCGTTGATTATGGTAGTACTCCACGGCGCGTTTACTTTTTTAATGTATCTTGTGTACATTATTTAGGTGTTTTTATTAATCCCATAGTCTCTAATAAATTTTATCTGACCCCCTTCAAATTTATTGGTGTACTTGTTTATACAAGTTGAACGGACCGTGCCCTGGGCAGTGTTTGAGGCCGTTGAGGCCGCTCTTTTGGTTGTGAGACTGCCTCTTCTAGGGGGATTTCGGGCATGGGCGTCTGGTTACGCCGCGTGGTCCATGCCTTCAGTGGAGGTTTGGCGTATTTGACTGTCATGTAAATGACGACGAACAGCAGCATTAGACTCGTAAGTGACAACGAAGTTGCCGAGAGTAGGTGGGGTGCTTTCACCCGGGAGTGTAGATCTAACTCCCGTAGTTTGGCCTGTATTTGATCCAATGATTGCGTACTTTCGTGCAACATTTCGTTAGTGTTGTCACCTAGTAGTAATTTTGTATATGGTACTTCCGTCACAGAATGCTGCTCGTATTTGGTCATGAAGGAATCTAATTCCTTTGCCGTTTCGTTTGTTTTAGGAAAGTATGTTGGTTGCGTGAAAAGTAGTGGATGGGTATTTTCAGCCTCATAATATAGGGTATGCGATCCTATTTGTAAGTGGCAGGGTTGGTTAATGACCAAGATTCCCTGTCCAGAGAGGCGATGCGTGAGCAATTGTTGGGTGCATGTAATATGCACAATGGTTGTTGTCTTCAATGCATATAGCCAGGAATTGGGCCTATTTAATTTAATTAAAATGTCCCTGAAAGGTATCTGCACTTTTAGCGAACACCTAGGGTTTTCGTTCAGGGGGTTGAAGAGCAACTTGATCACGCATTCATCCGATTGTGTTGCCTTTGTTATCGGCGTATTTAACAGACCAGCGTAAGTATCCTCCTCGACATCTCGAGTGACTTTCCGATATGCTTTCATATTCTCCGGTTTAAGCAATAGAAATTCCTGAGTCGAAAGTTGACTCGCTATATGCGAATATTCTATTTCCGGGACTAATGAATGGTTCGCTTCCGTGTGTATCGGGAAGCACCTGATTCGTTGCAACTTCATTTTTGGAAGATTGAAAATTGGTAATGTAATTTTGATTACCAATTTTTGTTGCAACAGGTGGGTCCGTAATTCAGCCGTCTGATAGAGAATTGATAGACAATTCTGGGCCTTTGAACACGTGGCGTGAGATTTGTGATAAATCTCAAGGAGTGAATCAGGGGCGATCAGCAGGGGATGAATTTGGTTATTTCGGCTAGAGGTTATTATATCCAGTAGCGCCTGCTGTCGGAACTCAATTTCTACCATTTGTAGCAGCAGACTAAAGACTATTTCCTGTCTCATTTGTCTTGCTGCGAGTTTGTCAGTAGAATTATATAAATCATTCATCTGGTAGGCTATTTGCCGTTGTCTTTCGACCACCGGCTTTTGAATCGTATTAAGCGCAGTCTTGACTACACTGATTTGTTGTTTTTCCAAATCAGCGAGTACCTGATGGTTAGTTTCCAACTCATCCAGGCGACTATAGACTTCGCGTTCATTGGCACTATCCATGGTACCGAAAAGGTAGTGCATGGCGTTTCCGATGCCGTCAAAGATAGATCTCGTTTTGCGAGATTTGGGAACAGCTTGTTTAATTACCTTAGTGCGTTGTTTGATATTTTCCATCAACGCGTGCATGTGTTTTTGCTGGAGTTCGCAGAGGTCTCCTACGGTGTTGTTTCCGCATAGTTGATGCACGTAGTATTCGGCTCGTTCCGCAATTGTGGTCTGGTTGTCCAACTCGGTCAGGTCCAATTCCGTGAGGATATTCCATGTGGAGTGGTAAACCATGAGGCTTCCTAAATCCTCGAATAACACTCCTGTATTGTTGAGTGGGTTTACCGAGTATGTCTCTGACGTACTACTTCCCATAGCGGACACGATTAGTCCGAGGATGATAGCGTTTTGTATCATACCTGGGGAGAGGAATATGGTTAGTGGGGGTTTCTAAATTAATTTTCTTATTTACTAAGCGTAGATTTTCCCTAAAGTGGTGTCATGCTTGTTTTGCATTCTTACAAGTATAATAGGTGGATACCTTTGGGCAGTCGCTTTGATTTCTACTGTTGAATACAGTATTTCGAAAGTAGTTGAGGGGGACCTCAAGACAAGGGACTACCAGGAAGGAGTTTAGTGTTTTTGTGCTGTAGAAATCGGGCAGTCTCTGACGGGATTGCAATTGCACAAAAGTTGGTTTGATTTATTAATTCTGGGAATCGAATCGGACAGCCGGCAGCGTTTTATTTTCACAAGAGGTGTCTAGAGTGCTGTAGAAAATATGACTAAGTGGGAGTGAGACCTCAGGGCACGGAACTGTCAGGTAGAACTGCTAGATATAGCATTAAAGAGAGGGATTTTTGGTGGTTCATTCTCTGACGAAATTTCGCAAGAGTTGGTTTGAATTTCTTGTTTTATATTTCGACTTTTAGTAGGAGTCGTTCTTTTAATTTTGGGTTGCTGTGCTAAAGATGGTGAAGTCTTGATGGGTGATACTTCTTAGCTTTAAGCACGTTTAATAGGTCGAGTGGGAGTTTTACGTTAAGAGATTCGAAGTTAATGAAAAGGGTTATAGGACATAAAAATTTATAATTAAGGTTGGTTTGGACCCGATTGGACCGAGCTGTTAAGGGACTTTTTCGCTTTTCCTTTCTTGATGTTGTGCTGGCTTTGCGTTACGATCTTCATCTCGATCGTAGGTTGTGGTAGCACGCCACGACGCGTTAAAAAAAATATTTACGATCTTCATTATCTGTTCATAGAATGGCTTAAGACGGTTGTTGTGAACCGTAACTGTACGTTTGCCCATTTTTAGGGTTGTATTCACTGATGATGGTATACCGATTACCAGATATGGTCCTACCCAGATTTGAGAGAGCTTATGCTTTCGACTTTCGCTCTTGAGTAGGACTTTGTCACCAATGTGAAACAATAGGGGTCGAACAGCTTTATCGTAGTATAATTTCGAACGTTGCTTGCTAGCGAGCAGATTTTTGCGTGCCGTGGCATAAGACCTTTGGAGCTTGTATCTTAAGATTTGATAGTAGCTCTCGTGATTATACACGGGTTCAGGGTCTCGCTTCAAATTTGACGGAACATCCGCTGTGAAGCCGTAGAGGCAGTCCATGGGAGTTAATTTTGTCCCTTCGTGTACACTGTTGTTGTACACGAATGCAGCGGTTCGCAGATATTGATCCCATGATTTGGGATTCTCGTCCACTATGGTACGTAAGTATTCAATTAACGGCCTGTGTGCACGTTCCAGTGCGCCGTTTGACTGTGGGTGGTAGGCAGAGGTTTGTAACTTCTTCACCCGTAGCAGTTTACATACCTTTTTGAACAGGTCACTAAGGAAGTTGCTTCCTTGATCAGTGACTATTCGCTTAGGGATGCGGTAGCGCGCGACGATTTCGTCGAAGAAGATTTGCGCTACAGTGACGGCTTCCCCGTTAGGTATGGCGTACCAATCGACAAATTTAGTGAGGTTATCCTGGAAAGTCAAGATGTACTTGTTTCCGGAGTCAGTTTCCTCGAGTGGACCAACAATGTCGAGATAGACTTTGTCGAAGGGTTGCTCTGCGATGTCCGTGATGACCATCGGCATTTTAAACTGAGGTGATGCCTTCATTTTCTGGCATTTTGAGCAACGCTTAACGTATTTCTTGATATCGCTAAGCATGTGCCTCCACCAGTACTTCCTTCGAATTCGCTTGTATGTTTTGATTACGCCCTGATGGCCGCCAAAAGGAGAGTCATGATAATCATGTAAGATAGTTTGCATCTCCTTGGGGCTTGTGATTATCTCAGGGGGCTTAGGTTTATTGTCAACTAGCGGATTAGTATCTGGCGGGTTTTCTGTAGTGACCTCTTCTATGTTTGAAATTATTCCATTGTTCTGATGCGTGTGATCCCGTATTTCGGGGCTTTTAGACTCTGTTTGAGCGTTTTTCGCTTGAGCCCGGGTCACCGCGTTACATTTTAGGCGATTTTTGCGAATGGAGGTTGTTTCTTCCTCCGAGTCCGAGTCCATTTTATGCTGGACTTGCGCTTTGACTATTATGTTTCGGCCATTTGAGTCTTCGCTGACTTCCCGTGGAATGCGGCTTAACGCGTCGGCATTCGTATTGTACTTTCCTGGCTTGCATTCGATTTGATAATCGAATTCAGAAAGTTTATGGTGAAATCTCACCAGACGGGAAGTAGGGTCTTTAACATTAAAGACGCCTTTGAGAGGCTTATGGTCTGTATAGACCGTAAATTTTCGGCCTTGCAAGTAACATCTAAAGTTACGCGTAGCCCAGACTATAGCGAGCAACTCTTTTTCAATAGTTGAATAGTTGCGTTCCGCCTTGTTCAGTGTACGGCTGGCGTAGGCAATGGGCTGATCATGTCCTACTTCTCCTTGCGAGAGGACGGCTCCTAATGCCTCGCTACTGGCGTCCGTGGTTAAATTGAATGGTTTCGAGAAATCGGGATATATAAGTAGGGGAGGAGAAATTAATGAAGTTTTGATTTTCTCGAATGCCTCCTGACACTTCTCGGTCCATGTGAATTTGACATCCTTGCGGAGCAAATTCGTTATCGGACGCACAATTTTGGAGAAGTCGGGGATGAACTTTCGATAGTAATTGGCAAGTCCAATAAAGGATTGAACTTGTCGTACAGTTCTTGGAACTGGGAAAGTTTGGACGCAAGCCGTTTTACTGGGGTCTGGAAGTGCTCCCTCACTGGAACACTTGTGGCCTAGGTAAACAACCTCTTTTCTCAGAAACTGGCACTTTTCTGGCTGCAGTTTGAGGTTGTTCTCTCTCAAACGATTGAAGACTTTGCGGAGCTTACTATTATGGTCCGCAAGGTTTTTACCGTAGATGACTATGTCATCTAGGTAGACAAAACATTCCAAGCCTTGTAATCCTGTTAGGACGAAATTCATTAAGCGTTGGAACGTGGCCGGGGCTCCTTTGAGCCCAAATGGCATACGCCTAAACTCATAGTGGCCGTAATTGGTGCTAAACGCAGTTTTTGGTCGATCTTGAGGATCGACGAGCACCTGGTGATAGCCGTTGGCGAGATCGAGGGTGGTAAAATACCGAGAATGACCTAATTGGTCGAGAATATCCTCGATCCGAGGTAGCGGAAAGGCGTCTCCAATTGTCTTTTCGTTTAATTTACGAAAATCGACAACGACGCGCCACCTTTTTTCACCGTCTGGTCCCGCCTTCTTGGGGACGACTAGGAGAGGTGAATTCCAAGGGCTTTTACTTGGCTGGACTATGTCGTTCTCAGCATTTCGCGAAGCTGTTCGTTTATTACATTTCGCTGCGTCTCTGGCAAGCGATACATTTTCTGGTTGATTGGTGCCTGGTCCTGCACCAATGGTATATCATGAGTGATGGCATTTGTGAAAGTTAGCCGATCACCTTTGAGGAAAAATATATCGTTGTACTCGTAACAGAGTTGTGATATCGCTTGTTTTTCCTCCGCGCTCAGATTTACGTCTAGGCTGAGCTCTTGGTCTAACCTGACGAGACGCGAGTTATTATTTGAATTTTCTGGTTCTTCATACCCCTGGAATAAATATTTGACATGTTGTAAAGTGGCCATTTTTTCGGCGCTTGAAATATTTGTTTCTTTCTTTTTATTTTTTCTATTTCTTATTTTACGGAAACCTGAAATATTTTTATCTTTATTTAAATTTTCACCCCACTTTATTCTATTTAAATCATTCTTAATACTAAATGACGATGGAGTTGGGGCTTCTGAGCCGCCGTAAATTGCCATGTTTGAGGCGAACTCGCTTTCGTCTTCTAATAGGCTCTTTCGCCGTTGTTTACTTACTGTTGAGGATGATTTTGGAGCTTTTGAAAATACCGTCCGTGGTGAGCTCGCTTCCAATGTCGACGTGTTTCGAAATTTTATTTTGCGAGAACGTGGGAGCTGATGGGATTTTGCCATCGTAATTCCTTCTGTTTAGGTGAGCTCCGTCGACATTTGTTTTGTTAGGTTTTCCTTTCCTTTGGTTCCGTTTTTTCTTTATATTTGATTTGTGCGTGGGTGCTGGTGGTTTTGAGTCACCGTAATTCCTGATTTTCAGGTGAGCATCCTCAGCGCGTTCTCCGTTTTTCGGGGTTTCCTGATTGTTTCTTTCCTGGTAATCCTGTTTCAGTTGGACGACGGTGTAGTTGTGTGCAGGGACTAGATGCAGACTAATGGTAGTCAGAACTACTTGTGAATTGTGTGTGTTGAGAACTCCAACAGACACTGCTTTTAACCCAGCGGGGAGTAAGCCATTCGCTAGGAAGACCCCTTGATCTATTTCTCTTGATAGACAGAGCATCTCTTCCTGCAGCTGCAAGGGAACCTCGACTATGATTTGTGACCTAGCAGGTATGCGTACAGGCTCTTTCAGCTGTATTTGTTGCTGCCTCATTTCGCAGGTCAAATCACTTTCAGTCGGTTTGTCCTTCTCGCTTTCCAGTGTTCGGTGGTCATCGTTCTCCTCTTGAGAAACTTTTTGATTACCACAGATGGTCAGATCGGCCTTTCTGGGCTCTGCTCCATCTGTTCGGGCATTCGTTTTGACCACTTTTTCGGAATACGGGTTATCCAATGCAGCTGTTAATGGAACAGCAAACTCCTCAGGGTTGTTTTCCGTTCGAGGAAATCGCAATGCCTTATTCGGGCCCTCAACGTTACAATTCTTTGCTAGAAAGTTATTTCCTAGCAAGCCGTCGTCGGAAAGGCCGGGTAGGTTTTTTATTACCTGAAAATTGCAGGGAATTTTATTCTTTAATGTAAAATTGCCCTGACATGTTCCCAGCGTCTTTCCGGTACCAAATGGTGTTTGTAAAGTATATGTTTCTCCGGTATTTATATCTTCGGGATTTTTAATTGCTTTCTTTTTTATAATACTAACCTCAGCGCCAGTATCTACCACAAGTTTGGTACTGCCGTTCAGGCTAATATCCAACGGGAGGCTAACTGTAGAGATACAGGGTTCGGGCGGCTGAGGTGACCCTTTGTTAAAATTTTTGCTTCCTAGTGTCGATCCGGGGTCTTTTCGGTCGACTGCTCGTCGTTTCCCTGGTTCTTAGAGTCCCATTTTTGTTTTTGGCGGCATTCCTCTATGGAATGGCCGCGACGGTTGCAGAATTTGCATTTGAGTTTTATATTAAAAACTCGAGGACCAGCGGAAGGCTGCTGATCCTGAATCCGTCGTTCGGGGAGCCTTGCCTGGCTACTCGGGCCCGGAACCTGGCGATTGTTTCTACAATCGCGAACATCATGCCCATATATTTTGCAGTGAGAGCAGAAGGGTGTGTTTTTACGCTTCATGCAGTCGGCGTAAGTGTGACCTCTTCGCTGGCAAAAGTTGCATGTGATGTTTGACCTTAATTGGTCGAGGTTCTGGCGGCGGTGGTCGATTTGAGGGGGAGACGAGCGTTGAGGTGGAGTCGTATAAAGTGGAGTCTGTCGGCGAAAGTTTTGTGGTGGCGGCGGTCTGTATAACGTTTGTTGTGGAAAATTGCGAGCAGGTGTATATGGGGTTCTATGGAATGCCCGTATTCTGGCAGTTGGGTCCATAGCAACCGGCATGGTTGAGCCTTGTTCTACAACAACCGGAGCAGGAAAGCCTTGGGTTGTTGTGGTTTGCGTGAACTGGGCGCCCTGCTGAAGTTTCTCCATGTCGAGTGCTTTATTGATCAGCGCCTCGAGCGTGCCGTCGGTGACGGTGAGGAGATATTGGCAAAGGTGTGGATTCGTAACCCCGCTGCGGACTGCGTTTTTCGCGAAGTCCTCCAGCTGCGTTGTTACAGCTGGAGTGGCCGCAGCTCCGTATTTAGTTTGTGCGGCCTCTTTGCAGAGGGCCAGCAATTGTTTTACTCTAGCCGTGAAGGCAGTGAGCGTTTCGCAGGGGTTTTGGTGAGCTGTTATGAGCCTATTTACCAGTTCCTGGTAAGTTTCTCTGGGAAGATATGCCGCGTTTAACCTTGCTTCGACTTCTTGAAATGTTGTCGGTACATCCGAGGCCAACAGTTGATATGCTCCTCCACGAAGTCTTGTGGGAAGGATCTTGAGGAAAGCGTCTTGCTCCCCTTCGGAGAGACACTGTTTGGCCTGGCGGCAGCAACCCAGGAATGTTTGCAACTCTGATCCGAGATGCGGGCCTGGCTCACCTGAAAAAATGGGGACCATTTGCGCAGTTAATTTAACAATTTTTCCATAGTCGGTCGCCATAGTGGAGTTCTGATTCGAGTCGGTGTCGGGCGAGTCTTGTGCGAGAAATCGATTTAGACCCTGTTTCAGGTTAATTTCTCGCAGGGAGTCTTGTAGGGATTGAATGAGGTTATCTTCAGTTGTGCCTTGTAAATTGTTCTCAATACTTTCTTCAGGAGGGAGTATGCGCGAGAATCCGTCTAGCTTGGCTTGGAAGAGTGCGGCTTCCTTTTGAAAGCGCTCTAAGTCTTCCCATCTCTCCTCGCTGGACTTTGCATTTCTATTTTCGAGGAGGTTAGAATAGAGAGTTGCTAGGCGTTCGGATTCTCGCGCGGACTCGTACAAATTATTAAAATTATTGTATTTAAATCTTACTTGGTTTTGATTTATTCGTTGCAGGACGGTCCCGCTCCTGAGTGTGAGTCCTTCTGAACTGGATCCTGGTTGTGCTGGGGTTATCTGGCGTCCACTGACCTGCGTTTGGTCGGTGAATACTGGTGACTGGGAACCCTGGCGTGGTTCTTCCGCGTCGATCTCCAGGTCCAGGGAGGTTATGAGGAGGTCCTCTGTCTTCTCCTCTGTTGGTGAGTGAGCGGGAGTAGAGTGGGTGTCCTTGGACATCAACTCCTGCTCTTCAGCGTTGCAAGGGGGGCTTTTGGCCTGCTTTCCGTTCCCTTGATAACAGTACTAGAGTTGTGTTGGGGAAAAGGGGGGCTTGTGCCGTCTTCAACGATTCCCTTTTCCACTCTGATACTGGTGCCGTGTTGATTGCTGGTGTTGATTGGTGTCGTCTTCTTCGGGCTGGGACGGAGCCCACACAATTCCACCGGTGGTGCTGGCTTACACTTTGCGGACACGTTAGGGGTGACTCCTCAGGGCGATTGACTACCCGGGAGTGCTTAGAAATACCCCTTTTGGTTTGGTCTTGGATCAAGGTTTTTCAAGCTGTTACGGTAATTTTGTTTTTTCCTTAATCCTACCGGCTGCGCCAATTTTTTGTTACACTTACCGAAGCAGAGGACAACCAACACTAGAATCATGTAAAATTCAAATCTCAAAAGTTCACTAATTAACAATTTATTGCCGAATTATAAACAGTCACTAAACTAAAATTTCCTTATTTCGTTCCTAACAATTTTGAACGATATCAATTTTAAACATTTAGAGTTACACACAAAATCCGAATACAATAGTTTCTAAATATAATTTTCTTATCTTTTTTCTTAGCACTTTCAAATGATATCAATCTAAAATTTTAAAGTTACACACAAATTCGTATGCAATAGTTTCTGAATATAATTTTCTTATCTTTTTACTTAGCACTTTCAAATGAAACACTCCCGACAATTCCCAACAAAACTCACTTTATTCGCAGTAGATCCCGATCCACTCCTACGAATTTTAATTCAAGACCCGCTATTATCGCCTCGACTCGACTTACCTCGATCGCGATTAAAAGAAGAACTCCTTAATCGTTCCTTTTCGATAAACTTACTAGCGATCTACATGAAGAAAAGCTTTCGTGCTTTTTCTTCGTTTTTTAGCTTTGCCCTTGATGTACTTAGTTGTGATTGGGCAAAGCCGCTGTAGATCGTTGTTTTGTCGCGCTGATTAAGCAAATTTCTTTTGCTTATCGTGTACTGAGCTACCGTGTGAAAGGAATTTCGACGGTAACCCGAGCGCGTTGTTTATCATGGGTTAGATTTGAGTACATTGCAACTTTGTTACAATGCACTCGGTGTAGGAAATCTAACCCATTAAATATTTATTGGTTTTTTATTTTCTAGGTGCTCCAGAGTTGGTTTTGAATGTGTTGCAACTTTGTTGCAGCAAATATGTGATACCCGAAATCCAACTCATTTATTTTTATTAAATGTCATTGGATTCGTTAGAATTAGGCTTATCTTAAAATAAGCGAATCCAATCTGCAACACGTTTGATGCAACTGAAATAATATTTCAATATTGAATATTTCATTTAAACAATGATATTCAATTTGTATATTTGATTTAGGTGACCCTTTTTGGTACATAACAATGCCGAAAGATTTTGTATTTTGAGACAGATTTTTGCTTTCTTCCGAAAGGTTTTCCCATCGCCGATGAGACTGCGAGAAGTAGTTGAAAATTCGCTGTAATGTTGCGAAAAAGAGTTTGATTGAACGGCTGGCGAATTTTTCAGCTGCATGAGATAGAACCAGGTTGAGTTGATGCGCTGTACAATGGATGTACGGAACGAAGGCCTTCTCTCCAACATATCTTCTGATAAGTGCTTGTAATCCATTCAGCTCTCCTGACATAACGGGCGCGCCATCGAAAGATTGACCACATAGATGAATTTTTTCGAATAGATATTTTTCAAACAAGACCCCAATAATGTCATGAGAAATCGAGACAGCATCCCCTTTTTTGATTCGAATGAAACAAAAAACGTTCTTTGATGCATAGTATCTTGGCTCCTGTCTCATTTTTTTGGATAGTAACATATCGCACCAATATAGCCATTTGGTCCAAGTGAGCAACATCAGTTGTTGAGTCAGCGATCAGTGTGAAAAATTTTGCTTCTTTGCATTCATTAATAATAAAATTTTGCGTTTGATCAGCCAAGATATTCAATAATTCGAATGTAATCATTCAAACGTATATTATATTCGAATGTAATCATTTGCTCAAGTACTTTATCCGATTCGAGGATTCGATGAGATCATGTAGAGTTTATAATAAAATTGTCCTCAACTAATAGCTAATGAATTCTGTTTTTTAATGACAGGACCTCAAAATGAAAAGCCAATGTCCAAAAAATATAAAAAGATATATAAATAATAATAAATATTATTAAATATTATTATTAGCTTTATTTTTTTCAATTTTTAAATTGTTTATATATAATTTGTTCGGTGATTCCATTCTACAACGAATGCAGTTTAATATAAAAAAGATGAATGTTAATATATTATTATTATATTGGATATCATCGATCTTTTTTAAACATTCCATTAATTATGCAGAATTAATCTTACTAGTTTAAAATCTGATATAGACTGATTATCAGTTAAAAAATTATGAAGTTACCAAACACTTTTGCATTACCAGGTTGCCTTTGATATTCGTGCTGAAAATTCTTACCAAAATGTTTCATTCTATTCGAACAAAAGCATCGACTTTCCAATCACTCAGTTTACAAAAACAGTTAACTGCTTATATGAATTATGCAAATAACAATATGCTGATCATTGAAATCTATGACATATTAAACACACCGCGGCTGTAATTTCATTAGAGCAATTAAGAAACTATGTGTTTTACTCACAAATAGAAAGGGTGCCGGAATAAGAACAGCCCTAAATTGGTTCAAAAAATGTTTTATTTCAACAATAAAATCTTAAGGCTAATATCACAAATAATTCAGATCACAGAAGTTCAATATAAAATTCAGCAATTCAATAAATTAAAATATAAATAAATTCAAAATTCAATACGAGGAAAATTCAATAAATAAATTCAAATCTTAATACGAGGAAAAAGTCCTCCTGCTTTCCGCTTGGGTGGAATAAGTCCACGATGAAAGTTTCCCCTTCTTTCCACTAGGTGGCAAATGTAACAAATAATAGCAAAATTAATTATTGCACTATAATTAAACTTTCGTGCAATAATTGGAGGGTGAGAACTCAGATTAAACTCTGAATATTGGATTGCAGATTAAACTCTGCCTGAGTGATAGGATGTTTTCAGATTAAACTCTGAAAAAGGAATGTGTGGAATTTCAGATAAAACTCTGAATAAATCGGGTGGAAAATTGCAGATTAGACTCCGCTTGGGTGGATATGAAATATTCAGATTAAACTCTGAATATAGCAGGTGATGGATTGCAGATTAGACTCTGCTTATGTGTATAGGAATAATTCATATTAAACTCTGAATGATGGATTGCAGATTAAACTCTGCTTGGGTGATAGGATGTGTCTAGATTAAACACTAAACGAGGAATGGATGCTATTCGCCTTATTCGCCGGCCTTTTATACAAATTTTTACTATGGCCATCTTATTTCGTCTTTGTTTTGCCAATCCGCCTTATGGCAAGTGAAGTGCCAAATGTCACAATTGATTAAAGTGACAGAAAAGTGACAGGCGATTAAGTTGCAAAAAATGTTGTGGTAAGTTATTTTTATGCAAATTTTATGTTATTTTAATAATTTTGGGTGATGAATTTTTGTTGGAGAAGCTAAAGGAAGGATTTGGATACAAAAAATGCACTTCCCGTGCATTATTTAGATAAGTATTCTTGTTGATTCAACTAAAGTATTGATACTTTGTGTTTAATATAAGGAATTTGACTGCTCGAAAAACACTAGGAGTTTGTTTAGAGACACAAAAAGGGAATAGTATTAGTATCGGACACAATTTGTAATTTTCAGTTTCTAATTATTTTTGTTTTTTTCAGGAGTGAATAAACTTACGTTCTTTTGATGAAAAACGTGTATTTTTCCTCCCTTCATCTGAATTTTTATTTGCGTATTTCCGGGTAGCTGGAACCGGAAAAAGCTTTTTGCCTTTCTAATATCCTCCCAGGGTATTGATGTTATTTCAAGCAAACTTCAATATGACGGGATCAGCTATTATCGACGGAGATAAGTCTTGTGGTATCCCCGAAGTGATCTGGTGTGGCTCTGCAACAACCGGTGCTTGAGTATTTGTTGCAGTTGATAACCTTATGTTTGTGTTGACTGTATCTTCACTGGTTGTTGGTGGCGTAGATTGTTTAAGTATGGAGCTTAGAGGCCTTGGTCTTGTAGGTACTCGTATACCACCAGAGTCTATAATAGTGTCATCTTTAAATAACAAGGCCCTTTTTGCCGTCGGCTTAGTCCGCAGTTTCTTCATTTTATTTGATGACGGCTGAGCTTCAAATGGTCTACATTTGAACCGTATGGGGGAACAGTAGACTGCTGGAGGTCGAACTACCACAGATTTTAAACGTCTTCCAGTTGACGTACGGGGTTTTAATGGTGGTTTTCTCGCAGCCTTTGGTTGAGTAGGTCTATTTAAACTTGCAGCGGGCTTGGTTTTTACCGGCGTTTGTTTTAATGGACTTAATGGCACTGGAATGTCTGATAGGAGGTCCATTAAACTCTTTTGTGGAGAACTTTGTGGGGTATCCAATGAATCGGAATGAAACATTTCTAAAAATTCCTCCATTGTGATTAAAAAATAATAAAATAAACGAAATAATAAAAAAATAAAACTGACGCGCACTGAAAGGGATTTTCTTTTATACAAAAAGGGCGCCAATTAGAGCCAGTATTGCCAAAAATATTTTGTTGTTGTTGCGGTTAATATTCAAATGGGAGAGGAGAAACTTTGCTGATAGGACGGGTTAGAGTAGTTTTAGGTAAGTAATAAAATGGACATTGTTGGTGATATTTTCTCTCTAATTGTATTTGTGTTGGGGAAATTTTAACCATATGTCCAAGTTTATAATATTTTTGAATGCATGTCTTGTCTAGCTCTTTAAGTTCTGGACATTTTGCAAATTTTTTCTCTAATTGGGAAAGCTGTTGAACTGCGATGTTTCTTGATTGTCCTAGTTGTGGTAATTCTAATTTTCTGAATGGGAGATGGACTTCATATTTCCCATTTGGCAAGCGTGTGGTTGTTTCTTTGTAATATTTTTCACACAGTTCATTTTCTGGCGATTGAGGTTGACTGGTGTGATATTCTTCAATTTCCCAGAATTGTTTTAATTGATCTTCTAATTTATTGTTGTTGATAGTAGTGTGTGTACTAATAAGAGAAAGTGTTTGAGTTTTTGGGATTTTTCCAAATAATATCCAACCCAACCTCGTATTTTGGGCAATTGGTGAGCCTTCTAATCCCTTCCTTACTTCACTTATAAGTATTTCAGATTATGCGTCTGCACCTTAAGAGAATGTAAATTTCTCCTGGTGTTGCAAATGTTGGATCAGCGAGTGGAAGGTTGTGTATGTGATCACAATTAGCAGAATTTATAGATTGTGTTGGTAACAAATCAGTGATTCTCTTTATTATTAATAAGTTAAGTTCCATTTTAAAATTGGAATGTAAGGACCTCATAGTAACTGTTACTTGTTTTTGGGCAATGTTTGTACGAGTTGTACTTAGGCTAATTAATTCAAAATTATTTGGAGATCCCTTTAATTAGAGTGGTTTACAAGCTCTCTTAGTCATGATGGAGACTTGTGATGCAGAGTCAATAAGTGCTCCAAAGGTTTGAGTGATTCCGCTTGGTGTCGTGATATTTATTAGAGCTGTGGAAAGCAAAGCTCTCTTCATATGTGAAGTTAAAAAATTTTTAATTTGTCCTTCTTGTTTAGAAGTCGATGACGTAGATCTTAATTTCACGTTTTGATTTTGTGTTAACGCTTGTGTTGGTAATTGGACCAAAGGTGGTCGCTCAAAATGAAGTAGAGTGTTATGACCCTTTTTACATTTTTTGCTACTTCAGAAATTTAAAGTAGTGTGATTGTTCGATAAGCAATTTTTACACAAACGTTTGTTTGTAGCGAATTCGTGTCGCTGTTGAGTTGAGAGATTTCGAAATGACGGGCAATGGTAGAGGATGTGGTTTGCTCCACATGCTCTTATGTAGCCCTTGCCTTGTGTTCGGGTGACAAGCTCTTGCTTTTATTCAGGAGCCCGTATGTTGGTTTAGACGTAACCAATGTAACTCTCTAGGAATGTTGTAAATTCAGAATATGTTGGGAGTTCAGTTTTATTGCGAAGTTCTTGTTCCCAGTGGTAGTGTGTTTCTTGTGGTAATTTTTGAATAAGTACATATGTTTTTATTGACACGGAAGATTCTGCTCTTATTTGAGCTTGATTTAGGAGACTTTTTAATTGGTGGTTAACGAGAGCTCGTTTGTTATTGTATCGTTTGGTGAGTAACTCCCAGGCCTTTTCGTATTATTTCGAATTGTCGGAGAAGTCTCTCTGCTTCTCCTGAAACATTTGTTTTCAAGTAGTGCAGTTTTTGCACTTTGCTTAACTTTTTGTCAGAGTCGATTAAGGAGGAGAATAGATCATGAAATGATCGCCATGTTTTATAGTTGCCATCGAATTTTTGAATGGCTATGGGTGGAAGTTTTACTGATGTACTTGACGTACTTTGGCTGATAGAATGGTTTGACTCTGTGCCTGTAGTGCATTCCTCAGGTTCTGCGTTGAAAGTTGCTAGTAGGTCGAAATACTTTTCTTCTGTGTTTTCGTACACATTCTCTGTAAAGTATTTATTATCCTCATCAACAGACGTTTCGAATATTTCCATATGGGTTTTGGAAAAGTGTAAGTGTCATTAAGATGACCAATTCGGGCGTTGAAATAGCCTTTTGTTTTTCTGGCCAGCCTTTGTATGGTTTATTGCGGCCTTGGATATTTGCTCGCTGAGAGCATTTTGCCTTTTTAAAAAGATTTTCAATTGTTGAAATTTTTGTCCACTTAGGGCTTTATCCGGCTCGAAGGACCAATGTGTGTTTTACTCACAAATAGAAAATAAAGAAAGAATAAGAACAGCCCTAAATTGGTTCAAAAAATGTTGTATTTCAACAATAAAATCTTAAGGCTAATATCACAAATAATTCAGATCACAGAAGTTCAATATAAAATTCAACAATTCAATAAATTAAAATATAAATAAATTGAAAATTCAATACGAGGAAAATTCAATAAATAAATTCAAATCTTAATACGAGGAAAAAGTCCTCCTGCTTTCCGCTTGAGTGGAATAAGTCCACAATTAAAGTTTCCCCTTCTTTCCACTAGGTGGCAAATGTAACAAGTGAGATCGAATGAAAGGTCACTTCAGTCGGTGTTTTCGCTAATGATGACGAGAATGCTCGTCGAAATGCATCCGATGTTTTTAAAAGAATATACGGTAACGTAAAAAGGTTAGTGTGATTTATTGAGTTCGTTTGTTTTTAAATGTATTATATTTTGACAATTACCGTTTTTCTTTTCTGTTTTCTTTTGTTTTCGGTGGGGGAGGGGGGGAGAGGAGGAGGGTGGATGGTTCCGGTTATAGGTGACTACTTGAACAACGGCTAGTGCCAAGGCAGAGGGACTGCCGCGCTACGTGGTTTGGTCTTACGTGACATGTGCCGGTGAAAATTGTGGCCCACTCGAATGGCACCTATTTAGCAACAGCCAGAGTTGAAAATAAAAACTCTACTGGTCCAGTATTTATCGCGGGCAATATGTTTACGCCTACAAGGCGGGTAACACGTGCAAAGGTATATGCCGAGATTGCTACCAAAATTATTTTATGTGGCGCGAGTCGCGTACTTATGATATTGTCCATCCACTTGTTTTCCATCCACAGTTTTCGATAATAATGAGGTTAGCAGCAGTTGCGTGGTGGGCAATCTCAAAAGCAAAATGGTACGTTTATACAAAAGCGAAAGAAAGGTATGTTTATATGACAGATGTCTTCTTTTCCAATACCACTCCTAGGTGGCACTAGTTCGCTTTTTCAAATAACCTATGTCTCACACTACAAATCTAACAAAATTTGTTTGTTGTTGTTCTTCCTTCGTCAGTATCTATCATCTTCCTTCTGTATCGTGCTGTTTGCGTCCACTTAGAAATTACTTCATCCCGTTTACGAATGTGCTTAACACTATCAGCGATTTCTTTAAGTTTTTCAGTAGGCAAAACTGAAAAGATTAATAGTAACTTAAGACAACCAAGAGATTTTTAATGGTTTTATGAATTTTCCTACCTTCGACAGAAGAATTATCTTCTTCTACGTATGTAGTTTTTGTTTTTTCTGACGTAGTAGACTTCAGAAATTTAGATAGTGAAGATAACTTTTTCAGACATCATTTTCTTCCTTGGTACCTGTAAAAAAGTTTGCCCTTTGGAGGCCTTTGTCCTCTCCCAATGAAATATATTTTCTGAAAACATTAAAACTTTAAGATAGGTACAAAGGATTGTATAAATTAAACATATCTGCAGTTTACAAGGAATACTGTACACAAATTCCATAAAATAAATAAATCTACATTTATGTCGGCTTTCCAAAATAAGTTTTTCAGTTTAATATTAAATCGAAGACGGTCATAAAAAATAGAACATATTCTAAACGTTCAGAAAAAGTGTGAATAATAAAGTAACTTTTATAAGATGGAATTATAAATTTAATGTTACTTGCATTACAAAAATTGAATTCTCTTTCCTGATTTTCATTAGGAAATACTCGGATAATTTGTGCTGATAAATTTCTAATTTTTGAAACAGACAAGACCATATTATTTTCAATGTAATGCTGAATTAATTTATGAACGAGATTTGTACGACCTGCTGGCGTGATGTAATGTATGTGTGTGCGTATGAGCAACGTGAAGTTGCCGCAGGATGTTCAAGTGGCACGCGCTAGCTGGCAGCACGTCCTAGCTCGTCGGTATGGGGTGTGAGTCCTTGAACATCCGATTCACACATCTACAAACAGAAGTTCGCGTGCCTGTGGCGAAGAAAGGTTGTGGTATCCTTTCTTCAGGTCTGCCACAAAAAGAAAAAAAAGAGAAAACAAAACTTGAAGGAGGAACAACAGGTCTGGTGTCACCAATTGTTCCTAGCCGCGCTGAACTGTCATGAAAATTGCAATAAAAGAAAATCTACCCCCATATACTGACAGTTCAGGCTACAACCCACTCCATCCCTGTACCTGGCTAGGGTACAGGCCCAACTTATAAAGGATGCTGAAATAGAAAATCATAAAGAAATAAATAAAAATTAAATTAAACACATAAGGATAAGAGGATGTGAAAGAGAGAGGATGAAGACGATCTTCAAGGGGTGGCCCGAAACAAAAGCCGACTAAATCATAATAAGAGTGTTCATGTATTATAATAAAACAACAACTCACTTAACATAACTATATGAAGGATAGGTCTACGCATTAATTCATAGAATCATAAGTCTTCACCAAATTTTATTTATATCTTAAATCATCAACTTCTATTTGCCTACTTATGCTATAGTTTAATTATGTTTAACTTCACACTACTACTAACATTAGGAACATATTGCTTAATTCATTTCAAACATGTTCAACGTAAAAACAGATTATCTCCGATAACTATCGAAGACACAAAAAAAACTTCCGCAAAACATGATAGATGCAAAATAGTTACATTGTATTCTTTTCTACTAATTGAAATATACGCCTTTATCAACAAAAACATATCTTAGTGGGGTTCTCTTTCTTCTCTCATTTGATTTATCATTTCCTCCTGTAATATTGCTCAACAATGAAATGGAAATACACTGATCAAAGTGGATATCTTCAAAACCAATAATGATAATAAACATCAATCGAAAATAACAGCGAACAAAAAAAAATTGGGGTTTCAGGGGTTTCGTCACTAGTCGATGAGTAGACGGATACGAATATTTCGTGATATTTGACGCATGAATCTAGCTAGATTGGAGATATGCACAGGTTACGCGCGTGATAGTTACGATTAACTGACTGCGGGTTAACAAGAAAAAAAAAATAAACCGAATCGTATCACTACGTCAAGTGATTATCCACGGATATCGTGTGAGGTGCCAAATGCGAAGAGAAGAAGTATGAGGATATCTACTATTATTTTAATTGATAATATCGTGTCTAATTAATAGATGACACTCAAAAGGTGCTGTAAAGATTACGTGGATACAAATGCAATACTACAGAATGACTGAAAATTAAATTCCTCTAGACCTGTGAATGCTAACATCAAAAATGAATGCGGGTATGAATGTCACTATCATCAGTGCTTTGTAACATGAATTCCTAATTAACTGCTTTATAAAAAAAACTTTACGCTTCGTTTAACTGCTTCAAACTATATTCAAACACTATCTACACTTAAGAAACTATTTACATACCAGTCCTTATTGATATCAAACAAAATTTTCTCTATAATTATGAGGCAGACACTCGGGACTCATGAATTTAACATTTCATTTCTGTTTAACTTATCTTGTTTCTGTTTTACCTACGTATATTGCTATTTCTTGCTTTGATGTTTCTAAAGATAAAACAATTTCTATTTAGTTAAGCCTACAACAACAAAAGAGAATATCTTAATCTAGTAAATGAAATTAGGACGTGATAATAAATCTACGTTGACAATTTTTGGTTTATTTTATCTATTTCTTTACCGTGATTTTAATAAGAATATTACTAAGTATCGGCACGAAAATATAACACTTCTGTGGGTGCTGATATGGATTCGCGCTGCAGACGGTACATGCGAAATCTCTTTCAAAAATATCTGGATTAACTAATTTAGACACTAATTTTCCACATTTTGACGCTTGTGCATAAAGCCTCATTTAGAATTACAAAATTATGGTTTCCCAATTACCTGGTGGCGTTTAATCTGGACGTAAAGATTAGCCAAATGCCTGAACACAGATGGCTCAGATAATTTCAGAATTTTAAAATATTCGCACTTACCTCAACCTGTTTTCCTGCCCGTGCTTCTGATGATGACACTTTGAATTATGTCTTCTTCTTCTTCCAGAAGCAGTGGCGGAAATCATCGATTTCGAATCGGTGAGGTTAATGAGTACTAAGGTAAGTGTTCAGTGTTGCCAACTACAAGATGGCTATAGATAAATGTTGAATCGAATGTCAGAAAGTCTCACATTACAGTGAGTACGCCGTTCTGATAATATGACTTTATCAATGTCTTCCCTTGTTCAGTTTTATTTAAAATATCCATAACAGAAATCTGAGAATGTTTATCAAAAAAATTATATTTATCTTTCAGTTATTAATGGTTGGCATGTACATCTTTAGAAGTTCTGCTACTGTCGTAGATGGAGAACGAATATTGTTTATCCATAATTCAAATGTAGATGGCATTGTTTCAGTATCCGCATCGATTCGAGGACGCAAATTGTATATTCCGTAAAATTATATTATAATCGTAAAAACTGACATAATAATAAAAGCAATTACTTACGTGTTTATTCCGCCAAATAGCAAGTTTATGCTCAAAAATTATTTTTGTGTTAACAAGTAAATAGCTTAAAGTTTATTATACCATTAAATTATATATTTTTTCCTTTTGCAGAGAAATTCGTTACAAGTTTAAAATCGAATTATATTTAATATTCGGCGAGAAATCGAACTGGTATAGCCATCGTTGTAAGTAGAGTTCCTCACTCTTTGCGCTAATTTGGTGGTATATATATGTATATAAAAAAAAGTAAAATGGGACGAACTCACCACGGGTATTCCTACCAGTAACCAAACCACGAATGTGGTCCCTTCCACACTTTTACCTTCCTGTCCAGTTCCACCTTTTTGTCCTTGACACACTTATTTCAATAAATATAATTTAAGGCAACAAATAATTAAACTTTATGCAGCTTAGCAAGTATTTAATGAATTTAAAAAAAGGAAAAATTCAAGAAGGAGCACTGAACGTATCGTTGGCACACTCCCCTTGCTTGATGGAAAACTCCTTTTTTCACTTAAATTGTTCCTTTATTTTTTTCTGTTTTTGCATAAAACAATTAGTTCACAGCACTCAGTTTTCGACAATTATGATCTATTGCTTATTCACGGGTGTTTTTGATGTCACCCAACTTCCAAAAGAAAAATACTTGAAATAAATAAATAATAATAATGCTGCCTCCAATTATGCCCCTTTTATGTGCGTAAGCATTTTCGCATGTGTTTTTAGGTAGGTCAAACATTGGTGGTCTTGGATTCGGCTATAGGAGCCGAATCTTATGTGTACTAATACGGTCTGGAGCAGAGCCGGGGGGTTAGTGAAAGGGCCTAGCATCCTGAGATTAAACCTAGTGCAGAGATTCGGCTCTTATAGCCGAATTCAACACCATCTAAACGGGCTAAGAGACGTTTTCCGCGCATAACTTGATCCAGTGGTCAGGTGATACGGGACCACTGGATATGTTGAAGCATAGCGATCATAACAATTGTAAAAAATTTATTTCATTTATTAGACTGTGAAAACATTTGATGGACTGAGAGTAAAAGTGACCTATTTTTAAGGTTTGGGCAAAAGTGGCTTAGAAAATGTTCCGCGTAAAAACGAATCGCGTGAGATTCCGGGCAAAAACAAATCGTAGAAAATGTCCGGGCAAAAACGATTTAACAACAGAAAGTAATGCATTTGTGATAACCTAACGATTTAACATCTCGTGCCTTCACAAAACTTGCGACAAAGATATTATCTAGTTTTGACGCGATATGATCAGGCAGAGTAGGGAATGAATAATAGATAGCAGTTATGAGTTCTGTATGAGAACCTAGGCAATTATTTATCTCACAGTCATCCACATTTAAAAAATATGGAATAATAAACTTTTCGTTATGATTTTCCTTTTTAGATATTCAAAGTGCGCCGTTTATGAAATTTCTGTATCGCGGAGAAGACGCTAACTTCTTTTATTTTCAATAATAGACTGCCTGGCAGCTCAAAAAACTTTTTAAATTGAAACTTTTAAGGCATTATGATTTCAGTAGTTATGCGATTGTCTATAGTCATTTGACCACGTGATAGAACGTCTGCAATTTCGTTGTATATAGTAATAATTTTCGGGCTTGCGAATATGTTTTTTTCCTTCATAAACTTTAAGAATTTATATTCCGTTTCAATTGAAAGAAAAGGATTTTCACAACAATAAATCAATTTTTTTAATTCAAAACAAATATAATGTTCATTTATGTATGGTAATATATTATTTTTCAAAACCTCTGATATGGGGTTTGTAACAGAAGTTTTTATTTCAGCTTGAAGTCTAAAAATATCTTTCCTATTAAAATGCTCTTTAGACAAATTATTGCAAGAAAATTTTAAAGAATAGTATTTCGAAACTATCCTCCCCGACTTTTAGTGCACTTTTTTTTTAGGTAACAATTATTAAGTGGAATACGTGAATTTTCAATAACTGCTCTTTTATCTATGCTTTGGGAAAATTTCACTATAGTACAAGAACCTTGACTTTCAATGAGAGGCTCTGAAGTTTTTGGAAGGGTACTGCTTTTTTATGTAATCATTAAAATGCCTTTTACAATGCTTCGAAAACGTTCTATATGATGAAAAAGACTGCGTACATTTAGAAACACATTCGTTAAAGAAAGAGTCTGGCTTAAGATTGTGTACGAATTTTATGTGTTTGCTTAAATATTCCTTCCCACATGAAAAACAATTCATTTTTAACGTATTAATCTTGAAATTTAAAAGTAAACAGATTGCATATTACGAGTATATGTTTAAGTATAAGCTTAAATGTAAACTTATTTCATTTTTACTGAATGAAACTTAATGTTCTAACTTAAAATATGTTTGGTACATTCATGTATTTTAGCATATAAACCTATAGTAGAATAAAATTTCCGGGCAAAAACGACTTAATTACTAAACTGCATTAACTTTGCATTACTTTTTGTAGTTAAATCGTTTTTGCCCGAAATCTCACGCGATTCGTTTTTGCGCGGAACATTTTCTAAGCAACTTTTGCCCAAACCTTATAAATAGGTCACTTTTACTCTCAGCCCGTCAACTAATGCTTGATTAAATTTCGTTCATGGCTTATGATTATCTAGAGTATTATTTAAAAATATATATATTTATGTTACAGGCAACTCTGCCAAAGCTAATTACTGGAAATAATTCATATCACTTCTATCCCTAGGCGTACTATCTTCTTTAACCAAAGCGATTTTACAAGCACTTATGAATAATCTTAGTTTACTGACGACCTCTTGTATGTTCTTTTAGGGTTCTGTTTACTCCGAACACAAATAAGGCTATGATAAATTCATCAAATGATAAAATCATCAAGCAATTTTTTAAGTGTTTTCCGGTATTCCCCCTTCCTGTTAATGATGTGATTTGTATCACTGCCCTATTTTATCAATAAAATTGACTTTACAAGTTGTAGCATCCGACTGATGACATACAAATTGGTGTCGTAAACAACTGTCTAACCTATACCACGATGTGTTAGCTTGTTGATTTCTTAATGTAAAAACGTTTCAGGATTTTACTTCCAGGCTTAGCTGGAACAGTCGCTATAGTCTTTGAAAGTTTGCACGGGAACTTAATTAATTAAGTTAAAAACCTTACTTGACTATATGTCGCTTGTTGGCAATATACTTGGTGGAGGCGTCCAGTGGAGAGTTCTGTAGGCTGGGGCTGCCCACAGGGTCTTATTTCAACTCCTGCTGGTACTTACAGCAATTCCTAAAATTGGAGGGTTTTGTAAGTTTACTTCCTAGAAGTAATGTAAAAAGAAAAATGTTACCCTTGTTTTGTTAATCAGAATGTTCCGCATGGGTTAACGCGGGTATACGTTTTAATTGTAATTTCCGAGCGTCTTAACTGTGGTGGTCTGAATTTTTGTCCAGTGACGAGGGAAGACACCAGGGGAGTGATATATGCTTAGTCCCCTTGATTAGTTTTCGCTTTCGCAGGAATCTTTAGCGGAACAATATTTGAAGGTGAGAGTGATGCTTCGCTTTATAGAAAAGTTGAATGGCGTTTGAAATTTTTCTCGCAATCTTCAGTAATTTATTCCCAACCAGGATGCACTGGATTCAATAAGGTTCTTTTTTTCTTTTTTATGAAAATGCTCGTGTCCACTTCCAGCTTAATATGACAATGGACCGTATTCTGTTATTAAAATTTTATCATTTTATGTTATGTTAGGCCATAACATAAAATAATTTCCTGAAATCCTATTCGGTCAGAGAAGTTTTATTTTATGTTATGGTCATAACATAAAATTTGTCCTGTTATAAGCTCATAACATAAAAGAACCTCAGCAGGTCATTTTATGAATCTTTTATGTGACTGACGTACGATTTGACATTTATTTTTCCATTGTAAAAGTACTTGTGCTTGTGTTTATATCAATTAATTACAATATCAAACGCCGTGAGGATTACTTTTTTGTCAGAAATTGCGAATAAATCTCGACGATCAACAAAATTGAATCAACTTTGCAAAATAATTTTGTTTTTCACTCTGAACGGTTGAGCTCAGCCTCATCTCATGGACAAATATTTCCAGTTGGACACTTTCCTTCGTGCCCCCGATCATTGGAGAAAACGTTCGTCGACCCAGTTCCTTATTTATTTAGCTGGAGTTTTAACTTTCATATTGTATGACCATCAAATGGTAAAAATGTGTCCACTCAATGAAATACTAACAACAAATTTAAAAAATGAACTGCTAAGGAGTGATGAGATTTTAACATTAGGCCGGATGTCAACGGAAGATGTCTGTGCAGCTTCATGCACATCGCAAAGATGTTTTGCATTTATTACTGGCGACGAGCGAATTGCAAAAAAAAATTTCTAAAACATTTTGGTTGAGAACAACTTGTTTAACTGCTAAAGAAACTTTTGTTATTATTTTCTTATTAAAGTTGAAATAACTTCATGAATGAGTTTTTTTTACTGGGAAAGTCATTTTTAAACTCTGTTTGGGTTGAGTTCTATATTTAGAAGGATATATTGCTCAAAAATACTTGAGGGAGATATAGGCTTGTTTCTGATTTTATATCAGTGGACGTTGCTCGGCGCCCATCCACTTATTTTGAATATGAGGAAATCACCAGCTGAAATGTTCCATTCATTAACTCAAGCTCAAAATAAATCACTGGCGCCTTTACTTGAAATATTTTTATTAACATTGAAATGCCACCCGATCAGCTGTTCAAAATTAAAAGAATTCACAGCAGAATGTACTAAATATTTTATGTTACGTATCCGTAAAATGTTTCATAAAATTATTTTATCCAACCATGACAGAATTCGAATTTTCATTTTATGAAGAATTTTATGTTATCGCCGTAACATAACATAAAATACCATTCTACGAAATTTGCAGAATAGGGCCCAATGAAATGTGCCTTCTTCTTCTCGAGAAGTTAGCACATCAGCGTCATAACCAGTACAAGCGATTGGCGAGCACAAAAGTGTAAGGATGCGTTCTCAACCGAGTTGGCACAAACGTGCTGCGTTATTTAATTGCTAGATGGCACAGTTTATTATCGAGTCTCACATTACAACATCGATAAAAAGTAAGTCTAGGTTAATTCAATAATACAGCGGCTTAAGTAATACGATATCTACTGAATCTCAACGCTATGGCCACACTGAATAATCCCTAATCCTGAATAATCAATAAAGCAAGCTAAATTTAACTCAGTTCTCACTAGAAAAACAATCGCAAAATGCTTAAGTAAGGAATTTTTAAAGGCAATGTTATATCAAGTCGCAGACAAATACGCCAAAATAACTAAATCGACCGTAACATTCCTTGGCAATTTGAGCCAATCCTACATTTAGCCCTGCATAACTTATGCACAACCCATACAGAAACATTTTTAGTAGGAATAATCCACTGAATCAAATAAATCAAAAATATGTCAATAATAAACTATCACGTCTTGATAGCAAACAACTAACCCTGCCATCTACTTCTACAATCTCTGAGTAGATCAAACTACTTAAGGAATCGACCAAAAGACGAAGACACGACAATATTACGTGCGACTATTTCAAAATTCAAAAACACAACTTTCATTCAACGAATTCGGGATGATATTATTAAGTGGCGCTTTCAAGAACAATTTCCTATTATTTAATAAGCAAGGATATCTAAAATGTTCTCTTATAGGCGAACCTCACACTGTTTGGTAAATAAAATATATAATGTTCTCTCATAGGTCACCTTCGTACTGTTTCTTAAATAACCAAAATCTACAATCGTCTCTGCAGATCTATGTCCTCCGAGCACCTTTTAATGCCTAGACCCTACGTCTACAACAGCTAACTCCAAACTGATAAAACAATCAATACTTAGGTCTTGTTTATCTAATATAATACTTACCAAGTTATCAGAGGTAGAATTCTACATATCTGTTTTGTTTCGTTTAACTATAACAAGAAGCGAAAGGCCTAGATTCTAACAACAAAATTCTATCACAACAAAAAAAATTTTAAAAGAAAATACATTACGAAATCTTGTTAATATTATTTGACTGTAAAATTAAATCTAATGCATTTAACCCAAGTCTATTTTTAAGTTGACTTCCTTTTCCCTTTCTTTTTAAATATATACAATCCGTTTGCCTAAATTACGTTCGGCCTTAATCCATAATAAATAAAATTACTTACAGCGATGGGGTTCTCATACTTATATTAATTTTTTTGAGTACTTTCCAAGCTGGTAAGCCTTTTTCATCAAATTTGGGATGTTTCTTTGCTTCCCCAAACGGGGTTACATTGAAGCAGTTGACTTATTCGGGATAAAATGCGTACTCCCCTCTGTTATACCTTCCCCTCTTGCATTTAAACAATAAAGTAGATAATACAATTTACTTGGTTACAACTTTCTTTAAACACCAAATCTGATTGTATAATAATTTTTTTCTTACACTTAATAATCAAATCATGAAGTTGTTAATACCGTTTATTTGGTCACAATTTTCTTTACACACCAATTCTTTATTATATAATAATTTCTTTCTTGCACTTAATAATTAAATCATGAAGTTGATAATAAAATTTACTTGGTCACAATTTTCTTTAAACACCAATTCTTTATTATATAATAATTTCTTTCTTGCCCTTAATAATTAAATCATGAAGTTGTAAATACCATTTACTTGGTCAAAATTTTCTTTAGACACTAATTCTTTATTATATAATAATTTCTTTCTTGCACTTAATAATTAAATCATGAAGTTGATAATAAAATTTACTTGGTCACAATTTTCTTTAAACACCAATTCTTTATTATATAATAATTTCTTTCTTGCACTTAATAATTAAATCATGAAGTTGATAATAAAATTTACTTGGTCACAATTTTCTTTAAACACCAATTCTTTATTATATAATAATTTCTTTCTTGCACTTAATAATTAAATCATGAAGTTGTTAATACCATTTACTTGGTCAAAATTTTCTTTAGACACTAATTCTTTATTATATAATAATTTCTTTCTTGCACTTAATAATTAAATCATGAAGTTGTTAATACCATTTACTTGGTCAAAATTTTCTTTAGACACTAATTCTTTATTATATAATAATTTCTTTCTTGCACTTAATAATTGAATCATGAAGTTGTTAATACCATTTACTTGGTCAAAATTTTCTTTAGACACCAATTCTTTATTATATAATAATTTCTTTCTTGCACTTAATAATTAAATCATGAAGTTGTTAATACCATTTACTTGGTCAAAATTTTCTTTAGACACTAATTCTTTATTATATAATAATTTCTTTCTTGCACTTAATAATTAAATCATGAAGTTGTTAATACCATTTACTTGGTCAAAATTTTCTTTAGACACTAATTCTTTATTATATAATAATTTCTTTCTTGCACTTAATAATTGAATCATGAAGTTGTTAATACCATTTACTTGGTCAAAATTTTCTTTAGACACCAAATCTTTACTGTAGAATAATTTCTTTCTTGCACTTAATAATTGAATCATGAAGTTGTTAATACCATTTACTTGGTCAAAATTTTCTTTAGACACCAAATCTTTACTGTAGAATAATTTCTTTCTTGCACTTAATAATTGAATCATGAAGTTGTTAATACCATTTACTTGGTCAAAATTTTCTTTAGACACCTATTCTTTATTGTAGAATAATTTCTTTCTTGCACTTAATAATTGAATCATGAAGTTGTTAATACCATTTACTTGGTCAAAATTTTCTTTAGACACCTATTCTTTATCACTCTTACGAGGCGGCCGACTCCGACGACTTTAATTATCAGACTCCTTTGAAACGCGACTTGTCGCGATTGCGATTAGAACAAAAACTCTACGCGTCTTACCGTGAACGTAATTAAAACAGAACTCGCTAATTCTTTCTTTTCGATCAACTTACTAGCGATCTACATGAAGAAAAGCTTTCGTGCTTTTTCTTCGTTTTTTAGCTTTGCCCTTGATGTACTTAGTTGTCATTGGGCAAAGCCGCTGTAGATCGTTGTTTGTCGCGCTGATTAAGCAAATTTCTTTTGCTTATCGTGTACTGGGCTACCGTGTGAAAGGAATTTCGACGGTAACCCGAGCGCGTTGTTTGTCATGGGTTAGATTTGAGTACATTGCAACTTTGTTGCAATGCGCTCGGTTGTAGGAAATCCAACCCATTAAATATTTATCGTTTTTTTATTTTTAGGTGCTCCTGAGTTGGATTTGAATATGCGATACTTGAAATCCAACTCATGAGACTTTTTACGATTTGTTTTTAAATGTCAGATTGGATTCGTAAGAATTCGGCTTATCTTAAAATAAGCGAATCCAATCTGCAACATTTCCTTCCCCGCGCGAAAAAGATGATTATTCTTTGGAGAGGAATAATCATCGAATAATTGATGTGTAAGGGATTCTGTTTTGTTTAAATGAGCCGTGATTGACTGTTTCCGTCACAGTCAATTTTAAGTCATGGCTCTAGTTCTCGCGCACGCAGTTAGTTTGGATAATCGTCGTTACCGAGCTCCCGACCGTAAGGTGTTTTACCTGCGGATGATCCGGGTTGCTCATGTTGACCCCGACGGTGATGGCGGCGTCCGCCTATGGTGGAACCGTCGCGGACAGCGATCAATTTGTATTTGGTCGAGCCGGGGGGGCATCGACAGCAGCCATCTTGTGGACTTATCTCTAAGCTGCCACGAGGAAACTTTCAATGCCTTTGGTGAGTATACTATTTATATTTTATATTTCGTTTATAACTATTCTTTTGTAAACTTTCAGGTGGACGCTTGGTGTTATGGGGTTACACAGCCCCGTGTGCCCACTGTGTGCCTGAGGGGCCGCCCCCGCCTTACCGGTCCCCGTCCGCTGGGTCAGCTTCCGTAGCCGATGGTCCGCCCTCCCCAGGGACCGACACTGCGATGCTAAATGTTCTTGCCACAGAGGAGCTTCTGGCCCCCCGATCATCGCGCTTGACTGTCTCGGACATCAGCTCGGAGCGCTGGAGCCTCAGCCAGTAGGTGGTCCCCGTTTTTAACTTTTATATTTCTTATACCTGTAATTTTTTTTTTTTTTTTCATATTTGTAACGATTTGTATTTTTATAGATTTAAGTTTTGTATCATTTTTCCCTTTTTTTTTTTTTTTTTAAACTTTAATAAAACAAAAAAAAATTTTTTAAAACCCAACTTTCAAGACTTTTTATTTGTAGTTTTTCTCCTTTTCCCTTTTTCACTGGGGTTTTTACTATTTTCAGATTGGTTTCGAGTTCCTTTTAGTCACTGATAATTTCTCTTTTTTTTTTTTTTTTTTTTTTTTTTTTTTGTTTTTACCCCCGGTCATTAAAAAAAAAAATCATTAAAGCGGTCAGTACTTGCCTTGCGCTTCGGTATCTTTTCGACCGACGATTGTGGTAGTACTCCACGGCGCGTTTTTGTAGTTGGCTTATTATTTAGTTTATTTGTGTCTATTGTTTAGACAAGCTGGATGGACCGTGCCCTGGGCAGTGTTTGTGGCCGTTGAGGCCGCTCTTTTGGTCGTGAGACTGCCTCTTCTAGGGGGATTTCGGGCATGGGCGTCTGATTACGCCGCGTAGTCCAAGCCTTTAGTGGAGGTATGGCGTATTTGGCCGTCATGTAAATGACGATGAACAGCAGTATTAGCCCCGTAAGTGACAACGAAGTTGCCGAGAGTAGGTGGGGTGTTTTCACCCGGGAGTGTAGATTTAACTCCCGTATTTTGGCCTGTATTTGGTCCAATGATTGCGTACTCTCGTGCAACTTTTCGTTAGTGTTGTCACCCAGTAGCAGCTTTGTATATGGCACCTCCGTCACAGAATGCTGCTCGTATTTGGCCATGAAGGAATCTAATTCCTTTGCCGTTTCGTTTGTTTTAGGAAAGTATGCTGGTTGCGTGAAAAGTAGTGGATGAGTATTTTCAGCCTCATAATATAGGGTATGCGGTCCTATTTGTAAGTGGCAGGGTTGGTTAATTACCAAGATTCCCTGTCCAGAGAGGCGATGCGTGAGCAATTGTTGGGTGCATGTAATATGCACAATGGTTGTTGTCTTCAATGCATATAGCCAGGAATTGGGCCTATTTAATTTAATTAAAATGTCCCTGAAAGGTATCTGCACTTTTAGCGAACACCTAGGGTTTTCGTTCAGGGGGTTGAAGAGCAACTTGATCACGCATTCATCCGATTGTGTTGCCTTTGTTATCGGCGTATTTAGCAAACCAGCGTAAGTATCCTCCTCGACATCTCGAGTGACTTTCCGATATGCTTTCATATTCTCCGGCTTAAGCAATAGAAATTCCTGAGTCGAAAGTTGACTCGCTATATGCGAATATTCTATTTCCGGGACCAATGAATGATTCGCTTCCGTGCGTATTGGGAAGCACCTGATTCGTTGCAACTTCATTTTTGGAAGACTGAAAATTGGTAATGTAATTTTGATTACCAGTTTTTGTTGCAATAGGTGGGTCCGTAATTCAGCCGTCTGATAGAGAATTGATAGACAATTCTGGGCCTTTGAACACGTGGCGTGAGATTTGTGATAAATCTCAAGGAGTGAATCAGGGGCGATCAGCAGGGGATGAATTTGGTTATTTCGGCTAGAGGTTATTATATCCAGTAGCGCCTGCTGTCGGAACTCAATTTCTACCATTTGTAGCAGTAGACTCGAGACTATTTCCTGTCTCATTTGTCTTGCTACGAGTTTGTCAGTAGAATTATATAAATCATTCATCTGGTAGGCTATTTGCCGTTGTCTTTCGACCAGTGAATTTAAAGGCTTTTGAATCGCATTAAGCGCAGTCTTGACTACACTGATTTGTTGTTTTTCCAAATCAGCGAGTACCTGATGGTTAGTTTCCAACTCATCCAGGCGACTATAGACTTCGCGTTCATTTGCACTATCCATGGTACCGAAAAGGTAGTGCATGGCGTTTCCGATGCCGTCAAAAATAGATCTCGTTTTGCGAGATTTGGGAACAGCTTGTTTAATTACCTTAGTGCGTTGTTTGATATTTTCCATCAACGCGTGCATGTGTTTTTGCTGGAGCTCGCAGAGGTCTTCCACGGTATTGTTTCCGCATAGTTGATGCACGTAGTGTTCGGCTCGTTCCGCAATTGTTGTCTGGTTGTCCAACTCGGTCAGGTCCAATTCCGTGAGGATATTCCATGTGGAGTGGTAAACCATGAGGCTTCCTAAATCCTCGAATAGCACTCCTGTATTGCTGAGTGGGTTTACCGAGTATGTCTCCGACGTACTACTTCCCATAGCGGACATTATTAGTCCGAGGATGATAGCGTTTTGTATCATACCTGGGGAGAGGAACAGGTTAGTGGGGGTTCTAAATTAATTTTCTTATTTACTAAGCGTAGATTTTCCTTAAAGTGATGTCATGCTTGTCTTGCATTCTCACCGGTATAATAGTTGGTTACCTTTGGGTAGTCGCTTTGATGTTTACTGTTGAATACAGTATTTCGAAAGTAGTTGAGGGGGACCTCAAGACAAGGAACTACCAGGAAGGATTTTAGTGTTTTTGTGCTGTAGAAATTGGGCAGTCTCTGACGGGATTGTAATTGCACAAAAGTTGGTTTGATTTATTAATTCTGGGAATCGAATCGGACAGCCGGCAACGTTTTATTTTCACAAGAGGTGTTTAGAGTGCTGTAGAAAATATGACTAAGTGGGAGTGAGACCTCAAGGCACGGAACTGTCAGGAAGAACTGCTAGATATAGCATTAAAGAGAGGGATTTTTGGTGGTTCAATCTCTGACGAAATTTCGCAAGAGTTGATTTGACTTTGTTGTTTCGAGGTTCGACGTTTAGTAGAAGTCGTTCTTTTAATTATGAGTTGTCGTGCAAAAAAAAATTAGTGAAGTCCTGTTGCTGGGTACTTCGTTGTTTTAGGCACGTCTAATAGGCGGAATGTGGGGTTTTACATTAATTGATTTGAGATTACTTAGAAAGATTATAAGAAATAAAAGGAATTTTAATTAGGGTTGGTTTGGACCCGATTGGACCGAGTTGTTAAGGGACTTTTCGTTTTGCCTTTCTTGGTTTTGTGCTGACTTTGCGTTACGATCTTCATCTCGACCGTAGATTGTGGTAGCACGCCACGACGCGTAAAGATAATATTTACGATCTTCATTATCTATTCATAGAATGGCTTAAGACGGTTGTTGTGAACCGTAACTGTACGTTTGCCCATTTTTAGGGTTGTATTCACTGATGATGGTATACCGATTACCAGATAGGGCCCTACCCAGATTTGAGAGAGCTTATGCTTTCGACTTTCGCTCTTGAGTAGGACTTTGTCACCTATGTGAAACGATAGGGGTCGAACAGCTTTATCGTAGTATAATTTCGATCGTTGCTTGCTAGCGAGCAGATTTTTACGTGCCGTGGCATAAGACCTTTGGAGCTTGTATCTTAAGATTTGATAGTAGCTCTCGTGATTATACACGGGTTCAGGGTCTCGCTTCAAATTTGACGGAACATCCGCTGTGAAGCCGTAAAGGCAGTCCATGGGAGTTAATTTTGTCCCTTCGTGTACACTGTTGTTGTACACGAATGCAGCGGTTCGCAGATATTGATCCCATGATTTGGGATTCTCGTCCACTATGGTACGTAAGTATTCAATTAACGGCCTGTGTGCACGTTCAAGTGCGCCGTTTGACTGTGGGTGGTAGGCAGAGGTTTGTAACTTCTTCACCCGTAACAGTTTACATACCTTTTTAAACAGGTCACTAAGGAAGTTGCTTCCTTGATCAGTGACTATTCGTTTAGGGATGCGGTAGCGCGCGACGATTTCGTCGAAGAAGATTTGCGCTACCGTGACGGCTTCCCCGTTAGGTATGGCGTACCAATCGACAAATTTAGTGAGGTTATCCTGGAAAGTCAAGATATACTTGTTTCCGGAGTCAGTTTCCTCGAGTGGACCAACAATGTCGAGATAGACTTTGTCGAAGGGTTGTTCTGCGATGTCCGTGATGACCATCGGCATTTTATACTGAGGTGATGCCTTCATTTTTTGGCATTTTGAGCAACGCTTAACGTATTTCTTGATATCGCTAAGCATGTGCCTCCACCAGTACTTCCTTCGAATCCGCTTGTATGTTTTAATTACGCCCTGATGGCCGCCAAAAGGAGAGTCGTGATAATCATGTAAGATAGTTTGTATCTCCTTGGGGCTTGTGATTATCTCAGGGGGCTTAGGTTTATCGTCGATTAGCGGATTAGTATCTGGCAGGTTTTCTGTAGTGACCTCTTCTATGTTTGGAATTATTTCATTGTTCTGAGGCGTGTGATCCCGTATTTCGGGGCTTTTAGACTCTGTTTGAGCGTTTTTCGCTTGAGCCCGGGTCACAGCGTTACATTTTAGGCGATTTTCGCGAATGGAGGTTATTTCTTCCTCCGAGTCCGAGTCCATTTTATGGTGGACTTGCGCTTTGACTATTATGTTTTGGCCATTTGAGTCTTCGCTGACTTCCCGTGGAATGCGGCTTAACGCGTCGGCATTCGTATTGTACTTTCCTGGCTTGTATTCGATTTGATAATCGAATTCGGAAAGTTTGTGATGAAATCTCACCAGACGGGAAGTAGGGTCCTTAACATTAAAGACGCCTTTGAGAGGCTTATGGTCTGTATAGACCGTAAATTTTCGGCCTTGCAAGTAACATCTAAAGTTACGCGTAGCCCAGACTATAGCGAGCAACTCTTTTTCAATAGTTGAATAGTTGCGTTCCGCCTTGTTCAGTGTACGGCTGGCGTAGGCAATGGGCTGATCGTGTCCTACTGCTCCTTGTGAGAGGACGGCTCCTAATGCCTCGCTGCTGGCGTCCGTGGTTAAATTGAATGGTTTCGAGAAATCGGGATATATAAGTAAGGGAGGAGAGATTAATGAAGTTTTGATTTTCTCGAATGCCTCCTGACACTTCTCGGTCCATGTGAATTTGACATCCTTGCGGAGCAAATTCGTTATAGGACGCACAATTTTGGAGAAGTCGGGGATGAATTTTCGATAATAATTGGCAAGTCCAATGAAAGATTGAACTTGTCGTACAGTTCTGGGAACTGGGAAAGTTTGGACGCAAGCCGTTTTACTGGGGTCTGGAAGTGCTCCCTCACTAGAACACTTGTGGCCTAGGTAAACAACCTCTTTTCTCAGAAACTGGCACTTTTCTGGCTGCAGTTTGAGGTTGTTCTCTCTCAAACGATTGAAGACTTTGCGGAGCTTACTATTATGGTCCGCAAGGTTTTTACCGTAGATGACTATGTCGTCTAGGTAGACAAAACATTCCAAGCCTTGTAATCCTGTTAGGACGAAGTTCATTAAGCGTTGGAACGTGGCCGGGGCTCCTTTGAGCCCAAATGGCATACGCCTAAATTCATAGTGACCATAATTGGTGCTAAACGCCGTTTTGGGTCGATCTTGAGGATCGACGAGCACCTGGTGATAGCCGTTGGCGAGATCGAGGGTGGTAAAATACCGAGAATGACCTAATTGGTCGAGAATATCCTCGATCCGAGGTAGCGGAAAGGCGTCTCCAATTGTCTTTTCGTTTAATTTACGAAAGTCGACAACGACGCGCCACCTTTTTTCACCGTCTGGTCCCGCCTTCTTGGGGACGACTAGGAGAGGTGAATTCCAAGGGCTTTTACTGGGCTGCACTATGTCGTTTTCTAGCATTTCGCGAAGCTGTTCGTTTATCACATTTCGCTGCGTCTCTGGCAAGCGATACATTTTCTGGTTGATTGGTGCTTGGTCCTGCACCAATGGTATATCATGAGTGATGGCGTTTGTGAAAGTTAGCCGATCACCTTTGAGGAAAAAGATATCGTTATACTCGTAACAGAGTTGTGATATCGCTTGTTTTTCCTCCGCGCTCAGGTTTACGTCTAGGCTGAGCTCCTGGTCTAACCTGACGAGACGCGGGTTATTGTTTGGGTTTTCTGGTTCTTCATACTCCTGGAATAAATATTTAATATGTTGTAAAGTGGCCATTTTTTCGGCGCTTGAAATACTTGTTTCTTTCTTTTTATTTTTTCTTTCACTTATTTTACGGAAACCTGAAATATTTTTACTTTTATTTAAATTTTCACCCCACTTTATTTTATTTGAATCACTCTTAATACTAAATGACGATGGAGTTGGGGTTTCTGAACCGCCGTAAATTGCCATATTTGAGGCGAACTCGCTTTCGTCTTCTAATAGGCTCTTTCGCCGTTGTTTACTTACTGTGTATGTTGATTTTGGAGCTTTTGAAAATACCGTCCCTGTGGTGAGCTCGCTTCCAATGTCGACGTGTTCCGAAATTTTATTTTGTGTGGGCGTGGGAGCTGATGGAATTTGTCCATCGTAATTCCTTTTATCTAGGTGAGCTCCGTCGACATTTGTTTTGTTAGGTTTTCCTTTCCTTTGGTTCCGTTTTTTCTTAGTATTTGATTTGTGCGTGGGTGCTGGTGGTTTCGAGTCACCGTAATTCCTGATTTTCAGGTGAGCATCCTCAGCGCGTTCTCCGTTTTTCGGGGTTTCCTGATTGTTTCTTTCCTGGTAATCCTGTTTCAGTTGGACGACGGTGTAGTTGTGGGCAGGGACTAGATGCAGACTAATGTTAGTCAGAACTACTTGTGAATTGTGTGTGTTGAGAACTCCAACAGACACTGCTTTTACACCAGCGGGGAGTAAGCCATTCGCTAGGAAGACTCCTTGATCTATTTCTCTTGATAGACAGAGCATCTCTTCCTGCAGCTGCAAGGGAACCTCGACGATGATTTGTGACCTAGCAGGTATGCGTACAGGCTCTTTCAGCTGTATTTGTTGCTGCCTCATTTCGCAGGTCAAATCACTTTCAGTCGGTTTGTCCACCTCGCATTCCCGTGTTCGCCGGTCATCGTTCTCCTCTTGAGAAACTTTTGAAGTACCACAGATTGTCAGATCGGCCTTTCTTGGCTCTGCTCTATCTGTTCGGGTATTCGTTTTGACCACTTTTTCGGAATACGGGTTATCCAATGCAGCTGTTAATGGAACAGCAAACTCCTCCGGGTTGTTTTCCGTTCGAGAAAATCGCAATGCCTTATTCGGGCCCTCAACGTTACAATTATTTGCTAGAAAGTCATTTCCTAGCAAGCCGTCGTCGGAAAGGCCGGGTAGGTTTTTTATTACCTGAAAATTGCAGGGAATTTTATTCTTTAATGTAAAATTGCCCTGACACGTTCCCAGCGTCTTTCCGGTACCAAATGGTGTTTGTAAAGTATATGTTTCTCCGGTATTTATATCTTCGGGATTTTTAATTGCTTTCTTCTTTATTATGCTAACCTCAGCGCCAGTATCTACTACAAGTTTGGTATTGCCGTTCAGGCTAATATCCAACGGTAGGCTAACTGTAGAGATACAGGGTTCGGGCGGCTGAGGTGACCCTTTATTAAAATTTTTTGTTTTTAGTGTCGATCCGGGGTCTTTTCGGTCGACTGCTCGTCGTTTCCCTGGCTCTTAGAATCCCATTTTTGTTTTTGGCGGCATTCCTCTATGGAATGGCCGCGACGGTTGCAGAACTTGCATTTGAGTTTTATGTTAAAAACTCGAGGACCAACGGAAGGTTGCTGATCCTGAATCCGTCGTTCGGGGAGCCTTGCCTGGCTACTCGGGCCCGGAACCTGGCGATTGTTTCTACAATCGCGAACATCATGCCCATATATTTTGCAGTGAGAGCAGAAGGGTGTGTTTTTACGCTTCATGCAGTCGGCGTAAGTGTGACCTCTTCGCTGGCAAAAGTTGCAAGTGATGTTTGACCTTAACTGGTCGAGGTTCTGGCGGCGGTAGTCGATTTGAGGGGGTGACGAGCGTTGAGGTGGAGTCGTATATTGTGGAGTCTGTCGGCGAAAGTTTTGTGGTGGCGGCGGTCTGTATAACGTTTGTTGTGGAAAATTGCGAGCAGGTGTATATGGGGTTCTATGGAATGCCCGTATTCTGGCAGTTGGGTCCATAGCAACCGGCATGGTTGAGCCTTGTTCTACAACAACCGGAGCAGGGAAGCCTTGGGTTGTTGTGGTTTGCGTGAACTGGGCGCCCTGCTGTAGTTTCTCCATGTCGAGTGCTTTATTGATCAGCGCCTCGAGCGTGCCGTCGGTGACGGTGAGGAGATATTGGCAAAGGTGCGGATTCGTAACCCCGCTGCGGACTGCGTTTTTCGCGAAGTCCTCCAGCTGCGTTGTTACAGCTGGAGTGGCCGCAGCTCCGTATTTAGTTTGTGCGGCCTCTTTACAGAGGGCCAGCAATTGTTTTACTCTAGCCGTGAAGGCAGTGAGCGTTTCGCAGGGGTTTTGGTGAGCTGTTATGAGCCTATTTACCAGTTCCTGGTAAGTTTCTCTGGGAAGATATGCCGCGTTTAATCTTGCTTCGACTTCTTGAAATGTTGTCGGTACATCCGAGGCCAACAGTTGATATGCTCCTCCACGAAGTCTTGTGGGAAGGATCTTGAGGAAAGCCTCTTGCTCCCCTTCGGAGAGACACTGTTTGGCCTGGCGGCAGCAACCCAGGAATGTTTGCAACTCTGATCCGAGATGCGGGCCTGGCTCACCTGAAAAAATGGGCACCATTTGCGCCGTCAACTTAACAATTTTTCCGTAATCGGTCGCCATAGTGGAGTTCTGATTCGAGTCGGTGTCGGGCGAGTCTTGTGCGAGAAATCGATTTAGACCCTGTTTCAGGTTAATTTCTCGCAGGGAGTCTTGTAGGGATTGAATGAGGTTTTCCTCAGTTGTGCCTTGTAAATTATTCTCAATATTTTCTTCAGAGGGGAGTATGCGCGAGAATCCGTCTAGCTTGGCTTGAAAGAGTGCGGCTTCCTTTTGAAAGCGCTCTAAGTCTTCCAGTCTCTCTTCGCTGGACTTTGTATTTCTATTTTCGAGGAGGTTAGAATAGAGAGTTGCTAGGCGTTCGGATTCTCGCGCGGACTCGTACAAATTATTAAAATTATTGTATTTAAATCTTACTTGGTTTTGATTTATTCGTTGCAGGACGGTCCCGCTCCTGAGTGTGAGTCCTTCGGAACTGGGTCCTGGTTGTGCTGGGGTTATCTGGCGTTCACTGACCTGCGTTTGGTCGGTGAATACTGGTGACTGGGAACCCTGGCGTGGTTCTTCCGCGTCGATCTCCAGGTCCAGGGAGGTTATGAGGAGGTCCTCTGTCTTCTCCTCTGTTGGTGAGTGAGCGGGAGTAGAGTGGGTGTCCTTGGACATCAACTCCTGCTCTTCAGCGTTGCAAGGGGGGCTTTTGGCCTGCTTTTCCGTTCCCTTGATAACAGTACTAGAGTTGTGTTGGGGAAAAGGGGGGCTTGTGCCGTCTTCAACGATTCCCTTTTCCACTCTGATACTGGTGCTGCGTTGATTGCTGGTGTTGATTGGTGTCGTCTTCTTCGGGCTGGGACGAAGCCCACACAATTCCACCGGTGGTGCTGGCTTACACTTTGCGGAAACGTTGGGGGTGACTCCTCAGGGCGATTGACTACCCGGGAGTGCTTAGAGATACCCCTTTTGGTTTGGTCTTGGATCAAGGCTTTTCAAGCTGTTACGGTAATTTTGTTTTACCACGCTTCCTTGATCCTACCGGCTGCGCCAATTTTTGTTATACCTTCCCCTCTTGCATTTAAACAATAAAGTAGATAATACAATTTACTTGGTTACAACTTTCTTTAAACACCAAATCTGATTGTATAATAATTTTTTTCTTACACTTAATAATCAAATCATGAAGTTGTTAATACCGTTTATTTGGTCACAATTTTCTTTACACACCAATTCTTTATTATATAATAATTTCTTTCTTGCACTTAATAATTAAATCATGAAGTTGATAATAAAATTTACTTGGTCACAATTTTCTTTAAACACCAATTCTTTATTATATAATAATTTCTTTCTTGCCCTTAATAATTAAATCATGAAGTTGTTAATACCATTTACTTGGTCAAAATTTTCTTTAGACACTAATTCTTTATTATATAATAATTTCTTTCTTGCACTTAATAATTAAATCATGAAGTTGATAATAAAATTTACTTGGTCACAATTTTCTTTAAACACCAATTCTTTATTATATAATAATTTCTTTCTTGCACTTAATAATTAAATCATGAAGTTGATAATAAAATTTACTTGGTCACAATTTTCTTTAAACACCAATTCTTTATTATATAATAATTTCTTTCTTGCACTTAATAATTAAATCATGAAGTTGTTAATACCATTTACTTGGTCAAAATTTTCTTTAGACACTAATTCTTTATTATATAATAATTTCTTTCTTGCACTTAATAATTGAATCATGAAGTTGTTAATACCATTTACTTGGTCAAAATTTTCTTTAGACACCAAATCTTTACTGTAGAATAATTTCTTTCTTGCACTTAATAATTGAATCATGAAGTTGTTAATACCATTTACTTGGTCAAAATTTTCTTTAGACACCAAATCTTTACTGTAGAATAATTTCTTTCTTGCACTTAATAATTGAATCATGAAGTTGTTAATACCATTTACTTGGTCAAAATTTTCTTTAGACACCTATTCTTTATCACTCTTACGAGGCGGCCGACTCCGACGACTTTAATTATCAGACTCCTTTGAAACGCGACTTGTCGCGATTGCGATTAGAACAAAAACTCTACGCGTCTTACCGTGAACGTAATTAAAACAGAACTCGCTAATTCTTTCTTTTCGATCAACTTACTAGCGATCTACATGAAGAAAAGCTTTCGTGCTTTTTCTTCGTTTTTTAGCTTTGCCCTTGATGTACTTAGTTGTCATTGGGCAAAGCCGCTGTAGATCGTTGTTTGTCGCGCTGATTAAGCAAATTTCTTTTGCTTATCGTGTACTGGGCTACCGTGTGAAAGGAATTTCGACGGTAACCCGAGCGCGTTGTTTGTCATGGGTTAGATTTGAGTACATTGCAACTTTGTTGCAATGCGCTCGGTTGTAGGAAATCCAACCCATTAAATATTTATCGTTTTTTTATTTTTAGGTGCTCCTGAGTTGGATTTGAATATGCGATACTTGAAATCCAACTCATGAGACTTTTTACGATTTGTTTTTAAATGTCAGATTGGATTCGTAAGAATTCGGCTTATCTTAAAATAAGCGAATCCAATCTGCAACACCTCGTCATGCGTCTGATGGAGGTTCCACTGCAAATTGTGTGACTGGGACCTGATCAATAAGGCGGTTCTTTCCTCTTAATTGTTGAGGTCTGCAGGGCCTAGGGTGGAAGGAATCGGGGGTCTGGGGTACCCGACGGAGCCTCTATCACTCAGGCGATTGACGGCCAGTACTCTATTCTATGCATCCGTTGGTTCTTAAAAAATGAAGAGAAAAACAAGGTTAATATCTGTATGATACAATCTTATCACAGATGTGGCGATGATACTTGGTTTGGGCCCGAATAACGAGCTTTCGAATAACCCAACTTTCTTGTCGCTTTTCACGTATGTATATACAAAAAATCGCATTAAAACGCGAATGCGATGCTGTACAATCTTTAGCCCAGCACTCCAGTTGTCCGTCTGCACCGTGTGACACTTAATGAATTGTCATCTTCTTCCTCAAGAATTGACACTTTCATTTCGGTGTACAGACTGGTAACTGGACGGGCTAATTTAATTGCTCACCGCTGCCGACTTCTTGGCGGCACTGGATAAACGTCAAATATTTATTTGAAAGTCTTACATTACAATACTAACACGCTTTTACGGTCAAATTTACTTCACTTTATTTTCCTGGGATGGGAATCCTGAAACATAATAAAACCGAAAATTCTTTCGTGATACAGAAGATGAAACTGAAGAGGCTTGTTCCTACTTGTCTGCTCCGGCGGCGGCGAGACGCATACTGAAAAGCATGCACTGTATCGGCTATAACTTGAAATTTTCACCAGACATTTATAATGTAATGTGTGCGCGTGTGAGCAACGCGAAGTTACAGCGGGATGTTCAATTGGTACGCGCTAGCTGGCAGCACGTCCTAGCTCGTCGGTATGGTGTCACCTGTTGCCGCACTGAACTGTCATGTAAAATTCAAAAAGAAAATGTCCCCCCTTGTTTGACGGTTCAGGCTCTAACCCACTCTGTCCCTACACCTGGCTAGGGTACAGGCCCAACCTAAAAAGGGTGCTGAAAAAAAAAATCAATAAAATAAAAATTTACATCAAATCAACAACATTGGTAGAGAGGGGGGAAAAGATGGGGGAAAGCAAGGAAATGAAAAAATGCATCTAAACAAATCAGTTTATGCTAAACTAATGTATCTGAACAATTCCACAAAGATAATTTTTCGTATTATGAAAATTTTCTGTATATTTCTAGCTTATTTGTTTCCCAGTAGGAAAAGTGAGAACCGATTCCATTTTGCTTCGATGAATTCCTATATGAAAATGTTCACGATGGGCATAGATGAACTTTTCCTTTTCACTTTTTCTTTGTCTTTTTAAATTTTCACTTTCTTTTACTTTTTATTTTCCTCTTTTGTCTTTTAAAATTTTCACTTTCTTTTATTTTTAATTTTCATTTTTTGTAGCGTTCACTTTGTCGTAGTTTTGTTTCACTTATATTTAATTTATTTTCACATTTATGTGTTTGTTTTTGTCGTAGTTTTAATTTTCTTCAAATTTAGCTTATGTTCACTTTTGTTTTTAATTTTGTTCTGATGTTGTCGTAGGTTACTTTCACTTAAAATTTTGTTTAATTGTCACTTTTTGTAGCGTTCACTTTGTCGTAGTTTTATTTCTTTTTGCTGTGTTGTTTCTCTTTGTCCACGCAGGCCTAGCTTAAAACATCCTCTGAGCTTCAAGAATCGTTTTTTGTACTGCACTCTAATTAAAAACTTTTTCTTTACATGACCGCGCGTTTAGAAAGTCAACCCAGAACTACCTGTCTAACCATCGCGTCACTCTTCCTACTTCCCGGCAGACACACTTACACACGCGCACCATCTCGCTGCTGCCATATGATTTGCAGTCATCATCACAAAATCAACTCGGCTTAACCGGTTTCGTCAGATGATTTTATGCCAGATGTTGCAACTTGGTTTGAATTCATTGCAATTTCACTTGTTAGAATTTGCTTTGAATTTTATTTTATTTTTTGTATTTTATCTGCAGCCAGACAGTTTTCGAGTTGAAATTTTGCACTTCTTCATGAGTGACTGTGGGTTCCAACTTTCTGATGCCGATAAGTATACCGTTGGGAGGCGGGGTTAATTTTTTGGTTCTGTTATGCAGCTGTTACATTCTTATCGAAATGTAACTTTAAAGACACTTTTAAGCAATTTTTGTGTATTAGCCAAGGAATTTTTATGCGAATAATTTAATTGATTTAAATTATTTTCAGGCTCTTCCCCTACAAGGATGTTTGTTTCCTGTAGGATAATAACTTGGGGATTATAATGTGCAACTAGCAACTGTAGCTGGGGGAAACTATTATACGAGGGGGCGTTTTTAAGTTCGCGGAATCGGGGGTAAGACGTGGAAATGAAAATACAAGTTTATTTTTCCTTTTCAATATATTCTCCTGCAACCCTAATACATTTTTCAGATCTTTCAATTAGCTTATGTATACCCTCGAAAAAAAATGTTTTTTCTTTGTCTGAAAAATAAGCTGAAACTGCTTACTTCACTTCTTCATCGCTCGAGAACTTCTTCCCCCGAAGTTCTTTTTTCATTTTTGGAAAGAGATAATAATCACTGGGAGCCAGGTCAGGACTGTAGGGTGGATGAACCAAAATATCGAAGCCCACCTTATGCAGGGAAGCCAACGCAACACGGCTCTTGTGCACAGGCGCGTTGTCGTGCAGAAGGAGGACACCTTTGGTTAATTTCCCCCTTCTTTTTGCCTTGATTGCTTCCTTTAATCGCTCTAAGATTGAAGCGTAGTATTCTCCGGTTATGGAGACACCTTTATCTTTATAATCTATCAACAAGATTCCTTCTGAGTCCCAAAAGATTGTCGCCATGATTTTTCCCGCCGACTGTGACACCTTAAATTTCTTTGGTGGTGGTGTACCTTTTTTGTGCCACTGCATAGAATCTTGTTTGGACTCAGGTTCATAATGATGAACCCAAGTTTCATCCCCAGTAACAATTCGAGTCAATACTCCATCCTGGTCTTCATTACAGAGGTCCAAAAACGCGCGAGAACACTCTACGCGCTGTTGTTTTTGAGGCGGCGTAAGCATTCTCGGCACCCACCTTGCACTGACTTTGGTCATGCCGAGATGATCGTGAAGAATTTTGAATATGGTTGTATCGGATACTCCAACCATTTCTGCGAGCTGTTTCTTCTTTAGTCTAGCATCTTCCAGTATTAATTTTTCCACTTTTTGAATTATTTCCGGAGTGGTCACCTCGATCGGCCGTCCTGGCCGAGGATCATCTTCAAGTGAGGCCCTGCCTTGCTTAAAAAGGGTATGCCACTTATAAACCATGGTTTTACCGGGGCAAGACTCCCCGTAAACGGATGACATCTCTTCTAGTATGGTTTGAACCGATTTACCTTGCTTGGTAAGGAACTTTATGACAGCGCGGTGCTCGATTTTCTCCATTTTTCACAATGTTCTTTCCAACTGAGTTGTTTGATCGACGATAATTCAAACAGTAATGGCCTGATTAAAACAAAACGTTGTATTTATACTAATAATGAGCTACTTAACCAGTTACGACTAAGGAAAGTACCCTCATTTATTAATTAAATACCCATTCCGCGAATATAAAAATGCACCCTCGTATATCCCTCTGACGTTCCATTGAAGAATGGTTATATCCTCCATGGATTTTTGAGTTAGGGTTTATGGTTTTCTATTCATTCAATTTCTTGCATTGCCTCGTCTTCCTCAATCTCAATCGTGTCTGTCCCTGTCCTTAGCCTTATGTTAGGTCCTGCGCAGCTCACGGCATCTACGTCGTGAACTTTGCTGGGCCGGCCAGTTAGGGCTTCCGCGATTACACTCGTTTGATTTCAGTTTGTTTTATTGTTTCTGTGTGTTGTTGTTTTTGTGGTATTAAAATTTATTCTTCGATATTTGTTGATCTTGAGGTGCAAGCTTTGGGCGTAACCTGAGTTCCCTCACTGGTTACCGTTACTGTTTCCTCAGGTCTTACTTCTGTATAAGTTTGCTTTTTTGCGATGTCTTTTCTTGCTCTAAGTTTTTCGTCCCCAGAGGAACAATATTTAACAGTGTGGCCCATGGCTTGACACTCCCTGCACTTCATCGGGTTTCGTATATATTCTTTGACTTCGATTCTCTCAAAGCCAATTTTGATATATTTGGGTGGGTATACTTATCGAAGGTTAATATTATTAACCCCGATGGCGTCTGCTTCCCATCTATAGTTTTGCCCGCCTGGTAGGCTTCGATCACTCCTTTCTCCATTTTCTTGGTGTTTACGAACTTTTCCGCGATTTTTCTGTTGTTACACAATAGCAATAATCTGCCGTCTTTCAAGTGAGTGAATTTTTTATACATGGTCGAAATGGAATCGACACTTTTTGCAACTAGGCATAGGTTGTAACTATCCATAGTTTTGCCTGCTTCTGTACTCTGGATGGTCACATATTTAGTTAGGTCTACTTCTAATCTTTCCGCAACTTTGAACACGGGAAGGTCTCCTTCCAGACTTGTGTATTCCCTTGTAATAATGTGTGCGCATGTTTAGCAACGTGAAGTTGCTGCGAGATGTCCAAGTGGCAGCACGTCCTAGCTCGTCGGTATGGGGTCAGGGTCCTTGGACATCCTATCACACATCGCAAACAGAAGTTCGCGTGCCTGTGGCAAAGACAGGTTGTGGAATCCTTCCTTCAGGTCTGCCACAAAGGAAAGAAAAAAACGAGAACAGATAGAAAGGAAGAACAACAGGTCTGGTGTCACCTGCTGTTATTAGCCGCACTGAACTGTCATGAGAAATTACACAAAAAGAAAGTTTACCCCCTTTCCTGGCAAACATATTTGAGGTTAATTTCTCACTTGCACTAAAAATGAAAAACAACGAATTTTACCCTTTTTGCTGTGGCGGCCGTGTTGGATACAGAGTGCTGATGAAGTACCGGGCAATGGGCTACTGCAGTCCTGGCGACTGTTGCCACCGTTTTTCAGGCAAAGTAAAATTACGCTGGCACTAACTTTTTTTCTGGTGGAGCAATGAATGATTATGGTCCAGATCGACAATGGTGAGGCGATGATTGTGAGATAACTAGGGGAATTGAAATTTGCTTATAAGAAAATTATCCCAGCTCGGATGGCTCGGATAAATTCAGAAAATTTTTGTGATTTGATTTCACTTACCTCTTCTTGTCGTGGTTCCTCTGGCAGCTGTCACGGAATGTGCTCACTCTTCTTCTTAATTAAGTGTTCACCTCCGTGGCAGCTAGCAGGGGTGACAATCATGAGGATAAGGAAAGGGTACATGCGCATCGGTTATGTACGTGTCAAAGGGGTTTTCTACTTTTATCTCACAGATGGCGTGGACTATTACTGAATGATTCACATTACACCCTTTTCTTTTTCTTCGGCGGTCTTTGCGTCCCTGGGTTGTCACCCAGGATCGCAAAGAAATTTTTATGGCCTTCCGGCCCCATCATGTCTGCCTCGCAGGCCCCTTCCTCTAGGTACTTTTCCCCTTCCTAATGTTAATTTGACCCCTTTTAAAGAAATTTCTGTCCCCTAATTTAATATATCTACCCTATCCTAGCTATCCTACTTGTCCTATTATGCTACTTAATCTACCCTTAATTTGTTAGAATATTATTCTTAATTCCTATTTGCTAATTCTATACCCTAATAAATATGTCTACGTTGTATGTTTAGTGCAGCTAAATTATGTTCCTTGTCTTTTTGTAGATTGTTTTAGATTTCTTTAATCTGTCATTTTATTTCACTTCTTAGGTTATGTCAATTTTATTTTCGAATTTGTTAGTTCTTAGTCCAATTACAACTGGATAATGAATAGTTGTTTCTGGATCTTATAGTACAAGTCTTCTTCTTTCAAATGCCGTTGAGTTTGCTCAAATATCTTTTTTTTTCGCTGAGATATCGCGTTTTAAAATTTTCATGTTCACGAGTTTCTCGGTATACGAAAACTTTATGCTAACTTGAATAAGGTGACCATATACTTTTCATATACCGAGAAATTCATGAACATGAAAATTCAAAAATGCGATATCTCGTTGAAAAAAAAGATATTTGAGCAAACTCAACGGCATTTGAAAAAAAAGACTTGTACTATAACATCTAATACACGGTTTTTTTTTATAAAGAAAACATTCGCAGTGCTACATAACCTTAAATATGTCAAAAAACAGTGTTTTAAGCACTTTTAGGTTAGAATATCTCAAAAACCAGACTTGATAAAACAATTCTGAGCCCGGATTAGGTTTCAGCGGGAAAAGTTACTTCGGAAACAACTATTCATTGTCCAGTTGCAAAATCTTGTGGAGTAGTGTTATAAAATCACTGCACCTGGATGTACTTTAAAAATAATAAACACGTCTATCGCCGACGATTTTTTAAGACGAACTGATTGCATGATGGTACTGTAAACTTACTTTTGCATGCATGTTGTAAAGTGATCAGCAAAGGTACAATAGATTTTTATAGCGGTACTTTAGCTGAGGCGTAAGTAATTAAGGGATAATGAATCCTTACTTGTAGTATAAAATAACAGAAAGATAATTTTGTTAACAGTTCATATGACGGGCTGAGAGTAAAAGTGACCTATTTAACATATAAGGTTCGGGCAAAAGTGGCTTAGAAAATGTTCCGCGCAAAATCGAATCGCTTGAGATTCCGGGAAAAAACGAATCGGAGAAAATTTCCGGGCAAAAACGACTTAACTACTTAACTGCATTAACTTTGCATTACTTTTTGTAGTTAAATCGTTTTTGCACGGAATCTCACGCGATTCGTTTTTGCGCGGAACATTTTCTAAGCCACTTTTGCCCAAACCTTATAAATAGGTCACTTTTACTCTCAGCCCGTCATATACAACCCCGACCCAAAATAGTTCGTCCAGTCGAAAATTTCTTTAAAAAAGTGTCATTAAATTAAATTATTATTTTAACCCAATTCTTTTCAGGAAGATTTTTTTTCTAGTACCTTATTCTACGAAAGGTTGATTATTAATTTATCGTTGTTTGAACGCCGAAGCTCTAAGTATATTAGAACAACAGTCGAGGAAATAAAATTTGGACACAAAAATTGACTTTTAATTAAAATTGTGCTTAAAATTATTAAACCCTAAAAAGAAAAAAAGTGACATGTTTTCTTAATTAGTAGTTAATGTAGATGAAGAATATTTAGTTTACGAACTTAAGAAAATTAAAATATTAAAATTATAAGCGACTGAACTTAAAAAATCGAATTTATGAAATTAGCAAAAAACTTTTTTTTTCACCATGATAATTCTTCTTTGCCAAATAATGCATGACGACACAAAACAAAAATTTATTTTCCATGGGGGCCAACTTACTTTTGGAGAGCGCTGTATATTTTATATTTTCTTTAATTATTTCATTTTTTGCTCTTCTTGCCTTAAATTATACATGAGTTTATATGTTGCATTATACATATGTATATAGCAGGCGTATTATTGCCAAACATAAAGTACGCACTTTTTATATTGCTTGTTCCACACAGAGTAATTACATATTGTTAAAGCGAAAATACGATTTCCAGGCAATTAAAATTGTATTCCAGAAAGCATCTAAAGTGTTCTAAATTTCGTAGAAAAAATATTTATTAATTTTCATTTCATAGCTATAAGATTGTTAGATTAAAAACAAATAGTAATTCTCAGTATAAAGCAGAATCTGACGAATAAACAAGAGCTGAGATATTCTAAAAAGGAAAAATATTTTACGCTAAATTAAATACAAATTAATTTAAAACTGACAAAAGAAAAAATCTAAAAAAAATAACGTAGGTGAAAATGTAGATAAAAGTTACATAATACTGCACCGCGACAATGAGACTGACTAAGGTTATTTTTCGGTAAAAAATGTAAACGAAAAATAATTGCTGAATGAATAATATAATATAAAAAGTTTTACTATTACTATATTATCGATATTTCGAGACGTAGATCTTAAATAAACAAAACGATATTTCAATTGATAATAATTAAGCGAATGGTACATGTGCACTTGTAAATATTCGTATTGTATCCTTGGAGAAATTGGATTTTTGTTTTAAATTTTGTTTTTAGTATTATGCTCTCTTCTTGTTTTTTTTAATATTTTTGTAAAAATTGAATAGAAATTAGCAAATATTGCTGAAAATACTATATTTATTATGGATGTTTTGGAAGAGTTTTGGAAAATTCGTGTATTCAGTTAAAATATTTCAAAGTTTAAATAAATTCAAATTTCAAAATATGCTGAGTGTTTTATTATTATTCTGCTTTTGTTGAATATTTGTTACAGGTGCTCATCTTGATTTATTAATACCATAATACCCAACGTAGATCACTACATAGACTTTAAAAGGGCCGACTTCTATGATCTTTCAAACAGGATCCTCTCAATCGATTTCCCATCGGTTTTTTATGGCAGCGATATCGACGAATGTGTTTTTGTGTTTTATGATAGGATTTATGATCTTTTTAATTCGTGTGTACCACTCAAACGGTCGATATCATCCTGTCATGCTTCCCCATGGTATACTAGAGAACTACGGAGCCTTAAGAATAAAAAAAATGGACTATGGAAAACTTACTTACGCTGTAGAAACACGTCAGCTTATTGTGATTTCGTTGATTGCTATGACAGATTTTTAGCGTTATCCTATTTATCTTTTTATAATTTACGATTCCTGGTTAGAAGAGTACTGTGATAGGTGGAATTTAACTGTAAATCTAGATAAATCGAAAATTATGGTTTTTTAGAAAAGGTGGAAGGTTAGCAGCTTGTGGAAAGTGGTACTTTAAACAGGAGAAGCAATTGAAGTGATAAATAGCTACAAATATTTAGGAATTATTCTAGTACCTAGCATTCCGCATTTCCGGAGTTGGATCAATCCGTTGAGCCGAACGACCACCATTCCATGGGTCCCGGTTTCGAGACCAGGTCTCCCACGACAAGACTTTCACGTTTCCTTACTTACCTTACCCTAATTCCCTGCCGGCCAAAACCATGCTAACGCATCAAAGGGTTGTCCCCTAGGATTTGGCCACATCGTATACAAAAAAAACCATTTGTCTTTTGATAGGAAGAGGAGGTTAGCCGAAAAAAAATTTGCAAAAAGATAAGAAATGAGTAGGTCAGGCATCTCAATACCTCTGTGCGCGATATGGCAAAGAGGTATTGACTTCGAAATCGACCGTCCAACGAGTAAAGAAATTTTACAACTTTCCTACAAAATTCAAAAAATACTGAAACCTTCTGAGCAAAAGGAAAAAGTTGCCAAAAGAAGACTTTACCTGGGATCAGCAGACTGCAAATGTCAGTAAGTTTCCCAAGCAGTATATGGCTTGGCAAGCGATATGTGGACGCGGATTGAGAAGTAAAGAATTGTTATTTTACACAATTTAATGAAGAATATGAAAATGGTAGTTCGTTGTAGTTCATGCTAGTTTGTTGGTACAAGTAATCAAGCGAATTTACCAATATATAATAAAACTTATTTAAAAAAAGATTTCAATGTTTGTGTTAACAGATAATAATAAAAGGGTCAATTTGTTCCTGTAAAATCCTTAGCTCGACGATTTCTTTGCCTCCAATCCGATGTTTTTTTTGCAAAGGAATGCGATACTAACCCGAGATATAACAGAAGGTACTTGGATGATTGAATTGTACTTTATATATGTGTATAACAAAAATAAATCAAAAACTGTCACGCTCCGACGATTTTGTAAACGTTCTTTCTATGTGTATTTGTGTGTTGTACCAGAAGTAGTGATTCTGCCGATTGTTTTATTACTTTCAGCAGCTTACCAAGGATTTCTTACCGAGGATCTTACGATGTTCACTCTCTTTCTACGCAATGCGATAATCTTAGCGTTCAATGGCGATGAAATTCCCTCGAAGCTCTTTTTCATTCTGGACCACTTTAAGAAATTAGGAGGAATTCCCATAACTCTATAACTTAACAAATAAGAAGAACCTATTTCGTATGCTACCTAGGCGCTGTTTGTTCTCTTTTGTTTTCTGTACTTTGCTTACGATTCATCCACTTGAAGATTCAAAAATAGGTATATATAGGATAGGTAGATTTCGGAGCTATAGTAAAGTAATAGAATATAATTTATAATAATTTCTTCTCTTCATTAATTTTAGTAAAGTAATTGAGTAAAGTAAATCAAAGCAATTTAAAGAGATGAATTTTAAATGACGTAAATTTATTGTACTCACCAATTCACCTAGCCACTTTAAATTTAGGAATAAATTGCACCGTTTTCATCCATCCTTAAACCGTTTCTCCATGATAGTACACATTTTTACGCAAAAGTAAATAATTGAATCTAAACTCCAAATCTTCTCAATTCTAAGATCAACGATCAAAAAAAAGTGTAAAGGTTACAGCGGACGCTATTGAAAGAATCGAAACATCACGTTAAGTCAAAAAAAAAAAAAAACTACAATATATACGGAGGAATTTATTAAAAGTCGTACATAGTGAAAGTCTAAAAACATAAACATTTCAAATTACTGAAAGTAAAGGAAATATAAATCAACATTTTATAAATCCGACAGTATTCTTTAAAAGCCAGTGTCAGAATGAAATATTCACCTTAGCGTATCGAACAATTGTAATGCTAAAATATCATCAATATTATTGTCGAACGCACTCAACGCCTACGGGAAGCGGAAAGCTGGGCCTGATCCCCGCAAGAAACCAGCAAAATATTATTTTAAATTTTGAACCAACTGAAAAGTGAAGAAAAGTTATAGTGTAACTAAAAAAACAAACAAAAACGCCAAATTAAGGAAAGAAGCGAGGGATTTGGACGGCACTTGTAAGGTTAGAGGATTCAAATAAAAAAAAGGGCAACAATTAATCGAAGAATAGCGGCAAGAAGACGGAAACATAAAATATAGAAAAGATAAGTACACATTTTTTTTTTTGAGTCTAAAATCTATTATAAAAAGGTATATGGGGCAAAATTCCTCAAGTGTACCAGGTGAAAAAATTCGATGTCTCCGATTTTGTTCAAACTACACCAAATTATTGTTACTGGTATAGGTAATTATCGTGCTAAAGGATTTAAAAAAAAATGTGTGCGAAAGTTACAGGGTGGTAAACTTTGCATTTTTGCACTTTTTTTCGTGATCATACCTTTTTTGAAAATTCATAACTATCGTCACCATTGCCCTCTAGAACGTTGATCTTTAGTGATTTGTAAAGGTCGTTACATTACCTTTCGAATAAAAATATAATTTTCCGAAAAAAAAATTTCACTTTGAAATTTTTTTTTTGGTTTTTAACTAAATACTAGATCATGAATTTTTTTCATATTTTTTCAAATGAAAGTCTTATCCCTTAGCTTTAAATCATGCATCATTTAGAGTGGCAAATCAATGTTAAGTGTAAAGTTTTGATTTTTGAAAGCCCGCGCACGCCTTTTTTTGCTTAGAACAGATGAACATAACATGTAGATAGCGCGTTAAAGAGTATTTTCACAGTCAGTATACAGTCAGATATCGCCACAATTAACAATTCGTAAACACTTTCCGACCCTTCCTGTCAACGCGAAAGTGTGTGGATTAAGCAGAAACAGAGTGAACGTGATTTCTGAAGATTATGATAATGGGGATAGTGAGAAATTGACTCCCGGCCTTTAAAAAAGTTTTTTCTGAAAATTATATTTTTATTTTATGTAACGATCTTTACAAATCACTAAAGATCAACGTTCTACGGCAATGCTGACGATAGTTATGAATTTTCAAAAAAGGTATGATCTCGAGAAAAAGTGTAAAAATGCCCTTTTTAAAGGGGGGGGGGGGGGGGGGGGGGGTAAGTGTTTTTGTACATTATTAAGCATACTTTTAACTGTATCTCGGTCGGAAATTATCTGAAATCAAAAACCATTAAATTTTAGTCAAAGTATTGTCAAATCCTCACCCCAACGTTCTCCGATTATTTTTTTTTAATTTTAATTTTTGGTGGCCATCTAAAGTGTAAACTGCTATTTTCCCCGAAAAATTCCGCTATTTTGGGGTGGTAAACCCCTGAATGTAAAAAAAAAATTTAAACTAAACGTTGGGGGGAGGTATTTTATATGTAGAAAATATGTTCCAAGTTTCAAATGAATCGGTGTAGTAGTTTTTAAATGGCAGTGAACACGGACTTTGAAAAAGTAGTTTTGAGAAAAACGCGTTTAAAGTTTATGAGCTAAAAAAGTGAAGAAAAAAAATTTTTTTTTCAACTTACACAGAATCATCAATTCCAGCTCCATAGAGTAGACTTTCTGCAGCAGCTTCAATGTCTTCAGCCTCTTTTCTCTCAAGTCTTTGTTTTATCCTGGCTTCTTTGCTCTGATGCTCAGCTTGGATTTCGGCCCTGTCAATGCGATTGCTGTCCTCCAATCTTGCGTATTCATGAGCGCTTGGGCCGACGCTGACGTTCATATCCGACAGAAAGGTGAGAAAAGCACCAGCACCTTCGTTGAAAGTGCATGCAGCTACATAGGATGCAAATTCAACAATTTGTTTTCTGCCAGATAATTTTTAAGTGCAATTCTCCAAATTAGCTGGTTCAAACTTTCGTTGGCATTTTGAGTAAAACCTCCAAGACACCTTTCCAGAAGTTCGTCTTTACTCAAATCTTCGTAAATCGGTTTGATCGCTTGTAAGACATCTTCTGGAAGTGGATTGTAATCATGTTTGAAATTTTCCACTCCTGTTGTGGCCTGAGCTTTTTGATTTGGACACCACGAGTTCTCACCGCTCGGGCACACTTATCGTGTTGAGGGTTATCGTCTGTTGACTGCTGGTGGTAGAACGTTGCCCAGATTGCATTTTTCATTTTTTCTAGCGAATTACAATTATGCCTTATTGCTGCTCCGTAGTATCGACTCAAATTATCGATGACTTTTCCGGTGAGTTTTCCTTTGCCGCCGAGTAATTTATTTCTCCGTGTTTTACCAACATTTTTCCCTGTTTTCACAACTGAACCATCACACTGAGCACATTTTACTAAACTTGCGATGGTTGAGAAAACAAGCAAAAAATCGATGACTCTGTTATGTTGTTCAACGTCTTCCGGCACACTCGCACTTGTGTTCAACTTTATTTTCTTCGATGATGAACTTTTTGTAGAAGCCCATCTTTATTTTTTTTATTTTTTTCGATCTGCACAAATAAGTGCTTGCACTTTTTCGGCCATCTCTCGAAACTTTACTTAATCTCGGCATTTTTTTACACCAAATTTCTTGACAAAATTATAAAATCACAAGCGCACGATTGAACGTACAACGACAAACTGATGCTCGTCTCTCGTTTTAAAATATTGTACAGTGTATAGTATACATACAAATATAAAATATGTCTTTACCTACCTGGCTATACTAAATAGAATATTCTCGAAACAATCGAAACTAAATAGAATATTCACGAAACAGGATAATTGACCAGAACAATAGTAGTGAATAAGCTGTATACCTGCTCTACAGCTGCACTAAAGGACAGGGGACTAACTATAGACCATAACTTCAAGAGTTTTGCTCAGAGCGACTTAAAATTTTGAGAATATATTCTTGAAATGTTTAACACTAAGATAAGATAAAACAAAATTCGATTTTTCGAAAGTGAAAACCCTTCCCCCCCCCCCTTACATCCTTTAGCACGATAATTACTTATACCAGTAACAATAATTTGGTGAAGTTTGAACAAAATCGGAGACATCGAATTTTTTCACCTGGTACACTTGAGGAATTTTGCCCCATATTGGTTTTTGCTGTGACGGGGTGATTTCACTTGATTTTGCATTTCCTTTTTTTATCAATAAATTTAATTTCGAATGTTATGTATAAACTTGGAATACAATCTAGTTTTCTTTTCGTAAATATTCAGTTTTTATTTAGATATTTATTAAGTTTCCTGATCTAGCTTGCAACACTGCAAAAGATCACGTGGCGCCCAATTTTTTTCCTTTTTAAACATTGGGTTATACTCCCTTCTCCTGGGCTAGCGGATATATCCCTCGGCGGATGTATCACAAAGCTTGCAAAAAGAGACTACAGCCTGATAAATGCCTGCATGAAATTTAAAAATGGGATATAGCTTTTCCAAGGTAATTTTCATATTTCGAATAAGAGATGATGTTTGAATTTACATTCTTAACTTAAGGACTGCTGACAAATATACAAAAGCTTTGACGTCCAAGGTGAACAAAGAACGTCAAGTCTATAATTTACGGCAATGGGATTCTGTAATTTGGAGTCACAGTTAGAGCGGCTGCAAGGCTCCCTTAGTCTTTTCATCCGGGATTCTCTTAGCCTGCCTACTCATCACACTAACTACTCTTTCATAAATCGAACGCTTCTAGACTTGAGCGGAGGTGTGCGTTTTCTGTGTTAAAAGGGAAACATAGAAAAAGAAGTGAAAGAAATAGTAAGGGAATTATGTAAGATTGCGCAATACAAGTTCTGGATAAAAAAATTACTTTTACTAATCGAGATATTGGCGTAACCGATTCGTAAAAACTATAATAAGTACCAAGTTTCTTTTTATGTGGCCCAAGCCTAGGCGATAACCCTATGAAGGGAATGAGGGAACTTGAATATCTTGTATTTTTTTGCAATGCGAGCTAAAGACGGAGTGAGTTTTGTAAATTTAGTTTTAAAAACTCGCCGGGAGATCGACAGGAATCATGGCGTGGTGATCGTGCCACTCAACGAATTAATGCAAGAATGTCTCCAAATGTTTGGGTAATCCTAGAAATACATTATATCTCAAAGTCGAACTGGAACGAAAACATTAAAGCAAAGCAGAGGCAATCAAAACCAGACAGTACTAAAATTATCACTGCTACACTTCAAAGAGTCGCACTTAATAAATTTAAGTTTATCTTTATAAGGTAGGAGGATAACTGCAAAACGAACGAACCGGCACTAGACGGCTTCAATACGATTATTGCGGATGTTAAAAAGAGAAGACCAAGCACATCCTTTGTACTCGAGATAATATCTGCCAAACGCGAAATAAAGAAGCCACTGATAGAACTATTTTAATCCTTAGACCACCGGTTAACAAAACGGTTTAAGTACCTATATGTAAAAAGGTGAAAAAAACTGTTATTTAATAAATAATTCTACGTCACATTGAGATTTTTTTCAAAAAGTATGAATCAAATACTAACTTTCTTACAAACATTATCATTTATTATAATTAATTCTCACATTTTTACCCGATTACATTCATAAAGATCTATGGATTTTCTAGTTGTAGCCCTGTAATGGAATTTTAAACCCCTTTTTATCAATAATTCTCCGCAATGTAAACATTAGCGAGGACTGAACAATACTTTCAAGCTTAAAAATCAGCCTACGGTCTAATTTTATTCATTTTTATTTACACAAACTATTAAATTAGGCGCATTCTTGCCGTCAAGAATTTATTTTTTAAATAAATACATATTTTTTTACAGAATCGTATACATTACCGGACTCTTAAAAACATCAATAGTGCTAAAAATTTTACATATTCAAAAAATATAAAATTATTCTAAAAAGCTAAATTTTTAAGAGGAATGAATTTGTACCATTTTTTTATTAACATATTTGAGTTTTTGCTGTAATTTCGGATATTAAAATTCTGAACTGTAATTTTATTTAGAATTATTATAAAACTTAGCGTCCGACTCGACTAGCCAAACCTCACTTTCACATACTCCAGTGGTTAGTCGAGTCGAACGCAAATCGACATTCGCAAGAGGGTCTATTGTTAAGAAAATATCTAAAATGTTCTAAAGCGGTACAATGTTATAATATAATTAAGTTTATAGTATAACCGTACGAAGCTCGTCAGATTGGGGGGATCTTGCCTCCTACCTTGTCGTACTCACCCGAATTTTAATTTGTGGGCACTCTTTTAGTCCTCGGGATAGAAAAAAGAGACGCAAACTGGATGCATGAACTAGGAATAACGTAATAAAAAGGAAGAAAGAAGATCAACGACAATGATGCCACCTGATAATGAAGTAGCATCAGCCCAAGGATGTTATTGAACTTATTGGACTTTGTCCCACCCCAACCTTGGACTGAGCCTAGCCCGTAAATTTTGCCTCAGTCCCTATTATCTTGGACAGTTGTCCGGTACTAGGCGAAGAGAGAGAGATTCGGGAGGAATGCGACTACGTCCTACTACATTACTAGTATATATGTTACAAAAAGGAAACGGCTATCCTTTCGAACATTGGTAAATAGTACGTACACGCTCTTGCGGAAATTTAGGGTATGGGGTAGTGGTCGCAAAAGAAAAATTAATATCCGACAAAATGCCAGACAAAACACCTCACTGTAAAAAACACGAAGCTTGAAAATGTATTCAGGTAGAATAAAATAGGGGCGCCAAAATTCAAAGATTGCAGAAAGGACAATGGGCAAAAGTGGTTCAAATGTCCACCACTAACGAGACCTATGTAGCCGGACAGTGCACTAAATACGCAACAACCTTTACTAATACACAAAAAAAAAATGCTGTTAGTAAAAAGTTACGGCCAAAGAAAAATATAACTTTTTTGTAATATATAATTAATTTTTTTCGCTCATTTTCTTTCGTATTTATTTCATCCATAAGCAAGTAGCTTCACAATGTAAGTCGTTGGCAGTGCGGTGCGTACTGTGCATTTTTTTGGATCGCGACTGATTTTTTCTGTGATCCTCTGTTTGTGAACTGGGTTTATTATATGGAACTATCTATTTTCACTATATGGAAAGAAGTAACTGTATTTGTTGTAATTATTCATTGTTACGAAGACGACACTACCAGTTACTTCAAACATTTCTGAATAACCACCCAGTACAGTATATTCAAGGACTTCTGGCACCTCGACAGGTTAGTATATAGTTTTTTTTATATAGCTATGAGTTGGTGTTGACGACTGGAGAGAAAAGTTGATAGTGACCTGCGAGACTAGAGATCGCGGGTTCGAGTCCTGCAAGTTGCTTTATTCTTAGTAGTCCTTTTTGGTATAGTTATGAAGATAGCAAAATCGATTTTTGCAGCGAGACGTTTTAACACGAGATCAAACTGACCAAACCCGTGTACGTTAGAGTCATATTCACACAAAATGTAAAAAAAAATATGTTTTTTCATTTAATCATTACTTTTTACTGACGGTATATTTTTCAAGGCTTTCTGGTAAAAATCATTTAGTATTTAGTAGACTATTCAGATACATACGTCTCGTTAGTGGTGGAAATTTGGACCAAATTGAAAACTTTTACCTTTATAAATTCCGTCTTTTATTAATCTGCAGTTTTTTTTGGCTGCTCATATGCAGCTTATTGTGGTTCATTTAAAATGTCTGCTGTCAATTTCAAAATTGATTTAACCGTCCAGTTGGATATTGAAGATATATCAGCTGCAGTAGAAAAATTCCTTTCTAAATATGATATTATCGCATCAACACAATCCAGCTTCGTATGATGATTTCCGCTGGGTTTCGCACAGATTTTGGAAATGGTACTATAGACGCGCGAATAATTCTCAAAAGAATTCGGCTTTCAGACCCTCTACTAAGAAAAAATTGGGTGGAATAAGTAGGAGAACCTCTCTGTCCTCAGAATCACACACTACAAGTTATTCAATCCCGCAATTGACAGGAACTGAAGTGTTGACAAGTGTCAACCTACCCGAGTTGTCCCGATGGTATTTTCTAATAAGTAACTCAGCCAGACCGGCGTCATCTGTCGGTCGGTGTAAAGATCGTGCATTTTTTAAGCACCAGCATTAACGATTAGCGTTGGTGCACTTACTAAGTTTCTCTCGGGAGTGTTGCGCACCTAACAATGTTGGCTCACGTAACAAAAAATGTGAATTAATGACCTCCGCATCAGAAGTTAGATAAATATTTCTGCTACAACTCAGTAATTTGTTTCCCAGTAGGAAAAGTGAGAACCGATTCCATTTTGCTTCGATGAATTCCTATATGAAAATGTTCACGATGGGCATAGATGAACTTTTCCTTTTCACTTTTTCTTTGTCTTTTTAAATTTTCACTTTCTTTTACTTTTTATTTTCCTCTTTTGTCTTTTAAAATTTTCACTTTCTTTTATTTTTAATTTTCATTTTTTGTAGCGTTCACTTTGTCGTAGTTTTGTTTCACTTATATTTAATTTATTTTCACATTTATGTGTTTGTTTTTGTCGTAGTTTTAATTTTCTTCAAATTTAGCTTATGTTCACTTTTGTTTTTAATTTTGTTCTGATGTTGTCGTAGGTTACTTTCACTTAAAATTTTGTTTAATTGTCACTTTTTGTAGCGTTCACTTTGTCGTAGTTTTATTTCTTTTTGCTGTGTTGTTTCTCTTTGTCCACGCAGGCCTAGCTTAAAACATCCTCTGAGCTTCAAGAATCGTTTTTTGTACTGCACTCTAATTAAAAACTTTTTCTTTACATGACCGCGCGTTTAGAAAGTCAACCCAGAACTACCTGTCTAACCATCGCGTCACTCTTCCTACTTCCCGGCAGACACACTTACACACGCGCACCATCTCGCTGCTGCCATATGATTTGCAGTCATCATCACAAAATCAACTCGGCTTAACCGGTTTCGTCAGATGATTTTATGCCAGATGTTGCAACTTGGTTTGAATTCATTGCAATTTCACTTGTTAGAATTTGCTTTGAATTTTATTTTATTTTTTGTATTTTATCTGCAGCCAGACAGTTTTCGAGTTGAAATTTTGCACTTCTTCATGAGTGACTGTGGGTTCCAACTTTCTGATGCCGATAAGTATACCGTTGGGAGGCGGGGTTAATTTTTTGGTTCTGTTATGCAGCTGTTACATTCTTATCGAAATGTAACTTTAAAGACACTTTTAAGCAATTTTTGTGTATTAGCCAAGGAATTTTTATGCGAATAATTTAATTGATTTAAATTATTTTCAGGCTCTTCCCCTACAAGGATGTTTGTTTCCTGTAGGATAATAACTTGGGGATTATAATGTGCAACTAGCAACTGTAGCTGGGGGAAACTATTATACGAGGGGGCGTTTTTAAGTTCGCGGAATCGGGGGTAAGACGTGGAAATGAAAATACAAGTTTATTTTTCCTTTTCAATATATTCTCCTGCAACCCTAATACATTTTTCAGATCTTTCAATTAGCTTATGTATACCCTCGAAAAAAAATGTTTTTTCTTTGTCTGAAAAATAAGCTGAAACTGCTTCCTTCACTTCTTCATCGCTCGAGAACTTCTTCCCCCGAAGTTCTTTTTTCATTTTTGGAAAGAGATAATAATCACTGGGAGCCAGGTCAGGACTGTAGGGTGGATGAACCAAAATATCGAAGCCCACCTTATGCAGGGAAGCCAACGCAACACGGCTCTTGTGCACAGGCGCGTTGTCGTGCAGAAGGAGGACACCTTTGGTTAATTTCCCCCTTCTTTTTGCCTTGATTGCTTCCTTTAATCGCTCTAAGATTGAAGCGTAGTATTCTCCGGTTATGGAGACACCTTTATCTTTATAATCTATCAACAAGATTCCTTCTGAGTCCCAAAAGATTGTCGCCATGATTTTTCCCGCCGACTGTGACACCTTAAATTTCTTTGGTGGTGGTGTACCTTTTTTGTGCCACTGCATAGAATCTTGTTTGGACTCAGGTTCATAATGATGAACCCAAGTTTCATCCCCAGTAACAATTCGAGTCAATACTCCATCCTGGTCTTCATTACAGAGGTCCAAAAACGCGCGAGAACACTCTACGCGCTGTTGTTTTTGAGGCGGCGTAAGCATTCTCGGCACCCACCTTGCACTGACTTTGGTCATGCCGAGATGATCGTGAAGAATTTTGAATATGGTTGTATCGGATACTCCAACCATTTCTGCGAGCTGTTTCTTCTTTAGTCTAGCATCTTCCAGTATTAATTTTTCCACTTTTTGAATTATTTCCGGAGTGGTCACCTCGATCGGCCGTCCTGGCCGAGGATCATCTTCAAGTGAGGCCCTGCCTTGCTTAAAAAGGGTATGCCACTTATAAACCATGGTTTTACCGGGGCAAGACTCCCCGTAAACGGATGACATCTCTTCTAGTATGGTTTGAACCGATTTACCTTGCTTGGTAAGGAACTTTATGACAGCGCGGTGCTCGATTTTCTCCATTTTTCACAATGTTCTTTCCAACTGAGTTGTTTGATCGACGATAATTCAAACAGTAATGGCCTGATTAAAACAAAACGTTGTATTTATACTAATAATGAGCTACTTAACCAGTTACGACTAAGGAAAGTACCCTCATTTATTAATTAAATACCCATTCCGCGAATATAAAAATGCACCCTCGTATATCCCTCTGACGTTCCATTGAAGAATGGTTATATCCTCCATGGATTTTTGAGTTAGGGTTTATGGTTTTCTATTCATTCAATTTCTTGCATTGCCTCGTCTTCCTCAATCTCAATCGTGTCTGTCCCTGTCCTTAGCCTTATGTTAGGTCCTGCGCAGCTCACGGCATCTACGTCGTGAACTTTGCTGGGCCGGCCAGTTAGGGCTTCCGCGATTACACTCGTTTGATTTCAGTTTGTTTTATTGTTTCTGTGTGTTGTTGTTTTTGTGGTATTAAAATTTATTCTTCGATATTTGTTGATCTTGAGGTGCAAGCTTTGGGCGTAACCTGAGTTCCCTCACTGGTTACCGTTACTGTTTCCTCAGGTCTTACTTCTGTATAAGTTTGCTTTTTTGCGATGTCTTTTCTTGCTCTAAGTTTTTCGTCCCCAGAGGAACAATATTTAACAGTGTGGCCCATGGCTTGACACTCCCTGCACTTCATCGGGTTTCGTATATATTCTTTGACTTCGATTCTCTCAAAGCCAATTTTGATATATTTGGGTGGGTATACTTATCGAAGGTTAATATTATTAACCCCGATGGCGTCTGCTTCCCATCTATAGTTTTGCCCGCCTGGTAGGCTTCGATCACTCCTTTCTCCATTTTCTTGGTGTTTACGAACTTTTCCGCGATTTTTCTGTTGTTACACAATAGCAATAATCTGCCGTCTTTCAAGTGAGTGAATTTTTTATACATGGTCGAAATGGAATCGACACTTTTTGCAACTAGGCATAGGTTGTAACTATCCATAGTTTTGCCTGCTTCTGTACTCTGGATGGTCACATATTTAGTTAGGTCTACTTCTAATCTTTCCGCAACTTTGAACACGGGAAGGTCTCCTTCCAGACTTGTGTATTCCCTTGTAATAATGTGTGCGCATGTTTAGCAACGTGAAGTTGCTGCGAGATGTCCAAGTGGCAGCACGTCCTAGCTCGTCGGTATGGGGTCAGGGTCCTTGGACATCCTATCACACATCGCAAACAGAAGTTCGCGTGCCTGTGGCAAAGACAGGTTGTGGAATCCTTCCTTCAGGTCTGCCACAAAGGAAAGAAAAAAACGAGAACAGATAGAAAGGAAGAACAACAGGTCTGGTGTCACCTGCTGTTATTAGCCGCACTGAACTGTCATGAGAAATTACACAAAAAGAAAGTTTACCCCCTTTCCTGGCAAACATATTTGAGGTTAATTTCTCACTTGCACTAAAAATGAAAAACAACGAATTTTACCCTTTTTGCTGTGGCGGCCGTGTTGGATACAGAGTGCTGATGAAGTACCGGGCAATGGGCTACTGCAGTCCTGGCGACTGTTGCCACCGTTTTTCAGGCAAAGTAAAATTACGCTGGCACTAACTTTTTTTCTGGTGGAGCAATGAATGATTATGGTCCAGATCGACAATGGTGAGGCGATGATTGTGAGATAACTAGGGGAATTGAAATTTGCTTATAAGAAAATTATCCCAGCTCGGATGGCTCGGATAAATTCAGAAAATTTTTGTGATTTGATTTCACTTACCTCTTCTTGTCGTGGTTCCTCTGGCAGCTGTCATGGAATGTGCTCACTCTTCTTCTTAATTAAGTGTTCACCTCCGTGGCAGCTAGCAGGGGTGACAATCATGAGGATAAGGAAAGGGTACATGCGCATCGGTTATGTACGTGTCAAAGGGGTTTTCTACTTTTATCTCACAGATGGCGTGGACTATTACTGAATGATTCACATTACACCCTTTTCTTTTTCTTCGGCGGTCTTTGCGTCCCTGGGTTGTCACCCAGGATCGCAAAGAAATTTTTATGGCCTTCCGGCCCCATCATGTCTGCCTCGCAGGCCCCTTCCTCTAGGTACTTTTCCCCTTCCTAATGTTAATTTGACCCCTTTTAAAGAAATTTCTGTCCCCTAATTTAATATATCTACCCTATCCTAGCTATCCTACTTGTCCTATTATGCTACTTAATCTACCCTTAATTTGTTAGAATATTATTCTTAATTCCTATTTGCTAATTCTATACCCTAATAAATATGTCTACGTTGTATGTTTAGTGCAGCTAAATTATGTTCCTTGTCTTTTTGTAGATTGTTTTAGATTTCTTTAATCTGTCATTTTATTTCACTTCTTAGGTTATGTCAATTTTATTTTCGAATTTGTTAGTTCTTAGTCCAATTACAACTGGATAATGAATAGTTGTTTCTGGATCTTATAGTACAAGTCTTCTTCTTTCAAATGCCGTTGAGTTTGCTCAAATATCTTTTTTTTTCGCTGAGATATCGCGTTTTAAAATTTTCATGTTCACGAGTTTCTCGGTATACGAAAACTTTATGCTAACTTGAATAAGGTGACCATATACTTTTCATATACCGAGAAATTCATGAACATGAAAATTCAAAAATGCGATATCTCGTTGAAAAAAAAGATATTTGAGCAAACTCAACGGCATTTGAAAAAAAAGACTTGTACTATAACATCTAATACACGGTTTTTTTTTATAAAGAAAACATTCGCAGTGCTACATAACCTTAAATATGTCAAAAAACAGTGTTTTAAGCACTTTTAGGTTAGAATATCTCAAAAACCAGACTTGATAAAACAATTCTGAGCCCGGATTAGGTTTCAGCGGGAAAAGTTACTTCGGAAACAACTATTCATTGTCCAGTTGCAAAATCTTGTGGAGTAGTGTTATAAAATCACTGCACCTGGATGTACTTTAAAAATAATAAACACGTCTATCGCCGACGATTTTTTAAGACGAACTGATTGCATGATGGTACTGTAAACTTACTTTTGCATGCATGTTGTAAAGTGATCAGCAAAGGTACAATAGATTTTTATAGCGGTACTTTAGCTGAGGCGTAAGTAATTAAGGGATAATGAATCCTTACTTGTAGTATAAAATAACAGAAAGATAATTTTGTTAACAGTTCATATGACGGGCTGAGAGTAAAAGTGACCTATTTAACATATAAGGTTCGGGCAAAAGTGGCTTAGAAAATGTTCCGCGCAAAATCGAATCGCTTGAGATTCCGGGAAAAAACGAATCGGAGAAAATTTCCGGGCAAAAACGACTTAACTACTTAACTGCATTAACTTTGCATTACTTTTTGTAGTTAAATCGTTTTTGCACGGAATCTCACGCGATTCGTTTTTGCGCGGAACATTTTCTAAGCCACTTTTGCCCAAACCTTATAAATAGGTCACTTTTACTCTCAGCCCGTCATATACAACCCCGACCCAAAATAGTTCGTCCAGTCGAAAATTTCTTTAAAAAAGTGTCATTAAATTAAATTATTATTTTAACCCAATTCTTTTCAGGAAGATTTTTTTTCTAGTACCTTATTCTACGAAAGGTTGATTATTAATTTATCGTTGTTTGAACGCCGAAGCTCTAAGTATATTAGAACAACAGTCGAGGAAATAAAATTTGGACACAAAAATTGACTTTTAATTAAAATTGTGCTTAAAATTATTAAACCCTAAAAAGAAAAAAAGTGACATGTTTTCTTAATTAGTAGTTAATGTAGATGAAGAATATTTAGTTTACGAACTTAAGAAAATTAAAATATTAAAATTATAAGCGACTGAACTTAAAAAATCGAATTTATGAAATTAGCAAAAAACTTTTTTTTTCACCATGATAATTCTTCTTTGCCAAATAATGCATGACGACACAAAACAAAAATTTATTTTCCATGGGGGCCAACTTACTTTTGGAGAGCGCTGTATATTTTATATTTTCTTTAATTATTTCATTTTTTGCTCTTCTTGTCATTGTGCAAAGCCGCTGTAGATCGTTGTTTGTCGCGCTGATTAAGCAAATTTCTTTTGCTTATCGTGTACTGGGCTACCGTGTGAAAGGAATTTCGACGGTAACCCGAGCGCGTTGTTTGTCATGGGTTAGATTTGAGTACATTGCAACTTTGTTGCAATGCGCTCGGTTGTAGGAAATCCAACCCATTAAATATTTATCGTTTTTTTATTTTTAGGTGCTCCTGAGTTGGATTTGAATATGCGATACTTGAAATCCAACTCATGAGACTTTTTACGATTTGTTTTTAAATGTCAGATTGGATTCGTAAGAATTCGGCTTATCTTAAAATAAGCGAATCCAATCTGCAACACCTCGTCATGCGTCTGATGGAGGTTCCACTGCAAATTGTGTGACTGGGACCTGATCAATAAGGCGGTTCTTTCCTCTTAATTGTTGAGGTCTGCAGGGCCTAGGGTGGAAGGAATCGGGGGTCTGGGGTACCCGACGGAGCCTCTATCACTCAGGCGATTGACGGCCAGTACTCTATTCTATGCATCCGTTGGTTCTTAAAAAATGAAGAGAAAAACAAGGTTAATATCTGTATGATACAATCTTATCACAGATGTGGCGATGATACTTGGTTTGGGCCCGAATAACGAGCTTTCGAATAACCCAACTTTCTTGTCGCTTTTCACGTATGTATATACAAAAAATCGCATTAAAACGCGAATGCGATGCTGTACAATCTTTAGCCCAGCACTCCAGTTGTCCGTCTGCACCGTGTGACACTTAATGAATTGTCATCTTCTTCCTCAAGAATTGACACTTTCATTTCGGTGTACAGACTGGTAACTGGACGGGCTAATTTAATTGCTCACCGCTGCCGACTTCTTGGCGGCACTGGATAAACGTCAAATATTTATTTGAAAGTCTTACATTACAATACTAACACGCTTTTACGGTCAAATTTACTTCACTTTATTTTCCTGGGATGGGAATCCTGAAACATAATAAAACCGAAAATTCTTTCGTGATACAGAAGATGAAACTGAAGAGGCTTGTTCCTACTTGTCTGCTCCGGCGGCGGCGAGACGCATACTGAAAAGCATGCACTGTATCGGCTATAACTTGAAATTTTCACCAGACATTTATAATGTAATGTGTGCGCGTGTGAGCAACGCGAAGTTACAGCGGGATGTTCAATTGGTACGCGCTAGCTGGCAGCACGTCCTAGCTCGTCGGTATGGTGTCACCTGTTGCCGCACTGAACTGTCATGTAAAATTCAAAAAGAAAATGTCCCCCCTTGTTTGACGGTTCAGGCTCTAACCCACTCTGTCCCTACACCTGGCTAGGGTACAGGCCCAACCTAAAAAGGGTGCTGAAAAAAAAAATCAATAAAATAAAAATTTACATCAAATCAACAACATTGGTAGAGAGGGGGGAAAAGATGGGGGAAAGCAAGGAAATGAAAAAATGCATCTAAACAAATCAGTTTATGCTAAACTAATGTATCTGAACAATTCCACAAAGATAATTTTTCGTATTATGAAAATTTTCTGTATATTTCTAGCTAATTTGTTTCCCAGTAGGAAAAGTGAGAACCGATTCCATTTTGCTTCGATGAATTCCTATATGAAAATGTTCACGATGGGCATAGATGAACTTTTCCTTTTCACTTTTTCTTTGTCTTTTTAAATTTTCACTTTCTTTTACTTTTTATTTTCCTCTTTTGTCTTTTAAAATTTTCACTTTCTTTTATTTTTAATTTTCATTTTTTGTAGCGTTCACTTTGTCGTAGTTTTGTTTCACTTATATTTAATTTATTTTCACATTTATGTGTTTGTTTTTGTCGTAGTTTTAATTTTCTTCAAATTTAGCTTATGTTCACTTTTGTTTTTAATTTTGTTCTGATGTTGTCGTAGGTTACTTTCACTTAAAATTTTGTTTAATTGTCACTTTTTGTAGCGTTCACTTTGTCGTAGTTTTATTTCTTTTTGCTGTGTTGTTTCTCTTTGTCCACGCAGGCCTAGCTTAAAACATCCTCTGAGCTTCAAGAATCGTTTTTTGTACTGCACTCTAATTAAAAACTTTTTCTTTACATGACCGCGCGTTTAGAAAGTCAACCCAGAACTACCTGTCTAACCATCGCGTCACTCTTCCTACTTCCCGGCAGACACACTTACACACGCGCACCATCTCGCTGCTGCCATATGATTTGCAGTCATCATCACAAAATCAACTCGGCTTAACCGGTTTCGTCAGATGATTTTATGCCAGATGTTGCAACTTGGTTTGAATTCATTGCAATTTCACTTGTTAGAATTTGCTTTGAATTTTATTTTATTTTTTGTATTTTATCTGCAGCCAGACAGTTTTCGAGTTGAAATTTTGCACTTCTTCATGAGTGACTGTGGGTTCCAACTTTCTGATGCCGATAAGTATACCGTTGGGAGGCGGGGTTAATTTTTTGGTTCTGTTATGCAGCTGTTACATTCTTATCGAAATGTAACTTTAAAGACACTTTTAAGCAATTTTTGTGTATTAGCCAAGGAATTTTTATGCGAATAATTTAATTGATTTAAATTATTTTCAGGCTCTTCCCCTACAAGGATGTTTGTTTCCTGTAGGATAATAACTTGGGGATTATAATGTGCAACTAGCAACTGTAGCTGGGGGAAACTATTATACGAGGGGGCGTTTTTAAGTTCGCGGAATCGGGGGTAAGACGTGGAAATGAAAATACAAGTTTATTTTTCCTTTTCAATATATTCTCCTGCAACCCTAATACATTTTTCAGATCTTTCAATTAGCTTATGTATACCCTCGAAAAAAAATGTTTTTTCTTTGTCTGAAAAATAAGCTGAAACTGCTTCCTTCACTTCTTCATCGCTCGAGAACTTCTTCCCCCGAAGTTCTTTTTTCATTTTTGGAAAGAGATAATAATCACTGGGAGCCAGGTCAGGACTGTAGGGTGGATGAACCAAAATATCGAAGCCCACCTTATGCAGGGAAGCCAACGCAACACGGCTCTTGTGCACAGGCGCGTTGTCGTGCAGAAGGAGGACACCTTTGGTTAATTTCCCCCTTCTTTTTGCCTTGATTGCTTCCTTTAATCGCTCTAAGATTGAAGCGTAGTATTCTCCGGTTATGGAGACACCTTTATCTTTATAATCTATCAACAAGATTCCTTCTGAGTCCCAAAAGATTGTCGCCATGATTTTTCCCGCCGACTGTGACACCTTAAATTTCTTTGGTGGTGGTGTACCTTTTTTGTGCCACTGCATAGAATCTTGTTTGGACTCAGGTTCATAATGATGAACCCAAGTTTCATCCCCAGTAACAATTCGAGTCAATACTCCATCCTGGTCTTCATTACAGAGGTCCAAAAACGCGCGAGAACACTCTACGCGCTGTTGTTTTTGAGGCGGCGTAAGCATTCTCGGCACCCACCTTGCACTGACTTTGGTCATGCCGAGATGATCGTGAAGAATTTTGAATATGGTTGTATCGGATACTCCAACCATTTCTGCGAGCTGTTTCTTCTTTAGTCTAGCATCTTCCAGTATTAATTTTTCCACTTTTTGAATTATTTCCGGAGTGGTCACCTCGATCGGCCGTCCTGGCCGAGGATCATCTTCAAGTGAGGCCCTGCCTTGCTTAAAAAGGGTATGCCACTTATAAACCATGGTTTTACCGGGGCAAGACTCCCCGTAAACGGATGACATCTCTTCTAGTATGGTTTGAACCGATTTACCTTGCTTGGTAAGGAACTTTATGACAGCGCGGTGCTCGATTTTCTCCATTTTTCACAATGTTCTTTCCAACTGAGTTGTTTGATCGACGATAATTCAAACAGTAATGGCCTGATTAAAACAAAACGTTGTATTTATACTAATAATGAGCTACTTAACCAGTTACGACTAAGGAAAGTACCCTCATTTATTAATTAAATACCCATTCCGCGAATATAAAAATGCACCCTCGTATATCCCTCTGACGTTCCATTGAAGAATGGTTATATCCTCCATGGATTTTTGAGTTAGGGTTTATGGTTTTCTATTCATTCAATTTCTTGCATTGCCTCGTCTTCCTCAATCTCAATCGTGTCTGTCCCTGTCCTTAGCCTTATGTTAGGTCCTGCGCAGCTCACGGCATCTACGTCGTGAACTTTGCTGGGCCGGCCAGTTAGGGCTTCCGCGATTACACTCGTTTGATTTCAGTTTGTTTTATTGTTTCTGTGTGTTGTTGTTTTTGTGGTATTAAAATTTATTCTTCGATATTTGTTGATCTTGAGGTGCAAGCTTTGGGCGTAACCTGAGTTCCCTCACTGGTTACCGTTACTGTTTCCTCAGGTCTTACTTCTGTATAAGTTTGCTTTTTTGCGATGTCTTTTCTTGCTCTAAGTTTTTCGTCCCCAGAGGAACAATATTTAACAGTGTGGCCCATGGCTTGACACTCCCTGCACTTCATCGGGTTTCGTATATATTCTTTGACTTCGATTCTCTCAAAGCCAATTTTGATATATTTGGGTGGGTATACTTATCGAAGGTTAATATTATTAACCCCGATGGCGTCTGCTTCCCATCTATAGTTTTGCCCGCCTGGTAGGCTTCGATCACTCCTTTCTCCATTTTCTTGGTGTTTACGAACTTTTCCGCGATTTTTCTGTTGTTACACAATAGCAATAATCTGCCGTCTTTCAAGTGAGTGAATTTTTTATACATGGTCGAAATGGAATCGACACTTTTTGCAACTAGGCATAGGTTGTAACTATCCATAGTTTTGCCTGCTTCTGTACTCTGGATGGTCACATATTTAGTTAGGTCTACTTCTAATCTTTCCGCAACTTTGAACACGGGAAGGTCTCCTTCCAGACTTGTGTATTCCCTTGTAATAATGTGTGCGCATGTTTAGCAACGTGAAGTTGCTGCGAGATGTCCAAGTGGCAGCACGTCCTAGCTCGTCGGTATGGGGTCAGGGTCCTTGGACATCCTATCACACATCGCAAACAGAAGTTCGCGTGCCTGTGGCAAAGACAGGTTGTGGAATCCTTCCTTCAGGTCTGCCACAAAGGAAAGAAAAAAACGAGAACAGATAGAAAGGAAGAACAACAGGTCTGGTGTCACCTGCTGTTATTAGCCGCACTGAACTGTCATGAGAAATTACACAAAAAGAAAGTTTACCCCCTTTCCTGGCAAACATATTTGAGGTTAATTTCTCACTTGCACTAAAAATGAAAAACAACGAATTTTACCCTTTTTGCTGTGGCGGCCGTGTTGGATACAGAGTGCTGATGAAGTACCGGGCAATGGGCTACTGCAGTCCTGGCGACTGTTGCCACCGTTTTTCAGGCAAAGTAAAATTACGCTGGCACTAACTTTTTTTCTGGTGGAGCAATGAATGATTATGGTCCAGATCGACAATGGTGAGGCGATGATTGTGAGATAACTAGGGGAATTGAAATTTGCTTATAAGAAAATTATCCCAGCTCGGATGGCTCGGATAAATTCAGAAAATTTTTGTGATTTGATTTCACTTACCTCTTCTTGTCGTGGTTCCTCTGGCAGCTGTCACGGAATGTGCTCACTCTTCTTCTTAATTAAGTGTTCACCTCCGTGGCAGCTAGCAGGGGTGACAATCATGAGGATAAGGAAAGGGTACATGCGCATCGGTTATGTACGTGTCAAAGGGGTTTTCTACTTTTATCTCACAGATGGCGTGGACTATTACTGAATGATTCACATTACACCCTTTTCTTTTTCTTCGGCGGTCTTTGCGTCCCTGGGTTGTCACCCAGGATCGCAAAGAAATTTTTATGGCCTTCCGGCCCCATCATGTCTGCCTCGCAGGCCCCTTCCTCTAGGTACTTTTCCCCTTCCTAATGTTAATTTGACCCCTTTTAAAGAAATTTCTGTCCCCTAATTTAATATATCTACCCTATCCTAGCTATCCTACTTGTCCTATTATGCTACTTAATCTACCCTTAATTTGTTAGAATATTATTCTTAATTCCTATTTGCTAATTCTATACCCTAATAAATATGTCTACGTTGTATGTTTAGTGCAGCTAAATTATGTTCCTTGTCTTTTTGTAGATTGTTTTAGATTTCTTTAATCTGTCATTTTATTTCACTTCTTAGGTTATGTCAATTTTATTTTCGAATTTGTTAGTTCTTAGTCCAATTACAACTGGATAATGAATAGTTGTTTCTGGATCTTATAGTACAAGTCTTCTTCTTTCAAATGCCGTTGAGTTTGCTCAAATATCTTTTTTTTTCGCTGAGATATCGCGTTTTAAAATTTTCATGTTCACGAGTTTCTCGGTATACGAAAACTTTATGCTAACTTGAATAAGGTGACCATATACTTTTCATATACCGAGAAATTCATGAACATGAAAATTCAAAAATGCGATATCTCGTTGAAAAAAAAGATATTTGAGCAAACTCAACGGCATTTGAAAAAAAAGACTTGTACTATAACATCTAATACACGGTTTTTTTTTATAAAGAAAACATTCGCAGTGCTACATAACCTTAAATATGTCAAAAAACAGTGTTTTAAGCACTTTTAGGTTAGAATATCTCAAAAACCAGACTTGATAAAACAATTCTGAGCCCGGATTAGGTTTCAGCGGGAAAAGTTACTTCGGAAACAACTATTCATTGTCCAGTTGCAAAATCTTGTGGAGTAGTGTTATAAAATCACTGCACCTGGATGTACTTTAAAAATAATAAACACGTCTATCGCCGACGATTTTTTAAGACGAACTGATTGCATGATGGTACTGTAAACTTACTTTTGCATGCATGTTGTAAAGTGATCAGCAAAGGTACAATAGATTTTTATAGCGGTACTTTAGCTGAGGCGTAAGTAATTAAGGGATAATGAATCCTTACTTGTAGTATAAAATAACAGAAAGATAATTTTGTTAACAGTTCATATGACGGGCTGAGAGTAAAAGTGACCTATTTAACATATAAGGTTCGGGCAAAAGTGGCTTAGAAAATGTTCCGCGCAAAATCGAATCGCTTGAGATTCCGGGAAAAAACGAATCGGAGAAAATTTCCGGGCAAAAACGACTTAACTACTTAACTGCATTAACTTTGCATTACTTTTTGTAGTTAAATCGTTTTTGCACGGAATCTCACGCGATTCGTTTTTGCGCGGAACATTTTCTAAGCCACTTTTGCCCAAACCTTATAAATAGGTCACTTTTACTCTCAGCCCGTCATATACAACCCCGACCCAAAATAGTTCGTCCAGTCGAAAATTTCTTTAAAAAAGTGTCATTAAATTAAATTATTATTTTAACCCAATTCTTTTCAGGAAGATTTTTTTTCTAGTACCTTATTCTACGAAAGGTTGATTATTAATTTATCGTTGTTTGAACGCCGAAGCTCTAAGTATATTAGAACAACAGTCGAGGAAATAAAATTTGGACACAAAAATTGACTTTTAATTAAAATTGTGCTTAAAATTATTAAACCCTAAAAAGAAAAAAAGTGACATGTTTTCTTAATTAGTAGTTAATGTAGATGAAGAATATTTAGTTTACGAACTTAAGAAAATTAAAATATTAAAATTATAAGCGACTGAACTTAAAAAATCGAATTTATGAAATTAGCAAAAAACTTTTTTTTTCACCATGATAATTCTTCTTTGCCAAATAATGCATGACGACACAAAACAAAAATTTATTTTCCATGGGGGCCAACTTACTTTTGGAGAGCGCTGTATATTTTATATTTTCTTTAATTATTTCATTTTTTGCTCTTCTTGCCTTAAATTATACATGAGTTTATATGTTGCATTATACATATGTATATAGCAGGCGTATTATTGCCAAACATAAAGTACGCACTTTTTATATTGCTTGTTCCACACAGAGTAATTACATATTGTTAAAGCGAAAATACGATTTCCAGGCAATTAAAATTGTATTCCAGAAAGCATCTAAAGTGTTCTAAATTTCGTAGAAAAAATATTTATTAATTTTCATTTCATAGCTATAAGATTGTTAGATTAAAAACAAATAGTAATTCTCAGTATAAAGCAGAATCTGACGAATAAACAAGAGCTGAGATATTCTAAAAAGGAAAAATATTTTACGCTAAATTAAATACAAATTAATTTAAAACTGACAAAAGAAAAAATCTAAAAAAAATAACGTAGGTGAAAATGTAGATAAAAGTTACATAATACTGCACCGCGACAATGAGACTGACTAAGGTTATTTTTCGGTAAAAAATGTAAACGAAAAATAATTGCTGAATGAATAATATAATATAAAAAGTTTTACTATTACTATATTATCGATATTTCGAGACGTAGATCTTAAATAAACAAAACGATATTTCAATTGATAATAATTAAGCGAATGGTACATGTGCACTTGTAAATATTCGTATTGTATCCTTGGAGAAATTGGATTTTTGTTTTAAATTTTGTTTTTAGTATTATGCTCTCTTCTTGTTTTTTTTAATATTTTTGTAAAAATTGAATAGAAATTAGCAAATATTGCTGAAAATACTATATTTATTATGGATGTTTTGGAAGAGTTTTGGAAAATTCGTGTATTCAGTTAAAATATTTCAAAGTTTAAATAAATTCAAATTTCAAAATATGCTGAGTGTTTTATTATTATTCTGCTTTTGTTGAATATTTGTTACAGGTGCTCATCTTGATTTATTAATACCATAATACCCAACGTAGATCACTACATAGACTTTAAAAGGGCCGACTTCTATGATCTTTCAAACAGGATCCTCTCAATCGATTTCCCATCGGTTTTTTATGGCAGCGATATCGACGAATGTGTTTTTGTGTTTTATGATAGGATTTATGATCTTTTTAATTCGTGTGTACCACTCAAACGGTCGATATCATCCTGTCATGCTTCCCCATGGTATACTAGAGAACTACGGAGCCTTAAGAATAAAAAAAATGGACTATGGAAAACTTACTTACGCTGTAGAAACACGTCAGCTTATTGTGATTTCGTTGATTGCTATGACAGATTTTTAGCGTTATCCTATTTATCTTTTTATAATTTACGATTCCTGGTTAGAAGAGTACTGTGATAGGTGGAATTTAACTGTAAATCTAGATAAATCGAAAATTATGGTTTTTTAGAAAAGGTGGAAGGTTAGCAGCTTGTGGAAAGTGGTACTTTAAACAGGAGAAGCAATTGAAGTGATAAATAGCTACAAATATTTAGGAATTATTCTAGTACCTAGCATTCCGCATTTCCGGAGTTGGATCAATCCGTTGAGCCGAACGACCACCATTCCATGGGTCCCGGTTTCGAGACCAGGTCTCCCACGACAAGACTTTCACGTTTCCTTACTTACCTTACCCTAATTCCCTGCCGGCCAAAACCATGCTAACGCATCAAAGGGTTGTCCCCTAGGATTTGGCCACATCGTATACAAAAAAAACCATTTGTCTTTTGATAGGAAGAGGAGGTTAGCCGAAAAAAAATTTGCAAAAAGATAAGAAATGAGTAGGTCAGGCATCTCAATACCTCTGTGCGCGATATGGCAAAGAGGTATTGACTTCGAAATCGACCGTCCAACGAGTAAAGAAATTTTACAACTTTCCTACAAAATTCAAAAAATACTGAAACCTTCTGAGCAAAAGGAAAAAGTTGCCAAAAGAAGACTTTACCTGGGATCAGCAGACTGCAAATGTCAGTAAGTTTCCCAAGCAGTATATGGCTTGGCAAGCGATATGTGGACGCGGATTGAGAAGTAAAGAATTGTTATTTTACACAATTTAATGAAGAATATGAAAATGGTAGTTCGTTGTAGTTCATGCTAGTTTGTTGGTACAAGTAATCAAGCGAATTTACCAATATATAATAAAACTTATTTAAAAAAAGATTTCAATGTTTGTGTTAACAGATAATAATAAAAGGGTCAATTTGTTCCTGTAAAATCCTTAGCTCGACGATTTCTTTGCCTCCAATCCGATGTTTTTTTTGCAAAGGAATGCGATACTAACCCGAGATATAACAGAAGGTACTTGGATGATTGAATTGTACTTTATATATGTGTATAACAAAAATAAATCAAAAACTGTCACGCTCCGACGATTTTGTAAACGTTCTTTCTATGTGTATTTGTGTGTTGTACCAGAAGTAGTGATTCTGCCGATTGTTTTATTACTTTCAGCAGCTTACCAAGGATTTCTTACCGAGGATCTTACGATGTTCACTCTCTTTCTACGCAATGCGATAATCTTAGCGTTCAATGGCGATGAAATTCCCTCGAAGCTCTTTTTCATTCTGGACCACTTTAAGAAATTAGGAGGAATTCCCATAACTCTATAACTTAACAAATAAGAAGAACCTATTTCGTATGCTACCTAGGCGCTGTTTGTTCTCTTTTGTTTTCTGTACTTTGCTTACGATTCATCCACTTGAAGATTCAAAAATAGGTATATATAGGATAGGTAGATTTCGGAGCTATAGTAAAGTAATAGAATATAATTTATAATAATTTCTTCTCTTCATTAATTTTAGTAAAGTAATTGAGTAAAGTAAATCAAAGCAATTTAAAGAGATGAATTTTAAATGACGTAAATTTATTGTACTCACCAATTCACCTAGCCACTTTAAATTTAGGAATAAATTGCACCGTTTTCATCCATCCTTAAACCGTTTCTCCATGATAGTACACATTTTTACGCAAAAGTAAATAATTGAATCTAAACTCCAAATCTTCTCAATTCTAAGATCAACGATCAAAAAAAAGTGTAAAGGTTACAGCGGACGCTATTGAAAGAATCGAAACATCACGTTAAGTCAAAAAAAAAAAAAAACTACAATATATACGGAGGAATTTATTAAAAGTCGTACATAGTGAAAGTCTAAAAACATAAACATTTCAAATTACTGAAAGTAAAGGAAATATAAATCAACATTTTATAAATCCGACAGTATTCTTTAAAAGCCAGTGTCAGAATGAAATATTCACCTTAGCGTATCGAACAATTGTAATGCTAAAATATCATCAATATTATTGTCGAACGCACTCAACGCCTACGGGAAGCGGAAAGCTGGGCCTGATCCCCGCAAGAAACCAGCAAAATATTATTTTAAATTTTGAACCAACTGAAAAGTGAAGAAAAGTTATAGTGTAACTAAAAAAACAAACAAAAACGCCAAATTAAGGAAAGAAGCGAGGGATTTGGACGGCACTTGTAAGGTTAGAGGATTCAAATAAAAAAAAGGGCAACAATTAATCGAAGAATAGCGGCAAGAAGACGGAAACATAAAATATAGAAAAGATAAGTACACATTTTTTTTTTTGAGTCTAAAATCTATTATAAAAAGGTATATGGGGCAAAATTCCTCAAGTGTACCAGGTGAAAAAATTCGATGTCTCCGATTTTGTTCAAACTACACCAAATTATTGTTACTGGTATAGGTAATTATCGTGCTAAAGGATTTAAAAAAAAATGTGTGCGAAAGTTACAGGGTGGTAAACTTTGCATTTTTGCACTTTTTTTCGTGATCATACCTTTTTTGAAAATTCATAACTATCGTCACCATTGCCCTCTAGAACGTTGATCTTTAGTGATTTGTAAAGGTCGTTACATTACCTTTCGAATAAAAATATAATTTTCCGAAAAAAAAATTTCACTTTGAAATTTTTTTTTTGGTTTTTAACTAAATACTAGATCATGAATTTTTTTCATATTTTTTCAAATGAAAGTCTTATCCCTTAGCTTTAAATCATGCATCATTTAGAGTGGCAAATCAATGTTAAGTGTAAAGTTTTGATTTTTGAAAGCCCGCGCACGCCTTTTTTTGCTTAGAACAGATGAACATAACATGTAGATAGCGCGTTAAAGAGTATTTTCACAGTCAGTATACAGTCAGATATCGCCACAATTAACAATTCGTAAACACTTTCCGACCCTTCCTGTCAACGCGAAAGTGTGTGGATTAAGCAGAAACAGAGTGAACGTGATTTCTGAAGATTATGATAATGGGGATAGTGAGAAATTGACTCCCGGCCTTTAAAAAAGTTTTTTCTGAAAATTATATTTTTATTTTATGTAACGATCTTTACAAATCACTAAAGATCAACGTTCTACGGCAATGCTGACGATAGTTATGAATTTTCAAAAAAGGTATGATCTCGAGAAAAAGTGTAAAAATGCCCTTTTTAAAGGGGGGGGGGGGGGGGGGGGGGGTAAGTGTTTTTGTACATTATTAAGCATACTTTTAACTGTATCTCGGTCGGAAATTATCTGAAATCAAAAACCATTAAATTTTAGTCAAAGTATTGTCAAATCCTCACCCCAACGTTCTCCGATTATTTTTTTTTAATTTTAATTTTTGGTGGCCATCTAAAGTGTAAACTGCTATTTTCCCCGAAAAATTCCGCTATTTTGGGGTGGTAAACCCCTGAATGTAAAAAAAAAATTTAAACTAAACGTTGGGGGGAGGTATTTTATATGTAGAAAATATGTTCCAAGTTTCAAATGAATCGGTGTAGTAGTTTTTAAATGGCAGTGAACACGGACTTTGAAAAAGTAGTTTTGAGAAAAACGCGTTTAAAGTTTATGAGCTAAAAAAGTGAAGAAAAAAAATTTTTTTTTCAACTTACACAGAATCATCAATTCCAGCTCCATAGAGTAGACTTTCTGCAGCAGCTTCAATGTCTTCAGCCTCTTTTCTCTCAAGTCTTTGTTTTATCCTGGCTTCTTTGCTCTGATGCTCAGCTTGGATTTCGGCCCTGTCAATGCGATTGCTGTCCTCCAATCTTGCGTATTCATGAGCGCTTGGGCCGACGCTGACGTTCATATCCGACAGAAAGGTGAGAAAAGCACCAGCACCTTCGTTGAAAGTGCATGCAGCTACATAGGATGCAAATTCAACAATTTGTTTTCTGCCAGATAATTTTTAAGTGCAATTCTCCAAATTAGCTGGTTCAAACTTTCGTTGGCATTTTGAGTAAAACCTCCAAGACACCTTTCCAGAAGTTCGTCTTTACTCAAATCTTCGTAAATCGGTTTGATCGCTTGTAAGACATCTTCTGGAAGTGGATTGTAATCATGTTTGAAATTTTCCACTCCTGTTGTGGCCTGAGCTTTTTGATTTGGACACCACGAGTTCTCACCGCTCGGGCACACTTATCGTGTTGAGGGTTATCGTCTGTTGACTGCTGGTGGTAGAACGTTGCCCAGATTGCATTTTTCATTTTTTCTAGCGAATTACAATTATGCCTTATTGCTGCTCCGTAGTATCGACTCAAATTATCGATGACTTTTCCGGTGAGTTTTCCTTTGCCGCCGAGTAATTTATTTCTCCGTGTTTTACCAACATTTTTCCCTGTTTTCACAACTGAACCATCACACTGAGCACATTTTACTAAACTTGCGATGGTTGAGAAAACAAGCAAAAAATCGATGACTCTGTTATGTTGTTCAACGTCTTCCGGCACACTCGCACTTGTGTTCAACTTTATTTTCTTCGATGATGAACTTTTTGTAGAAGCCCATCTTTATTTTTTTTATTTTTTTCGATCTGCACAAATAAGTGCTTGCACTTTTTCGGCCATCTCTCGAAACTTTACTTAATCTCGGCATTTTTTTACACCAAATTTCTTGACAAAATTATAAAATCACAAGCGCACGATTGAACGTACAACGACAAACTGATGCTCGTCTCTCGTTTTAAAATATTGTACAGTGTATAGTATACATACAAATATAAAATATGTCTTTACCTACCTGGCTATACTAAATAGAATATTCTCGAAACAATCGAAACTAAATAGAATATTCACGAAACAGGATAATTGACCAGAACAATAGTAGTGAATAAGCTGTATACCTGCTCTACAGCTGCACTAAAGGACAGGGGACTAACTATAGACCATAACTTCAAGAGTTTTGCTCAGAGCGACTTAAAATTTTGAGAATATATTCTTGAAATGTTTAACACTAAGATAAGATAAAACAAAATTCGATTTTTCGAAAGTGAAAACCCTTCCCCCCCCCCCTTACATCCTTTAGCACGATAATTACTTATACCAGTAACAATAATTTGGTGAAGTTTGAACAAAATCGGAGACATCGAATTTTTTCACCTGGTACACTTGAGGAATTTTGCCCCATATTGGTTTTTGCTGTGACGGGGTGATTTCACTTGATTTTGCATTTCCTTTTTTTATCAATAAATTTAATTTCGAATGTTATGTATAAACTTGGAATACAATCTAGTTTTCTTTTCGTAAATATTCAGTTTTTATTTAGATATTTATTAAGTTTCCTGATCTAGCTTGCAACACTGCAAAAGATCACGTGGCGCCCAATTTTTTTCCTTTTTAAACATTGGGTTATACTCCCTTCTCCTGGGCTAGCGGATATATCCCTCGGCGGATGTATCACAAAGCTTGCAAAAAGAGACTACAGCCTGATAAATGCCTGCATGAAATTTAAAAATGGGATATAGCTTTTCCAAGGTAATTTTCATATTTCGAATAAGAGATGATGTTTGAATTTACATTCTTAACTTAAGGACTGCTGACAAATATACAAAAGCTTTGACGTCCAAGGTGAACAAAGAACGTCAAGTCTATAATTTACGGCAATGGGATTCTGTAATTTGGAGTCACAGTTAGAGCGGCTGCAAGGCTCCCTTAGTCTTTTCATCCGGGATTCTCTTAGCCTGCCTACTCATCACACTAACTACTCTTTCATAAATCGAACGCTTCTAGACTTGAGCGGAGGTGTGCGTTTTCTGTGTTAAAAGGGAAACATAGAAAAAGAAGTGAAAGAAATAGTAAGGGAATTATGTAAGATTGCGCAATACAAGTTCTGGATAAAAAAATTACTTTTACTAATCGAGATATTGGCGTAACCGATTCGTAAAAACTATAATAAGTACCAAGTTTCTTTTTATGTGGCCCAAGCCTAGGCGATAACCCTATGAAGGGAATGAGGGAACTTGAATATCTTGTATTTTTTTGCAATGCGAGCTAAAGACGGAGTGAGTTTTGTAAATTTAGTTTTAAAAACTCGCCGGGAGATCGACAGGAATCATGGCGTGGTGATCGTGCCACTCAACGAATTAATGCAAGAATGTCTCCAAATGTTTGGGTAATCCTAGAAATACATTATATCTCAAAGTCGAACTGGAACGAAAACATTAAAGCAAAGCAGAGGCAATCAAAACCAGACAGTACTAAAATTATCACTGCTACACTTCAAAGAGTCGCACTTAATAAATTTAAGTTTATCTTTATAAGGTAGGAGGATAACTGCAAAACGAACGAACCGGCACTAGACGGCTTCAATACGATTATTGCGGATGTTAAAAAGAGAAGACCAAGCACATCCTTTGTACTCGAGATAATATCTGCCAAACGCGAAATAAAGAAGCCACTGATAGAACTATTTTAATCCTTAGACCACCGGTTAACAAAACGGTTTAAGTACCTATATGTAAAAAGGTGAAAAAAACTGTTATTTAATAAATAATTCTACGTCACATTGAGATTTTTTTCAAAAAGTATGAATCAAATACTAACTTTCTTACAAACATTATCATTTATTATAATTAATTCTCACATTTTTACCCGATTACATTCATAAAGATCTATGGATTTTCTAGTTGTAGCCCTGTAATGGAATTTTAAACCCCTTTTTATCAATAATTCTCCGCAATGTAAACATTAGCGAGGACTGAACAATACTTTCAAGCTTAAAAATCAGCCTACGGTCTAATTTTATTCATTTTTATTTACACAAACTATTAAATTAGGCGCATTCTTGCCGTCAAGAATTTATTTTTTAAATAAATACATATTTTTTTACAGAATCGTATACATTACCGGACTCTTAAAAACATCAATAGTGCTAAAAATTTTACATATTCAAAAAATATAAAATTATTCTAAAAAGCTAAATTTTTAAGAGGAATGAATTTGTACCATTTTTTTATTAACATATTTGAGTTTTTGCTGTAATTTCGGATATTAAAATTCTGAACTGTAATTTTATTTAGAATTATTATAAAACTTAGCGTCCGACTCGACTAGCCAAACCTCACTTTCACATACTCCAGTGGTTAGTCGAGTCGAACGCAAATCGACATTCGCAAGAGGGTCTATTGTTAAGAAAATATCTAAAATGTTCTAAAGCGGTACAATGTTATAATATAATTAAGTTTATAGTATAACCGTACGAAGCTCGTCAGATTGGGGGGATCTTGCCTCCTACCTTGTCGTACTCACCCGAATTTTAATTTGTGGGCACTCTTTTAGTCCTCGGGATAGAAAAAAGAGACGCAAACTGGATGCATGAACTAGGAATAACGTAATAAAAAGGAAGAAAGAAGATCAACGACAATGATGCCACCTGATAATGAAGTAGCATCAGCCCAAGGATGTTATTGAACTTATTGGACTTTGTCCCACCCCAACCTTGGACTGAGCCTAGCCCGTAAATTTTGCCTCAGTCCCTATTATCTTGGACAGTTGTCCGGTACTAGGCGAAGAGAGAGAGATTCGGGAGGAATGCGACTACGTCCTACTACATTACTAGTATATATGTTACAAAAAGGAAACGGCTATCCTTTCGAACATTGGTAAATAGTACGTACACGCTCTTGCGGAAATTTAGGGTATGGGGTAGTGGTCGCAAAAGAAAAATTAATATCCGACAAAATGCCAGACAAAACACCTCACTGTAAAAAACACGAAGCTTGAAAATGTATTCAGGTAGAATAAAATAGGGGCGCCAAAATTCAAAGATTGCAGAAAGGACAATGGGCAAAAGTGGTTCAAATGTCCACCACTAACGAGACCTATGTAGCCGGACAGTGCACTAAATACGCAACAACCTTTACTAATACACAAAAAAAAAATGCTGTTAGTAAAAAGTTACGGCCAAAGAAAAATATAACTTTTTTGTAATATATAATTAATTTTTTTCGCTCATTTTCTTTCGTATTTATTTCATCCATAAGCAAGTAGCTTCACAATGTAAGTCGTTGGCAGTGCGGTGCGTACTGTGCATTTTTTTGGATCGCGACTGATTTTTTCTGTGATCCTCTGTTTGTGAACTGGGTTTATTATATGGAACTATCTATTTTCACTATATGGAAAGAAGTAACTGTATTTGTTGTAATTATTCATTGTTACGAAGACGACACTACCAGTTACTTCAAACATTTCTGAATAACCACCCAGTACAGTATATTCAAGGACTTCTGGCACCTCGACAGGTTAGTATATAGTTTTTTTTATATAGCTATGAGTTGGTGTTGACGACTGGAGAGAAAAGTTGATAGTGACCTGCGAGACTAGAGATCGCGGGTTCGAGTCCTGCAAGTTGCTTTATTCTTAGTAGTCCTTTTTGGTATAGTTATGAAGATAGCAAAATCGATTTTTGCAGCGAGACGTTTTAACACGAGATCAAACTGACCAAACCCGTGTACGTTAGAGTCATATTCACACAAAATGTAAAAAAAAATATGTTTTTTCATTTAATCATTACTTTTTACTGACGGTATATTTTTCAAGGCTTTCTGGTAAAAATCATTTAGTATTTAGTAGACTATTCAGATACATACGTCTCGTTAGTGGTGGAAATTTGGACCAAATTGAAAACTTTTACCTTTATAAATTCCGTCTTTTATTAATCTGCAGTTTTTTTTGGCTGCTCATATGCAGCTTATTGTGGTTCATTTAAAATGTCTGCTGTCAATTTCAAAATTGATTTAACCGTCCAGTTGGATATTGAAGATATATCAGCTGCAGTAGAAAAATTCCTTTCTAAATATGATATTATCGCATCAACACAATCCAGCTTCGTATGATGATTTCCGCTGGGTTTCGCACAGATTTTGGAAATGGTACTATAGACGCGCGAATAATTCTCAAAAGAATTCGGCTTTCAGACCCTCTACTAAGAAAAAATTGGGTGGAATAAGTAGGAGAACCTCTCTGTCCTCAGAATCACACACTACAAGTTATTCAATCCCGCAATTGACAGGAACTGAAGTGTTGACAAGTGTCAACCTACCCGAGTTGTCCCGATGGTATTTTCTAATAAGTAACTCAGCCAGACCGGCGTCATCTGTCGGTCGGTGTAAAGATCGTGCATTTTTTAAGCACCAGCATTAACGATTAGCGTTGGTGCACTTACTAAGTTTCTCTCGGGAGTGTTGCGCACCTAACAATGTTGGCTCACGTAACAAAAAATGTGAATTAATGACCTCCGCATCAGAAGTTAGATAAATATTTCTGCTACAACTCAGTAACCATAAGCACGAGTAAGGCTCAGTTAAGTCGTCGGTTGAGTAAGTGATAACGTGTCGTCCTTCCAACCCAAAGGTCCCAGGTTAAAATCCCACGCGGCCGTAGTTCTTTTCTGCTAACAACAGATTACGATAAAAAGACTACTGGGGGTTGTAAAAAAAGATATCGGTGGTTCAGAATCCACTTTAAATTGTAGGTCCACCTGCAATCGTTATCTCGCATTGGGTGAACTATTTATCCCGCCCCATTCCAAACATGGGGTTACGGGAACTAGAAAGAGAAGGCTCAGTTTGGCATAGTTAATAAAAGTATATTTACAATATGGTAATATGATGTTAAAAACACTACACAAATTAGAAATTAAATATGTTCTTAAAATCTTCTCGACGAAGGAGCATATTGGAGGAAATATGTTCCCAAAAATACTAAATTTTTTTTGACATTTCCGCGAATATATTGGCGCAAACGGAAAACTACCACGTCCACGGGCGAATATATTGGCGCAAGCACAGATTCGCACAAATAACTAAGCCAGGCTCTTAATTTTGAAAAAAAAAAACAATTCCCAAACATCAGCCGAAATAAAAAAAATAAAGGATTACCGACTTCGAATGCAGAAACCTGCCCATCTTTTATTGAGCAGACGACGGCGTGGCACAAGTTGCCAGTTGCTCTAAAGGCGCTAGCAAATGCTTAGACGATCTAAACAATATCTGTAACATGTAAATAATAAAGAATATAACAACCGCTAGATAAGAAATATCACACGTTAAATCAAAACGTGTGAATACAGGAAATACGCGCACTAACACGAATGAATTTAAAACCCACTAATTAATTCAGTAATTCAGCTGATAGACAGAAATCGTTATAAAAAAAACTATACAACTAGATAACGTGTTGCTTAGTTGTCAGGGCAAAATATGCGAGTTCATGAAACGCGTTCATTTATTTAAGAGAAACCTGACGTATCAAGTAGTAAAAAAAAAATGGTTGTAATTTAATAGATAGACAGAAAGGGTTTCTGAGAACCGAGCCATGCAAAAATTAGTAAACTCAATCCTTAAGCCAGCTCCTGACGACGGACCGCACTTGTCACAGATTCGTAATTCAAGTAAAATATCACATCGTACGGATGCCATTTCGCACCCTTAAAAGAAAATTGTAGAAGACTATCAAAATACAAAATAAAATACAAAAAACTTTGGAGAAATATATCAGAAAAAAAGGTTTCGTTAATACAACACTGGTAACTTAAACTGGACAAACGGATTGGCAGTTCTGGTAGCACATTTATCATAATTGGAAGCTTCTTCTATCATAAGCTAATTAAAAAGAAGTAAGAAATAAAAAAAAAGCATCAGTTATTTTGCTAGCGGAAAAACTCGTAACTACACCTATCTATGATCAAGTGTAGCTGAGCATACTTGGATGTACGCTGGAGTACTCTGATTTACTCAATATTATCCATTAGATCTAGATGTCTAGATTAAAACCCTACAATGTTATGCTTTCTTATGTATTACTTTTATGTCAGAATAGGAGTTGAATTAGTATTGTTTTGATAACTAAGCTCTACACTTGTAGTGGTGTTTTTCACCAATGAGTTTGAAATCATTTAAGTGGCTTCACCTGTTGGCTCGTGTATCTTGTTGGACGCTGTTCTATAGGACTCCACCGCGAGGTAATGTCTCCAAAAGGGTTCCGTGGTGGTCCTCCTGGAGGGGGTGGGGGTTTTTAGCCGGTAGGACTGCTCATTACCCAGGTGAGGCCGGCACACAGATGCATAAACGCATTTCCCCGCTTGTATTAAAAAAAAAGATGTCTAGATCAAAACTAAACGTCTTCTGACTGTCCATTAACACCGAAGATTATTGTCTGTCAATTCTTCTAAACGCTCTAATTGAACGAGAGCCAACTTTGGGAAATCTCATTAAAATTTATTAAAGCCTAAGGACCACTAAATTTCTTAGACTTTAGATATCGCATTTTAGCAAAATCTGTCGTGTTCCAACATTTCTTTGGTAATAGGATGTCAACATTCATCTTTCTCACAACAGATGGTATTTACTACTATTCCCTGTACGCGGAATTTCAACAAGAAACAGATGGCAACAACTTAGTCGCACATGGTGTCACAACTATGAAGATATCAAAATTTCAGCATTCACCTTTCTAACAGCAGATGATATTTATAACGATCTTCGATTTCAGCAAGTAAAAGATGACAACAACCTAGTCACATATTGGGACCAAACACTAAAGATTTCAACGTTCGTCTTTCTCACAACAAATGTTATTTAATACTGACTGTACGCAGAATTTCAACAAGCACTAGATTATAACAACCTAGTCACACATTGTGACACAACACTAAAGATTTCAGGATTAATCTGTCTGTCTAAGCGGATGGTAACACAGAGTTTGCCTGCACATGAGAACTTTCACGAGCTTACGATTTTGTGTCAACTCAAATAAAAGCAAGAAGAATTTTTGCCAGCTTATATGTATCTCTCGAATGTGCGCGTACGTTTACGGACTATTTTGATTACTTCAAGTAATTCTCAAGAACTAATGCAAACGTACTGAATGTTGAAGCAAAATACTTCACAAATTAAATAAATTTACTTTCAAAAGGAAGCTTTAAGTTAGGTGTTTCTAAACTGACCTAATAATAGAGCTTTAAACTGTTGGAATATTTGAATATTCAAATATATAAAAGTATTATGGATTCGAATCTAATGGCCAGAACTTCGAGTTGCTCAAAACATACAGCATTCGAATCACTGCTCCGTGTTCTGAATTATTCGAGCCACTCTCAAAAGTAGTCGCATCACGCAACGTGATTTAGGCTGTGCGGCAAACCAGTGTAGCGCATAGCATGGAGTGTTGTTCTGTGCGCAGTGTGTAGTGTCTTATTTAATTTTGTGTATTATAAAAGTCTCCTTCACCTAATTTTGGACTGACTTTAGGCTATACAGTTATTAAGTGTAAGATTTTTAAAAGTGCGCTGCAATAATTCTATAAAGTTATAAATACAAAACTGCAATTATTATACACTTATTGGCTAGCAGTCGTAGAAGTAATTTATTAGAAATTTTTAGAAGCACTCAATATTCGGAGGGTATTAAAATCTATTAATTGGTGTTCTGTTAACAATCTTGTAATCTGGCTTATTTATAAATTGGAAGGGGCCTTATTTTCGTTGGCAATATTATATTTCTAGTTGAGAAGTAGTTCGATGTTCTTATAAAAGCGTGGGACATAAACTCGGATTTGCTCTCTTGAAAAGTTATTCGAATGGCATATTTTAAGGATTCGGACAACTTCAACTTCTTTATTTCTCGGATTCTCTAAATTTTTGGACTTGGACTTAATTCTGAGTGATTAAAACTAACATAATATTCTATTGAATAGGATTCTTACAAGTGGACATCGACGTAGACTAATTTATACATATCTATATATGTAGGCACTATTCGATTTAGAGTATTTTGAGTTAAAATCCGTTCTAGTAGAAATATATCAGGTATGGCGTTTTGTTAAACTTCTATCCTTGAGTCGAGCGTATTTTTATTCTATATCTATAGGTAATTTAAGTCCACTTATATAAACTTACTATTACGTAAGTATTAGTCCTTATAAAAAAACCTTTAACATTGTTTAAAACTTAATCTATCCTTTAAGTATAAATTTTCTTATTACTGTAGGAAAGTCCTATGCCTACCGTAGTTAAATTATTGCGAATTATTTTCTACTATGCTTTCAAATATGTGTATATGCTTTACTAACTTTTAGCTTCTACTAGATTGTGTTTTGGTGGATCCAGTTCTCTGATATGCTCGTGAGGTAAGCGATTGCCCACAGAAATGCATTCGTATTTACCATTTCAGTTTCTCGTTGTACGCTAGCTAAGCGAAAGCGCGTTTCAAAAAACTATAGCACACCAATCTTTCCCTTTACAATTTTAAGGCCAAGAAGAAAGAGATCACTTTTAAGTTTCACGAAAGTGCCTTTTCCACATACATGAAATCAGCGCGAAAGTAAGCTTAGATAGATTTTTAAATAATAAGAGAAAGCACGAGAATCAAAAAGGCTCTCTGTACCTTACTGCGACGCCCTCGACAAGAGGTTAGAAAAACAGCGCGAGAAAAGGCTCGCCCAAAGTTGTAAAATTCAAAGAAAACAATAGTACGAGGCCAATGTTTCTGTAAGAGCCTAAAGTGTAAGCCCCACCATCGACCAAACTACCGACGACTCGGCTCCCACCAAAAACTTATTATTCGATTGGTTGGGAGCAACCTAAATGGATACTAACCCAGAAGGAAGCTTGAGTATGAGCTTGAAAAAAAACATCAAGAAATAACGTCAAATCCAATAACTCACTACTCCAAGGTTCTTAAGCTTACATCACAAATTGTGCCAATTTTTTATTTTTTTTTTTTGTGAAGCAGGCCCGCAACTTAATTTGTAGCTTCAAACTTTCTTGGGTTGCTGCCGCGAGGTCGAACAGTGTCTTTCAGAGGAGGAGCAAGAAGCCTTCCCCCGGATTCCTCGCTACTAGACTCAGAGGAGGAGCCTTCCAACTGTTGGCCTCGGACATCCACTTTCAAAGAAGTCGAGAACAGGTTAAACGTCGCATACCTCCCCAGAGAAACTTAATATGCTAATAACGACTCGCCAAAACCCTTGCAAAACACACTGTTTTCATGATTAGAGTGAAACAGTTACTGTCTCATTGCAAGGAAGCAGCCCTAGCAAAATAGGGAGCTGCATCCGCTCCAGTTGCGATCACGCAACTGAGGGATTTTGCTAAAAACGCACTCCGTAGCGGGGTAACCAACCTCCACCTATGCCAGTATCTCCTTACCATCATAGATCGCACGTTCGAGGCGCTATCGCAAAAAGCTGCAACAAAGTGCCCAGTCTACACAGATCTCCTCACAGAAAGCTGTCCTTTTTCGAGTTTAGAACTCTGTGTTGCAAAACTTCTTGCCCAATTAATGAAAGGAGTAAAAAATGCCTACAAAGGGCAAGTTGGACGTACGCGGTTAGTGTTCTATACCGTGATTGCTTTTAAACCGACTACCCCAAAAACAAAGAGGTTCTAAGTTCGACGCGTATGTTTTTTTTTATTTTTTATTTTATTTTTTTTTTATGTCTGACCGGGCATAACTTCGTAACGCGTCGACCGATTTTGATGATTCTTTTTTTGTTGGGTAGAGTACCATGGTGGTACCATGTCAAAAAACCTGTTGTTCGGTTTGCTTGATTTGCACCGACTTCAAAATGTCGTAATAGATATAAAATTAAAAATTATTTTATGCTTTTTAGCGCTTTTTGTGAAGTCGGTTCAACTTTTTTTTTTAAAAACTATTTTAAAATAAAAATTATAATTAAGCGAGAGAGCGTGGAGACGTTGTTAAGATTCAATTTTTCGACTGTGTCAAAACAGATACAGCCACGCCATTTCTTTTTATATACCAGATAAATCATGAGAGGTAATGCAACCGTTATTATTTTTGTTCACAGCGATGGTCACGATTTTTTTAATTTTTCTTTGATAATTTTTCAGTGTTTTCCCGAATTAATCATCATAATCATAAATATTGTTGAATTCGTGCTTCACGATGAAAAAACAGTTTTTCCCGTTCAACATTTATCCTCCGAAATTAAAGTCCAGCATCAAAAGTTTACTTTTTTTACTTTACTTTTATGATTGGGCCATCACACTAATCTCTGTGCTAAATTTTAAGGTTTTGAGTCGAATAGTTCCAGAGAAAATCGCCTGTGACAAACGGACGGACGTCGAAGTGATTCCATAAGTGTTTCGTTTTTTAGTAAGGGGCCGTTCAAGTATTACGTAACACAGTTTGTGAGGATTTCTGACCCCCCCCAAACGTAACCCTCACATGATTATTTTTACCTAAAAATGTCAATTATGTTGCGCAAAACACCGGAATAAGAAGCAATGTAAATTAAACGAAATTTCAGCCCATTTTGGCCCTAATGTGTGTGCGTGAAATTCGTCAGTTCATAAGCCTCCCCCCCCCCCCCATCAAATGCGTTACGTAATACTGGAACGGCCAATTATGATATGGAATACTAAAAAGCGTTAAACCCTCCGCATAGTTTCAGAAGCGCATAGTTCTTTTAGATTCGATCGGACTAGTCATTACTTAAAATATTTGTGACTAAGAGAATCTCAGCCATACATCAAAACACGAACCACAAGCAAATGGATTTACGTAAAAAGCGAACTCATATTCACAGAGAACTTTTCAGAAGAGCTGTTTGATTCGGAAATCTGGTTCAATGAACCAGAGCTCTTACAAAAAGGAAATCAGGGTGGCTCAATGAAAAGAACCAATTCAATTGAAGATGATGACAGAGAAGAAAGGAAATTCGTTAAACTTCCTTCAAATATTTTGTGATTTAAATGAAATTTTCAGATCAGAGCTGACAGGTTCATTAAATGTGAGTGAGCTTTAAGGACAGAAGAAATTATCATCAAATCAATTGCGGAAGAATTACAAAATTCAATGCCAAGAACTGTTCCTATTTAAGGTAAATAAATTTAAGGGATATATAATCAATATTAGTTCACATAACTAGCATCCCAATCTTATCCGGTCATCGTTTACATCTTTCGCTACTTTTAATGCAACTTATGTTTGTCGAATACCCCCATCAGCAATTAGTTCAAACGAATTAAAAAATTTATGTGTTAAGCATCGCTAATAAGCTACACGATATGGTTAACCGTATCAAGGCACAAGAACATATTGATATCAGCTGCCTAATATTTATCACTTCTCTGTAGCTTACCTAATGAATATTCGAATATTCTTTTTGATTATACAATTAAGGGGATACACCTAGTCACGAAGGTCACAAAATTCGATTTTTGAATTTTCTTTTAATATCTTCAGGCATCTTAAGAATATTTTCTCTAAGTTTCATAAGAATGGAATAATAAATGGAGAATTTATAGCAGTTTTAAGGTAGTGATGCAGCAGTTATACAAGTTTATAATTTTATTTTTACTTTCTCATATCGTCATGAATTATCGTAGTAAAGTATCGAGAAAAACAATAGTAACTTCAAACTCTGTTAAAGGAAGACCCAATACAGGAAGTAGTATTTTAATCCTAAGACAATAAAATGCGTTGTTAGTGTGTCTATGGAAAAAAATTAAGACAATACAAGATATTTTGTGCCTGAAGACAATACCGTCGGTTAACAAATTTTAAATTTTTTAAGTTTTTGTAGTAATTGCTTCATTGAAATAGTATTTAAAACTACAGATACGCGAGGAATTGGGTTTAAAAAGCTGTGACGTAGGATAATTGCGCAGAAAAATTGATAATATCATGCTAGTGCCAGTTACGCCAAAGGGAAGGCCATTTATGCTCTATTTAAAAGCACAGTCTGGGGAGTCCGTTCCATTATATAACTTTTTATTCAATCCAACATTCAATGTAGTACAATCGTGCTTCATTGAATGCGTTTAACGGTTCTCCACAGCTGAGCATTTGGCTGCCTTCGTTGAGATCAAAGTTCAGCACAGCAGGCACAACACTGCTGCTGGCTTTGTTCTCACGGAGGCGGCTTTGCTTCGCATTTCTGGATCCCGTTTGTCAGTCCTTGTGTCGGTGTACGTTTTCGTATTGTTTTGTTTTGGGCAAATTAAGACCGGGACTATGCAAACATTTTTATTTAATTTTTGCAACATTCGTGGTTTGAAAAGTAATCATTTTTCGGTTTACTGCCACTTGATTACGGAAAATCCAGCAGTTTTTGCACTAAGTGAAATCAAGGTTGTTTCCGATTCTGATAATAATCAGCATCACATTCCTGGATATCACTTAGTGCTGCTCTTCTCTCCTTAGAGGGGAATCGCGGTTTATATTAGAAATGATGTGCCATTCTCCCAACTCCCTTAACTCCAGAATTTAATTGTCTGGATTAGATTTAAACTTTATCGGCACATCATTCACTTCTGCTTTTTATACCGCAGCCCGAATATGTCTGACACTGACACTACGTGTTCCTTCGATAAGCTGTCTTCCGATATCGATAAAATTTTGAAAATATCCCTCTCTTCTGAAATCGTTCTTGCTGGCGATTTCATCGTCCACAACACACAATGGCTCGGGCATTCTTCTACCACAAGCCCGTCTGGAAGACACGTCCAGTTATTTAGTGAGTCCTTTAATTTACAATAACTGGTTGAGTGTCCGACTCGTGTTCTTGATACTTTGGGGCACAACGCGCATCTTTTAGATCTATTTCTAACATCGCATCCAGATAAGTACTCGGTTTCGGTAACTGCTCCCTTGGGCAATTCGGATCATTGTCTTATCTGCGCCCAATTCTCCACCTCCTCTCTGACAACAGCTAACCTCAATTCCACCAAAACATTAGTGTGGCATTATAAAAAAGCTGATTGGGCGGGACTTAATAAATATCTGAGAGCTGAATTGGTCTGATTGCTTTTCTATGAGAGACTATTATATCTTGAATATTCTATGATTTGGAATGCATCGCTTTATTCCTCATAGTTTCAAAAACATCAAATCAACTAACTCCAATTCGTTCAATTGTTGTAATGTTTCGCAGCCATTACAGACAAGGAAGCAGCCTTCCAGGCATATAAATTGTGCCCTTTAGAGGAATTGAGACGTATCTACTATATACCGATGTGCGAAATATTTGCAATTCAGTAATTAGTCGGGCAAAGTTCAATTTCGACCAGAGCGGAAGGTATTTCCTACTCAAAAGGGTACTGGGCCTGATGGTTAACCGCCCTGGTTTTAAAATGCTGCGCATCTGCATTGGCTAAACCGCTGCGCAAACTTTTTCACCTGTCATATTTAGCAGCAATGTTTCCAAGTGCATGAAAACTTGCTCATGTCCAGCCGATACTTAAAAAAGGAGAGGCATGCGACCCCTCTAGTTAGAGGACTATAAACCAATTGCACTAACTTCGATCATATCTAAAGTTTTTGAATCACTTATCAACTCTCAGTTGATGAAATATGAAATGAAGGGCATGCTGCCCTTTTGCCCATTTGGTCTGCACTTTACCCCTCGTTAAATGAGTAGAGTTTTTTTTTCAGACCAGTTAATCCGTGTAGTAATTGACGGAGTTACGTCTGATTCCTACCAAATCAATGCCGGTGTACCTAAGGGTTCAGTTCTTGCACCAACCTTATTTGTTCTTTTTATTAATGATCTTTTATCCCTTACTCTCAATCCTATTCATAGTTTCGCCGAGGACAGTACCCTTGATTTCGCGTACTCATTTAATTCTGTAATGAATTCACGTGAAAATGCTACAGAGAACGCATGTTTAGATCATTAAATAACGAAATTTCTATGGTACTCGATTGGGGCAGAGCAAGTGTTTCGTTTAATGCATCAAAAACTCAATACAGTTTAATGTCGCTAAGAAAACCCAACCCATTTCATATTCTAACCTAAAGGTGCAAAAACACTGTTTTTTGACATATTTGAGGTTATGTGGCACTGCGATGTTTTTTTTTCAAAATCTATGTGTGAGATCTTATAGTACAACTCTTCCTCTTTCAAATGCCGTTGAGTTGTTCAAATATTTTTTTGCCGAGATATCGCATTTTGAAATTTTCATGTTCATGAATTTCTCGGTATACGAAAACTTTATGGTAACTTGAATAATGTGACCATACATTTTTCGTATAACGAGAAAAAATCATGGTGCTACATAACCTCAAATATGTCAAAAAACAGTGTTTTTGCACTGTTAGGTTAGAATATCTCAAAATCCTGACGTGATAGAGCAATTCTGAGCCTCGATTCGATTCCAGCGGGAAAAATTACCTCAGAAACAACTATTCATTGTCCAGAGGGAAAAATCTCGCAGGCCTGTGTTATTAGAGCGATGTCTTGGCGGATTTACTCAAAATAATAACGAAAGTTATAACCAACTTGTTTGGAAGATCAGCCCAAAGATTGTTCCTGGTGGTAACAAAGTTGTTGAAATGGCTGCTTATATAACATCATGAGTTTTTAACGAGGGGACAATAGCATGTAGTAAAAATGACAGCTATAGGAGTTAATTGTGGCCGAAATTCACATGATTATGCAGCTAAAGTGGACGAAGAACGAGTTGACCTGGCTGAGCGACAATTACTACAGATCACAATAGAGGCTAGAATGCGTCATAGGCAGCAACAAGCTTCGAAAGCTTCTTCTGGAAGCTCAAATAGCTGGTGAAGATTCATCATACAGCCCTGGAACCGATGATTTCTATACAGGTAAGAATTTATTTGTGTATCAATTTTTAAACCTGATGTTTTCAACCTAAAACTTTAAACGCGTTTTTCTCGAAACTAATTTTAAACCGCTTTGTGGTGTTCCAATTATCTCAAGAACCATTGAACCAATTTTGGTGAAATTAGGTACATATTTTTTTATACATATTGCTTGTCCCTAAGTGAAGCGGATTTTGATTTTATCGATGCATTTTTTTTAGCTAGCAAGAACGTAAAAAGTGGTAAGGTATTTTTTCACTTTTTTGGTTTAACTAAGGCCACTTGTTAAAAAAGAATATCCTTCAGTAAACTTATTTCTTTGGAAATTTTAATTTCAGATGATCCAGCTTCCAGTAGGTCGCAGGGAAACGGGTGCAGCGCCGCAATAATTTTTTTTTATCAAAATTTCAGAAATTATATTAAAAAGATTTATTATTAAATAAAATAAAAATTGAATTTATGGAATGAATGGTTGGTTGGTTGGTTAGTCGGGCTGTTTGTTGCTAAGAAGCACCAAGTTCACTCGGGGGCCATGAAGGCCCATTGTGAACGCCCTTAAAAAGAAGAAGCATCTATTTAGGTCCACCAGTGCTATCTCAGCTAAGTCGTCCAAATTGTCAAAGAACCTTGCTGCCAAACAGGCGAGTCGTCGTTCTTTTAGAGCCGGACATTCGCAGAGCAGGTGAACTATGGATTCAATTTCTTCTTTATCTCGGCAGCTTCTACAGAACTCATTCGATGGTACGCCGAATCTAATGGCCATAGCTCCTATGGGGCAGTGTTCGGTGATGACGCCGACGAATTTTCGAATGCCCTTTCTATCGAAGGATAAGAGATTTGAAGTTCTGCTATGATTCAGCTCCGGCCAGATACTTCCGTGTTGTGAGACAGTAACTGATATTTTTCCACCGTTCCGAAGTCATGTTGGAGTAATGTCTATCAATTTGACTTTTTGCTATCTTAAGGGGAGGGTGTACCCTTTCCACCGGCATGTCTATATTTGTACTTGAACAAATGAATAGTTTCGCTGAAAAAAATTGTAAAAAAAGACTTTTTTTCGGCTCCATGACTAGGTATATCCCCTTAAGACAGTTTTAAGAAAAAACCAAAACACTGTGTTATCTTCCAACGACATCTACCAAGGCATAGAAATTCCAAATCCCAAGTTTATAATTTTTAAAGATTGTAACGTCTTCCAAACCGGGGCTGTTGTTACGTATACGTGAGAAAACCGTATACGAGGAGAAAAATAACTGGCGTCATCGAGAATTAAACCGAGGAAAACGCACATGAAATTCCACTACTCTAACCGCTACTAGCACTGTTGTAGATTCTCCTTTCAAAAGGTTTTTTAATACATATTATCAGTGAGATAAAATTATAAACTTGTGGCTGGTAAAAGATTACAAAGAAATTTTAGACATTCGAGAACCTTTAAGTAATGAATTTATAACGCACAATGGCAGTCTTTGACTCAAAAGGTGGTGATTTTGTTTCTTTGTTCCGAGTGAACTATCTTGAATGAAAATTTCAATTTAGAAAAAAAAATCTATATCTTTGCTAAAATGTTTTCAGAGTTTATCATCACATAAAAGAGGGAGAGAGAAAATTACGATTACAGCACCTTTACAGAAAAAGATAGAATCCATTCTTAATTTACTAAATAACCGTTAAGTAGGCATGAAAAAATTAGAATAAATGACTATGTACAGCCGATATAACTCTTATTAATTACATTGTGAAGGGCGAAGGAATTCAAGTAAGTGTATTACTAAGCAAAAGTTACATTTATGATAAATAAAAATGGAAATTCATCACAGACAATGCAAGTAATAATAATGTTGTTTTTAAATTTTTACATAAATTATCAAAGTCTGTTGTCATCGAATTGGCCGCCGTTATTTTATTATTACTCCAGCAGCGTTACAGGCTGCCCTGCTATCTGGCCTTTGTGACTTAAAATTGAAAGTTTTGAATTTAGTGTAAAGATATTCTAAAATGCCGTGTTCAGTTTATACTACCGAAATTTTATGGAAAATAAAATGGTACAATTTACATTACGACTTATTCTATACAATAAAGAAAAATATTTAGCACTATATATGCATTTTTACCTCAATCAGCGAACCATGATCCGACACACTTTAATAACTGAAGTTCAATGCCTTATCTTAACGTCTTAGCTACAATATCAGCTTTAGAGCAATAGATATCTAGTACATCACCTATCCAACAAATCCAATCGTTCTTATATAAGTGTACAGTTGACATTTTGTTGAACTCCACGTCGCTAATTTCTTGCTTACTTGTTATACCTAATTAACAGTCAACGAAACGTGAAGGAAGCTTCGAAATATTTCCTATATAAAAATCTATTTAAAATAAAGAAAACATTCGTATTATGATCAATATGTACAATTTACAAAAGTAAATAATATCGATTTCGATAAAGTAACTAAAAGCATAAGAGGATGACGGCAAAATAATAAACTTTCGGGGAACTGATGATCCTTAACCTACTAAATAACCCTAGAAGTAACAGTAATCAAGGGTACTTAGCTTAGACCTTAAACTTTAATCAAGCTGTATCCTTCCAATTTTTTCGATTCGACGTCTCTCATGTCTGTAATATCACTGTGGATGGTTTCAGCCTTCTTCTTCTTCTGCTTTTATTTCGAAGGGTAAGTAGAGTTTATCCATTACATGGATTTTTATGTGATTATTGAGCGTACTTGATTGGCGGAATTGTTTTTTACAGACGGCACATTCGAAGGGCTTTTCACCAGTGTGAATCTTTAAGTGATTCGTTAGTGTACTAAGTTGACGAAATTGCTTGCCACAATAGGTGCAATTGAACGGTTTTTCGCCAGTATGTATTTTGAGGTGATTCGTAAGAGTACTAGATTGCCGAAAGTGTTTGTCACATATTGTACATTTGTATGGTTTTTCACCCGTGTGAATTTTAACATGATTCGTTAGGGTACTTAATTGTCTAAATCGTCTTTCGCAGACGTTGCATTGAAAGGGTTTGTCCACAGGTCCGTTTGCTACAGTCATTGTACGGCTTAATGCACGAGACATAGGACCATCAATATTGTTGAAGTATTTTGTTACGAATTCGTAATTGGTCATCGATTATCTCCAGCAAATGCCTCAATATTTCGGCTCAGTCATTAATTTCCATTGTGGACTAATTGCTGTACCCTGAAATAAAATAAACAATTCTTATAAATATTTATATTAAAATCATTGGAGTTTGGGGAAATTTATGAAATTGTTCGAAACCTACAACTACAACGTATATTGTAGTATTTATAAGAAAACGAATTGGATTATTTCTGTTTATACTAGTACATATTAAGTTTTTAGCGTTGTAAGCGACATCCCCGGTTAATTTTTAGTGAATATGCTTGAGAAAACTGTTTACTTATTATATAACAAAGCAAAAATATATTCATAATTAAAAATTTTGGTATTCCCCAACTCAAAAAGCAAATAGGTAAAAGTAAAGCTTTACACTTTACGGGACAATAATTTTAAAAAATCCGGAAAAAATAGGATGGAACCCGCGCATCAAAGGTTCCGTACTTTTAGTATCCTTCTTGATTTCGAAAATGTCAAAAATTTCAAAATAGTTTTTCTAAACATTTAAATAAGCAATTTCCAGTTGATTTTAGGGTTACGGCATTAGTTGATTTAAGAAAAAAATATATCTAATTCTATATACAGGGTGTTTCTCAGCGCGTGTGCAAAAATGAAGGATCTGGTAGATCTAAGTAAGAAACAAAAAAAAGTTTCGTAGTAATAAATGCCCCAACAGCAATTTCAAAGTTTGGTTTATAGGTTCGCTTACAAATTACTTCGGCGGTGATTGAGTTAACGGGGATTTCTACTGTGATGATCTGTTTTTTTTTAGATTCAAGTCGAAAGTTGAAAAACTGTAGAAATAGCGCAAACTTCAACATGGATTTTCAAGTTTTCCATGCTTTTTCTTCTACAGTCGTGGAAGTAGCTATAATTCCACTAAATAAAAATGATGTCAAAACTTTGTGTTTTGAAAAACAGGAATGAAAGTTGCTCTCCCAGGATCTCTGTGCATGCTTAATCATGTTCGTCAGCAACTTTTTGAATTTTTTTGGTGTTTAGCCTTTCTAAGTCAGTTATAGTCATTCTTGCTGTGATTGCGCGCGGAAGCAGCTATAATTCCATTAAGTATTTTCGTGTGAGTAGTGGAAATTATATTAAGGGAATCACTTTATTGATAGACAAACAATTAATTTAGAGGTAATTTAAATATTTTATAAAGAAAATATAATAAATTTAGGTTAAATTTTATTCAAACATGCCACGAGGAAAATTATTAACGAGGGAGGAGCAAGCAAAAATCATTGCATTGAGAAATGCAATTTTTTTCAACTCGTCCGATCGCAGAAGAGTTGGGAAACGGAAGAACACACACTGGCGTAATAAATTTCCTGCACTTGGGCGAAAATTACGGGGAAAACTAATAAAGATGGACGTCCACCAAAGCTCTCTAACAGACAGTGTCGTCCCATAATTAGGCTAGCAGGGAGAAAACACTTAAATTCTGTTCAAATTGTCAACGAACTCAAGTTGCCTGTAACCAGACGTGTTCGGCAGATTTTGCACAACAGCGGGACACTTCAGTGGAAGAAGAGGTTGTCGAAACCGCCACTAAACAAGTTACATAAGCAAGCTAGACTTAAGTTCGCTAAAAACACATGTCCTGGACCTCCGAATGGAAAGAAGTGGTTTTTAGCGACGAAAAGAAGCTTAACTTAGATGGCCCAGGTGGCTGTCAGTTTTATTAGCATGACTTGAGAAAGGATGCAGAGATCGCTATGAGTCATAACTTTGGTGGTGGCAGCATAATGGTTTGGGCTGCGTTTTGCAACCAAGCGAAGACGCCCATCTGTTAGATATCTACGAGAATAAAATCGAAGGATTTTATAGAGCTTTTGGATTTACTTCACCGACGATATTCTTGGCGATGAGTGGGTATTTCAACAGGACAATGCTGCTATACACACATCTCGCGAGACAAAATCGTGGTTTTAGAATAGGAACATTCCTGTTTTGGATTGGCCGGCGCGTAGTCCTGATCTCAACCCGAGAGAAAATCTTTGGGGTGTACTGTTTCGGCACGTCTACACAAACGGAAGACAGTTTAAAACCAAAAAAGAGTTGAAGGAGACCATAAATCATTGTTGGGCCCAAATTTCTCAAGAACAACTTCAACGATTAGTAAATAGTAAGCCAACAAGAATATTTCACGTTATTCAGGTTAAAGGAGGAAGTACGCGTTACTAAAAAATCAAATATAGTAAAATATCGATATTATAATTACTACTAATTTTTTATGAATTACTTCTGTTTTTGTTTTCTTGATTTATATTTATAAATTAAATATTGTTCCTATCACATATAACGCATTTCGTATTAAAAATTAACATTAACTTCCTTTAAATGTACAAAAAGGTTGTTGGAATTATAGCTATTTCCACGACTGTAGTTCTAACGTGTCAAACAAACAAAGATGATGATGAATTGGCTAAAAGAAATAGTGATTATGGACAGAAAAATTAAAATGAAATTGGGTACGAGTACTCAGTGTAATGTTCTCCCGAAAGCTTTTGTAGACCTGTTAAAGGTTAATTCCGTCACGAACAAAACGATTGGTAGGATTTATAAACGTTTTAGGTGAATTAGTGGCTAGCTGTAACATCAGAAATCGAGTCACAAATTTAAACTTCAAGGTCGTTAATGAGAAAGTATTTCCGATATTAGGCTAAGAAGCGTGTGAACAATTGAAACTCGTAGTGCGCGTAAATGAAATAAATATTGACAATTCTATTTTTGATGGTTTAGATTGCGTTAAAGTTTACACGTATGATATCGACTTAGTAAAGAATCCGGTGCTACAAATTCATCCAGCGCGAAAAATCCCCTACGCATTGCGAGAAGCAGTGAAAAAGGAGATCGATAAGATGGTCAAGTTGGGAGTTCTCGTAAAAATGAAAGAGGCTACCCCTGCAGTGTCTCCAATGGTTGTTGCCCGTAGAAATGGAAATCTAAAAGTGTGTATAGGCCCGTCAGACATAAATAAGAATATTATACGAAGGTATCATCCCCTAAAAACCCTCGAAGAAACTGCCGCTCGAATAAAGGACTCAAAGTACTTTACGTTGCTTGAATGTAAGAAGGGCTTCTGGCAAGTAAAATTATCAGAGCGTAGTCAAAAACTCCTGACAATGGCTACACCTTGGGGAAGATACTCTTACACTCGACTACCATGCAGTCTCGCTTCTGCACCGGAAGTTTTCCAAGAGATAATATCAGGAGAGGTAGAGCGGCGCATGGACTTTGGTTTTGCTTGGCCGCAGGTAGCAACGTATTAGTACTATAGTCGTAGTTCTTAGAATAATGCAAAAAATTTGTATTTATTCCCTATACTATTGTCACAGCTTCATTTTCAAATCTGCTTTCTTCGTATCCTTAATGTTTAGAAATCCAATGAAATAGTACTGTCGTTAGCAGCAACAAAGTGTCAACGTTCACCAGTTTTGATCGAACTTTTCGACTCAGAACAGTGTCTCAAGTATTAATAAATATTATTTTTAATTTCCGGGTTTTTGCATATAAGTATTTGAGTATAATTTTAAATTTGTTTAAAATGAAACGAAAACCTAGGGTTGATGAAAATAACCGTGGAAGAAAACCAAAAAAGCGGCATTTTCACGGGAATCAATATGCTAGTAAAAGGGAACAAGAACCTTCTACAACTGAGAAGAACTTCTTTTTCTATAACTGCTGATCCGAATATTCGTTATGAAATTATAAATTTTCTGACTGTTTTCAATACAATAACTTCGTTAGTTGTGTGCAAAGAGTGTGGGGGAAAATATTGAATTTGAAAAGTGCTATCATTAAGGACTTGGTTTTAAAATAAAAATCTCATGCATCAAATGTGCTGATAGATTTATTTATTCGTGTCCAACATCGAATAATAAAAGTAGTGCTACATTTGAAATCAATTCAAGAATAATGGCTGTAAGTATTGGTTATAGTGGACTTCAAATTATCTGTGGACTTATGGATCTTCCCGTACCTTTGATTCGCCGCAGATATGATGCATTTATGAAAAGAATGCGTAGTACTGAAAAGGATGTGTGTCAGGTGTCATTAAATGCAGCAGTATCTGAAGAAGTTTCGCATTACGAAGCCAGAGAAAGCTTAGTAATTTCAGGAAACGGGAGCTGGAGAAAACGCGGATTTCAGTCTCTACACGGCATAGCAACTCTTATCAGGTATCATACTGTAAAAGTCATAGATGTAATCATTAAATCGTCTTATTGTGCTGCTTGTAAAATATGGGAAACATTTAGTGGTACTGACGAATATGATGCATGGCTAGATGACCATGAAGAAGAATGCCGAATAAGTCACGAAGGGTGTGCAGGCAAGATGGAAGTGGATGCGATAATCGAAATGTTCGAAAGGTCTGTAGATTTATATGATGTTAAGTATAAATATTATGTTGGTGACGGTGATTACAAAACTTTTAAATATACTTGGGACAACCAGCTGTATGTTGAACAATTTCAAGTGTTCAAAAAAAAAATGGGTGTGGGTCACGTTCAAAAATGGGCACTCGGCTTCGTAATGCAAAAAAACAGCCAGAGGTCCTGGCGGTAAAGACAAATTAGCCGACAAATTAATCGGTGAAATAAGCAAATATTATGGTACGGCTACACGCAATAATAGTGACAATGTAGAAAAAATCTAGAAGGCGATAATGGCGACTCTTTATCATAAATGCTCGACGGACGTAAACCCGCAGCATGAGTTTTGCCCAGAAGGAGCAAACAGCTGGTGTTCTTGGCAGAAGGCAAAATCTGAGAATAAACTAGACAGCTATAAACACAAGTCTGCGCTACCCATTGAAGTGCAAGAAGCCGTATTGCCCATTTATAAAGACCTATCTAAGGAAGAACTTCTAACAAGATGTGTTTGTGGATTTACACAAAACGCAAATGAGAGTTTCAACAATATGGTATGGAGAATAGCTTCAGAAAGGACCTTTGGCGGACAATAAATCGTCGAAATCGGCGCCTTTTTATCAGCTGCTGTATTTAATGATGGCTACAAAGCATTGCTGTTCTTTTTTAAGGAATTAGGATTGAACATTGGAGTGCGCGCCCACACGGCGTGCGCGGATGTGAACGAGAAGGGCTTGACAGACGGCTACAAAACTGCAGAAGAAGCAAGCAACAGCAACAGGCTGATGCTGAGGAAGCAACAACGTCATCCTATTACTTTGCAGGAGCTCATTAAAGTATTATACGCAATCAGAATTTTCAAAAATTCGATTTTTTTTTATTTCATTTACTTATACTCAAGATTGTACACACAAAATTTCAGGTCGATCCGACAAATATTTTCGCAGTTATAATCATACTTGTAAAGACGCCTCGGCGCGAGTGAAAGCGTGCGGAGCAGAGACCCGAGCGGCAGCTTCCTACCTGGTGTGCCCCCTCTTTTATTACCTTATTGTATTGCCAAGCAGCAAGGTCATGCGTTCGTTTGTACGTTTATTTCTCTGATATATTATATGGTCCTGGAATAGATGACTCTGTATAAGTTAAAAAAAAAATTTTCCCATATGTAAAATGGGTTTGAAACTTTAAACACATTTTTCTCAAAACTATGTTTTTAAAGTCGGTGTACACGATTCTTGAGAACGGCTGAACCGATCGGGCTCAAATTTTAACACAAACTTTTTGAATATGGGGCATTTCACGCGAAGCGGACAACCAACAATTTTGAAAAAGTTATGTATGACCTGTTTCAAAGGTAATTAATCATATTAAGAAACTTATATAAAAATAAGTAAAATAGTGATTCTTATAGGAAATTGCATGCTCTTCACAGTCGTGGTATCGAATTCGAAATTGGATTTTTTTTTCATGTAAAAAATCGACAATTAATATTTAAAATTAAATTTTGACAAACTTCGAGATGTTTAAGTTTTTTTTAATAGCTCAAAAAATAACTTAAAATGTATAGTAAATGCCTGTTCAGTTTCATAATGTGATCTCCATTCGAACATACTGCAGCGCGTAGTCCGCGTTTGGCCAGTGCGATAGTTTTGTATGGAAACATGAAAAAAATTAAGTTTAAATTCACTATCTCCGATACGAATGCAGATCACATTCTAAAATTTTACACATATTATTTATGAACTATAAGCTACATTTTGAGATAAAAACAAAAAAATTTAAATATGTCGAAGTTAAGTAAAATCCGATTTGATATGTTTACTTCCGGTTTTATATACGAAAAAAAATTCTTTTTTCAACTCCGTAATAACAGCCAAGGAAAACATTTATTTGTCTTTAAAATAACACTATTTACTTTTTTTCTATCACTTTGAATAATAGCAAATTTTTTTTTTAAAAAACCCGCTCCCCAAATTTTGTCAATTCTTTAAAGGCTTAGAAAAGAGCAACTAGGCTTCATAGAAAAAAATAAAAATGCACATTCATTCAGGACATATAGAAGTACAATAACACCAAATATGAACAAAATCCAGAACCAGAAATTTTTTTCGCTGTCCACTTCTCGTGAAATGCCCCTTATATGAATAATGACAAAAAAAACAACAAACCGGACAATTTAAATTTTGAACTTAATACCCTTTACGTACGGATATGTATATGTCTGTATAAATTTATTTTAAGGCACTTTTCAAGTTTATAAACTTCAAATATTCGTTTTTTTTTCGCTTAATCAAATGTTTATAGTCTTAAGAATATATGGTTCAAGCCGTTTTTTGATAGCTGCATTATTTCTCCCTCAAAAGAGAGGTACGCGTATCTGACGCTCAAAGTTCTGCGGCAAGTAAATTGGCACGAATGGAGGCAGCGGTGGAAAAAAGGAAGAAGCAGGAAATGTACGAGGCAGACGAGGGCTTACTGTATGGTCCGGGAATCGCGGATTAGGTGTAAGTTCAAAAAAAAAGTTAAAAAAAAGCGTAACGAAATGACCAAACGCGGCGCGTCACAATCTCCGGCGAGCCGAACGGCACCGTCAACTTTGAGATCAATTTGCCAGAGTTCCAGAATTTGAAACTGGTGTGCGCGATTGAGAGAAAACCGTTGAAGATTTTTTAGCGGGATTTTTTTTAGCTTCAAGAAAACTGTTTTCTTGATACCCTCACGGGCCGAAATTATTTTTTTTATTGTTTTATTATTTTTTACAGCCCCTCAAACACGAAAAAAAATGGCCGAAAAAATTAGACTTTTTTTGACAGCGCGCTATAACTAAGAAAAAAAAACTTTCTTAAAACTTTCTCGCCGTGAGGGTATCAAGAATTTCATCTATTTTCATAATCTGAAAGGTTTTTTTATTCCAGGTAAACCATTCGACCACCAGATGGACGTGCGCGCCGTGCACGCGCGAGGGGCGGTTCGCCCCACACGGCTCCCTTCATTAATTTTCGTTCGAAAAAATTCATATGTGTAGTTAAATATATGAACTTTATTGTAGAAAAAAAATCAAGGTCTTAATATTTATTCCCTGAACAAAAAAAAATAAAGAAAATAGGCTACTTTTTCTTCTCGTAAACTTGAAAAGTGCCTTAAGTGTTTATGATACTAATAGACGAAGAGCCAGTGACCAATTTTAGGTTGTCATTTAAAAAGTCACTTCTGATAGCCCTCTGTGGCCGGGATAAACTACCCTATAATTTTAAGGAGGGTAAGAAATAAGGTTCATTTTGGTCAAAGTATCAGTCATAAAATTTTAGAAAATTACTTTTGATAGTATTCTGTATTCATATAATTTTTGCCAGAACATTTGCATCCCTCCTAATTACTGACAGAACGCTATAAATATTTTTAAAAAAAATATAATTTTTGTCATTTCATCAGTCTTGAAATTTTAACAGAATAAATAAAATATATGTAGGATATATAATATACCATGCCAGAAAAAAATTCTATCACTAACAATCCACCAGAGCGAAAAACGTGTCCGTGCGAGAGCAAGTTAGACCCTTTGTCGACTATCTGGAATATTCTATCAGAAAAGTTTTAAGATTATTCACGAAATATTCATAATTTACGTAAAAATGAAACTTTGTTTACATTTCATTTAGAGATCACCAGGAGCATGTTCGGAAACACAACTATAGTCGTAGCTATAGTCAGCTCTGACTATTGTAATAGTTGTGTCAAAGTCAGCTATATACATTCTCTTTTCCGAACGATATATAGATATCAAATAGTCAGAGCTGTCACTTGCAAGTGTATTGAATAACAGCTCCGATAAAATGTCACATAATGATAGCAAACAACAACAATTTGCAGGGAACCATTTATCCACGTTATCGGATTACTCTTGAGATTTTTTGTATTCTCTATACCGTGGTTAATTTCCGTACTCTTAAATATTAAATTAATTGTTTATTCATCATACATATTTCATTTATACCATAAATATTTTATTTAAAATTATATATTTTCTCAATTTGTAAAAAACCCGCCAGAATTATTTTGTCTGTCACTTGAAAGGGAATATTATATGTGTGTGATAGCTACTATTAACTCGTCGTTTAAGCAGAGTCAAGAATAGTCAACTATCGTGAGTTCCCAAACGGTCAAAACTATCAAAAATAGTCAGCTATTGTGATTTCCGAACGGCAATAGTTAGCTATATATGACAATAGTCAGCTATAGTTGTATTTCGAACGAACTCCTGGTGTTTTGCGAATATTCTGCACTGGCGGATGGAAAAAAGTTTGTCTGGCAGGGGTTTGCGAAATTTTTAATTATATCAATATTTATAGATTTTTTGATCGTTTAATTTTATATTTATGTAACTATGAATTATGCGGTTAATAAAATAAAAATATTGACATTGATTAGTTTTCTTGTACTTTAGTTTACCAAAATATGTAATTTTTCACCAAAAGCGGCTTAAAGTTCTTGGAAGAAGCTTTTCAAGACCAATTTCAACGAGAGCAGAGAAACGAGACTAGGTAGTGATACAATCCTACAAATTTAATTAGCGCAGAATATTTTCAATAACTGGAAATGCTTTTTTTAGTGGCAAAAGTTCTAGGAAATTAGATTTTCATACTAGAAAGGGAAAATGATTTGTTCGGAGCATTTTTTAAATCAAGACCTATCAGCTCAACGAATGAGGCTAGGGAGTGATACCAATTAAATTGAATACTTTCAATAACTGGAAATACTGTTTGCAGCTAATCAAATCTTTTCTGAAGAAATCCACACAAATTAAATGTGTGAGGGAAAACATTGCAATCATTGTGCCATTGGACGAATTAAATTCATCAAATTTAGTCGTAATATTAAGCAATTTTTATACCTTGATATTTTATTCCAAAATCGGTAAACTGATTATTCTTTTAAATAATGCTGAGATTGAGTAAAATTTGTATTTACATTTTGTTTATTTAAACATGTCCAAGTTTTTTAAAAAACGCGCCAAGAACCCTCTCAAGCAAAATAATTTTGCGCCGCCTGCAATGCCGTTTTACTTAGTGTGGGAAAGATTATCGCATACTATTAAACTTGCCACGATTTTTCGAGTTTAGGGCATCTCCATTAGTTTCTTCCTCGTAGGTTCATAAGGCAAATTATGCGAAGAGAAATGAACGAAACAGCTCATTAAAGTAAGAACACACAATAATGATAATTACAATGAAAAAGTATACAAATGCTAGTTAAAATGTTCAAAATGTATCATATTCCATATGTTTGCATACAAAATATATAGGGGTCTAGCCAAACCCAGCCGCACAACTGAAGTTGAGTTTTCGAAACGTCCTCATAATCGTCCTTTAAAAAATTTTTTTTTTAAATATTCTATTATAGATCGATAGCCAATGAATTTTAAGGATGGTACATAGACGCACAAGTCGCTACGTAAATTAGAAATATACGCAATTAACGCCGAAAAACGAAATATGTCTGGCCAGACCCTGGTGCACGACGGAGGGTTAAATGTGTGAGCTGCAAGGAAAGAATAGTTTTTAACGTGTTACTATTTATATATTTAATATGAAAACTGGAAGACAGCCGGAGGATCTACAGAAGTTAAATCTAGTAGCCGATGTTCAGCCATACTATCTGAGTGTTTGGTAAGGATAGATCTGATTGTGATATAGACCCAGATGAGCTTAACAGTTTCTTCGTTTCTGCTCAGGATAATACTGGCTGCTCTTCATTACGGTCGCTAGCTGAAGATGCATTTTTTGATCCTGATGGTTTTTCATTCAGGTGTGTTGATGCGGATGAAGTAGTTGCAGCAGACATGGCCATAAAATCGCACGATGTGGGATTCGACGATATCTCGCCAAACTATTTAAAAATTATTTTGCCTCATATTCTGCACATCTTGGTGCATCTTTTTAATACCTGTCTTACTAATTCACAGTATCCTGTGCTCTGGACGAAGGCTATTGCAGTACCGATTCCTAAATCTGGTAAATGCTCTAAACCTTCTGCCTATCGCCCAATTAGCTTGTTATGTTTCCTTAGTAAAGTTCTTGAAAAACTAATGTATACTCAGCTAACTGGTCATGGTGGCAGTCGGGTTTTAGATCAAGCCACAGTTGCGAGACAGCTTTACTTAAAGTAACTACTGACTTATATAAAGCCCTCGATGAAGATCAGGCTTTCGATTCGATCGACCATAATAGATTACTACTTAAGCTTCGTAGGGATTTCAAATTATCTTCAACTGCTAATAAACTTATTAAAAACTTGTTAATGGGCCGAAGTCAGTTAGTTAAGACACATAGAGGATACTGATCATCGTTAACTGTGGGCCGTGGTGTACCTCAAGGTTCTGTATTGGGGCCCCTCTTGTTTTGTTTATATATAAATAATCTTTCTGCAAACCTGACTGATGCTTCACTTCATCTTTACGCGGACGACGTTCAAATTTACTTGGATAGTCCGATATGATTAATTGAAGATTGCATTGCTCAAATAAATGAAGATTTAGATAGAATATGGGAGTGGTCCCAAAGTAACTACCTAACACTTAATCTACTAAGTCAACCTGTATTCCCATATACAGAAGGGCAATTGACTTTGCTGATTTATCACCCATCTTCATTAGCGACGTTGTAGTACGCTAAGTCGGAAAAAAGTTTAGGGATGGAGCTGAACTCCACATTTACATGTTGCAGTCATATTTTGAATGTGCTAAAAAAAAATCTATAGTAGCCTGAGAAAATTAAGAATTTTTGCAAACTTATTATCGGCCAATATAAAAGCAAAACTTGCTAAAACGCTTGTACTACCTCACTTTATTTTTGGCAGCCTGGTTTTCTCCAAGCTTGATTCTATCTGCCAAAGAAGGATATCTGTAGCATTTAATGATACCGTCAATTCAATTATAGATTGCGCAGGTCCGCTAATATTTCTGCTTATATTGATTGCTTTGTTGGATGCTCCTTTTTGTGTAATTTGATTCACTCGAAAAAACCGAGCTATTTACTATTGCTATTTCCTAAGCTTTAATCGACGTAGAAATCTTTTGTCACCCAGTTTTTGTACTCATATTGGAGAGTGCTCCTACTTTGTGCAGGCTATTCGTAAGTGGAACCATTTGCCAGTGGATGTTCAGCGTGCTCCTTCTGTTCGGATATTCAGCGGGCTCTTGATCGCAACTCACAACACCTAAGACGCACTTGGAGATATCGTACCGTTGTTTCTTCGCACTTCATTGGTTTCGTTTTCTTTTTTTGTTGTACATTTTTCACTTTTCTTCCTTGTATGTTAGAGAATAGGCTTACTCGGTTAACTTTATACATGAATTATGCTTAGTTTAATTAATTGTGTAACATTATTTCCATTTTTTTATGTACCTATGCCAGTGAATAAATAATAATAATAATAATAAATATCTGAGGAGTACATAGAATTCCCTACTGTGCAAAGGCTTAAAAATGTTCAATGACCTTCCGCTGGAACTGAGGTGCGAGACGGTTTTCCATCGCTTTAAAAAGGGTTGTGTGCAATTTATAAGAAGTTCATCATTAAGTTAATTATAAGAACTTTTGTTATTCCAAAGTTTGTACAAACAAAAATGTTCCCTTTAAGCATTTTTATAGCGCAACTTTTATTCTCGACTCGACGAAAAAATAATATTTAAATCGTAGTCCGTACGTGCGTATACTCGGAGATCCAAATCCCGTATGGAGTTATGTGTTTATGGAGGTGGCAAACAAGCACTGTCTAAGTTTAAATATTTACTTACTCTTATTTGTGGTATTTTAGTTTTAATTCTTGTTTTATTTTCGTTCTAATGGCAACTAATGCAAGCTTGTTAGAAGCTACCTTTAAGGCCTGATTTTATTATTGGAAATATATTGAATAGTCAGTAATGAACAAAGGATATGATGCCGCAGTTTCTTTCTTAGATAAAACATCAGCTCAACAACAGGTCATCAATTGAAACTCCCTATACGTATAGTGAAGTTCATTAGAACGCATTAAAAAATCATCGACTGCATTGGTCGCATTATGAAAGATAGAAATAGAATAGAGGATTCTGGAGAGGCTGTAGAAAGCACGAACGACATAAAAATAAGCTTCAATTATGTTAAAAATTTTACTAAACTGACAAATTATAGTACAAAAGTCGACTATTTCGCGGATGATTTAATGCCTCGCCTGACTACCTCAGCAAGTAAACAACTTGATTTAAAACGACATTTTAGGTTAAGTTTTGGGATAATCTAGAATTATAAAATTATTGCATAAACTTTCCAAGCAGAACTGGAAGCAGCCTTTAAATAAAAAACAATTGTGCAAACATTTGTTGACTATAAAAGTTAAGAAAACAAATGTACCTCCAACTCCTGACCAGATTATGGAAACTTTTCCTCCAAGAGGATGTGGATATGATGTTTTTCTGCCTATAATCACATTTAGTCTTTTACTGGAACATATAATTCACTAATTTCACGACAATTTTAAACGAAAATTCCTTTCTATTCTTGAAAAAATCGTGCAAAAGAAGAAAATATCAAAAATTACCAATTTTATTTGACAGTTGTTTGTTTAACGCTTGAATGAAGGCATTTTGGTACAAGATTAACCGTTGATTTTGTAGCAGAAGGGTGTCGATTTGTTAAATAGCTGTAATATAACATGATTCTTTTTAAATGCCAGCAATTAAATTTTCAATATAATGTATTCAAATCATATATAGGTTTAAGAATACTTACATTTTTAATTATATATTTTTGTACAACCAATCTAAAACGGTTTTTTGCACTTTTTATAGAGAAGCCGCTGTAAAAGTATTTGACATGAACATAAATTGCTGCCAACATGGTAACATGACAGTTCGAGTTGTCAAAACGAAACGTTTGGTTGACAGTTCGTCGGTCCGGTAATTTTAATGTTCTGATTTTTTAAATTTAATCTTGTTGCGCCGCGTAAATCCATCAATAAAGTAGTTAAAAAAGTAGTGTTGCTAGCTTTCCATGAGGTACGTATACTACTTAACTAACCTTCGATTTTTCCTTAATAAAGAAGTAAGGTTATGCCTAGAAATCTCCGGTTATTTTGAAATTGTTTATTAATTCTTTTTGAAGTAATAACAAAGTATTGTTGAGCAAAAGGACAAAAGCATTGAGACTTAAAATATTACAAAATGTTGCAAACTTTTGACGTTTTATTATCGAAGCGTTGATCTACTGGGGAATAGACGGGAGGTTCATCTGGAAGAAACAAATTTCTTATTGGAAACATAAAATTTGCCTGTAAATGTTACCTTCCACCTTAACAGAGTGATGGCTGCGACAAGACATATCCTTTCCTTTGTTTTTAATATCAGTTATAAATTGTTTTACCCTTCCCTTATTTGTTGATCCCTGCTCTTCGCCGTTTTGAATAACATTGCGCTTAGTGTCTTGTACATTCACACTAACTTCACTGCCCGCGTCTGAAGGATTTCCGCTGATATTGGAATTAACAGAGGCTGTAGTCCGTTCATCTTCCTCACTGCTCTTAAGTTTGAGATCCCGTGATTTCTGGCTGGCGCTTTCACTAGTTTTTGTAGAGTCAGGTCTCGTAATGTCTTTATAAAACTGATTTGCTGATCTTGGTATATCAGTTACTGGATCGTTTCCAAGCAATTTCTGTTCGATATTCAAAGCTCTTTCCTTTTCTATATTGTCAATCACCTTTTCCGTAACATCAACTCCGTTGTTTATAAATCGAATTTCATTTACCACGGTTTTGTCTAAAATATCGCTTGTGCTGATTTCTACTACAAGATTTTCATCGTCTTTGGCGTAGTCATCAAGGTCCAGGTATTTTTCTGTAACTGCTGGTGTTTGGACAGTAAGTTTTCTTGTTATTTCGTCTACATATTCCTTTTTAAGACCACGATCAGAATATCTAAGACTTTGTCTACGCGATGAGGATGGCTTCTCAGGAATGTCACTCAAACTTTCTTTTTCAAAACCTTCAACATCTTGGCCCGAAATTAAATTCTTTTTAATTGTTTGCGGTGTGCTTTGCTTACTATCGGGATATGGTGTTCTCGGTCTTAGTAAGCGTTCTTGAGATTTCTGACTTTTTAGAGATTTTTCGTCAAATTTAATAGATTTTTCTGCTGACCTGGGTGATTTTTGGCGAAATGGAGATTCTGAGTATTGCAATATTTTAAGGAAAGGATCTTTTGCAGTTGCAGGTGGTTTCTCAAACACTTTTCCTTCCTTCAAGTCTTTATTGGACATTTCGGGTGAAATCAAAACGTTGTCACTTGTGTTGTTAGTTATTTCAGAGGAATGAATTTGTTTAGGAGACATTTCTTTTTCGTTTTTAATAGTAATTTCTTCCTTGTTATTTTCACCATTAGGGCTTGGTGGTTTTGTTTGCAAATCATTAACGAGATTTACTCCTCTAGAAGGTTTAGGAGATTTTGTCAGGGCATTAAAAACATCTGCATCCTCTCCATCCAAAGTTGTCTCCTTTTCGTTAACGAGATTGTCAGACTTTGTTACAATAGTTTCTGCGTCACTTGAATTAAATTTGTCAGAAGTAATTTCGTTTAAGCTTTCTGGAGAGAGACTTTGTTTAGTTTTGATAGATTTTTCGTTTTCATTCCATTTCTCTGCCCTTTCATTGTCAACGTTCTTATAATCTCTGTCCTCAGCATTTCCATTTTTATCTCCATTGTCTGGGAGTTGTTCTGCACTCATATTACCTTCGCTTTTTAGTGTTCCGGCGGTTGTCACATTAGTGTCTTCATGAAGTTGATTTGCATCTGTTTTATGGCTTGGGCTTGTTGTTGCATTTTTATTTACCGCCGAACTAATGCCAACCAATGTTGAAATTTCTTCCTTTGAAACTTGCTCTTCTGCCACAACATGTTTTTCCTCCTCAACATGTCCTTCCTCCTCAACTGCTTTCACGGGCTTAGTAGCTTCAACGATTTCATTTTGTGCACCATCCAAGGTTCCACTTTTAAACTCGTAATTGTCTGTGTATAAATTGCTTTGGGAAGAGGCGACGCTATTGTTGTTGATTTTGTCTGGCGTTTGTTCTCGCTTTATTGTTTCATTATTCTCCACAGACTCGAAATTACTTTCTTTAATAAGCGAATTACCATTTAAATTTGCTCCATTTGAAGCTGTTCTCTCAGTAGGATTCCCATTTGGATCACCTTCTTTTCTGTTTTTTAATTTTAAATCATTACCTTCCTCATCTATTGGTTCTTTCTCAATAGCTGAAATTTCTTTTACTACACCATTGAGTTTCGGTGCAGCAGTATAAGTTTGATTCAAAATAAAATTACTGTCTACATTCTTTGCAGTTTTAGGTACACCAAACACAAGGACGTGCTTATCGCCAACTGCAATGTCTAAAATACGTAAATTTTTAAACTTAGTAATTTCACGAAATGTCTTTAAGTGATGACCACTTTCTGAAAATGTAGTAAAAAATTTATTTTTCCTCGTTAAAGCGGCAAAAAATAAATTTCCCTTCAACAATGTCATTGCGGGACCGTTCTCTTCATTATCGTAGTCGTAAAATTTCTGAAATATTAGTTTCTTGTTTCTGACGGATTCATTGCTTTTGTATATATTGCCACTCTCTGTTATAACGAAAACTTCATTTGCCTTTGAAATGTATAAAAAGGTTCGCGGTTCTGATGAAATATTTAAGATAAGTTCTGTAAATGTTTGAAAATGAAAATCATTTAATCTTCCGGCTAGAAAAAGTTGATTTTTTTCGGTGAGGAGCAGAGTTGATTGCGGACCGCACGAGATATCTTTGATTTTTCCCTCTACCGTCACTTCCACCGGAACGAGTAAGTTTGTATCTTCCAAACCAAGCTGGTTGCTTTCATTACAGCCCCAGCCAAATAAGCGCCCTTGACCTAAAATGAAATTATAAATTAAGAGCATTCAATTAAATTACTTATAAATTTTATAATAATAAAATCACAGTAATCTTAGTAATATTATAAAATTGTAGTGTCGGCTTTTTACAGCCTAATATTTCAATTATAATCAGAATTGTGAGAAATCACATAGCAAGAAAGCGACAATTCAACCAGTTTGCGATGGAGGGCGATTATTAGTGGTTTCATTGTCTTCCAGATAGACTCGACACTCCGCCTCACTGGACATACCTATCCGGTGTAGATGATATCTCATTAGATCTGCCCACTGGAGCCAGATAGGTAGCTTGGAAGCATCCTTAGATATGCCTTACCTAAGGCGGTGGTATCGTATTAAGTATAAGGTCTAACAAATGCCTTAGCCTGGGCGAGCCCCGGAACATTTCTCCAGTATAACAGTTGCTGACTTCTATCGGAGTTGACGGATAGACGGAGTTTGATCAATTGGTTAAGCGGCACGACTATCATACCATGGTTGCCGGGTTCGAGACCAGGTCTCTCCGTGGGTTTATAAAAATTTAATTAAAAAATCCACTCCGTCTCTGTGCTGTTGTCTAGCTCGCAGCAATGCAAAAACAAGACATTCAAGTTTCCTCACTCCCCTTACACCAATTCCCTTCCAGCAAAAGCCATGCTTACCTATCAAAGGGTTGTCCACTAGGCTTTAGCCACGTCGTAAAAAAACCAACAGAGCATGATCTTGTTATAGTTGTTGGAGGCGCCTTCGTAAGCCTCTCGCCATGAGGGTAGATACAGGATGCTAAACTATCACATAAGATAGATATATCATCCTCTTTCAGTGCTTTTATGAAGTTGATATGAGCACAAATTTCGATGGCATGGATTTTGGCTTGAAAGACACTGGGCCATCTTACCAATGAAATCGACACTCTACTGTTGGGTCCAAAGGCGCCAGCAACATATTCCACTTTAGAGCGATCAGTGAACCATCGCAGGCTTCAATTTTATGATAGAGATGTGCAAGGGAGTGAGTTCAATCAAGATATAAGAAATACGCGTCTGAAATACAATTCCCATACTTGGCCTGGGCCTTGGTATTCTGCACTGTCCGCGTTTTTATGGTTTTGTTCGTCCGAATAAAAACAAGGACCCTTATAGGATCACTCGTGTGTATGTATGTATGTCCGTCTGTCACAACCAATTTGCTACGAATGTACTGAACGGATTAAGTTGAAATTTGGTACACATATGAATTCCTGTAACGCAATTATGGTTGTGTAACGTAAATAAATCACTTGGGGGGGGGGGGGGCAAGTAAGAAAATTGGAAAAAAAAGTTTTGCAAACGTCTCTTTTGGTTTCAAATATTTTTTTTATAATTTTAAAATAAATAGTTTTAAAGTCATTTAAGAAAATATATGAAAATTGACCCCCCCCCCCCCCCCCCCCAAATCTCCTAAAACTTTGAAAAAAGTACAAAAAATAGTTATAGGAAAACCTATAAGACGTCTATGATCTTAAAATAACATGGTTTATCTCTCAATATTGTGCGTACAAACTTACATTTGCAGTTGGAATGTATGAGAGGTCAGATTTAAAAAAACATGGTAGATAACATATTCATCGTACGAAACCCTCTCCATGCGAGTTCAATTCGCACTTGTCCGGTTTTTATAATAATGATGTCCTGTAATACTAAAGCATAGTCTTGGCAGAAAAGAAGTTAAGGTTAACTAAAGCATTAGACAAAGGCTCACACACTTATTCGCGTTTTCGCAATCGCTCAAAGCATTATACTGACGAAATCGCTTATCTAATTTCTTATAGACACATCACAAGGCGCGATACCAGAGCTTCAAGTTGCTTCCACACTTATACTCTCAAAGCCTGTCAGTGAATTCGAATTCGATTAGATTCTGAAAAAAGGGTGAGCCTAGGCATCGGCTCCTTCGATTGGCTAGAGTGGGGCAGTTGCAAAGGAATTGACGAATGGTTTCATCTTCTTCCTCATCCTGGCGACTCTTACTAAAGGGTGACTATTAAAGTGTCGACTTGCGTAGCTGGTAGAAGAAATAAAGATAGAAGAAAACTCATTTTTCGGTTAACTGTCGTATTCATCCCTTTGATCTCCTTGTTAGTTATGTTTCTCTCTCTCTAGTTTCTGCAACCCCATAACATGTGGCGGAAGAAGAATATACCTGATTCCATTGCAACTGGATCGACAATTTAAGGTGGATTCCCAACCACCGACATTACTATGCAATCCCTAATGGCCTTTTTATCGTAATCTGTTGTTAACAGAAAATAATCACGGGTCACTGCTGGTTGAATTCGAACCTGGGACCTCTAGGATCAAAGGCCGAAACGATAGTATTAGATTAGTCATCTGCAGTCTTCTATATCTTAGGGGGATCTCCCAAGGTTTTCAGCGGGTAATATTCAGAATTCTAATACATAAAAAAATGTTTTGCAACATTGTTCAATACAATATAAAATAAATCTGTATGGAATTTCTATGGTAGACTTGGCTACGCTTAATAAGCAGTTTCGAAGCAGCAGTATTAACCATTTGAATGGATTTTATGATATAGCCAAAGCCTAGGGGACAATGTCTTGTTTTTGTATGCTTACGAGCTGGACAACAGCCCATTGTTATGTTGTTTCTGACTTACACCAACCTTTCAAAACGAAAGGATCACTAACACACATCGTTTTCTTCGGATTGTCATGATCTTGACCGTAAATTAGATGAAAAAAAACACATCTAATAAAGAATATAAATATAAAGAAATATTGTTTGTAAAATTCCGATAATGAGTGGAATACAGAAAAAATCTAGTACATCATTTGGAAACTTGAAAAAGTCGGAGAAATTCTTTCTGGAGAAAAAGTTGACACACTATAGGTCTGTTTCCTGATTTTCAGTGAAAAAAAGTGCAGTGATAAAAAGTGCTAGTTGGTGGGGATAACACTTCACTGAGTTGAGGAACGCAGAGTGCTTTTCAGTGCCAAGAATAAGAAATGTCAAGCGACAATTCAATGCAACTGACAATTCATAACACGGAGTACTCAATAGCACAGAAAATTTTCAGTGATAAAAAGTGCTTGAGGGGAAGTTGATTTAACAATTTTAAAAACGAGCACTGAAAGTTGGGGAATGCATTCAGTGTCTTTTAGTGAGCACGAGTTATCCCTAGTGCTTGTTAGGGAACAGACCTTATATTATCAAGTCGAGCGATAGCTGTGTTTTTTTCATCTGGTTCATGGTCAAGGTCATGTCAATCTGAAAAAAGCGATGTGGGGTTGTGTTCCTTTCGTTTCGAAAGGTTCGTGTATCTGCTAAATTGGAATTCCAAAATCAGTTTACAAAAAAATCGACAATTTCTGAAATTGAGTATAAAGAAATTTCACTTATTTTATAGATTATTAACGAAACAAAATTATTATGGAAATGGCTATGAAATAGGATTTCAGCCATGTGATTAAAAATTCTAATTGGAAAAGTAGACAACTACAAAAACTACAGCTAAAACTAAATTACCAAGGTCTGTGATCTTGAACCCGATAAATATGTCGGTTATGTTTTTGTTGTTGTAAGTTCATGTTAAAGTGCTGATCCTGACTTGGTGATTTTAAAACCACGTGGTATTACTCATCTCATCACGATGATGAGCTCAAAATCAAATTGCCTGCAAAATTTGCCTACTACATAATATTCTGTGCACGACATTATTGTGTAGTCTGAAACTCATTTCCTTTTACTGAAAAAGAAACTAGGCACATGCGAACGTGCAGGCAGCATAAATCACTCACTTCCTACCAAGGCTTATGTTAACCACTTCCCACTTGGAAAATACTGGTGACCCCCGCAAATAATTATAATGAAAACCTTAATTCTATTACATATTTTTCAGACTGAGTTGTTACTAGCATCTATATAGGTATATGCCTATTTGTATTCAAACAAAACAAGCTATAATTATGACTCTACGGCATAGCAACAGGATAAGTCTCCTACTTTCTTCGGGGTGCTTGCTATGTTTACCTGTCGTAAATGTAATTAAGAAAATATAATTAAAACAAGAAGATTCCCAAAATCTCTACAAGTTATAAAAGCAATCCCAACTTATAAGTATCTCATTAAAAATACACCAGAAAGTTATAATTGTAATTTCAATATTAACGAAAACACCTTAAAGTTGAATAAAAATGAAATTATTTTTCAGTTGTGTACAATTAATCCATTGCATGATTTCGTTTTTCGTAAGTCCATTGCTAAATCGATTAAATTGCGTTGCAGATTTGCCCAGCGATATAAAACTCATTCATGACTTCAACACTTATAAGCATTTGCAAAGAGTGAAAAGTGAAATCATATAAATTTTGCTTTTCTCCTTTCCAGTAAAACCGCGCAGGTGATTTATCGAATTGTGTGTTACGACTATTTAATCGATTTCTCTGTCCCATCAGGACTATCCAGACAACTTGGAAGCATTCAAGATATTTTGGTGACTGACCCTCTTACATATTAACGATTTTTTCGAGAGAACTATGTCGGGAATTTGAAGACTTGTTAACAACAGTAATTGAAACAAAAATAGGACCCTTTCAAGTAGCACGTGCAATTTGTCTACAAAATATTATTTTTTGTTATAGTGACTTTTCTAATTAAAAGGGTACCTATGAAGTTAGTTGAAAACATTCGCCAGGGATGTTTGCTACGCTTCACCGAAGGAATGAAATCAAATCATAGGTTGCAATTAAAATTTTTCGGTGAAGTTATTTGTTATTCTTGTGAGGGAAAGCCTTGGGGGTTGCGAATAACATCATGTAGTAAAAAAGTTTAAATAAGTAAAAATATTTGTATTTTCCCTGGATGCATATTGTGTGAATATTTTTGCCGGGCAAAATTTATTTTCATAGTCTAAATACTTCATCTTTTCAGTTGATGCTGATTGATTGCTTTAAAGCAAATTGTCTGAAAGAAGCTACATTCGAAACTATTTTAAGGATACGAACGTACTAAATGGTCCACAAATGGATTTTTACTGAACTTGTGAAAAGCGCCTTAATTGTAAAATAAAACTTTATTTTCCTTAATAAGAAATATGGAAGGAGTTCATTAAATTACTACTCTACCAATCTTCGGTCGCTATGAATTCGGAACCTCTGGTATGGGAGCATTGATTGTATCGCATTTTTACCGACTCAAAATATACGGTCGATCCAGCTAAGATTGCTGCACATCACAATACCCACGATGTTAAAAGGAGGCGAACAGGTTGATGGTGGGCTGGGTGTCTTTTAAGGGGGTCCTCTACTCTCGCGGTTTCAAAAAATCTATTTTTTTTTAAATTTCAATCTATATGTATCTGAGAATACGCCACAGAAAGGATTTCATGAAAATCACGTTCCTTTGCATGTTTCTGGGAACAGAAAGGTATCCGTCTCCGGCCGTTTCCGAGAAACTAAGCGCGGCGCGTCACGACGGCGCTTTTCCAGTTAAAAATCATTGTCTAAAGAATTTACCGGTCCGTTCCTGAGAAGAATGTAACTCGTAAGTTACTACAATCAAGTTATACACCGTAATTTATCATTAAACGCGTTTGGTCCGATTTCAATAATTTTTTTTTCAATTGTTCAGAAAACATACCGCTATGTTTTCCCGAGTACGATTTGCAAAATTTTATTTTGTTCCATTTTTATAGCCTCTAATAGGTCAAAAAATGACGTAAAATTTGAAATTTTTACAAATTGCTGCATAACTTTTACAAATTGCAAAATAAAAAAAATCTATCACGGGAAAACATAGCCAACGTATCTATGATTATAAAGAATATAAATTTTCAGATAACAGAGTACCTAATTGGCCACAACTGTGCTTAAGCGGGACCCATGCAGTTTCAACATCAATGTCATCAATGACGTTTCAAGGTCGCGATAGTTATTTTTTTTCATCTTCAAAAGTAAAATTGAAAAGTCAAAACATGTATCTTCGAAATAAAAAAAAATTTTTTAAATGTATTCAGTAGATCCTTCGCAATTTATTCCCCAAAAAACCGCTCAATTTCAGGCCTCGAGAGTAGAGGACCCCCTTAAGGGACAACAAGATTGTTGGGTTCGTTAAACATGACACGATTTGCTCACACAAAAATCGTAGATATGTTCCTCCAAATATTCGTTATGGTTTTTTTTATACGATTGTGGCCAAATCCTAGAGGACAACCCTTTGATGCGTTCTCATGGTTTTGGCCGGAAGGGAATTAGGGTAAGGGAAGTGAGGAAACTTGAGTCTTGTCCCGAATCCCGGAGCCCCTCAACGTATTGATCCAACTCCGTCTCCGCTTGATTTGTGTAGAGCTAATTCAATCAAAGGCGTACGTAAAGTCAAAAGTGCTGCTGGTGGGAAAATTATATTCGGTGAAAGACCTGAACCCTGAGATGCATTGCCATTTATTATTTTGTAAGGATCAGATGTAACTTCTTGAAGTTTGGTTAGAAGCGCAAGAGCGTCGATTTCTGGTGTACCAAAACAAGAGAAAAACGCTCTTGTAAAGTATGACTGGTGGTAAACTTTCGAAGAGGGACGCAGCAAATGCGAAGCTTTGAGCACGTCGAGTTTGGAGAGGTTCTTGAGCACTTTCCGAGTGCGTCTGCTATTGTCTGTTAGTGCACTGCGATAGAGGTGAGGTGTGCTACGAAGAAGGTCGAACGAACGAGAGAAATATAATTGTATATAATATAATATCGTAATAAGCGAGATATATATTAAGGCCTGGATACATACGGATGCGAGATAAGTGAATTACTCCAGGGAAGGCCACTAAGTGCAATTTTAGCAAACTTTCGTTGGATCGCCTCGATAAGATTGATAGGCTGGTACAAAACGGGTACCGAACAGGACATGCGTATTCAAAAATCAGTCTTCTCTGGTTCCTTTAACTGAGGACGTCCTTAGACATAGAGCGTCTACTACACCGATTTTTTAAACTGTTCCACGATTTGTTGATTTGCATACTCTTTTCTACGAATCTTTTCCATGTGTTGCGCGGTCGTTGCCGTAGTAAGTTTTTAAAAAAAAATAAGTTATATAAGTTTAGTGAGGCGACCCAACGTAGTACATTTTAAGGGCGACATACATACCTACCGGCCATAATGTCTTCAAATTTCGAAAAAGCAGCTAGGTAGTGCAGCTGTTTGGCAATCGATAAATGAGTGAAATAAGTATCGTAGTTTCGCCTTGACACTCAGAAAATAAAAAGTGTTATGAACTATCTTGGAGAGAGCATTACCCACTCTGAAATAAAATTTTCTGACTACGACAACACAACCAAGAAAGAAAAAGCATTGGAACCCTAAGAACTTATAGACAAGAATTTCGTGGTTAATCTTGTCAACGGCTTTACTAATATTATTGAGTATGCAGCCCATTTGTTCGCTGTATTCGAAGGCTGAAATGCAGACGTTGGAGAATTTCAATAAGTTTGTCATGGCAGTGCTTGCGACTTACTAAAGGCATGTTCTCTGCTGGAACTCAATCAATCACCGTTGACGAATGTTGGTATTTTCACAGATACCCAAGCTGCCATAAAGGCGCTTGAGTCAGCCACCACCTCCTCAAAGTTAGTCAGAGACTGTAAAAAGAAACATGCCTAGGTAGACTCAACATCACCATTCTCTGGGTTTCGGGTCATAGGAACATTCCAAATGAAATGGCGAGGAGCTATTTCAGCACTTCTTAGCTAAAACTGACCTCAGATGAAGTGCTTCCCAAACCTATGCCATCTAGATGAACCTGGATAAGCCATCTAGATGAACCTGGATAAGCTTTGAAAAAAATTTAAATTCGAAGCTGCTTAACAGGTATTGTGTTGAAATTAGTCGCGGTCGGAGTAGTCCACTGCCTAATAGGCGAAGAGGCGGTCAGGCTTGGCGCTCCATATTATACACACTATCGCAGCTGCGACGATATTAGCAAAAAGGAAACCGTGCTTCACCGTCTGTGCAAGTGCTCAGCTCTGGCAGTTTCCAGAAGGAGGGCACTGGTAGATTACTTTCTGGAGAATCTTCAGGCAATATCAGAAGTAAAGATTATAGAGTTAGCTCAATTCCTTAGCTTCTCGGGTTGACTCTAACACAGGGATATGAGACACGTCAATGTCTCGACGATAGAATGCAATGCAGGGCAATTTACGTGGATTTAGGAGCAAGTGATTATTAGCTGCCCGTGTCGTAATATTATGCAGGTCAGAGTTCAACCTGTCAATGCAGTCCTCCATAAGCCTTATAGGTCGGCTAAGATATAACTGTATATCATCAGCACACATCTGTACCTTGAAGTCCTTTAGAACCTCCGAGAGGTCGTTTATATACAGACAGAAGAACAAGGTTCGAGAATAGAACCCTGTGGGACACCACACGCAAGGGACAAGGGAAGATAAAAGCTGTCTTTCACTGGAACCCACTGCAGTCTATCTATAATAATATATATAAGAAGTTATGGATTAAGGACATAAGTGTGATGGAACTAAAAATTAGTAATCAACTTCTCCAGCAAATTGGAGGGATTGATCATATTAAATGCTTTAGAGAAGCCAAGCAATGCAAGAATACACAGATATCACGTAATTTTCAGTCAGTACCGACAGGCTCGAGACACGAGTTAGTCTCACAGTATGTCATGTGGTATACTCCGATACGTCGAGTTGGAGAGAAAGTAATTTTTTCTACATCAATTCTATGTAATAAATGTATAATAATATGAGAAAATGAACCTCTCCTACCTGCTGCGAGGGCGGAGACTGGCCAGTCACATCGTGAAACCAACGCGATTACCCGCATTATATCCAGAAGGTATGAGCAGGATCCAAATACAAGCTATATCTATCTACCTATTGCTCATTATGCGATATACGCCTACACATATAAGTGAAAGGGTTAACATGTTTGTTTTTCAATCGTAATTTTTAATCAAATCAAGAAAAATACGAAAGATATACGTATTATTACACATTTGAATGTTTCTCAAGGTCTCTAAGTTAGCCAGATAGAAGCAATCCGTGATAGGATAGTTTAGGAAAAGATGACAAACTTGGATCATTTTTGCTCTTAAAGAATGTGTGTTATCAAAAGACGTCCTTGGAGCAAATGCAAAATAAAGTGTGCAATGTTGATGACATTTTAAAATGTTAGATTTGTTAAAACTAATTTAAAGGAGAAATAATATGGAGGCTTGAGTTTGGCAATTTTATATTCCATTTGGGCACCAAATTTAGCCGATCTGATTGACATAAATTGGATCTGGGAAAAAGTTCGTGGCGTTTTTTTAGTCAACTAGTTTTCTTATAGTTTGAAAATGAATTTATTTAAACCAAATATGCTCCATTATTATCGACAATGTTTCACCATTTTTCGGGTAGAGCCATGATGCCATCGGTGAAGAACTTCTGTGGTTTCTGGTTGAAAAACTGAATCAAGTGGTTTTCACAGGCTTCTTTTGAAAGCAGCTTAATTCCATTGAGAGAGTTCGGCAGAGATCGGGATAAGTGATAGTCACAGGTTGCTATGCCTGGACTATACGGTGAATGCATCAAAACTTCCCAACCAAGCTCTCACAATTTTTGACGGGTCATCGAAGAAGTGTGTGGTCGGGCGTTGTCATGATGGAACACAACACCTTTCCTATTAATCAATTCGGGCCGTTTTCTTTCAATTGCTTTGCGTAATGTCTCTAGTTGTCCACAGTAGAGTTGAGAATCAATCGTCTGACTAACTGGAAGTAGCTCATGGTGGACAATTTTCTTCCAGTTTACACACAGTATAACCTTTTTTTGCCGTCAATCCTGGCTTGGCGAACGCTTGTGACGGTTCACCATCCACGATCTTTGACGTTTCCGATTGTCGTACGTGATCCATTTTTCATCACCGGTTATGACACGTTTCAGAAATGGCTCGTTTTCATTGCGTTTCACCAGTGCATCGCAGATGTTAATTCGGTCTACCATGTTTTTCGCGTTCAACTCATGAGGAACCCATACATCGAGCTTCTTTTTGTAGTCAGCTTTGTGTAAATCGTTCAAAACAGTTTTGTGGTCAATGGCTAACTCCATACCAATATCGACACTGCTGATATGGTTATCTTGCTGGACGTTTTCAAGAATTTCATCAGCTTTTTCTGTGATTGGACGACCAGAGCGTGACTCACCTTTCACATCAAAATTACCAAAACGGAAGCGAGCGAACTATTTCCGCGCAGCAGATTTTGATAAAGTACCTTCACCGTACACAGATCAAATTTTTTCATAAGCCTACGTAGCGTTCTTCCCTCCCTATATTGCAAAATATAGCGCAATTTTTCATTACTTTTCTCCATTTTAAAACGCAAACAACTTTCCAACCACTGCACCAATTTTGATGTTACACTCAAAGTAACGCTCAAACTGTCACCATTCCAACGAGCGTTTAGTGGTGTCGCTGCGATCTGTGTTTCCTGAATTATTTGCTATTGACGCCATCTATCAGGAAAAATGCCACGAACTTTTTCTCAGACCCAATACCTATTTAACCTAACTTTGTAAAAAAGTCGCATAAGTAGGCAGACCTTAGTGCTAAAAATCCTGTAGCAACAAAGTCTAATAAAAAAATTAGACATAAAGTATCCTTTTATATTGTTTACAATAAACTTTTTTGGTTACAGAACCAAAATGAAAAGTTCTTAAAGGAAACAACTGGGAACACTTAAAAATAGAAAAATAGTAAGAAAAAAAGTACGGGTTGCCTGTATCTGAAAAAAAACTGTTTATTTATAAGTTAAAAATAATTTACACCATATTATTTCACTTGAGGGCGTATAAATTGATTTCAGTTTTTTTATTTTAATAAGTACATAGGTTTATCTTATGTTAGGGTAACTTATTCGCAGAAGTGTCTATAAATGGCGTAAATTTAGTTGATGTCATAGCTGCCTTTCCAGCTTGCCTAAGGAACAGAGTTGTAAACTTCATTACCCATTCCCATTCCAATTCCATTCTTTGGAATTAACATTTTTTAATTCCAGTACTTTTTAATTAGGAATGGAATAAACAAATGGAATTAATATTCCAAGTAATGATGTATGTAATTGGAATTCCTCATATATTCCACCGAGATTTGCAAAGGAATGAAAAGTAATTGAGAATAATTATTCATGATTTAAAACCTGGTTTTAGTTCCTTAATTCTTTTTTGATTCCTTTTCTATGAAAAAATTCTCAAACTAATTAGCACTTTCTGTTCATACAAATTTTCCTGTCCAAAAATACATGACTGCATCCAACCGATTTTGGACTACACCTAAATTATTTTTCTTGGAAAGAAACTTTGAAAAAATTAAGCGGACAGTCGTAAAAAATTCGATTCAACAAAACAAATTCATCTTTTTTCTAAAGTCGGAGTAACAATTTGTATAATTCTTACGTTTAAAAAGTGTATAAACTATTAAAAAAAATTAGTTTGTTGCATAATATTTTTTGGAAGTGTTCTCTCAATTTTGTTACCGAAGTTATAAGTTTTAGAAATAAATCAAATAACGAAGCCATAAATAAAATACTAATAAGTAATGTGAATAAGTAACAAAAAAGACAGGGTCTGCTCAAATTTGAAGTAATAAAGGATCTAAACTGTTACAAAAATGTTTTCGTTCAAGAAACAAGACAAAAATATATTGAGGTTTATTGCAAATGCAATCCATGTGGGTATATTCGAGGTATCAAATGAAATGTTGTTTCCTAGAGTTAACAAACCATGGAGAAAAAGTGTAAATACTGCAATTTGGTAGAAAAATTGTTAAAATCAAAAGAACAAACCGTGCCACTGTTCTTAATAAGGGGTGGTAGGGAGAGGGGAGGGGAAAGGAGTGGTATTGATATTTAATCTAAAGGACGTGTAATCTGAAATTATTTGGTATTTTAACTTTTGGCTTCGGGTGCATAATGAATCATTTATGAGCCAATAAGTGGAAACAGTAACCTAGAAACACCAAATACTCTTTACCCCCGCCCTCTCCCTCAATTCAACACATTCCACAACCTGCCCTCAATATAAAATTCTTGACTTACCGAATACAATAAAATATTATAGGAATTTCGCACTTTGCTTAAGCACATTAAAGAACTTGCTGTCAAAAGCCTACTGATAGAAGCATAATTTATCCTGAAATTGAGGAAGCGCATCATATATGAGGAATTCCAATTACATACATACATCATTACTTGGAATATTATTCCATTCCTAACTGAAAAGTAATGGAATTAACAAATTTTAATTCGAAGGAATGGGAATTAGGTTGGAATTAATTCCACAAAGAATGATTACTTTACAGCTCTGCTAAGGAATTAGTTGGTACAAATTCTACCACGAGCTGATATTTCTAGCATTTCCTTCTCGTTTGTAATGAATTTGCCTAAATTTTGTTCCATCGCTTTTCCCGTTTTGAGTAGGTTCAAATTCATGGCTACATTAAATCTCTTTTCCTCATGAGTCTCAGCCAAACGAGTTTTTTGGGTAAGCGATCACAGGGAAAGGTAATTTCTGTTCTCACATTATCCACAAAATGATTTTTAACTCACGGATGCTAGACACAACTAGAAGTGTAGTGTATTTTGTCTCATATGGCACAGCGTAGTTTTCTGAGTTATCAAACGAATTTAATTCATTTTTAAATAAAAGTGAGTCGGAGCAAAATATTATAAGTGTGCTTTGGATTCACAACCCCAAACCAGTTTGAGGGCAGTTTGAAGCCAAGTGTGCGTTGGCTAATTGCGTACTTTAGAATATTTAGTTTTTTCCGCTGTTTATAAAGACAGTTACAAGACTAAATTTACCTTTGTTTTTTGACTGATAAAAACTCTTTTATTACTAATAATAAGTCTCCAATCCTGGCTGGACCTTGAACATAATGAATCTAAATATTTTGGACTGTTATTCAGAACGAGAAACTACTTAATTTTAAACAAGAGAAACTAATTTAATTAAAAATCAAAAGCAAATTTAAGAAATGTTGCTGACGGCTTCCAATACAGGTTTAGCCTTCATGGCTCTAGGATATAACCTCAACAATATACATATTCTACCCGCAAAATAAACCAGACTCCATGTATGTATGAATAGAAATTTCATATTGTTTTTAATAATTATTCTCTCGCTTTTTTACTCTCTAATTGGTAGCACTGATAGGATGCAACATGGTTCAGAAAATTAATTTGAAGACAATGGACACCTTCTTCTGTTTTGAAAAGAGTTGCTTACTTTCATTACTACTGTTTGGACACGTAAATCCTCTTGTAATTCAGAAATGTTTGAATGGGTGTCCTTGGATGCAATTAAGCAAAAAAAAGAAAAAGAAATATGAAATCTGCATATGCATTAAACATTAGTAGTATTCACCTTTTATACTTTCCTTTCTACATTTTCTACATGCACACAGTCCGGACAAATTCAATGCACATAATAGTTTGCTAGAATTTATATTCAACCCCATTTCATATACGAGCTACCGGTCGGATTCTGTTTCGTATTCAGTTCGTATGTAAACGAAAGCCATTCATGAAACAGAATTACTTTTAGTCCTTGAATATTCTAAGCCTGGAGATAAAAGCTCTTTGAGTACATCCTAAAATCAGCTATTTCACACAGGAAACCATGCAGAATGTATAAGGGCTATATGTCTGTAAAGCTTGATAAGAGCCTTTTAATAAAATTACGGAACCCACGTACAATACCCCTTTACATTTCATGATATGATTGACACGGAGTCCTTTGAAAAGTCATGAAATATTCAAATGTTTTTCTCGCTCCGGGAATTTTTCTTATAGTAAAACAGGAATACTAAGGATAGGTAGAATACGATACTTACTTGTCAACACGACGAAATGATCATTTCCGGCAGAGAGTTTTTGGAAATGCTCTTCCTTGTTATCCTCAAGCAGACCATCAAATTCTTCCAGTCGAAAGGGTTTCCTCGAAATGGAAAACTGTTCCCCAGCTATCTCCACCGAAGATAAGTGATGAAAACTTGCAGAATCCTCGGTGAAAATATTTCGCCCGGTAAAAAATATCTCGTCGGAATCTAAAAATTTCAATTAAATTCGACTCCGTTTTTTTTCGGATTAAATTTTTACGTGTAAGGGTGACACTCCATCCTGCTCCGAATGCCACATCAGCGGCCCTTAATCCAAGGGCTTTTAAAGATTTCACGCAAGTTGGCTTGGTCACAATTTCAGTGCCATTAGTGCCCCCGATGCCCAACTGACCGAATTGATTTTCACCCCAAACAAACAGCCGGCCTGATTCTGGGGAAGAGAGTAGAACGGAGAGGTCAGACGGTGATTCCAAGAAAGTAACGACAGAAAATTAGGAAAAAGGTGAAAGTTATAATTAACCGCGATTTTTGTTTTCTTTTGAAATCGAAATTTCAAAAAGGTCATTCGGTTCGTTCAACTACATTCTTTCACCAATTTCAATTTTCAATTTATAAAAAATTCCATTTGTACCACAAATCACCGCACTCTGATTGGTTCCAGACGTTAACCGTTTCACTGGGTCATTTTTGATAAAAAAGTAACTCTGGGCATTCTCAGCTAAATGGGACCTTCCTAGTGTAAATATTGCTCCAGTGTCTGGGATATCCATTGCATTCCAGAGTGGCCACTTAAAATATTATTTTTCTTTTATTATATTAAACCATCACTTTATATCACGATAGGACCGTTTGTTGTATGGTACCACTATAGCTATGCCAACCGGACTTAATGGTATCGATTCAAGCGCTTTCTTCTACTTGTGGTCAGTTACCCGGTCACTCGAACACTGTTTTCCTTTCGATAGAAAGCCGCTGGTCATAGAACTACGTATATTGCCTTGTTGGTCATTATTTATGATGTAGTATGATTCCAGTGCTCTACTTGGTCTAATAAAGTTTCACTGTGGGTGTTTTATCGTACTAAAATTTAACGGATTTGAGAACATTCTGGTTGATAGTAACGTGCTCGAGGATAGTACTATTGTAAAAGCGTACTCCTGTTGTATCAGGTGTGTTAATATTTATATAGAAATATTACTTGAATTGGTTAGTTTTCTTAGGTAGGAAATTAACAGGTCACTGGGGGGCTTTTATTGCAATTGCTTTGCTGAGATTAGTTCAAAACGATAAAGTAGTTTCAATTGTTTAAAGGATATATGTATGTACTTAGCTGGTATTGATATGTTTTAGTGACCATTTTTATCATAATAAATTGAATGTTCAATTAAGTAAGGTTTTAGCTTTAGTTTCCTCTACAGTTCGCAAAAGTCCTTGTGAATCATTAGAGGAGAGAAACACGTCACGTGACATGATTTTTATTAACACCAAACTCAGAGCATTCAAGTGATTTCAAGTTGTGTGTGCAACGATTTGATGATTTGAATGATCGAGCATTTCGACGTGAAAACGTCTTTAAGTTCAATACGATTACTGAGTGTCATTCCAAAATTATGATAGACATCAAATTGGTCGATTTTGAAAAGAGTAATACTCGAAGGCTATTGGGCGGAGGTCAATAGGAAGGGCAGTGTTCGATAGAGGAAGGTTTTTTTGTAGGATGTGGCCAAAACCTAGGGGACAACCCTTGCGTTAGCCTGGCTTTGGCCGGAAGGGAAGCAGGGTAAGAGGAGTGAAGGAACTGGAAAGCCTTGTTTTTGTATTACTGTGAGCTAGACAACAGCCAAGAGACGGAGCGGAGCGGAAACCCACAGGGAGACCTGGTCACGAACCCGGGAATCATGACATGGTGGTCCTGCCGCTAAAACAATTGATACAACTCCGTCTCCTACTATTTATTCAATGTTCATCAATTACAAAAGAATTTGCACAATAACAATTAAAATAACAATAACAGAAAAAATAACTCTAACCAACATTCCGATTTAAAGGCAAAGTTCACACGTGCGTGCAATTAGCCATGTAATAGCACCTTTATACGTGAAAGGTGCTCTCACCCGCTCTGAACGCTGGGGCCTCTGCAACACGCGGACCAAGGTATATGGGTAGCACGCCCCTGAGAGAGGAATAGGACAAGAGTGAAAGATTAAAAGGCTAAAATGTTAATTTAATTTATTTTACTTTACTTCACTTTTGAAGATAATAATGTAAGTCCAGGCGCAGGACTAAATTAAAACAATCGTAAGGTTATTTTGTAGAATATCAAGGAATATTGTGTAAAAATTTCATACTAATCGAATAATTTGGGACAGCATAGTTTTGAGGAAAACACTATTAAAAATTGTGTACTCCATTTGAGCGGCTTCATGCGCTCATACAAAATACGCTGTACTTCAGCCAAAAATACTGATATTTTTTAAATTTCTTTTATTACTAAACTTTGGACTATACATATACTATTTCAACATGCAAAAAAACCAAAGTCATATTTTTTGAAATTTTCGACAAGGAAACACCCGTTAAGGCGCTGGACGTTTTGGTGGTAAAATCGCAGCCTAGACATGATTTCCAGTTGTCCCTATCTGGCTGCCCGGATACAGGGATATCCCCGGCAATGAGAGAACAGATGAATAGGCGAAAAATTGTGTTGAAATGTATAGCCCTGACGCGATAACCTCCTGAAAATTCCGATCATCACTCTTACATGACTACAAATAGGCTAATTATTTATCGTTGGACAAACCGGGATACATGTTGCATTGCCAGACAACTGTGACCTGAGTACAGCAAGAGTAGGACTAAAGTAATCCTTAATAGTAGCAGCACCGACACCATAAATCTGGTTTTAACAAGAATCAGGAATCACATTATAATGGGATATCGAACAATAGGTAGTCATGCCAGAAGGCTGTGTCGAGTGGCAAATGATTTCTTCTGTGGGCTTGTAGAGCTGCAGGGCATAGAGCTGAAGACCTTAAGTATGGTCAGATTCCCATGAATATATATGGGCACAGTGGACCCTTCCAGTGGTCTAATTGAGACAGGCTGAATATGACTTTTGCAGCACCACTCTAACTAAACCGTGCCTTACCTTGGTAGAATACAGGGGCGTATACAAGGGGTAGGGGTCACGGAATCATGACCTTCCCAAGAATTAAAGAGATACACTAGATATTATAAGGAAATCTAAAATTTTGTTATAGTGATAGGCAAAATCTGTCACTTTGTTGATATACGAGTAACTCAAAAGAAAGATTCGGCCTTTTGGGTCTTTTGAGTCATTTGGGCAGTTATACGCAAGCATTTGAGCCCTACCAGTGGAGAACTTTGAGCTTTGACTACTGTTCTACGTTGTATAGGGTGGAACGAAGTGCTTCGTGTTTTGTGCTCTCTGTTTAGTTCTGTTCACAACCAACATTTACATATTGTATCGTCGCTGTGAGTACATGGGAAGTATAGGGATCCCATTTACATCATAACGTCACACTCACTGAAATATAAACAACAACAACAGGAACTACGTAACATTGACGGAGTGGGGTTGTGTGAGCTAGTCGAGCTGTCAGTTCTTGACTCAAGCAAATATCCCTCGCTGTCTTGTGCACCGTACACGGATTGAGAGAATCGGTGTGACTTCTGCCTTGTTCTTAGAGATATGATATCGCGAAAGGCAAGTGGATGATGGACCAATTTGGTAGGAAAACATTGACTCAGGTCTTTTGAGTCATTTCACTGACTCATTCAAAACGACCGAATCGTTCGCGACCGATACATCACTACTCAGTTATTCAAAGTAGTCGGATGAAGACTGGCTGAGTTCAAATCATTCTCAATTAATAAATTTTCAACTACAAAACCTTTAAATAAAAATTTTATATTATGCTAATCAGCTGCTTGACGTACTCGTTGAACATAGAAGCTTCTCATTTTTGGGAGTCGCTTAAAAATTTATTTGATTTGATTTCTAATAGCTATATCGTTCACCTCTCTCTATTAACTTCGTTAAACAAAAACAAACTCTGTAAGTTGCTATACAGGGAATCCCACATCTTATTAATAATAATTTCTTTGATGCAATAATTTTTTTATGGAAAAATCCGAATTTTTAAAATAAGCAATTAAAGAATTTGCAATAAAGAAAATGTTTGTTAACTAATGTCTCGAAAACAAGGAATTGTGGACTGCGAAATGGAAATGTGAAGCCGAAGAAGGAAGTCTGCCTTCAAATACCATTGTAAAGGTTCTAGATAACTTTAATATCAATATATACCCTGGAATTAATATGAATTTAAATATTTTGGCGACGTTTCCGGTCAGTGTTACCACTGCAGAAAGATCATTTTCGCGCTTGCGTCAATTATAAACGTGGTTATGAATACAATTGAATAACCTGATCTTGACCAAGGCTGATAAGGGCAATTTTGTTACTGTTTTATATAAAGATGATTATTTGGAAAAAATGAAAAGTTGTTTAGATAATATGAATGTTCAAGAAATAACTAGGGATCCTACAGCAAAGTATAACCGTCAAACCATAAACACAATAAATATTTCTAACCTTATCTTTGATAAAAAAGAGCAATTTGCCTTAAAAAATTGTAATCCATCTATCCCCACTCTATACGGTTTACCTAAACTGCATAAGACAAATATCCCAGTTCGACCCGTTTCGTCTTCCTTTAATTCACCGTCACAATTACTATATTGTGTAAAAAACTTGTGAAATCGTCCCAAAGTTAACTAATTTCCAACCAAAACATGCGATAAAAAATTCTCAATAAAATTAATCATTTAAAGTTACCAAGAAATGCAAAACTGGTATCATTCGATGTGTGCAACCTGTTTCCCTCGATCCCGGTAGAAAAACTAATTAATAATTTAAGTTATAGAATAATATCTGAAGTACGCAACCCTGAGAAATCGCTCCAACTCATCAGACTGATAGAATTATGCATCAGACAAAATTATTTTAGTTTCAATGGAAAAGTTTACATTCAAAAGGATGGGCTAGCTATGGGCTTGTCATTTTTTCCATTTTGGGCGGAATTTTACATGGCTTTGGTGGAAAAAACTATATTTAATGACAACAATAACAAAAAGAATATTTTAACATAGCACAGATACGTTGATCACATATTCTGTGTTTTGAATGGGACAGAAAGACAACTATTGTCTTTCTTTAATAATTTTCTAAATAAAATTGACGACAGTATAAAATTCACTGTAGAATTAGGAAATAAGGAAATAAATTTTTTAGACTTGACTATTAAAATTAATTCAGACAATATTTTAGAATTTGACATTTTCCGTAAAAATGTCAATGTTATCCTCCCATCCTTGGAATACAAAAATGGCAGCCTTCCATTCATTAATCGATAGACTCCTCACTGTTCCTTTAAAGAGTAATAATTTCAAAAAAGAATTAAATACAATAAAAAGTATTGCTATAAGAATTGGCTATGAAACACGAATAATTTATAAATTGTTAAGCAAAAAAGAAAAGTTCTATCTTCTATTTTCCCATTAGGGGATCAGGTTAAGAATAATGGGCAAAAATGGAGAAAAATTCCTTATGTCCCAAAACTGTCCGAAAAACTGAAAATTCCTTTAAATAAAAAAGACATTAAGCCTGCCTTCTTTAATAAACGGACGCTCAAGAATCTACTTACGAATAATAAATTGGGCTTAAAAAAAGACAAAATGGATCAAAGTGGCGTATACCAGATTGATTGTTGCAATTGCTGAGGGATATACAGTGTCGGTCAAAACAAAGGGAACTGAATGCAATAGAACCAATTTGTTTTGATATATCTGTATTGCAAGTGATTACTTTGAAAAAAAAATATTATTATTAAATATTTCAGTGTTCCTTATTATTATTAGTACAAACTTTTTTAAAACAACAAATGCATAACGAAATAAAAATTAAAATCTGGTAACAATTGCATTTTCGCTAGGTCATAACAAAGGAAACTGATAAAAGAACTTAAATGTAACTTCATTTTATTGTAGACAAACTCAATATTTAGTTGAGTATCCATTATTTTTTATTACTTCATAACATCTCTTCGGCATAGAACTAATAAATTTATTAATTAGTTTTGGAGACATTTTATCCCATTCAATTTTAACTGCTTCGTAAAGTTTTTCACCGGTTGCCCATTTGCCATATCTTCTGACCTTCTGTTTTGCAATAGTCCAACAATTTTCTGTTGGGCTTAAGTCGAGATTGGGGTGGCCATTTTAACACAATTTTGTTTGCACTCATCCAAGTTTTAACAAGTTTGGAAGTGTGTTTCGGGTAGTTGTCTTGCTGGAACCTCCATTTCAACGCCATATTGTCCTCTGCATAAGGGTTTCTAGTATATTTTTATACTGGAAGCTGTCCATAATGCCATCAATGCGATGTTGTGGTCCTTGTAATTGCTATAAAATGGGTTAAAATTTGTGTTTCAGAATCTTTGAACGGAAGATATCGTGTCCGCAAGTTAGCAACTTTTTTCGGCAGGCTCAAGTTCAAGGGGTCGAAAAAACTATATTTTTACAGATTTTTTCGAAAGTAAAAAGAAAATTTTATTGTTCATATCATGTAGAATAACTTACGAAAAATTGCGAATAAAAATATTGAAAACTTTTTTTTTCACAACGATTTAAAAACATCGGTTTTTCGGACCATCTCGGGTAGAATACCCCCTTAAGGGGGTCCTCCTATGTGACAGCCGCTTTTTTTTACACTTTTTCAGCAATTTTTGTGACGAATCGTCAAAACATAAAACTTTTGTGTTTTAGTAATATATTTATTCAAAAGTACTTTTAAATTTGTTGACAACGAAATACATAGTCAAATTGGCTGTAGACAATTTTAACGACACCCGTGTCAAAAAAAAGTTGGCCGATGGCTTCCATGATTCCAGCTGTTCTGCTATCTGAAATCAAAAGATGTCACCATCATTTTAATCAGTAGACCTGTGGCTACACCCAGAAGCAAAATCAGGTCAAAATCTTGAATATTTCATTTCTTAAACAAACTTTTAAATATAAATACATGATTTTCGTCATTTTTTTTTTAATTTTTCGATTCGAGAAAAAAAGCTATGACAGATATCACCACTAATGTCCTAAGTATACCATAAAAATTTGAGCTTAATCGGTTGATTAGTTTTGGGATATCGTGGCAGCCATTTCGAAAAATTCAGTTTTGAGAAAAACGCGTTTGAAAGTTACTCGCCGATAAGCGAACTTGGTGCACTCGAATACGCACGCCACTATCGACATCTGCCACATCTTAACTGATCCGAATTTCAAAAAATCCTTTTACACAAGTATTGTAGATGAGTTTTCGCAAAAAAAAATTTTCGATTTTTTGACCCATTACATAGGAGGACCCCCTTAAGTGGAGGAAGAGTATTGGATACATATGAGACCTCAAAAAACTTCATGGCGACGGCTATAATTTGCTGAATGACCAAACAGATTTTTACAATGTAAGCCCTCTTCTAAATCCTAACTTAATTTTTAAAAAATTTTTAATTTGTATTTCAATATTGTATACATACACTCGGCGCGAAAAATAAGTTGACGCAGCTTGCTCTGAGTGATGTGGACTCCTTATGCAGTCGAAGTATATTTAGCCAACCAAAAGTTTTGCTTATTACAAATGAGTTATATGTAGCCATAACGTTAGTGTGAATAGTTCTGGTTTAGATCGCTGTAATACAAAATCAGTTGACTTTTTTCTTTTCAAGTGCATTTTGCAATAAACGTAAAGTAAGTTGACGCGGTTATTTTTTTATTTTTATTATTATTTACAGCTATTGTCGATGTTGTATTTGTTAGTTTTTGTAATGGCATTGATGAAATGTACGTGTTTACTAGATATTTCTCATTCTTTATTTTTGCTTTTATTTTATAATGCCAAAAAATTGTAAGCTTACTACTGACGAACGTTTCACTATATTTAATCGAAGACAAAAAGGCGAAAGCCTGCAAAAAATTGCACTGGATTACGGAATTTCAGAGGAGGGAGTAAGACAAATTATTCGAAAAATTTCAAAAAAAGGCAATCCTGAAAATCCTCCTAAGAAATCGGAAAACAGCTAAGCGAGAAGATCGACAAATTATAAAAGAAGTCCGTAAACTACTTTGGCTTTGTGCTTTGGGTCGTTATCATGTTGGAAAATATACTACTTCTCAATGCACAATTTTTCAGCAGACTGGGTTATTTTTGCTCTAATATCTCAATATATTTTTGAGCATTCATTATACTCTCGGTTACGACGAGATTACCAACTTCCTGGCCACACCACACTATGATCGAATCACCTCCTTGTTTAACCGTAGTGCATGTCCTTTCTAAAAGCTTTGCCTGTCTCACGCCTTACCTTTGTTTCAACTGGAACTTTGATTGGTCCGACCAAATAACGTATTTCCAAAATTCGATGGGCTTGTTCAGGTGAGTTTTAGCGAAACCTAATCGCTTCTTTGAATTAATGATGGAAACGTGCGGTCTTCTCCTGGACACTCGGCCTTGTAAACTTGCTTCATGGATTCTTTTCCTTATTTCGGTGCTCTGGATAGGCAGATGGAGTTTCTCTTTTAGCTCTTTCGTTAATATTATTGGTTTTTTTTTTGCTGAATGACCAACCAGATTTTTACAATGTAAGCACTCTTCTAAATCCTAACTTACTCAATTTTTAAAAAATTATTAATTTGTATTTCAATACTGTATACATATATAATACAATAATGTATGTTGTGCAGACCTGTCCCTATTTGTATTTGTACTGCTGACTTTTCTCAGTATTTCTCTCTTGTGTGGAACTGTTGTTAGATTTAGTGTTAGCCCTGAGGATGTCCTAAACAGATGAAACGCATAGGCTAAAAAATTTATTTAAAAAATGAAAAATAATAATAACGAAACAAGAGTTTTTTATCGGTTTACCGTAATGGTTGAAAATATGTTCCACCAAGTGCTCTCGCAAAAATCTGTAAATGTAATTTTCACTGAAATCAGGAAATGAGGGATCTTTTCCTACTTTTTTTTCGAAATAAACCTGCGTTTCTATGAAAATTGAAGTTTTCGTGTTTTTGCGGCCAACATAAACTTTTCTCTACTTACCGTGGGGAGCATGCGAATTTCACCCGATTCGAGACAAGGATTACACGTGGACCTACAATTTAAACAGCGAGCAACTAAAATTTTCCGAACAATTGAAATTTTCTCTGCACCTCCCATGGACTGTTTATCGTAATCTGTTATAAGCAGAAAACAATCATGGGTCGCCGTCAGTGGGATTCGAACCTGGGATCTCCGAGTTCGTAGGCGGAGACCTCATCACTTACTCCACCGGCAGACATTAACTTAATACTTGTTTATTTTGCCTATGTACACCTTTGAGTTTGTCATGCTTGCTATAGAGGGTCACCGAATAGCTTCCATCTGCAAGGCCCGTTTTCAATATTTTTTAATGAAAATTTTACTGTACATAAGAATGCCTACTTCAAGTGCACTAAATAATTTTGAAAAAAAAAATTTTTTTTTCTTTAAAAAAAATTGTTTCTTTCAAAAAAAAAAAATTTAAACTTCACCCTATTTTTCCTACCACTAGGTGTATGAAGCCCTTTAATAGGTTTTTACTGAGACAACCATTAACATATGAAGAGAAGCGCCCCAATTTTGTAATTATTTTTTTTATGCCAAAGTAGTCCAATAGTGTGTTACTGTAGCATTAATCGAAGAAACATAATTTCTGATTTATCCTCCAAAAACTTTGCTTTTCCTGACTGTAAAATCGACCTAGCAGGCAAAATACAAGAATCCAACAACTTTCCCTTTTCTTCGAAAAATGTATTCCTTCCGTTGGTGAACTTAATTCTTTTGGAATTATATCCACAAAAGTCCACTTGAGCGTTGTTAAGAAATTCCTCGACATTCCTAAACGCGTTACCTATTTCTTATTGTTCCAAATTCACGTAAATTAATACTTGTTGGCGACTGAGTGGTAATACTAAATTTTAGCAGTCAAAACAAAATGGACTCGTGGAGGAACAAGTACGAACAAAAGGAAATGCAGGCAATAGCGACCAGGGCGATGTCCTCTAATGACCGATTTACGTGCTTTTGTTGTTTACCAGAGTTTTTGTATTGTAGGCTACCTAAGCGTTGTCTCTTTTATTGTAGTTGAAGGAAAGTAATGGATGCACGCCGCCATATAGTCCAACGCAATTTTGTATTGCATGTTCTGCACGATACTTCAAATTACCCTTTATCTTTGGTTCTATCTTTCTGGCGTTGTCAGACTATAGAAAATCCACAAAGTGCTTAGAAAGGAGCGATATGTTTTGAATATCCATTCGATTCCCTTTACAAGGTTTGAGGAGCTTTCAAAATTTAATTTGACGCTCAATACTTTCTGTGCTAATATCTGTGTTTACTTTTGCCGTGTTTGGATAATTGACGGGAACTATAAGTTATCGATTCAGCGAAAATGTATTTTGTTCACATGTGCAATATTGGAAATATTAGAAGTTGTTAAATAACTTACAACTAACTTTTTATTATCCTAATTGGTAAGTAACTTAAAAAAAACTTTAGCATGCATTTTGATTTAAAATTCATTACAATATTTGGTTAAGTCCTTCTTCTTGTATGCATTAGGAAATGTTCATACTTGTTGCACTCTATCCTTGCAATAGAAGAATATTTCAAAGCTAGCATAGCACCACTTTCACTAAAGAAAAAGGTAAATAGTTTACCTGAAATATGGACTTGACAGGTTTAAAAATAACTGAAATAAAAAGGATTGCTTAGGTATTTCCAGGAATAAAGTGGCATTTCACGTCGTTAAAAGCTGACTTCATTTAAATTCAAAGAAGTGACTTGGTTGATTTACAGGTACTCTAAAAATAAGCGTAGATAGATGTGAAATGGTTTTAGGTCTCCCACGTTAGAATACGTCAGTCAGTACCTTATTGGTAAAATGTGTTAAGCTGAAATCTGAATTTTCCATGGTAATGATTTTAAAATTGTTATGAATTTTAAATTTATGCTTTGAAAAAGAATGTATAATAATAAACCTTATTAATAAATTATATTAATTAATATTAGATTAAGTTATTAACTTAGAATTTAAAACTATTTTATACGAGTTTAAATTTAATTTAATAATTATCATCACTGGCGACAACGTAGCAAAAATGTGATTTGTTTTATAATAGTTTTGTAGATTTTAGATTAGTACATTATTACATATTTCGTAAGGGACGGAGTTGTTGGATCATGGTTCCCGGGTTCGAGATTCGGTCACCCCGTGGGTTTTTATAGAATTAAAGAATCCACTTTGTCTCTGGTCTGTTATCTAGCTCGCAGCAACACAAAAACAAGACATTAAATTTGCCCTGCATAATTAATACCCTTCCGACCAAAGCCATGCTAACGCGTGAAAGGGTTGTCCCCTAGGCTTTGGCCAAATCCTAAAAAACAATTATTTTTCAGATGGGATATAATTTAGTAACTTTTTGAATAGTATCGAACAAAGAGCATGTAAGAAATTTTCCCGGGAAAAATTTCATTCCATAATGTTCGTCTAAATTTTTGTAATTGGTGGGTTCTGCCAATATTGTCGAGAGATACGATGGACAGAAATCTTTTTTGAAAAAGGATATTGAGTGGATTGTGCCAAAAGAACATTTTTTAAAGTGTCAGCATGTTCAATTTCAATTTATTCAGATAAGTTCTTACATCTACACAATTAAGAATATAAAATCTTATAAGCATGTGCAGGATATATACTAAAAAAAAGGAAAAAAAGAAAAGAAAAGAAAACATAAGTTATCTTAGAGATTTAGGATAGAAATACAAAAACAAACCAGAAAGAAGATACAAAAAGAGAAACCTTAACTAAACAATGCAATCCACCAAAACCAACCTAAACTAATCACTCACAAAAAACCTTTTTTAAATCAGACTTAAATTTTCTCCTACTGCTGATACTTCTAAGAGCACTATTCCACTTTCTAATGGACCGAACACAAAACTGGTTTTCCCTTGCTCTTGAGTTAAATATAGGCAGCAATAATACACGTGATCATTGTGAGGAAACAGAGAGTTGGCGAAAGATACCATAAATTGTTGGTACTATTAAGTTGATATAAGTTTTTGTTAAAAACAATACCAAGATTCCTCACCTGCTGGACATAGGGAATACACAAGCCGTTCATAACACCGTCAGGAAAACACGACGTGTCAAGTTCGGTCTTAAATAAAGTTATAGCATTAGACTTGGATGCATTTATGTTGAGTTTGTTGCGTTCCGCCCACTCAAACATAGATGATAGATCCTCATTTAATTTGCAGACACTGTCATCAATTAGTCCTTGCCTCTGAGATATATATACCTGTACATTATCCGCATATTGATGGTACTTACAGTGTCTAATAACTTTTGGCAGATCATTAATGAACATAGCGAACAGAAGAGGTCCAAGTAAAGATCCTTGTGGAACTTCTGAATTTGTTGAAAGTAGATTTGAAAATGTATCATAACAAAAAAACGCTTTGTTGTCTCCCGGAGAGATAAGAGGAGATTCCCTTTTGTAGAAGGAGCGATTTTCAAACCACATAGGCAACCTGATTGCCTTACTAAAATTTGTTTTACCAAATTAATCAATTTTAAAATACTCGCGCTCTTCCACGGCGTCTTCTATTTTTACAGCATAATATATTTTAACACAAGTTTCAGCGTCTACGACAATCTTATCTTATCTAGAAGATGTCTGGTACTTTCGTTACACTTCCCTGCAACGTTACGAACAGTACAATTTCCATTCTTCTTGCAAATCCCATTTAATGTCCTTTTATCATCAGAAGTTATTACACAGAGTCGTCCATAGTTTTTCTATACAATTATGCTTCCAGATATTTTTTTATAAAATCGATTGGATTTTATAAAAAATGATGATGATTTTCCTTTATTACAGGCTTCAATTATTAAATGCTGCACTTGCTAACTGCTTGTTTTTCCGCAAACTATTTTAACTATTTGAGCTCAAAAAAATTGTCCAAACTATATTTTACACAGTCGTCGGTGGATTAAGTGATATCGTTTCGGCCTTCTCTCTCTAGTTCCCGTAACTCTTGTAGGGCATGGGGCTGGAGAAGGATTTCACCCGATTCGAGACAACGGCTGCAAGTGGACCTACAATTTAAAGTGGATTCCGAACCACTGCTATTTTCTCTGCAACCCCCATGGCCTTTTTAGCGTAATTTGCTATCAGCAGAAGACAATCATGGGCCGCCGTAAGTGGGATTCGAACCTGAGACTTCCGGATTGGTAGGCCGACACATTATCACATACTTTACCGACGACGATATAAAAGCCCTTAATATCTTTATGCACTCGTTCCAAGCAAGCAAAGTGAACAAATACACCCGTTGCCAGCATGCATAGCAAACAAATGCTCCCGTTGTTACCACGCATAAGGAATAAACACGCCCGTTAGCATGCATAGCGTTCAAACGCTCCCGCTGCAGTTATAAAAATTGAAAAAATACGCCTGCTAAAGGCACAATAATCTAAAAATGCGCCAGCCAGAGAGGTATGCGCGCTTCTGTTACAGTTCTGGCTTTAACACATTCGAGACCAGTGACTCATCGCATGGGTTATGTAATATCTTACCCGTATAGACGGTGGTCACCGTGTGGATCATTCCAGTTAAACTTTGTTATAACCCCAGTAAAAATAAGACAACTGAACAAACTTTGATGGCTACTGCAGATAGTTTCGTTTTAAGACGTCTCGAATGAGTTAATCTACCAACCATTTAATTGTTTTCATTTTTAATTTTAGTCGAGAAAAAGTTTGAGTGTGCCGTGCTTGGTTTGTACTATTGCGTGGTTTTTTTATTGATACCTGCCTGCAGCAGGCTGAAATTTTGAAAAAATAATAATTTTTAAACAGCTGTACCGTGTCTAATTTGGGCTTCATTCAGATGTTTTGACGCTGACGCTGACTCGGGCCATTCCGGAGCTCCTAGGTTCGAACCCTACCGGCGGCGACCCATTTTTGTTTTCTGCTGGCAAAAGGTTACGGTAAAAAGAATGGAACGAAATGCAGAATAATGTCGGCTTGTCGGAATCCACTTTGCAATCGTTATCTCAACTAGGATGAGTTCCTTTCTCTCCCCATGCCCCCCAAGGGGTTACGGAAACTAGAGAGAGAGAGACTGACAGGGTTGCCGTATCCGAATTTATTACTTGTCAAGATTTTTTGAAGAATATACATATATATGTATGTATATTCAAAAATATGTAGTTAGTTGATTGATGAATTGATCAGAAATTTATTTAATAGGTAAAAAATTTATAACATTCAAAATTAAAGAGTTCAACTGAAAGAGAAAGGTTTAAGTAAAAGTAAGTACGTGAATATTGTGGTGAATTAAAAAAAATATTAAAAACTCATTTGTTACATATGTATTTTAGTCAATAAGTCACAATACGCACTTGTTTTGGTGGTTGTAATTACTAAATATTTCTATTCTCATTTAGACTTCAGAAGTTGATTCTGTAGTAATAGGAGAAAATAGCCAAATATGGCAGTAGCTCAGCAGGAGCGTTTTCGTTTGTAACTGCTCGGAATCATTCGAGACTAATAGTGACTGTGATGTGCCAGGGTTTGATACTTCGATTTGTAATGTCTGCAAATAAATCACTGTATTTTCTTTACCGTTAAAAAAGAATAAAATTGGTTTTGTTTTTAATATTGCATCCCATTTGTAGTATTCCTTATCTGGGTATCTAACTGTTTCCGTTATTCCTTTTAGAATCAATTTTTGGCTTCATAAACCAGGTTCCTCGATATCATCGACATATCAGATAATTGAATTCAAATTAAACTTATTGATTATTCAGTTCTTTTGACAATTGCTTTTCCAACGTAATTAACTCCTTTATTCCTGCCCTAAAAAAATTAATTAATTTTTTCCGTTTACACCAACGATTCACATGTTGCTGTAATCTAGTACAAATGGAATAATAACCAGCAGTGCACAATAAAATTAATTGTAGAAAAATTACCTAAAAATTGCCCCCTACCGGTTTACATTTGTCAAAATTATGCCCTACTCTACTGGCATAATTTCAACTGTCCATAAACTTCAACTTTTCTTACAATAAAAGAAAAGCAAAGCACAAGTTTGCGTGTTAGGGAAATTTTAAATGCTTTTACTTTCCCTGGTCTACACTTTCTTATATTTCCGATTTTGTCGCCAGACTTAGCAAAATTTTCCCGGTCGGTAAGTCAGGTTTGGAGGTGAGGTATCCATAATATTCATCAAACCAAGGTGAAATGCGTAATGACCACAAAACCGAAAATACTTTATCTGTAATTTCTACGATATATATCTTAATTGCTAGTGGTGAACATTTTTTTTTCTTTTTTTGTCTTGACTAAATAGATGGAGGACCAGGACCCACCATCGCCGACCAGTCAGACTATCCAGTCCGAGGGAGAATCGATAGCGAGTTCCACGAGTATTTTAAGTTCATCGGAAAATACTAACAACGAGAACCGTGAAAAGGAACTGCTTACTCAAAGCGAAGGTGTTCAAAACGTGGATGTGAAAGGTGATAAGAAAAGCAAAGTGGAACACGAAGCAGAGAGTGAGGCAGGAGGCAGTCAGGAAATTCCTAAAGAGGAAAATCCTTCGAGTGACGAATACGCAAAACATGTTACTTACAACGAGGAAGGAGTCGCAATTTACACTGATCCCAAAACGAATTACCAGTATAAGTGGTCAGATGAAAGCAATTCTTGGGAGCCAATCGGCATGTCAACAGAATTAAGTTCGAATGCTTTCGAGAACGAGCACTACCGGTGGTGCAGTGAAACAAATCAGTGGGTCCCGAAAAGTGGAACGTCTGCAACTTCTTCTGATTCCGATAAGCCGGAAAATGAGTACTATAAATGGGATAAGGACACTAATCAGTGGGTTCCAAAGACTCAATCTTCTGATGTAAAATATGGCTACGAAGATGGTGTTCATACCTATACGGATAAGGACGGAGCGATCTACTTTTGGGACGGTCTGAAAAAGGCCTGGTTTCCAAAAATCGATGACGACTTTATGGCACGCTATCAACTAAACTACGGATTTATTGATAATACCTCTATCGAAACTCAGAAGAAAGACGACGATTCTCCCTTAATGAAAGAAGATAAAGCGTCACTTCAAACAAGCGAAACTGGTAGTGGAGCACCAAAGCGAAAGGCACCGGAACCACCTAGTGAGTTTCAGTTATAAACAAAAGGAACACATGCAATAGACGATATTATATTTGAATTTTGCAGAATGGTTTGATATTCCGCCAGAGCAGAACACCAAGGTTTATGTATCCAATCTTCCGCTTGACATAACTGAGGAGGAGTTCATTGAAGTGATGTCGAAATGCGGTCTCATCATGAGGGATCCACAAACAAACAAGTTTAAAATTAAATTGTACACGGAACCCGATGGACAGCTTAAGGGCGATGGTCTATGCGATTACATTAAGGTAAGTTGATTTAAATAATGGAAATTTAACATATTATTTCGGGAATGTGGTTGCATTTCTCCATGGAAATCCGTTCAGTTAATTTTTTCTGGCTATAGATTCTTCGATACATTTTTTTCAATATTTATTCTGTTATGCGGTTAAGGTTTTTTGATTTACTCCGACGATCTGTTCCTGTGCTTAATTTAATCCTTGCTTTTATTCATAAATGTTTTACTACTGCCATTTCCTTACAGTATTGTACAATTTATTACCTGGTTAGGTATTGTTTTAGAAGATTAGTTTATCCGTTAAATATGGTATATTTATTAGGGTATTATTAAAATTAAAAAAAAAAAGTAATTTTGGAGGTTTAAATCTGTGGCTTTCCGGAATAACCACTTAAGTCCATTTTTTTCAAACTTGTGTTAATATCGGATTTTATATCTTCTATACGATATCTCTCATACAGTATTTATTGAGTATTAACTATGTCTATAACGACTTTAGCATACAATGTAATGAAACATAAAAACCTTGATATCATCAAAAGTTGATTTTTGGACTTAAGTGGTTGTTCTGGGAAGCCTTATTTCTGTGACTGGACACTCTAAATATTGTAGACAAATCATTCTTCGACAGAATAGGTGTGGGATTAGGGGAAATAGTATAAATGCAGTTTTGCAGAAGACTCAACATAAAATGTATGGCAATATTTTTGAAACCATTTCTGGTTTTATACAGTTATAACAGACTTATGTCCTTTTTTTGTCAATGACAGTAAAATTTTCAATTCAATAGTCATGTCTCGTTTTTAGATTTTTCGAAATTGAATCCTTTTCCCCTTCAGGCACAGAAATACAAAGTTGCAATTGTACCTTTTTCCCCCATCACTCATATAATTTTCCGTAATGGTAGCTGGTGGTTTACGTAGAAAAACTTCTGTCACCACTAGAGAAGGCCTTTCTGTAGCTTTTTATTTGACTTCATCTCAAATGTATTCCAATTAAGCTTTAAATAAAGTTTTCTGTTGATGTAACATGTTTGTGTATTTAAGAAAGTTCAAAATGCTTTTAAAACTTACTTAAAGCTAAGATTTCACATTCTACAGCTCTGTCAATAAAAGTAAAGAAACAATTGCTTTGCAATTTGATCAGTTTTTGCTTTGATCATTTGTAAGTAGTGCAGCATATGACGAAAGTAAGAGTTTTGCGCATTGCCCTTCGCAATGATGTTCATAGAATAAATAAATAAAAATAATATGGCTGTTTTCCAGAAGTCTTCTGTCTGCTCAGATTATGTGATTATTCAAGTTATTATTGAGTTCTTGAACTATCGAAATATTGATTTCGGATAAAGTGGAGAACGTTCTAAATTAAATTTCCATTAACGTTTAAAACTATATCATTTTTAGTCAATAAACAGAAACTTTTTATTAAAAAATCCTTCGTTCAAGGACTAGGTTTGAGTCTTTCTAATCGAAATTGATGAAAACTATATACCTATATATACCTTAAGTGTGAAACCTGCTCCAGGTTTTTCAATAATTTTTTACAAAAAACTGAGAGCATTTATTGCTATGAATGAAATTACATAATAATTTTGACGTTAAATGTATACACAAACATTTTTTCACTAGTGAAAAAAAAAACAAAATAGCGGCTAAACAGCTGTTCAAACATGACTCCTCGAGTTTGCGCCGTGGAACGCCCAGGTCCTTGTAGTTAACTGAAATCAAATTTTTTTCATTAAAATAAGTCATTCCGCTTTGCATGAACCTACATTTAACAAAAAAATTGCAAAATTTCAAGTTGATCTCTCTATTACTTTTTAAGTTATATTCCACGACGCGGAAAAAATACGTTTCGAGAAAAACACAATTAAAGTTTTCATTCTTGTAAAGTAGTTTCATCTGCTCTCGGTACTTTTGGAGCGCATCACTTCGGTGACTATTTACGGACTTTTTAGACTTTCTATTGAGCTGTTTTAGATGGTAAATGATTTTTTAAAGCAAAAAACAAAAAATACAAAAAAAATAATTTCTGGAGGAAGTTCCCCCCTTAATAAGATCTCAACGTAGAAACATGAAACTTCACGTTATGTAATATGAAGTCAAAAAAAGATTCTTTTAATAGAGTGGAATGTTATATATATATAAGCTAGTAACGTAAGAAGGTCAAATATAAAAATAACTAGTTTTGGAATTCGCGGATTTATTTAACCCAAGAGCAAATAAGTTTAACCCAAAAGCAAATATGTAAGTTTAATCATTTGCAAATATACAGGGTGTACCATTTTTAGAGGTCAGTACGAGTATATATGATAGCTCTCACCTAGGCAAACATATAATGATGAATCACTCTGTAATTCCCAAACGGTTGAGATTCCCCCCACGCCCATAAAATTTTTTATGGTTTGGTTTAACTACAGGTACACCCTGTATTTAAACCAAACGCAAATATATTTAAACCTCTCCCAAATATGTTTAATTATTAGTTTAAAGTATATTAGGAATTTCCAACCCCTATAGGTGGGAGAGGGGGGGAAGATAGACCTCCCGTCCCATATATTTTTTTCGTTTTTCACCTGGATTTACCAGATCCATGATGGACATTTTGCATGATGGACAGAAGTGATAATGTTCGTTCCGTTTCACTTGAATATATGTACTGACAAGAATGTTTAATAATTGGTCAAATTTAATTACAATCGATTTGGAATATTTTACACCATTCTGATATAAAATCATAAAATAAGAAATACAACAGGAAAAACATGACCATTTAAAATATCAGACCGATTTTCATTCAAAACCAATAGAGTTTTGGGGACATATTGTGTCGTTCTGTTCAGAAATTGAATTTTGCCTAGGGACTTTTTGAAGGAAATGCGATCAACAGTCGATAGAATTCATAATGTTGGACACGATTCCGTCAAAAACTAAAAATCAGCTGACCATGCATACAATAGATTTGTACGATGCTCGCCCTGGATCGCTTTAAAACGTGCCACAGCGTTCGTAACCAGTCGGAGCGGCTCCAAAATCACCGTTCTGTGTTCGATTAGAATATCGGAACTCTCCCGAACTCGCTCCAGAAAAATATTGGAGAAAGCAAGTAGAGTTGTTATTTTATTTAGTTGTAATTTTTTTTATTTGAAGAAAGGACAGTTAATTTTTGCTGAACTACGAAAGTTCTTAATAAAATGGATAAATATTAACAATTCACAATATAATAAAAATATTAATAAGACTGTATGCTTTGGATGAGTTAAAATCATTTCAAATAATGTAGAAATAATTTTAGATTACTTAATAAATTCATCGTCGGTATATTTAGGCACTATTTCTTCAAATAAATTGGGGCAGTTGTTCGGCGAGATATTGTTCGTCACTGTTGATTCATTTAAAGAGCTCGAATCATCTAACAGTAGCCTTCGTCCTTCAATTCACTCATCAGAGTTATATGTGTTACATCTATTTCAAAATTATATTAATTAAAATCTCTTTCCTATTGTCTAAACGCAACGGTGTCATAGTGACAGTTCTCAACAAAACTCCTGTCCAAGTTTCTTGTCAGACTTTAAATAATTCTGAACTACTCCAGACTTTCGCTTATCGAACAAACCTAATGCTTAATTTTGAACAAATATTAAGAGCTCGAGGCAGAAAAAGATCGTATGGAAAGGTGGTGTGTACGGAACGGTTTCTGAGATGCTAGAGTGTTAATGATTTGGTGAAGAGCGCCTTCTTAAGTTCTCCTTTTTGCATAATTTATTAATTGTCGATAAGAAAAGAGATAAATGCAGGTAAAAATCTAATTAGGGTATAAATGACAGTCTGAGAGTAAAAATGACGTATCTACAAGGTCCGAGCAAAAGTGGCTTCGAAAATGTTTCGCGCAAAAACGAACCGCGTGAGTTTCCGGACAAAAACGCATCAGAGAAAAGCCTCGGATAAAAACGACTTAACTACAAAAATTAATGCATACTTAATGCAGTTAAGTCGTTTTTGCCCGGAGTTTTTATTTGATTCGATTTTGCCCGCAATCTCGTGCGGTTCATTTTTCCGCGGAACATTTTCTAAGTTACTTTTACTCGGACCTTGTAGATAGGTCAGTTTTAATCTTAGCCCTTAAATGTAATTTTCACTTTCACAATTTATCAATGAAATCATTATGGTAACTCAAATTAGTAAATAAGGATTTACATTTAGGGCAAATACTTCATTTAAGGGGAAACAACACTTTGAAGACTGAAAAAGAAAGGTGTTCTAGGTGATTTTTTGGCTCACTGATGAATCGTGGTTATGTAGATGATGAGTAGTTAAAATATTCACACTTTCAACTGCATTTCAACATTTTGTGTGTGCGTAGGAAACACTATACTATAGATTCTTTGAAGTTTCCTGATAAAATTTTTCTTCCATACTCCCCACACAAATGAACCCTTCCCCTTCAAAATCGCGTTTGAAAATTTTGGTTCCTTCAAAGGAGGTGTGCTTACTTAAATGCTTGTAAGTCCTTTTATGGACATCGCAAGACCAACATTTAAAGCTTTTCCTTTTTAATGGTACAACATGCCATAATCAACTTACAAATTTTCGAGTTATTGGACCTCAAACATGAATATTGGTAAAATTTGGGTATGTTATCCTTGATCCCGTAAAATTTTTACGCTAATGATATAATTTTTTTCAATTCCTTAAGAGGCTCTCAGGAAGCTCTTTACAACAAAAAAGTGCAGCGTGGCTGATTTTAAAAAAAAACTAATTTTTAATAAAAAAAAAGAAGATTGTCAATACAGGGTGTTTCAGATCTGACGTGCCAAAATGATGATGGAGTGATAGATCTCACCAGACAAACAAAAAATTGTACGGTGGGGGGGACTCTAAACCGTTTGGGAGTTACAGGGTGATTCATAAATTTTAGTTTTCAGGGTATGCACATTACTCTTTTATTTTTATCTTCTGACCTACCCAACACAGCGACATCAAACAAACGCCAAAAAATAACTATCCTAATTACCTTTCCCAAATTTTCTCCGATATATATGTAATTTATATACCTCTTTTTTATTTTTATTGGATTGCCCGTCTTATTACCTTTCCATAAAGGTACAATATGCCAAGGTAGTCCTGAAAATGTGACTGCAAAACTACAGCTTACAGGATAAGTCGTCACATGGGAAGTGACACAAATAAATAGGCTGAAAATAATTAATAATTGAAAATGGCACAATAAATAAAACAGAGCTGACAAACGGTCAATATTATTTACTTCAGGTGTTTTGAAGAAACGTGTCTGGCCAAGTTAGAGATCTAAAATAATTTTAAATAAGTTATTTTCTATCATATACATACAGTGACTCACGAATTCGTTCACATGTTTCGTAGTTTCCAAAGTTACGAATAATGTAACCTTAAATTCTTCAGGGAAATAAATGGGATTTCTATGGATGATAATTGAAATGTAATGTGTTGAATGAAAGAAAAGTTAATGAAACAAATTTGTTTTTAAATTTTGTAAATTAACAATATTCATATAAACTTCATTTGAACATTTTTGTGAGTTATCAATATTACTAATTTAATATTTAGTATAACTCCCTTCGGCTTTTAAAACGGCATCAATTCTAGAAGGCATACTCTCTACTAAGTTCTTACACTTATCCTTGGTAATACTTTTCCATTTCTGTTTTACCCTTTCCCATAGAGCACTGTTATTAGGAGGGTAGCTAAAATCAGCCATAGACCTTTTTAAAATACCCCACAGGTTCTCTATGGGGTTTAAGTCCGGAGACTGCGGTGGCCAGTCAAGAACTTCTAATCCTTTATCAGATAGCCATGATTTGGTTAGTCGGGCGGTATGTTTAGGGTCATTGTCCTTTTGAAAGACAATGTCCCCGATTTGTTTTCTGTTGTTGAGGGTTGCAGAGTACTGTCAGTGGTTCGGAATACGCTTGAAACTATAGCTCCATTTGCTACAGTTGGCTCGAGTCGGGTGAACTTCCCCTCCCAATTGGTTTTGGGAACTAGACAAATTTTTCAATTTCGTAGTGTTTTAAGAAAATATTCGAGTAAGCGGCATTGAGTCATGAATAGATAATTATTTGTTGCCAAATTTTTGTGGTATTGTTGTTCATAACATTCCCAAAAACAGTATCCCAATTTTCGATTAAATCTAAATCTTTTGAAATATTCAAAAGAATAAATATAGTAAGTTTATCTCTGTTCAAAAACGAAATGTCATATTAAGTAAGTAGTCGATTGAAACCTTATCAAAGGTGGTTAATTCTCTAAACGTAGTTCTTTTTTGGTAAATTTAAACTTTCCAAACTATTTCGTTTACAATTTTTTCCTGTAAGAGTGTTCAACAATTGTTTTAACAATAGAGATATCCCTAAAAGAAGATTTCAAAATTGTCTTTTAAATGTTAGAAATGTTATAAACTACTAAAAATGTCTAAGAAATTATTTGATGTTATTGAATGTCATAGGAAATTTACAAACCTTTATAGAGTTCATTCAGAATCGTTAGGTGCCTCTACCTGATAAACGATATGATGCTATAGGAAGCTAGATTTTATATATAGGTTAGTTCTAACCACATTTATATCGTCTGAGTTGTCGACAATACAATTAGGTGCCATTAAATTCATTCATTCGAAACGCTAGTTCTTTTTTCCAAATCACCATAAAAAACACAATCAAAACTCATATTTTCATTACAATATGGGGGGGGGGGATATTATAATAAAACTAGAGAGAAAGGTTTGGCACTTACTTTATTGTAATTTTATAAACAATTTAACAGAAGTTTTAATACTTTCTTACTTATTGCTTTTAATTATTCATTTTTCATTTAAAACTACTAATTCAAATCAAAAAAAATTTTTTGTTTTCAAAAATGTGTCATAATTTTAAATCAAGCGTTTGTATCCCTTGAAAAAAAAAAGAAAATAATTTCCTTTACATGTTATTTCATTTTTGTTTTGTTTAAATGGGCATTTTTAAAAGCTCTGTGAAAACATTACCAAACCACACGTTGAACTTTACGAATATTTTTTAGGGTATGCCCAATTTACACATGTGAATGTACCATGTGATTGCAAAATAAACTCATATCATTTTTTAACTTAAAAATTAAATTAAATGTCTATTGTTAAAAAAATTTCTTTTTTTCTAAAAACAGTACTCTCCTGCAAAGCAATCATATTTATGCAGCAAAGGAAATAGAAAATTGTAAAGAGTCTAAAGTGATTTTGAAAATATGAGTTTTAAGTTAGTTGTGGATTCTTAAGCTTATAAAGCGCCTTACGCTTAGTTGAGTAGATAAAGGTTTCTACAATGGTATGCACAGGAAGTGACTACTGTTAAATATTATTATTTTTTGTTTGTTTTTACAAGATGGTTTTACTTATAAATTGAATTTGTAAAATAAATTCAGCGTTTCATTTTAAAATTTAATCTTAACCATAGATATTTTTAGTAGATAATTTAGTGTAATTATATTAAAATCACCTTTTACATTTTCATATCAACACTAGGAAAATGTGTCCAATAATTAGTAGCTGAGTTTTGTTTTTTTTTTATTATTATTTTTACAAGAACTATAAAAGTCCTTAAAGACTAGCCTACTAACTTAGATCCGGTACTTATACATTTAATTTTAGGAGACTTTATTTCATGACTCGGCTTGTTCTGCTTTAAAATACACAAAAGTTTAAATCTTTTTATCGAACAATTTATTTCATATACATTAATTAGGTATTCTACTCTGGAATGATAGATTCATTCTCGCTGTCGTCCGTTAAACGTTTCTTTTTGCGTTGCTGTCTCATTTCAAAGAATTTTTTCTGATCTTCTGGTGACAGTTTTGCTAGCCGTTCTCGAAGTTTTTGTAATTTCATTTTCTTATCCTCTTCTTCGGCTGCTCTGCTATCACTCTCTGCCTTTTGTCTCCTCAGCTCCTTTTGCCTACGTTTTTCTTCTTGCTCTGCTTGTTTTCGTCGCGCCTGTTCCTCTTTTTGCTTACGTTCTTCTTCTTTTCGCAGTTCTTCTTCTTCACGAGCTCTTCTGTCCGCTTCTTCGCGCTGTTTTATTTCTTCTTGAAGGCGCTTTTCTTCTTCCTCTTGCTGTCGTAAAAGTTCTTCTCGCCTTCGAATTTCCTCTTCACGTGCTTTCTGTTTCTCCTCACGAAGTCTTGCTTCTTCTTCAATACGCGCTAATTCCTCCTCTTCTCGTTTATTTTCTTTCCTCCGTAAAGCCTCCTCTTTTTCCTTACGCTTTCGTTTTTCTTCCTCTTCCTCAACTAGCCGCCGTCTTTCTTCTTCAAGCCGTACACGTTCATTATCCTTATTTTCTTCATATTCTAGTATATCTCGATGTTCTTTCTGTTTTCGCTTCTTTTCCAATTCCTCTTGATATTCTCTCTGTCTGGTTAATCTTTCCTCTTGTTCCTCTAAACGCTTTTGCTCTTCATCTTGTCGCTCCTTTTCTAAGCGTTCTATTTCAAGTTGCTCTTCCCTTTCATTGGCTTGTTTTTGTTGTTTTTCTATTTCTTGTCGCCTCTTTCTGGCCTGCTCTGCTTGATGACGTTCCCTCTCTAGTTCTTCCAATTGTTGTTGCTTTAAAGCTTCTAGCTCTTCCATCTGCTTCCGTTTCTCTTCACGCTGTTTTTCAATTCGTCTTCTTTCTTCGGCCTCACGCTCAGTTGCTTGACGAAGTTTTTCTTCTTCTTCTAATAGCTTAATACGTTCTTGTTCTTCTTTTTCTCGTTTAGCTTTTTCACGTTGCTCTTGTTTCCATTTTTTATGTTGTTCCTGTTTTTTTCTTCGTTGAAGCTCCCGCCGTCTTTTCATTTCAATTTCTCGATCAAATTCTGTTCTTTGTCTTGGCTTATTCGGTTTGGGACGTTCAACTGTTTCATTCGTTTCGACGCTTGGATCATTTAGTGGTCTGCTTTGTCTTTGTCTTCCTCGGCCACGTGGTCGAACACTTACAGGAGTAGATGCTTCATACTCTCTTGTTGGAATCGGTTGAAAATAGTTTCTAGTATCTGGAGCGAATTGTGCAACATGATCTTTTATGTCATGAGTACCCAGATGACCATTTGAAACGGCGACTTCATTGGTATATACATTTCTTATCGAATATGGCTCTGTATCTTGGTAGCCTTCTGTTGCTGATTGTTCTATTTGAGGTCGTTTCCTACGTCTTCTGATAGCATTTGGTCTCCGTTTGACAGGAATGGTAAAGGTATCAGTGCTGCCCACGGCTTTAACACGTCGGTGTGTCCTTAAATGGGAAAAAAAGTGCGTTAAAAGATGTTGAATTAAGTGTAATTTTGTGTGGAGTTTAGTCAACAAACGACAAGTGGAGTTTTCGGTTAAAATGTGAGTTGTTTCTTCGAGTTTCGAGAAATAGTTTTTAATATTTAAAAGTTGTTTTTATATAGTGTTAGAACATGCTGTTATCTGTAGCATTATTTTTTTTTAAATTCTTCCATCAATCACATAATGTTACCAAATTTTGAATTTTGATTTGTTAAAATAAGTCAAACTCTGTTGGGCATTAAAAGCATTTCTGTCAATTAATGAGTGCTAAATAGCTAAAGGTTAATACTTCCTATATGTAGTATGACATTGTTGTCCCACAATGATCCACATCATTTAAATTTTTGAAAAAAAATAATAGTAGGTACTTTTTGTTCGATGCAAAAAAAATATAACACTGTTTTGAAAAGTACTGTCAGTCTTTATGAGTTATTAAAAAAACGATAGTGCCTGACTAACATGATATCGATTTGAATTGACTCGTAAGTAACGATCAGCAGTTGAAGGGATGAGATTTTGAATTGTTTAAATTCATAAGTAACATTTTACGTCTTGCTCTTATTCTTTTGGATGATGGTGTGTATGAATGCACATGACATTCTTGTTCTGAGCTACATGTAAGTGATTTTCAGAATTATCCAAAAGTAATTATATATATGGTATGAAATCCATTTATACAAACCAACGGTTATTTTAAATTATTAATTAGTGTTATGACTTCAATCAAATATTTTTAATCTAACTTTATATCGCTTAATATTTCTCTAATATTTCGTAAATTTTAAATTACTTATTACTCACTCGTCGATGCATTTACAAATTCTAATATTTGTATAGGTAGGTCTGTCATAGTTTAGAAAATATTAAATGCATTGTTATTTTTTTTATGTGATTACTTCTAATTACAATATACCAATACCAGGATTTTATTATTTTTTATTAGTAAACACATATAATTATTTTTACTTTCCGCCAATGGAACAAGCATCTACAATGAACAATGGTCTGCGTTTTAGTTCTTCCAATCGTTAATAATTGTTAACTTGTTTTTTAATTATAACGCAAGTCGCTTTTTTGGTTTTGTTTTTTTTTTATGTAAAACCGCATTTTATTAATTATTTTATATTTATTATATTTAGTTCAGCTTATTATGTTGTTGCTTTTTATTAGTTGTAAACTCCTCTTGTAACAAAAAATAATTATTTCGAATTTTATTCCATTTTATTGGGCTATGCACGCAATTGTATACGAATTTCTTTATATAAATGTGCCTAAACTCCTAATGCGAAGTGCATATTGCATAGTATAGAGAGATATTCTTACTTCTTTACAAATACCAGAATTGCTCTATCACAAACACTTTAACCACAATTTAAAACAGGGACTAAAAATACCTGGTATTTGTGAATTTTTGAACAAAAAAGGTCCAAGGAAATTAGAGTCGGAAAATTGATGATTTGATGATTCTCATTAAACCCTCTATAGATTTCTGACAAACTTTTTAAAACTACAACTTTTTCCAAAATTACCTCATAAAAAGCGTTATTTTTGGACACTTAGAATTTTTACTAAAAAACAGCTATTTTGGAGTTCTTATTTTCCAGTGCAAATTGAAAGGTTTCTTTGAACTTTTATTTTTTTAGTTTGATAAGAACTGTTGAGAAGAACTTTTATTTGTTTGCATTAGTTGAAAATTGGTAAACAACTCTTTTATTTTTTGTGGTAAAAACCGTTTGCTGTTTACTTGTTTAGGTAGTTACAAATATGTATAATATAACAATCTCCGAAGAAACAAGGCTTATGACGTAATATTTTTTCTAGGCAGCTCTCTATAGTCATCCATATTTAGATGTTTCCTGGGAAAGGGTCAAATATATATACCTACATATATTTTTGTCTTCCCTTTTATTATTTTAAGTGACTTTGAGTGCAATATTTCTGAAGAGAATGTCAGGAACATTTTATTTGTGAGGTTGAACGGCGGTTCACAATAAATTTAGCTTAACGAAACAGGTGAAAGAATAAGACTTTCATGTTTCATATTTCCAACGTTTTCCTTTTTATTAGAGATCTCCAAGGTCTAAAAACCTTTATCCAACGGCTTTAAGTATAGCGCTCTAATAATATTTTTCATATCTGCAATAAAAATGTTTGCCAGCTAAATAAATAAAAATAGAAAAAAATCTTAAGGGACCTGTTATTTCGTTTCGAGAAATTAAACATTTTAAATAACTATTATTTTCTAGCACGAATTATAAGTGTTCAGAAATACCAGTTTAAACACCCCTGTTTAAGAAAAATAAAAACCAGGTTCGGTTCCTGACTTAAAAAGCCTTTGCAATTCAATAGATAAGATTCTAATTCCAGCGTATTATTCGTTGTATTATTAATGGTTATAACTTTACGAATCAGTTTTATTGCCAGTATTTGTCTTAAAATTGATTGCATAAGGCAGCTTTACAAAAGGCATCCTATAAAAAAGGTTCATCAAGGAGTCACCTAATCGTAAGTGCAGTGCCTCGCCTTTCACAACGAAAAACAGTCGGAGATCTTCCAAGTGCTGAAAAGAGTGAGTCAAGGATGCTTACTTGTCACCTTTCATTTCAGCAGTACAGTTACAAAAGAAAGATCTGTTGTAGGTTTGTGCAACATGCACGTGACTAGGTTAATAACATCTTAGCTACAGGCCTTTGTCAACCGGTTGCATCGGCGCATCCAGAAGATCTATTCCTTAAAACTTTGCCCGGAAAACTTGCGCAGCCTTGTTTAGTATCAAGAAAATTAATAAAAAAGGAGTAAAAAAAAGTCCTCCCCAATTACAGCTTCTTTGAAACTGTGCAAGTGGATATTTTTGGTCTTAAAATTGAAATATGAATTTAGTTATACTATATTTGTATATATAATTACGAAGATGTTTTATACCACTTTTGAAACGATGATACCATACCTCAAAAGATGATATTCTAGTTTTGACCTACCATCTGTCAATTACCGTAAGAGAATAAATTAGAAGAAAAGTGCGCTTTTATCAATTGTCACTTCCTACAGATGTACAAACAGAAGACCGTACAGGTCAGGTACAGTACAGGAAGAACTCAATCAAACCCAGCAGCAATTGGAAGCATTCTGGAATGCATGCGGAAGGTCTACTCAGAAGGCATGGATACATGAAGTAGACATTTAGATTTTTTACACTGCCATTAGAAAAACACTTATGTCGCTTCTCCCAAGCTTTCATAGAAATAACAGCAGGATATTGCCTGAACCAGGATATAGAGGTGTAGAGGTAAAATATTCCTTCTCAACCCAATCGTAAAAGTCGTAAAGGCACCAAAACTATTTCTTCCCTAAACAATAAGGACGAATGTCTAATAACAAGGGCACAGCAAACGGAGAACTTCTTTTTTAAAGGTCCAAGGGCCAAAGTTCAGAAAAACACTATATGGTGCTGTAGAACAGTCTTGTCAGGCAAGGAAAAAGGGGGTTTGTGAACATGATATTAAGGCATTGGCTGTAGAATATGAATATACTCATTTCACTTGAATGTTCATGATTTGTAACAGTGAAGAAAACAGAAAGTTATAACCTGTTCTACATTCGTGCTGTTCTGGTTTCATGTTACGGCCAAATTTAATTTCGCGGGTTTAGTGATGGGGGCTGCCTGAGGCTCGAGTAGTGCATGACGGGGTGGATCTACATGGAATTAGGCTAAAAATTTCGTTAGAATAATAACGATGAAGGGCCGTAGAGGAATGATGGCAATCAACGTTGCGAAGATGTACTATTTATGACTTTTGTAGTGTAATGGGATTCGAACCTGGGACCTTCGGATTGCTAGGCCGACCCGTTATCACTTACTCCACCGACGAATTATTTCCTCAATTAGTGAGTAAGAATTACAATATGATAAAATGTTTACTAAAAAAAATTAGATTTAACATAATTTTTGGAATTTCCCAGTAGTTCACGTGTATATTCGATAAACCCTTCATGACTTTTTTTTAAATTGCGATGTTTTACCCAATTGCTTAAATGAATTGGGCTGTCTTGAAAGAACTCGTATATACGACACTAACGAATAGGTACCTTTTTTTAAATTCTGAGATAGAATTGCATTTACACTTAAACTATTAAACTATTTTTTACATCATTTTACTTTTTTAAATTTATTTAAAAATAGCTAAGCTTGCTGTGCTGTATATGTATAATGTGACTATTCTAGATACCATAGTTTATCCACAAACATATATAAATCTTGTGTAATATACTTACACTCGCCGGATTTTACAATCCACTGCGTATGTGGTATTATCAATTTTAACAATTGTTCTTCGTCTTTGGTTTAAACATTTGTATGTGTTAACAAAAATAAAACAAAAATCAAAAACATATTTTTGTTTTGGAAATTCAAAGCAAATAAATCCAGTAAAAAAGAAATTATTAGCAAAAACATTCAATTCAAAACAGTTTCTTACCTCGTTCCATTTTCACCGCTGTCCAATATCTCCAGAAGCACCTCGTTGGCCAGTTGGTTAGGATACGTCTCGTTCCATCGATTGTAAACTTTAACTCGATTCTTTTCGCTAACCTTGGGCATTTTATGCTGGCATATGAAACGATGCCTATCAACACATGACCGTGCTGACCACCTGAAAATCCGATTAAAGAAAAAAAAAATTAATTTGCCAGTCAAGCTAAGGTAATTTCAAGTATTTCCTAGTCATGCAAAGTCATTTAACCTACACAGGGTGCATGTGAAGCGTGTAAAAGAAAAATTTCTAAGAGATGTCTACTGCCTACAAGACCAGAGTTCAGAAGATGCATAGTGCAATTATGGCGGAGTATTGTGTTTGGTTACGTCATTGTTTTTCTTATTGGTGCAAGAATAATGACCGAACAATGTGTAAGAATGAGAACACTTAATTAACCTCAATGAGAATGCGGTTGGTAACCTAATTAGGGGTTGATAATTGCGTTGCGCTGGATTGGCCTTCGTCCTTTGATTAACTCACAAAGGTGAGCTGGTTTTCCCCCATTTTCCGGGCTCTCCGTGATGCCCCAATTATTTTGCAAATTGCTTCACTAAGTACACAGCGTTTTTGTTGTACTACTATGAGCAAAGAAATTTTGCTATTTCATTTCCATTTATATTGAGCTAATAAATAATGAGAATTTCTGTCTATTTGTGTAAAACTGATGAATTCGTGGTAACTGTGTAAGCACATCTAGGATATATGATAGGACTATCCTGATTATGATGCATGTTGGATATGCAAATTTATCTATCTTTGATGGCTTAAGGATACGAGGATGTATCTCCAAACATGTGTTCAAGTAATTTGATGTTAACGCTCTGCTAAAACTGAAGGCATTATTATTGCGGAATGTGTATTATTTTAAATTGACATACCGTAGGTGAGCTGTTAATGAAGTATAGTGTTTGTTTGAGAGGAATATTGTTTTACTAAAGCCTAGTTACCATTTATATAAATTCTGAAAACCAACAACTTGGAAAATATGTTTGCATAACATGATTCCAAATTTGTTGGCTTTAAAAATTTTGAAAATTTGAAATTAATAGAAACGAAACTTAAGTTCAATTTTTTCATTATGCTAAACTTAGAAGAAGCGATTTTACAAAATATCTTAATATTTTTATAAAAATTTGAAAACTCAGGGGATATGCTACATACACGATTTAAGTGCATAAAATGTTTATGCAAGTTCCACCTGAGTGTTCGAGGTTTATAAAAGGTAGACAGATCAGTTTTGACTATTCAACGGAATTGGATCAATTCGTTGAGCCGCACGACCAGGTCTCCCCGTGGGCTTTTATTAAGAAATTAAAGTAATTCACTTCGTCTCTGTGCTGTTGTCTAGCTCGCAGCAATGCAAAAACAAGACTTTCAAGTTTCCTCACTTCCCTTACCCTAATTCCCTTCCGGCAAAAACCATGCTAACGCATCAAAGGGTTGTTCCCTAGGATTTGGCCACACACAGAGTTTGAGGTTCTTGGAATCTGTAGGATAGCATGCAGAAGGGTTAGCCTTCCAAACGCCTTGCTAGCAGTCGTTTCAGAAGGCTCGTCAAGGCATAAAACATCTTAGTGAAGTCTCCGTCTGTTATGCTAACGTAAGTGAATTTTGCTTTGAGACGTTACAGAATTTCTCTTCTTAAGATGCATTCAACCTTGCCATCACCTAGCTGACTAACTAGTCACTGCATAATTATGCACTGAAATTTCTGACGCCGAAGCCTTTGGATCAAGTTCTGAGTTTTTCGTTAAATTCAAAACTATGTGCGCGGTTGGTTATGAGTTGGTTTGCACTGGTAAAGCTTGCATCCCTCATTCGGGTTTTTGGTGTCGTCTTGCATTTTTTGTATGAAAACCTGATTTTTTTTTACCATATACATTGCCCACCTGCTGGAGAATTTCGTCTGAAGAAACCATTTTTTTTTGGTGATTTTAACTTTCCTGCTTTTAGTTGGAACTAATTTTCTGAGGTACTCCTTTTTGTCCGCTGCCTGTTTTTAAACTAACTAAAAGGACTTTTTGATGAAGAAAGAACACACAAGCTAGTCAAAAAATGTAATACACTTAATTTCGTTATAACACGCTAGATGTATTCTAGAAAAAAACCGTAGACTTCTGCAGTGTATGATTAGGTTTTCGACCGATGCACTACTTTCGTTTGAAAACACTATTGTTTTGGTGATTTCCTGCTTTTAGTTGAAACTAGTTTTCTGAGGTCGAATGCCTTCTTTTCCGAATCCACTTTAGCATCATCTATTTTTCTTCGACACCTTTACCTTGGCGGAATTCGTGCAGTGTAACGACTTTCGGAAAAACTAATATATTATTTGTTTCCTTTGGTTCCGGCATCCTCGTCCATTGTCCAGTGTACCTCGACAATCTTGACATATTTTCTTCTTTTCAGGGATGTTAGTGTTCACTTTCGTAGCTTACTTTTTGAACTTGTATGAACGGCCTGTTATATGTATATTTATATATATATATATATACTTCAATATGTAACAATTTGTACTTCTAAATTCCCCAAATCTTTTTACCGACTTCCCTTGACACCAGTAACTATTGTCGAGCACTTTAATAATCTGTCAGATTGGTCCTCGGATGTATCTGACGAAATTTCTTGGTCCACTAGCTGTATTTTAACTCGCTGAAAGGATTTTTTGATGCAGAAAGAATACACCAGCAAGCCAAGAAATGTAATATACCTTATTTCGTTATTACACGGTAGAGTCATTCTAGAAGAAACTGTATTAAAGAATCGTGCAAAAAAACCGTGCTTAATCGACCCTTGTAGAGTCTTAGCCGCGCCCACAACAGTGCTCATCCACGGGCACGAACCCGAGCACCTACCCTACAATCCGCGACACCCAATATCCGAAGTCTCTCTCCACGTCGTCTTCCAACTACCTAACTGGTAATCTTCCCGCTTTCTTGCACCTTGCGAATAACTTTGGGGATCCTCTAACTCATTCGAGAAACGTGTCCATGTAAGCATGACTGAGGCTCTGAAATTTATGATGTTGGGAGCCCCAAGAATCTTATACATTTCGTGATTCATTCTTCGCCGATAGATGTGATCATTTCGGACTCCACCATAAATAGAGCGCAGGATTTTTCTCTCCGTAATGCTTAATTTTGTTAGAATCCATGCTTCCGAGTACGTACGTCACTACCGATCTTATTGCTCGGTATATCCTCTCTATCGACGTGCGATAGAGGAGACGTGATCTGAACAGGGCAAACTTTTTGGATTGACGCTCTAATGTTTGTTGACAAGAGCATTGTAGTTAAAATTTAAATCAAACAGCTATTTTTAACCGTGTTAAATCGAATGAATCATGGAAACTGGAAACTGAGTGTTTTTCTAGGACATTTTAAATAAAAACCGTGTAAAAACCGAATTGGGTGCATATCCAATGATATGGATATTGTAAACTTGTGCCATCCTTCGTTTTAGTGCAGCCGAATGTTACCAATGCGCTTGAATTTCTTCCTTTTTTTTCATACAACGTGGCCAAATCCAAGGGGACAACCCTTTGATGCGTTAGCATGGTTTTGGTCGGAAGGGAATTAATGGACGGGAAGTGAGCAAACTTAAGTCTTGTTTTTGCATTGCTGCGAGCTAGACAACAGCCCAGAGACAGAGTGGATTATTTTAATTTTTTAATAAAAGCCCACGGGGAGACCTGGTCTTGAACCCGGGACCCATGGCATGTTGGTCGTGCCGATAAACGAATTGATCCAATTCAGCATTTATTGTTTAGTTTTCATCTTCATTGACGGGTTTTCCTTTTCCTACAGGCACACATCGAGGCTTGCTCTATTTTCCGCTAAGATTTCTAACTCCTGGGATGCCGCACGGAAGCATTCGTGGCCCTCTTTCTTTTTGTTCTAACATCAACAATATTTCGCTCGTTCTTCCTATAATGTAATGTTATGGCAAAAATGTTTTAAAAATATAAAAGTGGTTGTTCAAGACCAATTAACCCCTTAATGAACAATTTATTTATTGTTCTATTTTTTATGGGTGCTCGTGCATGTCACGAAGCTGTCCATTAAGCAGTAAATATCATAGACAGGTTTAGTGGAAATCTATCACCGCCCAATATTGTTAGTGTAAACAGAGGGTAGTAAAATAAAAAAAAACCAGTGATATTGAAAAGAATAGATGCATAGTATTATCACTGGATACAACGAGATAATGAGGAATTTTGCAGAAATTCAAACTTAAGACATCCTTAAAATAGAGTGTAGTGTATTAATAATATTTATTGAATACTAACTTATTGTTTATTTAACAAATTGATTTGTAAACCGTATTTTGGGGCTCGTTTTTAATACTGAATTCGTACTGTCATGTCGCCCTAAATCAATTTCGCTACAAAATTTCTCATTTCTTACCTCAATCTTCTTCTTCAATCTTCTCAATCTTCTTTCAATCAACTGCAGAACATATACGAGTTTCTCTTTAACAGAACATTTTTCTAAACGTAACCAAACACAAGACTCCCTGTATTTTCTTAGATAGTTAAAATGCGAACAAGGAAATTCATATATGCATATACATTTAAAGGAAAATGTATTATTAAGAAAGGACGAAAATTTCTACTCAAGCAAAGGAAATCTTTATATAATATATTTATATGTATGAAATTTAAATAAAAAAACACTGAAACAAAATTATAACCCATTTCTTCAAAATTCACTGAACTGACTTTATGAAACCCAGTAACAGAGAGACTCCCTAGAACTCCCTAGAAACTACTTAGGAGATGGATTGTGATCTTCTTTGCTCACCCAGTGAACAGACTAACCCCTTTAGCCGATGAATGGAGGGCTTAAATCTTTCCAAATTTACGTATCTTACCTGTATTTTATGCTTGGATTAAGCACAGCACAATGATATCTTAAGTCTTGGCTGCTCCTGCAACAAATGCTCATAAGTAATGTTCAAAAAAATGTGAAAGGGTTATACAAAAACTTAAACCTAATTCGCATACTTACTGAATTTCTTCGATGGAATATAAATGATGTGGGACGAGTGTATAAATATTAAATATAAGAAGTGCCACGAAACGGCTTTCCGCAACTTTTATCGTCAAAACATGACTTATTCACGGCATTTTAAATCTAACCTTAGCTCGCTAAAATGTCTGTCATAAATAAATTAAGACAGTTTAAAAAAAATGTTATCTTGTCTTTTGCGAAATGTTCTTTCATACAAATAAAAAATTAAAGCACTCGTAAAAAAGGTAAAATTTCAAAATGGTGAGGGCAGAACTTCCCCAATTACCTTGAAATATTTACGTGAAAAATATTTCTCTGTTTTTATGTGCTACGAATATCCACTTGACTTGTGTTTCTTGTTTTCTTTTACTTTCTAAGATGATGCTGTTGAGAAATCTTTAAAAATTTATACACCACCCCGGATAGAAAATTTATTCGACCCGTAGGTATCACTTTTGTGGAAAAGTTCAGAAAGTTGCCACTCGTTCCACTATACCTCATTTTAAAGGGTTCAATACCTTAATAGAAAGGTGAAGGACGAGGAAAGGACTGTTGAGTTTATATTTCCGGAAAGTATTTACATCACCAAATTTATGGCATTTAAATTTTTAAGGGATTTATCTGGATTGATTGTAGTTTAAAATAAATAAGAAACATGATATTTCACTTGACTGTTTTTACGAGGTTGCAAGGGATTGTAGGTTATATTTAATAAAAAATATAAAATATTTAACCAAAAGGTTGACGTAATAGTGTATGTATTCAGACTTTTGATGCAGCTGTCTACAGCTGTGTTTAGTTTTGTTGGATTTAATAAGACACGCTGAAGGCAAAAGTGAATCAATAAAACATTGCGAGCAAAAACGAGATATAAATAGTTGAGCGCAAAAACGGAACAAATATAGTTTAGCAAACTGCGAAGAAAAACGGGTTAACTATCCAACACGTTTTTACCCGTAGTGAAAATAGCTTTTCTAAGCTTTTTCATTTTAATTAATAGAATTTTACGTTTAAGTTAAAAGTCTCCTTTATATATTCGGTTCGGGAAAAAATGAGTTAAATTTTTGCTGCGGGCAAAATCCAGTTACCTACTCGTTCTGCTCGAGATTTTCTTCTACACCACTTTTGCTCTCAGCTACAATTGTGCAGGTTTTACTCTGCGCTTTTGCTCGCAATGTTTTTACTCACTTTTGCTGTCAGTCTATTATATAGTTTTATTGCGGAAGCGCCCAACAGGTTAAGAAAAGCTAATCTTTTGGGCCTGTTGTGGAGAAAGAGCCGATGGAATTTCACTTGCCTTGATCAGGCAAGTGTGCAGAAATTGTAATATAAAGTAGCGAGCAAAAAAAAATTTGCAACACTTATGCTAAGAGAGGTTATAACGATTATTTCTCGTAAAAATACATTTATTTCTTATCCTTTACTTATTTTAACCGTGGTAGTTATATAAATGGGGAATTCTTTCCCCTTATATAAGTAAAACCTCCACTAGTTTATTTAAGTTTTTGCTCTGATGTACCCGTACTGTTCTAAACAGTAATTCCCAAAGAGGTCCAATTGGATTGAGGTTTGGCGATTGAGATGGCCAGAGCAAAACTTGCAAAATTTGTTTGGCAAGAAAATTTTTAACTGATTTGTTCGGCAAGAAAATTTTGCTCAGGGTCCTTGTCTTGGTGATACAGATAGTCTACATCCGTTGTCCTATCAATCCTTACACTGGACCGATGCCATCACGACTAAATTATCCTGAAATGGCATACGTTTTTAGAACAATAATAGCATTCTATAAATCTTGCATTTACCGCAAACCATTAGCTATCTGCCACGGTGCTTTACCATTGGAATTTGATACCATGAATCACATCATTTTCCTAGCGCGCGACGAATGTGTCTTATACCGTCTAATGAAAAAAAATTTAACTTACTCTCATCGTTCCATAAAATTCTTAACCAGTCTTCACTTGTACAACATAAGCGGCGTTTTGTGAAGTGAAAACGACTCTTGTCTGTTCGCATTACTGATATATGGTTTCTTAGTTGGACGCCTGCTTAGAAGGCTAACATCCTTAGGGCGAAGTCTAATATTGTGTACATCAACTCTCAGAGCAAGTGTTTTTGCCACATCAACTTCTCTATTTAAAGGGTCACTTTAAAAAATTATTTTGGAGAACCTTTTCGTCGTCCTTCAAAAGTGTTTATCACGCGATAATTGGCTCTATCAGCGACAGTAGCGGATTTACCCAAACGCAAAAATAGGCACCTTCCTAGAAGCCGCATCTTGAAGAATGTCCCAGGCCTCAATTAAGAAAACATTATGACGAAATTAATTTATTATTTATTAGTATTATATCCCTGGTATTTAATACCTGAAGACAAAAGATGATATGGTTCTCCCCAGGGTTTTCCGTTATGACTTTTATGTCATTGAAATCAAACTTTCAGTGCTTTTAACAATTTTACAAGCAGCTTGAAATTGACTACGACTCTCATTCGAAAGAAATGTCTTCATCTTTTTAATTGCTGAACGCTTTTTCCAGGTAATAGATGGTGGAGATAACAGTGGTAACAAAATGCACAGGAAAAGAACAGCAATGCACTAATTTTGCAACCTAACAAATGTGAATGGCGGTTTATTTGAAATCAAATTAATTTGTTAAAGTCCTAACCCTTTCAAATAACAAAAATAAAAATTAATAATATTAATAAGGGCAAAAGCAATAATAAATGAATAAAAAAATAATAAATGAAAAAACAATAAAAACATCTAAAAGGGAACTTAATAATATATCAAAGAGGCACGGCGCCTTACGTGCCTACGGGCCGCATGAAGGGTAAATCTGCTGCTGGCCAGTGGCTGATGTGAAGAATGAGATTTTATTCATAACTGCGTGATACCTCTGTAGGCCCTGGTTTCGAATACAAATCACAAATTTATTTCCTACTTTATTGCCAGTGACATAACGGCGGCCTCCATCAATACGAGCCATACCTCAACATTACTTCATCGCAAAGACGTGAGAATTTTGGAACTTTAAAGCGTTTTTTCCTCGGAAGGAAAAGGAAGTGCATAACAAAAATTTAAAAAAATTTGGCAGATTCCTTGAAAAATCGAAGCCCTTTTATTCGCTTACAATTTTTCTGTCAATTTCTAGTTTTTGGTTTTCCAGTAAAAATCTTTGAAGTTCCAAAATATTCAATTTCTCTCCTCAAAAAACTCAAAATATTGACATTTTCAAAAAAATGCTTGGGACAAAAGTGGTCTAATTTTACCCAGAGAATACGAATCTGCAATAAAAAACTTGGGTTTCCATTGCAAAGAAGCGATATTGTCATTCGTAACTTGAAGGTGGCGCCATCTATCGAAAATTCATCTAGATAACTTGTCGAACCCCTGGATACTAAACAACTTTCATCAAAGAAATTTTTGTCTGGACCTCATCCCTTGTGAGAAAATTTAAAATTAATTTTAAATTGGAACATCCTGTATTAAGAATAGGCATTCGAAGTATTTTTGTTTTGCTTTTAGCACTAGATAAGAACAATAGCAACTGTTTACCTACTTTTGGATTCCCTTAACCTATACTGAACCCCAAGACAAGATGGAACCATGTATGGATCACCAAAACTTATTTAGTATTTTAAAATATGGGCAGATTTTCCTTTTTTGTTTATCAGTTTTGCGTGGCTCAATTGTAAACTCAATTGAATTGAATTGAAAGTACTTTTTACAAGAATTGAAACATACTCTACCATGTGACGTTACAGTAACATATTTAACATTCAACCAAGCCTAAAGTACATATATTTTAAAACTCGAACGAAAATCAGTCAACTACGCCGAAGTTGCATTTTATGAAGATTTTTCAGTTAACTCAAAAATATTCTCCCATAATATTTCTTGGTTAAATGAAATTTTTATATCTAAAATGTGGATACCGTTTAAGAAACTAGCGCATGTTAACATCTCACACCACTTATATTCCACTGAAATTTTAAATAATTTATTTTATTAATTACCCAGGATCCATTTGACTAAACGACTGATATGTGATCTCCTTTCCATTGTATCCCCAATGCCATTTGTATGAATTCCAATCATAAGCTCCACCAATCCAAAGCTCATCAGGATCTTAACCAAAATTAAACTTGTAATATAAAAAAAAAGTTAATTGTATTGTTCAAAACTTACCTGTATCTATGGACATTAAATACAGTCTCAGTTTCCTGTCTGCCGATTTTCCAGGCTCTGCTAGTTTACTGTTCTTATCCTTACACTCAAAATGGGCGTCTAACCAATTAAGTCTTGCCGACGATATGTAATAGCATTCAGAACCGATTCTTCTAAAACTTGGTGGACACATGGCATACATGCGCCTTTTGACTCGTGTGTGTTCGGCTAATGCCGAACATAATACTATAAGGTGATACGAATCCTTCTTAAAATTCATATTATTTAAAAAAAACAAGTGATTACTTACTTGTTGTCAATAATAGAAAAACTGTATTCCACTGCATTTTGCTTTATGTATGTTCCTTAATACTACGTAAAACTAGATGATGTGCTTCCTATCCACCTTCCTTTCGTCTTCGATTGAATTTTAATATTATTTTGCAAGTGCACAAAACATTCAATCTGGATATGTTGACATCCGGTTACATGTTTCCTTTAACTTGTCTGAAAATGAAACATGGTAAGAAGACAATTATTACCGCATCTAGGTCACATTCGATTTAGTTTTAATTCTTAAGAGATACTTTCACTGCACTCATTTTGTGCGGTTAAAGCATTTATCTTTGAGACGAAATCTGATTCCTTCTAAAATAGTCTGTCTGCTCATAAAGGGGGAAACCACAATGAACATGAAAGAAAATGTTACGGGTTTGTCTAGAGAATTTTATTGAAACTGAATATAAGTGAAAGAAAGAAACCTTTGATGTGGTAAGACTTTATAGAAGGATTGAAGGTATCATATCTTGATTATTTCACTATTTTCAAGGTAAATCAAAATAACGGTAACGTCTTTTAAAATCTAAAATATAAGTTCTAACAATGAGTTAAACATTTTTTTTACAATAGTTGCTACATTGAATTAGCCACGATTTTCATTCTAAAAGAGAACACAAGAAGGTCAGAAGATGAATTCGTATCGTTGGATTCTTTCTTCTTCACTTTTTGAAAATTATAAACTATTTTGCATACCGATCTTTCAATAGCTCATGTATGTATATTTTGGAAATTGTTGGTTATATCCATTTTCACATAAGATGGGATCAACTTATTGGTACCAATGTGAATTATAGTCGAAGCTTTTAAACTATTTTACATAATGCAGTCACACTGGACCTCTTCAATCAAAGTGGGCTACACCCCACAACAGATTATATGAAACCACAGTACGACTTGAGAAACCCTTTGCTGTTATCGTTCTTAGCAGAATATGTTGGAGGCGCCCTGATCTGATTATTAAGGAAACATCCATCTTCACAAACGGATCAAGACTATAAAAGGGTAGTTGGAGCTTTTTCGGACGCGCTGCAATAAGAAAAGCTATATAAACTTACAATGCAGCGTCTTTCAAACAGAAATATACGCTATAATGAAAGCTGCCCAAGATGTCAAGAACTAAGATCACAATTTGCATGGACAGTCAAGCAGTAATTAATGCGTTGAACTCCAATTTGATAATATCAAAATAGACACAGCTATGGAATGGGTTCACTGTCCCCTTAACAAGGCAAAAGGTCAAATTGAAAGACACTATTCCAATACGATTTCGAAACGGTGTAAAAATATTACCTATTGGCTCACAACACCTAGTCTATTTGGCTCATAACTAAACTAACTTTAAAAGCACTTCAAACTTAATATCCTTCAAAAGAAGACGCATTCGAACACTGATCTGTGTCCTTACTGGCCATTGCACCACTGGGACAATGGTCACTATACTTGGCGTGCCATCGAATGAGTTCTGTAGCAGCTGTAGAGATGAAGAAGATATTGAGTCTATAGTGCACTTCCTTTGTGAATATTCAGCTCTAAACAACGACGACTTGCCAACTTTGCCAAAAAAAAAGTCAAAAAATAAAAAAAATAAAAATTTTCAAAAAAAAAAGTCAAAAAAAAAATTAATTTTTTTGGAATTTTTTTTGTTTTTTTGATTTTATTTTTTGAAAATTTATAAAGAAATTAAAAAAAAACAATATTGTTTAAATTTGAGACGATTCAGCCTTTGCGTAGCCTAATGTTACTCATCATTAGATAATGTTCAGAAACAAAACACTTGTTCCTTTAATTATTCTGTAAAACTTTGATCAACCGGTCTGGAAATACGGCTTGATGGATCGATTTGAAAATTTGCTGGACTATTTGGGGTGCAGAGCAATCAGGCGGCTAACACGCTCTCAGGTTCTCAACTGAACTCTTCCTGTATAGACAGGTTGATCTGCCGGCCTATAGAGTCAGTGAAAAGAAAAGTTGGCTAAGGAAAGATCGAGCAATTTAACAACATGCGGTATGTCAAGGCAGCTATGGCCAGTTTTGGACATTAAGAAGACGACTTTCCTGCTAAGGAGAAGCAACACCGATATCCGAAATATTGTGGCAATCATTACTGGCTACTGTCTCTTCGGAAAAAGCGCAGAACGCTTACGCATCCCCACAAACGTATGTATGAACGAGGAAGAAGTTGAAAGCGTTCAGAATTTACTCTGAGAATGCCCGGGTCTGGCCAGGAGAAGGTACAAGGCCTTAATCGCGTACTTCCTCAGCGGACTGGACGAGGTTGCTAACATAGGCATAAAGCAACTTCTCCAGTTTATTAACAGTTATTACTGGTTCTAAATAAACTCTATACTGGCATTTAGGTGCGGTCCTGCGGATGTGGTAACACACCGGACCTTTCTTACGTCTATGTGCGGCTGATCGACTTTCCGATAGCCATCAGTCTAACCTAACCTCATCGGGGTACATTAAGCTGTAAAACAACCTGGAAACATTAGTCTCCCCATCTTTATTTGTATGTAAACAAGCGGTAGCATAAAAGTCCTTTTTTTGTATATTTTTCAAATCAATGTTGAGGCTGAAAAAATGTTGTTCTCAAAAAAAAAAAAAACTATTCCAGTTTTTAAAACTGCCCTTACATTTTCTGTGCGGTTATTGGTCGTTGAGTTATCAATGACCGAAAACAAAAGGATCCTTTTTCATTAAAAGTGGGATATCTCAGTGAAAAGTTGACGTAGGTAGGAGAATAAACAAAAAGGCAATTTAAGTTGGATAAACAAGCTAACTGAAATTTGCATTGCTTTAACTGAAAAAATATTTTCAAGCCCAAACAAAATCGGAAAATTTTTTTCTCGCGCAATCGTTATTGATACAAAAATCTTTTGCCAAAAATCCTCGAAACTAGAAAAATTGAAGCTCCAAAATACTTTTTTTTTATCTCCATACGACCATTATTTACTAAAATAAAAAATAGCAAAAAAATTTGACAAATTTTCTGTTCACTTAATTCAATCGCAACTTTTTAGGGCAGCACTTTTTTACTTTTGAACAATTTCTGTAAATCCATTTTTGGGAGAAAATACATTTTGTTTATAACAATGTGGTCGGAGTTAGGGTCATGAGTTACCAACTTCTTAAGAGTGCGTATAAGACGTTGGAGATGAACACAGTACACTTATCTCATTTTGGTAATTTTTCGATTTTCCAAGTTATTCCCTGTAACCACAGAAATATTCCGTCACAATCCCGAATGAGAAATGCTTGTACAAAGAAATAATTTAATAATTGACTTTAGGAGTCATACCTGGGATGTCCTTGACCTTGAATATATACTAAGATAAATAGTTTGTAAAAGAATTCTTTTTTTTAAATTTTGGTGTAAAAATAGTTTCTTCTACAAAAAATCTTCTGTATTGGGAAATACATATAAACATACTGAGCTATTTGTTTATACGTGCTTTTTTCTAGATCAAGGACACTTATTCATATCAAAATACTCTTCGGAGATGCATCCATTCGTGGTGGAATTAATATACTCGAGCCTATTTGCGACCACTTGTTATATCCCGATTTATAAAAATATTAACATTTTTATAAATCGGGTTATTTACTCTCCGGATTTTGAACAATCGGGATTTTGGGGCTTCTGGTAATTTTTTCAAAAATCTCGACTACTTGTTAATCCGTATTTAATCGCAAGAGTGTTTGTTTTTTCAGTCTTATGACGTTCTTCCGCAATTTTTAGGTAAAACAATATGAAAATTTTAAGTTGGCAACTTAATCTCCTTGGAAGGGATGATGCGTCTACTGCACATGGTTCAGTTCTGGGCTAACACCTTTAACTCACGTGGTCGGTTCAAAGCTTGGCTAAGACATTGCTCACTTTTTAAGTGCGTCCCGAGACGCCTGACAAAGTAGCCTATTTTTTAGTGATGGTGGTGTTTGGACAACCCAATTGGAGGGAATCCCGATCCTGCTGAAATAAACATGCCAAACGTTTGACCATAGCAAACAATGTTCCAATAAGCTTAAGGCATTTCTTCAAAAAAATCTTTCAGTATTTTTCCTTTTTTTATGAGGAACCCTATTACGGCGCGATGCTCCAATTTTGTTAGATACAGCGATGACTTTGGCATGGTGATGTTTGCGGTTCAATAACTCAATGTGTATTGAAGCTTATGACGTCAAATAGTCCTTAGATACTAATAACTAGTAATTAATCGGACGAGAATGTGGTGTAACTGCGAGTATCTTAGGCTCAGGTCTTTTCAGCCGTCCCTTATGTATGCTTAGGACTCATTCTTCGTTATTGTCCAGTTTTGAGAAATATGTTCTAAAACAGGCGACTTAGTGTATACATACTTGTATGTAGTCAAGATAACGACCTGTCCACAAAATTTTGGTTAAAATGTCATGAAATAAAAAAAATGAAATGTTTCTGATCCAAATAGAGATTTTTACCAATTGATCCAATAGAGATAATTATGAAACGAAAGATCGTAAAAGGCTATTAACGGGCTTGGGTTTATCGTTCAATTGGCAAAAGCTTGTAAAATTAAGTGCAAGCACTACTAGAAAGGAATATCGGCATTGGTTTTTTTTTCAAAAAACTTTGTATGGTAACTTGAATAAGGTGACCATAAACTTTTCATATACCGATAAATTCATGAACATGAAAATTTCAAAATGCGATATCTCGGCGAAAAAAAAAGATATTTGAGCAAACTCAACGGCATTTGAAAGAAGAAGACTTGTACTAGATCCCACACATAGTTTTTTGAAAAAAAAACCATCGTGGTGGTACATAACCTCAAATATGACAAAAAACAGTGTTTTCGCACTTTTACGTTAGAATATCTCAAAAGCCTGACGTGATAGAGCAATTCTCATCCCGAATTCGGTTTCAGCAGGAGAAATTACTTCGGAAACAACTCTTAATTGTCCAGGGGGAAAAACCTCGCAGGCCTGTGTAGTGTGTATTAATTAAATTTGTTTCTTGAAAAATGTGCCTTTTCGGAAATGTATTTGTTATTGTACCTTCCTTAGATATATAAAAACAAAAACCTGAATTTGGTTTTTTTTCTTTAAAATACACTTTATTGCCATTTTTCAAATAAACACATGAAAAATTTTTCGATGAAAGTGTACACTCTCCGTGTACACGGAACTACAAATTAGTACACGATAAGTGCAAATAGTCACTTACATATTCATATCATAGTTTATCACAGTCTGTTCTAGATACAAACCTGGCGGGGGCCAGTTAATAAAGCAACTAAAAGCCTGATAAATACACCTCTTCCTCCCAGAACGTTAAATAAAAATTTGACGTACTTTCTGTCTTACTACTGACGTACTTTCCTTCTTACTACTTCTTACTAACTATTTGATGGGTACCCGCGGTAAATGGAAGTACATACCAAGGCAGAGAGAAATTTTCTTTGTAAGCTTAAATGCGCTTAGCCTTGGTATCTTTTTAAGGGTTGTAGATATGTCATTGGAAGGGAGTCTATTTTTCTGCTTTCTTTCCTAATATGTTAAAGTTTAGAAGATTTTCTGATTTAGTCGATTTAGTATGAAAAAATTAAAACCTTCTTCAAAACTTCCGAAGTCCTCAAGAATCTTATTAGCTTTCAAACAATGTTGCTGCGAAGTTTCTGCTACGTAAGGAAGATGATCCTCTTCTGACTAATTGATACCGTAGTCTTGATTCGTGTAGTCTTCTAGGATTTCTTTGCACAATACCATTAATTTAAATTATTTTTATAAATGAATTCTACTTATAATTTAAATGCTTCTCTGTTAAAATTAAATATAATGGCGGAGATTTACTGAACATTTTTAAAAGCAATCACACGCAAACAACCAAAATTAGTTCTTACCTATTTCATACTACGGCAAATATTTGCAATAACATGATTATTATTTAACCTTCTTGGTACCCATATAACAGAAAAGCCTCTAAAAAGGTCGATATATTGGCTCAAGGGTACTCTTTGGGCTCAAGGGTAGGTATTTGAATTCATCAAATTATTCATCCAAGAATTAATCTTAAAATGCGAATCAAAATCATGTTTAGTAATTACAACTCAATATTATTAGGATTCAAAGCAGAAAATAAACTCGTTTGTGATCTTTTCTACCTGAAAGAAGCTTAACTTGAAACATTTCAGCAACTTGCTCTATAATCCTCTGGAGTTTTGTTCCTTCCAATAATTCTGTCTCAAGGACAAGAATTTATGCAACCCCATAGAATATTTATGATAAGAAAAAAGGAACGAAACTCCGATCCAAATAAAAAATAATTCGCACACATGACAACACAGAAAAGGTCAAATTTCAGCCTCATAAATAATGGAAGTTGGTATCAACCGACGTGAAAAAAAAGATATGCAAATCGGGCATTAATATTTTTTGGGTCAACAAAGCTGATCTCAATTTGTTGCAGTGGCGGGCTTAAAATTTAAATCCAAGCACAAAACAACACAAAAGGTTGCAGTCCCTGACCTATGCTGTACCTCAACACGCAAACATTTTGATACCAAATAGTGGAAACCCGAAATCGTTGGACTCCCATAAATCTTTCAGAAAATTTATATCTCCCGGGAGAAGTGATTAAAATTCTCACCAAACGAATGCTCCACTTTCTAGTTATGCTAATAAATTTTATGGCGATTTAATTGAAATCAATTGTAGACAATTAGCCTGTAGTTCCAGCACCATCCAAATATAGAATGCATATCGGAAACCATCTGGTTTCCTCCCTACCCAAGCCCAGAAACTTAGATTAAACGCGTGTCGCCATAATTTTATTATTAGAAATTATCAACAAATAAGTGAATTTAAGTGAAAGCTGGATATTTTTACCAGGGAATCGATAATCAGATGATTTGTGACTATGTATAGATACTTCCGTCGAACAGGAATAGCCTTTTCTCATGAGAATTTAACAGCTTGGTCGCATCTGTTACAATAAAACACCCGGGCATACTCCATGAAAGGTAATATTTTTATCTGGACACATATCACTGCTCTCGAATGCACTCTGGGACGTTATATTGTGATTTATGGGTAAATTTTACTAGAGTTGGTAAACTAATGGTACCGAAATTCATATTATGAAATTTATCGTTCAATGATGCGAGATAAACCGTTCAATATTGAGAACGATGCTTTATGTGCTTCTCCTTTTAGTTGCTCGAAATGTGTCAATTAAAATTTGCAGACCAAAATAAATGCAATGGAAATTCAAATTAAGAATGACGAGAGCAAATAAAAGGAATATAATAAAATTTGAATTGAAATGACAGCAGAGATATGGGAATTTATTTTGAAATAATTTAATTATGATTTTTGGGTCCATTTTTGGTGAAGGCAGCGCGATATATTCAGTTTTGGACATTTCATAATTTAATTGCTTGTACCCATTTTTGCTGACTTTAATTGCCGTCATACAGTGATGTAATGCAATCGTCTGCAATGCATAAAATTGGGGAAGCATTAATTAATCCCGTACTTGTTGTGATCCAGTAAATTAGTCGTTTTGAAACGAACATTATATATATGCTTTAGAAAGTGTAAACATTCTGCAATGATCCACATTTGAGAAAATAAATCTTCCAGAGAACTTTAATTCCTGTTATTCTATTAAATATCACTTTTACCTGCTTAACCTGTCTATGTTTTGTAGTTATATCTTTCATGAAGCCATATCATTTGTGACATCATTATTTTAGCATTATTCAGATGATGAAAATGTGTTATTCTTCCCAATGCAATCATACTTCAGGTTTCACTTGATCTCTATTTCCAGACATATGTCTGGGCTGTTGGGTGGGTAGACATTTCTATTTCTTCTGAAAGACATGTTTTTACCCATTTTACCTCGTTTTCGATACGTTCAAACGTCTTCTTTTCAGTGCTGAGGGATATCGCTCCAATTTTGTCATGTTAGACAGATTTCACATATAAGATTGACTTAAATCTTTGGACATGACAATTCGTCCCACAGTATATGCACGATTTCTCTTTACATTCAAACGAGGTCGATTGTACTGTGTTTTGAAGGAATACAATGCGATAACACAATGAACTTGAAATCTATGGAAATAGTTCTTACGTAAACGGACTCGTACAGAATACGTGCGTTAGAATGATTTTGAAGTGATTGGTATTTTGTTCTTACTTATAGTCATATCTCTGTTTATTTTGTATTATTCAACATAAATTGTTGCAAATGCCGACATGACCTATTGAATAGAGTTATTGGTTCTTGGCGCCATTGATAGATAAGATTTGCTTGAAAAAAAACTTAGTAGTAACCATATTGAACACTAAGCTCATAGAAATGATTTTCAGTTCAGATTTTACAGAGTATACTTCTGTATTCTTTTTTGGCAACAATAAATACAATTTTATAGCTAAATTAACGGGCTGAGAGTAAAATTGACCTATTTATAAGGTTCGAGCAAAAGTGTCTTAGAAAATGTTCCGCGCAAAAACGAATCGCGTGAAGCTCCGGTCAAAAAAGAATCGTAGAAAATGCAATGTTAATGCAGTTAAGTCGTTTTTGCCTGAAAATTTTCTACGATTCATTTTTGCCCGTAATCTCATGCGATTCGTTTTTGTGTGGAATATTTTCTAAGCCACTTTTGCCCGAACCTTATAAATAGGTCAGTTTTACTCTCAGCCCGTCAATTGATATTCGTTGATATTAATTTTCTTCTAAAAACGAGCTCGTGCAAGAGTACTAAATCTCTTAAAGTTTCAGAATTGGTAATATTAACAATTTTCATTTTTGTCATTACAATTGACTGAACTACGGCCCCTCTTACACTTGACATAGAATTCGCTTAATTGAGAAAAGTAAATAAGTAAAAATAAATATGAAAGCAATAATATAGTTAATAGAAATTATGTTTCGAAGTATGTTTTGTAGGGGAGAGGTGGTGAGAGATCAATTTCACTATACACTGACGAGCAAAACTGGTCAGTTCATGATTTTTTTCCAATATAACTTCATTTGACCAGTTTTGCACTTTCTTTCCTCGATAAATCACCAAACAATTTGACTTAGATTTTTGGTTTGGTCAGTTCGTATTAGGTTTCACGCAAATTGAGACCGGTATGTAGATCAACGATAGATCAACGACTACTAACTTACTTGAATTTACCACCCACATTATTTCTGGCTTCCAGCGAGGTTTGACTGCATATACACGGATTTCAGTAAAGCCTTTGATAAGCTCCCTCACTCCCTAATTATATTTAAACTCGGAAGGCTGGGTTTCCCCCCTGTTCTTCTCGGCTGGGTTTCATCCTATCTAAGAGACAGGTCTTACCGTGTGTCGCTCCGCGGCTCTACCTCTAGAATCTTCAAGGCTTCATCTGGTGTACCACAAGGCAGTCATTTCGGTCCTCTACTATTCGTTCTTGCCATTGACGACATTGTCCGTCTGATCTCGTACTCTAATGTTCTAATCTACGCTGATGACATGAAGATCTTCTCTTATATTAAGGATGGTGGTGACGCCGCCCGTATTTAAAAGGACTTAGATACGTTTCTGGCGTGGTGCGAGCATAACGGCTTACACCTCAATTTTGAGAAATGTGAAGCTATGACTTTCTCTAGGAGTCCTTATCCTCAAGTTTATGATTACAACTTTGCAAGTAAGGGTCTCCGTCGCGTGCTGTAAAACTTGATTGGAAGCTTGACTTTACCCTGCATATTAACTATATCGTGTCTAGAGGCAGTTTAATCTTGGGCTTTGTTAAGCGATGGTCTAGAGAGTTCTCGGATATTCCAACATTGATGCATTTGTACTGCTCCTTAGTTAGACCTACTCTTGAGTATGCATCTCAGGTCTGGTCGCCTTAGTACGCTGTTCATTCCAAGCGTATCGAATCGGTGCAGCGTAATTTTCTTAGATTTGCGCATAGAGGGCTCCCATGGGACGATCCATTTAGACTCCCGCCCTGCACCGACCGCCTACAGTTGCTCGGTTTGCCCTCGCTTGAGAAAAGGCGCAAAGTCGCTGACTTGGTGCTTACTCATCAGCTTTTGAACTCTAATATAGACTCAGGCTCGCTTGTTGTTCCTTCAGACAGTCCCAGTCGAAGACCGCCTTTGTTGCATGTTGAATCATCCAGATCAAATTATGGCATGCATGAACCAATTAATCGTTTATGTAGGTCTGTTAATTCTTGTCCTAATTTTGATTTAACTCTCTGTAAGTTGATGTTTAAGATCTATCTATTTTCTGTGCTCCCGTGACTCTCTGTTTGTATGGTGTGTTGCTGAGTTTCCTTCCTTGTTTTATTTCTGTTCCTTTTTTTTTTTTTGCTTTTTTTTGTTTTCCTCTGCATGCTGGTGTGGGAGCCTCATTTCATCTTTTTGATGGAATAGGTGAAGTGTTTCTTGGCTTCTTGCCGAAGAAGTGTGCCTTCTCTGTTAGAAGGGTTAATTCTATAGTTTCTATGTTGTGCAGACCGTGATGCAAGAATCTAGTAATTTCAGCGAAATTTCCATAAGCAGCGAACTAGGATTAAGGCAAGAGTATAAGTGAGGGAAATCAAATTCGAATTCTAGTAAGTACACCAGACATAATTCATTCGTGAACTATTCCAACTGTAGGAGTAAAAGTAGATGATACTCCTGGACGATAAAAACAGATTGACTTTTTAATAAATGAGAGATAAAAAAAAACACCTGCCCTGACAAAGTCCACGTTACTGGTAGGAAACAGTGGCTAGCGTCATAAGAACTGGACTGTTGATGATTGGCAAAGGGTAATTTAGAATTAACTTTGGGAATCTTCGAAGTGCTGAGGAATTTTCTATTCGTATTAGGTTATTTGGTCAGATGAGACCGAAATTAACAGATTTTAAAAAACCTCACGAAGTTAGCCAAACAATGAAACATGGCGCTGGATTCCTTATGGTTTAGGACTCAAGGTACGGCGTTGGTGGCTTAGTTCGAATCAAAGGCAGAAGAAAAAGGAGCAATATTTCAAGATTCTGTAGGATAATTTGCCAACCCCCCATGGTCAGTCCGGTATTGAATCCAGACAGGTTATTTTCCAGCAGGATAGTGACCATAACAACACCGCAAAAATTGTATCACAATGTTTCAAAACCGCCAATGCAAATTTCCTTCAATGGCGCAAGTATGATATTCCTGTAGATTTCATTATAAATCTCTATGAGAGTATGCCTCTCAAGCTGGCCTAGCTTCAAAAAAGCAAGAGCTTTTGGACCAATTACTAGTTTTGTATTACTTGTTACTGGTTTTGTTCAAAAAAAAAAAAACTGCAGAACTGGTCAAATGAAGTAAAGTAGAAAAAAAAATTATGTCATGAACCAATATAATAATAATTCAATGAAATTTGTTGTGAGGAGTTTTTAGGTTGAGCATAATAAGAAAATAATATTTAGAGTTTTTAAACTGGTTATTATTTGTCAGTGAAATGGAATTTCCAAAATCTGAAAACACTTGATCAATTTTGCTCGTTTGTTTAAGTACCTATGCTTTATGTATGTCTAGTGATTGCAGTATTTAAACATCTCCGCTTGTTTGAATATTAGAAATTTTAGATCCGACATATTATTATATAACTAACTACTTTTACTAATAAAAATAAATTTATCTGCTTATGTTGCATGCATGCAATATAAGCAGATACATTTATTTTTATTAGTAAAAGTAGTACATGATGAAATAAAAATTGAATTGCTCACTTCTAATCTTGTGTAAGAGGGTCACCTCGTTATTGAAGTATTTGATCGTTACTACGAAATCCTTTTAAAGTACATACAGAATTAAGTATCAACTCATAACAAATATTTTCTAAAGCTTTTGAAATGTAACAATTATTTGAAGTATCGGAAGTAATTGAACTAATTGGAAAATCTGGAGTAAGTCAAGTATGTGCAACGAAAATCTTTATCTAAACTCCTCATTGAAAAGTATAATTCCCTGATATGAGAACTGTTTTAAGTTTAAGTAAATGATTTGTTGAATAGGTCGATAAAATCAATAAATTTTTTAATCGATCTAACTATATGACAAATCTTTCTTCTTCTATAAATAATGAAAGACAAATCATCTGAAAGTATTCGTCACTTAGTGTGTTCATCGAATCCTGTGCAGAGAAATTTTTATAGGAATAGGAATAAATATAAATTTAGGAATTTTTATCATTTATCATTGTACCAGCGGACTATATCGACAATATATAATTAGTGTAGAATCGGGAGAATTCGATGCACAACTTACAAAAAACTTCATAGCGCAATAAAATGCACAATAGTGTAGTTCATTCTCATTTTGTATATTTTTAGTATTCAATTAAATTTATAAAAATTGTCAAATACAGGTCGAACTTCCGCCCATATGTTCCGTATGACCGTATCCATCGGTGCTTTTAGATCATTTGACAGGCTGAGAATAAAAATTATCTATCTAAAAAACGCAAAAATGACCCACGTGCGATTCCGGGCAAAAACGACTTAACTACTTTACTCCATTAACTTTGCATTACTTTTTGTAGTTAAGTCGTTTTTGTCTGATTTTGAGTTTTTCTCTGATTGGTTTTTGCCCGGAATCTTACGTGGTTCTATTATGCGCAAAGCCAATTTTGTTCGGATCTTGTCGATAGGTCATTTTTACTATCAGTTTGTCATTTGATTATAAATTCGCGTACGATATCACGACAAATTTTTATTTAAATATTGTTTCAATAAAAATTTGGATAAGAAGAAGGTGAGTGATAAAAAATCGTTGCATCAATATAAGCAAGATATAAAAACAGTTGGGGCGAACCCATTACACACCGCACGAAGATCGCAAAGCCTACGTACCTACTCAAGAAGATACGTTTTCTTAGAAGACAAATAATATGACCTTTTAAAGAACCTTATATCTTTTACTCTTGGAACTTATATCCGCCACGGGGGTAGTCTGACTCCTTAACCCGTGGCCCGATTTGTTGGATTCGTTTTTTGTTAGGTAGATTATATTCCCCGATTGGTAGCCTGTAAAAAAATGTTTGTAGAGGTGGGGGTGAAACCTAACTTTGTAATGCATGCACCTATTTAGATAATGTGAGGGTGTGAGATGTGCGCCGGGGGGAGTTACTTCGTAATGCATGGACCGATTATGATGATTTTTTCTTTGTTGTTTAGAGTATGTTCGCCGATTGGTACCATGTAAAAAAAAGAAGGAGTGGCCTAACTTCGTAACGTGTGTACCGATTTGGGTGATTCTTCTCTTGATGTGTAGAATTTGTTGCCCCACTGATACGACGACAAAAATTTATTAGGTGGAATGGTATGCGGAGGGTGCTTTACCCAATTTCTTAATTCACACAACTATTTGGAAGATTCCTTTTTGCTATGTATATAATGATCCCCCATTGCTACTCTATGTTGACCTAGGATTGCGGTGAGGGAGGGGAAACCTAACTTTGTAACGCGTGGACTAATCTAGATTATTCCGTATGCATAGAGTACCTATTTGTATTTTGACAAAAATTGTGGCTTATGGTGAGAAATTCAAGGATGGGCGCCTAGCTTCATAAGGCATGGACCGATTCGCATAAAGTGTGTTAGATATTCGCCTACTATGTCCAGCATAGATAAAAAGTTAAGGCAACGTTGTAACGTGAAATTTTTAGTAAAACTCGGGAAGAACGGAAAAGGCGAGTATGAATTATTAACTACGGTGTATGTTTATGATTTGTTTAACCAGGTGACCTTCCACAAGTGGTGTAAACTGTTCGAAGAGGGTAGACCCTTCAACGTATCGCACCGTGGTTGTAAAGAATAAAGCTACCGTTATCATCCGCGAGGTACAACAAATTACCGCTAGGGAGCTTGCCGAAATTTCAATATATTTTAAGAAAAAACGGGCGCGAAATTTTACTGAATCATGACAATGCGCGGCCACACATAGCGGCCCACCCACCGTATAATCCGGATTGGGTCCCTTGAGACTTCTGGCTGTTCCCTGAAGTCAAGATTCCATTCAGGGGACGGAAATTCAAGACCAATCACGGTGTCATCAAAGGTGTGGAGGCCCGCTGCAAAGAGTTCGAGAAAGATGGCTTGGCGTTCGTGTTTACAAAGTGTTAAGAACGATAGGAAAAGTGTATTAAAACCGAGGGCGGTTACTTCGAAAAGGAGCATGTAGATTTCAAAGACTGAACAAATATTTTTTTTTGTACAGCGTTTTTATCGTAACTTTTTGAACAGCCCTCGTATAATTCGTATAAAATTTTAGTGCAACAAAAGGAACGGAATTATTTTTCATACCATCGATGTTTTAGAAATACTAGCGAATTACTATGCAAATTTGTACGCTTCATCGGAATATGGCCGGGTAATTTGCCTAGCACGTCACGGTTTTGAGATATCCTAATCTGAAAGTGCGAAAATACCCAATTTTATTAATTTTTGTTGTAAAATAACTTTCGCCAATAAATTTGAATTCTACATAAAAACAAAATCTATTATAGTACGTATAGGTGTAATATATGTAGAACATACAAATTTTATGAAATTTCATCCGATGCAAATAAATTCTCTTCTCGACTCTGTGGTAACAGATCCTCTGGCACCAGTTGCCATGGCAGTTTTTTGTGAAATATCCTGATGTGATAGAATCGAGTTCAGATTCGTAATTAGCAGCCTCAAAACTCGCAAAATCAGCTAAAAAATCCGAGTAAAAAAACGCTTTAATTTGCAGCGCCGCGCAAAAACGAGTTATTCTTTGTTCCCTCTCACAGTGGCGTTCCCTTTTAGCTCAGCCGGATATGGATAATAAACGAGATATCACTTAAAATCATATTTTTGTTGTAAAAACTAATTATGGGCGATATTTTTATATGGCTACAAAATGTAAATAGTGCTTTAAATCACTCTTTACAAAATCACAGCAATTTCCTGTCAAGAAGAACGAGTCTGTAAGAATTTTCTTATTTCAGCCTGGCATTTCTTAGTAAAAATTTGGGAAAAACGAGTATAATAAAGTTTGAATGTAGTTTGAAAAGTTCTCGCGCTCGTGATTAATGAGGTTCTGACATTATTTTGTTGAGATCTAAAAGGGCGATGACAATTGCGTTGTGGTCAACAACTATTTAAAAAAACCATTGTTGAGTATATTTTGCAGTATAAATAGACATGTAATTTAAATGATGCTATTACAAATAAATCCATGAGTGTAAGAGGTGTGTAAGTCCAAAAATATTAAATTTCGGTTAATATATCTAACGTAAACCTGCCTATTTCCGACCAATGAACTTTCTCTCATTTCATTCTTTTGATATAAAAAAAAACTAATCCACAAAATCAATTTTCAAAGACGGATTCTAAAATCAAAATGTTTTTCGAATTCAATTCTTTCCCGTGATTCTCTTTATATGAGAAATATTTAAAAAAAATTATTATAAATCAAGATTCTCGAGATGCACGCATTACCGACCATTACTAAGCCTATTTCTGACCAAACAGAAGTGACTGTAAAATTTGGTTTATTCGTAAATAACAGGGTATTTCGAATTAAAAATAGTTACTATTTGAAGTAAAAAAAAAACCACACATATGAATTTATTAATTTTAATAACATGAAAATTTCTCATAAAAACATTTTCTTAAATGTAACAATAAGATATAAATTCTCTTCTATTATTACATAACATATATAATAATGACTTCTTAAGGGGGTCGTCTACCTTCGCGGTTTGGAAAAATCAATTTTTTTTTGCATATTTTGAATGCAGATGTTATAAGGAACACGCCATATGAGGGATTTTTTGAAATACGCTTTCTTTCGTACGTATATGCAACCGGAAAGATTGCCACCCACGCGCTTTTCGAGCGCCGAAGCGGCACAAGACCGCTTCGTCAATGTTTTAGGAATAAACTCTTTCTCGTAGGCTATTACAATTGATTTTTGGCAAACCAGGAACATCTCTGTGACGAGGAAGGGGAGCTCTACGGCGCTGGAATTGCCGATTAAAACGCAAGTTTCTCAAATCATGTTTTACACTGTCAGTTATCTTTAAACGTGATTTCCCAAAAGTTGCATTTTTTAAACTTTGTGGTATGACTTCTTCTAGAAATATTGATAGAATTTGATCAAATTTTTTTTTCAGTTATTCAATAAACATATAGCTATGTTTTCCCAGATGCGATTTTCAAATTTTTACTTTGTTGATTTTAAACAGGCTCTAATAGGTCAAAAAACAGGTCAAAAATTGAATTTTTTCTAAAACAATTGCGTAATTTAAACACATTTTACAATAAAAAAAATCGGCTCTGGCAAAACATAGTCAATGTAACACAGATTACAGACATATTTCATTTTATTGGTTTCAGACAATTTAAATGGCCAAAGTCTTACCACAAAGTTCTTAATGACATTTCTGCAGCGTCGAGGTCAAGAACATTCCAAGGTCGCGGATGCAATTATTATCAAATGAAAAATAGATTTTTTCGAAGAAAAAGCATGTAATAATAAAAAAAATTTAACTGACGTGAATATCTTTAGTAGTTTTTTTGCAATCCATTCCCAAAAATAGGCTAAAATTCTCGGCTCGAAGGTAGACGACCCCCTTAAGTTTATAAATGTGATGCCACTTAAACTTATTTATTTCTTAAGGTTTTAATTTTAGGAACATCATCATGTCATCATTATGGGAGCGTCTATTTTGCACATTATTTCACTTATTGGATATTCACAAATGTCATCCTTTTCTGGCCATTTCCATAATGGCTACTCATTTTCATTGTCTGGATTTTAAATTTATCACTCTCCGTGTTCAGCACTGTTCCTGGAAAATATTCGCTTTCATACAATGAAAAAATCTCAAATTTTATAAGATAAACTTGAGTCTCCTGGTTCGGAATTCATGTGTGAATCTTCTAGTTCTAATTCGTCGGGTTCAAATTTCAATCTTTTACTTCCTTTTTTGTTGATTCTCTCCTCAGCTCTTCTATTTTTTTTATTCTTCCTGCTGAATTTTTCCTGTGTTGATTCTTTCTTGATAGCCAATATATTCTTCACTAATCGCCACAGTTGTAATAATTTTTGGCGTTTTTCCTATAATTTTCTTCTCCGTCTTCTTCTTTTTTCTGGCCAATAAAGTGCATTTTTTGAAAGGTGATAAATACCGACTTGAATTAATTGTTTCAGTGATTTTTACAGGTGTTATTTCTTTCATGTTTTCGGTAATTGGAAAAATAATGTTCGATTCTGCATTCGAGCCAATAGATGCGTCGATGCAATTATGGTTGTTAGTCCAAATATTATCATGAATATCAATACCCGTTAATGATACTATACTTCCGTCCACAATGTTGTCACCTGACTCATTATTTGGTCCATTATCATGTTGTGGGGTGTGGTGTCCTCTTAGACTGTGGCAAAAGTTGTCAAAACCAAATATTGCACTTCACTGTTCCATTCACCCTGTGTCCCGAAAGGCTCGACCACGTATAACTACTTCACGCGAAGACAAATCATTTGTACGTGAATCTAAAAAAATTCCGCACAAATCGGTAAGGGTAATTAAGGCGGCAGTTTTCGGAAAAAATGATTGTGCACAATCTATTGATACGGTAAAACGTCGTTTACGAGAAGCTGGCCTTTACGGATTTTTTTTTATACGATGTGGCCAAATCCTAGGGGACAACCCTTTGATGCGTTAGCATGGTTTTGGTCGGAAGGGAAGTGAGGAAACTTGAGTCTTGTTTTTGCATGTTTTCAAGAAGAAACCATTACTAACCAAAAACAATGTTTTGAAAAGGTTAGATTTTGTTAGGACGCATAGTCAGTGGACAGTTCAACAATGGAAAAGGGTCTTATTTTCGAAATTACCATGAGTTTATACGATTTTAGTATAAGAAAATCCTGTCGGCGACGCTTCTTAACAAAATTGTGCCCATATTTATTTTTGAGCTTGAAAAATGCAAAAAGTAAGACCTCTAAATTTAAGGATTTCGATTTTTTTTAGTAAATAGATTTTTCCCTCTAAATCATTACATTAAATTAAAAGTACACAAGTTAACTATTTGTTATTTTCAATATTATAACATAAATAATATAATAAAATTCAGTCAATCTTTCAGCGACAATTCCCTACAACCTGACCTTAACTACTTTTCATTCGTGGACAAATACACCCAAAAGTCGTTTAAATTTTTCGACCCTGACCCCGAACAAATCGCCGCCAGTATTACCGGGCTTGAGGATGACTCTCACCCCGGTCCTGACGGCATTCCGGCCATCGTTCTGAAAAAGTGTGCCATGCATCTAGTTCAACCCCTTACTTTGCTTTTCCGCCTCTCGGTCACTCAAGGGGTTTTCCCTCAATTATGGTAAAACTCTTATATTATTCCCATATTCAAAAAAGGCTGCAAGAACGATGTATCCAACTACAGACCCATTGCTAAATTATCATCCATTCCTAAACTATTCGAAAAATTGGTCTATGATTCCATGTTCTTCCACTGTAAGTCTATTTTCTCCCTCTCCCAGCATGGCTTCCTGAAAGGAAGATCTACAACCCTAAACCTTACCGAATTCGTCTCCAAAAGACTTTGTGCCCTAGAAAACGGAAAAGTTGTTGATGTTATCGCCACCGATTTTAGTAAAGCCTTCGACAAGATCTCCCATAATATTATCTTGTTCAAACTTGATCGCCTAGGCTTCCCCTCCCGATTCATTTCCTGGATTCAATCGTACCTCAACAACCGTCGGTACAATGTTCTTCTCAGCTCATCCATTTCTAACCCTATTGTTGCTCGTTCCGGCGTCCTTCAGGGCAGCCACCTCGGTCCATTAATTTTCATCCTTACAATTAATGATGTTGATTGTGTCATCAAATTCTCAGAGCTGTCCATTTATGCTGATGACATGAAAATAACTAAACATATCTCCTCCACAACCGACTCTCTTCTTCTCCAAAATGACCTCGATTCGTTCACCACATGGTGCATGAAAAACTTTCTTGAGTTCAATGTCTCCAAATGCCAGTCCATCTCTTATTCCCGCAAGCGTCTTACCGCCACCCCGAGAACTTACATGTTAATCGACGTACCAGTCCCTATCGTAACCTCTTTGTGTGACCTAGGAATAATCTGTGATAGCGAACTAAATTTCCGTTCCCATATTGAAAGCATAATTAAGAGAGTTAACTCCGCGCTAGGGTTTGTGAAGCGCTGGTCTAGAGAGTTCTCCAATCCTTATGTTTCCAAATCTCTCCATATTTCCTTCGTTAGACCTCTCCTTGAATATGCCAGCCAGGTATGGTCACCTACACAAACAACTCACATTAATAGGATTGAATCTGTCCAGCGTAGGTTCATTCGCTTTTCTCTACGTGATCTTCCGTGGGTAGACAGATTGAACCTTCCGCCTTATGAAGACCGTCTGAAACTGATCGAATTACAAACCCTAAGTAAACGTCGTGATATTTCCGACGTTCTCTTCATTCATCAGCTATTAGCTGGCGCCATAGACTGCCCTTCAATCCTGCAGTCTTTACCCATCTATACCAACCCTCGCAACCTTAGGTCCACTCCCCTTTTCCGACTCGACCGCCATCGCACGAACTACGGTCAACGCGAACCAATTACCAGGATGCTAAGAAAAGTCAACGACCCTCCCTCCTTTGACTTCCGTCTGAGTAAATCATCCCTTCACAAAGCGTTTTATCTTTATCCGGCCCATCTTGATCGCCTTTCCTAATTCTCCTTCCTCCCAGTTTATATTTATCATAATCATAGCTCACATTGTAGCTTACATTATCTGTTATGAATTATTGTTTATTTTAGTTTGTAGTTTGTTCCAATAAACCTCAACTTAATTATATGCTCCAAAAAATAATTATTAACAAACATAAAAAGTGGTCGGTGTTAGGAGGGTGGTCGGAGATAGGCAGGTTTACGTTATATGAAGTAAAATTAGTAGACCTCCATTTAGCAAACAAAAAATTAGTGTGTATAGTACTAGAGATATAATACTACACACTGCGATTTTTTTTTAAATGGAAAGGACTACTAATTTTAAATCATATAAGTATATTAACTTTGAGTTGTTATAAATTTAAATTTGGACTTAATTTCTTCCTCCACTCACTGACTCAATTAATCTTTCAGTTTCAGTAAAGAAAAAAGTACTTTTCTATCATGATAATACTCCCGCACAATCTTGCTCACTTGCAATGGATGTTGTGAGGATTAAGATCGTTCCTCAAAAGCTGATATTTCTGTAACCAATTATCCGTATTTCCCAGACTTTGATTGACTATGTTTTTATCAAAAATTTTGTTTTGAAACTTTAAATTAAGTTGTTTTACAGTGACTCACACATTCGATCAAATGTTGTAGCAAAACCCAAATTTGTTTTTAAGTCTTTTTCGAGAATTAACTGTTAGCTGCGCATTCCTTCTCAGAATTTAACTCCATTCTATCGCATTGTTTTAAGATCATTCAGTCGTGAGTACTCAAGTGAATTAGTTAATTGCTGCGCATTTCATTGTTCAATAAGGTGCCCTTAATCAGTTTTGTGAGTTCTTAAACTTTTTTTGACAAAGTGAGTAAGGAGTAAAATAAAAGCATTTTCATTTAGATCTTTTAATAATGTTTTGTACTGCGTGCATTAAATTAATTCTATAGCCTATTTGCGAAAAACTTTGGAGCATGTTATATCTTCTATTGCAGTACATCTAAAATGAGAACAATTTCATCCGATACTTTGAAAGAACTGGGCTCAGTGCTGACCAAAGGATACTCTCATCGGGAAATATCGAAAAAACTAAACTTGTCACTTGGAACTATTACTAATTACAGAAAAAAAATAGTTCTGGAAATACCTCAAAACAAACCAGGACGTCGAGCTCTTATTTCGCAGCCCTTAGAACGCCAGATAGTGCGCGATATTTTGTCTGGGAAGACAGATAACGCCGTTCAAATGCAAAGAAATCTTTTTAGAAATGGTGGCGTTGACGTTAGCGCAGAAATTGTCAGAAGGATCTTGCGAAGGGCCGGGTTAAAAGGAAGGGCAAAAATTAAGAAGCCACTTCTCACCGACCGACATAAGAAGCTGCGTCGAAATTTCGCAATCAAATATAAAAAGTTTACTCTTGAAGACTGCGCGAACGCAATTTTCTCGGACGAAACAAAAATAAATCGTTTTGGTTCCGATGGTCGTGAGTGGGTGTGGAAAAAGAAGGGAGAACCCATAAGTAAGCGAATCGTTAAGGAAACTTTAAAATTCGGAGGTGGAAATATTATGCTTTGCGGATGCATGTGTAGGGAAGGAGTCGGTAGCTGCTACCGAATTGAAGGAAGAATGACAGCGCAACATTACCTTAGCATACTGGAAGCTAATTTAGGCAACACTCTTGATAAATTTGGAAAGAGTGCTTCTGAAGTTATCTTTCAACAGGATAACGACCCCAAGCACACTGCTAAAGTGACGAAAGAATGGCTTAGTACACAGGGCTTTCAAGTCTTGGATTGGCCTCCACAATCCCCAGACTTGAACCCTATAGAACACTTATGGGGGCATCTAAAACGTCTACTGTCAAGCTATGCGACTGCAAAAACAGTGACGAGCTGAAACTGAGTGGAATAAAATTTTCAAAAATGACTATAAGAACTTAATTAACAGCATGCCGGACCGAATTACGGCTGTTTTATCTGCAAAAGGAGGGCATACCAAATATTAAAGAAGCCCAGATTGTAATTAAAGGTAAACTCACAAATTTGATCAAGTGTACATTTTATAATTAATCTCTGCTTTACAGGAATTCTGCTGCCGAAATGAACATGTTTGCTTTATTTTTTTCTTGTGAAGAAACCCCTAATTTAATTCACTTATTGAAATAAACTCTTTAAAAAAACATGCTTTCTAATATCCAACCGAACATTTGATTGAATGTGTGAGTCACTGTATATTACTATTATTTTAGTTATTGTAACAGTTCTTTCTTTCTTGAGTTAAGCTTTCACAATTAATCTCTTTGCAATAATAATCCTTTAATTGCTTTTTCATCAATTAAAAAAGGGCAAAGGAAACGTTTACTTTTCAAGAGTCGGATTATTTGATTCAGTATTGTCGCTGTTCAGTAAAATCCTTTGAGTCCTTCGACAAGCGGGCGTTAAAATATACTGGAAACAACTGCTGATTAATTACCGTAAACTTTTCTGTGCTGTCGGACATCCTGGATAAGTAAGTCAGCAGACAAAATTAATTTATCGCCTTTCCACGGTCACCTTTTCAGCACAATAATTAAGTTGCTAATGAAACCGACAAAAGACTACCTTCTCCCAAGATGAACACAGTAATTTTTCACATTGACAAATACATTACGTCGGCACTAGTCATCTCGCTGTAATTCAATCGACTTAATAAAATTCAGTCCATTGCAGAACACGACGCATGCAACATTAAGATATTTGCCACCTGGGCAGGTACAAAAATATTTTTACGTACTTCAATCTTATTAAGTCTTTTTGCGGCAAACATTTACCGAATCGACTCAATAATGTGATTTATGTGAAAAATGTTGCTATACACTCCTGTGCACCCACCCGATGAACCACAATTGCTCTAAGCTGGAACGTAGGAACTTACATATATCTCGTGCCACATTCTATGGACTATCGTCTTTCATGTTTCCTTTGCGGTTAGAGATTGTACACACTTAATTTTATGAATATTGATGAATAACGTGGAAAAAATCCGCGTTTTTGCACCTCTGTCTGGTTTTGCGACATGGTGAAAATGAGAACTAGTTTTGTTGAAATTGAAAGCGACATCGACAATTTTATGAATGAAATCTTGCGGCTGCGGGGGCGTCTAATAGATTTCGCCACTTTGTGGTTTCTATTCGTAGCACCGCGTAGACATAGAGGCTGCTTCAAGACTCTCTGGAAACACTTTGAAAGCAAGATTTTTCTACTTTTGTATAAGGACTTTTCTGGTTACTGTTCTATTCGAATTAATGAGCCATGTGGTTGACATTGTATTTAAATTTCCGTGCAAGCCGCGACTATAATTGATTCAAATCCCCAGAATGGCTGAATTATTGATTTCCCTATTCAGAGATTTTGATGAAAATGTCACCTCAATCAAAATATTTTTTTCTTTTCATTCAGAATAAGTCGAAAGTCACACTATTGTTCGGGAACAAAAAAAAAAATGGTCGTTGCGGAGAAATGTCAATCGACCATTTTGCTAAATGTATTCATGAAGTTAACCTTATAAGAGGTTTGATGACTGTTAAAATTAGCCATTATTGCTGTTCGGGCATTATATTGCGTAATAAACTTAGTTATGAAAGGCATAATTTGGTGATTTGAGAATGGCGGGAGATGTACTGGTTTGAAAAGAATTCAAAATAAGTCTGAATTCTTGCTTGGCTTATAGGTAGCCTTGACAGTAGCACAAGTTTTTATGATCTTTTCGTGAAACGTCTTAAATAAGAATGAATGTATTGTGACACTGAAAGGGAAAATGCGAATGGGCTTAGATGGTAGGCTATAATAGGCTAAGGGACCCTGAGAATATATTTGGCAATCTATTAGTGGTCATAAAACGTCTGGTTATAATTTGCAAGTTTTATTAAAATTGAAAAAAAAAATTACTTAGAAATCTTAAAAGATTGACAGACGGAAGTTAAGAAAAATGCCTTCTGTGTTATGTCGTAATATTTCTTTCAAAATTATAAAACTTCTCATCGCATAAAAGCAACTAGTTGCATCACTTTAAAAATAAACCTAACCTAGAACTCGATTTGAATCCCACAGATCAAATGCGGATGATCAAGAAATATGTTGACCTGCATATTTTCCTGAAGCATTTGTTGTGTGATGCTAAAATTAGGGACATAATTCTAACCTTGAACTATTCTTGGGATATGGGACCTCGAAGTATTTCTCAAGATTATCTCATAATAATTCTTGCCAATCTAAGCAAGTTGAGTAATGCAACGTAAAGTTCTTGTTCCTTTTAATATCGATAACCACATAGGTAGATCTATCATACCTCAAGTAGGTGTAAATTGCTAGTTGTTAGCATAATGAATGAAGTAATTAATTAAATTTGAATGGAATGCTTGACATATCTGAGAATTGTGTGAAAATATTGTATATCTTGGCATTATAATTTCTGTTAATTGCAATTTTAACAGGAATGCATGTACATCAATGTTATCATTTGTGCGAAGGCGTGTCTGTCGAATGTGACTTAGAAGTTGCATTCCATTTCTGCTACATTAAATAAGTTTGTGGGATTTGACTAATGCTGCGTCATGAAAACAATGTGACATACCTATTTAGAGGCAGAGTCAACCATTAACATTATTTGTTTGTTAAAGATGAAAATTTGGTTCAGGAAAACCAGTGATGGGCATTATTCGAATAAATTTTCAATCAAATAACGATTTTTTTTTAAAATCGAATAAAAAATTACTCGAATAAATTTTTATTCGATTTTCAATTTATTTTAAGTTATTCGCAAATAATTATTTGTTATTTGGTGCTCCTTAATCTAATTACAAATAATTATTTGTTATTCGATCGTGGGTTATTCGATAATCAAATAATTTTTCGTTATTTTATGACTTATTGGCAAATAATTATCTGTTATTTGGTGCTTTTTATACGAATTTCAAATAATTATTTGTTATTCGATTATTAAATAATTATTCGATAGTTCATGTCTCTTTATGAAATAATTATTTGTTGTTGGTTTCCATTAGTTCAATTTCAAAAAATTATTTCTTGGTACACGCATTTCATATCACAAGGTGTCTCGTACTTAGGAAATTAAAACTGCCATGTTATGTTTCGATGTTTACAGTAAAGATTTTAGTAAATGATACCATAAAACAAGTAAGTATTCCATTAAGAGACATGAACTACCGAATAATTACTTGATAATCGAATAACAAATAATTATTTGAAATTCGAATAAAAAGTACCAAATAACAGATAATTATTTGCGAAAAATCCTCCAAATAACAAATAATTTTTGTAATCAAATAAATTTTTATTCGATTTTTCAATTTATTTGAGCTTTTATCTTTATTCGAATAAAAAATGCCCATCTCTGAGGAAAACAATATATTGGGCAATACAGGGTTGAAGATTGATAGTTTTTTTATGTTGCTTTTCATTAAATTATTTTGGATTCTTCGTGCTTTTAATTTCTTTAGTTCTATACAACGTTCTAATTTTTGAAGGGATAGGTAGAGGGCCCTGATGTCAGAAGTGAGTGCATTGCCGCATGGTCGGATAATTCCAATTCCGTGATTAAATTATTATTTTATTATCTCTATTTTCGTTAAGGCTATTAAAACGAACACAAAGGCATTTTTTAGATCTCTGAATTCTTTACATTTATCGTTCTATGAACTTTTCTTGTAACTTGAACATTTCAAACAACATTTCAGAACTGCATACCGTTTTCTTCAGAAAAGCGTTCAAAGAAGTGTATAACGCAACTACATCAGAAAAGCCAGAACACCCTGTAAAAGATGACGACGGATCACTATTTGTTACGAAGAAGTATCAACTACGGCGGAGAGACTATTTAATTTAAGGGCCAAACGACACCTTTAGATCGTCGAATAACTCTTCATATGAGCTTAAAAAACTGTGGCTAACATTAAAATCAGACCTCCGGCAAGATTTGAATGCATATCAATACTATCAAAATTACTCAAGACAGATCTAATTCTCCTTCCTGTAATTGCGGAATATTGGGAAACGGTAACGGAAACCTATCCCTCTCTCCATTCTACAATACTCCACAAATTGTTTAATTGCGAGGATTCCTAAAAATGCGGCATCAAGAGTTGTAGAAATTCGCGTGGTGTCTGTCTTTTAATTGCAGTCTCCAAATTGATGACAAAAAGCATCTTAATACGAATCAAGCAATCAACCGCCTCTTAGCGATGACCAGGCAGTCATTAATGAGGGTTTTTCTTGAAGCGATCGGAACCACGTCTACGATTTCCGTAGCGCCGCCATTTGACAATGAACTTCTATAAAACACCCCAAAATAAAACGAAAATGAAGAATAAAATTTTTCGATATCTCGCTTAGTTTTCGAGATATCGATACTTGAAGTTTTTACATAGAGATGTAAATGACAACAGTTGATTGGCTTTCCTTCTATACGGCGGTAGGTAGCATTAAATTTTTCTTGTTGAAATAAAGAATGAAGGAAAAGGGCGTGTTGAAAGGTTTGCCCCCCCCCCATACTTCATGGACGTAGTATTAGATGAAATATAAGTTGTATTTAAAACTAAAAGCTTCAAGTATCGAAATCACGAAAGCTAAGCGATGTATCAAAAAATTTTATTCATCATTTTCGTTTTATTTTGGGGTGATTTTTTGAAATTCATTGTGAAATGGCAGCGCCAAGGAAATCGTAAAATCCTCCAGCAATTACATCAACACCCTCCGAATCGTCATCTAGCAAACCTTCGGATGCTGCTTAAAACCAAACTTATGAACTTGGACTCCAGCAACCAAGATGAAATTTATCGTGAACGTCTGCAAATAGAATATGTGAGAAATATCGTTATCTCAGACGATAGCAACAGTAGATGGCGAGGCTGAAGCTGATGTATAGGCTCACAACAAGGCTCTTGCTGCAATTACTACTCTTCTAACAACTCTAACAACTTCTAACTAACTCTTTCTACTTCTAACTATGAGCTTGGACTCTAGTGGATTATGAAATTTACCGGGAAGAACGTGTAGATAAATTTTTTTATTTCAGAAACAGAGTAGCAGCATATGGTTGAGTTGGGCCTAATGTATATCGTCGCATTAAACGGATTCGAGTTAGTTTTATTGCTCCCGCTGTGGTATAGCGCAATAGTTACATCTCCATACGCACTAACGTCTGGATTTTTTAATCGAACGTAAAATCTGTTCTGTTGTATGGCTGTTTGGCATAGAAAGTGAAAGAACATCTAAACTACAAAGTTTTTGTTAACTGGTGTCTTCTGCGCATCCTGAACATCTATTGGCCGCAGATCATTATCACCAACGATCTATATACACTTGCAGGCCCAGACGATATATAGTGGCAATGGATATACCGCAGGCTTAAAAAACAGTCAAATAACTTCCCCTAAATCTTCTCTCTAAATTGAAAACCGCACGAAACCCATATTGGAAGACTGCGCAAGACGTGGAAGCGATCTGTTGAGATGGAAGGTATCCAAACACGCTAATCTTGGCAAGCGTTTAAAGTCTATGCGTAAAACCGGACCAGCCAACACACCAATCTTATTGGAAATAGAACTTCAAATTCCTTTTATAAAACATCTTCACTTCTTCCGCTCTGGAACTTTAATAAGGGAAACTACTCAAGGGCTCTCGACATGTGTGTTTACTGGATTCCACTAAAAGCTGACAATTACGAAAGATTTGCAGGCACAGTCATATCATCAACCAGAAAATATATTCCAAGAGTCTACAAAATGGAGTATATTCCCGTTTGGAGCAAAAACAGCGACCACCTCTATCAAGAATTTTTAAATTGCCGAAGACCTCCTAATAGTCTCGATGCTGTAAGGCAGGATAAGTGGACCAGGACTGTTGATAGCCTTAACTTTAAAGAATCAAGCAGAAGTGCTTGGAGCTTACTGAGAAAACTTTGCGGAAGCACAGAAACTCCAAAACCCAACGCAGAAGTTTCATCAGACCAAATTACTAACCACATCGTAAACATGACTAGAACACCTGGAAATAAAGAACAAACAGTGACGGTTAAACGCCTCTTGGGACCATTTAATCCTTCCAATTCCAGCTCATCCTCTTACTCTCAAATTTTTACACCCACTTAAGTAGACAGCGCACTTAAAGACGTGAAAAGAGAGCTTCCGGCTTTGATGGAATTTATCCCGAGTTCCTTACTAACTGTGACAAAAATACCAGACAATGGCTGTCCTGTTTTTACAGCAACATACTGGAAACAGGAAAATTACCTCCAGAGTTCAAAAAGAAGAAAGTTATTGAAATATTTAGAGCAGGAATACCTAGTAACCGCGCTAAAAATTACCGCCCAATTGCTCTACTGGAGATGTATTATAAGCTCCTGGAAAGGCTGCTGGACAACAGGATATCAAGTTCCATTCTGGCGGGACTTCCAGCTGAACAGGCGGGATTTAGACCAAAGAGCTGTACAATCCAGGTTTTAACCTTGCCTACATTTATTGAAGCTTAAAGACTTCAGTCGTTTTTATGGTCTTAACAACCGCATACGACAGTGGAGGCAGGGCATAATAATGAAGTTGCTTGAAATCAGTCAGTGTAAAAATCTGGTTCTGTTGGTTGGCAACATGCTTAGCAACCGAATGATACAAGTGGTGCTTGCTGATGGCATTACCAAAAGAAAAATACTCTATAACGGCCTGCCACAAGGTTCGATGCTTACCCCATGTTCTTTAACCTATATATATATCAAACTTCCTATCGTAAATTCATATATGCTGATGACTTAGCAATTGCAATTCAGCGTGCTAGCTTTTATAAAACTGAGAATTCACTCACTGAGGACCTGGAAATTGTGAACACCTATTTCCAACACTGTAGGTTGAAGCTTAGCGTTAATAATACCAAAGTGTCCTGCTTCCATCTAAATAGGACACTGTTCAAATAGCAGCTGAGAGTAATGGCTCTTACCTACGACATCTAGGAGTCACGCTCGATAGAACATTAACATTCAAAGATCACTGTGGCTTAACTTCGGACTCGAAATAATATTTTACAGAGCTTATGTCGTACACCCTGGTACAGAGGTTATGTCGTACATCCTCCGGCTTCCATATTACGCATCTCAGTCCTTGGCCTTGTATATTCTGCATCTGAATATTGTGTCCCCGTCTGGATAACTTTGACGCAGTGGCTGAATGGCAGCAACGGTGGAAAGCCTACGTTCCTACTTGGCAACTCATGGTTATGAGAGAAGGGCTTCTTACTGGCTGCTTACTTAATAGATTCAGGACAAATTAACGGCAGATTCACCGACTCCTTTTTCAAATGGGATATTTACGAATCATCGGGATTTGACAGCCGTGTGACCCATCAAACGCTGAGCCATATTTTTTATAACTGTGATCTATGTGCCTACCCAGGACACGAAAACAACCTGTGGACTGTTCCTGCAGGAATGCTGGAATAGTTGAACATCCTGGACGTTAGAGCGCAATGTGCTGTTCCTGCTATTTGTATTTTTGTATTCTGAATATTTTTTCTTTCTCCTTGTTTTTTTACTTGGATACGATTGATTTATTGTTGTATTTTATATATATATATATATATTTTTTTTTTTACTTTTTTTGCATTCTTTCTTAACTTTTTGGAGCTTGATCAACGGATGAGTGGTACGATTACCATGCCATGGTTCCAGGGTTCGGGTCTCGGTCTCGCCATGAGTTTTAAAAATAAAATTACAAAAAATCCACTCCGTCTCTGGTCTACCTCGCAGCAATGCCAAAACAAGACATTCAAGTTTCCTTATTCCCCTTTATCTAATTTTCTTCCGATCGAAGCCTTAAGCTTGCTTTTAGGCTTTGGCTAAACCCTAAAAAAATGTTTATCCACTTTGTAAATGATATAATATTGTGAGCATTTGCCATACGCTAAATAAATAAATAAAAAATAATAATATGATGCAAAAGAATTTAACTGAATTATTAATTTAAACTAATTCTTTTTTAGGACAATATTTATATTTATATTTATACAAAAAATAACTTGGGGAATAATTGAAGAAGCACTACTGGCAAGGGAGCGTTGGCGTGATGAAAAAAATAGTTGTTTTGCCGATTCAAAAATTGTTTTTGAAGTTCAGTTGCTTGTAATTTAAATATTTATACTGTATTTGTACTAACTAAGTATTGATTATCTACATTGGCTGTTGTTTTACAAAATATGTCAATCTTATCGATTTAAGACTTAAAAATTTTAAACAGAAGTTTAAATAAGGGCGATTTTAGTTTTGTTTCCTTCACTGTTCTAAAAAGCATTGGCTTAAATTAAAAATTAAATTCAAACATAATTTTTTGACGTCATAATCTGCACGATTAACGTTTTGAGAATACAATTTTTTCGCGTAGCCATTGCTATCAGTTAAGAGTAGAGCAGATAATTGTTGCGAATAAAAATACAACGAAAAAAGCGCCAATTTTCCATTTACGCACCTAATATTAAGCTAATCAGAGTATGATTTCTTAAAGGTAGCTCGGCTAAATTTATAGAGCTCTCTACTGCACCTGACCGAGAATATTGGAACATTCTAAATCTACAATGTTATGCTTTCTTAAATTTTCTTAGTATCTGGTTATAATATTTATTTTTGTTTAGGTTCCTAAATTTGTTTTTCTTCGAGATTTCTTTGATAATCTACAACTAGTTCTTGTCACATTTACTATGTCAAGTACAAGTAAAAATATTTCTAGATGATCTATATTCCCAATTCCCAACATGGTGAACAATTGAGTCAAAACTTTACTGATATATTAAAGTAAAACAAGTAAATCCAGAATAGTAAAATCCCATTACTGAAGCTCAGTACACTTCCATCTTTATATTTATAACTTAACTCCAGTGTTCAAAACATTCCACTTCGTATAGTGTTTTATAAAATTATTTTCTTGGCATTATCTCCTCTAACAGTTTCATAAGATTAACCTGATGGAAGCCTCTAATGATTACTTTTTATTTAAGAAGAACCTACGAGTATTTTAGGAACGATCAAAGCTGTTTATACGATGTAAGATATATGATATCATAAAACTATTTGCCCATTATATATTATTATTATGATAATTACGCATATTAAATATTATCAGGCAGAGTTATTAATTAAGCTGAGGTCATTTTCTTTGATTACAAAATGAAAACATTTTAAAATCTTGATAGCTTCTCAATCGAGGTATTTGCTCACCTGGGATACATAATGTTAATAATTCAAGTCCAGCAGATGTTTACTTTTCCCCGATGCACACTTGGCGGTTTAAACTTGAAGTTTTCTAGCAATAAATAATATGCCACATGTCTACTAAAGGCATCTACTAAAACCGCAAAACTTAAATGCTCGGGAGGGAGTGGTATCGATTAATCGTGCACGGCAACAAGTTTTAAGATAACGCGAACTAGTTTAGTGAGGCTGTAAAGAAGTCAAACAGAAAAGTGCTATGAACATTCCTATTAACCTCTGGACGGGACAGGGGAAGACATTAAAACAAAAAAGCACATGCAAGTGAGCGAAGAAAATAGCTCAATAATCGCAAGAAATTTCTTCAACAGGTGTATGCAATTTGTTCCTAGTCAAAATGTCGTGGCATCTATAGAATGACATACAAATGATAAGCTACTTTAAGGCCTTTGATGAAAAGTATTGAGGCGGTATTTGAAAACTTGCCAATATGGTTTCAATTGATTTGAAATCTAAATGTGATTGAATTGAAATTGAACCAGTGATTGTGCGCTTGAAGGCACAAATAATTTATAAACACTTTTGTTTTAAAAAATTACATAAATGCAAATTTGACTTGAACGCCTAATTTAGGAAAGTTAACGAAGTCTGAGTTCTGACTTACCTGCTGCAGACGTAAGACGAGTTTTAGTTTTATTATTTAGTATAATCCATTCTCAAAAACCCTCTAAGATACAACAATATTCACTTTCTTATTTTCGGTCCGCCTGTCTGTCCGTATGTCATATTCCTTCCACCCTCTCCTTTACATACCCATTATTTGTTTTCTGCTGACAACAGATTCCGATAAAAATGTCATTGGGGGCTGCAGAAATAATGTCGGTGGTTCGGAATCGACTTTAAATTGTAGGTCTACTTGCAATCATCGGGCGAAGTATTTCTCTCGCCCCGTAACCTACTGTCTGTCCGTATGTCTTATTCCTTCCAGCCTTTTATTTATATACCTATTAAGATGAAATGTCGATGTCGTAGATGGAGTAATTGATAACGTGTCGGCCTTCCAACCTGCAGGTTCCAAGTTAGAATTCCTCCGGCGGCGACCCATACTTGTTTTCTGCTGACAACCGATTGCGATTAAAACGCCATTGGGGGCTGCAGAAATAATGTCGGTGGTTCGTAATCGACTTTAAATTATAGGTCTACTTGCAATCATCGGGCAAAGTATTTCTCTCGCCCGATAACCTACCTAACGAAAGAAGATGAAATTTGGTACACACACGTGATGTACTAAAATTTGCTTTGTAGGATGTCTTTAGATAGGTCTTCTAAAATACAACTACAAATGTGTTTATCAAAGTATAACCCGGGGTAAGACGGAGTTGGCACGATGGTTGAGTGGCACGATCACCGCGCCATGGATGCAGGTTCGAACCTCGGTGTGCTCAGGAGTTTTGAATTTGCGAATACATACAATAAATTTAAAAATTCACTTCGTCTCTGAGCGGTAGTCTAGCTCGCAGCTTTGCAAAAATAAGACATTCAATTTCCTTAATTGCCCTTATAGAACTCGGTCCCAGACCTAAAAAAGTTTGTGATAACCTAACCGTTAACACTTCGTAAGGGTTGCATGGAGCCCTTGACCTTAGGTCGTCTGACAACAAGTACCCCCTCCCCCTCAACTATTTGTTAGACAAGGTTACTAGTTTATTTGAAATATTTTTATTTAACGATCCTAAAAAAATCAGGCGAGAGGGACTAAATTTTATGACGTTATAACTTTACCATGTTTGGAGTGTTGGGCGTACCAAAATAACCCAATATATTTGTCCAACCAAATGTTTTTCGCTTTTTCTATAAAAAAAAATTTTTTTCTAGCGTCAAATCTATGAGTTTGCGGGAGTTCCAAAAGAAAACAGCCCCTACGGAAAATGTTCGCCTTTAAAAAATTTTTTCGACTCGACATAATTCCCTTTCGGTCTAGCCTTGCTAACACATTATAAGGGTATCCCCTGGGCTTTGGCTACTTCATAAAAAAACCTCCCTTCAGTCACATTTATTCAAAGTCGTTAATAAAGTTCGCCCCCCATAACTTCTAAACCATCGATGCAAGATATCTGAAAATATTCCTGAATGTAGCCTTTAGTTAATACTTTTAACGCGGAGACGGAGTTGGATGAATTCGTTGAGCGGCACGACCGCCATGCAATGGGCCTCGGGTTCGAGACCAGGTCTCCCCGTGAGCTTTTATTAAGAGGGTCCTCTACTCTCGAGGCCTGAAATGGAGCGGTTTTTTTGGGAATAAATTGCGAAGGATCTACTGATTACATTAAAATTTTTTTTTTTAATTTCAAAGATACATGTTTTGACTTTTCAATTTTTTTTTTTAAGAGGAAAAAAAATAACTCTCGCGACCTTGAAACGTCATTGATGACATTGATGTTGAAACTGCATGGGTCCCGCTAAAGCAAAGTTGTGGCCAATTGGGTAATCTGTAATCTGAAAATTGATATTCTTTATAATCATAGTTACGTTGGCTATGTTTTCCCGTGACAGATTTTTTTTATTTTGCAATTTGTAAAAGTTATGCAACAATTTGTAAAAATTTCCAATTTTTACGTCATTTTTGACCTATTAGAGGCTGTAAAAATGGAACAAAATAAAATTTGGAAAATCGTACACGGGAAAACATAGCGGTATGTTTTCTGAACAATTGAAAAAAAAATTATTGAAATCGGACCAATACTTTTATGAGAAGTCTTACTCGGCAGCTAAAAAAACACTACTTTCGGGAAAACGCGTTTAATGATAAATTACGGTGTATAACTTGATTGTAGTAACTTACGAGTTAATCTGCTATACCGGGGCCGTAGAGCTCTCCTTCCTCATCACGTTGATGTTATTGGTTGTCCACATTCTTCTCAAGAACGGACCGGTAAATTCTTTAGACAATGATTTTTAACTGGACAAGCGCCGTCGTGGCGCGCCGCGCTTAGTTTCTCGGAAACGGCCGGAAGCGGGTACCTTTTTGTTCCCAGAAACATGCAAAGGAATGTGATTTTCACGAAATCCTTTCTGTGGCGTATTCTCAGATACATATAGATTGAAATTAAAAAAAAAAAGATTTTTTGAAACCGCGAGAGTAGAGGACCCCCTTAAGACATTAAAATAATCCACTCCGTCTCTGGGCTGTTGTCTAGCTCACAGCAATGCAAAATCAAGGCTTAAGTTTCCTCACTTCCCTTACCCTAATTTCCTTCCGGTCAAGACCATGCTAACGCATCAAAGGGTTGTCCTCTAGGCTTTGGTCACATCGTATAAAAAAAAAACGCAAACTATAACGTACACTGTCGCAAAAATTGTTTATGAAAAATTTAGAAATAACTCGTTGGAACACGTGTGCGTACCTAAAAGGCTCTTAACCTATTTAAATATATGACTTATAGGATAAGTCGTCAATAAATATTCAACCTTTTCATCAATGACCGTAAATTTTCTATTATATAAATTTAATTCATGAGAAAATAAGGGTCTTACTTATCTATTCTTTCAAATTAAAGATTTATAGCCGCATGTCTTAAGTAAATTTTCATCACCTTTAACTTGACTCTGCAAATGTACCTACCTCCGCCTCTTTAATGTTGAAAACCTTCAAACGAACCTATTTGGTAGAATACAAGAAACCTACCTTGCGGCAATGATAGGTAATCCAAAGTCGAAGGAGCTTCAAATCTTCTGTTAACCTTTGAATGCTCAAGTGTAACCACCTATCATAAGGCACTTCTAACCTGAAGTGACCACTTCTAACTGATTTGATGTATGGCGCCTTACAACGAAGGTGTAACACGTGCAAATAGCCGTATCGGCACCAAACACACTTGAAACACATTCCAGCATCTTGTGGAAGACTCGGACTGAGACCACGGTCATGGATACAGGTAAGGTCGCTATCAAGTAAGAATTTTCAATTCAATTAAATCTTTGATCCTAAAATGGAAGATGCTGTAAAGTCGATACCAAGTACTTGTTAACTTGACAATTGCACATTTTTAATCGATTAACGGCATCGATTATCCTCTCACCGCCGCGATGTTATATAACATAATTTGCACACATTATGGATTCCGTGTCCGATATACAAAGGTGATAAAAAGTCGTACAAAATCGTCTCTGACTTCATATAACCGGATCGGTTTTCTGGATTTGGTATCTTGTTAAACGCCTGTCGTGCTTTTTACTCGGTCGTTTCCTCTCGGCGATGAGTTCTTAATGGATTTCTGCAAATACTGCAGATGCCTTATATGTCTGTCTTGCAAGACTTTTTTCTTAGTCATATGCAAATAGCTATAAAGAAGGATAAGTTACAGCAATCAAATGTATCTTTTGATCCCATGTAATTGCATTTGTCAAGACATGTTAGGTTTTAAGCAATATGTTGCGTTGTAGGTGGAATTGAATACAAGACTTGCTCTCTTTAAAAGGAAAAGATTCGATGTTAGAAAGTAGAAACCTTTTTAAAATAATTTTTTTTTAAATAAATGGGAACAAAATCAACAGGAATTATGAAATGTTTTTTGAGAAATATGGTACATTTTGTTGTATACTGTATGGAGCCTTTTATGATAATAACGCATCTCAGACATCAAAGTAAAATGTAACATTAATTACAAGATTAATTCATTTTCATTTTTTTATATAGAATCACCACCACCTACAGCTTAGCTTCTCTTGGTCTTTACAGTAGTAGTGGTGGGACGTTATCATGTTGAAAAATGAACATTTTTCTGTTCTCTAAATGTGCTTTTTTATATTCTTTCGTTTAATCTATCCATTTGGAAAAATTAAAGGTCTACTACATACCTATTTACTTCCGGATTATAAAATCTAGCAATAAGTAAACCTCTATAAATGCAAAAAATTCTTACCAAAAAGTCAAAAAAGGAACCAATTCAAGAATGATACGTATAGTCTTGTAGATTGAAAATATTTTCCTCTATGTAAGCAATCTACAAAATTGGGTACAGGAAAAATAACTGATAGACGTAGAAGTGATAAGTTTTTTTTCAGGGTTGCATCCTGTCGTTGTGTGTTAAAAACACTCGTTCTTATCGACTAACTATCCAGTTGTGTTGTGACTGTTGGTAGGTACAGTGTCAACTCGCCAAGGGGAGATCTTTTTATGGTTTATTAAAATTAACCTTCTGGTAACTCTATTCCCTTTTATTCTTCTACCAGTATTTAAAATAGTACACATGTACTACCTTGAATCCATTTAAATCGTCTACACTGCTAAGCATTTAGCTACTTCCGTTGTGATCAAAGTACAGTGTAGCAGGCATACCAATACTGGCTTTGATTTTATCGAAACAGCTTTGTAGATCCCAGTCAACAGTCCTCGTGTATTTGACATAATGCAACAACAAATTATGTATTTAGGTATTTACAATTATGACTTTCTTGTCCCTCCCTTTTGATACTAATTTTATATTTGACCATTTATTCTATCAACGAACGAGTAAAGAAACACATGAGGTGCGTTCCGATCACTCGGAATGAGTATAAAAATACACCCAGTGTTGTATTCTTGATTAGTGCCACTCCAGAGGTAAAGCTCATTTAGATTAGCAATGATGTTCCCTTCTCACATCACTCACATTTCATTTTAACTAATCCAAAATTTAACTATGTTTTGATAAGATTTAAGTTCAATATTCTCATTTCATCACCATTTCTTCCTTTTATACCGCAACTCGAATATATCGCACGCTGATGATTGGCAATACGGAGACTTTCTTGCAGCTCTAAGGGAGCGTTGTAATTTTGCTCCCTAACGTTGGAGAGTCCGGTATTGTGGTTCTTGATATATCAAAAGCTTTTGGTAGAATTTGGTATGTTGCACTCCTCTTAATCAAAATTGTTTCAATACAAACAAATTGAACGGTCTGACATTCAATCTATGTTATATCAAACGCAGCGACATCTGATTCCTATGAAATAAATGTCGGTGTACCTCAGGGTTCAGTTATTTCGCCAACCTTATTTCAACTTTTTATTAATGACCTTCTATTTGTCACCTTCAATCCCATTCGTAGTTCCGCTGACGATAGCACTCTTGATTTCGTGTACTCTGATAAACTCTCATCAAATAATAAATTCTAGAAATATCTTCTTCGGAAATTGTTCTTGCTAGCGACTTTAATATTTACAACACATAGTGGCTCAGGCATTCCTCTACCACAAGCACGTTTGGAAAACACATAAAATTAATTGGCGAGCTCTTTAATTTAAAACAACTGGTTGACTATCCGATTCGTGTTTTTGATACTATATGGCAAGGGTAGACAATTTTACTATACACATATTCGGCTATTTTTCTGGAAAAGGGATCGCGATCTGCTTACTAAAAACTTTTCAGTTACCACATGAAAACGTGTATCTTTGTATCTTGAGTACTGATAAGTGACAATTGGAGACAAGTATTTCTTTGATTTGAAACTGAAGTCGGGTTTTATATTGGTGGATTATTTTAGTATTTAGTTCAGATTCACTAAAGTTTTAATTGTGCTGTCTTTGAAGCTATATCCAACGCATAATCAACTAACACACAGGCCTGATCTATTTCCCTAAGTCCTCATTCTTAAGGAGTCACGGGCTTACAAGAGTGTAGCCCATAGATGTTGACACCTTGCTCGGTACTTAGGGGAATATAAAAAGCCACTCCGTCCCTAGGCTATTGTCTAGCTCGCAGCAATGCAGAAACAAGACATCAATGTTCCCTCATTCCCCTTACCCTAATTCCCTTGTGGACAAAGCCATTGGGTTGTCTCCGAGTTAGTCTCAGAGGAATTAAGAGGTACCTATAGAGATGCGCGGAATATATGTAAGTCGGTGATTATTCGAACTAATTTCAATGTTGACCAGGACGTTAGGCAGAAGGTATAAACATCTTATCAACGATAGCCAGTACGATTTCTATGCTGGTCGCTAAACTTGAAACTTAGTAACGGCTCTCACGGAGCTTTGCTATCATTGTCTCCATAACTTTAGAGTCCAAAATCGAATTATTTTAAGGACGTTCAATCCGCGTGATAATAGACATCACAACAGATCATTTAAAAATAAATTCCTGAAATTAATAATTAAATAAAAGTGATAAAGCAATAAGCCTAATTTCAACCCATTTTAGTCGATGAAATGAATATACCCAATTCGCCTTCTCTTATATTGGATATTGAGATACTCAATAAGCTTAGCTGGAACGACGACCTATTTTCAGTTGCTACAAATGGAGTAAACTGCTTGGAGTTTGTACAAAGATGCCAAAAATAATTCACTCTATCTGACTTGGCGCTGATCTACAAGGCCCACATCAGACATAGACTCGAATATAATTACCTTATTTGAGCAGGGGCAAAGCTCTGAAAGCATTGAAACATTAAAACCTCCCGTTATAAAATCTTAGAGAAGCAATGGCTTTGATTGCAGCTTGACTATCCGAGAAGATTGAGATGCTTTTGTTCTTATAAGCTCTTAGGTTCTCGCAAGTACATGGCAGTATAGCGAAGATCTCAGCCTAGAATAGCGTATTGTACTTTCCCAGGGCCAGTGATACACTAAATCGAGGGAAGTTACTTCAGACCCTTACCCCAACACCCGATTCAGTCTTGGATCCATCCGTATACCATAATAGTTCCCCTGGACGGACAGCTGGAAACGTCTACGTCTCACGATTCTCCACCCGTATTAGGGGTGGTTGGAATGGTGAGAATCTTGCCGGCATCTGATCAGCTAACATGGATAACTCAGTTGTGGCTTGAAAAATCTCCCTTATTGTCGTGTGGCCCTTACCTGTGTTTCCCCCAAGGAGACCGGCTCCTTCTAGTTTGTAGGCCGCACATAGAGCCAGGCTTTCAACCTCTATATGAAGAGATCTGATATTTAGCATGGTTTCGAGTGCAGCCGTCGGCGAGGTGCGCTTGGCTCAAATGAGGCATAGGCAGGCCATACGTTGCAGTCTGCTAAATTGCTAAGCTTATTCTTGATCCTAGTTTTGCTCTGTGTCACCATGTAATCGCTCCATAGGTTATAATGCGCCTTATTACCGATATGTAGATAGAGAGCATTGTCCTGGGTTTAAGTCCCCAGGTAGTCCAGCAAGCTCTACGGCATGTCCAAAAGGACTTCCGAGCTTTTTCCACGGTACCCCCAGGTACTTCATCTGATCCTTGAAGAGTAGCGCAGTGCCCAGGTCAGGTCCGTCGTGTTCCTCTAACTAGTGAACAGAACGACGACCGTTTTGTCAGGGTTGACTTTTAGTTCAACCTCATTACACCAGGTTGCAACTACGTCTGGTGCTCCCTGGAGTTGTCTTGTGATGTTGTTCTCCATATCGTTGGATGCCACAACTACAATGTCATCTGCATAGCCCTGCGCAAAGAAGCCCCGCTCATCAAGGCGCACCAGTAGATCATCGATCACAAGGCACCATAGAAGGGGTGACAGCACCCCACCCTGCGGACATCCTCTTGTGACGCAGCCCCTGATCGTCCTGTCGAGAAGACTCAAGGTAAGATCTCGAGACCTCAGCAACACATCTATCCATCGACAGAAGGTCGTCCCAAGGCCTCTTCTTCTTAGGGCCCGAGTGATCACATTAAATGATGTATTATCAAAAGCGCCTTCTATATCCAAGAAGGCTGCAATCGCAGTTCCCTTGCTATTAACCGCTCCCTCCAGCTTGAGTACTAAGTCATGGAGTGCCGTTGTAGTGGATTTTCCGGTTTGGTATGCGTGCTGCCACGCGTGAAGGGGTGAGTGAAGAAAGTACCTCTCTCTGATCGCCCGATCAGTGATTTTTTCCATCTTTTTAATAGTAACGATGTTAGACTAATAGTCCTGTATGCCTAGCAAGTGTGTAATCTGCACGACCTTGCTTCGGAATAAAGGCTATTTTCACAGTCCTCCAGATAGAGGGTATGTATCCTAGTGCAAATGACGCCCTGTATATTTTGCACAGCACCGGCGCAAGAGCCCTCCTGTAGGAGCACCGGGTACATGACATCCGTGCCAGGGAACTTGAATGGTTCAAAGGATTAAATAACATCCTTGATAGCTTTTCATGCAAAGACTGAGCTGGCAACCCTCCAGTCCGCCTTGGTCGACCTCCTTGCTAGGTGGTCTGTATGGCTGGGCCTGTCTGCCTAGCTCGGATCTTACACCCTCGAACTAGGGAAGTGGGACTGCAACAGAATCTCTAGCATTTCTTCCCTGGTTTGGGTGTTTTTCCCGTCCAGTTTCTGTAGGCGTTACTACGCTTCAAGTTTCTTTTATGGAGAAGCCTTGATCACACATACATGAGAGTATGTATAAAGCCCCAATATGTGGTCGCTTAGTAAATAATTTCTAGAATTTTTTTTTTGTGTTTCTTGGATATCCTGGAAACTTGAAATTTTCTAATCTAAGATTGATAAGAAAATTTCATACGGTTTACGGAAGTACATTTCAGCGCAAGCTCCAGTTCCCCGAGCAGAAAGAGACAACTTTTATTTATCAAGATATGACTCCATCCAAGTCATGTTCCTTCCCTCCCTGTTCGAAGCTTATTAATTTTTTTATTTAGTATCAAAGTTGTAAGTTTTATGCACTAAGCCATATTCTCATTTAAAATCTTAGCAAGGATATAAAATATCGTTAAGTTAAATTTTTTATCAACCGCAAACTGTTGCAAACTTGTTCCAAATTCAATTGCCAAAACCTTCGTAACTTTAAGATTTACAGTGAAATCCTAGCGCATGCTACCATGAAAGATATATTCACAATTTCTTGATATACCTCCGGGGAAATAAAGTTTGGAAGTTCCTGTACCATGTCTTAAACTTAATATAAACATGTTATCCACAACGGCGAGACCAAAAGCACTGCCGCAGATCCCTTTACAGCTCATATTTAGTGTGAGCTTTCTTCTGGTAATCGTTCTTTGGGGTATTTTATACATCTGGCCAGACCCCGCAGAATATCTAATGTAATTCGCAAATGTGGTTCTTTTGGCCTAATAGAAAGGTAATTCATTTACCACCTACGCTGTTATATACCCATCTCCTGATAGCGCTTAATAGCATTATGACGTTTATACGAAACGTCATTACCACAAGAGGAGATGTTTACCGACTGATAAATCCCGCTGGTTAGGGGAGATCAAGAGCAAAATTGTCTAAACATGTGCGTATCTGGTAAAGACACGTTCCCAGTTCTAATTAATATCTGTCAACATATAGGATGTATGTAAAAAACGTGACAGAAATAAGCAGTTAATATCTTCGTGCTACTCCGGGAACTACCTGTGTGGCAAGTGTTAATAAACACAAGCTTTTGCTACTCTATCTCGAAAAGGGAACGTATTTGAGCTTGAGAATGTCTCAGCAAAACAAGATGAGGAAGAAATTCCTCGACAGCACACGTGTTCCATAAATGATAGAAGGTAACCGCTAAATTAGTTCTTAACCCATTCTGTGTAAGGCTTCTGTTGAATGACATTCTGGTCATGCAATTGCTAATGATCAAACACAGCAGAGACCATAAGATGTCTTGAATTCTTATCTTCTTTAAGAACAGTGTCTTGAATTACTGCACTGTCTGCAAGTACTTAAATCAATTATGTCACAACGCCGAGCCCATATTATGCAACTCTCTGGGGTCACCGACACTTGTTGCTTTGGAGTACAAACATTGTGCAGATTGCTCGACGCAAGACGGTCATCTTTAGATCAATCAGAGAAATTGTTGCAGTTTATCTGGCGCAGCATCAATCAAAACAATCAAAAAGAGCGCCAACATTCAGTGACTTATCATTTTGCGTATTCCATTAATGCATTACCCTCCTCCCACCCACTAGTACCCTTCACGCATAAATCATTTTAGTTGCAATGAGTTCATTATTCATGCGTGGTAGCGTATTTGATCGCATCATAGAGCCTCGAAGTTGACTCAATAGCTATGTAAGCCAACTTTTCTCTGTCTGACACGAATGACATCAGTTCTTGGGTAAAAATCTATTCTTTTAACTCGTTCCTTTTGTTTTCTCCTCTTTTCCTAAACTTAGATGACAGAACAAGTGTTATTGAATAAATGAATAAGTGATTCTGGTAACTCGCTTGCGCCAGCGCAGAATGCTGATGCACGCCTGTCATATGCAGTGCAAATGAAGACAACTTGAACGCCTCTAAAGGAGAAAAGTGGGTTGCACAAATCACCCTGAGGAAAGGTAATCGCCGCTCCGCAATTGAGTGATAATTGGTAACTGACGGAGGAAATTTTTGATGCAATTATGATTTTACGATGGAAAACTTTGGCGCTCTTCTGTTATGCTTCAGTGCAGAGTAAATAGAAAACATTTTTCAGGTATGACAAGGCAAATATTTACGTGCTTAATAAGTCAAATTCCAGAAGCGAAATGCGAATTTGAACGTTGACATCTCTTCCCAGTAAAACATTGTTTACCTCTTCAAAGGCGCTAATGTAAAATCGCCTTAAGTCACACTTTCCGTCTTCTTTGGCTCTTGAGATTCTTAAGGCATCAAATATGTCCGTCATACGGCATAAGCGCATTGTGCTCTTTGTGTACTTAAGTAATGAACTCGTGGCCTAGATTTGGAATATTATTCGTTTCGTTGAATAATGAGTAGATGAAGAATGTAACATATAATGTTTGTTCAAAAACTCTTGAAAGTAAACATAAATAATAACATTCCCGTAGGCCAGTACAAAGTTTGTCAGAGAAGCAATCTGCAATAAACACGAGAATGATTGAAGTTCCAATTGTGAAGGAATAACATAAATACATGAAACTTGAACTTGTTTTACAAAGTGATTATTTGCTTGTAGTATTTACGACATATTGTAGTACGATAAAATTTATTGATATATATCGATGCAAGCAAACCAACTAACTTATGACCAATTGCACTAACTTAGATCTTATCTAAAGTTTTGAATTAAAAAACAACCATATTATCAGCGATCACCAATTCGCTAAACCGAAGACATATTGATCACTTCTATAATTTTTGGAGATTCCAAAATCCTCGGTCTTGACTCAAAGTAGTTGGTTTGCATCCTTTTATTTGAAAATGGTTGAACGGTTTTTTCTCAAACCGTTCATAACCGACATATTTACCTCTGAGCCCTGTATCGGTAAACCACAGGTTTCAGTTCTTTTGCCTACCTTATTTAGCCTTCTTATTAATGATCTTCTATCTCTAATTTCAATTCCATTTGAGACGGAGTGGAATCGATGTATGAGTGGCACGATCACCACGCCATGGTGCCTGGGTTCGATCTTCGGTCTCCTCATGAGTTTTTCAAATACAATTAAGGGGGAGGTAAAGTTAAAGCTTTTCAATTGTTTCCTTTTTATGCATCCAAAGCGCTCCCTATGCGATAAATCTTATATTTCTAGGTACACAGAGAATACCATATTATAGTTTTTAATGTCTGCAAAAACAATTCTGAGGCTTGTAACTCTCAAACCTTTTAAAATAAAATCTTTAAATTACAGAACCATACCAAAATTGTTAAATTTCGTGAATGGCTATGAAATGAAGTGAAATTATTGAAAGGTGGGAGTGGGGGAGTGACCGCTAAATGGCACACTCAATCCATAAACTTATTTCCCCTACCCCTATATTTCTTTCCTGCATTACTATAACAAAATAGGCGTTTTCTTCTTTGGTTTTATAGTCGATCATATTAAAAATAATTCAAAACTCGAAAGACGTAAGAAATACAAACTGTCTTAACACTTTCGGCGTTTCTGATAAAGGAAAGCTAAATTCCTTTGGCTCTTCTTTATGGTATTTTGCAAAGATCTCATAGGCAACATGACACATCATGGAGTCACTTTAGTGGCTCTAATTACATTTCTTCAGTCTGCTATTCCTGGATCATCTTCTCTAGAACGACTTTTGGTCACCTGAAGCGATTCTTTGAAGAAAAAACTCGATATTTTTGTGATAAACCCCACTTAAGGGTTAATAAATAACAAATTTGATCTTTAAAAAGATATCGTCATTTTGCGTTACAGTGGTGTTTTGGAAATCGTCAACGTACATTTTTTTCCCGAACATATTCAAAGGTTTTTAAAGTTATTTTTATTAGGGTTCCGTTGCCAATTAAGAACCCTTTCGGTGTCGGTATGTTCGCTCGTATCACTTTCCAATTTTTTATACCTAATGACATGAAATTTGGTATACAGACGCAAATTTGATGGCCTAGAGTGACAAAAATTGTAAAATAAAAAGTTTTTGGTACTCTCCCCCCCCCTACATATACCCTATCGAGTAGGGTGTCGTTCGATAGTTATTCTAAAATGTAACAATGAATGTTTTGAGAACTTGTAATTTTAACTCTTTGGTTACGAGAAATTTAATTGCAAAGAATTTAACTGCCCGCACTCTAATCTGAAATCTAAATCATGAATGTAACTTTTAGTTAGCATGTACTTTCAATGACGATATAGCAAAAATACTTACTGAATAATTTTGAAATCACTATGAAATGGGTACGGAATCCTATCATATCTAACACTCTGTTGGCCGGCATCAATCAGTTGAGTCAGTAACCTGATGATGCCTCTATAGGGCGAAACGCGTCGTTAAAGTTTATAAAAAAACCGCGAATAAAATTAAGTTTAATTTTATATTTAATACGACATTTTGAAGTCGGTGCAAATTAAAGAAACAAACCAAACTACAACAAAAGTATTTAATGGTCCTTTTAATGATCCCTTGAGCTGAAGAGTTTAGGTAAATTTATATAGTATCTTCGATTATGGTTGGGTAGTTGTTTTGTTTCTTTAATTTGCACCGACTTGAAAATGTCGTAATAGATATAAAATTACAAATTATTTTATGCTTTTCAGTGTTTTTTTGACGTCGCTTCAATTTTTTTCTTAAACTATTTTATTTTTAACTTTTTAGTGTCTTCTACTCTGTACAACAAAAAAAGAACCATCCAAATCGGTCCACTCGTTAAAAAGTTAGGTTCAACCCCTACCCCCCGCCAATCGCACCAAAATTTTTTTTCTCGCGGTATCAATCGGGGCACATACTTTACCCAACAGACAAAGAATCATGGAAATTGATCCAAGCGTTACGAAATTAGACTACCCCCTCCCCTTCCCCCTTCCCCCTCCCCCCTTCCCAACCATAGAACTAAATTATCCTCCTATAAGCAATGGGGGATCATACTCTATATAACAGCAAAGGAACCATTCAAATCGGGCCACGCGTTACGAAGCTAGACTACCCCTCCACCAACCCTAGACCAATTTCTCGTATTAGCAATGGGGGATCATCCTCTGTACAACAAAAAAAGGACAATCCAAATTGATCCACGCGTTACAAAGTTAGGTTAAACCCCCCACCCCGACCCCACCAAACATTTTTTAGACATGGGACCACCTCTGAAGTATGACCTACCAAACAAAAAAAGAATCATCAAAATCAATTCCAAATTGGCGGAATAATCGCGGAACAAACATACAAAAAAAACATACAGCCGAATTGAGAACCCCTCTTTTTTTGAAATCGATTAAAAAGGAACCCTTATGGTGCGACTTCGTCTGTGTCATAGTTGCTTATTTCAGCAACTAGAAACTGCATATGAAAAAAATTAAAAGTATTGTTATTTTTATTGCAAAAGGGGTTGAAAGCGAGGGGGGGGGATTTTAGGTCAAGTGGGGTGTCATATGAACGGGTTTTAACTGTCGCATACTTTTCGACTTATCTTGAAAAATGTCTAAAAAATTACATCCCCGCCCCACCCCTCCCCACCTCATCCCTCCCCACCCCAACCCTCCCCTCCCTCTCTCACCGAAGTTGGAAAAGCGAAAAATCTTAAATAATTAGAGGTCATAGAACCTTATGTAAATGTTATAGTAAAAATAAGACGATGTCTCGAATTAATATAGTTTTTTCGAAATGAGCAACCATCAAAGGTACGGAACCCGCGGTGCGAGAGTCTGTCTGGCTGAATTTTTTTTTAATTATCAAAAGATTTGTAAACATAAATAATGAATTTAATTTCGCAGAAATTCCACCATGAAAACGGAAATGGCAATCACAGTGCAGGTCAGAAATCACTGACTGATCACTGGTCTCATTTTAAAATATTAAAACTTTTCCTTCTATCCTGGAATTTTTATATAAATGTTTTCTTCGTAACATAACTCCTCCCTGATTTGCCTTCATTCCTACAGAAACAGTTTCGCAGAAATGAATCTCAATGGAATGCTAAAGACTTCTTCTGTTTGTTTCCCAAGGGTATTTTCCTGAGATTTAAGAAGATTTTCCCCGGGGAGAGAAATATTTAATAGACGCCTGGACGGCCGTTCACTCTGTCAGTTTGTTGTTAATAGCTGCCTTTACTACGGCTTAGGTCTGCCACATAAACGAACTGAATTGGACATCTTTGCAGATTGAATTAAAATGGCTTGACGCTGACATTTGCCTTATGAAAAGCGCACGCATAATTTACCTTAGATTTTCAACATGCAAAACAAATATGTACAATAAGCAAAGATTGTGAAAATTAAATTGTACGTAAGGCCATAAATCCCAATTTTATTATTACCCAAAGTGCTCATTAAGCCTTCCTTCTCCGTCATCAAACGAGAAATATCTCGTTAAAATAAAATTTCGATTTAAAGTCCAGATATAATGGCTTGTACCAGAAATAGCTATATTGTTTACATCTTTCCGTCAGGGCAGCAATATCTATGTTTGCAAATGATTTGGGTGAGCTGAAGAAAGATAAGGATAATCTAGAGAAATTTAATATTTCGAATGTCATTTTATTCTTAAAGACCCGAGGCCAGTTTCTTCAAAGAGGGCGGTTTAATTACGTTTACCATTCTAATGGAGATCTCTTGTAATATTGCCTTAAATGACAGGGAGAACATCGTCCTCCAGAATTCACTGCGGAGCAATTTACTTAATTACATAAATGTGATTTTAATGTTCCGCGTCTTAATTTCGTTGATTAGGATTGCCTGCAAAAAACTGGCAAATTATTCGAGAAAAAAAGGTTATTCGAGAACTGAAGCAATTATCACAACTGCCATAAGCGCATTAGATAATGTTATTTTGGGTAAAGTTTATTTTAAAGTAATACTTTGTCCAAAAATCATTAGTATGAGAAAAAGTTATTTAATTAAAATCAACAAAAGTTAAACATGATTGTAAAAGCATGAGTTTTTAGCACATACTTTTGACGCTATTTAAGAGAATAGGGAATTGTAATTGCCAAAAGCATAGTAAGTAAGTTATCATTCTATACTATTTTCAAATACTAAAGAGAAGGTTTTGGAAATACTTGAATACAATTCCAGGCTTTTCCTGCAATCCCGAAACTACAAGATTCCCGGCAATTAGTTCCGAAATTCCTGAATTTTACCAAGAGAACTAAAAGCGATTAAACGAGGATAAACAGCTATTGCGACGAATGAAAAATAAGGAAAGTCCTTCGAGAAAGGATACGCTGACGACATGGTGCTCGAGAAAATAAAAGATGGCAGTATCATTGTTACCGAATCTTTGCAAGAAACACTTGATACAGTTGAAGAATGGTGCCGAGAGGTTGAACTCAAAATCAACCCGTATTTATGCCTTTCACCATAAAGAGGACTTTGGAGCGGTTAACTGAACCTATATTACTAGAGGCTACACAAACCTTAAAGGAACAGGTAAAATCTTTAGTTTAAACACTGAACACGAAGCTATACTGGAACCTACACCTAGATAACATAGCCGAAAGAGCGAACAAATCCTTCTAGGCTTGTGTCGCAGAGCTTCGGTGCTACCACAGGTTTGAAGCCCAATAACATGCACTGGATTTATATGACGAGGAATAGACCAATATTTACGTGGCAAACATGTGATGTCGCAGAGCTACTCAATGTGAACAGAACCAGGATTGAGGTAGAGGGTATCAATACTGCTTATAGCTTATAAGGGCCACTTGACTGGTAATAGAAATCTTGAGTAGATTGCCAGGCATGCCGGTCAGACTTAGACATCGCAACCGCGCACCAGAAAGATTGTGAAAAGTGAACCCTGAATCCGCTTATCTTCCAGGGAGAACTTGTCAGGTGCACAGATGGTTTAACATCCGGACCGGGGTGGTGTAGGTAGATGAGATGAGTGACCTAAATTGATCACTTCATTACCACTAGGAGAACATGTTACTGTTTTCTAGGCGCAAGGCGACGATAAAACGATAAAAGCAATCAGTTTTTTTTTATACGATGTGGCTAAATCCTAGGCGACAACCCTTTGATGCGTTAGCATGGTTTTGGCCGGAAGGCAATTTTAGGGTAACGGAAGTGAGGAAACTTGAAAGTCTTGTTTTTGCATTGCTGCGAGCTAGACAACAGCCCAGAGACGGAGTGGATTATTTTAATTTCTTAATAACAGCTCACGGGGAGATCTGGTCTCGAACCCGGGACCCATGGCATGGTGCTCGTGCGGCTCAACGAATTGATCCAACTCCAACTCAGTTTAACCACAATCAACCAAATCAAGCTTTGTCTGGAAATACCAAGAAGTTCTAGATGAACTGGAAGGAACAAATCGATCCAGTTTGTTTTAGATACCCGAATAAATGAGGTTCGCTACCAAAGAAAAGGCTAATGAGCTGGTCAGATGAGGAATAGCAGATTACACTTGTGGGTTCCCAGGCGAAGTGGGGATTTCGATTTTATTTGCTCGAATTACACATTCGAGAAGCACAAATGCTTCTGGGGGTCCTTTGTGAGCCAAGCTGACTCTTAAAGCTTGATGTCAGTTTCATCACTGAGTAGAGCTAAGGAACTTCTGATTTAGCAAATCGGATGGGAACCTTTAACAAGCAAAGTCGACGGAACAGCCGACCCAACTAAGAGACTGTGTAAAGAGGAGGAATAAACTCCTCCACACATCAAAACCGGATCTACAGCCGTTACCAGACGCAAAGTACCGGCTTTGAAAATTTATTGTTAGATCCGAGACAGTTAAAGTACAGATCGCTTTACGACCAAGGTACAATGGTTCAAAGACACTAGGTTAACTTAAGGAGTAGGAAGGGGAAAACTTAATAGGCCTTCCTGGCCGCGGCGCTTCAGTGCCTTACTCCTCCCTACCAACCTTACCAGTGGATGGTCTATGATGTGAGGGGGGGGGGGGGGGGGGCTGGGGATGTGTGTAATTGGTGACAGTATTTTATTCGAAATATTGAACGTATAAAGTTTTAATCAACAACAATATTTGAACTTCTCGCCAGAGATGTAATGGAAAGTATTCAAAAACACTTAAAACGAGCAATTTTCAAATTATGAAAAAAAACTCGTGACAATTATTTGTTCATAGAATTCATCAAAATAGAAGAATAGTTGACGGGCTGAGAGTAAAAGTGACCTATTTATAAGGTTCGGGCAAAATTGGCTTAGGAAATGTTCCGCGCAAAAACGTGAGATTCCGGGCAAAAACGAATCGTAGAAAATTTCCGGGCAAAAACGACTTAACTGCATTACTTTTTGTAGTTAAATCGTTTTTGCCCAGAAATTTTCTACGATTCGTTTTTGCCCGGAATCTCACGCGATTCGTTTTTGCGCGGAACATTTTCTAAGCCACTTTTGCCCGAACCTTATAAATAGGTCACTTTTACTCTTAGCCCGTCAGTTAAAGTAAAGCGAACAGTTCTTTAAATAATAAGTTTCGATTTAAATTTTTAATCAGACTCGATAAGAAATTTTGCTGCAAATATCGGTCCAAATCGCTCCGGATCGGATCGGTGCGATATATGGGTCGATTCGTCCTGTAGCGTTATGAAAATGTCGAACGGATCAGGAGCGAAACAATATAAGACTTGTGAAGTAACGATCCCCTCCGATGCGGCCACCACCCATCACCTACCCCTGCCCAAAGTTAAATTAAAAATATGCATTACATAATGTTTCATTTGCATTACAATTATTTAAACATGTAATAGATTTGTTATCCGCATAAGAATTTTAAATTGTAATCGATTCGCGAACATGATTTGTGAAAATTAATGCATTTTGTAGGTTTCTTCTTCGTAAGGGCGCCGCTAGACGTTGGGACAAGCAGTCGTATAGAGAGTGCATGCCCTTGTGTAGCCACCACTGGGTATTCCTGGCCGGCCATTAGTTTATATCAGTTTTCTGTTCACACTTCATGGATGTATGCGTACACAGGCTGATCCATTGTTCCATTAAGTGAAACAACCCTAAGGAGATAGATCTTTTTGAGTAATAATAGAATGCTAACCAACCTTTGGATAATAGTAATAGTAATTGTTGCAGTGACTTCTGGTGGTAAATTACGACTGATTTCCCAGCCTGTAGAGAAGCCTTAACGTAACGCAGTCCCCGTAATCCATTGTGGGACATGGGGCCGAAAGACAGCTTCACCCGATTCGAGATTGCAAGTGGACCTAAAATTTAAAGTGGATTCCGAACAACTGAAATTTTTTCTGCATCCCCATGGCTTTTTTATTGTAATCTGTTGTCAGTAGAAAACAACCGCCAGTGGTATTCGGATCTGGGACCCCCGGATGTGAAAGCCGACGGAGTAATATATCTAACAATTTATAAACAATAACACATAAATTAAAAATTTAAATGACCCCCGGCACAGTGATCATCAAACGCCTGAACAGATCTTCATAAATTATAGCTAAGAACCTTCTCGATCACGCCCGGTTTCAATGAGAAAAAACCGCATCAAAATCGGTCCATTCGTTTGGGAGCTACGATGAGCTCTTTTTGCGTCGGATATTAAAAAAAAATGTTTTATAATAAGAATATGTAGGTGTGCTTTTCCCTTTTTTATGCGGTGCATATATTGTTTATTTTTATTTATTTTTGTCAATTGGTAGACAGAGTATAACATAAGAATCCATTTAACAATAAACTTTTCGTAAAAATATGTTTTTTATATGCTATTTTAATAATTAGAATTACGCCTAATAATTTTTTTTGTTTTCAGGTAGGTGCGCTCTTACTTATATCCTCCGATTATGTGTCACCAAACGGTATGTTAAACCTACACTATTAACCTTATTGACTTTTTTTGTATTAATTTGTGTTACAAATTTCACCTGTTCAGCATGTTAGGCTGTATGTTACAACATAACTTTGGAAAAGTTTGCATTGTGCATTCAAAATTTGAACAACTAAAATTTAATGTTTTCTTACAATATATTTAAAGATTGACATGAAGACGTCGTGCCTAAGTCAAAAATTATACTGTTCAAAAGTTTTCAAATGCGACAAATCGATGAAAAAATTACAGCGCGCCCCACTGCGTCCCGCCCATGACATCACAATTCTGACCATGTAAATTAATTCTTTGATTCTTAAGTAATAATGTGTTATAATTAGATTTTCGATATAAACGGTTATTTTTGAGCTACAACACGAAATTGTATCCCCCGATTTCGTTATCATTGGGTTTTACGTAGTATGAGGAGAAGCTAAACTCTAAAATTCTTAAAAATGGATGGCTAAGGTCAATTGCAAAGTTTACCAGAATGTTATTGGGATGTCGCCTTTTAAATAACTTATACAACCGACACACGGCTAGGCTTTATAATAACCTTATTTCGAATGTCATTGAATTTAGTTTTTGTTTAGTTTTTCGAAACTACCATGGAATTATAAATTCCAATATTTCCTTATTGTTGCCTTGAATGGACTGAGCAACAGCATTCGTTTTTTTAATGTCTAGAACTATAAAAATGGTAATTAAACAAAACACTTAGTTTTACCATAACACCTCTTTTTTGACTATATAGGGAATTTATTTTCAGAATTAAGTTAGTATACAGAAAGAAAGTTTACGACCTGCACTCTTAATAAATATAAACCAACAGAAATGAATTTTTATGGTCAGCACATTGTTTGCCGGATGTAAAATTTCCATACAAAAAACTTTGGAAAATGCTGTAAAAAAGGTGAAATAATTGCCCAGTTTTAGTGATTTCATTCCATTGTGGGTATGGTACCTAAAACTTTGTATTTACGTTGCATTTCAACTTGACAGAAATAAAATTTTCAAATTTAATAATGTCAAAAACGTTCATTTGCAGAAAATTCATGTAACTACAGGAAATAGCTAACTTTTTTCAGCGAATAGACTTCCTGTTAGAATATCATACGTGAGCATTTGTTTAACTACAAAATGTAACAAAAACTCTTGAAATAGTCGGTCCCAAATCCCAGACAAGCTGCTCCATTTCTGGACGAAAAACTTTATGAATAATTTCACCTCCGCCAACATTAAGCTATTAAAAGTGCATCCCTTCGCAAATAAACAATGTAAACTTCGTCCACAATTCAACATATTTTTCTGGAGAGCAATATCGTCATAAATTCTGAGCATCATTTTTTTTCTGCCCTCGATAATACTTCATGGAAAAATTCCCTATTGACTGTGGCTACCTATTCAAACAGTCCCAGTTCGGCTTCGACTATGTTTCAATTTATGCAAATTCTGCAAATACGTACAGTCTGGAGATATTTTGTCCCTTACATTTGTCACTGGCTCAGCAGCCGCAATGGCTCAATTACTTTTCGCTTGAGTAAAGGTCAATAGGGGCCATTTCCACGGGAGTAATATGGTCTCGGTCAATAAATTTTGTGCTGATCAGAGGAATTTGCAAGTGGTTCAGCCTCCGTGGCTGCAGGAGTTAGCAATCAGATTACGTGCAGATTCCCATTGCTAGTCTACTGTGTATTTTCAATCTCTTCCCAGAGATAGCTATCAGAGATCGTAGATATTTCAAAACGCGGTAAATTATATTACCACTGTGGCCCTTATTAAAGTGACTCCCACAATCCTGCTACTACACCTTAAAGTAGCAGTTAAACTATACAGTAAATGATTGCATTATGAGGAGGACTTTAAATTTTATGTGGTTTTAAATTCACTTCAAGATATTGGCTCCGTCCTCAGCATCCCTGTGGGCTGATATGCTCTGATTTCCAATACAAAGTAAAAATAAATTGAATCTGGAAAATAACAATTTCAATTGAAACGTGGACTACTTCTGAGCTGCGTTCACATGGAGCTTGAGGTATCCCGAGTAGTGGAGGTAGAACGGGAAGTTTACATACATGTACAGAACAATGAGATTTTTAGGAAACATATGCGCCAGGTGGTTCTGCAGTTTTTCAGTTTAAAAAGAAGATCAAAGCTGGAATTTCAATTAGATTTTGAGGTATATCGTCTTAAAAGTTATATCATGTAGAAATAAAAGAATATTTGTTTTGTAATCGATAAATTATATAAATTGCTAGTTTAGTAACGCAAATATTGGTTTTTATAGATATATTTACACAGGCTGTTATAGCAATAGTTTTCGAACTGGCTGCGCAAATTTTTCCATTTTTGTAGTAAATTTTAACAATTTCCCTGCGACAAACAAAAAATTGTATGGCGGATATGGGGCAATCTCAACCATGGCGGATATGGGGCAATCTCAACCGTTTAGGAGTTACAGGGTAATTCATAAATTCAGTTTTTCGTGGTATGCACCCCTCCCTGCTATACAATTTTTTGTTTGGCTAGGTGAGATCTATCACCCCACTCATTTTGGCAAGTCAGATCTGAAACACCCTGTATAGGAAGAATTAAGGAATTGGAAAACTTAATTCCTGAATATTTTAATAATTCCATGGATCCGGATTTATTAAAAAGAAAATTATTAAATCACAAATTATAAATTTTTAATACTTTGTACAACAAGGCATTATCATAGTCGTCTGTGGACTCAACCCAACCCGAAGGTCCCAGGTTCGAATCGTACCCATGTTTTTTTTCTACTGACTCCAGATCAGGATAGAAAAAGACCTTGGAAGTTGCAGAAAAAATGTCAGTGGTCTTTAAATTGTAGGTCCACTTGCAATTCATTGTCTCGAATAGGGTGAAGTTATCCCCCCCCCCCCTATTATTAATTGATTTAGTTGATCCCATTCATTGGGTCGAATTAAAGTATCATTTAGAAAAGCGAGCTACTCGAAAATCCTTTCTGATCTCCTTTAATTTAAAACGGACATATTTATAATTTTTCGATTTTTTAAGGAGTTAAAAGTGTGTAATTTAATTCTTTTCATAAATAAATTTCTTACTTCAATTCCAATTTTCATTGCGTGCGTATTTAAATCCAAGAAAAGATTAAAATAATTAAAATAATTAGGAATTAAGTTTTCCAGTTCATTTATGCTGTTCATGCAAAGTTCTGTTCGACCGGCCTTATAAGAGTTAATTATGTGATTTCATGGATAATCATGGACAGGGGCAGTCTCGAGCCACCATCTTCCTTTTATAGGGATGTCGGTGACACTGCGTTTTCCGCCGGCATAAAATACCATGTCAATATCAAGAATAACGCAGACTACACGAGATACAAACCTGGAAGCATATACGAACAGCTGGGTTACGGTGGTGTAAATAATCTACACTTCTCTGTCATTCCCATAGCTAAGCATAGGAATAGCTTGGGAATTTATACTTTCTCGTAATATTTTTCTAGATACTATTATTACTCAACTTGAAATTTGCTTCAAACCAACAAGTGCTCTATACATGTGGTCACGACAAAAAATTTCTTCTTGATAATTTTGATTTAAAATTCGGGGTTTAAAGTGAAGACTTTCCACTGCATTGTTAAAGGACCGAGGTTATAATGCGTCGGTGATTCTTTTTGTTTATGTGACTGTTCAGTTGCATGTACCCTTACATGCATAGATAGTACAAATTAATTGAAATAGTGACAACTTTCTCGTTTGTGAAATGGCAGCAACTGTCAGTATTTTCGGCCTTGTATCTAGAGTAGGCTTTGAAATATATTCATTAGTACCAGCGGCATTCAGGCCAACTGAATTCGAGAGTTTCTAGTCGTTGAGTCGCTTATCTTTAGATAAATATCTTTACATAAGACGATTTTAGTTTTAATACACAACTGCGACTTAAGTGTTAGTTAAGTTGTAGAAACATCTCACAATCACTCATCGCTAATGAGGCAATGCCTTACTTATCCTAGGAGGTAATTTCCTGGCGATATTTTCGTCTGATTTTAATTCTTTGTGATTCTAGTTGCGCGACCCAAACTACCTTCTGAAAGACGTTTAAGTGCTCGAATACAGCAATTAGATTTTAAGCTTTCAGACACAGTGTAATGTGAGGTCAATACTAGGTCCAATCTTAATCCTATTAAAATTGTTGAGAACTGCTCTGTTTTTGGTATGACTCCAACGGTAAGGAATATGTTTTTCGCGCGCATCTGACTTTGTATGATTCTTTATTTCCTCGTAACGTCCAAACGGCTGAATGGATTTTATTTAATGATTTGTCATTAAATTCGGCTTGTTTCCGAATGGACATAGGATATGAACTATCAAGAAAACAAATATGGTGGTTATTTGCCGGAAGTATTATTTTTAGTCCAAATACAAGGATCGAGGGTATCAAAGAAAAGGTTGTTATAGATACTTTATTTAATAGTATTCATCAAGAAACAAGTCGTCGGTAAAGTAAGTTATGACGTGTCGGCTTTCTATTGAAGACGTCCCAGGTTTCGAATTCATGGTTATTTTCGGCTGGCAGTAGTTAACGATAGAAATACCACTGGGATTGTAGAGTAATGTCGGTGGTTCGGAATCTACTTGCAATCGTTGTTTCGAATCGGGTGAAGTTCTTCTCCCTCTTATCATCTGAACATACTGAACGGAAATGTATGATGCCTCTGTTGGTATTTTATCGTTTTATACCATGACTTTCACGGTGCCCGCGAAATTTTATATCACTAATACTTCACTTAGACTGAGAATCGTTTCAATTTTAAGTCGAGGATGAAGGATTTTCTATTCCATCTTATTTCCATCTTTTTAGTTCACTTTTTACACTAATATGCGAATAATTGCCTGCTTAACTTATTTAGACCATTTAAATTTATTGACAGTTGTGCTTTCAGACTTAACAAAGTTTTTGGATTAATTAAATTATATTATTTTGCATGCATCAATATTATATTTATTAAGGATAATTTTTACAAGAGTCCTTTTTCTAAAGTAACTTATTTCCATCAAAGCATTAACGTTTTCAATAGAAGTCTCTAAAAGTTTCATTTTTGCAATATTTAATATAAGACAGCACTATACCAAACAATCAGCTAGAGGTATCAATTCAAAACTAATCTCAAGTACTTTGGTAAAAAATTCTAACTAAAAGGAATAAATAGACATGGCCTTTTAAATAAGGTATCAAATCCTGATACTGCACCGCTCACTCATCAAAACTTGGGTGCTAGAATTTTGAAATTTGGCACAAAGCAAGATCTTGTGGCACAATTGAAAATCACGTGGAATTATGACAAAAATATTTACTATTTCCAATCTTAGTACCGAAATAAGGAGCCAAAATAAAAATCTTTCCTTTCTATTATTATTTATTATCTTCAATTACTGATAAAAGTTTATTTATTCATAAATCAAAAATGGACGAGAACGGTGGTAAGACTACCGAGAGGAAGCTGAAAAGTGGAAATCATCATTGATATCAGTGACGGGTCTAGGATTTTACTACGGGGGGCTTTGGAGTAGTACATCAGAACTTATTATTAAGACATTGGCTGCGGGAATGTACGTTTTTGTTAAAGGGGAGTGGTAGGGTTGGGGGGGGGGGGTTAGAAATATCTTAAGGAGTTTCATACACCACCAAGTAAATTTTTTTTACATTTTTTTTGTAGTAGGGAGACCGGGGTAATTTCGTCCATGGGGTAATTTCGTCCAGTATAGTTATCTAATCATCTGTATGACGTACAAGCTCGTCATAAAACCTGTAAACGCGTCTGATCGTATCTCCATCAAATTTGTTAAAGCTATAATTAATCGTCTGTTAAATATTTATCAGGTAAGTGATTCTTACGTAGGAAAGTGTGCAGTATATGAATCCCGTAACAATTTTTTCATAATTTTTATTTTTTCTGGTTTATTAACAAATAAAGAAAAAAGGTTCGTTGGGGTAATTTCGTCCAGAAACCACCGGGGTAATTTCGTCCGGGGATCGTATTGAATCTGATTTCGCTCTGTTTCTCCGTTATAAATATCTTATTCTTTGTTCAATTGTAGGAATATGGTCCGTAATTACAAACGCAAAACGACAAGGAGCACGATTCGGTGGACGAAATTACCCCGTGGGGTGGACGAAGTTACCCCAGGATTTTTGAAATTACAAAAGTTGCATTTTTTACAGTTAATTAAATAACGCATACAAAAAGCAACTGAGGTCAACAAATCTTTGTATATATTGTAGCTAAGAGTTCTATAAAAATTATTAGTTTTGGTATTGAAGATCGAAAAAGTAAAAAAAGTAGACGAATTTACCCCGGTCTCCCCTACCTATGTAGATTTAAGCGTAGTTCTTAAAAATTTTAATCCGATATCTCTAAAATTCTCGGAGTCACGCGCTGCAGCTCAGTTTGAATTGCAGTAGTATTTTATCTCAGACTTTAAGCGCGTTTTTCTCAGAATAGTTTATTTTAAATGCGATTCTTCTCATATCTCGAGAACAGATCGTTCGATTCTCCCAAAATGTTCGTAGAAAACTTCTGTTAATTTGGTGACGATCACATTAAAATAAAATTTAAAATTGTTTAAACAAATTATGAATAAAGCTGATTTGTTCACGATTGCTTTTGGCAAGAGAAAGAGCACCGCAGATGCACTAGTGAAAAACGTTCCATCAATCCATCATATAATATATACTATATAAAGCAAAGACATGGTGATCATAGTCAAGGTGCCTGCCGTCCAATCGTTGTTTTTACATCAAATACACCAATATTTGTATGTTACTTTAGTTACCATAAGCCATTAGTAATCGTTGCAAATTTTGAAGCTTAATATTTTCCATTACTCGACGAAAGAAGTTCATCCGTGATCTTATGTAGGTGAAGTTTACGGTTTAGGGTTCCGTAGCAACCAAAAATATTTATAGTTTTTGTCTGTTCGTCTACCTATAAATCACGGCTCTCTAATCTTCTCATTTATAAACCTAATAATACGAACGCTACCAAAAGAGATTTTGTGAAATTTTTGGAAAAGTATTACTGAAATTGCGAGAAGTTCAAATGTTGCTTTTAATCAAAAAAGAAGTAAACGTTCGATATTTTGAATAAAATACTTTCACCAATGACATCTTTTCCAAACATTCGTTAAGGAAAAGAATAATCCTCTCCGTAGATCCGACACTGAATGTTTTGCACACAATATTGTCGGTATTCGAAATCATTTTGGGATACCCCAATACCCCACTCACTGACATAACACTTAGTCGATTAATGTTTTTAGGAATTCCTACAAAATAATAAAAAAATAATGACTCTTTCTTTTTTAAATGGCGTTAGTGCGGAATCAATTCTTAAGCCCTTGTATACGGAACAGCATCAATAAAATCACATTTAAGTTTGAAGTGATTTTTGTATGAGCCTGTTCACATAGGGTCAGGTAGCGCGGGGCATTGAAGAGCGCTTTGCAACACTTGCGCTTTCACCAAAAATAAAAATATCTAACAGTGACATAAAGCAACCAATCAAGCATATGGTGCAGCGCGGTGCACCAAGTTTCAATCGAGTGCACGGTTTCCCAACCCGCACTTTCCCCTCACCATAATTTCTGCGCTGTAGCGCGGGATTTTCACCCAAATGTAAACAGGCTAAATAATATTCAAAGGAAAATTAAGTTAACTTAACCTTTAAGTCGATATTACTCGAAAATTGCAAATTGGAACATTTTCTCTGAAGGAAACGTGCGAAATGGTTACACAAAGAACTAGTCTGCAATTTATTACAATGTTGTCAAAGAAGCCAATTTCCGGTAATGCAAAAGGTAATGCAAGAGAAATGTATGGACAAATTCAAATGTTGGTGTATTGTATAGGCCTTACGAATTCACTTGACTTTTTTCGATTTTATCTTTTATATTCGATGAAACATGCAAGCTCAAGAAAGCAAGATGTTAGTGATTACTGATAATTCAATGGAATACGATTTGTACTCTAACAATTGTGTGAAAAAAAGAATATAGTTTGGAATCCTAAATGTTGATAGTTGACTTTACAAAGAACTGGGGCCTTATTACTAAATACGATTCAATTTTCATCGATCGTAGATATAAAGAATTTCGAATTGAAAGGACCTAAAACTAGCAACTCACGCAAGTACAATATCTGTTTTAATCTCATTCAATTCTAAATTTTCTATATTTACAATCGATTAAAATCGAATCGTATTCGGTAATAAGACGGCTGTAAACAAGAGCCTTCCCCAAGAGGTTCCGACTGGAAACTTATTAAATAATCACCTTCGTGGTAACGATCAACCCGAAAACCACTGAAGTTATTATAAAGTAAAGAAGGCCAGTGTTATCTGACAGAGTACACTTCAATTATTATTAATTAAGGGTTAACCATTCTTTCAATAGAGAAATTAGAAAGGATTTAAGTAATTTAACCTAGGGCTCTTTATTTAATAAAAAATAGATAACAGCTATTGCTGTGATTACTGAGGACCAGTTACCCAAACCAAAACTTGTTAATTACGGTCTTGATATATTATAATTACAATTAATCAATTTTCATCAATTATTTTGATACTCTTCATCCCAAAGAGGATATACATCTATTTACCTACTTTCCACACATACATCAATTTTGCTAATCACAGATCTAACCTTCAGGCACCCTTAAACCACTAGCAAATCGAATCAAGTATTCAATTTACGCTCAGTAAATATCCCTTTTTTTTGAGAAGATAAAAACATTTTAGGGTACACACAGAGGGTTCCACCCCATGAGCAGTAAACATTAAATTTGCTCCCGTTTCTTTCGACAATTGAACACGTCCTTAATCGTGTGCCATTTGTACCCTGTTATTACCCTAAGTGGATTTCGGTACATATGTCGTGAAATTTGATATCATTTTGTGCAATAATTGTTCAGCTTACGACTTTTCTGCTTTCTTCGACTAACGTTCGTTCCACCTGGAGCTGGTGTTATATAATCAATTGAAAATTGATGCGAGACAAGAGGGAATGGATTTAACAGCTTGCAATAAAATCACTGAAAAAGAAGTTATCCCCTACATCTTTCCCTGGATCAACAGTAATACGCAGAAAATCCAGTGGGTGATAATTTAAGTATCAAGGTTAACCCAGTTCTAATTTTGGTAAACCTCGAAGGGTGGTAAAACCTGTCATTCGGGCAGATTGTTGAGTTAAGTGTGAATTTTGTGAAATTTTCGCTGGAATCTTTTTTCCTATCCTGACGGATGAAGAGTCGAAGGTAAATCGATAAATTTGGAAATCTCGACAGCTTGACCTTAATTCTAGTCAATGCAGACTATATAGAGCAAGAGAAACACACTACACCAGGGATTGTAAATCACAGCATTGTGTCTCTTAATAGATGGTTTTCAGAGCATTTTTGGTGAATGTTAAAAGGTTTTCAGCGAGAGGAAAATTCACAGGTAAACTCAACTAAAACTGCTAACGTAAATTGGTTTTATCGCTGAACGTAATCAAGTTTTAAGTTTAGATGAGCTTGTGTTTTCAATTAAAACACTGTCATCCCTTTTGTTGGCAAAGGGTTGAAAGGTAACTTGATAGACTGACAATTAATTACGTTTAAAGACATTTTTTTCCAGTTTCTGTTTTGAAATGGGTGTAACATTGAGTTTACCTTTAGTCAGATTTATTTGTTTAATGTAAATTGGAAAGCGTTTTCATGTAAATTAATCACGGAAAGACAACTAAGCGGAAGGATGAACTTTTGAATGATTGTAGAGTTAATTGGATCCTCATGTCGGATTAAGAATAATTACTAATATTTGCTGAAGCTCTGAAAATATAATGCAGGCAAAGAAACCAGAATTTTTGGAATCATCACGGGTATTAAAAAATTAGGGTACGTACTTGACCTCCATTTTCTACTAGCGTACGTTAACACATCGAAATAATAAAGTAAATAGAACAAGATCCTATTACACGTATATTTCCGTAAAGTAACTTAGGTTTACTTATTTGTTAAGATTAGAAGGATAATAATTTTTTTTAAAATTCGACTTTAATGGGAAGATACATCAAGTACGATGGAAGGTGTACCTATAATATTAGACATTATGTAGCGACGATCTTTGTTTTTTCGCATTATGAAATTCAGTTGTAAAATATTTAATATTAAGCTTGTAAAATTTCAATTTTGTTTATATTAAATCTTATTCCACGTTATTGCATTCCACTGCCTTAAAGGCATAATTTAATTTCTTATATTTGTGAAAAATTTTATTTGAATCATATTTGCCGTCAGCCATGTTAGTTAGAGATCATTCAAAACCAATTATCGGAGATTGTGCATATTTTTTCTGGTGTACCGCAAGGAAGTCATACTGGACCTTTACTATTTATATTACATTTCAATGAAGCTAAACCTGTGGTGCTGCTGTTGACGATGAGCTATAAGAATTTCGCTTTTCTTTATTAGAAACGCCGATCGCGTTAAGAAATATTTTAATATTTCTTACATCGCTCGAGTTGAACGGTTTAGTTCGGAATATTTTTGCAATTCTAAATTATTAGAAATTTTTGAAATATTTGGTCGGTTCATGTGTTTATTTTGTACATTGCGTACATGTGATTAATTTTACGCTAATGATATAACGTTCTTAAAGTATTGTTCATTGATTCACTGCGTCTAAAAAATAATCCTTTTTTTTTTTCTGAAAATCATCATTTTAAAATGTTTGAAATGCTCTTCAGTGAGACTTCGCTCTTCAATATGTCAAGAGGGCTTTAGTGTTGTTTTCATTCATGATTTAATGTCTGAAGTAATTGAACCTTTCTTATTGCTTGAATAAATATTAATTAGTTCACATCTATTATTTATACTAGCATGAAATTATGGATTATATGAATCTTTCTCTTATAATATACTTCCAATTTTGAGGGGTTTTTGTCAGTACTTCATTCAGTGACTCTATTCGGTACAAATTCGACCAAAATGTTTTCTGTCGTAAAATTGCCTTAACTTTCGAAATCTACAATCGGAGACGGAGTTGGATCAATGCGTTGAGCCGCACGACCACCATGCCATGGGTCCCGGGTTCGAGACCAGATCTCCCCGTAAGCTTTTATTAAGAAATTAAAATAATCCACTCTGTCTCTGGGCTGTTGTCTAGCTCGCAGCAATGCAAAAAACAAGACTTAAGCTTCCTCACTCCCCTTGCCGTAATTCCCTTCCCGCCAAAACCATACTAACGCATCAAAGGGTTGTCCCCTAGGATTTGGCCATATCGTTAAAAAAAAAATAAAATTAAATTTCATAAAAATGCAAATTATTTATTTAACAAAAAACATTAAGTTTCCATTGAAAAACATTTATCTTTCAATATTTTTGTATCAAAATCGTAAAGAAATATCTCGAACAAGTGAAATTTACGCGTTCATGGTAAACTTGAAAACGTATTTATCAAGTTTTTGAAAAAAAAAATGGTAGGAAGGCGTTATTAAGGTCGCTGATTACGAATCCGTTATCAGATTTTGAAATCTAAGTTAGGGGATCCTATATGGCTACCGAAAGACGTACAAAAAGTTTCTACTTTTATGTAAATTTATTTTTATGTATCTTTTTTGTAGTTACTTATGTAAAATAGAAAAGCACTGTGAACATTAGTAAACGTTGCAGTTTTTTAAAACTTTCTCACCATTTTGAATTTCAAAAAACTAATTTATACGTTTTCAAGTTTAGGGTCTATAGGCGCGTAAATTTCACTGGTTAAAGATAAATCTTTACGATTTAGATACAAAAATATTGAAATGAAAATGAAATGTTTTTTGCAGAATAAATAACTTTTTCAATTTGCATTTTCATGAAATTTCGATTGCAGATTTTGAAAGTTCAAACAAATTTGCCTTAGAAAACATTTTGGTCGAATTTTTTGATTTTCGATTTTGCACCGAATAGAGTCGCTGAATAAAGTTTTGAGAAAATGTCCGTTCGGGCATTAATGGGATAATATGTTTATGTGAGATCAAAGCTTTAAATTATTTAACTCTATAAAGTTTTCAAATGTTGTGTTTTCATATTACATTTTAACATATCAATGTTATGTTGTTATTCTCTTTGATATGAAAGCAGTCAAGTTTCCTAACTCTCCTTACTTTAATATCCTTCCGGCCAACGCCATTCTAATGCAGAAAAGGGTTGTCCTCTAGACTTTGGCCACATTGTTTAAAAAAATTCGGTCGACTTTTACAAGGAATTGTAAAAATAAAGCTCACAGGGACTTAAAAATGCAAATTGAAATACATTTTTTATACAATTTTTTTAATAACTGATCATTTGAAATGACGTTCTTGTATTTTTCATCCATATACACAACACCCGCAAATTTATCTTACATATTATTCGTATCACTCTAGTTACATTAAACATGTATTAAAAATCCTGAAAAATGAAGTAGCATACGAGCTAAATAAGTTAATTGCGTTTAAAAATGTTACATTACACAGGTCTACAAAAAGCGGGGTGATAATTGCTGCTGGACAGCTGTGGGTCAGTTCCGAAGTACTTTTCTGCTTAGAATACGAATCCAAGGTCAGAATTGGGCGACCACGTCAGGATTTTAAGATATTTGAGGTTATGTACTCAAAAAACGGGGCTTTTGACTATTTTTGAGGTTATGTACAGGATCCACAAAATTTTTTTGGTCGTTTTTTGTAGTTGTATCATTTAATACTACTCTTACCTTTCACAATAAGCTATGGAGCGGTCACCTATGATTTTTCTTGCAAAGTTACGACCATTTTAAGTATTGAAGTTCATATTTCATGTAAACATATGTTAATATATCTATTTATATGAAATTAGAACTTCATACTTGAAAAAGATCGTAACTTTGCAAGAAAAAAACACATGTGACAGCTCAATAGCTTATCTTAAAGATTAAGAGTAGTATTAACTGATACAACTAGAAAAAAATGATCAAACAAATGGTGTGGATCCTCTACATAACCTCAAAAGTCGCCAGAAAACCCATTTTTTGAGTACATAACCTCAAATATCTCAAAATCCTGACGTGATGGCCCAATGTTGACCTCAGGTTCGGATTCTGCGCAGCAATTTACTTCGGAAATAACCCCCAGCTGCCCAACAGCAGAAGCTTGTAGACCTGTGTTATTGAGAAGTACTGCGAGCACTTAAAGGCTTATACGTGCTTTCAAAGGCACCCGAAGACCAAAGTTCAACGCTGGTTCGAAATATGACATTTCATTCTTCTAAACTCTTCAACGGAAACGGCCACTTCTTTATCCGCGACTGCTGACAGCAGCATAACCTCTCCCATCCATCAATTAATCTGTATTTAGATCTCTTCTTAAACTTGTCTGAAATGTAATACTTTCTCCATTATTCTGAGCTTGCCATCAAATATAATGAACGGTTGGATTTTATCTTTACTGATTTAAGCTAGCTCCTAACACTCTCACTGCTTAGGCTCCTTTCTCGTTTTTCTTACTGGGTGTTCTCTTATTTATCCAATTATGTGCAGCGTGTATTTTTCCATGCAGCCCTTTCCACTCGAATTTTTGTATCTTCTGGAATACCGCAGGGAACTATTTTTAGTCCTGTCGTTTTTAGGCTTTAAATAGGCAATGTTTCATTGATTCCTATCAATTCCAAAATTCCACCTTATGTTGAGGGTACTAAAATAGTATTATTTTGAGAGAAACCAATTGTACCCTCTTAAATAACAGTAATCCCTCGTAGCAATCATCTTCCCTTAAATTCTTAAAAATACACTACTTTGAGTTTTTCGCAAAAGATAACTTTTTTTTTTAGTTACTCGGAAGACAAAAACATTTTGAGCAGACTTGGCACTAACAAGGATTTGGGTGTAATTCTCAACTTTCGCCTATCATTCATGTAATAGTTAGTACCTGACGACTGTTGACTTCATGGCTGATAAAACAACCTGAACGTTGATCTTTGAGAAAATTTGGCCAAGGAATTTGGTAGTTTCTATTTAATAAAGCTTTTTGTTTGAGCTCCTTTCTATGATTGATGTGAATTTTACAAAGGACACAATACTTTACTTGCAAACTAGTAAGAGTACTGTATAGAAGTCTAGATATCTATGGATTTAGAAGATTATTTTACAAAACCTAACACTGCTTTCACTGTACTAATACGTCAATATGCTCCTCCAATAAAAAAAAATTATTCAGTAATAACACCACATTTTTAGTGATTTTAAATTTAGTCAAAGTGTGTCATTTAGTCGTTGGTGACGTTAGTGATAAGCTGTCTTCCGACCAATCCGGAGGATCCAGATTCGAATCCCTATGGTGACGATCCAAGGTTGTTTTCTGCTGACAACAGATTACGATGAAAAAGGTCATGTGGGTTGCAGAGAAAATGTCTGTGGTTCGAAATCCACTTGCAATCGTTATCTCGAATCGGGTGAAGTTGTTCTCCCGCTCTATACCGAACGAGGGTAGAAGACGATAATTTAAAGAAGACGATTCGTTTAAAATTGTATTCAAAAAGTGGCAGTCAAACTTATTTGAAGCTTTGTAAGAATCTTCGCGTACGCAGCATAGCAAAGAACCTTTTATGGTGATAAACAAAAGTATATGAAAAACATTGGACGAAAATGGCTACCCTGAGGTATTCCGGTTTTATTATCACCTGTTTGAAGAGAACCAAGCAAATAGAACTAATCCACCTGACAAAGTATGGGAACAACCCAAAAACAAATAACTAAAAGAATAATTTGATCAATTCTATTAAGATACAACAAATTTTTCTTACTGATAGGACAATTAAAAAGTCGTCGCAAATAAGGGCTTCGAAGATTTGGGAAAAAAGTATTAAACAACAAAATGTCTGTGCCTAAAGACATAATTGTACAAAGAAATAATTACAAATACGAATACAAAACACGAAAGAGCACTGAAATAAATAAGTGAATTAAATATTAAACAGAAAAAATGGACGAAGAACATCTTCTGACAAGGAATTGTATAGGTCCAATCCAAAATGAAATATGCTCAGAAAAATGTGAACTTTTGATTGAAGTGAATCCGATGAAGGTGTTGTCAAGTGAGTAAATTTTTTACAACTAATATCTCCTTATGTCTCTTGCTTTTATAATATAGGCGTTAGTTGTTACGAAATGCTTATGAAAGTCGTAATTATTTGCAGGAATATTAATACTAAAATATGTGCCACAGAAAAGTATATTAATGCTGCGAAGGTCTAATATCTGCCTTAGAAAAAACTTTAAGCGAATCTTAAGAATTCTGGTATTTATTGTAAAGATAAATTTAACTGTGACCATTTCCGATTGCGTTCTGGTAAACTCTGTTATCTCTGGTTCTCTACCTCCAATAATAGCTCATCCTCTAGCTAGTATAGATTGCCACTTGTCTGATAATACAGACTTGTGAAATAAAACTTGTAATTTTTGTGAATTAAAACTTGTATTTTGCATTGAGGAAGTCATTAAGACTATAAACTCTTTTAAACCAGGAGCTACTGCAATCGATGGGATACTCAATCGATATCAGTATGTTAAGGTGGATTTTTCCAAATCTAGGAAATAACAGCTCAACTGCGGCGTACCTCAGGGATCAAATTTGAGTCCACTGCTGTTTGGCTTGTTCATCAGTAACCAGCCTTATGGTATTATGGATAACGTTAAAATTAATTTATATACTGATCAGTGAACCTTTCGATCTGTCTCAAGAGAGTATGAACTCTGACTTAGAGAAAGCCTTAGGTTGGGCCGCCGACAACCGTCTGGAATTCAATCCCTAGAGGACTTGCTTCAAATATTTTGCTCAAGAGAGCCCTTACTTTATTCGTGATATTTTTGCTTGGAATAGCATAGTAGTCTTTGTTGGTGGTACTAAGTTTTATACTCCCATACACCTATAAAAATCACGCTTTTTACCTGCGGATGCAGTTTTTAAAAACTAAAAAAAATGTGTAATCGTTGGGAGTAGATTTTATTTCTTGGCCTTTTTTGCAATACTTATTCATAGACTTTTTCGATGAAAACGAATGTATAAATTCCACTTCATTAAATAGGGAAACATGTTAAATTTAGCTACGACTTCGCAATATCAAACTATCGGGTTATAATGCGGAAACTTGTATATCTTATGAGTAATAAGCACCCGTTAAAATTTCAACGCAGTTAATAAATCTTGTGCTTCGGGGATGTAAAATATAAATTTTCATATCGCATGCTTTAACCGTAACGCAGCAATCTATAGCTGTTCTGAATTATTGACTAACTTGCAACAACTTTCTCTTTAAATTAGCGTACAATTGAACAAGCCCAATAAAGGTTTTGCCAGTAATAACTGCCAACCCCGGTATTAATGGAAAATTGACATTGCAGCAATAACATAAACAAAATATGGGCATATGGACACATGTAGCAATTAAAATGCTTTGAATTGTTGTGGCGCAATAAAAGAAATAGACTTAAGTTCGTGCCAGGCACGTTTCCAATCTTTTTATCCAAAACTTGGCTGGTACTTTCGCTAAGGTTTTCTGAAACTAATCAGGAAGCAAACGTTAGATCAGTGAATATACAAACACTTAGCCAATTGAAAGTTGTTGATCGTAAAGAGAACAGCAGACACACCACTGTACCACCGGCAGGATCAGCCAGGACGGAAATGACGAAAAAATTCTGCTCAAAATCTTAGTGTCAACTATCCCTTCACAAAGCCAGATCTTTAGCCAAAGAAATGAACTTGATCTTTTACTTATTCTTTAAGATCGCTTTTTTAATGCTCATTCATTTTGGTTTTCTTATTTTGAAGATATCTTTTGGTGTCGAATAACTTTTGCATTCGAACTATTCGATAATATTCTTGTTTATAAAGGAAAATCGAAGTGCTCCCTTCTAAGAAGTGCGAAGTCATGAATAAATTTGTTTTAGGCATTTAAATATTCTGCTAACAATCTAAATAACAAATTTACGATTAAATATCCGAAATCAAATTTTTTAAAACATCGTTTAGATAAATATTATTCCTATCTTGCCTAATACAATCGGATTCGATTTCCAGATATGAACAATAAGAGACAACTATTTCAATAAAGGAACGAGTTTAAATCTCAAGAATTTTGAATATTTCTAAAGTGTAAGTCTAGACAAAGTTTGCATTGGAAATATGATCTGAATATTTTCTGTGTTTACTTAAGTAACTTATGGGGGATGATGGATCAGAATATTTGAAGTTTCTTAGGAAACAAATTGAACCCAATTTTGGTTTAGCAAATAAAAAATCGATTTCAACCAAAAATTTTTGGGTTACGATAAAGTTCTATCAACCAAAAGGCTACGACTTCTTTACCCAACGTATAGAATCGATTGAATGTAATTCGATTCTTGGCCTCAATTTGTCTTTAGACCGAAAAATTCAAATTTTATTTATTTATTCTCAACTGTCAGCGGAAATAGCTGCCTGTCTTTCTAAACCCTTAAGTGTTTCTTTAAATATTTTAAAATAAGAAATGTTTAGCAAATCTAATGGACTTTGAAATATAATCTTCTCAAAAAACCGCGTTAACGACACTCGATCCCGGACAGAATCAAAAAAGCTTGTTCTACGCCAACAAGAACTTTCTAATGCAATAAACATAACCCGGAATTATCGCAATCAAACTAATAAAATTATGTTAATTTGCGGTATGCTTGTATTAATTAAACTCTGAAAAGTAATTATCAGAAGTTCAGTGATAATGAACCTGATTGATACCTTTCGACATCGACATTGGTGCGGACTGCGTAGCGTGAAGTTCAGAAGAGCTCAACCATAAACATTTTTAGATTTTCGATTCAGTTTTTTTGTGTTGGAAATAAGTTTACGATAACATTTCATCTTCCGGTTGAACTTGCACGGGATTGGGATGGAGTCCGATTTTGATATTCTGTTAGAAGCAGGCGGCTATTCTATAGGCTGTAATTATGCCATTAGATAAAATTGAGTAAGTTGTTCTCAAACGGCTATTGAAGTTTACATCATAAAGTAATTATCGTGGATAAAGCCGTTAGACCAATTCTAAAGGTAATTCATTCAAGTATTCGTAAGTAATTGGATGCTATTTGAAATATTTTAATGGCGCCAGTTTTCGCATTCTTATTGTTGCGGACGAGTTTTGCTCTGACAGTGAAAAGGCTATGTCCGAGATTAATACTTATTATTTAGGCAATTTCAACTAGGCAGGAAACTATAATGAGTACTTTATAGCTTAGAATTTAATTTATAGTAAGTTGAAGTTTCACTTATGATTGCTCTCTAGTTTACGCTTAAAGGTCATTGGGGAATAGAGAGTTGTTGTTTGGAGACCTCATCATTGAATTGGGTCAAATTCTACTCCTTTCTCAAGAGAATAATATGTATTATATAATTTCACAATCTTTCCGAACCTTTAACATATCGGAGTCCTATAGGCTGTCGAACAACGCAAGTGTATTTCAAGCCGAAGTGCTTGCGATTCTGAAGACATACCCTCTGCTTAGACTCAGTAAATCTCCAATGCCGAACGAGATTTAGGGGTCATACTGGACACCCATTTTTCCTTTGAGGATCACATAGATTCTCTTTTAAACAAAGCTAACGCGTCCCTTGATTTTATAACAAGCTGGTCAAAAGAATTCGACGACCCTTACATAACAAATTAACTATCTACATTGTACCTTCGTTAGGCCTATTTTAGAATACGCTAGTCCTGTTTGGTCCCTCTTTTATGTGGTTCATATTAACCGCATAGAGGCCGTCCAGCGTAGATTTTTGAGATTTCCTGTTAGGGCTCTTCCCTGGTCAAATTGTTATATTGTGCCTCCATATTTAGACAGACTCAAGCTGTTCTCATTAGAAGATAGGCGTAACAGATCTAAAATTATTTTCGCTCCTGGCTGTTTGCGGGGAGCAATTAATTATACGGAATTGCTGGCGTCTCTGAATATGTCTGTCGCTCCCTGCGCCTTCACAGTTTCCTCCAAGTTCCCTACCATCGCACTAAATATGGTATGAATTAGTCACGCCGCGTTTCATCAACGACAAGTTTTACTATATTAGGTCTGTTCGTTTACTTTTGTGTGTAAAACGTGGGTAAAAATCGTTCTTCTGGTGGAGGGGATGAAAATTAAGTTAACAGACGCTTTTAAGGTAAATTTATGGCACCTGAAGAACCGTCAAAAGTAAATTTGAGTGCAAAGATCAGTGTGTTAACAAAAAATCGTAAAAATAAATAAAAATGAAATGAAAATGATAAAATTTACTGGAAAAGTTAATAGTTCCCCGTGTTTATTTCAATTTTTATTTCTAAGCTGTAACTTGCCAAACATCAATCAGCTGTTAGTTGTCAACCATAAAATAAGAAGAAGACTTCTGCCAAAATTTTGTCCACACTCATCAACGTGTGCAAAATTTTGACAGAAGGGGAAATCACTCGACTGTCAAATTTCTTCAAGTCCAAAAGTAAACAGACGCAGTGTGGACGAAAAATTTCAGTTTTGTGTAAAAACTTTCGAGTAAACAGACAGACCTATTGACTTCCATCTCTCGAGAGATCGAATAAAGAAGCAGCGTAGTTAAGATTACTTTTTGTCTTTGATTTTGACTGTTTTACACTTATATTGTGTTTTGTAGTAATCAGATATTTGATGAATCTTTGAATAAATAACCGAACGTTGGTATTTTTACAGACAGCCAGGCTGCTAAATATAAAGGCGCTTAAGTTACTCGACCAACTCCTCAAAGCTGTAAAGTGGACCTTGCCTCTTTATGAGGTTGACTCAACATCGCCATTCTCTGGGATCCGAGCCACAGGAACATTCCAGAGCAGAGGACGTTCATATCCTGGTTAATTGCCTTAAAAGGGAAATATTTCAGCACGTCTTAGCTAAAGCTAACCTTAGATGTAGTGCGTCCTCAAACTCTGCCATCTCTAGAACGACATGTCCAAGTTTTAATAAAAATAGAATTTCGGAGCTGCTTGGCAGATCTCGTGCTGTCATCGTAAAATAAGTCGCGCTATGCACAGGACCCTTCTAATAGGCGAGCATGCGGCCAGACTTAGTGCTCCATGTAATACACACTCTCGCATTTGCAGCGATGTTAGCGAAAAAGTGCTTCACTTTATATGCAAGTGCCCAGTTCTGGCAGGTGCCGGAAGGAGGACACTTTCTGGAGAATCTTCAGGCAATTTCAGGAGTAAAGATTAGGAAGTTAGCACAATTTCTTAGCTCATCAGGTTGGCTCTAACACCGTGTTCTGACGCCATGTTGGAGTGCCAATATTCTACTAGCCCTTTCCTAGGACAGGCAGGTGACTTATTGCAATTTTGTGGCATCAAAACGGCGCGTAAGGTACTAATTGGAGTTTATAGCACTCGCAACTTAATCCAACCAACCATCCATCTATTATTAGATTTTAGACACCAACAACAAGGTATGGTACTGTCGCTGTCCTAACAAAAATAGTTAAGTCTATAACTATGTCATTGTAAAAAATAGTTAGGACATAGTTTCAATTTAGTTTCTACTTTCCACCTTCATCACAGCCTCTTTCATTCCCATTTCAGTGTACTAGCTACGATGTGCTCAAAGCTACTGGAACTAAGAAGACTAATTGCCTATTTAACCTATCTCGGGCTCAATGTAGAACTTTGGTTGGGATATACACTGGCCAGTGCCTTACGGGGGAATATGCGTTAAGAATTGGTGTTTCCGACTTTAATGGGCGCAAGCACTGCCACGAACCCAAGACAAAAGAAACTGTAGAACACTTACAATGACTTTGTCCTGCGCTTGCTGGGAAGAGACAGGAGGTTCTGAGAAACCACTTTATTAAGGACTTAAAGGAAGCCTCGAAAATTAACATGAAAAGAATTCTGAAGTCCGCAACGGAGCCGAGTACCATTACTGATAATAGGGTACCTCTCCGACGATCGTAAAACGAAACCTCTAGGACGTAGGGCATCTAATTCGTGGTAGCGCTATGGATCTGATGTGGTCTATGCGAGGCTTTTTCGCCGCCACCGTACTTACTTACTAACAGTAGTATTTCCACCTGCATGAAAATTTACTCACATTCAGTCGAAACCTGAAAAAGGGAAGGTTTGCTACCCCGTCAACTACAAATCAATCACATTTACATTGGAGTTGGATCAATTCGTTGAGCGGCACGACCGGGTTCGAGACCAGATAACCCCGTGAGCTTTTATTAGGATGTTATTGTGAAATTAAAATAATCCAGTTTTCAATAATTCAAGTTTTCTGACTTCCCTTCCCCTAATTCCCTTCCGACCAAAACCATCCTAACGCATCAAAGGGTTGTCCCCTAGGATTTCAGTCATCAACTCTCAATTGCTAGAGAATAGGCTACCCAAACGAAGACTTACTATCGGCTCTGACGGAGCGTTGCAATTATCCATTAAGTCCATAATTTTGGAGAGTTGTTGCTCTTGATGTTTAAAAAGCTTCTGATAGAGTCTGACATGCTGTCCTTCTAATCAACCTTAAATTTAGTTTAATTTAATCAGCACCCTCACCTCGTAAAACGGATAGAAAGTTTTTTGTCAAGCCCTTTAATTCGTGTATATCTTATCCCTACAATATAAAGTTTATTTTTTCGTTCAATGTCATTACTTTATCTCCCACTTTAAATAATATTTCGCTCGCGAAAGAAAACAACCTTGATTTCTCGTACTTTTGTGATTCTCTAGTAAGTTCCCGATGGGACTACAAATATCAACCGAGAACATATGTTTGGATCGTTAAACCACAGCACCTCTATGATCCCCGCTTAGGGTGACAAACTTGCCTTATCTTGAATATATACACAAGTCATATAAGTTTTTTTTTTCAAAATATACCAAAGAAACAAAAAGGTATAAATAAAATTTCCATTCTAATACCGAAGGCGCACTTCTTGGTAGGATACAAGAAAAAATCAACCTATTCCATCAAATCGGTAGAATGAGGCTCGCACACCAACATGTTTAGGAAAAAAAGCAAGCAAAAGAAAGGAAAAGGAAGAAAACATGGAAGGACACAACATGCATAGCAAAGCGTCATGGAAGCACAGAGAATAGATAGTAATTGATTAAAATTCGGGCATGCATTAACAGTCCTACATAAGCGGTTAATGGGTTAGGCCTACCATAGTTTGGTCTGGAGGGGTTAACACGCAACAAAGGCAGTTTACGGAGATTATGTTGGGACTGCCTAAAGGAAAAGTTACTAACAAGAGTACCTGAGTGAATATCTAAATTCAAGAGCTGCTAAATAAAGACCCAGTCAGCGATTTTGCACCTTTTCTGAAGTGAGGGCAAACCGAGCAAAAGGAAGCGATCCGTGTAGGGTGGGAGTTTAAATGGATCGAACCGTAGTTCACAAAATTGAGAGGTAAGCCATTGTGCCCGCACCAACGCAGGAAAGTGTCTAAGTGCTTTTGAATGAAGGCGGAGTCACCACCATCCGTATCATAAGAAAACATCTTCATGTCGTCAGTGTAGATCAGAATATTAGAGTGCGAGATCAGTTGGACAATATCACAATGGCAATAACGAATAGTAGAGGGCTATATCCTGCCTCTTAGACAAAAATAAATTAAAGGCTTTACTAAAATTTCTGAATATACAGTCCGTTTGCATGTGTCACTGGAACGTGGGAGATAAAATCCAACATGTTAGTAGTTGGTGATCTACTGGGGACGATGACTAAGCCGCAAATACAGTACTGGTCTATAATTAGATATAATATTGTAACCTATTGCCAGACTACAGTGCATGTTACAATATTCTTATGGTAAGTTTTATGAACAGGGACTATAAAGGAGCCCTTCCACAATGCAGGAAATTCACCAGCTTGAAGGGACTTATTGAAGAGGAGTGCGAATGGCACCTAAACAGGACTAAACGAATGCAGCAGGGATACTATCAGGACCGGAAGAAAAGTCCGATTTCAGTTCACTGATTTTGTCCTTAATAAGATCCCGTAGCATAAGGGACAAAATATCGGATGAAGCGGGACAATCCAGAATATGACCAAAATTATTTACACACCGGTCAAAGTTATCGGAAGAAAAGGAACTCGAAAAGAATGTAGCAAATTTAATTACTGAAATACCCCTCATACCACATCGTAGATGCATAGTTGCTCGATATCTACTTCATATTGACGAATTTAAAAAAGTGCAGGGGTCACTATGCATATTATACATAGTATGTTTCAAAGTTTACCATTATTTGGCAGTTTAGACCAATAGCGTATGCAATTTGGTCTAACTTGAGAAATTTGGTTTTAAGTTAATGAATATTGAAACATTACTAAGCATTTGTTATATAAATTAAGTAGAGCTTTAATCATATTCCCATTTCTTCAATTTAAAGCCTCTTTCATCAATTTAGACCAATCAAATGGCCGCATTATTAGTGCTTGAACTGAATCAAGGTTAATTCATATCATCTCAATATTCTCCAGGCAGGACATTGATTCATTTAAATCAATAATAATACATTATTGGTCGAAGCTAGTGGCGCCTCATTGGCTAAATATTAAAACGCGCCCATTCTTTTGTTGTAAAGGATGACATTACAAGTCCTTTCATTTGACTCACCCTGCAAACAAAACCTTTCTTAAGTAAATCTTCGTAAGATATTTGAGAACAAATTTTATACGTCACTGCTGTATTTCCTAGACAATTTATGAATTTATCTCACAATAAATGCTACAATAATTTTTGTACAATAAGTTCACTGTCATTGCACATCACGTTCGTGTGGGTGATCGAGTAATCACAAAACAGAGAGAAAGTAAGTCGAGCACTTTTAAAAGTAGCACACAACTCATTGCATAACTGAATTCCTTTACAGAATGAATTTAAAATGTTGACATTATCAGGTCAACTTAGTCAGCATGCTTTGAATAATTATCTTTTTAATGTAATTAGCCACAAGCAAAACCAGATTGTGATATCATCCCGAAGCTTATCTTCAATATCTTATCAGTGTGCAAACAGTGATGCGTAAAAAGATATTAACAAGAAAATACAAACAAGATTTTGTGGCTATTAAAGAACTGTTTCGAATTTAAAGTAGGCTATATAAACTTTTCGTGAACAAAAATATAAATGAAGGAAACAGTCAGATCACACTACGGAAACGCACAAATCAATAGACGCACATGTTTTCTACCTGTTCAGGTAGATCGACCTTTGACCTATAAGCTTTTTTCAAGTTTGCATTATTTATTCCCATCCGTATTATTTCCGTAGAATTTTCTATCCCTTTGAAATTGAAAGCAGATTTTATTCCCTCTGTGCAAAAATTTGTAGGTAACTCAGGCAAATGGGATTATTTGAAGTGAAAAATTCCGGGTGAGAAACGTTGAGCTCATTCGGATAAATTCTCTTGCAAATGGAGCTCATGTATTTATATTGTTGGGAAGCTTTCAAAATATACCGAAAAAAATTGTTGAAAAGTGGATTTGTTTCGGTACTTTGAGTAAAATTTACACAGATTAAGTCATTGAATCAATGTACTACGTTCAATTTAGTTTTGATCAGAATTTAGTTTTCCATAGTGAAATTTTATAGCAGACACTGAGAACGAAAACGGACCCTACTTTTCTGGTTATAGTAAATCGATTTTATTGAAATAAAACATTTCGCAAATTGAAATCGATGAAACCGAAATTCTATTTGAATTTTATATTTGGTTGGTAAGGAGGACTGCATCGCTACATATCTCCAATTCCAATCCTCATACAAAATCGTCTCGTTTTCATTCAATATAAGTCTTCTCTTGATATTTACGATTTTCTTAAAGGGCGGAAATTTTCGAATCTCTGCATCCATTCAGCGTCCGATTACACTATCTGACATTGGCACAAACTTGTCCCAATAAATTTCAGTGCCTGAGTCATCCGTGTTCGAACTACACCAATTACAACAATTTACGTTGACATTTTCCCAGTTCAGAGTGATTGATTTAATTAGGTTAGTGCGCCTCGCTGCATAGCATATAATGCGCTAAATTGAATTTCAAACTGATTAACATTCTGCCCCGGCATATACACAATTTGTAATTCATTTGATGTAAGTAAAAATCGTGTGACCCTCAAAACGCTTTGTTTTCATTACACTCGTGTAGATTGCTTTTACATGGATTGCCTTTGCTCGATATTTCACATCAGCGGGAGCGGATTTCATGCTTCGAAATTAATAATACCGCCGTGCAGTTATTGTTTACATAAATCAGCTTTATGAATAACATAGCGCCCAATTGTTGCTTTGTCATCCGGAAGTTTTACTCGGCGAAAAGTTCATAATTTTGAATTTTCATTTGTCTGGATTTTCACATTTCACGCATTTTATTGGGATTTACTTTAACTATTTGTTGCTGGAATAATTTGTAATCGTAGATATCTCATTAAACCGATTCTACAAATCCCGGATTAATAAATTAAAATTTATTTTCACGGAATAATGACTTTTTTATCTTTCATTTCCACGATGATGAAAATATTTCGAATGTTTTTGTAGTTTGAAGTCGGAACAGGAAGGTTTTCGTTAGGATTTCTCCGGCAGCAATCACATCAACACCCTCCGAATCATCATTGAGCAACCCGCCGAAAGGAGATACCCTTTACGTCTAATGTTCGTCGATTTTGAGAAGGCGCTTGAAAGCTTTGATCGCGTAACAGCTTTACGTAAGAGAGGCATCCCAGAAAAAATTATCACCATCATAAAGGAGTCCTACTCAGGAGCCCAATGCCACATTCTACAGAAGGGAAAACTGTCGGAGCCCTTCTAAGTGCTGAATGGAGTGAGACAAGGATGCATACTGTCACCTTTGCTTTTCCCGATCGTCATTTATGACGTATTCTGCAGCACTCTAGACGACCACCCATCGCGAGGGATTAGATGGAAACTCTTTAACCACATTACGCACCTGGACAGTGCCGACGATGTATGTCTCCTATCCAACAAAGAAAGTCATATAGCCCAAATGTTCGATGCCCTGACCAGAGAAGTTCGCAGAGCAGGGCTTAAGATAAATGCTGCTTAAACCAAACTTATGAACTTGGACAACAGGAAACAACTTGAAATTAATCTGGAAAAGCAGCAAGTAGAGCAAATGAATAAATGTTGCTATCTCGGAAGCATGGCTACAGCAGACGGCCGATTTGAAGCTGATGTACAGCCCCGCATCAATAAGGCGCGTGTTGCATTTATTACTTTTGATGAGATCTGGAGCAATAACAACATCTTCAGATGCACTACTACTCTTTGAGTCGAACGTAAAATCTATTCTGTTGTACGGCTGTTCAACATGGAAGGAGACCTGTATCCTTAACATCCATTGGCCAGAGGTCATTACGAACGAAGACCTACAGAGCCTTACAGGCCAAGATGAGATAGACACCAGTATTCGCGGGCGAAAGTGGCAATGGATAGGCCACACGCTACAAAAGAGCCAAACAACATCGCACAGCAGGGTATAGATTGGAACGAGAGAAGATACACAGTAACAGCCCTCTGAATCGTAGCCTCAGATAGTCCCTGAAAAGAAGAGTAGCACCTCTAGAAAAATTAAAGCGGTTTCCGCAGCAAAAAAAAAGATGAAAGATAGGTACAATCCACATTGCTAACAATATCTATCGTTCTCTTGAGCTGTTGTTTTGTTGAGTTCCAAATCCATTTATTATTGAGCCGATCAGTTTTATATCGTTTATCTCACTTTCGGTTTTGCTTTTTGTTGTCTACTCTTAACAAACAAGCAAGTGGTTATCAAACTCATCGTCAACCACTGAAAATTCCACACAAAGAGCAACAAAACGATGTTAGTTTGGTCCTTGGATAGTTATTAAGCGATTCATTGATACTCCTAAGAACAATACCTAGTAAGGAAATTGAGAACCAATTTCCGAAGTATTTTTTATAAGTCAATTTAAAAATACAGAAAGTATTCAATTTCATTATTTTGATAGATTTTAGATAGAATGGAGATTTAATGACAACAGAGTTGGATCAATTCGTTGAGCCGTACGACCACCATTCCATGGGTCCCAGGTTCGAGACCAGATCTCCCCGTTAGCTATTAGGAAATTTGTCTAGCTCGCAGCAATGCAAAAACAAGACATTCAAGTTTTCCTCACTTCCCTTACCCTAACTCCCTTCCGGTCAATACCATTCTAACGCATCAAAGATTTGGCCTACCAATCCGGAGGTCTCATGTCTGCCTGGATGAATCATCCCTTAAATACCTTATGTTTGAAACACATCTAAAAACATTGAGAAGATATTAAAAAAACGAAATATAAATCCAGCTTATAGTACAGTAAATATAGCAGATACCCTCCGAAAAATGACCTACCGGAATTTGACTTGATAACTCTTTAGGGGGGCATAAAAAAAGCTTAATGCTAGATTTCCGAATTGATCCCCCCCCTGTTTTTGAGAAAATCCAAAAAAACTTTGGATGGGTTTTTCTCGGAATCTATGGGTTTTAGAGAAAAGTTTATTTAACAAAAAATGTTCAGGACATTGTTAACTACATTTTTTGTCATTGAAGCCAAGTCGTACGACTTAAATTACAAAAGGTAGGTGGCGCTAAAGTATCAAAAAAGTGGTTTTTTGGCATTTTCGTTAGGAATAAATAATTTTTTCATATTAATGTAAATGGGAAAGTTGTTCGTCACAAAAATATCTACATTTTTTATTGAAACAATTTTTTTGTAAAACTTACCGTTCTCGAGCTGGAGCTTGCCAAAGTCGAAAAATTGTACTTTATGTGCCGCGCCGATGCGTGTATTTCATAAAACTCACATAGCAACTGAAAAATGTGCGCTAATAGGGGATTAGGCAGATGTTAGAAACCGGTCCTTTGTCCAAACTTTTCGCCTACAGTTCGAGAACGGTAAGTTTTACAAAAAAATTGTTTAAATAAAAAATGTAGATATTTTTGTGACGAACAACTTTCCCATTTACATTAATATGAAAAAATTATTTATTCTTAACGAAAATGCCAAAAAAACACTTTTTTGATACTTTAGCGCCACCTACCTTTTGTAATTTAAGTCGTATGACTTGGCTTCAATGACAAAAAATGTAGTTAACAATGTCCTGAACATTTTTTGTTAAATAAACTTTTCTCTAAAACCCATAGATTCCGAGAAAAGCGCATCCAAAGTTTTTTTGGATTTTCTCAAAAACAGGGGGGGATCAATTCGGAAATCTAGCATTAAGCTTTTTTTATGCCCCCCTATCGATTTATCAAGTCAAATTCCGGTAGGTCATTTTTCGGAGCAACCCTATTTTTTCGTGCTATATTGACTGTACTATTACAATACAAAAAGAAACTGAAACTGATCATTAACAATAAATTAACCCCTAAAATAGATAAAATTGAAAAAAGTGGTGTTTACAGTATTAGTTGTTGTGATTGTGATGCGATATATATAGGAAAAACAAAACGCTCAATTAAGACTAGATACTCGGAGCATGTTTCGACTGCAAAATATAATCATCCCACTTCTGGTTTGTCCAAACATCTTATTGACACAGGCCATACCACGTCAAGAAATAACGTTAAACTTATACATGGCTTAAGTGGCGGAAGGATACTGGACAGATATGAGATCGTTGAAATAAAAAAAGCAAAAGATAAAGGTTCATTCCTGGTAAACGATCAATTAGATTTCAATAATAATATTCCTTTACTTGATCCTAAACTTCTGAACGTGTAAATACATAGATTATGTTATTAAACAAAAAAAAACAGCTAATAGAATCTACCACTAGAGCTCTTAAGAAATAAATAATACCTCAGACGTCCTCAGGGCAGTTGTCTAGGACCTTTGCTATTTATCATTTACATCAATGATATATGTACGATTATGACTAACTCGAGAATTCCTTATTATGTTAACGACGCTAAAATTTTCCGTATCGTTTTAACTGAAAATGATTGTGCTCTTCTAAATTATGACTTAGACGCTTTTTACATTTGATATTCGATTAACTTCCATCTTCTAAACATTGTTAAGTACAGCACAATGTCGTTCAATTGCAAAAAGATACCCTTTCACTTCAACTATACAATCGACTGTAGCTGTTTAATTAGACTTGCCAAAACCAAAGACTTGGGGGTTGTACTCAACTCCAACTTTTCATTTAAGGATCATATCGGAGTTATCATTAAAAGATGGTCAAAAGCGTTTGATGACTCATACATAACGAAGCCCCTTTATTGAAATTTTGTTGGACCAATTCTGGAGTTATACATAGATCCTAGTTTGATCCCCTTTCTTTATGAAGCTGTCCACCGTAGATTTGTAAATTTACCCTCCGTTGTCTCCCTTGGATCAATCCTCTTCTACTGGCTTTATTTGATTTAAGACTCTCGAAAGTAGACGTAACAACTACAGAATTGTTTTTGCTTTTGATTACTTGCAAGGCGTCCTTATCGAATCTGGCTCGAACCTTGAGGAACCATAATTTCTAGTTCATTCCTTACCACGGCACAAAATACTATGGTATGTGCGAGCTTATAACATCAACGTCCCGTCTCTTTAATAGCTGCTTTGATTGTATCGATTACTACTTATTGAAATTGCAAATAAAGGATCAGCCTAGTTGGAGTTATGTTAATGTTTTTTTATTTGTAATTTTTTTTTGTAGTACTTAGAATATTAATGAATCTTAAATGAATAAATAAAAGTTTGCATTCTGAATGCTACTCAACACTTTTTTTCATTCACTATGCTCAACAATTATGTTTATTCTACATTGGTGCCGTAAATTGTATTGTTGTTATACAAGTTAGTAATCCTAAACTTCTCTAACTATGCTTTACTTATCTTCTTATTGTGACCTGCACTGATTTCAGTATTACCTCTCGGTCTCCTTTGTTTCTTTTAACCCATTGCGGAGCATAGGACGTATCCCACACATATTCTGCTCTAGTCCAATTCTGCTCCAATGCCTTAAACTAATGTAACGATTCTCGATCTGCAGATCTTCCATACATGCTGCAAGGTCATCCAATTCGGCGTCTGCCTTGGGTCCCCTGAGGGTTCCAATCTAGATGCAGTTTTATTATTTAAGGATGAAAGTCTTAAATTCGTACAAAAATTCTCAAGGAGATATCAGTCCAATTTTCACCGTACAGAAAGATATCAATAAAAAAAATGTTTCCACAACCTAATTTCCTATCTCAAATGAAAATATAAACAAGAACAGGCTGAAAGGTAATAAACCCCTTTGAAAATATTTTACAACTTCATAAAAATTTTATCAACAGAACTTTTTGTTCAACCCAATAGTCGTCGTACGTGAAACTTTACTATGAAGACTGAATTCCTCGAGAATGAGGCAATGTATGTGCAAAGAATATTAAGTTTTATATTCTCTTTGTATAATAAAAAAAGTATTATATGATGTGAAGTAAATTACTGCAGGACTACTATACTCCTTTTTATACCTAGTAGTAAGCATAATGACTTTGTGAGGAACCACACTTATTGATACTATAAAAATTTGCATATGAAAAGCATGTTCAGGACGTTTCAGGTTTGCATATTAGTGCAAGTCTATTGAAATGCTGGATATGAATACGAATGAAATTTTTGTGGCTTTAAAGATTTTATCTTTATTGTTTGTTATTTTTATATACGAAAGGTATTTTACAGGTATCGATGCATTGCCTCACGACCCGTTTTTAAGCTAAATGTAAGGAATCGTTGCACTTTGAAATTTTTACTATTCAATTTCTCTTTCAAGTACCTATTAAATAATGAAGAAGAAGTTGTATGTGTCCTCGATAACGTAGAAGTTCGTCTATTTGTCTGTCCGTATATGTGTAAAAAGCCCTAGTTAACATGTTGTCTGCATTCCCAACTTCACTTTTATTTCTTAAATAATAACATAGCGGCTACGCCTAATTAGAACACTTGTTATAAGATTTAGATTTGGATTACTTTTTGAAAGATGCACTTTTCAATGATTTCATTAAGACCGAGTTTTTGGAAATTGACTATAATATAAATTTTAAGGAATTTACACATCTGAAAAGGCTTTCGCCGACTTATCTCGAACCCTTGTGTTTGACAAACCTACTGTCGTAAAACCCATCTCGAATTTGGCTAATAGTTTCTGGAACGATCCTGATGAGGTTTTTTTTGCCTGAAATTTAAATTGAAGCCTTCTATTTCTGTTCTGTTTTTTTGCCCATTATCTGTCGTGATGTCTTTCCGAAATCCTGGAAGCAATCTGTGATTATTCCTCTTGATTAGAAAGATAGCAAATGTGGGATATCAAATTTCTTCACTAAAACTAATAAGCAAGTCGATAGTATTTTCACGGACTTTAGTAAGGCAGGCAGAATAAATCCTTGAGTTCTCATTGACAATCTGTCTGTTCATAGCCGTCCTTCTTTCTTGTTCAGCTGTTCTTATCTTAAGGATCGTACACAGCTTTCTAAAAAATAAATAATACCTCAGGGTCTCTCAGGGCAGCCATCTAGGACCTGTGCTATTCATCATTTACATCAAGCACGCAAGCTAACGTAAATTTGTTTTCCCAAGTCAGTTCCTTTAGTCAATTTTAACAATTTTAAACTGTTTGTCAAATAAGCTTTAAGTTTTGATATGATAAATAACAGCTGCAAAGTGCACGTCAGTTGAAAAATGGTTGTTACAGATCTAAATCCATGGATTCTATTACGTATTCTGCCACACATTTTGGAGCTATGTGTATGTGATGTTAGAAATCACTTTTCGAATCAAAGATCAACTTGAACGGTATTTCAAAAGCGAACTACTTCGGCACATCATCTCGTATTTAATCATATGAATCATCCCTTCCATCATAGACGAGTGTGGTTCAATAAGTATCCGTGTTTAAAGACGGTGGGCCTTGCTGAAGGAAGTTGCCATCACCATCGTGTAAATGGAAATATATCAAGATTGGCCTGTAACTAGCTTTTTATTTTTGAATGGAAAAACATACAAAGGAATAAAAGCGAAGTGAGGGGTCTATGGGGTCTTTCTATGACAACCTCAAAATGTAGGTTCCACGAATTCAAACGTATTGGAACATCTGTTTTTGATGAGAAACGTCAGGCTGCCGGGCAGGGGTAGTTACTAAAGAAATTGTCGAAACTGTCCACGACAGGATTTGTGCTAATCGCCGAGCAAAAGTGCAGGAATTATCAGAGACCGCAGGCGTGTCGTACGGAATGGTAATCTATATTTTACATCAATGTTAGGAATGAGATAGCTGCCGGCCTGCTTGGTGCCGATGTTACTCAACAACATTGGGCAACAATGGCGCGGACATGGATTTCAATTTCGAAGCAATGTTTGGACATTTTAAAGCGAAATCCACAGGAGTTTTTGCATCGAGCCGTCGCCGTTGATGAAATCTGGAACGATTGCAGAGGTCTACAAAAAATGGGCGTCATTTCCAAAGTAATTTGGATCCAAATACGATGTCAGAATTGGGCCATCATGGTTATGTACTTGAAAAATAGGTTTTTTGACTACTTTTGAGGTTATGTACAGGATGGACAGAATTGTTTTGCTCTTTTTTTCTAGTTGTATCATTTAATACTACTGTCACCCTTCAAAACAAGCTATTGTGTATTGGGATGTATGCGTGTCTACATATATCGTCTATTGGACCCGTTAACCATGATGTATTATTAACGCTGCTTCTATTAGTCGAGATGCGGCTTAAGCAGTTCACCAGTATATGGTCGAAGCATAATCTATGAAGCCTAAAAGAGGTATTCTTTGGTCGTTGGTGCTTAAGGCAGTTTCCTTATTTATATGCAAATAAGAATGCTTTCAGGTCACCATAATAAAAAAGTAATAAGGGGACCTATTATAATCTGATAGGCCCGCAAGTCTAAAGTGCAGCTATAGTTTGTTCTCTTAGTTGCTGTTTTGAGTAATTTTTGATTTACAAGTACACACTTTTTGGGGCCTTAGCCTTAGCATCCTCTTTTCAGTATAGGGGATAATGGTTATTTTGTGGATCCTACCAATGGGGAGGTCCCAGATTCCAATCTCACCAGCTGCGACCCACATTTGTTTTCTGTTGACAATGGATTACGATAAAAAGCCATGGGGCTTGCAGAAAAAGTACCAGTGTTTCGGAATCCACTTTAAATTGTAGGTCCACTTGCAATCGTTGTCTCGAGTGCGTGAAGATCTTCTCCCGCCCCATACCCCACAACGGTTACGGGGACTAGAGAGAACCCCTTGTGGGTCATGGGCCGGTAAAGGAACATCACCCGATTCGACACAACGGTTGCCAGTGGACGCACAATTTAATCTGTTGTCAGGAATCATAGGTCAATACATCACCACTTACCACACCGATAAAAAATTTGTATGGTTCCGTACCTGAAAAGTAAGAGAACCCTTATGCTAAGACTTCAGAAATACTTTGTTTTTTTAAATGTGGGGGGGGGGGGGACCAGAAAATTTGTATAAAATTTTGCTTAAAATGGAATAAAGTGCAGCACCGCATTCGAAATTTTAACTGTGGCTTTTGTCGAATCTGCTATGAGTAAGATAATAGCTTACGAGTGGTGCAGACGTTTTAAAGAGGGCCATGAAGACGTGAACGACTGCCCTGGACGCGCTAGCGCATCAACAACCGATGAAAACGGTGAAAAATTGAAAGAAATAATTATGAATGATTGCCGAATCACTACCAGAGGGGTTGCTGATGATGTCCGTATATCATTTGGCCCATTCAGAAAATTTTCTGCTGTTTTGGGCATGAAAAGTGTGTTCCGAAATTGCTAATTTTGAATAAAAACTGCGTCGAGTGAAAGTTGCTCAGAAATTGCTAAATGAACTCAACAACGATCCAGAATTTCTTAAAACAGTCTTATTAGGTGAGGAAATATTGGTATTTGGGTATGATGTCGAAATCAAAGCCCAAACGTAATTATCGAAGCTGCCTGATGAGCCAAGACCGAAAAAAATTCGACAAGTTCGTTTATTAGATTTCAATGGCGTAGTGTATCATGAGTTCCGGCCATATGGCCGTTCGGTCAATAAGGAATACTACCTCGAAGTAATGCGCCGTCTGCGTCTAGCAAGCCGACGAGAAAACACCCAAAATTGTGGAAAAACCACATATCAAGGTCGGGAATGAGAGAACTTGAATGGCTTTTTTTGCATTTCCGCGAGCTAGACAACAGCCCAGAGACGGAGTAGTTTTTTTTTATAATTTTTAATAAAAACTCACAGAGATATCGACGCTGGAACCCTGGAATCATGACGTGGTTATCGTGGCTGGTATTTTTTGACGGGCTGAGAGTGAAAGTGACTTATTTATAAGGTTCGGGCAAAAGTGGCTTAGAAAATGTTCCGCGCAAAAACGAATCGCGTGAGATTCCGGGCAAAAACGAATCGTAGAATATTTCCGGGCAAAAACGATTTAATTACAAAAAGTAATGCAAAGTTAATGCAGTTAAGTAGTTAAGTCGAAACCATTAAAATGAGTTGGTATAGTTATGCCACAAATTAACTTTGGGGCTTCGTTAGCGTTTTTCTTTACATAGATCGCCAAAGAGTTGCCTCACTTTCTACTTCACCTTGTAATTCTTCGCTCTTTTAAATTTCCAGTATTTCCACACAGCAGATTTGACCGCTTAACAATACCGGTCTGTACGAGTATTGAGTAGAACGGTTTAAGGATGTTCTCTGTTCGGGTCCAGTAAGCGTGTTAAACGAAACGGTCTAAAAGATGTCGTCGTGACGTAGATATAAGATAAAGAGTATCGATAGTTTTTAGCTAATATTGTTTTAGCCGCAGAACCAAAAAATAGAAAGGATAGTTAGAAAATAATAATGAATAGTGCTAATATTGAATAGAGATTGTAAACCCAACCTGATCACTCTCCCACTCTTTCGATAGACGCTATCATTCTTCGCTGTTGCTACCCAGGCAGTTGATAATTTGACGCTTTTCACCTCCACTTCGATCAGAAAATTGCATTGCGTTGCTACCGGAGTTACAGCATACGTCACAAAATTCACACTTAATTAAAAATTCAATTTTATCCATTTGCTTTCCTATCTGTCCAGGGTGTAAAGTGTTTTTTTAATTTAACGCCTCGCCTGTTGCTCAAAACTAGTACACCGTGTGATTTCCTTAACTAGACTATGATTTTGTCAATTCTACAATTCTTCTGTTGCTAAAGGTTGCTTCTTTGGTAAAAAATACAAACAAAGCTATAATCTCGCCGCCCAATGCAAATCCAAGTAGAATCGTATCGAACAGACTCCAAAATAAAACCATAACTTTTCCCATTTAAAAATTGATATTCGTCGCATTTGCCAATAAATTTTCGCTAATTGAGTCATTGAACCCACCGAAACTTTGGCTCCAACAATTTCCAGATATTTATACACCCCACAAACATGAGTCGTATTTGGCGGGTAGTGGTGAAACGAAAACTGCGACCCCGTCATACTCTCAACAAGTGTTTCTGTAGTGAATCTAAATTTATCACGATGTGTGTACTTAAGACGGCGACATACTTCTATAAATCTAATTCCCCCCCAAAAAGAAAAACTTTTCTTATCTTCGAAGAGTTGCGAAAGTTTTGTATTATTGCGAGTGCACAGTCTCACGAAAGAATGGGGAGAAAATAGTTTTCCACTCAATTTGAGTCGGCTTGGGCTAAGGAAACAATTTATTGTTGACTCTTTGGCAGATTGCCTCAGATAAATGTCTCAAAAAAGTGGAAACTTGTTACTTCCCTTTTGCAGCACCCAATTTGATTACATCAGGGCAGGGCAGATGGATTCGGCCAAACTCAACCAACAACAAGGAACTTGAAAAGTTCTTTTTTTTTCCAAGACCAATTAGACGTGGAGCTCCGTGCGCGCGTTTCCTCTCTACGTAGTAGCCAGGTAAAATTGGGGTAAGATAATGAATGCTTGACTGAATTCCGCTTTATTACTTCAGGTTGAACGCGCGGCCGCCGCCTGAGTTTGTCTAGCAATTTTTGTTTAGCTCATTTTTGAGTGATGCAAAGTGTTTACATTGTAGTACATACAGTACCGTGTAGAAGCAATTAACAAACTTGAGAGCAATCTTTCTTGATATTGACACAGGTTGCGACAAACCTGAAACAAATTGAGGTCTTATGATTGTCATGAGCAAGTTTTGAATGCATTTAAAGGTTACAATCCATGCACTCATTATCGCGCTTAGAGATTATTTGAAATCCATTCATGGTGTTGTTTGCCTGAGAATGCTGTTTATCTGCACAATTTGCATAAAATATTTAGAATTGCAAGATAAGCAAGGAATGCACGTGAGATTAATGGCGAATACAGTAATCGCAATTAAAAGTTAAATGTTGCATTTGTTCAATGTTGGAGCTTTTGAATGAAGTCCTTGAGTTGTACTTGTAAAATAAGCAAGTCCGTGTCTCTTTAATTCCAGAAACCCTTTGGAAGATAATTGGCGGAAGTAACTATGACTCTCTTAATGGTAGAAATGCCTCCTCCTCATATTACGGAACAACACTGATCCCTAAGTTGGTAGGGCAAAGTTGCCAATTCCTAAGCGAGGCATGGACGTTCCGTTTCCGCTGGTAACGTAAAGCTTGCTCTACGGCTAATGGAAGGGATTAACGACGGAAGTGACTTGTATCCTAGATACTGATCTCTTGAATATTTTGGAAAGGGGGGGGTCTTACCTCGATTTGAATTGGAGAGGTCACTTATTTGAAAATAGTTTTGTAGTACGAAGGGAGGCATGTCTACTAGTAGAATTAAAGATCAATTGATGCGAATACATAGCCTAGGAATTGATCGTTCAGCGCAACTCCACCCATTGGCTACCGTTAAAACGAAGCTCTGCCTGAGTTTACCAAAACCTTGCGTGACTTAGGCAAACTCATTAATAGGGCAAAAATTTGGTACTGCAGGTTGAGCAAAATGTAGCCCAATCTGCTGCACGGCTAACCAGATTCATTTATTTTTATTTTTGTATTTTTTTATGCAATAGCTTGTATTAAGCTTAAATAAATAAATAAATGCCCACATCGGTTGGACTCTCAGGGGCTGTGGATTGGGTAGGGCAGGCGCTTGTATGCACTCGCTTTGGACAGTGTATATCTCTGACCGAGATGAATTACCCAACCAACGACTATCGACCGAAACTTAGCTTATCATGTAAATTCGGGTAGACAAGCCTTGGTCGCTCCTGTTGGTGCACCGTCACATGAAGAAGTCGGGTTTCTGATCAACTGCACGGCCCTTCGCGGTTCTATCGATCGAATGTTGCGTAGGAGTGGTAACAGAATTGGTGGGGTTGGTAGGAAGCTCAGGGGCTCTAGGATGCTATTAACCAATGCTCATGGAATCACTACCATGGAGGTATCAGAACCTGACACTTGCTTGTCTGCACCCAGGAAGGAAGTCACTTTATTTTTAATTTCAGTATCCCCTTGTGAGAAATATGATATGTGATATATGATATGATTACATATATATTATTCGCCGGCAAAAATTGCAAGTGGAACTACAGCTTAAAGTTGTATATATTTTTTGTGATTGCTTTCGCACTGAATTCGAATCTACAATTTTACGTGTTGATGGGCCAGGATGATAATCCCTTACATCACCGTTTCGGCCACAAAATAAGTAAAGATAGTAAATGCCTAATTATCAAATTTCTAAGCCACTTAATGTGCAGGGCCATGAAAAGAACCTTGTGGAACTACCAAAAAAAAAAATCATGTGGAACAAGTACTGTGAGCAACTAAAAAGACTCGATGCGGATAATAAAAAAAAACCTGGAGTTTTGGCCAATCGAACGACAAATCGAGCACGAACTTATGTCAACACCCAATATTTAAGATTTTTAGCTCCATCTACGAACTAGTGTATATTTCCCAACTACATATTTGGGGGTGAGGTTAGGTGGCCTTTAATTTATTTATCACTCATCCTACAAATATATATCGATCGTACGTTTGCCCAGAGTACACTTACTCGAGAGTATACTTGACACACTGGCAGCTAAAATTAGTCAAAAAAACCTTGTGAACAAAAGTGGGATACACTATTCTTTAGCGCAATAATGGGATACAGTGAAACCTCCCTATAGCGGACACTCATCTCATAAGTATCTCATAAGTCTCAGAGTAAAACTGGAAAAATTTTACTTCAGAGCAAAAGTGGTATAGAAAAAAGTGCGAGCAAAAAAGAGTTAACAATTTTACTTGTTTTTGCCCGCACCAGGGTCTTTTTTCTTTTTGAATACATTTTAGACTTTTAACTAAATAGTAAAATTCGAACAGAAATGAGTTAAGTTTTTGCTGCGTATTCATGTTTTTATTGCTCCCCTTACCCTAGTTCCCTTCGGGACAAGGGTATGCTAACGCATCATAGGGTTGTCCCCTGGACTTTCGCTACATAATAAAAAAACACAAGTTTGGTTAAAAGGGGTTGATAATACTTTGATGATTTGTACTTACGCGACGATATTTCTTTATAAAATAGCGTACTGCTTTCTTAGGGTAAGTGTCTTGGGGGTTCGATATGTGGTGGTAGTTCAAAATGTTCATAGATGGAGCCTAAAGTATCAAAATCTTATAAAATTTGATAAGTTTCTGCAAATAATCGCTGTAATATAACTGAATTTTTATTGAATTTTAACATTAAATTCCTATTGTCGGCTTTAAATTAGCATGGTGGGTGCTGCGTTTTTTAGAGGTAATAAGTAACGCATTCGACTGGACATTTCTAAGATGTGTTGCAGCATTACTGGATCACTTCAATGGTGGTATGTAATTAGGTAATTTAAAAAGTTCTAGATAGCCTCAATAATATCTTATCTAAAATATTACCAATCTTTTCCAGAGTTCTGCAGCGTTCTCCTTCAGGTCCCGTCTAATTTAACCTTTACGAAAATGATTTCCCAAACGAGTAATGCAACATTAACCGTTGGACGGATAATGTTCAATTACGCTTAATTTTACTAGAAGACCTAATGGACGACGTTTAAGACTTCGGATATATATCTAGCTTTAGCTATCTCTCTAAGAACAGTTTTATTGGTGATATTAGAAATGATATTGGTAAAATATTTGATGATGATATCTACTGTACCACATAAATCCGCAGAGCACGTAAGAGGGAATAAAACCAGAGGATGGCAAAGTGTTTCACATGCATATCGATCTGGTGAAAAAAGATTTATCCTAAATTTCACGGTTCGCCAAATTTTACTACTCGTGTATGGGGATGAGAACTGCTTGGGGTTCTAAATTTGGAAGAAGGGATCGGGCATGGAAGTAGTGTTAATAGAATGATAAACAGCCCACGTAGCATCGATGGTTCAATCAAACCATCCCCGAAGTAATTGCAACATAGCCTAACGTAGATAACTTACTGTGTTTTTCCAAAGCCCAAATATGGATATTATATTTAAGCGTAAGCCTGAAATGAGTCTTGCAAATCAGCGCTTAGTGAAATGAAGTAAAGTATTTTTTCATCTTTGCTAGGGCCCCAAATATTTCACCGAATTTTTTTAACTGAATTATATGTGATATATCCAGTTGAGGTTGCTGGAAATCCCAATACCTTGGATATTTAAACAAGGCTCCATTAGAAGAAATTGACAATATTGTGTCGGATACCTTTGAGACATAGAAGGTAATAAGGCTCGCTCTTCTCTAACGAGTATCTGAGAGACATATTTTAATAAATCAAACATGCAGGCTCGATGATTGACGTCTAAAGCGTTATCACGGGACCTCGCAGTAGAATCAAAGAAGTACGTAAAATAAAGGGTTCTTCCATCAGTGAAGCTATGAAGAGACAATTATTATTAAATAGTACAAAAAGCGTAGGTGAGAAAGGAGAACTTTGCGGAAACCTGGCGTTAATTTTATAAGGATTGAAGATTGCAGAATGGAACGGTGGTTCGGAAGAACACATTAACGGGTTACGGGAACTAAATAGATTTTTTTTAATATACCATTTGACCACTAAAAGTAATAATTCTAATGATTTGTTTCTGGCAACCACAATGCTGTACGTTTCTAAATTTCACTTTCATGTTTAACGATTTGTGTTTTTCTCAGTTCTGTACTTCAATCGGTTCAATCAGTTCTGTATTCCTATCTTTACAATTTACATTTGTACTTATTTGGTTCTATGTGTTATCACATATTTAGCTATATTTGCTCAATAATCGAATGCAATAAATTATATTTTCCAGTATTATGGTGCAAAAAAAATCTAAATATTTTCTTGCAAATTAAACAATTAATAAATGAGTTGCCTTGAAATTGAATATAAGGACTTAATATTCTCTTAGCAAATCAAAAATGTATCTTCCATCATGACAATGCGCTCGCTCACTCTTCTTCAATATAAAGCTTACCTGAAAGAAGTTTACGTCAATTGTTGTTGTTCATTTTAAAAGTGTCCTCGTAATGTGTCTTTAGGGTAAGGTAGAGTATATCTAGTACATATAGTGCGGCTGTTAAGTAACTTCCTTGATTGGTGTTGTTTTTCAATTTCAGAATTTCAACGTAAGCTGATCATAAGGGCATTGAATACATATTAAGTCGATTAAGTTTTACTATCCTAGTTTGAAGGATTGATTGTTCAAGATTATATATGCCAACTTATTTACGACCAACCTATAAAGCTTATAAGAATCTTTCAGGCAGAGGAACATATTCTGTCCGGAATGCCTCCATAAAAATTCGAGTGCAAAGTTACATTAGCTAAGCAGGTGGCTGTAAGTTCAATTGTATTCTTTGTCTCCTATTCGATATCCGTTCAGCAACGTCTTTACGAAACTAACCAATTGACAAAACGAGATAAAATTATCTCATTAAGACAATACAAAATACGGTTTTCTCGATTTAAGTGCGAGGGTGCGAAAACAGAGACCATAATTAGATCACAGCCACCCTTAAATGATTTTATTGAGTTCAAGTTGTTTTTTGGCATACAAAAGGGGCCAGTAGTAGTCGAATAAAGCAAAGTACTTTGAAATTTGTTTGAACGATTATGTTATTAGCGTCGTTGGCGACAGTTTTAAAATTTAATCATAAAATAAACCTAAATATATTTTTATCTTTTTTCCTAATGTCGTTCATATTTTTATAGAATTTTGAATTTTAAATTCATTTGTCAGCACCGATAGCATCCCATATGCAATCAAAACGAAATAAAACTCTACGTGAGATGAAAAATGTTCAGTATATCTCTTATCAAACACACAAAACACTTTAGAAAGCCCTTTATGATGAATGCCTTTGAAAACCTTCCATTGAAATAGGGATTTCGGAGCTGCCATGTTAGTCGCAAGAAAACAAATTGCTCCTTTATATGTCATTGCCGAAGCGACACTTTATATAAGCTGATTACAAACCAAAATCCTCTATTCACTAATCTCATATTATTCACACCCGGGAACGGCTTACACAGCAAAGCTCCCTATAGGATTAAAGTCCTATTTGAAAGGATATCTTCGATGTATGTTTTTAGCTTCCGCTGCTTGCGGTGTATAACGATATATTATTTATTTTTTTGGTTTCCAATAACTTATTTTGCTCTCTTTTTTCCCCATTATTGGCTTTTTCTTTCACTTTGTTTGGTCTGGATATTCGTGGTGAATCCAATTTAATAGCATCACATACGCCAAGGTGGGAGTTTTCATTGAAAATTTATTGCTTCGATTAAGGTGACAACTTTCACATGAATCAGAAAAGCTCTTCTAATTTTATTTCATATTTCTTTTGTTGAAAACCATTTTTAATGGACGTTCTTTGGAAAATTTAATAATAAATCGTCTGCTAGAGAAATGTTACTGATGAGAGCGTAGCATAAAATTGATTTATATTTTGAGATTTTGTGCAATTTTTCCCGATAACAAATGATAAATTGAAAGTTCGGTTGATTATTATTTTGTAATACTCTAGTTAAATACATAACCAAATAATAAGTTTTCTTAACTTCCATGACAACTAGATTTTTTTAAGAAAAAATTTAAATCTGAATCCACAAATTTCCATAATGGCAATCGGAAATATGTTTAGAGGTTTATTTATTAAGAAAAAGAACTTTGAAATGAAGGGCACCAAGCGCTGCTGGTGACACAAGGATATCAGTTACCCTTTACCTTAGCAGTATAATCATGTTTAATACATCAAAAGCGAGTAAAATAGATAAATAATTCAAATTTAAAATATAACAGCAACAGCAACGAACCTTGAGGAACCCCATTATTGCATATTAGAAGTAAGTAATATTGACCATTATGGAAAAGTAAAGCCTCGTATTTGGGTGCCAATTATTCTTGTGATCAGCGTCACACCAGTGAATTAACATTAGTTCCATCAATACAATACTATTTTCACGCATGGTAGCTGGTGTCATTAAACGTTCCCGATTTTTGGTTTATCAATGTCAAATTTTTTCTTTCTGCACTAAGCGCTTGGTAATAATACTTATTGACACTAAACGTATTGACTAGGCAAAATATCATATTCTATTAAAGATTTACAATATGTTGAGGTAGACGCATGTTATACAGGTATGCAAAACAAGCTGCCTACGACTGATTCCTTGCTTTATTAACTTATGATTGTATATTTTTGGTTACTATAACTTATATAGGAAATCAAACCCAAATATTAATTTTTATCGCTGAATGGAATAACTTCAGCTGTCCAAACAGCTAAGAGTTGGTATTTTAATTAAAAGCGCCCCATTCATTCCCAGAAAATAGTTTAACAACGTGCGTACTCGTAGTTAGTATGGCAAATCTCCCCCACTTACGATACTAATTCTTGTAAATAAATGCATTTTTTATCAATGGCCAATATTCTCAACAACAAAAAAATTCCTGGAACAGACTCCGCTTTTAAGTATTGAACCCCTCAATCAAAGCAGGTTTATTGATTTGAAAGAAAAAGTAAATTCGATTAATGCAATTAAATAATTTTTTATTGAACCGTACAGGCTTTCAAGTTTCCATTGCATAGGAAGAGGTTTGTATTCTACCGATTTAAAAGTTTCGCAAAACGGCTGAGCCAACCAGCCAGCGAAATACTGAAAAAATTTAACATTTTGAATTGATAATGTGTCGGCGCTTCATCCCACAGGTCCCAGGTTCAAATCCCATCGTCGGCGATCGATACTTGTTTTTTGCTGCCAACAGATTACTTAGTTTATTGGGAGTTTTAGAGTAATGTCGGTATTTCTAAATCTTCTGAATTCTTAATTTTGTTATTAGTATTTGAATTCGTTTGGATCTTTAATGTACTTACCTGTACATCCCAATTATGCATTTCAGTCAGAAGACTATATTTTAAGGAGAAAAGTACGGACCAGGTGAGTGCAGGCTCTCTAATTTAAAGATAGTATAGAGCGTCAGCTATTGAAACATTTGGATTTGAAGAATCGAAGAAGGGTAGTCCGCACTGGAAGTTATGGGTAGTTGACTAGCTAATCTTTAGTCTTATCCGCCAGCATAAATCAGTGTGGCATTATTGGAACGTCATAAAAGCTTAAACGACTAATTTTCTGGTCTTGAATGGTTACGCAGACGAAAGTGTATATCCAGGAATGTAAAATTTATAAAGAATGCAAGCCAACAATCCCTTATGGGTGGGTGGGTGGGGGGGGGGGGTTAGTACGGAGGTGTATGTTCTAAAGGCCATTCATAAATTACGTTAGCACTAGGAGGTTGGACAGACACGTTGAATATCTGAATGCTTACTTTACTGATGAAAAAGAGGGGGAAGGAGGTGAAATTAAGTCAAAAAAAACTGCTTACATAAATAATTTTTGTATAACCCCCTAGGTCTATATCCTCGTTCAAAATTGGCTAATACATCTATTATTATATTGTTAGACCAGTACTTGAAAAACAAAACATAGCTCGACATTGATATATGCTAGTTACGTACAACTTTTTCTAGAAGCACCAAGAAATAGTTGGAGTCGAAAGTCAAAATAATTGAGCTATTTAAAAAATTCTGAAAAAAAGTGCTATTGAATTGAAGTATTCATTTAAACCAATGCATTTTAAAACAAATACTTTTCGGCTACTAAACCATATTGTATAGGCTATTTAGTTATTTTGGTTGGAAAATCGAGGTTCGATACACGTAAATCAAAACAACAGACGAAGAAATTAAAGTAAAATAAAAAATAAATTTTTCCTGAAAATTAATAAGACTTGGCAGGAAAAAAGTGATACGTTTTTAAAATCAGTAGTTATTGTAGATAAAGGAAGGATATTGCTATTTTTTTTTACTGATTATCTTTGCAAGGACCAAGTGAGAAAAACTTAATACTTTTTTACGTAGTGCCCCTAAGTTAATTAGACTCTCTGATTATTGAGAAAAGGGTTAAGTTGAATCATTCAATTGTAACCGGAATGATTCACGTATCTAAGATTAACGTTGCTGATGACTATGTTAGATAAATTGTTGGTCTTCGTTCACGGTACCCGGATTTGAAAAAAGTTTTAAACAACCAGACACCCTAGCAATATAAATACTAAATCTTTTAACCATCTTTAAACATTCTATTGCTAACACCTGCTGCAGAAAGAAGGGTGCTATAAGTTTGAAGCCTTCGTCAGTCTATAGAGCGAATGAACGGATTTCGGTGCGGTTTTTCTTAGAGCTGGCAATTTTAAGATGGATCTTTTCTATAGCCTTATATCTAATTTTTTAAAGGTTTGCTTTTTATGTCAGGCAATTTTCATTCATATTTGAAAAAAAAGTTAAAAGTTTTACAAAAACAACTGAGACGGGGGAATTTTTTAATTTAAAATAAATTTTTAATTTATCTTCTGCCCTGTTTATTCTTTTCACTACTTTTATTACTTCTATTACAGACGGTAACTTTACTTCTATTACAGACGGTAACTACGTCTTAACTCTGACTTAAATCGAGTTTCACAATGGGTGCCAAAAAACCACCTCATATTAAACCCAAATAAGTCTCAATCAATGATATTATACAGACACGATATTGATGCCAACGATATACCACCAGTTATACTTAACGGTAGTGTCCTATTTTTCGTTGATACTGTAAAAAGTCTTGGCGTTAATCTGAATTCGTCCATGAGCTGTTGTGATCATATAAACGGTATCATACGCAACATTTATGATGGCCTTCGCAGACTGTGGTTGTCGGCTGGAATTTTATCGAAGCCAGGGCGAACTAAACTTGTCAAAACGCTTCTATTGTCACATTTTACTAGCGGAAGCTTGATTTTTCCTCATTTGGATTCTTCCTGTACCAGAAAACTGGATATTGCTCTCAATGATTGCACGAGATTTGTATTTGGGTTGAGGCGATTTGACTACATATCGCCATTTCGGTTCCATATCCTTGGATGTTCTATAAGTATTTTCCTAATTCGCAAGCAGTTAGTTTTTATGAACAAAATTGTCCACAAAATGAGGGTGCCTTCATACTAAAGCGACGCGTTGAATTGTCTGCGTTCATCTAGAAGTTTAAGCATTCATATTCCAAGTCATAATTATTCAGTAATACAGAACTCTTACTTTGTTCGAGCAGCACGTATTTGAAATTCACTTCCGTTCTTGAACGTTCGAGGCTTTCAAGAGGCTTGTGTCGGAATCTTTACACATATATTGATTGTCGGTTTCTGTTTAATTTGTTGTCTGTTTTGTCAAGAGATCCTAATCCATGACTTACTTTTCTTCATACCTTTTTTCTCTTCGTTTTTTCAATAATAGCAATAATTTTGAGCTAATTTGATTTTCCATTCATATCTAGTAATTTGTAATTGACGGGCTGAGAGTAAAAGTGACCTATTTATAAGGTTCGGGCAAAAGTGGCTTAGAAAATGTTCCGCGCAAAAACGAATCGCCTGAGATTCCGGGCAAAAACGAATCGTAGAAAATTTCCGGGGAAAAACGACTTAACTACTTAACTGCATTAACTTTGCATTACTTTTTGTAGTAAAATCATTTTTGCCCGGAAATTTTCTACGATTCGTTTTTGCCCGGAATCTCACGCGATTCGGTTTTGCGCGGAACATTTTCTAAGCCAATTTTGCCCGAACCTTATAAATAGGTCAGTTTTACTCTCAGCCCGTCAATTAATTCTCATTTTTGGCTTTGATTTAGTGTATTACTCATTGGCTTTTGATTATTTAATGTATAAAGTAGGTGCAGATAAAAGAAATCTGAATTCTTATTATACCATGAACCAGTAAATAAATATTGAATTGAATTGAACTATCTTGATGCAGCTTTCCAATTTTTTTTTTGTTTTTGACTTTTTATTATATATTATTTTAAAGGTTTTTCCTCATATGAGAATTTACTTTTACGGTGTTTCCGCAGATATATAAATAAATTTTAATACTTTTTCGCTACCAGTAATTTGAGGAAGCCTAGTGTACTATAATAAACAATTAAATGAATATCATACCATGAAAAACTCTTCCTATGGTACTTGTACCGAAATTGCTTCCTTATAATAAAATCCCACAAATTTATTAAATATAAATTCCACTTAATATGTAAATCATCAGAGGTTAATAGTTTATACACTCAAGCTTATTCCCCCTTACTTCGTAATTGTGTGCATAACAAATGGCTTCCATTAATTATTTTGATCAGATTTATATCTGCATGACGGTATACGCCTTCCGAAAGCACAATTAATTAACCTCATTCATAATTACCATGCTGAGATCACTAAAAATATCTGAAATGATTAAAATAAACTTTAAAACGTAACCGCTTTAATCAATTCTGAAAGAAATTTGTTCCGATTTTGTATCACGCTGTCGCTTTCACGTGTTCAAAATCATAAATTGGCATTTGCTCTGAATTGGCAATTGGCACCGCAATTGAATTCAACTGCAAGAGCTTTTCATCTCCAGATTTATTTTTAAATCTAAAAAATAAATAGATTTTGACGCGTGCAAAGAGATTACATTGAAGATTTTCTCGGGAATGGAAAGTGGACTTGACTATGGACTCGAATTTCAATTTCCAAAAATATCCGCAAACAACTTGCGATTATGCTATTATCGAGGTCCAATGATATGCTTATTATCTCATATCGATGACATAAATGGAGACAAGATCCAAGTTCTTAAGTCGACCCTCGCATACCTTGCCAGACCAAATATGTCAAGAAAGAAACAAGAAACTTGGCCCCGCGTACAAAGTGACTTCCAAGACAAGTTACTGATTTTGTTATCGAGACTATACTCTTAGTCAATTAGTTACACTTGACAAATTCCATGCAGAACACCAACAGCATCAAGTTATGAACTCATCGGCATCATCATCTCCGTTCCCCCAAGGTCTATGACAACATCTTGCAAATTTGATTCCGATGATATACAACGGGTACAGTACTTCCGAACGTTAAATGGGGTCCCTTTAAGAATCTGAATCCGAGGGATGCCCTATCCCGGTGGACATACCTGTCTACGTCAAAGGGCAGTATTAATGAGTGATGTCTACGGAAATTAGGCGATTTTTTCTCGGAAACATTTTCCAAGAGAAATCGATGAGCTTAATGAATTAGAAGCTTCAGACGTATACAGAATTTTGGGTAGAAAGGTAATAGACCTTTTTGCTCTATTGGGTGGAAATTATGGAAAATTACTTTGACGTGCGTGTGTTCGGTAGAAGATCTTACAGGTGGTATTAAGTACATATTAATTTTCCTGGAACTGTGAATTTTCACGATTACACAATTTAATTAAAACACTCTTAATTAAATCGAAAGATTGGAGACGCATTATTAAGTAGGTTGAGTGTACGTTTCGAGGAATGGGACATCAATTTACTTTAAGGTTAATTTAATTTTAGGAATTTCTTTGGAAAATTAAATACAACTGAGAAACATATTATTTTTTAATTTTCCGTAACTCGAAACCTGAATATGTAATTCGTATCACAACAGCTACTAGTCTCTGCACGATAGCTTATTAACGGATTGTTACAGAGTTGTGAAATTTTGAATTTTGGATTCAGTAAGATAGATAGTGGTTCGGAATCCAATTTTAATTGTAGGTCCACTTGTAACCGCTTCCTCGAATCGGGCGAAGTTCTTCTTCGCCCCATACCACTCAAGGAGTTACGGGAACTAGAGAGATGGTTGTATCCTTAGTTGAATATTTTCAATTATTTAGATTCTTTAGGTTGGAAAACCTTTTTGACGCCAAAGATTTGCCTTTAATATGATACCAAAGTATCCAGTTTTTCAATAAAAAATAGCATTGAGACCATTTTATTAGACCATGACATCCTTTGCTTTAAACCCGTGTGAATACTTTGTAAGATACATGCATAAATAACACATTCTCCACTCAAGAGTTTTTTGTAGGAACAATATCAAATCTAATATACGCGGCTTCTGTAAACTTCCCCCAAACAATAGTAGCAAAACTAACATATAATTAGATAACTGGTGACAGGACTCTCCCCTGTGGCTCCACATGGGAATGTACGAATTATGCCTGCCTGAATGAAGTCATATTAGTTACAAATTAGAAATACATTTAAAAGTATTTACGAATTTATTTTTGAGGTACTAAAGCTTCGCTCAATATCTCTATACTGTTATTGTATTTATTCATGCCTTCGAATACATGTTTCATTCATTGCGGGCTCCACTTTTGTGGGTATGATCATAAAGAAGAAGACAAATATATGAATGTTCAGAAGAGATACAGATTAATCGATTGAAAATAAACTGTTTTCTGTTGTATAAAACTGACCATTGGAGATGAATTTTTCTTTAATTTCAACTAATTAGTTAACCAGTAGAGGTTTCCTGTGACTCCACGGTAAGACCTTTTAATAGCCTAAGATTCTTATATTCAAGATTGTACATGTTGATATATAAAAAAAAGTAAAACAAAATTTCAAAAATTTGTAACAGAGAGAGAGTAGGTAATGCGTCAATGACGTAAGTAATTCCCGTATAGCTGTGTGCAGCTTTTATTGTGTTGTAATGAAGGTACAATCTGCTACACATAAAACAATAAAACAAATGAAATGGAGTCAATGCGCTTGGTGGTAAAATGGCTCAACTGTTAGTATTTTTGAGCTTGCATTTAGGGTAGCCTTTCACATTTTTGTATTCTTGTGAATGAGTGAAGAAATAACGAAAAGCATTTTCTAACTCCAAAAAATTTTAAAATCAAATCAATAACTTCTTGTCTTCTTACTTCTTTGTTTTCTACAATAACGACGTCGCTTTCGTTGATTTATTTTATATAAATAAAAAATAGTTTTAAAAATAAATTGAAAAGAGTTAATAATTTTTAGGGTTCTGTACAAAAATGGTAAAAAGGGGACCGGTATGGTGCAACTTCGTCTATCTTTCTGTTTCAGCAACTAATAATGTTTTTAATATTGTTTGAGCACCTTTATCTTAAATGAAAAAAATTGCACAGTTTTTAAGCAATGTTTCAATGAACCCTCAGTGCGCGAAGCCGACTCGCACTTGGCCGGTAATTTTTTTATTTACGCTTTTCATGTAACACGTTAGTACTTTTACCGAGTCTGTTAATTTTCTAGAAGCTTAATTTAGGGACATCTGTTGTAACAAGTAATATCTCGAATGACAATCCATAGGCATATTCTTCATTTCGGTTGATCCAATGTTAAAAATGACATTTTAGGAATTTCGAAATGTAAGGATCCTTTGACTATTACAATTTTGAAAAGATTGATGAAGCTGAAATATGGTATAATGTTTGGTGTGATAAAAATGGAAAAAGAAGCCTTTCTGGATACGATAAACAAGCACCATCGAAAGATCTTTCTCTACATTGCGGTGCGTCAAAACGTGGCTTAGATCTACAATGACTGAAAACATATTGAACGGTCTCTGTATGCTCAGCGTACATAGAAAATGGGTCCTAGAAAACAAATACAAATTTAAGAATGAAAATTCGCGGAGGATCCAACACGTTTAGTTTTTAATTGAACTTTTATTATTTTGTATTTTGATTAACTTTTTATTTTAATAGAATATAAAAAATTTAAATATAAATACAAAAAACAAATGTAAATAAACAACAAAACAAATTTGAGTTCCAACCTGCCCCTCCAGTTTTTTCACTATTTTGTGGTTTACTTGTCAGATATTCTTCTCGTAGCTTTTTCTAAAGTTTTAGGTGTACAACATTTATAGCCCCGACTTAAGGGGGGAAGTACTTGAAGACGTTTTCAAAAATCGATTTTTTTTTATTTTCTTAATCGATAAGTATAGGCTCTAAGAATATAATTCCAAAATTCCAAAAGCCTATCTCAAAAATTGTGAAAGATATGCCACTTGAAAGTGGTCGTCGCCGATCCGGGATCGAGGATCTCTGCTGCGCGCGTGATTCCGCTTACCGGATTTTTTTTCTGCTCTGGAATTTAGAGTGATGAATGCGACTTTGTTAAAGAGCGTTCTCGATGTTTTCAGTCCAAATACCGATTTTTCTGAGAATACCCCCTCCCCTCTTAACTTCCTTCTCCTTATCTGCATCTTTTTCGTCAGTTTTTCGGGACAAACTTTAAACGTCGTTTTCTCAAAACCATGTTTTTCAAATTGGCGTAAAAGATTACAAAAAAACTAGTGAACCGATTTTCTTCATCCAGCACTCATTTTAAAGGGCATAAACAACTACTCTAGATAGACTACGGACATAGCAAAAAAATCATTTTAAGACCATTTTTGACGCGAAAATAATCAAAATTTTTGCCAAAAAAGCCAACTTTTTTTTCATGCTCGATTTTTATAGTTAATGTTTGAATTTCGAAAAGATCGTAGTCTATCTAGAATAAACAACCCACTCGAGTATAAAAATGTTTGGTTTTTTGATTTCAGATGAAAATTGCGGCCAGGAGAATTTACGCCGATTTCGATGTCAGCCGCGACACGAGTTACGAAACCCACCAAAAGTTGATTAATTTTTCATTTTTCAAAATGTAAAAAATGTTTTTCTCTTCTTAAAACATTGCCCTAAGTACATATAATATCGATTTCATGTGGACCTTTTTCATTTTCCCAAAAATAAATCCCAAAAAAGTCCTTTTTTTCGGCGTCTTTATGTATTTCCCCCCTTAATCAGGGTACAACAATGTTACCATGTTTTACAAGAGGACACGCAATACGAAGTCTAGTGTCGCCTTCCTTCCGTCCATAATAACTTACTTAGTTAATAACCTACTAATTAACGAATCTAATGCGTACAATGATAAAAAACAGTCACATTTGTCCACGCGTTACGAGATTCTGTGCCGTACCCTTTTGCCCCTCCCCTCCCTATTCTTTATCAATGTCGTTTTTTCTTATCATGGTACCAATGAAAGAACACTCTATGGAAAAGAAAACGCATCTTCCAAATCGGGCCAGACTCAGTAAGGTCCCCCCTCCTCTTCAACATTTTCACCCTAAAAGCATAATCTTAATCATATTACCAATAATGAAACACACTTAATTTAACAGCATTATCCAAATCGGTTTTTGCGTTATGAAGTTAACTTCCTTCTCCATCATCACCCCCACAAAATTGTTGTCTTGATACCAGCTGTGGAACATACTCTATACAACGCCTTATGAAGTTTCGTGCCACCTTCTCTCACCCCCAGCCTAAGGACATCTTTGTCATATTAGCAATGAGGGAGTATTCTTTATATGACACAAAGAGTCTTTCAAATCAGTTCGCTTGTAACAAATCGGCTCACGTGCTCTGACAAAGCCAGGGTAGCGATTCTCAGACAATTTCATTGCTTCGAGACATCAAAGCCATTTCAACAAGTTCCAAATTGTTGTGGCAACCGAAAAAAACTGTCATAGCAACGGAAAAATGTGTCAAGTTTGTGCGCATGATCTGTAATTCTCCAACACCATTCCCCGGAACTTTCATCTAAATCCTCAGCCGCCTGGTCGGGACCTGGCGTGTGATTTAACCTTTCATAGCACTTGCCATGAGTAAAAGTTCTGTAAAACGGATGACTATTCCCCTCTAACCCTTTGAACTCATACATTATAAATACATACACATTTATAAATTTTTTCGTATTTACAACACAACCTACCCCGGTCCAATATTTTTATTATAGTTCTGAAGGGTGATCGTTCTCTATACAACGAATCATCTTCGTTTTGTCGTCGTTTTGCCCACCCCAACTCCACCCTTACTTTAGCTCAACCATTTTTGACCTGGTACCAGTGGAAAAACATTCTCTATGGAGGAAAAATGAATCTTTCAAATCGGTCTACGCGTTACAAAATTATAACAAATAAAATAAAGAAATGTATAAAATAAAACAAGAAATAAAAGCCGGTGTACCGCAAGGTTCTGTAATTTCCCTTAGTTTTTTTTCTTTTGATTCGCTGAGTACAGCATACCTGATTTCGGGTACTCTATTTACCCTGTAGAGGGCGCATATTTTATTAATTTAACTATGACATATTAAAAATACTCATTTGGAGCACGGCAATCCTTGTCTTAGTTATAACTGCCAAAACTCAACGCCTTTCTTTTATATCACAAGCGCAGCTTATCCAATTCTATTAATTTCTGTCGAGAAAGTTTATTTTTAATTATTTTATTTGCAAAACACATAACTTATTTAGCCCATAAAAGTTTATTTTAGAATCAGTTCGGCAACTACATAATAGAAATAAAATAGCAATTCCTATCATCACAAGCAATGTAGGTTCTACCAGGTTGGGTTATGACCGTCTGGCATTTACTCAAATGTTTTATAGTCTAAATGAAATCTAGTCAAAATTCTAGGCAAAATTGGAGTCAGAAAATGATTTTCGGAACTTTGCCAATTCATCGTTTTATTACCTTTTCTCTAAATCTGTGCAAACTTGAGTTTCTATTATGAAAATTGTGGTCATTCATGCAAAAAATTAGAATCCATCAAATTTATAAACTTTTCCCGAAACTCACGACGAACTATATAACCGTGAATAATACGTGAAACATGAAAATGCATAAATTAACGAATTCGCGAAAAACCAGGAATTCTATGAATGCGAAATTTTGAAAAGCTTTAGGCAGTCGATATAAAAGCGAGGTCGACCGTTTTTATTTAATAGAAGTTTAAATTTTCATCTTTTTATAATGTCGAGAGCAGTACATGTCGAATTTAATAGGATCAAACTTTATCCACATATCAGAAAATTGTCGGGCGCAAATGTTGTCTTTCACCTTGGGGCAAAGCAATTTTTGCTTTAATATCGGAAAATTCATGTTTTTAGAGAAAATTGAAAGGCTAATTTCGGATTAATAGATGCAACCTCGATCGCGTGTAGACTAAATTGCAGTGAGAGCTTATGCAACTGACAAGATAATAAAACTTTCGCCTTAATGATGAATGGAAAATAAATGCTTGTCGTTATAGAAAATTAAAGTTAAAACAATTCTATTTGCCGTCCTTGATGTTGGTTGTCTATTTTAAATTATTTTAAGTGAAAAAAGAAAATTGTTTATAGTTCCATTCTGATAAGTGCTTTTAATTACATCTCTTCGCCTGAAAATACTAAAAGTAGTCTGTTATTACGTAGTTAACATTTATTTTCAATAATGCAGCTATGTGGTTGTGGGCTTTTTAGGCTACTTGTTACTTGACGAAATTAAAGCAGGTTTGATATTCATTACCAAAAAAAAAGTCTTAATCTTTTCAACTTTCATTTCAATTAAAAACTATAATGAAAATCCCTGTAAAAACCTCTGGTTTCAGTTTTAAGTTTGTAGCAAATTATTGTCCTTAACGTAGTCAGACCATATTGCAAAGGCCACTTAATATGCAAAAATGCCATATAACAAAAGAGTTAATCCGAATCAGGTTGTCCAGGTGATTAAACCCATGGTTTCAGAATATCATAATTTGCCATCCCTGTTGACCATGTAAAATTTTATTTTGATATCTTGAATACTTTTTGAGATATAAATTTCCAAGAATATATGACAATAGACGTTCTTGCATTACCGAGAACTGTAGCGGCAGTAACATAGTTTAAGTTAAACTTTTATAGCAAGATAAGATAAAAATTCATTTGATAACATTTCTATTAAATGGTGCAATTATTATCAGCTCAAACCTGTCTTTCATAAATATTTTGAAGAAAAAATATAAAATTTTAGAATGATATTTTAAATAATCCTAAAAGTATGAACAAATACTTTCTGAAATAAAATTGGTGCCATTTTGAGTGCCCAATGAACGAAACATTAGAAAGATTGTTTAAGCTAGTAGAAATTTATTTAATGAATATTGCAGGTCTGTGAAGTTAGCCCCCGAATCGAACGAAAATTCGATTTTAATAGCTCATTCGTTTGACCAGGGAATGACCATGTTGACCCACCAATTAGTTTTGTTAACCCACTTTTGGAAAACGAGTTACTCGAAAAACAAAAATCCGGGCTAACATCATGCTTTTTTCAAATCTTATGAAATTCGAAAATCGCTAGCTGCATCGATTGACCATTGTTTGACCACATAGACCCACCCCCTAAAATTGTTGACCCACCCGTTGAAAAAACGTTATAAAAAAAATTTGTTTTTACATTATTATTTTTTATAATCCATATCAGCTGTTGGTACCACACCCTCATATGTTTTTTTAACCCTTCCGGATATTTTTTAAAATCAGAATTACTAGTTTAAAAAAACTCCTACGTCAGAGCTATCTTCACACCTCCCATGGAGCCATTATTAGGGCGAAATTGAAAAATCAGGATTTTGCCCATGTTTGACCAGCCTAAGAAAACGTTTACCCACCCCTCAGTTTGTTTGTTCAGATAATAACTGGGGGAGGTGTAAAGTTAGCCTCCAACAACAACAATTTTAGGGGGTGGATCTACGTGGTTAAACGATGGTCAATCGATGTTGCTAGGGATTTCCGAATTTCATAAAATTTGAAAAAAGCATGAAGTTAGCCCGGATTTTTGTTTTTCGAGCAACTCGTTTTCCAAAAGTGGGTTAACAAAACTAATTGGTGGGTCAACATGATTTCCTGGTCAAACGAATGAGCTATTAAAATCGAATTTTCGTTCAATTCGTGGGCTAACTTCACAGACCTAATAATTGCCACTCCGAGTGATTCGGGTATGGCGAGCTCATTAAAAATAATTCCAACGTCCTAACTTTTCGCACTTGCTAAACGAAAATCCCGTTAGTTTTTAATCCCAAAACAATTTTTAGTTAGGAAAATTCAAATAATATATATATATACCAACTCTTAAAGTGTATTGGAGAAACCTACCCTAACCCCGCTAATTTTTGTTCAAAAACAACTTGTAAACACAAAACGATTTTCAAAAAAAAAACCCCAACCTGTCTATTCTATTTTATGTCATAAATTTAGTGTGACATGGAAATATGCTTGAATTATATGGAACGGTTTTTCAGGTATCATGAACGGAAAGTAAAAAAAATCATGTTTTGAAAAACAAACTATCGCTTCGGCCCACTCCTCGTACTCTAGTGGTGCAAATTTTTAACATACAGCGCGTTGTCAGGCGACAAAATACTCTCAAAAAGTTGCTCTTTCAAAGAAGCTCATAAAAACCGATTTTTTGACAATTCTAGACTTCCTAACCACCTTAAAGTATTTTTCTCAGACATTTACAATACACATATCAAATCATAAAAATGTGTTGACAGAATAGACGAGAAATAACAAATCTGTGCCAAAAAATAAAACTGAAAAAAAACCACTTTATACTACCAGGTTTACAAAATGAAACTCGGCCTTAGGTTTTATTATTTTAAAATCAAACATAAACTGAAAAAGTTTTGTAGATACTTGGATAAATGGCACCCGCACGACCTTCTTAGTATACACAAACCCGCGTACATGGTGTTTATGGGGAAAATACAGATGGAATGGGTTCCACATGCTCTAACAGATGAACAAAAGAAGAGACGGTACGACACTTCACACTCTCTATTGAGTCAGTTTAAAAGAAAAGATTTTCTGCATCAAATTGTTACCGGTGATTAAAAATGGGCGCGTTACGACAATCCTAAACGCAATAAATCATGGGTTTCTCCAGGACAACCTTCAACATCCATTACAAAACCGAACTTTTATAGAAAGAAGCTTCTCCTGTGTGTTTGGTCGGATATGAAAGGAGTGCTGTACTACGAGCTGTTAAAACCCGGTGAAACTGTTACCGCAGATCGCTATCAACAACAACTACTCAAGTTAAGCGATGCCATTGAAGAAAAAAGATCGTTTTCTGGACAAGGAAGCCGAAAAGTTATTTTGCTTCATGACAACGGTCGTCCGCACACTGCTCCAAACACACAACAAGTGATCTTCGCTTTTGGATGGGAACTTCGACCGCACGCGGCGTTCTCCCCGCCCCTTCCGATTTTATCATTTGTTTCGGTCAATGCAAGGGCTGTTGAGCGGGCAGCAATTTTCAACTGAAGAGGATACCAGAAAATGGCTGGACGACTATTTTGCTTCAAAGCCACCAAGTTTTCACCGGGAAGGAATCCGAAAATTAACCGAGAAATGGCAAGAGATTGTAGATAACAACGGCAGCTACTTTGAAGAATAAACCTGTAGCGTTTACTTGGAAAATAAATTTGCATTTCGTAAATTTAAGCCAACTTTCATTTTGTACATCTGGTACATATTTGTTATTAAGGTGGTCTTCAGGTCCTGAAAGTTTGAAAAAATTTATTCTTAGGGTTTCGGACCAATATGGAAAAAAGGAACTCTTATGGTGCGTCTTCGTCTGTCAGTTTGTCAGTTATAGCTGCTTATTTCAGCAAATACTAATGCTATCAATTTGAAATTTGAAATGTTTATTTCAAAAAGGGCCGAAAGTAGGGGTGAAGATTTGAAAGTGGGTTTACTAGGTTAAGTGGGGTATCATATTAAAGAACTTTATTTGCACATTATGAAATATATTTTCATTTCCTTTAACTCCGCTTAGTTTTTGAATTATGATGAAAAATGTCTAAAAAATAAAAGTTTTAATCGAATGACAATTTTCAACAAAATAATATCAAATGTGTTTAGTTATGTAATAAAGTTAGTTCGTTTTTGGGATAAAATACATTGATTTACTTTTAACAATTAGGTGTGAGAGTTATTTTCAAAATTGCACAAAATGTGCAGGAAATATTCACATGACCCGTGTAAATTTTTAAACTGAAAATCAAAACAACACTTGTTAATCTAGAGCAAACGTAAGAAATATAAGAATTTCTTAACACGGTCGGCGTTTCTAATGGAGAAAATTTAAGCTCCCTTGGCTCGTTATCAGCAGCAGCACCAAAGGGTTAACTTTCCGTCCAGCAGCTGAAGGAAAGTTAACCCTTTGTTGCTGCTGTTGATAACGAGCCAGTTATTATTTTGCACCCTATATAGGTATGGACAGTAAAGTTTTCGTTGTTTTGTGGCCTATGCTGTGGAGAACAAGACCTGGACATTCAATCCCTGCTATTTACCTAAACTATAGAGAATGGCATTTTCATCCCTTTTTGCTGCTATTGTTTTTTACACATACATCCTGTTTTTAGGACTTTTTTCTTTTAAATGGCACTTACAGTCTTTTTCATGTATAGTCAATTTAGTTTTTGGTGCTGACAGGGCCGTTTTTTAGGTCGGGCTGGAGCCAATAGCATAAAAATTGCAAGACCGGAAATTAGAATCGTATCTTCTGCACCCTTTGGTGCGACAAGAAACATTTTTTTCAGTAATGTCATGGCCGAAGATATTCAATTCGATTATGTCGTACTTATTAAATATAGGATAGATAGGGGCGACAGCGAGAGTCGTAAATTAGCAAAAAAGTGTATTGGTCTTGAAAAATTGTACAAAAATATTTTCGTAAGCGCTTTGATCTCCTAATATAATTTTTAGTTGTTCAAGTTTAAATTTTTAAAGTAACCATATATCACTATATGCCTTACAAAGTAGTCTAGTGACTTTATATCAATCGAAATAATAATAAAGTAGTTATTACTAAAGGAACTAATGTTCGGGAGACTTGACCAAGATGTTCAGTGAAGAGTTGACCAAGTGTTTTTTTTGTTTGTTTATAACGTTACCGGTAGATGTCGACGGAAAAAATTTCCTTTTTGATGGCGGGTGAAAAATAATTCCTTGAGTTGATCTAAAACAGAAAAATCACGTTGGGTATTAAAGTTGATGAAATTGTCTATAAGATGACCTATAATTCAGGTCATCCATTGAATACTTTGGCTTTTACAACACTTAGGAGGTGTAAATTTCTCTCGAAAATCAAAAGTTCTGCCAAAAGGTAATTTTTTATTTTTATGGTCTGATTCTAGGTCATCTTATAGATAATTTCACCAACTTTAATACCCAACTTGATTTTTCTGTTTTAGATCAACTGAAGGAATTATTTTTCACCCGCCAACAAAACAGAGATTTTTTTCCATCGACATCTACCGGTCACGTAATAAACAAAAACAAATTGAAGATTTTTTCATGTGTAATAAAATAATAAAAATGTAAGTCTCTATCAATAATAGATTTTATTTTATACCACTCCAATCTTTACGATTTTTAAGCTTTAACCAGAACTAGGTCGCATTAACTGATCTTTTTCTACTACTCTTTTAGTAATTACAGATGAAAGAGACATTAAAAAAAATACCTGAAGAAGTTCGACCACTTGCAAAAGATACAGCGAAAAAAAAGCAATAGATCAATAAAAAGAATTGTCAGTCCAGTTTTAACTGACGATTCAATGATGGCCCAGATCAATGAACAATATGAAGTTCGGCGGTACAAAAAACATAAGAAACTTTCAAGAAAAGAAGCCAGGGATGAAAAGTAAAAATTACAAAACAGCCTAACTCCAAAGGAAATTGATCACACATCCCCCTATATTTTCATTATTTTAAACATTGACATAATTTTGCAATAAATAAACGAATAATAAACAATTGTAAGCCTTGATACATTTATTATCACGGTCATTTTAATAAGTCAAGTCTCCCCAAGGTTTGGTCTAGTCCCCTATGTAGGAAGATTTGTAGGAAGATTGCAAAAAAAACTTTTAGAAAAGTGAATCAAAAATTCCGCGAAAATTCATGAATAGGTACAAGACTTTCGCACATAATAGGTCTGTTTCTTTATCCGAATTTGGTATCCCTCGTGCGCAAGAATTTTCACGAACGTGCCCATTTTATATTTCTTTACTTTCATGAAAATTCGAAATGAGGGGGATTTTCCTTACATCATCGCTTCCCCTCTTGTAAGAATTTACCCGTAAAATTTAGTTTGTGCGAATCCGCCATTTTTTTGCACGTTTTGCCGAATGTTAAATTTCATAATTACCGAAAGTTTTTGGTGGTTTATAGTGAAAAATTGTTGGTTTAAATCGAAAAATTTAAAAATTAATAAGTCTACAATATATTATTCTTCTTCTTTTTAAAATGAATTATCACGAAAATGTTTCTTTACTTTTTCTTTCTTGCTTGAAATTTCCCCCATCAGTCAAGTAAGTTTTTACACGAACATATTTTGCATGAAAAGCAAAGAAACAGACCTTATATTTCAGTGTTTTTTTTTGCATTTTTTCTTCGAATGTGTTCAAAGCCTAAGCTTAGGGGACAATCCTTCGATGCGTTAGCATGGTTTGTCCGCAAGAGAATTATGGTAAAGGGAGTGAAGCAACTTGAATCTTTGTTTTTGTATTGGTGCAAGCTAATTAACAGCCCAGAGATGGAGTGGATTTTTTTAATTATATTTTTATATTTTAGACTATGGAACCATGTCGTGGTAATTGTGCCGCCCAACCAATTGGTACAACTACGTCTCAAAACAAATACTTTTATCGAATTTCATGTGAGTTTAACTGAATACCTGGTCAAGTCTCACCAGTTTCCCCTATAATATATTTTAAATTTTTCATGCAACATAAAATACGCGGTAAAAGAACCTTTAAATAATCCAAAACTCAAACCATTTATAATGTACGAAGGTTAAATGATATTTATTGAATACTTGAACCACTTCAAACTTTCGTCAAATTGCTTGAAACTGGAAGGGCCTGCCTACGAAAAATCTCCAGAATGAACTAATCTGAAAGTTTCCCAAAATCCTGGACAGTATAAAAAGACGAACCAACAATTCTTAGCCCAGTGGTTATTTTATTAGTGAGGTATACGGAACTGAGACCGCCCCATAAATCTGAATTCGTATTGTTTTTAAATTTAGTGTTAAAAATAATTTAAGTATTTACTTAAGTATTTTTTGATGAATATAAAAGGATCGGGCATTTTTGGTGAAAATAAGTTTTCGAAATATTTTTTTTAGTACAAAATTTCACAGAATCATTAAAGTAATTTTTTTTTAAAAAGGAAGAAAGATATTTGTTACTAATTCTTGTTTTCTTTTGATTCTATTACTAAAATGAGCACATATTTAAGAATTTTTTAAATTAACATTACATTTGTGAGTTAATACGCTTCTAAAATGAGTTTATTTAACCTTAGTGAAGAATCGAAGCATTTCTTTAAGTTGTTGTTAAATCTCAGTTTAAACCCTATGATTAAGTGATGTGGCTTTGAGGGGAAAGGAAAAGAGGGTTTTGAAATAATATTCTTCATCAAGATTATAAGCTTTCCTCAAAAGTGTTCCATAAGGCCAGTAAATCCTCGAGTATCTCTCTCTTCAGTTCATGTAACCCCTTGTAGGTCGTGGTGCGGGAGAAATACTTCATCCGATTCAAGACACCGATTGCAAGTGGGCCTACAATTTGAAGTGGATGCCGAACCATTCAAATGCCGAACCAAACTAATGGCCTTTTTATCGTTAGCTGTTATCAGCAGAAAACAACCATCAGTCGCTACCGGTGGGCTACGAACCTACTACTTGCGGGTTGAAAGGCCGACACACTATCACTTGCTGCACCGACGAGTTATTAAAAAACTTTCCGAATCCATTGCAAAGACTTTGAAAATAAGGTTATATTTCTGTATATTTTGTTTCCATATTAACATTATAACTAATCTCAATTTCTAAATCGATTTGAATCGGCACCAATTTAGAAAACTGTATGAGTTTGTAATTGGGTTAAAATAAATACCATCGAAAATGTTTTTATTGCTTCTTTGTGGAATTAGAATTACCTTAGTATTTCTTTATAAATTCGATTTTCATTTCAATTCTACACGTTGTACTTTACAAACAACATGTGGTTAAATTAAAATCACTTTAAATAATTTATCGACACAGCACAATACTTCACATTACTCGCAATTTAATATTGATTGTCTTTTCTTCATTTCAAAAGCTTCGAAATTTTCATGTTTTATTAAATTCTGATAGAATGTCGGACGACTAAATTGCCTTTGAAGCTCATAACATATGGATTTCTTAATGCTTCCTTGAGGCTATAATTTCCCATAAATCCAAACTTGTATATCGTCCATAAAATGCTCTTATGTTACGCTTTTGATCATTTGTTTTTAGAAAATTGGACTGTATGTCATTCTAATTAATATTCATGTAAAATTCTGTTTGACTATCAATAGACATGGAAAAATACACGATTTTAAACGAAGTTACACGTACCTTAACAGAGTAATTCAGAACTGTTTGCTAGAAAAATATTTTGTCTTGGTTTGCACTAGTTATTCTCTTCCACTTAATTTATACAAAATCCACTCGAATAAATTCCTATTTAAATATGTAGAAATTGCAAATAGATTCAATAATAAAACCCACAGGAGTAGCAAAATCTCAACTCATTAATAGCAACGTTTCATGCATAACTTCCCCAAATGAATACATTGCTCAGGTTTATAAATAAGACCTGTCCGGTGTTCTTGTAGTATCCCGAACTGCCATAAGTCACAACAAATTAGTTTCATAATTCTTATTTTTCCGTGGATATATAAAGCACGTTGCAATGGCCGGGAATAAAATGCAGCATTATATTGCAAGACTAGTCGTTGTCGTGAATTCATTCATTGATCAATAATAATTTCGCCCACACTATCCCATTTCATGGCATCCTAAAAAAGTCGAAGGCGTTCCACTTTTTCGTATAAATACCACTCCACTCGAGGATAACTTAAGAAAGAAATCTTCAATGCGAAACGTACTTTTTGTGGAAATACTTGGATGGACAAAACGAGATTAATTAACCACACCACTGACTACAATGGGATGAAAACATGAGCCAAAGTAGATATCTTTCCATTCGTTTTAATTTTCCACCTTTTATAAAAATAAGGTAGACATTATCCATTTGATGGCCCATTTCACGGTAGGCTAGGCCGGGTGCGATGAATTCCAAAACTTAATCCAGCCTGTGCTTTAAATTGCTAGTCACTATCTGCCGCATATTCTAAGAAGATGGGAAAGTAGGGAAACGTTTAAAACTTTTTGCTTACGAATAAGACCGGTAGAGACCTTCTGGCGCAGGAAGATTACAACCCTGACTGCTTTCCTCAAATGGACTAAATCTCCCTTATTAGCAGCCACTTCCTTTAGGGAATTAAGTTGGTCACAGATTTCGTCTCATTTCATTTATTTTACATTAATTAAAATAAATTATGCCAAAATAATTGAAATAAATAAAACCACCTTAAAATGCAACAAGAAATCACTGCAGGAAAAATGCTCTTTCACTCGTACAATAGGCTCTCACAATTTTTTTCTTTTATTCTTTTCTTTAAAATTTTTTGCAAAAATTTGAACAAAAATAGAATTCAAGTCACAACGATATCTTGCATTCCACACGCACTTTCTTCAAAGACTTTTTATCCTTTTTCTTTTCTTTTTTTTTCAAAACAAAATCAACTTTAAAATTCAGTTGAAAGCTCTGGCACTTTCAATCACTTTCAATTGCACTACGTGCGCGTTCCACGATTGATCAACGGCCACTGAATATTCCCGGCTTTCAGGTATAATTTCACCACTGGCGAAAAATGCGTATTCTTCCCTTTTCAGATATCGCGTTTGTTCGTTTCAAAGGCAAAATCGCAACTGAACTCTGGCTGATTCTGGCAATGGTTTCGCAGCGCTTCTAGAGCAACAAGCCAAACAGCAGCAGCCAGCAACCAGCAACCAGCAACACCACCATCAGTAGTCGGACAACATTTTTATCATTGAACACCACCTACCACCAGTACATCGGTACCCCAGCACAGTAGACGGTACCCGGCATCGGCACAGTGCCGTACCAGCATGATGATGATGATGACATACCGTGCGAGCTTAAGATCTTCAACGTAGCCCAGTTCTTAGGTGATGCAAGAAACTTGCTCGTCGCTAGCTAGATACGTGCAAATCATCCTTCGCCGAAAAGCTTCCCAGCCGGCATTCATTTAACCGTTCAGTCACAGTGACAGTTCCAAGCCTGCTCTGAACTCTCTACGAGAACCGGTGAATTTGCTGAATAACCAATAATTGGAGGGGAAAGCTTTTAATCGAATTTACTCCTAACCGGAATCTTCTTATCGAGAACGGGCCATAATTCCTGATATAATCGTTGAAGCTAATTTCCTTCTTTAAGAGTTAATTGAAATTTATCTGCAGGTGTGCCTCCTTCCAGGACAGCTCTTAATAAGGGAATGACATTTAGACGGAGGGGGAGAATTCGCACCGTGCAATTCTGTTATGTAATGGAAGTGCTTATCGCGGCCGATACGCTTTTATCTGGGTTAGAAGTGCGTGCACTATCGAAGTATTCCTGAACACGTGAGTCGCTAATTATGCTGTTGCGTACACTATGATAAGATCTACGCCTTGGAAACATTCTTTGACGCTTTGATGAACTTACCGCTGCTGTTTACATTATGCTTATCACGTTGCACAAATAGTGAATTTTCTGTAATTGCGATAGCTTCAGCTTGTGTTGGAGTGAAGCTATTGTGAAAAGGGTGTAAGGATTCATTAAAAACTGAAGAGATAAGGGATCGCAAAATGAGGGGGGTATTGTGTGTTGTTCTTCGATTGCCGTCTATGCTCTACAGCTTTACATTGGTAATAAAGGTTTCTGTGCCTTTCTCGTGGGGTGATATAATATGACGTTTCCTATTCTCCGTCACGGGAATTAGGCTGGAAATAAGAGGACTACAGGTAAGCTATCGTATCGTCGAATCCTTGCAGTTAGCTCGTAGGAGGGATTTTTTTTTTTTTTGCGGGAGAGGTGAAAATCTTCCAAAAGACACCAGACAGCCCGTGCCCTCCGGTAGTGTGAGATTCTTTCTCACTAAAAACACCTCTCTGGGGATTAGCCGAAACAGACCACATAACCGGGTCCCTTTTCGTCCCCTCCCAGTCTCCCTTAGTGGGGGCAACTGAGTATCCAGTTATCCCACTGTCGCCACTAACCTCGGTTTCCTGGGTCACTGCTAGAATCCTAGCCTATCTGCATAAATCCATGATTTCCTACCGTCTCCAGTGTTCCTTCTTGGTCCATGCGTTAGTTACATCATTTACCCCTTCACTGTCTACGGCATTGAAGGGTTCCATTCCGTAACGCTTTAGTCCTGAGCCAGGACAAGGAACCCCCTCCGGATTAACCGCAGCTAACCCTACGGAGGGCAGTTCTGCATAAATCCATATTTTCCCACCGTTTCCAGTGTTCCTTTTTGGTCCATGCGTTAGTTACAACCTTCATCCCTTCTCTGCCTACGGCATTGAAGGGTTCCAGGTCGTAACGCTTTAGTTCTGAGCCAGGACAAGAAACCCCCTCCGGATTAACCGCAGCTAACCCTTTGGAAGGCAGATCTGCATCTTCTCCTGGTGTGCGTATCGCGGAGATAGCCAACTCGTTAGAGTTTCCCGTCTCTGCACCGCCGCACCTGAAGAAGTGCTAGTTGTTATTATGCCAATGGCACCCTTCTCCATGACTGCTACAGCAGTTTCAGCCGGTGGAAGAGCGAGCAAGCCTCCATAGCCGCCACAGTTCCTTCGAAAGGTAATTCTCCCAAAACTGCTACTGCTGTGTTGCGGGTACCGTGGGTATAGCCAACCTGTTGGGGTCTCCCATACAATCCACCTCCACTACCACAGAAGCGCCCGAGGAAAACGCCATTCGCGACCCAATTACCCATGGGTCCTTCAGAGGGGACGCAACACTGCAGACTCTCTTGGAGTTAGGGGATTTTTCAAGAGGTTATCTCCTCCCGCATTAGTTACTTGGCTACATTCTAGGATGCATTGCCCGGTTGCTACCACTTGGAGGTGTAACTAACACTTGAGAATATCCAGATGAGGATCACCGTGTCCTAGAAGGCTTCAACTCGTCCGTCCATTCTCCAGCAACCCGTAGGAGGGAATGCTCTCATCTAGTTTGTTTAGAGGACAGTTTTAGAAATTGAAAACCTGGAGTAAATCGCGCTAGTTAGCTCTTATTTGTTCTTTATTTTATTTTACAAAGTTTAATCAACGTTGATTACTTACAAAAAGAATATAAAAAAGGAAGAAAATAAAAAAATTAAAATAAAATAAGAATGCAATAAAAGGCCAAGCAAATAACAAAAAACAAAGTGTAAGTAAAATTTACAGATGAAAACAAGATCAGAATAAGACGGAGACGGGGTTGAATCAATTGGTTGAGTGGCACGACCACAACGCCATGGTTCCAGTATCCGAGCCTCGGTCTCCCCGTTAGTTTGTAAAAAATATCATGAAAAATCCACTCCATCTCTGGGCTGTTTTTTATTTAGCTCGCAGCAATGTAAAAACAAGGCATTCAAGTTCCCTCATTCCCCTTGCCCGTACTTCCCTTCGATGTAAACACTGGTGTCTCCATCTAGGTAATGACTTCTCTTGAGGCGGGGGTTCGTGGTGTCGTTCGGCTGACTCTCGTAGACGGAACGCTGGTTGCCTGGTTTCCCCGGGGAGTCCCCGGTGACTAGGACGGGTATGTTCCTGCGGAGAAAGGACGGGGACAAGTAGCCTCGTAAGGTCTAGATTATGGACAACCGCTGACAAAGAAGTGATAACTATGACGCACGGTAGCGTAAGAGTAAACGAGATGACTAGGAATCACGCTAGTCGACAATCGTGCCCTAGGAATCACGCCAGTACACGAGTAAGTTATAAAATCAGAGTCCTTATTCTATTTTTATTATAACTTGGCCAGGTTGCCTTGGATATGCTACATGCTTTCAGGACGCTTCACCTGGCATACAGGTTCCCTTAAGAGGGAACTCTAGTTGGATACGAATATATTCAACATGGCCACGTTGTTGAGCTGCGTCCTCTCTGGCAAGTTTGTCGGCCATCTCGTTCCCTGCAATGTTCCTATGTCCGGAAATCCAGTCCAAGCTTACTTTAAGCAGGCAGCCTCCTTACGATGATTATTTTTTTGATTTGAACTATATAACTGAAGTGATCGACGAAAGATAATTGTGGATCAAAACAACACCAAGATCCTTTACTCTATCCAGTTTGGTTAGCAAGTTTCCACTGACAGAATAATCATACATCTATGAATCGCTATTTCTAAAATAACAAACAAACATACAATTATTAACAATCAGAGGCATGATGTTCGCAATACAGTTCAGCGCAAAACAATCACTTATATCAGAAACAACGCGAACAGTTTTAGCATTGTCCACATAGCATACAATTTTCGAGTTCGCTATGACAGAACCCATGATATTGAGAAAAATAACAGCACCAAAGGGTTAGCTTTTCTTTAGCTGCTGGACGCCTTCGAAAAAACCGAACACTACATGTAAATCCAACAAAAATTTTAAATAAAAACACCGATCTAGACAGCTGTATCAGATTATGATCACTACACTGCCTCACCGATATTTCGGTAAACTACTGTTGACGAAGAGCCAAAGGAATTTAGCTTTTCTTTATTAGAAACGCCAATCGCGTTAAGAAATATTTTAATATTTTCTTACTTCGCTCGAGTTGAACGGTTTAGTTCGGAATTTTGTTTTTGCAATTCCAAGTTATTAAAAACTTTTAAAAATTTGCTCGGGTCATGTGTTTATTTTGTACATTGTGTGTTGAGTTTGCCACCCCCCTTCCCTCCCCCACACCCCCATTTCGGGATCCCCCTCTCTTGTGAAATATCAATAACTTCTGCTGTACCCCAGGGCAGTCATTTGGGCCCGTTTCTATTTATAACTTTGATTAATAATATGGGTTCCCTCTGAGTGAACTCAAAAATTTTATGTTGTGCTAAGAGCTTCTTATTTGTTTCGTCCCTGGCATAATGGTATCCCGAGACATTTACAGAACTTACGGAGCAAATATTGGAAGAGCTTCTGTACCTGAGGGAGTCAAGAGGATTATCTTACATATTCTCATCTCTGCCTTTGGTTTTCCTTTCAGCTGCAGGTTGCAAATGCCGAATTTTTATCTAACATGAGTTTCACGTTGTTAGCTGACACCAAAAAATTCGGGAAATTTATAATCTCCAAGCATAACTGTGACGCCTGTCCTTCTCTCTGAGTTATCGTGATTGTGAGAGTGTCAATCTTTCTATAATTGCCAATTTCTTCGGAGACTTTGTCCGTACTGCCTTCTGTGATTCAAACTGTGATATTTCCTTTACTGATTTTACTTGCTTGGCGAGGATCCCGCCTACTTCCCTTGAGTTTTTCACGACGCATCTGCTGATGAACACCATTTTACTCGAAGAATATGTAAAACAGCTTCTAGGTGGGCTCTGATAACATTCTTGAGGCCTTCTTTAAAAACGTTCCACTCGTCTCTTGTTAGTGTTCTTTGTAGTTGTAGCTCGGAAACTAGAAGAAATAGGAAAGCCTGCTCTATTGACTATATATTGCTCGAAGAATACAACTCCCTATCTATTCTAGTTTTCGAGCTACAGCCGTCCTGCTAAATTCTTCAAATTGGTGGTTTCGCTTCACTAGTGGGGGAAAACAAAAATTTTTTTTATTACGATAACTCGCGAAAAAAATTAAATAGAGCTCAAATAAATTATTGTTCAAAAGGAAAACAACAAAATTTATTATTTTATATGAATGCTACACACAAAATAGGCATTGTTTTATTTTTTTACATTTCTGTTGAATTTTTTTTTCTTCAGTCTGAATTATCGGAGTCGTACGTGTAAGGTTTACTGAAATAGATGCGCACTGGTTTAACAGGTACAGTAAAGCCACTTGGACCAGGCTGTGGCTCCTTCTGTCTTTTCTTCCTTTCTGCTCGCTTTTGTTTCTTTTCTTTTGGCTTTTATGTCGATTATTTCTTTTTCTCGATCCGCTCGCTCTTCTGTTTCGTGTTCGTCAGTAACAACTCCTTTTTTGCAACGCTTGCGACCACGACCAGAAGCATGAGAAGGAGCTGAAGAAAGAATCAAAAGACGCAAAAAGGAACAAAACCGAAAAACTCCAAAGAAACACAAAAAACTGGTAAATTTAGTTGAATTTGTTAAAACCTAACAAAAAGCTTTTTAAGACGCCATTAAATTCGATAAAATATGAAAAGAAAACAGTGGTGGTTTCGCCTCACTACTAAGCTGGCGGTTTTACCCCAAGTCTAGTTTCCAAATAAAATTCAGCATTTTATTCACAATACTTCACTTTATTATAAGCACTTACCTTTCTATTCTTCAGACTTAAAACACGCAGACAAATTAATAAATCATCCACGTAAATGACAACTTTACACGGACAAAAAAAAACTTAAATGGTGGTTTCGCCCCACTCTGCCCTATTTATTTAACCTGTCCTTGTGTTCCGGCTGTTTTCCTGATCTTGGAAGAGTTCTTGAATGATTCCTCTTTATAATGAAGACAGTAAGTCTGATATCTTAAATTACCGTCCGTTTGCTAGTGTGTATCATGTTGTGAGAATTTCGAGGCCCTGGTCAGCGACGTACTTGCTTTAACTGCAGGCCTTTCGTGATTTCCTTACAGTATGTTTTCCGTATGGGTAAATCAACTACCTTCAACTTCCTTGAATTACTTATTTATTCTTTGTCGGCCATTGAATCAATCAAACAACTGGATTGTACATACATACACTGATTTTAGCAAGGCCTTCTATAGGGTTCACCATGAAATCCTTCTTCGCAAGCTGTACCTCCTTCGGTTTTCTTCTTGTTCCGTCGAAGGGTTTTCCTCTTACGTATCAAGTCGGACGCAGCCTGTCCTATTCCGGGGAGCTATTTCAGACAATACCTCTGTCATCTCAGCGGTGCCCCAGTGCAGCCTACTCGTCCCGCTCCTTTTCATTTCTTTTTATTCATTCACTGATGTTTCGCTTCTTCTTTTCTACACCTTCGTGATACAATTCTCAAATAATACATGTGCTCCCTACTTTGTTGCACATATCAATCGCATTGAGACCGTGAAGTGCATATTTCTTATGTTCGCACTCGATCCTCTAAGACTTATTACTATAGATTCCCTTGAAAAGAGACGCAATATATCCAAAGTAGTATTTATCTATTATTCGGACTAACAACCCGGAAATCCCAGGTTTGAATATCACCGACGGATACCCACGGTTATCTTCTTCTGGCAATAGAGTATGATAAAAAGGCCATGGCGGTTGCAGAGAAAATTCCAGTGGTTCGGAATCCACTTTAAATTGTGGGTTCCCCTGCAGTCGTTGTCTCAAATCGGCTGAATCTCTTCTCCCACCCCATGATGTGGGGTTACGGGAACTAGAGAGGCAACATAGATATGTTATGATATATATGGTATATTTCGCTCTTTGAGAAGTCACAACTTCCTTCACGTTCCTTGTCACCGAACTCTGTATGGCATGCATTAGCTTATCACGTCGATCTGTCACCTCTTCAAAGAGCACTTCAGCAACCTTGATTTGAATTTCTTCAAGGTGCGATTGAAAAATCAACTTAGACTTGGTGAATTTTTATCCCAGCTTGACTAAATTGGTTGCTGTTTAGTTTAGACACATTAAGTTTAATTTTCTTCTAATACTAATCATAATCCGTGTTGAATAAATAAACACAATATGATATTTGAAAGAATTATGACGTAAAAATAATATACATACTTTCCTCGGAAATGACATATCATCGGGGAGATAAATGATAACATGTCGTCGGAGGTCCCAGGTTCGAACCCCACCGGCAGCGACCCATGGCTGCTTTCTCCTAACAACGGGGTTACAACAACAGGTCAATGCGGACTGCAGTGGTTCGGAATCCCCTTTAAATTGTAGGTCGACGTGCAATCGTTGTCTCGAATCGGGTCAAGTTCTTCCCGTCCTTGCAAGGAGTTACGGGAATTGGAGAGAGAGAACTCAACTTTATGTGTGTTTTAAAAAGCTTTTATCATCAACAAAAATCACATCTTTATTTCACAAACTTCTAAGAGCGAAAAATAAAAAGATAACATTTTAGAAATTTGTATTTGTACGTTTTTATGTATTTCTAAAGGCCCATTTACACGTTCAGCCATGTAAAACCATTAAACGCCATTGCCATCGTATGGATGGTAAAATAGTTTGCGTGACCGCCACTGGGCCACGCCGGTCATTGGTTTTTTGGGCATAAAGGATGTTTGGACCATCATGGGTGTACATATATTTATACACTTTTCCTTTATCTTATAGAGAGCTAGAAGAGGATAAAAGCAGTTTATTCTTGACGATTTTAGCTAAAACTCAATGCGATTGCAAGTATATAAGAAGGCTTCCAAATGAGTCTATGCAGTTCATTGTATAGTAGCAATACAGCAGAAGTCGTCGATTCTCTACATCTTCTAAAAAAGATTTTCATAATTTGTGAAATTTTAAAGTATTGAGAGTTTCCAACCTTTGCTGACCTTTCCTAATCAGCTCTTTTACATTAAATCCCCATGGGCTTTATTTGTGGCTTTGTGTGTAAAAGTATTATGGCATAAGAAGCCGGTAAGGAGAGAGAGAAGTCTAATTCAGCGCTTTAAAGTTCATTTTTAGTCCCATGAGTAGAATAAGCTCTTCTCCATCTGATTTGTATTTGAGCTTTTCGTAACCTGTTCTGGCACAGCTTCACGATGTTATCAAGTCGTTGGTGTACACATGGGAATTGCGGATCCACGGCGGATGACTGGACCACGCGGGAAAATGCAAATGCAAAAAGCTAATCAAGCGAACACAATTCAAGTTGTCCGACTGACTCTTAATTTACTTTTATCTTTTATGTGTTTTTATGAATGAACGGCAACCTGTCTTCCTTTTTTCCACACCTTGTGCTTGTGCATCGGCAGCTGATTGAGGCGGCTGCATTCGAGGAAGTCTTTGGAATCAGAGTACTCTTGCTTTGGCTTTTTCTTGTGCTGACCATCTCTCGAACGAATCTTTTTTAAGCTCTGATCTAACATGGCTAGATAAACGAATATTGTTATGTTAGTCTAGTTGGGCTCATGCAAATTATATACTAGTCGTAGCTAGTGCCACATAAATTAATTTTGTTTACAACTTACAACTGCACCACTAACGCCGGTTGCTTTTCTACTGGTGGACTATTTTTGGCGGTTGAATAAAAGTTTTTACGAGAAATTAAGCGGCTATATTAGCCAGAAACAATTTGTGCTTCGGCCGTTGCTTATTATTAACGATGCGGTAATAGATGGACTGATTCAATTCGATTGGAATAGTCACACATTTCTTACGTTTCAACTAATTCAACATCGAATTGCAGTCAACTTCATGTTTATAATTAGAAATTTTGCACGAAATTTATTATGATACAAAGAGAGCCATGGCACGTGGGCAATAATTGATATTGAATAACCGGTTGATTGCATTATATCTACTACGTAGTCATTTGCAGAATATAGATTTTCGCTAGATTGTACAGATGTCTCGTCAGATCTTTTCGATTTAGTACTCGTGCCGTTTAGTACCCAATTAAGAAAAGTAAGTCATTTCTAGTTAATTATTTGAATATAAATTAACGCCATTAAAGCTTTATCTGTTTTAATATTTGTACATTTTGTAAAGGAAAGATACCATATACTCCATCGTACACTTGTTTTTTTTTTACATGAAATCGAAAAGGTAGGTAGGTGAAACCCACTTACCCATAAACCCTCGTTTTGGAGGACGGGAATCAAAATCCGATGAGCTATCCGCAACCCCCTGGAACAATCCTTAAAATCCGAAAAACCATTTTTCCCCGCTAGCCGTGTAAGGGGTGTCTTTACCAGTTTTCGAAGGGTTTCAAAGGGGTGTGCCAGCCGAAACCCGCCTGCCGCTCGGTGGTAAAAACTACCTCATGGGAGGTGTTTTTTTTATTTTACTGAAAATTAGGATTAAAAAATATATTTTCCTTGCTCCTTCCACTAGGCACCATTAAACATTGGGTACTTTTCTCGACATAGAACTTTATGAGCAACTAACAGCCAGAGTAAAGGGTATAGAACGCCGCCCTGTGGGGTACCCCTACAGGCTGCTCTAACAGTCTCGTGGTTTCTCAGTTTGCCATGTATCTGTCGGCTACTCAGCAGTGGAGTCTACTCTATTAGATCTTAATGCAGCGCTGATAGCTGAAAGTTAAAAATTTTTAAAGGCACCTCTAATGGGTAATGAGGCAGCCGATGCTCTGGCGAAAGAAGGTTCGCAGATGATTGCTTCACAAATAGACAGATCAACCGGACGGCCTCTAATCTCAGTTTAAAAAAAGAGACCGACCTAAAAGCTGGTTGGCTCTCCGAGCGCAGGTGGATCGGTCTGTCAACCTGCGACATGTCAAAAAGGATGTGGTCAGAGTGGAATAGAGAACAGCGTTTCTACTGAAGGGAAGCCGACGGAATCTCCGAAATATCGCTGCGGTTATAACAGGTCTCTGGCTTTTTGGTAGTCATGCCACTGATTTCTGCAGGAGTTGCCTGAACGAGGAAAAGATTGAAAGCATTCAACATTTGCTTTTCGAATGCCCTGGACTAGCCATGAGAAGGTTTTAGGAGTTAGCACTTTCTTAACGGACTAGAGGAGTTCGCCAGTGTGGAGCTGAAGGACCTAACCAAGTTCCTCAATAGTTGCCGCTGGTGCAACTAATCACTACATGGCAGTGCTAGAATGATCCAGGTTGAGGTTCCTTTTGTAGTGGTATCAAGGTCTATGCAATGTCGACTGTTTTACTATCGGTGGCCGCCAGCTAACCTAACCTAACCTAACCTGCCCCTTTCACTTGTATGTGTAAACGTGATAAATAGTAAGAAGACAGACACGGCTCGTTTCTCGTGCGGGCTCTCGTGATGTGTTGGTCAACGACCTCGGAACGCCTCTTTTTATTCGAAAAATATGATATGATAAAAAATATACAGGAATTTTAAAATCTCGCGAGCTGTATAAGTACGGTTGTCACAATTTTGTTGATGTGTTAGTATACTTGTCCCTTACATATCTGGCACCATATTAGGTGTTTATTTTATTTTTGGATGTCTGAAAATTTTTGTGTTGGTACACTTATCCTTGACGTTTATTGACATTGGCAGACATATGGGATTTCGGTACATTTGTCGTTGATTTTAATTGACATTGGTAGTCATAGTTTTTGCTGATTTTATTATCCGCTTTCGAAAAGGTTACACGTGTTTTGGTATGCTCGGCGATTTCTTACAAAAAATTTGCATTAAATTTTGCTTTAAGGGAGACTTCTACATTGGAGCACCATTTTTTAGGTGCTCGCGTTTGAATTTTTCTTGGCGCGACAAATGAAAGGTTGCAAGGAAAAATGAACTATCTACAACATCCGAGCAAAAGTAGCTTAGAAAGTGTTCCGCACGAAAACGAAGCACGTCAGATTCCGGGCAAAAGCGACTCAACTACTTAATTGCATAAACTTTGAATTACTTTTTGTCGTTAAGTTCTTTATAGCTCGGATTTTTTTCTGATTCGTTTTCGCCCGGAATCTCACGCTCTTCCTTGCTTATCGAAAAATTTATTTTCTGAATAAAAAACAACCATGGCGGCTTTAAATCAGAAAATCTGCAAGGTTAACGAAGTCCAGAGTAGCACCCCTCCCCCCCCTCCCCCCCCCTCCCCCCGCCCCGTTGATCTGAAACAAAACATGGAGCAGTATTCCAAATCCCTTTGCTATCATAGGACGCAGCCGATTTTTTTAAACTATACAATTTTAAAAAAATTCCAGTAGTTTAAAATTTCGTGTTCACCGTTTTAAGAAACGTATTTTCGAGAAAAACGCATTTCAAATTTTGCATCGAGTGACTCGGAAATTTTTAAAAGTACCATTAACCTGCAACGACAGAAACGCTTACACCTAATCGGTAGTGCAGTGCCCCGCGACGAGAGGCAGAGCGCCATTCAGGAGTTTTGATGTCAAAGGAATGTGCGAAGGAATGGGCGAATCTTATTTTTACTCGGGATTCCTCAGGGAAGACATCTTTATCCATTAATTTATTATTTATATCAATGTTGACGAATTCTAAAATCATATATTACGTAACACTGTTAAGCCGAAAACCGTTTTTTTATGGTGATAAGAAAGCTCATGGGATTCCCTATGATAGTTTTATAGCCCAGCCTTGCAATGAAAGGAATTAATGGTTAGGTTGGATGATGATGAAGACTTTGTTTAAATTGTTTAAAAAAGAGAGAAAAACATTCGATAATAAACTTAACTTAAAATGTCTTATGGAAACAATTGTGTGAATTGATTGAAGCTTTCAATAAGATTGTCCTAGAAAGGATGAATACTAAACAAAGGTAAACACCTCTATTGAACGTTCCAAAAAGACGCAGGGTTCTCTTTAAACCCCCAATTAAACTTCTCTGACAACGTTATGAATAACTAAGTTATTATAAAGTTGACCCAGAAAATAATTCGAATTTAAAGTCCTTGATATGTTTAAATGCGATTTTAAGATGTCGTTAAATATTTCCGCAGACTCAAAGAGATGTAAACAAAGTGAGTCAATCCGAAATTATTACTTTACCATATGCTTCCCATTCTGCTACTTAATTCGTTGGTTTATTTTCGTATTATTTTTTTGAAAGTAAATTGCAGAAAAATATCTCAGAATATCTCGCTGCTGCAAACTGAAACTGACAACATTTGACGGGGGACATAAAATTAAACATAAAACATGAAAGAATTTCATAACAATCTCTTGGCAAAAGCACTGCTAAAGAAACCGGAACTCCCCTAATCTTTAGCGAGAAAAAATGAAATGAGAAAGCAGATGAGATCAGCAAATTTACAGACAAAAGACAAAATCGATACAAAACTGTGAAATTGGGAAAACAAAGTATTTTGCCAGCCTAGCTATTGAGACATTTTATCGTTCTGACAGCAAATGAAAGAAAATTGTTTGCAATCAGTGAGATTTTTTCTATTGTCAGTAATTAGAGGCTAACAAAAGTTTCGTTTTTGCTTCGAGTTCACAAAATTGGCAGTAAACTGTTCGGTCTGGAAGCAACTGTGGAAAAGGAGTTGGCTGACCTATGTGTCTAGATGTGTCAAAAAATATTTCTAAGTGTGTATGGTTAAAAGAAGTATAGGTCAATTAAAGCTTCCTTATTAAAACCAGTCGTCTGTGGTTGAAGCGTTACTGTCTTGGGTTTTTATTATTATTATTTGCCACTGAAGTATAATGTCTAGTCTTCTAGTCCGGAATGTACCTTTAACTATAACACCCTAGGCACACAGTCCTCCTCCTCCTAAATTAATAATTTTCAACTAATTATTAATTAAGCAGCTCAAAATTGGAGTCGGCTAATGGCCAAAAAGTAGATTATTAATGATTTACACTAATCAGAATAAAATGTTGACCATAAGCGATTAATGCTGATAAAATTACCTGGTGCATCGAGGTTAGACGAAAAAAGAGCAACATTTTTATTCTATTTTCTTTACTAAGATGTTTGTCCGGCCGGAGTATTTAAAAAAAATTTATTAATCCAACTGTTGGTGTTGAGAAATAAAATTCATAAAACATAATTTCAGAATTTGCATTTAATTCATTTCTCTTTAAAACTGTCAATTCCTTAAAATTAACACAGCTTTTTGTCATCCTTAAAGATATGGCTGTATGTCACTCGTTACTTATTTATTTATTTACAATATTTCATCAAAGTGCTGATTACTACAAAAAAAACTAAATAAAAACAGTATAATAAACTATATAAAATTAAAGAACAAGGAGAGAATTCGCAAAGTATAAATACAGAAAATAAAAGTGCTAAAGTGAATAAAAGGTACCTAAAAACAACAACAACAACAAAAAAAGCTGACTCACATGATTACGCGATAGATGAAAATTAATGCAATCAAAAGCGGAATTAAAAAATCGCGACATCAACGTAGTAGGCTCATTTAATTCATAATTAGTACGATGAAAAGGTAACCGAAGAAAGTTCCTCAGGGAGCGAGCTGGAACCGATATGCTAAAACGAGCCAAGAGAACAGAAGAATGCAGTCGAAAGCAAAAAGGATCCTGGCGTTACGGCGTCCCTTTTCAAGTGTATCCAAGTGCAGGAGTTCAAGTCTATCAACATAAGGAGTTAATATACGGGAGTTATGCCAAGGAGGGGCTCGAAGAGCGAACCTAACGAACCTCCGATGAACAGCTTCAATGCGATTGATATGTGTCACATAAAGCGGTGACCAGACTGGAGAGGCATATTCCAGAATAGGCCTGACAAAAGTGCAATATATATATATTCCTTTGACCACCTTTCCACGAAACCAAGAGTCATATTAGCATTGTTGACTATGGCATCAAAATGATCCTCGAAACAAAATTGGGAATTGAGCCAGACACCTAGGTTCTTAGGCTTAGTAACTCTTGTTAAACGACAACCCTCTATGGTAAAGTTAAATTGAAAGGGAGACCTTTTTCGTGAGAAAGACATAGATGTACACTGACCGCTATTTAGGGAAAGGTCATTAATGGAACACCAATTCTGAAAGGCGTCCAAGTCAGAATTTAAAAGTAGGCAATCGTCATTGTCAGACACAATGCGAAATATCTTAGCGTCATCGGCATAACAAAGAATATTTGAGTGAGACAGAATCGTAGATACATCATTAATATAAATTATAAATAACAATGGCCCGAATTGGGAACCCTGCGGTACACCGGAAGTGTTGAAAAAAACATCAGACAGAGCTCCACGAAAAGAAACCCGCTGAGTGCGTTCAGATAAGTACGAGTGAATCCAATTTACAAAAACCCGAGAAGGGAGAGTTTGAGAATTAGAATTCTATGATGTATTCTATCGAAAGCTTTGCTAAAGTCCGTAAAAATACAGTCAACTTGTTTACCAACTTCAATTGCAGAAATACAGAAGTTAAATAATTCCAATAAATTGGTGGTAGTTGATTTACCCCTAATAAAGTCATGTTGAAACGGCTGCAAAGACGGTGTGCAGTAGAAGTATAGTACATCGCAAATAAGTTCCTTAAAAATTGTGGATATGCAACAAAGATTAGCAATTAGTCTATAGTTCGATATTTTTTGTAAAGGGGAATAATTAATGAGGTTTTCCAAGCTTTCGGAAAAACACCGCAAGGAGTTGAGAGATTAAATAAATAACACATAATAGGACCAAGAACGGAACAACATCTTTTCATGTGATCACTAAGTTAAATAATCAATAATAGCGCAATGTGCATATATTAGAATTCTGCTTGCAATGATTTGTTAATAAATCGAGGTCAAATTGTTCTCCAAATAAATTCGGTTACAGCGGATTACGATAACTAAATTGAAAGAGAACAAACCAAGTGTAAAATGAAGAAAGGAAAACTTAACTAATTTAATACTTGTCTTTACGTATGCATTTCCATACAAGGGTCGCAAGTTCAAGTCCAGTTGGCGACGACCCATGCTGTATTTTGGACAATCTCACTTTATTGATCCATGGGCGTATTTCGACCTCTTAACGTCTCATGTCCCACAGCTCGTAAGAATTCCTTCGCCCTTTTCCATTTTGAGTCGACCGAGTCGTTAGGTTAAGGCACATTGAGCCCGCTTTTTGGCTCAATGATGTGGAATATTTGCTGCAGATAATCGGTATTTATTTTATTTCTGTATATATTTTTTATTCAAAACATAAAAGCAAAGCTTAAGTTGACTCTTAAGTCGAAGTCTGAAGGAGTTCTAATCAAGGTTGGCGAGGTGCTTGTTAAAGAAGTGCGACATTGACGTAATGCATGCTCATGCATTTAATACAGAGTTTAGTGACAAGGAACGTGAATAAGTCGTGACTCCTCAAGGAGTGGAGCAGGATAGATATGTTTACAGCCCTCAGTAATTCAGGTGTATTTATTGTTCCCTGCAATGAATCAACAATTAATATTATTTTGGAAATATTACGTCTCATGTCAAGTTAGTCTGGAGAAATTAGTGTGAGACGATCAGGATAAAGGGGTGCGATAGGGTAGTTCCAGGAAAACTACGAAGTGCAAACCTAATAAGTCTTCACTGCACTGTAAGGAAATCCATTAAGTGGTGACGTATTACAGAATTGGTCTCGCAAAGGTGCAGAAGAGAAATTAAGTTAAGTAGGAGTCTTCACACTCCCTGGACCACCTTTTCACGAAGCCTAGAGTCGAATTAGCCCTAACAACGATCCCAAATGATCCTAAAAAATATGACGATTTCTCTACTGAAGACCATATCATAGACAGAGTAGTCAGAGAGTAAACGTAGATTTCTACGGGACAAATTCATGTCAGTGCACTTGCTGGCATTTAAGGTAGGGAGATTGCGAGCACGCGATTCGGAAAAGGTAGCCAAAACAGTGCGAAGAAGATCATAATCGGAGTCTTGAGAAGAAATATTTTGGCACCCTCCGCATGACACAGAATTATCGCGTTGGAAAGAAGAAGCGAAACATCATTGATATACATAATGAAAAGAAACGGGTCAAGAATGCTACCCTGTGACATCCCATGAGGTGGTCTTAAAGAGCTCCCCGAAATAAGACACCCTGCGTGCGATCTGACAAGTAAGAGGGACTAAACAAGAAGAAACCCGAAGAAGGGATAGCTTGTGAATAAGAAATCCATGACCAATCCTGTCGAAGTACTTACAAAAATCCGTGAATATACAATCTTGATTGATTCAATGACCGGAAAAGAGTAAGTAGAGAATTCAAGTTGGTGGTAGTTGATTTGCCCTTAAGGAGGACCACCAGGATGAAGCTGCAAAAATAAGGTGTTTTTCTCTGAATTATTTGTTTTTATATTTTAGAATAGGCTCTCAGTTTGGGAGGAAAATATAAATTATTGAACACATTTTGAACTATATTTCCAGAAATTTTTATTGAAATTTTCAATATTTTAAACAGACTGGCAGAAAATCTTCGTATAAACAAAAAAAAAAACCTTGCTTTGCGGTGATCCTCATAACTCATTATGGATCATTTGTTGAGAAAAAACCAAAAGATTTCGTTAGTTTATGAATTTCTCGAAGTAACAACGTCGAGATTTTGTTTATTTTATTGATTTTTCAATTTTTAGAAGTAAAAAAAGACGAATTTTTTGAATTTATGAAAATTTATTGATAAAAATCGGCGAATTTGCTGTTGTAAAATTAATTATAATAATAAAAAAATACAAAACCTCGACGTTGTTACGTTACCTTTATGTATAAAAGAAGTGTTCAAAATTAGAGAAGGATCGGATTAGTAGTTTTTGAGTTACAGTGATCACTGACTTTGAAAATGCTATATTCGAGAAAAACGCGTTTTAACACTGTTTTTTTTGTATATATATGTACTCAAAAAGAATCATCAGTTTCCGGGGAAGTTTTGCTCCAATCGACCTCAAATTTTAACTGGATACTCTTGAAGAGCTGTACTATAGGATTGAACAATTAACACTTACTTCCTTTTCTTCTAAAATTGTGCTGAGCATTATAGGGCATACCCTGAGCTTTAGCATTATCATAAAAAAAAGGAATCCCATTGGACCACAGTAGAAGCGATCTGAGAGGTTTGATAGGTATTCAGCAAGAGATGCGTTGTCGAGTAAGGGGTCCTTGGACTCAAGGGAAGTAGGCGGGCGACTCATTAAAGGTAAAATCAGTAAAGCTAATAGCACAATTTAAGTCAAAGAAGGTAATAAGGAAAAAGTCCACGAATAAATTAACAATTCCAGAGAGATTGTTATTCTCGCAGTCACGACGACAGAGGAGGAACAACCTACAACCTGACCTTAACTACTTTTCATTCATGGACAAGTGCACTAAAACGTCGTTTACATCTTTCGACCCTGATCCCGAACTAATCGCCGCCAGTATTAACGGGCTTTAGGACGACTTTCACCCAAGTCCCGATGGCATTCCAGCCATCATTCTGAAAAAGTGTGACATGCATCTGATTCAACCCCTTACCTTGCTTTTCCGCCTCTCGGTCACTCAAGGGGTTTTCCCTCATTTATGGAAAAACTCGTATATTATTCCCATCTTCAAAAAAGGTTGCAAGAACGATGTGTCCAACTACAGACCCATCGCTAAATTATCATCCATACCTAAACTATTCGAAAAATTGGTCTCTATCCATGTTCTTCCACTGTAAGTCTACGTTCTCCCTCTCCCAGCATGGCTTCCTCAAAGGTAGATCTACAACCACCAACCTTACTGACTTCGTCTCCAAAACACTATGTGCCCTAGAAAACGGTAAAGATGTTGATGTTGTCGCCACCGATTTTAGTAAAGCCTTCGACGAGATCTCCCATAATGTTATTTTGTTCAAACTTGATCGCCTAGGCTTCCCCTCCCGATTCATCTCCTGGATTCAATCCTACCTCAACAACCGTCGGTACAATGTTCTTTTCAGCTCATCCATTTCTAACCCTATTGTCGCTCGTTCCGGCGTCCCCCAGGGCAGCCAACTCAGTCCATTGATTTTCATCCTTATAATTAATGATATTGATTGTGTTATCAAACACTCAGAGCTTTCTATTTATGATGACGATATGAAAATAATATGCTCCACAACTGACTCTCTTCTCCTGCAAAAAGACCTTGATTCCTTCACCACATGGTGCACGAAAAACTTTCTTGTGTCTCCAAATGCCAGTCCATCTCTTATTCCCGCAAACGTCTTACCAGCACCCCGAAAGTCAACATGTTAACCGACGTACCAGTCCTTATCGTTATCTCTTTGTGTGACCTAGGAATAATCTGTGATAGCGAACTCAATTTTCGTTCCCATATTGATAGCATAATTAACAGAGCTAGCTCCGCGCTAGGGTTTGTGAAGCGCTGGTCTAAAGAGTTCTCCAAACGTTATGTTTCCAAATCTCTCTATATCTCGTTCGTCAGAATATGCCAGCCAGGTATGGTCACCTACGCAAACAACCCACATTAACAGAATTGAATCTGTCCAGCGTAGGCTCATTCGCTTCGCTCTACGTGATTTTTCGTGGGTAGACAGTTTGTATTTATTATAATTATAGCATATTGTAGCTTATACTATTTATTTTTACTTAGCTTTTATTAAGCTTAAATAAATAAATGGAATACCATAAGGCTGTTCCAATCAAGATCATAGAATGCTCTTTTGGGTTTGTCCATAACTATATAAATTCTTACTAGAAGATTCTTGGCAAATGGTTGCAAACTTATGATTTAAGAGAACCGATAGCATAGTCTTTATTTTTATCTTTCAGTGTTTTTTAAATATTTGGATAACCCAATTTTACCTCACTTATCAGTTTAAGGGAGACTTCTATCTTGATAGATTTGAAAAATATCGATTTTTTGCAGATTCTAAAGCCCTTAACACAATGAAGCACTTGATGCCAGCAAAATCAAAGTAAGCCGGATTTTTTTTAAATCGCCGCAACGGGGAGGGGACAGCGATGTGAGCCCTTTACCCCATTGAATTTGCAGACCTATATTAGCAGAGCACCGACCCATTTTAGATTTTTTATTACAAAAAAAATGTGTTTTTGCATGCCATAAGTACTTAATAATAACTATTAAAAAAACGCAGTCGTCTATACTTTTCCGTTGTCCCCAAAAAAATTAAAATATGAACACCTCAAAAGTGGTGTTCCAAGGTAGAAGTCTCCCTTAACTTTTATGTAAATGCTCTTATTCGGCTTGATGAGCTTCTAATAACATATAATTTCGAAAAGTGTACCCTTATTTAATTATATATCAAAATATCAAAATTTTTCGACCAATCCATGCAAACCATTAACGTATTTTTTTTCCTAAGATATACATTCCAGCTATAATTCAAATCTTTTACTTTCATTTCAGGTAAGTGACACCGTACACCCAGCAGGAGACTGCGTGTAGGTAAGTGAACAGTTTTCGCTACAATTTTCCCTAAGGGTGATTTCATCTAATTTTTATCCGTCAGACCTGTTAAAGAGAAGACTCTTTTAAGTATCTCTAACCGTCAAAAGTTACTTCTTATCTAAAATTGAGTAATAAATAAAGTCAGTGTAATCATAGCTTCACTGAGGATTGAAATTGATATCAGTCCAATTCATCAGGAGTCGTGAACCCTTGCAACAGCACTTGCAACTCATCTTGGGTTTATCTTAATCTCTTCGCCGATTATCGTAATAACTGGCCACGTCTTTTCATAAATCACCTGAAAACGGCGGCATTTTGATCGAACAAAATCTTCCGCATTTTTTTTTGAAATTTCATCTCGTTTTCACTACTTTCTTCCATCTGGGAGGCTGTGCCTCTCCCAAAAAATTTTTTATTTATCACTTTGATGAAATGTGATTAATTGCTACTCAGGCCCGAGAAATACGAGTTAATTCGATCCGCAGCCATGCCCGAGGAGATGATCACGCCTAATTACAGTACTCCGCTAATACATTTTGACAGACACTAGGTCGCCTCTGTGATCTTGGAATTAATTAAAACATTTCGACGATATTATTGCCCTACTGACTAAATATGGAAATAATTGTAGAATCTGTCATGGATTGAGAATGCTTGGGTGGAACTGGGTCAATTAGAGGAATGCTTACATCGCTCAATCTTGTGTAGATTACTGTTTTGATGTTTATGTCATTCAAGCTGTGGGTGGTAATCTAGATTTTTCGTCTTGACCTTCGATGTTGTGAGTTGTACATAATTGGAAGGAATCATGCTTATTTTTTTCAAAATTTGTTTATGGTATTATATTTGATTTTTTGTCAAAAATGTATGTACGTTGTTGCAATAAAAAGCAAGTCTTCCATAGCTCCTAGATCTAGACTAGACCAATAAAGGATCGATTTGTTTTTGCCATTAATAAAAAGGAAGTAGCGTTCTAAGTAGGCATGGCACCTGCTTAAGACAATGTACCATTTAACACCCCTCTGATGTCATCACTGCTGCTAATGTTTTTTAATTGGATTTTTAGGATCATAAATGTATTAAAAATAATTCCCTATTTCAATTGTTTTTAAATTCAAAATATTTTCAAAGTTACACGCAATTTAATAAATAACTGCCTGCATCACGCGATTTTTGAGAACTCGCGCGGTCTAGGTCCGCGGCTCTGTTGATGCTTTCGTACGATTCTTGGAATCAATACTTTTGTAGAAATTCCGGAAGCTTATATATATAATATGTTTATAATAAATATAATAATTTATGGTAAGAAACCAAAAACATTGTATGGCGGGCGGGGGGGGGGACTTTTCTTAATCTCCCTCCAAGCTAAAGGGGTTTGAAATTTTTTTATGGTGAAAACAACCAATCTTACATTTTAACGAATATCTTCGAAAATTTTAGTTCTAGAGACGTAACTTATATCTCAGTACAAAATATCTTGAAAAATTGCCCTATTTATTTTTGTATTTTTGAGTTTGAAGTAGTGGCTAATGTGTTCTCTTTCAAAGCAAACTTAAGGGGGTCATCGTGACCTCGAGTGTGAATTTTAGAAGTTTCTTTCTAAAGGGATTGTGAAAAAAATACAAATGATATTGTTAATTTTTTTTTAGTTAAGTATTTGCAATTACAAAAAAAATAGTTTATTTTCTTTACCCCTTGGTTCTGTATAGATAGCACTGAAAGTTGAGCGTAATAAATTTGGGAGGAAATCGGTGAAGGTTGTAGCAAAATTTTGGAGCGTCTAAAAAAAGAAAACAAAATGCAAATGATTAAAAACACTTGTAATTGAGTATTGACGTGATCCGATTTCAAAATTTTTGATCTGGGGGCAAATGCCACTAACTGAAAAATAAAATTTTAAAATGGGCTAGAAAATCGTGAATATCGCGCGCAAATTTTTGTTAGGCTCAAAATTTGAAACAATGCTCAATTACAAATGTTTTTTATCATTTGCATTTTTTTTTCAGACGCTCCGAAATTGGGCTACAATCTCCACTGATTTCCTCCCAAATTGTTTACGCTCAACTTTCAGGGCCATATATATAGAACCAGGAGGTAAAGAAAAAAAATAAAATAATTTTTTGTAATTGCAAAAAAATTATAAAAAAATTTTAACAATATCATTTGTACTCTTTTCACAAACCCTCTCTTTTCACAAACGACTAAAATTCACACTCCAGTTCACGATGCCCCCCTTAAGTTTGCTTTGAAAGAGAACACATAAGCCACTATTTCAAACCCAAAAATAAAAATAACTTATGGCAATTTTTCAAGATATTTCGAACTGAGATCAACTGAGATATTAGTAACGTCTCTTGAACTAAATTCTTAAAGCGAAGAAAAATTTTTGCCTCTCACAAGTTACATGACCAAACGTCCCGCTAATACCTGCTATTTTAAGCGAAAATTCAACCTGCCTCCTAAATAATAAATTTCACCTCTTTCTGTAAAAATTTATTTTAATTTCTTCACTCTTCTGTTAAAAATATTCACTATGTACAGTTGCATACATGCATAGGGTTCGAGACGTTATTAAGGCAAAGGTCGGTACTACAAAGTACTAATTTTTTTTTTAAACTCAATTTTAAAACTTTTAAGTTTTGAAAATACATTTTTAAGTTTATATTTTTATTGTTGACTTACTGTATTTGTAATTTTTTATGAAATAACATTGCAATAAAAATTTGAACAAAATGAAGCATTTTTTGATTTCGAACAAAAAACTAAATTTTTTTTTTGAAAACAGATTACATATTGCATAAAACATACTTTTTTAATTGGGTTATATGTGAATAATGTAAAATACAGAAAAATTACATAATAAATTGTTGTTATTTAACTTTAAACTTGCGGCTCTTTTTGTTGCACGGGGTGTATTATTTTCAATTTTCAAAATGTAATAGATATAAAATTAAAAACTATTTTATGCTTTTTAGCGCTTTTTGTTCAACTTTTTTTTTAAAAACTATTTTATTTTTCACTTTTTAGTGTCTTCTCCTCTATACAACGAACATAGAACCAACCAAATCGGTCCACGCATTAAAAGTTAGTTTCAACCCCCTACCCCACCCTCATTCCACTAAACTTTTTTTCTCATAGTATCAAACAAGGAACATACTCTACCGAACAGAAAAGGAATCATCGAAATCGGTCCACGCGTTACGAAATTACTACCCCTCCACCACCACCACCATAGGACCAAATTATTCTCCTATTAGCAATGGGGGATCACACTCTATACAACAGCAAAAGAACCATCCAAATCGGTCCATACTCTACCCAAAAGAAAAGGAATTATCCCAATCGGTCCAGGCGTTACGAAGTTAGACTACTCCTCCCCCTACCCAGGGCCAAATTATTCTTCTATTGGCAATGGGTGATCACACACTATACAACAGCGAAAGAACCATCCATATCAGTCCACGTGTTACAAAGTTCGGTTCCGCCCCCCCCCCCCCCACCCCTTAAATATTTGTTTTCTCTGGGTATCAACCAAGAATCATATTTTACCCAATAGAGAAAGAATTATCCAAATCGGTTCACGCGTTACGAAGTTAGACTACCCCCCCCCCCCCCCCAACCACCCTTCATCATAGGACCAAATTATTCTCCTATTAGCAATGGGGGATCATACTCTATACAACAGAAAAAGAACCATCGAAATCGGACCACGCGTTACAAAGTTAGGTTCCAGCCCCCCCCACCTTCAACCCACCAAAATGTTTTTCTCGTGGTATCAACCACGGAATATAGTCTACCCAACAGAAAAAGAATTATCCAGATATAAAAAAAAATTTAAAAAAAAAACGCGTCGAACTTAAACCTCTTTGTTTTTGGGAAGTCGGTTAAAAAGAAGAATTTTGTTGATAAAAATCGGCGAATTTGTTGTTGTAAAATTCATTATAATAATAAGAAATATAAAATCTCGACGTTGTTACCTCGTAATTTATGTATAAAAGAAGTGTGCATAGTTTGAGAAGAATCGGATGAGTAGTTTTTATTTACAGTGATCACCGACTTTGAAAAACTAAGAAACTCAGAAAAACGCGTTTAAAGTTTTAACACTGTATATGGGATGTATCGAATGGAGGGAGACCCGAGACACTGTATCTCCGGCAGTTTTGCTCCAATCGACCTTAAATTTTAACTAGATACTCTTGAAGAGTTGTACTATGAAATAAAAAAAATGCAAACAAAAATTTTAATACCCCCCTTCTTAAGTCAGCATAATATTTTAGCAATCTCCTGCAATTAAAAGTCTTCGCAGAGACCAAATCCAAAATGCGACTTTCGACAGTATTAGGATGAAGACGAGAAATATGAAGCCACCGAAGTTTATTTACAACTTCCAAATCGTTATTTGGAGTAGCGATACCCACAATTGTTGTATTCCGATGTCGCCTAGGGAGAACGGTTTGTCAAAGTCGATAGCGACAAACCGTCTGGCACTGTTACAACTGCCGGCGATGATTGAGCATCATTACAGGGTGAACAAGTACAAGTGATACCATAACTTTATGGCTCTAATACCCCCTAGTATTTTTTTTATTTTAGATTAAATTGAAGTTTTTCTTAATGTCACTCACAAATGTCTAATTAGTTTCAACAGATGTTACTTCGATTAATTCGAGCGTAAGTTCAACAACAAAGGCCATCAACTTAAAGGCTCTGTTTACAAAACAATGTCATATCATTTGTCGTTAAATATTATCGTCAATTTCCACAAGTGCCTACAAGTTTTTCTTAGCCACCCCATCATAAACTTGGCCACAGTAACTTATCAACTTCTTAGCAGGCGGCTCATTTCTCCTCATAAATTTCAGTTATAGTCACAGATGTAGCCACCCATTATGTGACCCCACAAGTGGCTCACCGTGTGTAAATAAATCAACCTATTAATCCCCCAACCCTCAAATATAAATGACCAATAAAACTAAATATAAAAACTTTGAAAATTCACGAAAAGTTTTGCTTGGCTGGTGTAATCCGTTCTGATTCATGCTTTTCTGAAATACTTTGTGAGCAAAATGGAACAATTCGGAAGCGCTTGGGTGGTCGATTCATCACTTTATCACTTTGTCAGGTGTTGCGTTTTCGGAACGTATTTCCGGTGATTTCGTTATTCATCCGCGAAGAAATTTTATTTGTTGCTATTGAAGCACGCTTATCTCTATTTTCTTCGAGATTCTTCATTTGTTGACGCTGTGAATCAGAAGGTTTCGTTTTATGGCGCTTTAGTGCAATTACACGTAAATGAAGATTGCAATTTTGAAAAGTGAGATAAAAGTCTTAAATTAAGAGGTAGTTAAGGCAGTTTGTCGTAAATATTTATATAATGGCCATTGTTTGAAAACTATTTTCAGAATGGATGTCTCTCTGTACAATTTTTATATGTTTAAACTAAATGGATTCGAGAATTGAAACGAGCACAATTTTAGAGGCAATGTGCATTATAAAAAATTCGATCTCGAATAATCTTCGTTTACTTAATAGATTCAGAAAATTTGAAATACAGCACTGCATTTAATTCACCACTCACATAAAAGACAGCTCGTATATACATAACATTAAAAAGTTTATTTAATTTTTTAGCAATTGCAGTTAAACGTTAACATTATATCCGAAACCCAAGTAAAAATAATTGAGTTTATATATTCACGACCAAAACAAGTACAGACGTTAATCTTTTTAAAAGTATATACGCACCCGTTGCGAGCATGCATACCGAATAAGGGCGCCCGGTAGTATTATGCACGTTTCCGCTACAGGCCCAAAACGTGACAAATACAACCGGAACACAAGTAAGCGCGCTCTCACTACAGTTACAAAAATCTTAAAATACCTCCGCCATAAGTGCACGCATCTGTTACTGCGTTCTGGCTTTTACACGTTCGAGACTGGTGATTTATGTAAAATCTCACCCGTATAGATCACGTGTGTTGACCATGTGAGTCATCGGCTACCTGATATTAAAATTGTTTCCAATAGCCGATGACTCACAAGGTGAGTTATAATCTTTATTAAGCCGAGTAAAAATAAGACTCAACTGCACAACTGTCGGCCACTGGGATGATAGTTTTGTTATATCAGACGTCAGTCTCCAATGAATTAATCTGCGAAAATAATTTTATTGTTTTCATTTTAAATTTTAATCTAGAAAAGGTGTGAGCGTATCGTGCTTGATTTGGACTGTTTCGTGCGTCTTTTATTGATAACTGACTACAGCGGGCTGACATTCGGAAAGCATAATTTTTACACAAGTGTACTATGCCTCATTTGACTGTTATTCTGGCTTTTTTAGGCTGTATGTGAGTGCCTGTGTCAGACTAGGAATGGGCGAGTCTTATTTTTACTCGGGAGGTGCTGAATCTATTTTTGGTATTTATTTGTATCTGCGGACTAAAGCGTGGTTCTAAAAAAAATATCGAAAAGGGCATATCAATCATCACGTCCCTTGATTTCAAAACTTAACTTGTTGGGGTTAGGTAATAGGGCACAAATAAAGGAGTTAGTTTTTCGAAATCTATCGAAAAAAGCATTACGAATGTCGTTTAATACTTCAGGTTAGGTAAGGTTAGTACGGAGAAGTGAAGTGTTGAAGCGCCGCGGTCAGCTAATCGTATTGTGCTAACCCTCTTTACTTCTTTACTTTCTTTACTTCTTAATCTGGTCTCTTTGAAGATAATATTGAATAACTCGTAGAGCGAGTTGCTCTCTGTGATCCAACAAGGGCTTTCCAAATATAGTTGTTCTGCGTAATGGCTGCCGAAGAATTTGTACTTATCGGATCTCCATTTGTGTACAACTCTTTTATCTATGCAGCTGGAACACTCACACCCGGAGCCGGAATCCGCAAGTGTCATGGCAGAGCCCAGTCAATCTGTTTTTTTGATTCTCAAAAAACCCCGATGCTCCGTTGTCCAAACCAAGTTGTCTCGATTTGTTCTTCCCAGTTTATCTACAACTTCTGGCATTACCAGTCCAATTTCGATTTGGTTATGAAGGAACTAAAAGTGTTCTTTACATAAAGCCGCACTAGAAGTAGGAGTGGAGCTAGAATCTCACCCTGAGTGCGGCAATGATACGGATCGTCCTTTACAGAAGACTCGGTATAAGTGATCCGAGCATCGCGTCTATTTATCGACAGAAGATCGTGCTCAGATTCTTTCCTTTCAGGGTTCATGTGATCACACAATTCATGTGTTATAGAGCGCATCCTTAATGTCTAATAAAGTCGCTACCGTTATTTTCTTCTAATCTGTATACCAGGTCGATCGTGCTGTTAGCGTAGATTGAACGTTGAGTTGTCACGAGTGAAGGGGATAATGAGTCACTGAAAACGCTATGCCGACCAGTAGCGGAGGGTTATTTGGGTCTTACAGACATGGGGTGTTTAAGAAATAATTGATATACCAGACCTTCTGCGACTTTTAGTGTTTCAGCTTAAAAAATCTATTTATTTTGTATTTATCGATATTTTGAAGCCTGTAGAATAATGCTATTTAAACTTTTTTATCATATGTGCCCTCAAAAATTTGTTGTACGCAATGTCATGACGTCCGGTCGGGCACGCCAAACCAAACCACTATTAAAATTTTAAACGCCTTTTTCTTCAAACCAAATTTTTTTGAGTTCAAGTCTAGTATGTACTTCGATATGTAGAAATTGTTAGAATAGAACAAACTCGGCCTTGAAATGTTCGGCAGACATGTGATTCTTGTTGTGACCTGATTTTTCGCGGTATTAGGGACAAAGTTACGGTCCCTCAAAGACGAAAAAAATCGAAAAATTTGTAACCCTCTTTTGAGTTTTAACTTGAATTAGTTCAAAACAGTAGCCATAAGCCTCTAGTCTGACCGATAACTAGAAGGGATAATACACGGCATGCCCTGCAGCTGTGTTTTTTTTTTGTGGGGACAAATTCAACGCCCTGAAGCGCCCTTATGTTAGGGTTTGTACCTTCTTAAGTAAAAAGACGCAAAAGGTCTCTTAATCGTATTTACCTTACTTTTCTCAAAAAAAATTCGCGAAAATAGGTATCAAAAATAGGATTCTACACTAGAAATCGGGTCAAAACAGTAGCCATAAGCCGCTAGTCTGACCGATAACTAGAAGGGATAATACACGGCATGCCCTGCAGCTGTATTTTTTTTTGGTGGAGACAATTCAACGCCCTGAAGTAAAAAGACGCAAAAGGTATTTATCTTACTTTTCTCAGAAAAAAAATCGCAAAATTAAGTATAAAAAAAATACGCGTCGAACTTAGAACCTCTTTGTTTTTGGGAAGTCGGTTAAAAATAGGATTTTACACTAGAAATTCCCCTTTAGAACTACTTCATTGTCAGATTGAGGAGGCAATAACGTCTAGAGTTTCTGTCAACGGAGGCCAACACATTCAACTGAACCTGGTAACCTTTATCGACGGTGCCGAACCGAAAGCTCATCTTTCACTGGGAATAACAGGCCGCAGATTTGCAGCAGCTGTCCACGGTAATTCTGTACACTACTGCAAGTTCTGCGGAAAGGACAAGTCTAAAATTGGGAACGTAGAACTGAGAGCAGTTTGCAGACAGCAGTGACTCTGCAGGCTAGTGCCGCGGAACTCAAATCGGTTTCGAAATATCAGTGCATTAGTTTGGAAATAGCAGTCTGGTTTGGAATAACAGTTTGGTGATCTGCTATAAAGAAGCAGAACAACCTTAAAAAAATAACTAAAATTCAAAGAGCTGCCTGTCTGGGCATCTCCGTAGCAATTAACACAACGCCATCTGCGACATTGGAAACCATGCTCCACCTTCCACCACTTAAAGTCTACTGTAAAAGTATTCTTACTCGCAGCGCTATAAGACTGAATGAGCCTAAATGTTGAAAAGTTCTGACCACGACTAGCTGAGCTTTCGGAAAGTCTTCTCGACCAAAATCCCTGACAGACCGAAGTGGGTGGAAGGATGAACAGATATAGGGATCTGAAGTGATGGATCAAAAGTTGAGGACAGTGTGGGAGTTACCTAAACATACATAGTCAGTATCGATTGCCGGATTACTACAGTGTATTTCAAGTCGAGATTTTGGCCATAGAGAGATCGGCAAGAATGTTATTATCATGCCCAAATCTACATAGGTAGCGACATAGAAACTTATATAAAGTCGCTGTACTCAAAGGTAATAAGAGAGCTGGCGCGTAGGTGTCACAATAGCCTCCAGAACCTAGGAGCTAGGCACAAGGTAACTCTCTGGTCATAGTGGGATACAGGGCAAAGAGGCGTCTGACACACTTGTAAAGGAAGATTCTCAACTGAACGCTTCCTCTATAGACAGGTGAATCGGCCGGCCTCTAGAGTAAGTGAAAAGAAAAATTGACCTTAAGGCTATTCAGCTTGCTAAGGAAAAATGGAGCCATATGACAACATGTGATCTGTTAAGGCAGCTATGGTATGTTTAGGATATTAGGAACAGCTTTCCTGTTAAAGAGAAGTCGCACCGATCTCCGAAATATTGTGGTTGTTATTCCTGGCATTTGTCTCTTCTGAATCCCCACCAAAGACTTTTGTAGAAGTTGTATGGACGAGGAAGAAGTTGAAAGCCATCAGTATTTACTCTGCGATTGCTCGGACCTGGCCAGGAAACGTCACGAGACTGGGCGAGGTTTTGTTTTTTTGTTTTTTTATACGATGTGGCCAAAGCCTAGGGGACAACACTTTGATGCGTTAGCATGGTTTTGTTAGGAAGGGAATTATGGTAAGGGAGGTGAGGAAACTTGAAAATCTTGTTTTGCATTGCTGCGAGCTAGACAACAGACCAGAGACGGAGTGGATTATTTTAATTTCTTAATAAAAGCTCACGGGGAGACCTGGTCTCGAACCCGGGACCCATGGCATGGTGGTCACGCCGCTAAACGAATTGATGCAACTCTATCTGCAACTAGGGCTAAAACAGCGTGTCTGGTTTATTATCAGTTGGGGCTGGTTCTACTTAAGCCCTATACTGAAATTCAGGTGCGGTCTCGTGGATGTTGTAACACAACGGACCTTTGTTAGGTCTATTTGAGTCTGATCCACTTTCTGATAGCCCAGCTAACCTAACCTTAGAAATTTTTTGAATGGGTGCTAAAGGACTAGAAAAGTGACGATTACCTGTGTGGAGAGTGCTTCGGCTCACGAACAGGGGTTTTCCAAATAGGGTCTTCGCTCGATGCTGCATATACCTTCGAGCAACGTGACGAATGATGAAGTTTGATTGATTTGGTTTCGGCTAATATTGCTCGTCCGTTTAGGTGTCGTTTCGGAATTCTGGAGGCATTTTAAAATTTTCTTTTTGTATTTCCATTTCAAGCTGCGGAGTAATTTTTTTTTAAGTTGTAGAACAAGTTTTGCTTAGCTGGTGCTCGCACCTAAGGATTGCTAAATAGTTTAGGAAGGTGGGGGTGGGAGGGGAGATGCTACAAAATTAAAAAAAAAGAATTATCCAAAACGAACCCAATTGCTTTACGAATGGAGTTATTCAATTTCTCCCCTTGTGAGCTACGACCTTTGTATCATCCCGTTCTTTACGAGTTATAACCCGTGTATCCGTCCGGCCCTTGCGAGCTATTACCTTTGTATCCTCCCGCCCCTTGTGATCTACTACCCTTGTATTCTCCTACTCCTTGCGAGCTAACACCTTTGTTTCCTCCCGCCCTTGGCAAACGTGTAAAATAGAAAAAGGGAAAATTATACGATTGGCATAAAAAAAATTAGTTTTTAGGATTTTTACTTTCTAACGATTGAGCCAATAAAGTGACAGCGGCTGTAAATTTACCAGTTTGCTTTTTTACCCTTTAGTAGGACCTGACAGAATCCTTTAATCCTCATGGATTTGATTGGGCGAAAACTATAACTTAACGTGAAATGGAACACCTAACAATAAATCAATGAAATTTCGTACTGTGAGGGTAAAATAATGCAGCTTTGAAATTGGATATTTTTACCTGAGGCTACAAGCCTTTGAATTCACCCACGTATTTATATTTGGTTAATTTCTACGTTTGCGTTTGATGACATGACTGTTAATTTACAGCAATTTGTTAGCATCAAAATGTACAAATCCCTGAAAACCATTAGCTTTCGTCTCCCTGTTTCTAAATAACTTTAACTACTTCCGTAAAATTTGCCAGTTCCTTGTTGTATAGTGTAACAAATTTTGGGTTTGTGTTTCGTCTACGAATAGTTTGCTGTAAGGGTGGCGGGTTGGATATATTTATTTAAAATGTTCTGCATAGTTACGCGATTTTCACTCCATCAAAAGTTAGAACTGTTTTCTCTACAAATTCCAGAAATTGCAATAGCAATGAGCGTAAATGGGAAAAGTTTTCACTTCACTAGCACGTGACGAGATACAGAAAATTTTCAAGTTTTCGAAAAAGGGAAAATTAATGAGAGGAGTTTTCGCGGAATCTCAATAATTCGTCTTCGAGTTGGCTAGCATGAAGTGGTCAAATTATGACGAAGAAGAAAACTTTGTGGCCTCTTAATCTCTTGAAACCAGAAATTTAATTAAAGTGGGAGCGATTTTACTTCTTCAAAAGATTAACGACTTCTGCTGTCTGACACTAATTGAGTTTGCATACGCGAACTAAGTACTATACCAACAAGATTTTATTGAACTCCTATTGAAATTGATTTTAAATCCCACGACGAAGGACTTCATTAAACTATTTTTAAAATTCAATTTTTTAAGTGATAAATTACTTCCACAAGTTCTTAAGGTTTTTCTTGTCATATAGGTAGAGGGACGAATTAATTTGCATGTCTTCCGATCCCACAACATGTCACCTAGAAGACAATAAAATTTATTTTACTAACCAAATCGGCTGAGTAATGTCATCAGATTTATAGCAATTAGTTGTTACGCCTCCACAGTGGAATACTAAAAGGTGAGTAATTGCAAGCAGACGATCTATAAATCTTCAACATTTATCGCACCTCGAAGATATCCTTGACCTTTGCGTGGATTGCTTGAGCAGAACATTTTCCTTAACGCAAAGAGCTTTATGAATCCATTAATTAAGTCGCCAACAGCCTCCTGGGCCTGGTATCAATTAAAAAGTTGCACGAAATTACGGTTCTGAAGCGTACAAGGAGCTCACTGTCTTGAACCCTTGCCAGGCGGAGTTACTTTATCGGATAGCTGGGAAATTTATGTTAGCAATTACCGTCGAATTATGTTGTCATACGTCCGCTAAGTGGATTGTTTAGGTCGCAAGGACACGAAAATTATATTTATCAGTGCCGAAACGTGCTCATTGCAGGAGCGCTGATGATATCCGAGAGGGCGCTCATACTCGTAAAATTCGGGTAGGGCGTAATAAAGTGACCTGTCCTGTGCTGCGACCAGTGCTATTAAATTGGAACATGATTAAATCTATGTCCAGTCATATGAGCTTTACGAGCCGCAATACAAAGATTCCCTGTTTTTTGATGTCCAAATGAATTTTCATCCACTCGGGCTCCCGTAGATTCAAAGAGGCCGACTGAAAGTTTGAAATATCAAAAATTTACGATCAGCCACAGTAGTTTCACGTAGTCGCAAAGGCGCTCTAATTCCCCAGTGCAGTTAAATAAATAATTTCAACGTTAGAGATCAGCCACCAGCAAGTGCTGGACCACAAATCTTGTATTCATGCGGCCCAATTCGCTCAATTCGCTGACACATGAGTTTAGTAGTGTGGAATGGCCTCCAGTATAAATAATCAAAGAACCCGAATAGGATCCAGCTACTAGTTGTTTTCGATGCCAATTTCAAATCCACGGCTGTAATTTGCTTAAGAGATAGCAATTGATTACTTCATCCCAGATACATAACTGGGTAAGATAAACTATGCATGCATCGCTACTTTGTCTGAAAGTAAACAGAAATTTAAGACGATTTTTATACTTTGCAGACTGTTTACAGCACGCAAAAACACGATAAAACTGAAGGTCTGGCATTTGCTTCGAATAAGCGTCATAGTGTAATAAAATAGTGAACAGTTTTAATGGGAAAACTACAAATGTGCTGTAAAGGCGGATTTATTCTTACGTTGAATTTGGCTTCAGTCTAACTCTTGAATTTAGCTCATTTCGCTTGCAGAACTGTCATATGGGGAACACATAGTAGTCTGTTTATGCCGTGTTCTTGTCCTGATTATTATTTCAGAGATAAATTTACAAATACGTTTCCGCCAACAGAGCATATGTAAAAATATTTTATTACAATTTTATTGAAGGATGTAAAGAGCTAAACACACAGAGAGTGTGCGAGCGATTTGCCATAAACCCAGAAACGCAATTGCGCCACTTACGTTTTACAATACGTAAAGGTGCTGGACGAAACTATAGACGCTGTTTTTACTACAAATAAATACAAGAATATCTGTATCACACCTTAGTTACCATCAACCACCTGTACCCGTTGTAAATTGAGAAGCTTAATGCTTTTCATTACTCTATTTAACTTGCTGTTACATGCTGTGAGGGATGCTTAAATCGAAAATAAAGATATATTATTTAAAGCCAAAGATTTACAATCTTTTCTACGTACTAACTAAGAATTTGGAATTAACAAAAAAGTCAGGGCCATGTGCTTTTGATAAGGACTCAAAGAACAACTGAGCAATCGTGACCGGAAAGGCGAAACATTATCGAATCTCCGCAGTCCGAAAATAAAGTGGATGCAGTCGTTGGAAGCTATTTCCATTTAACGCTTACATATGCTATCTAGCTTAGGGAAAACTAGGCTTCTGAAGAAAAAATTAAGCATAATTAGCGCTAGTTTAAGCGAGTATTACAAGATAAAATGTTCGCTGAAAGCCATAGCCTACGCCCACCACCATATATTCTACCAACCCTACCCCTTACGTTCAAAATTTCATATGTAGGTTCAAAACGATCCCAAGATTAGTTACCTTACTTAACAATGATAGCGGAAAGTCGTTCAAGACGACGATGATATGTGCACCAAGTGTAAATTCTATCCAGGTCAGAATTGATGCGTTCTATACAGTCCTGAAGAATCCCAATTGGCTGGCTTAGATTTGATTGAACGTCACCTGCATAAGGATGGATGCTCACATCGCAGAGCATCATCTGCAGATCGTTTACGAACAAACTAAACAGTAACGAGCCTAGAATGCATCCTAGCGGCACACGTCGCAATAAAGACAGCGACGTGGGTAGTCTATTATCGACCTTTGCTTGTTGACTACGACCTGACAAGAAGTTGGTAATCATATGTATGACTATCAAACTTGGACTATATGGATAAGAACTATATGTATAAGAATATTGTGATTAACGCAATCGAAAGCCTTCGAAAAATCAAGGAGTACCAAAGTAGTTAATTTATCCTGATCCATAGCGTTTCTGACGTCAGATGAATCTTTTAGGATTGCGGTTTCACACGAATGGAAAGTCCGAAACCCAGATTGCCACCATTTTAAAAAGTTACACCGTTCCACATAATCAAGTATTTGCCTGTACATAAGATTTTCTCGTACTTAGGATAGAAAATTTAGCAAACTTATAGGGCGTAGATCAGCTGGAGATTGCGGGGAAGGATGTTTTGGTATTGGCAGAACTAAAGTCATTCTCCAACTTGTCGGAAATGAAGATGATATGAGACACTGGAAGAGATAAATTCATCAAAGTCAATCTCGTGGGAAGCAAAAATAAATGAATTCTTTGTATCAGAATAGCAAACTCATTTTTTAAATTCACTAGAGTAGAGCAAATATAGATTTGAAAGTAACACTCCTATTTCTAGCAAGCCACTTTAGAAAATGAGAATTTTATTTTTCCCTTGTTATTTTAAAAGTGCGTATTTGATCAATTGTAGTGAATTTAAGAAATATATGAGCACAGAAGTCAAGGTTGCTCTTGTGATTTCAAAACGAAACAAGCACCTCTCCGACGCCGTGCACCCTACTCACCCATCACTCACTCCACATAACCAACCACTCAAAGTCAACGTTGCAATCGTCATTTCGATATAAATTAATTTATTTGTTACTACCACCTCTCCTCCGACCACCACCGCCCCACCATCATTCTTCCACTCAGCCCCCACTGTTACTAGCGATTCATTCTTAGCTTAACACGTTAAGTCGTTCTGGTACAAAATAATTAATTTTTTCAGTACCACCCCTTTTGCCACAACCCATCTAACGTATTCACTAACACACCTAGGCACAGAAATATTCACTCAGCATTCTGATACAGAGTGAAAATTTTTAAATTTAATTTAATGACAAGTCACTACTCAGTCATAATGTAGAACACGCGTTTACGCGACATTTAGACGACCCCCTTGTGGGGTATGCGGGCGGGGGAAGAACTTCTCCCGATTCGTGACTACGATTGCAAGTGGACTTAAGTGTATTCTGAACCGTTGACATTTTCTTTACAACCCCCATAGACTTTTTATTGTAATCTGACAACATTTAATGAAAACAGTTTTTCGTCATTTTTTATTGCCGAAAGATTGTCAAAAGAATGGGAAATGACAATTTATGACACAAATTATGACGAATATGTCATTTGTGTAAATCTAGCATAAAACTAAAAATTGTATATAGTATTAAGGTATCTCATAGGGATTAAGATTCTTATTTATCCAAAGGACTTATAATCCAGCAGAAATAGGGTTCGAACAAAAAAAAAAATTTTACAGCAATCTGACAGTGGAATATTGTCAAACAAGAAAAGAGAAAAAAATAAATCGAACCGACCGCAGCTATCCGGGGTGGAATGGGATGGATTTTTTGGGGTTGAAAACAGTTTTTCCTGATTTCTAGCTAAACTGTGCATCCTATCAAAAAAAGTTAAATGTAAAAGTTGTAGGAAATAAAAAGATCTATAACTTTTGAATTTACCATTTTCACCTTAACCTCAAAATTTTTCGAAAAAATGGCGGAAAACCGGTTTTTTGGTTTTATATTTTTGTCTTTCAACAAAAAATTTCTATGAACCTGAAACTTAAGCAAAAGATACTTTTTATTGTTGCTAAAAGGCAGTAATTTTTTCATACGGTAATATTTAGGGATTGTTGTTAAACTTAATTTTAAAAAAAAAGCGAAATTTTTGACTGCGATTCCTCTTAAAACTACGCTCCCTACGGAGTTCTGTTTTGGCTCAATTACTCGTTGCTATGCCTACTTTCGATTAATGGTAAAAGAAATGGAAAAAATGACCGGAAAATTGAAAAAATAGAAAATTTTTCCAAAATTGAGCGACTTCCCAAACTTTTCCAGCACTTTGGATCGTAGAAAATTAAGCCACAAAATTTGCAGATAATTTTAAAGGAAAAAAAGCAAAATAATTATTTTGTACCGATCTGGAAAATGTAACAGATTTTCCAGAATAATTTCCAATATAGGACATTATCCTTTAAAAATGGGACCTTAGTAGGTAAAGCAGGCATTTCCAAGAAGAAAAGTATACGAGTCAGTTGCTGTCGCAATGAAGAAAAGCAAAAAGAGTAAAATAAACAAAAACAGTGAAAGTGTCTTAAAAAGGTTTAGTTGAACAAAGAAAAACCATACATCTCGAGCATACTGTAAAAGTAACAAAAAGAAAAGAAGAACGGGTAGTATGATTACGCTGAAGGTTCATGATGAGTCATGATGATAACAATTACCTAATATTTGTTAATTTTATTCTCATATATTTTCCAGTTTCAGTTATAAATTTTATCAACCCAAATAAAAATCAAGACTCAACCGCACAAGCGTTGCCGGCTCTGCGGAGATAGTTTTGTTATTTCAGGCGTCGGTCTGTAATAAGTTAATCTACGAAAATAATTTTATTGTTTCATTTTAAATTTTAGTCTAGAAAATATGTGAACGTACCGTGCTTGATTTGGACTACTTCGTGCGTCTTTTATTTATACGTGCTTGCAGCGGGCTGGCTTTTGAGAAAGTTTAATTTTTACTCAGGCGTACTGTGCCTTACTTCAGTGCCACTCAAGCGTTTTGATGCTGTGCGTTCCTGATTCAAGCTAGGAATGAGTGAGTCTTATTTTTACTGGGATTTGTTCGTAAAGTCATTACCAAAGCGCCCTATTTTCTTAATTATCTATACAAAATATCTGAAAAAACATTCTAAAGGTATCCTTTAGTTAGTACTTTCAATGAAAAGTAAAACAAAAACTATCAAAAATATTTTATAAAAAACGTAGAAAGATCTTTTCGGAACCCTATCTTATCTATCTGTGTCCAACATGCTCCAACTGAAATTAGTGTTACTCTGCAACTAATCATTCGACTCATAGACTACGAATTAGAAGTACATATGTGCATTATTTTTTTTTATTTTCTTTATTTATTTCAAACAAATTAGAGGAGCTTAAGAAAAGTAATATAATATTTTAATTAAAATACAGATGAGTTGTAAATATTAGCGCTTGCAATCTTGGCTGATATTTCAAATGTGCTCTCCATAAATAGCAATGTTACATTAGTTGCATGCGGATTGAATCATTCCGCGTTTCTTATATGGAAAGAAAGAAGTCAATTACGGCAAATCTAGATAAGTTTGCATTCCCCCCTATCACCTAGGGGTCACTTATTTTACTAGTTATTAAAGTATTGTGAATGAGGTGGTACGCTACGGGAACATATCTCGAATTCGCAAACTGGCAGGGGTCGGTAATCTATTAGACGAGAGTTTAATTATCTATGGTTAATAAAAGTATAACATAACTAATTACGCAGAAATAGTGCACAAGGGGATGCCTAAGATTCGAAAGCTGATTCTTCCTTTGAAAGTTTCGGGCTCATTAGAGCCCTAGAGTCTACCATTTTCGGAGAAAAACCGAAAATGATATAGTGTTCCACATACTATGTTTATAAAAGTTTCTTGAAAATTAACAGTTGCTATACATAGAAAAGTGAAGGACAATCGGCAGTCCGTCTGTGCTCCATGAAAACAATCCGATTTTCGAGTTGCCAAAAACATGAATAGCCTTTTTTTAACTTTGCCTTACACGGACAGTGGGGTATGTTCAGCCTCTGCCCAAATTATGGAATTGTATTCGAGTAAAGCCTAGAAGAATTAGTATCGAATTTTATTCTAAAAATAATGCCGATTATTTATTTATTTTATTTCGGTTCGCTGTAATAAGTTTATACTTGATTGCCCCCATCGCTCCGTAGAACTATAGTATTTTTTACAGTCCCTTTTAAGGAGTATTGGGAAGCCATTGATTAGGATGAAATATCCATTCTGCTTTTGTTGGGGTTTTCCATAGCATTCGACACTGTAAATCATCATATGCTATTTCTTAAAATTATTACTGGCATCAATTTGTCCACACAAGCTGCTGGTGTTTCACAAGGCTCGATTCTTGGCCCACTTTTACTCTGGATTTTCGTAAACAACCTACTTAATCTCTATGCCGACGATGATCAATTAGACCATTAAAATTGTATGAAGATGCGATAGTCTCAATTAATGGTGACCTCTCCTCGATATATGATTCTAGTATTACTAACAAGATAAGTTTAAATTCTGCTTAGCCTTAGTATCTAATAATTAGCAGAGTTTCAGTCGATACTAATGAGCTCTCGCCAGTAGAACTTAATGGCATACATACGCGAATGGAACTTAATCTCGTCATATGATTTAATAAAGATTTCAGCTGGAATAATTATATTAATTATGTTCTGTCTAATATTTATGGTGGTCTTCGCTCATTATGTATCTCTAGTCATTTCACACCACAACCAACTAGGCTTAAGCTTGCCCAGGCTCTTCCGGTTCCCGTCTTGCCCGATGGGTTTGAGGTCTATGGTAATTTGGACAGTGAATGTGAAAGATAGCATAATGCAGCTATTATATTTATTTATATTTTTAATTGATATTATTGTCACTGATTAACGTTTCGGTATATCCTAAAATTCGCTGTCTCGCATTTCTTGCCAAAATTCTGAAGTTTCAGTCCCCCAGATATATTTTTGACAGATTAATATTTGCATGGTCTATTAGAACGCTTTCAATCGCTCCTTTAAAGTATTTCCTAAGCAGTCGTCAGTTTTTGTCAAGGTCGTTTGCACTGTATTCTTGAAGGGAAGTTAAAAATCACCTACCTACAAGATCTCATAGAACATTATAACATGACACCCTGGAAGGTTGTTGGAACATTTGTTAGACTGAAAAACATTTGAACATATTCGTAATGCCCTCCTTCGACTGTGAAAGCTGTTTTACTGATATCCTTGGGTTTCATTTCTATTTGGTAGAATCTACTGGAAAGCTCTAGCGTTCAAAAATATATGTATTTCTCTAGTCCTAGTTTATCAAGAATTTCGTTTTTATTAGGTAGAGGGTACTTATGATTGATATTTTTTCATTGAGGTTTTGGTAATCAACACGCAGAATTAATTAGGTATTTAATCTGCTTCCGTTCTTGTATTTTGGATCATGTGGCATCACTCATCCTTGGTCTTCCGCTTTCTGAACGCTCTAATTTTTTACTGATGAAATCGGGGGTGTTCTGATGCCATGCATCAACGTTTTGGCGCTCTGTTCGAGAGTATGCACTGCGGATGTTCCATATTTTTTAGCCTTTAAACATTAGATCTAAAATTACGATGACAAGTTGCTGTGCATTAAAAAGGTAAACAAACAGCTCTCGATTTGCGTTCTCGGTGCCAAGCTTGCCAATTACATGTTCCAGACCTATGTAGCCTGAACCAATCTTAGCATTGAGATCATCCATACTTATTTTGATAACAACTATACGAATCTTATCAAAGGTGTCGCCAAGGAGCTGGTAGACGGAAGTTATTCAGAATATCCTACATGATCTCGCTGATCACAAAAAAAAACTTTTAGAAACAAGGAACAGCACGTCGCCTGAATTTGCTCTTATTTTATTATTACACGTGATCTGAAGACATGTTTCATCCCTTTTCACCTCGACCAGAAAAATCTTTTGTGGCGTGCTCTTATTTTAGCAGGACTCTGTTTATGGGTTAGGTTAGGTTAGGGTGGCGGCTATCAGCCCTACAGCCGATCAGCCTCACATAGACCTATAAATGGTCCGTTGTGTTACGACATCCGCGGAACCGTGCCTGATTGCCGGGTATATCTAAAACCAGCCGCAGCTGTTAATAAACCTTAGGAGCTGCTTCAGTCTGATGCCGACTATATCGCCAATGCCACCTAAGAAGTACACGCCCATTGCATTGTATCTTCTTTTTACTAGGCCCGGGCATTCGCAGAGTAAGTGCTGAATGCTTTCCACCTCTTCCTCGTCCATACAGCTCCGGCAGAAGTCATTCGCAGACGTTCAGCGTGTCTACCGAAAAGACAGTGGCCAATAATAACTGCCACAATGTTTCGGAGGTTTATCCGGCTTCCGTTAAGCAGGAACGCGGTTGTTCTCAAATCCCATTCAGGCCACAGCTGCCTTGATAGTCTGCATGTGGTTAAGTTACTCCATCTCTACTTAGCGAGTTTAATAGCCTTAAGTTCAATTTCTCTCTTTACTGATTCTAGCGGCCAGCCGATCGATCTGTCAATAGAGGAATCATCCAATTGTGATCCCTGCTTTGCCAGCTCATCAGCTGCCTCATCCCCTTGAACACTACTGTAACCACGGATCCAGCAGAGAGTTACCTTGTGGCTCCTTTACATACGTATAACCATATTTCTGAAAGTACCATTACTATCTAATTCGGAGTAAACTATCCTAGTCCTCATTGATATTAATCAATTGTTTAGGTCTGGCTCCACGTGCAGCTCGTCGAGAATTTCTTTAATAGCCTCGACTCGAGCATTAATGAAAACTTCTTACCAAAGTGTGAACAGTGGTGATTCCTTTGCTTCCATTATAGTATTATACAACACAGGTATATATTGCTTGGCTGCATTCCACTAGCGCCATCTTAAGAAACACAATCATCATCACTTCCTTCTTTTTCTTGTTTTCGAAAGCAATTTCCACGTCTTCCTTGTAAAAAAAATGTTACAACATTTGACCTTAAGCAATATCGAGTCATTTTGTCGTGCCAACTCAACCATTATCGCCATTTCAATTGCAGTTTTATCGCAATAAATTACGATTTTCCGGTGCATGCCGATTCCTCGTCAGACGTCATACCTCATACCTGTACCTCATACAAGACGGACATGGAAGACAATGCCAAGTTCCCATATTGCACACTATGCAAATCTCTTATTAAGTCTAATACCAAACTCGAGGGTCTTGGTTTAAAATTCCGCAGGCGTTGGAAAGCAATAATAACGAGTCGGCGTTTGTCTAACTGGGCCAGCGGATAATGGAGGCGCGATGGCTCTATTGCTCATTGTTAGAAGCCCTTAACAAATGTGTAATATTACTCAGCAATAGCAGGGAAATGAAGTCACGCTGCCATAAATTCAATGTAGTCAAGCTCAAAGCTACTCGACATCATTCAGTAAAAAGATCGTTCATGCTGATCCACTTATCGAAAATTTGAGATCGATGCTTGTTGTTAGCTGGAAGGTCTGGACGTGCCCAGATTTACAAGTTTCCAGTTGCATAGATATCAACTAAATGCCCTGTTTATGTTGAAAGTAGCTAAGCTTCTCTAGTGTTCCTAGATGTATTCCGTGCAAGTTAAGTTGATTGCCACCAGATCCTCCTCATTGATTCAACTTTGGCTGTACCGATTCCTCAAGTTAGACTGTCCGGAGACTTCAGGTCTGGAATGGATTGCATTGCACATAGTAAATTTTTTTAATCAACCTTAAGTGAATTAAATTGCAATTAGGAGGAAACGGTCCGCCTTGAGTTGCGGTTCACGCAATTCCCTTCGTTTCGAATCACATTACATTTTCGCGGCGGCGATAGCCTTCGGAGTGCATAATCCTGTCTGCCGGTCTGTCTGACAATTTCTTTTATATCATATGTGGTGCAGCCGTGACCAGATGATGCCATAGCTGCACTTATGTATGCAAAAAAGTAAAATGTTACCCCGCGTTTCACGCCCGAATGCACCAATTAAGCAGCTTGCTTGTTTACAGTACACGGCCCATTGGCTCCCGTGCAAAAGTGAATTCCCGCCGGCAGTTGAGATAATTAGGTGGAATCGAAGTCAGTCAGACATTGGGTTCAGTCAATCGCAAATTATAGGCGGTTTATATAAAGTTGACAGTTTTCCCTTCACAATTTGCACAAATGATGGAGAGACAATAGGAACAGACAAATTCAAATTTTTTTTTTTTTACTTTTTGACCTCATTTTAAAAATTAGGAACCGAATGGTGGAAGTAAGACTTTTTTTTATGAACAGCTTATCTTTACAGTAGAATCAGTATATGTGATCTGAAGTGAAAAGGGACCTTATGTTCAAAAACGACTTTTCCAGAAAAAGATATTTAAAATTGCAGATCCAGTTCTTTGTTATTATATCTTCATTCTTACTCTGCACGACAAACCGAACTCCGTCTGTGTTGACGGTAAAACCAGCACCAACGTCATGTTAAGTATACAACAAGAAGGCCTGCCCACAGACCCATAAGTCTTACTCCAATTTTTCACTAAATACCATGAATCATTCAATCAACTATACCATTTTCCATGTTGACGGTTGTATAGGCAATGATCCACCAGTTCGCGGGGTTCTCATAGCTGGTCACAACCGTTATGATGCCACCTTGCTAAAGACCTCCGACTCTACAATATCAGAATTTGTATATATAAAAATAGCACTACATAATTGTCTTCTGTACATCCTCAGTTGTTACATTCGCCCCTCTCAACCTCTAGACGTCTACGAGTCCATAATTAAAGCGATCGATACCCTGCCTTTTACTGATCAGCTCTCCGTTTCAAATAAATTCTTTCAAATAAGCGGAGTCAGGAACCTCCTGGACAGACAATTAGACTTAATCTTTTCTTCAGACCCAGTTAACTCGGCTGTCGCAGAAAGCAACCATCTTCTCTCCTCCCTCGACCGTCACCATCTCCCCTTGTTACTCGTTTTCTCCTACGAGCACCCTCATACCGTTTCAAGCTTCGAGTCTTCTTCATCCTTCAATTTTCGTAAAGGCGACTTTGACAAATTAAATCACTTGCTCCTCAACTGTAATATTGGCGATATTCCTCAATATCCCTCAATTGACGTTGCTTGAGAGGCGTTCTATTCGGAAATACACGCTTGTCTTACACAATCTATCCCTCTTCTTTCTCATAAAAACTACTCCTCATCCCAAGTATGGTACGACAAAGAATTACGTTCTCTTCGCAACAGGAGAAATAAACGTTGGCAAACTTTTCTTCTAACCCAGACTGAGTCTGACTATTCTTCCTATCTATCTGCTTATAACTCTTTTTCTAAACGTTGTGATACCCTCTATCATGAGTACGGATGGAAACTAGCCTCATATCCGGCCCCAAGCGTTTTTATTACTTTATTAATTCCAAGAAGAAATCCAATGGTTACCCTTCCACTCTAAAGTTCGAGAATACCTCTTCGTCTGATCTTAAGGTTATCGCTAACCTCTTTGCACACTTCTTGAGTAAATCTTTCAGCGAGAATTCTCTACAACCCGACCTTAATTATTTTGCATTCGTGGAGAAATGCACTCAAACGTCGTTTACATCTTTTGACCCTGATCCTGAACTTATCGCCGCCAGTATTAATGGGCTTGAGGACGACTTTCACCCAGGTCCAGATGGCATTCCGGCCATCGTTCTGAAAAAGTGCACCATGCATCTAGTTCAACCCCTTACTTTGCTTTTTCGTCTCTCGGTCACTCAAGGGGTTTTCCATCAATTATAGAAAAGTTCGTATATATATTCCCAAAAGGCTGCAAGAACGATGTGTCCTACTACAGACCCATTGCTAAATTATCATCCATACCTAAACTATTCGAAAAAATGGTCTATGATTCCATGTTCTTCCACTGTAAGTCTATCTTCTCACTCTCCCAGCATGGCTTCCTCAAAGGTAGATCTACAACCACCAACCTTACTGACTTCGTCTCTAAAACACTGTGCCCTGGAAAACGGTAAAGATGTTGATGTTATCGTCACCGATTTTAGTAAAGCCTTCGACAAAATCTCCCATAACGTTATCTTGTTCAAACTTGATCGCCTAGGCTTCCCCCCCAGAATCACCTCCTGAATTCGATCCTACCTCAACAACCGTCAGTACAATATTCTTTCCAGCTCATCCATTTCTAACCCTATTGTCGCTCGTTCCGGCGTCCCTCAGCGCAGCCACCTCGGCCCATTGATTTTTATCCGTTGATGTTCAGAAAGTTCTAGGTGAGCCAGCTAGGAAGAAGAACAGACGAGTTCAAATATTATTGTAAATTTATAAACCATTCATTATATTAGTACACGGTATATTATACACCCATCCCAGGCCGTCCTTAGACGTTATTCCTAAATACTCCACTGATTACGCAGGTCCGCAAGATTCTGTTGTTAGGCAAATATCTCAAATCCGGACGTAATGGCTCAATTCTGACCTCGGATTTGGTTTCTACGAAGCAAATTTCTTTGGAAATGACCCCCAGCTACCCAACAATAATCATGACCCCATGTTTTGTAGGCCTGTGTAATATTACTGATAAGCCTTTTTTACAATCAGCATTGTGATGAAACATATTATTATGAATATTGTGTCGTTGTAACATACCAGCAACAGTAATATTTTATGAGCGCCCAATAGTTTTCTTTTAACAAATGAAAATTAAATTATTTTCTACTTTTAGTGCAATTTTGTTTTAAAAGAAAATTGTTTTTATAAAAATAAATTATTTTTGGAGACAGAGTTGGATCAATTGGTTGATTGGCACAATCACCATGTCTCCTGGGTTTGAGCCCCCGTCTCCTATGATAAAAAAACACATCTACTTTGGTCTGTTGTCTTGCTCGCAGAAGTGCAAAAAACAAGGCATTCAAGTTTCCTCATTCCCCTTACCCTAATTCCCTTCCGATCAAAGCCATATTAACGCATCATGAGATTGTCTTCTGGGCTTTGGCTACATCATGGCAACAAAAATTTTTTTTTTGTTTTACTTTTAAGTCTTAATTAATTATTTTAATTACATACAATTGAAAAAATACTATATTTTTACAATTTACAAAAAATATAAAATTTGACATCCGAAATGCTAAATCTTGAATTTTGTTATTGTACCTTAGCGACATGGCATTTGTAAGCACACCCAAATCATTCAGTTCTCGGCACATACAAACACCTTACATTGGCTGGAAGAATAGGTCATAAATTTTTCATGAATCCGGTAATCCGCCAACTTAGGGCATCCACCATCTTGGGCTTAGAATTACGTCATATCGCTTATCGTATTCTACTCGTCAAACCCTTTCTTTTGCTATACGTTTGAAGGACTTTGTGAAGAAAAAGGTAAGCCCCTATTTTGGGTCGTCCATCATGTATGGTTTAGAATGACGTCACGTTGCTTATCGTATTCTACTCGTCAAACCCTTTCATTTGATACACGTGTCACAGGAATTGTGAAGAAAAATATAAGCCGCCATCATGGGGCGTCTACCATATTGGATTTTGAACGATATTCGTATTGTCATCATCCATTGAAAAAAATCCCAAGTTGAGTTTAGCAAACTGCATCATAATAATAACGGAACACTAAAAGATTAATCGGTAAGGAAACTCAACAGGGAAAAAAAATTCGAATAGGTACCTGTTGTGACCTGATATGGTAATCTACGAAAGTAGGTTTAAATATATGTTTAACAGATTTAGATCGGACTTGGGTGCTATTGGTCCCATTAATCTTATATCAGACTAGCTTAATTACATATTACTGACAGAAAGGTAAGCAAGTATGAGATAAATAATCTCTAATTAAATTTAATTAGGCATCTAATGTAGTGGCCAACTATTTTGTGAAAACCTTAAAGAAAACCTTCAACTTGTTTTATTAGAATTATGTTTTTAAATTATGCGGTTCGAAATGAAATCATATTACTACCTGCGGCTCGTTCAATCATCAACGTGACCACAAAATCGCCTACCCGTCTTCAAGCCAAATTGAAATCAAATCCAAAAAGAACTCTTTTCGTATGACCTTCTGAGCTTAAATTGACTTTGAAATGAATTTCTGCCTGACAAGTTATTTTCGATTATCAAATTGCTTGCGATGAGGAAAAAAAATAAATCTGGAGAACAACAGTCTCCGAAAAGCCCTTGAATTGCCTTTCAGCGAATCAACAAAATTTGAAAGGCAAAATCAGAGCGATGAATCCGTCGGTAATCATCTGCCCATCACAATTTTCGTCGAAATCATCGAATCGAATTAATCAATTGAACTTTTTGGAGTTTTTCATCGTCGCCAATTAAATCGATGAATCATGTGGCTAGGCTGTACAAAGTTCACTTTCCGCTGACTTTTGCCATTCAAAGATAGAAATAAATTCTCAACGGGAATGGGTGACTTTATTTCAATTAACCCAATCATTGCCTGCCGTTTAAGTGTCTCAATGAATCGTGTCACTGTTTAAATTTCCTGGCATATTGGACAAAATTCATAAACGTTTTATAAGCAATCAGGAAATAATGTCCTGCAGGAAAAAGAATTCCGGCAAACACCTTAACGAGGTGACACAAGTAAAGCAGTTCTATTGACTCAGCACCCGATGCTATCGGTTCACTTGAATAAATCTAATTTCACGGGGCTTAGAAACAAGCTGAAGTTCTCAGTTCTCGTTGATAAATATTTGCGATGAAATTCGTTCCGGATCGAGTACTCCCGTAACGACAGTTCACCTTATTGCATAGCCAAAAGTTGTTTAACATAGCATAATCCTCCCCTTTCAGGAATTGCTGCAGCGATAAACTCCTTGCAATAGAAACTAACAGAGGTTCGAATAAGACTGGCGATATCGCCAATAATCAATCAGGCACACCAGTGAGCAAGGATAAACGCATTCAGTGGCGGATATCCCTAGCTTCTTCCCGGGGCATTGCGAGCTTTTCATTACGCTTGTGTGTCTGTCAGGATGTATTCATCTGGAAAGGGAAAATGTATATTGCCATTACCAGCAACAGAGCAAAGTGGCAGTCAAAATGAGAAAAATGGAAATCAGATAAAACATTTCAGCATTTATAAAGGAAAAAAAACAGGAAATGAATAAAAAAAAGAAAAAGAAAGAAATCTGAGCCCTCGTCGATTTAGCCATCGACACTTGAATTTCCTGGGAGCGCTTTGGGAGTACTTCCTGCGGATCATGACTTCTGAGACAGTCGAAGGTCGTTGAAAATTTGTAAATGGGATAATTTAATTTTATTGCGACTCGGCGATATTGTCTCGGTCCTTAATTGGAATTTTAACGAATAGCCCCAAAATTTATTATCCATTGGGTCCCCGACTTGGTCCAAAATTACTGCGGGTCTGGTGTGATTTTAGTGTCAAAAGGATGCTTCCGATGATTTTACGAGGATACCGATATCAATCACAGCCTTCTTTGCTTCTCACAAGTGACTTATTTTGCGATTCATCTTTCTTAATAACAATTTATCACAATGATGAAGACGTTAATGAATGCTATTAAATGGTGCCATAAATTAAAGCACTTTGCAGTCGAGTGACTAAGTTTTTTTCAACAATAGCTGGAAGGCGTAAGCTATTGGGTCATTAGCAAAAATAATTTGGAGTGTTATTTATTATGTCAGGGTTTTTCTTAATCTTGACAATTTGGAAGGAGAACAAACCTTTTATTGTTATTAAGATTTTAAGTGTATTTCTGCTTCTACAATTTATATATTCCTTTATTTGAAGGCTTCATTCGTTCTAAAGTTTTTTTTCATACGCTTTTTCTATATACAGGGTGTTTCAGATCTGATGTGCCAAAATGAGTGGGGTGATAGATCTCAAGTAGACAAACAAAAAATTTTATGGCAGGGGTCATGGTACGTACAGTCACTTCCAAAAGTAAACAAAATGGTTTGCGATTACCTAAAATTCAGAATTTTCCCAAATTTTCTCCGAAATTCATGTATTTAGTACACCTCTCATACAAAATTTTTAAGATAAAATTTCGAAAATGTTTGTTTTTAGTTAACAGGTAATTAATTTTAATTATTGCTGCAAAAGAGTTATAAAAATGTTAGTGTAATTTTGTTTTATTGCCGATATTAGCTTGTGGTAGCCATAATTCACACCCTTGTATCCTGGAGTTCTGTTACTCGTACCTGATGAAAATGTTGCTATAAAAAAGGGTCAGTCAGCAAGAATACCTATCATAGTTGAAAAATAAATCAATAAGTACGGGTGTTTTTAAGCAAAAATTATTAAAAAATGGTAGAATTTACATTTTAAGAATACGCGGATAATATTATTTACATTTATGGTGTAGTAGACGGAAAGGAGAGAGTGGCTGTACTGGAATATCAAAGGAGATTCCCTAACCGGCGAGCACCCCAAAGAGGGGCATTTACACGGACTTTCCAAACTTTAAAAGAAACAGGAAGTGTAACTACACACGACATGGAGACACGATCCGAAACTTCGGGAATTTCTGCTGACGTCGAGCAGCAAATAATCACCATCGTGAGGCAGGACCCGGGGTCGAGCACGAAACGAGTCGCAAGGCGATTAGGAGTGTCGTCATCTAAAGTTTGGAGGGTTACTCATCGAGGGGGATTACGTCATATCATCATCGCCCAGCCCCAGGACTAATGGAAGGAGATTCTGAGAGAAAACTGAAATTTAGCACTTGGTTTCTGGAACGCGACATTGACGAGAGAGCGTTTCTGGACCGAATTCTGTGGACAGATGAATGTCAATTCACTATAAATGATATCACGAACTTTCTTAACCTCCATACCCGGTCGAACACTAACCCACACAGGGCAAAGATGACCTCATTCCAGCAGAGAATGTTTGGACTGGTATCATCGGCAACCATTTGATAGACAATACACTGCCAGAAAGGGTTCTCCTCCCTTTTGATAATCTTAGGGGAATGTTTCGCCAACACGATGGATTTTCCTACAGGCCAGTTATTATAGGGGATTGATGTTCAACTAAATAAGATAGCATGTGAAGTAAATGAGTACAGAGTAGAAGTCGCAGTTATTACAGCCAGTGTTTAAGGGGTTACATGGGTTTCATTGGGTAAAAAACGGCTTATTTTTAAAATTTTTTTTTATATAAAAAATTAAATATTTCATTTAAACTTTTTATTGCCTTAAATATACACATTTTAAAAAGAATTTCTGAAATTGTTGTAGAAAAATATTGAAAACTCTGCCATTGCTGCGTCATTTCCGGTGACCCCTCGGAAAAAAGGAGCTTGCGCGTTGACAGCAGAACTCATGACAGGATCAACTGAAGTAAAAAAAAAAAATACGTATTTTAGTTAATACCTTAAACTAAAATTTGGACGAAGGAAAACAAAATAAAGTGAAAATTGGATTTTTGGCAGATCTTTTTACAAAAATTTAAAAAATTTTTGCTCTACATGTTTTTTTTTTAAAATTGTTGCAATTAAAAAAAAATCCTTCGTCCAAGTCCTTGTCAATAATATCTCGAAGACGTGTGTAAAATTTCATCAAGATCGGTTCAGTAGTTTTCGAGAAATCTTGAAAATACAGTTTCGAGAAAAACGTGTTTTAAGTTTTGAGTGACAATAAAACTGGGAAAAAAAATTTTTGTTCAACTTACATAGAATCTCCGATTCCTGGCCCATAAAGTAAAGGACCTGCTGCAGCTGCAATGTCCAGGGCATCCTTTTGTTCTTGTCTGTGACGAAAGTGAAAGTGAAGGAAACGGACAAGAAAGACAGACAAACAATAGATGATCCGCTGTTCCAATATACCTGCGGCGCGCTGAGCCCATCTGGCTTTGAGCTCGCAACTTCCCAAGGCTCTATCTGCGAAACTATTACTCCGATCGACTTGAAAATTTAGGACAATAGTTAATGTTGTAGAATTTAATAAGACAACAAAAAAAATTCGATTTTTTGGAGCTCTGAAACCCATGTAACCCCTTAAAGCAAGCAGTCGCAAGGGAACCATTCCGCATATGTTTAATTGAATAAATGTTTGAGGCTCCAATTTAGTTCTTTCCTTCTTTTGTTAAATCCTATCCCAAGTTATTTTGATAGTTATATTACACAATTTTTATTTTTATTTTTTCTAGTATTTCTTTTGTCTCTTTTTTTAATTTCTTCCTTTTCTTCAACAATAAATACTAAATAATAAGAAGCAAATAATTAAGTTTTGTTATTATAAGTAAATTAGGTAAATACCGGTAATAGAAGGGGGTTGCTAGTAGTAGCGCGAGTGTGGTAAAGTACAAAAGGATAAAGATGATAACATTTGTTAATAAGCAAATTGTGTTGCTTACATTGAAAGCATATTAATAACTGCTGAAAACAATTGACGAAATTAAGAACCATTTCGTCAATTGTTTTCGGCATTTTCAAAGCGACATTTTAAATCACGACATTCTGAAAATCGGTCTTATATTTCTGCGATATTTCGGCAAAGGGCAATATTTTATGGCGATATTTTTGTTGGCGACATTTTGGTAGACGGCAATTTTAAAGGCGACATATCGTAGTAGACCCGACAAGGTGCACCGATTCCTTGGCCTGCTGGATCTCCAGACTATTTTTCTTATGGGGAACAATGAAGGATGAAGTTTATTCAAGCCCAGTTAACAATAGGGAGGATTTAGTTAACCGAATCGGGAATACGGTGACGAAAACACGGGAGAAGCTAGCTGCAATACGCCTTAAACAGGGGCTTAGAAGGAGGTTGTTGAAATGCGTCAAAAGTTGCGGTGGACGTTTTGAACGGCTTTTGTTACTTATCAAGATTAATTTTAATTATTTTTAAATTCAATAAAAAGAATTTTTAAGTTAATATTAGTTTAATTTTTTTAATTTGTTGATTTTTATATTCTCCGATAGGATTTCTACATATCAATTGCTAAATACTTTCCCTACGTGGACATGTTGCACCTTTTTAGAAAGGTAATGAGATGGGAAGCCTAATAAAAATAAATAAATAATGGTAGGAGTTAGATTGTTGAAAATTTTGGAAAGGCTATTGGGATAGTTGTGTTTTAGCGTTTGTTTGATGTCGATCAAAAGATAAAAATGAAAGAGTAATGTGCATACCATGAAAAACTGAAATTTATGAATCACCCTGTAACTCCCAAACGCTTGAGATTCACCCCCCCCTGCCATAAAATTTTTTGTTTGTCTAGGTGAGATCTATCACGCTTCTAATTTTGGCCCATCAGATCTGAAACACCCTGTAAAATTTGAAAAATTAAACGGATTTTTTATATTTTACCGAAATTTGTAAATTTTTTCCAGTTTCAATTAAAAATAGCGGGGTTTACTGAAATTGGGTTGGGTTTATTATTTTTGATTGTTTAATATCTACACACATCAACTAACAAAAATGCTAAAGAACACGTCGTTTTTCCACTGCCATTTCCAGGAAAAACTACCAGTTGTTTTCATTTCTTGATTACAGGTCTTTTCAGGTAAATTCGAAATGGGGTGGTGGTAATTAAAGGGAACATTTTTTTTACTTTTTTAATAAAATTAGCTCTATACTTAATTGCTAACTCTATAAACAATGGAGTTTTTGACATTATTCAGCCTTAGATTAATAAGAAGTGTTGCCTCCTCTTGCAGATAGAACAGCACGAAAGAATTAAGTTATTGAGAAAATCACGGGGTATTAGTCTCCAAAGCTCTTGAAGCAAATCACATAGGTCGTTTCGGGATAACACTCATGACAAATCTTGTTCAATGCTTCTTTGAAGTCTATTCCATGCATGTTGAATGGGAATTAAATCCGGAGACTGATCACGGTAATACGTTGATTTCCTTTGAGCGGAACCACTCTTTTACGTTGAGTCTAGTAGTATGAACTCTGGCATTATCTTGCATTAAGGGGGGAGTAAAGTATTATTTTTTTTTTTTTAATTTTTTTTTCTTATATTAATATACAACATATTTAGATCATTGTGTCAAAATTTAAAGTCGATTAGAGTCAAACTAACGGAGATATGGGATTGTAAGTCACCGCCTCTCAGCACCGGTTTCACGCTGCAGTGTGTTTAAAGGAAGGATTTCAACGCATTTTTCTCACACTTAGCTTTTTCAGAGTCGGTGCCCACTGTAGCTAAAAATCTACTGCACCGATCCTTTTTAAATTTTGCACACTTTTTCTTTACATAAATGACGAGGTAATGACGTCGAGTTATTTTTTTTTAATTTTAACGTATTTTAAAATTACAAAATTTTCAATTTTTTTGATGAAAAATCGGCATTTTCACTTCCAAGTGCTGTAAAAAATTGAAAAATCATTAAAAAAAAAACTCGACGTCATTACCTGCAGAAACTTATGAACTAAAAAAATCATTTTGATCATTTTTGATTTGAGATGATCCAATGATGAGTTATGAGGGGCACCGCAATCAAACTTTTTTTGAGACGTCCGCGGAGATTCGCTGTCAATGGCTCATTTCTTCATAAAAATTAATAAAAATTTCACTAAATGTTCTTCAAATGTTACTTTATTATATAGTAATTATAGAAATAAATATATATTAACTGTGTTGCCAAAAAAAATTATCGAAAATATGCTTTTTTTGTATCGAATTAACCTTACTCCCGCCTTAAGGCCATTGTTTAATTTTTGCTCGAAAAAACGTAAATTTTTATATTTCTCTTTTCTCAGCGACTTTATTAGCTATCAGTATAAACTTTTTTTATTGTTTTACATTAACATTCGTGTTATTAAAAAAAAATTTTTTTGTTCTTCCTAACATCGTCCTTTTAATAGATGGTGTAAAAGTAGAGGTCGCAAAAAAAAGGTGTAAAACGGTTCCCACTGTAGCGGATGTCCAGAACATCGGGAACAAAAAAAACGAATGGGGTAGTGTTTAGTAGTGGTATCTCTAGTGAGTGAACTAAAAATAAAGTCAAAATTCCGATAATTATAAGTTTGGTTAGTACTAGAAAAAAAGGAGATTTTTTAGCACAACAATTCACCAACATGAGCCAATAAACAGAAGACGAATGCATATTTATTCTTTATAATAATAGTCCACTCACTGAGAGACTATTATTATATATCGTGGGAACCGCAAAATAAATGTCATTTCGTTTAAAGTTTTTTTTTTCGTTAAAAGTTATATAATTTTATTTTTAAATATGTAAATAGCTCAGGAACCGTTACGTATTTTTGAAATGTTTTTGAACAAAAATAAAAAAAAATTTGATTTTCGATCTTCGAAAAATGAAACAATGGCCTTAAGATGAATTCTCCAATTTCTGTGCGATCGGAAGAACAACAGGTTCCAATATTTCCCTAACATAGGCCGATGCATTTAAGTTGCCTTCAGGTAAAACGATAGATGTTCGCCCGCCAATCATTATCCCGGCAATCCTCGATAACTGTGGACTTCCTGAAGTGATCTGAGCCTTTCTGAATTTCCAGATCGTCTCCATACTCGCATGCGCCTTGAATCTAAGTGAAATCCAAATCGAGATTCATCGGTGAACAAAACATTGGACCATTGTTCCAAATCCCAATTTTGATGCAGGTCACACCACTAACACGCCTGGATCGATTCCCACGTCAAAGGGCTGGACATCTTAAGGGGCGACGAGAATGAAGGCCGTACTCATGCAATATATTTCTGATTGTTTGACCGCTAACCGTGGCGCTGTGCGTTGTGGGGGGGGGGGGGGGGGGGGCTTGCAACCAATTCACGAGCCGTCAGTGTCGGATCACGGCGAGCTTGAAGAATGATACAGCGATCTTATGCCAAAGTTGTTGACCTGGACCTATGAGTGTGTTGTTCTCATGGCTTCCTGATTCACACTGTCAGTGCCACAATCAGCAAATTATGTTTCTTTTGACATTAAAAGCTCTTGCTACGTCAGCTTGCGTTTTATCACCTTGTAGCATTCCTACACCTAAAAGCATTTCCCTGGAGGTGAGATGGCGACGCGTACTACCCGGCTCCATATTTCCCAAAACAAATCAGTACTCTAGAAAATCTCTTTAGTGAGTAATTTGAACATTTACCATACATAAGTTACTCAGGACTGAAAGAAAAAGTGACTTTGCTTCGTATTAAATTAATTACCCCCATTCCCTTTACGAATTTACCTGAAAATTCTTGAGCATGCAAAGCACATACCTACTGCGTACCAGTCAAGAAATGATAATGATCGGTAATTGATCCTGGAAATGCCAGTGTTCCTTAGCAGTTTGTATTTTGAACTAATTGTTTTTCATTTATGTATAACTTAAATTAGGGATAAGCTTAAAATAAATAAAAATAAATTTTATTTTTGAATTTTATCCGATTAGCGTGTTTGTGTGGGTTTTTGTGTGCTTGGTGGGTATTATTGGGTGCTTGGTCCCACCAGTCGGTTGAAATGTTTAATTTCCATCAATTTAAAACATAATAGGACACTGAAGTGGGTGAGTGAGTTGCCGAGTGAAATGAGGTATAAAATATGAGTAAGGGAGGGGAGGGTTAGTGTTACGTCGTCCTAAAAAGAAAGGAATTAATAATTTTCAATTTATGCTCCTCTCCAGACTAACCCTACATTCTGTCCTGGCATATTTATTTGTTAAATTATCAAGATATTCAAAATTGAAACAAACTTAAATTATTATAGTCCCAGGGCCGGCTTTAGATGCAATGACGCCAAGGGCGCAAATGGAATGAAGCGCCCCTTTGATAGTATTTTTAATCACTTCGGTTTCTTTTTCTTATGGGATAATTAATGTAATGCAAAAATAGTCGAAATTCACCAATTTTTAAATTTTTATTATAATCAAAATTTTCAAATATTATATACAATAAGTTTACTTTGCGTGTTTTGGCTTGAGCAAATTTTTCGATGGTTTCGGACAAGTCAAGCTCATTTTCGATAGATAAGACATCCAAAGCGTTTTCTTGAGACATAGTAGATCTTAAGTACGTCTTGATGAGCTTCAATTTTGAAAAACTTCGCTCCCCGCAGGCAACAGTCACTGGCAAAGTCAACAAAATCCTGAGAGAAACCCAAACATTAGGAAAGGCATCGATGACATTTTTCTTGATGATAAATTGAAGAACACCCAATGGCCGTTTGATGGCTGCAGGTTTAATACGTCGTAATTGTTTCAGCTCTTCTTAAAGCTTCAATCCATTTATGTCCGAGTCCTCTTCAGTTGTGAGAGCGGTACTCAACTCCCGACATTTTCACAACAAAAAAGTGTCATTTTCGATTAAATCTGGGGATTCTTGCGATTGTGAGTAAGGGGAGAAATCATGTTAAAAACTCCATAGATTTTCGTGATTCTTCAACTGCTCAAATCTTTCTTTGACAGAAGCGAGGGCAGTGTCAACTAGAATAATGAAAAAATCAGTTCTAAATTAATCTTCTGGTGTGAAGATTGTAGACTCATCTTGACTTTCGTAATCAAACATCACGACAATGCTCCAGCTCATTCTGCTCGCGATATGACCTATACATTGAAGGAATCGTGCTTCGAATTCGTTCTCATTTTTTTCTCTTTCCCAGATTGAAAATGTGGCTTGCTGGCAAGAGATTTTACTCAAATGAGGAGGTCGAAATGGAAACAAAAGCCTATTTTGAAGGACTTGAGGTGTAGCACTATAAAAACAACATTTAAATGTTAGAGGACTGTTACAAGAAGTGCAATTGTGTAGATGGACATTATATCGAGGAATAAAACAGTTTTTTCACTAAAAATATAGTTTTTTCATTAGTAGGCCAAAGACTTTTCTGCTCATGAAGAAATCTTTTTAGAGTTACCTTTAATGTCTTGTGTCATTTATTAAGTTCTTTTAATTAATTTAATATAAAAATGTACAATGCTTACAATAGTTTGAGTTCGTGGAAAATATGTACTGGCCGGTGGCCAGCCGGTGCAGTTTATTTCCAGTTTACCTGTGATCCCATTACAGTCCCAAATTTAAAATTTTGTATTTTTAAATACCAGTAAGACCACAGAGCACACTCATTTGAGATATTCACCGACGAAGAACTAAAATTGTTTTCCAGTATCCTTTTTGCCTTGTCTGCGCTAGTATTAATTTTTGTCTTAAAAGACTCTGACTGGCTAAGTATAAAGCTGTGTGTTCCCCAAACATGATATAAAACCTAGAAGCCGGAACGACCTGCAAAATTCCCATCAAAAGCTGAGGATGTTATAGCAAGAAATTATCTATATCCGAAATTAAATGACCTATTTCTCGACCGACGGCTGCAAAATCCGATCTGATTTTAGTATCTCACGGGCAAAATGATTTTAACTCTGATCATTAAACAAAGCACTATTCCAGACCAATATTTCTTTTGAAGCTATTCATTGTCAACCATTACCACTTTGAAAGGAAGTCCATCTGCACACTTTTCAAATGAAAGCCATTTACATTGACCTTAGTAAATGCACATGAGACCATTATCGTACAATTCACAATTATTTGCAAAGTGACTGCCTATTTGTTACATTGTCATCCCTTTCCAAAGTCCCCTTGACAAGAAAGTGCGGCGTCTTTAAAGGTAGCATACAACACAAAATGGGAACAGTCAACGATCCATTCGTATGTAAACGACTTCCCGAGAAGGAGTGTCGTGAGATGAAGTTGCCTCTACTTCAGCGAAACCATTAATCTTTGCGAAAATTTCATCCATTTAAAGCCACACTGCCCGTCGTGTGTCATAATAATAAACCCATTTGCCTGCATTTCGCACATCTTACAATCGCTCAACCATATGGGAATTTGCTACATTACATGACTCAGATAATCCATCAACAGCGAATTTTCGCTTGATTACCTACCTGGGCACAGAACTGCTTTCCTGTTTGGGTGGACTAACATACGTTCTTTTTACTGCGTTGCTGTATAAGAAAGAATGTCCCCAAGCTAATCGTCTTCAATCGTTAACTCATCTGACGAGGTAAAATACTTTCTAGATTCGAATCCAGATAAAAGTGAACGGTGGAATATTAATTGACTGCTGACTAAACAACGTTGACTTTGTCGCAATTGACAGATTTTATCTAGACAATTCTCTTTGTCACGTAGCAATCTCTTCTATTGATTTTTGTATTATGTCAGCCAGACATCAGATTAACAATTGAATTGCAGAGTTGATAATTAGCTCTGTGGGCGACGTAGAACAAATATTTTTGTTTCATAATTGCTCCCTCGTTTACTTTTTTACATTTCACATGAGTCCTGGGTTAAGTGGAAAAGTTCGTTTCAAGAAGTTATTTCCACATTAAATTCATTACAGTTTTCATTGCGAAGTTCTAAAATAAAATTACAAAAGTTTTAGTGTGCAAGCTTAGTAGATATTTCTGTTGAGAACTTTTCCAGAGCCCCTACGTGGCTGCTCCAATATAAGCTCTTGCCTGGGATTTCTAATTGTTATGAATTCTGATATCGACACCGGCACGAAGTGTGTAAATGGAGAAAATACCTATAAAGGTAAAAGCATCCACCTATGTTTATATTGTAAGTTACGGAAGATGGAGTTTATAGAATATATTTTAGGATAAAAAGGGCTGCTCGATCTGAGAGAGAAATTTATGCCATAAATAGCAAAGCTATCTCTAAGGGTATTAACAGCAGGTGAGCCGCAATGTTATGAATATACCTCGTAATTTTACATTGAAATTTATTAGGGATTAAGGACTTTTTCCACTTTTTTTACGGAAATAGATTGTTAGTTATTCCCAAATTGGTTTTCTATTTCGATCATAGGTCGGTTAAATGTTTGATATATTTTTTATCAATGAAGTGTTCTTAGATCTATTTAGTGCTGTTACAGAGGTTTGCAGAGAGGAACGTAAGAGTGAAAATGTAGTACTACCTAAACATAATATATTACCCGTTGGATAAATAACTATAAAACTCTGTGAAAGGCCAGTTGATCTCTCATCTTGCCCACGAAGAATTCCGGGAAGAAATTTTATTTTGTTTTATTGTAGAGGAAGCCATGCAGTGAAATGCGGATAAGTACCTTGTCAGAAAATCCAAGCACTTGAAATTCTCTTGAGCGCACGTAAAAAGTATATACCAACATTCTGAGTAATTTCACTGGCATAAATAGTCATTAATGTAAATATATTATTTGAAACCCTCGCAATTTCTTTAAATTCCTCAATATGAAAATGAAATGGAGTAACTATCCATCTACGATGTGGAGGGGTCTTCTAGTAATAACGTATCCGACATACCTAACAATTTTGCTTCATTTTTCGAGAGTGCCTTTTCTTCGGATAACTTTGAGCCTTGTTAAAATAATTTTGATCATATTCTTGATCGTCCCGCTTCATCCGATTTTTTGCCGTTTATATCTCGGGATCTTATTATGGACAAAATCAGTAAACTCAAATCGGACTTTTCCTCATTTCCGGACGGTATCCCTCCAGTCTTCATTAAGTTCTGTTCCGATGCCCTTCTTACTCCATTAGCAATTCTCTTCCACAAGTCCCTTATAGCGGGTAAATTTCCTGCATTGTGGAAGAGCTCTTTTATAGTCCCTGTTCATAAGACGGACCATAACAATGTTATAACTAATTATAGCACGGGTTCTTGCCCGGTAGATCAACGACTACTAACTTACTGGAATGTACCTCCCACGTTATTTCTGGCCTCCAGCGAGGCATGCAAACTGACTGTATATACACGGATTTCAGTAAAGCCTTTGATATACTCCCTCACTCCGTAATTATATTTAAACTCGGGAGGTTGGGTTTTCCCCCCTGTTCTTCTTGACTGGATTTCTTCCTATCTAAGAGACAGGACATATCGTGTGTCGCTCCATGGCTCTACCTCTAAAATCTTCAGAGCTTCATCTGGTGTACCACAAGGCAGTCATCTCGGCCCTCTACTATTCGTTCTTACCATTGACGACATTGTCCATCTGATCTCGCACTCTAATGTTCTAATCTACGCTGATGACATGAAGATCTTCTCTTATGTTAAGGATGGTGGGGACGCCGCCCTTATTCAAAGGGACTTGATACGTTTCTTGAGTGGTGCGAGCATAATGGCTTACACCTAAATTTTGAGAAATGTGAGGCTATGACCTTTTCTCAGAGCCCTAATCCACAAGTTTGGGATTACAACTTCGCGGGAAATGGTCTCCGTCGCGTACTGTTCGTAACCGACCTTGGGGTGAAACTTGATGGGAAACTTGACTTTACTCTGCATATCGACTATATCGTGTCTAGAGGTTCTTTAGTCCTGGGCTTTGTTAAGCGTTGGTCTAGAGAGTTCTCGGATATACCAAAATTGATTCATTTATACTGCTCCTTAGTAAGACTATTCTTGAGTATACATCTCAGGTTTGGTCCCCCTACTACGTTGTTCATTCCAAGGTATCGAATCGGTACAGCGTAATTTTCTTAGATTTGCGCTAAGAGGGCTCCCATGGGATGATCCGTTCAGACTCCCGCCTTATACCGATCGCCTCCGGTTGCTCGGTTTGCCCTCGCTTGAGAAAAGGCGCAAAGTCGCTGACTTGGTCTTTATGCACCAGCTCTTGAACTCTAATATAGACTCAGGTTCGCTTGTTAGCAGGGTTTCCTTCAGACAGTCTCAACAGAACCTTCGAAGACTTTCTTTATTGCATGTTGAACCATCTAGATCAAATTATGGCATACATGAGCCAATTAATCGTTTATGTAGGGCTGTTAATGCATGTCCTAATTTTGATTTAACTCTCAGCAAGGCGTCGTTTAAGAATTAACTATTGTATGTGCTCACGTGACTTTCTGTTTTTCATGTTGTGTGCTGGGTTCCCTTATTTGTTTTCTTCCTGCTCCTTTCATTAACTTATTATTTTTTCCTTTGAATGTTGGTGTGGGAGCCTCATTTCATCGTTTTGATGGAATAGGTGAATTTATTCTGGGCTCCTGCCTAAGAAGTGTGCCTTCTGTGTTAGAAGAGTTAACTCTATCAATTCAAAAGAAATAATACAGATTTTCGGATACAAATAAATGGCGAGTTCGTTTATTATATGATTTTACACTTTTTATTAGAAAATTATTGCATTTCGTCCATTCTACTTAAATACATAAAAATTTAGTTACATTCTTAGCCCCAAACATATACTATGAAAAACAAGAATCCAACTTAACTAGGCTAATATTATTCCAAAATGTATAAATAAAATAATAGATTAATATATAAAAACAATATAGTAAAACTAAAATTACACAATGTTAAACTAATAAATAATTGAAAACGTTATTCCAATATATCTTATTCATTCACAACAAAATCAATAAGAATAACACAACTATTTATTTATTTTTTCAACGAAGTCTCCAAAATTACATTTTCTAACAGGCTATGCATAATCGTAAAGGATATGAATAGCAAAATTTAACAAAATCAAATAAAAATAAATTCAAACAAAATATATGTCGCTTCTCTGGGGTATAGGGCGTCTACTACGCCGACTCTCGACCTTGACCAGTTCTTCGCCAACGCCTTTAACTGTTGCCACGATTTGTTGATCTGTGCGTCTTCCTTCTCTTCGCATCTTCTCCATGTGCTGGGTGGTTCACCAATTCAACGTCTTCCTTGGATCCCATGTGGATCCCAATTTAGAGCATATTGAACAATATTGTTTGGCGCTGTTCTTAGTGTGTGGACCATCCATTGCTACTTTCGTCTGCGAATACTGGTGCCCATCCCCTTTTGACATGTAAGTCTCTGTAGGTCGTCGTTGGAAATGACCTCCGGCCAATATATATATGTTAGGGGCGCACTAGAAACACCGGTTTACAAAATCTTGTAGCTTAAAATCCGGAGTTTTCTGCGGCTGGAGATGTTGTTATTGTACCAAATCTCAGCATGAGTATTAAAGGCAACTCGAGCCTTATTGGTGCGAACTTGTACATCAGCTTCTGATCCACGTCTGTTTTTTTAACCGACTTCCCAAAAACAAAGAGGTTCTACGTTCCAATTGTTTTTTGTTTGTTTTTTTTATGTCTGACCGGGAATAACTTCGTAACGCGTTGACCGATTGGTACCATGTCAAAAAAATTGTGAGGTAGGGTAGGGGTGGGGGTAAACCATAACTTTGTAACGCGTGGACCGATTTGTATGGTACTTTTTTTGTTGTACAGACTATGATCCCCCATTGCTTATAGTTGAAAAAATTTGGGCTCGGGTGGGGGGAGCGGTAGTATATGGTGGTGTGATAGGGTTGGTGGTTGAACCTAATTTTTTAACGTGTGGACCGATTTGAATAGTTCTTTTTTTGTTGTACAGAATAGAAGACACTAAAAAGCGCAAAATAAAATAGTTTTTTAAAAAATAGTTGAACCGACTGCATAAAAGGTCCTAAAAGGAATAACATAATTTTTAATTTTATATCAACTACAACATTTTCAAGTCGGTGCAAATCAAAGAAACCAAACAACTACAACAAAAGTATTTAATCGATCCCGTGAGCTGTAGTTTAATGTTCAGGTAGTTTAATGGATTATCTTCAATTATGGTTAGGTAGTTGTTTTGTTTGATTAATTTGCACCGACTTCAAAATCTCGTAAAAGATACAAAATTAAAAACTATTTTATGCTTTTTAGCGCTTTTTGTGAAGTCGGTTCAACTTTGTTCTTAAAAACTATTTTATCTATTTACAACTCTTCAAGATAAATTTCATTTTGTCTCCTAAAAGTTTTAGCAGCATTGATCTTAAGCCCTGCTTTGCAACCTTCTCTGCTCAGGGCTTTGGATATTAAAGCCCCATGACTCTCTTTGTTGGATAGGAGAGTTAGATCGTCCGCATAGTCCAGGTGCGTAAAAGTTTCCATCTAATACCTCGCAATAGGAGGTCATCTAGGGCGCTGCACAATATGCGATTAATGAAGATCAGGAAAGGGTAAGGGCTCTTACAGGTTTTGCTTGTGTAGTTCGTGAGATTGGACTCCTGAGTAGAACTTCTTTATGATGGTGATAATTATATACTCGCGATTACGACTGCCAAACGCCTTCTCGAAATCGATGAACATTAGATGTGAAGGGGATTCAAGGGATTGCTTGTAAGCCGTTAAAATTCTTTTGAAGACGTCGTAGATTTGTTGTGGTCGGTTAAAGTATTTAGTTCGGAGTTTCGATAGTATCATATAAGAAACAGTCCGATGCTGACAATAAATTTTCGCGGCCAAAGTTTAAATAAAATGGAGAGTTTACCAGCCGTACGCTGTGTGACTTAGATAGACCCAACTTCGTGATCCCAGTCGGGTTAACAGTGTATAGTTATCAGTTATGTATGATATTATGGTGCAACAATTTTACAGAGAAATGAAATAAAGTATTTGGAAGTACTTTATTCAACCGACAATTTAACCAAATTGTTCGAATTTCATAGTCTGTCGGGAGCTTGCTGAGTTAAATTGATGGCCATTGTCAGTGATAATGATTTCTTATTCTAAAAAAAATAAAATCAATTATCGTGGGTTTTTAATTCAATTTGTTTTATACCGACGGGGAGATCAGCTCCGCCTCCAAACTTGCAAACTAAAAAGAAAAAAATCGATGAAGTTGCGAAAGTTGAGCAGGCAGCGCCTCCCGAATAGCGCGTTAGAAAAGGGAGAAAGCCGCCACCCGTAGAAGAAACTCAAAAATTTACTGGTAAAATGATGAAAAAAATATCGTGGAGTTCAAGCATAAACTCATTATGCTTAATAACGCGACGAAGCGTGCATACGTTATGCCGAAACACAAAATCGGCAAGGGCTGCAAAAGCCAAAAAGCAACTTATGGTTCAAGAGGCCTATGAAGAAATTTATGGCGGATTAACAATATTTTTTACGACGTGGCCAAAGCCTAGGGGACAACCCTTTGACGTGTGAGCATGGTTTTGCCGTAAGGGAATTAGGGTAAGGGGAGTGAGGAAATTTAAATGTCTTGTTTTTGTATTGCTGCGAGCTAGACAACAGCCCAGAGACGGAGTGGAATTTTTAATTAAAGTTTTAAAAAACTCACTGGGAGACCAGGTCTCGATTGATTTGGCGAATAATTTAAAAAATATACATAAGAAAACTTTAAACGCGTTTTTCTCAAAATGCCATTTTTCAAAACGGTTCCAGCGATTAAAAAAATTATTTAGAGTACTGACATAAATCTTTCAGCAATTCGGCGAGTTAGCGAACGAACAATTTTTTTCAAAACCTTGTTATTCATATTTATCCCTCCTTTTTTCCCCGTTTTTGGCCGAAACTAATATTTTTTTTTTGAATTTTGACTAATGTCGACATTAGCAAACTAAAGGGGTTAATTTTTAACAAGACTGTTATTGACTATTGTGTTTCAGACCAATGTGGGCGGGGCGGAGTTGTCGATGGAATCGTTTGCTACGTTATTTTTGAGGCGTCAATTTGAGTGCGTGTTGCACAGCTAGTTTTGATGTAAAAAAAATTTTTTTTGTAAATTTTAAGAGTTGCCTAATACTTTATAAAAAGTTTTGTATATAAAAATAATACAGTTTCTCTAAAGAAGAAATTCCAAAAATCCTCAATTTATTGCCTCAAAAATCAAAACAACTATGGTGTCGTTTTTTGGCAAAATTAGCCTGATTATACTATAGTGAAAACCGACGTTAAATATAATTTTTATAACCTTAAAATAACTTCTCTAATGATCTTAAAATTTTTATAAGATCGATTTCGTCTAGATCCTCAAGGAACAAATTTAAAACTTTTGCAATCTTACAGAGCTTGCTCAAGAACACAAACCTCATTATTAGCACCTGAGTAAATCTCACGCATTATATCTGTTATTATAATGGCATACCTCAACACTCCTCTTCTATCGAAGTCAGCGTGATATCAAAGAATTCTGTTCTTTACAGCCACCTTCATCCACTCCTACAATTCTTCTTCTTGCCAACAGCGCGAATCTAGCTTATCCCATCAATTATTGTTTACACCCAAGCCGCTGATTACAAGTTCAAGTCGTCACCTTCTGGCGGTTGATCAGCAGTCAATCACGAAGTGACGTTCTAGCCTTGACATCCGATACCAGAGAAGATTCAGATACAGATGGCGGCGGCATTCATGCAGCATCCTGTAAATGCATCTCTAGTTCTGCCTGGCTGACCGACAGTATAAAGTCATCGGATGCAATAGAAATGGTTAGATAACCGACAGCTATGAACGGATCGCCAGATACTGTGGCTAACTAGTGTTCGAGCGTCCATTGTTGGCTCATGATGTCATATGGTAATCGGTGCCAGCCTATTGACATGCAGCATATTTGACAGACTTCTGAATGACATCATTTGGCCAAGATATGAATTTATTGCCAGTAGCTAGCTAGAGGACTGAAACTGTCCAACATTCACTTTTTAGCGCGCTATGAATCGATGTCAGCTTAATAATTTGGACCGTATTAGGTTTGCTATTTTAACGGCTAATGGACTTGTTCTGCTGCAGCGCCTGTTTGCCGTTAATTTTCAGCCAATTTATGCTAAACGTTATATCCACGCCTAATGGCAAAAGCGGAAAGTCATAAAAATTTGTTTGGTTCTAATTTTAAATGTTGCAAAAGATGGCATTGAGTACGCGCGTGGCTGTTTTAATTTTATCCACGGAAAATATTTTTATCTGGTGATGGACTTGTTTACAATTTAATTGGAGAGTTCTTGCCATCATTGATTAATGCAAACTACAACCATGAACTTCCTTATGGTATTTATTTATAGGTAGTCGCAAACTGTCACCTGCTTGAGTAAACTTAAAGAGAATTTATTACTTCAAGTACAAATTGCTTTCTGGGAAATTTTCTAGAATTATTCTGATTATAATCTTGTGCGGTCTAGTCTAAGCTGTAGCAAACAGCATTGATGGTGTCAATACTTGTTGTCAAGGTAGGCCCAAGTAATTTTCCATGTAGAAATACAAACATATTAAGGCTACAGCAAAGCATGGAGGCCACGATAAATGACACCGTCTTAATAAACTATGAGAAAAGCAAGATTAATCGTAAAAGAACAGTCATAAGATTCCATAGAACATTTTTTAGCAAAATCATAAATCGAAATAGCCGAAAAATGTACTGCTTTTTGCCTCTGCACGGTTGCAGTGGACGACATGCAAGTAGTTTATTCGAATTTATAAAACGTTTCTATCTGTCACAAACTTTAATTGTTTGCATCTCATTCTCTCTCTTTGTTTCCTTTAACCTCTTGTGGGGCATAGTGCGTCTATTACATCGACTCTCCACCTGATCCAGTTCTGCGCCAACACCTTTAACTGTTACTACAATTTGTTGCCCTGGGTACTTTCTTTATCGACGGATCTTCTCCACGTGTCCAATTCGGCGTCCGCGGTCGTCCAATTCGGCGTCCGCGGTTGTCCAATTCGACATCTTCCTTGGTTCCCGTGAAGGTTACAATCTAGAGACTGTTGAATTTGGCTCTTTTGTTAGTGTTAGGCCTAGCCATTGCCACTTGTTCCTGCGAACATTAGTGTCTATCGTGCATTGGCCTGCAAGTCTATGAAGATCGACATAGGTAATGACCTCCCGCTAATGAATGTTAAAGATACAACAGAAACCCAAGTTGACAAAGGCTTGTATCTTAGATGTTATTTGACAGACTTGTAGCCTAGATATCATTTTGATATTGAATAGCCGTACAACAGAATAGACTTTACATTTGATTCAATGATCAGGAACTTTGTGCGTCTGGAGATGTTTTTATTGTCCCATATCTTAGCAAGAGTATTAACAACATCTCGAGCCTTACTAATGTTAGCCTGTACTAATGCTATTCTGTCTGTAGCTCCGCCGTTTGCTGCAACTATTCTTTCGGGTAGCAAAATTTATCTACTTGTAAATTTTATTTTGTCCCTTTTAATGTGCAAGTTCATAAATTTGGTTTTAGCAGCATTGAACTTAAACCCTACTCTGTGACCTTCTCTTCTCAGGACTTCGGACGTTAGTGGTACAAGACTTTGCTTGTTGGATAGTAGACATACATACATCGTCGGCAAAGTCCTGTTGAGTAAGGTGGTTGAAAAGTTTCCATCTAATCCCTCGCGATGGGAGGTCTCTAGGGTGCAAGGTACGGCGGATGCATTTCTATTAATAATATGCGAAAAGCTACTACAGCTACTATCGGATAAAAATCGGGTGATTCAAATGTGCCCCTTAAATATTCAGCAAATAAATTACAAATAATCTTAGAATTGTTACTGGAACTTAACCCGAATTCCATAGTCGATGGATAGTTATCTACCCTCCTCCTTATAAATACATAATCAAAAAATGCACGGGGGTCAGAGAATAAGCTGCCTCTCAGCTTCTGAAGGTATTCTTCATATAGGGAACGAGAAAGACTTATGAAATATTCGTGACAGAGAATAAATTCACGTTAACACTGCCCACACGCAGGTACTTTTTCCAGAGTCTATTTTTCCTATTGCTGAGGGTTTTTAATTCTCTATTAAACCAGGCGAGAGCGGATTCTCTACTTCTAACCCGGACATAAGGAACAAACCTCCTGAAAGCTTCGTACAAAACTTCGTAGAAACCAAATACGTTCCTGTCGATATCGTCATTAGACAGACAAGTAAGGAAGTCAAAATTCATCAAGATATTCATTGAGAGCCTCAAAATAGGCCATTCTAAAGTTAAAACTATATTCACATTCGAGATTATCAACACGCACGTCCGAGAGACAATGAAAAGTGACAAGCAGTGGAGGGTGAAAAATATCAAGGTTCGTCAAATGAATGAGACTGGGTTAAACAAAAGTAAGCATAGAGAACACTAAATCAAGCTGTCTTCCCTTATTGTTACTCACATTGCTCATTTGGCACAGTCCAATGCTAGCCAAGATGTCGAGGAACAGTGATTGTCCCTCGGTCAAGTTATGGGGAAGATAGTTATCGTCATCATCACTACCCATCCGCACGTTGGGCAAGTCGAAGTAACCCACTAGGATAATTTCGTAATTAGAACCCAACTGATCATGGATATAGTCGACATGCTGAATTAGAATATCATACCGACTCTAACCATTATTATCAACGACATTACACAATGTCACAACAAATTAAAAAGAGGTTGCCCGAATCAAATGAAGTTTTTACTGAGACTTGTTCCCGATCAAGTTGATCAGAAAAAGAAGGAGGGTCCACAAAATTAGTAAGACATACATGTCATAGTCTCATTTTACCTATGCATATCAAATTTGTTATACAGACGAAAATTGATCCCCACTCACAAAAATACACAAAAATAGTTTTAAAAAAAAAATTTTACCGACTTCACAAAAAGCACTGAAAAGCAAATAATTTTTAATTTTATATCTTATTACGACATTTTGAAGTCGGTGCAAATTAAAGAAACAAACCAAACTAAGCCAAAAGTATTTAATCGTCTTTTTTATAATGCCTTGAGCTGAAACGTTTAGGTAAATTTATATAGTATCTTCGATTATATTGTTACCCAGTTGTTGTTGTAGTTTGTTTTGTGAAGTCGGTTCAATTTTTTTTTAAAGCTATTTTATTTTTCACTTTTTAGTGTCTTCTACTCTGTACAACACAAAAAGAACCATCCAAATCGGTCCACTCGTTAAAAAGTTAGGTTCAACCCCCCCCATCCCAACAAAATTTTTTTTCTCGTGGTATCAATCGGGGCACATACTCTACCCAACAGACAAACAATCATCGAAATTGATCCAAGCGTTACAAAATTAGACTACCCCTACCCCTCCCCTTCCCCTTCCCCTCCCACGCCATAGAACCAAATTATCCTTATAAGGAATGGGGGATCATACTCTATATAACAGCAAAGGAACCATTCAAATCGGCCACGCGTTACGAAACTAGACTACCCCTCCCCCACCCTAGGCCAAATTTTTTCTCCTATTAGCAATGGGGGATCATCCTCTGTACAACAAAAAAAGAACCATCCAAATTGGTCCACGCGTTACAAAGTTAGGTTTCACCCCCACTCCCCACCCCACCAAAAATTTTCTTCTCTCTTTCCTCTACAGTATGACCTACCAAACAAAAAAAGAATCATCAAAATCAATTCATAAATCTTGGAATGATCGCGTAACAAACATACAAACAAACAAAAAAAAACAAAAAACATACAGTCGAATTGAGAACCTCCTCTTTTTTTGAAATCGGTTAAAAAATTTACACTCCCTCCATCGAGTAGGGTGTCATAGGATAGGTCTCCAGAAATTCAACAAACATGTTTTAAAACCTAATAAATTTAAAACCTAAGTCACTCGATATACGCTTCAAGAAGTCATTCATATTATGCCTACAGAATAAAAATATTCTTTTGTCTCAATTCATGCTTCGAAATTCTTATGCTGTAGCATCATATTTGCATTTATATGAAGTTACTCATGGTTTGTGGAAGTGACCAACATGAACACGTGCAATAATGTTAATAGAACATTACATCACCTTACAGTGGAAATCTGTTTACTTAAAGAACATCGTGTACATACATATATTGACAATTGAAAAAACAGTCATTCTTCTCTGATTCAAGCTTTGTTTATAGTAAACTATTTTCAAAACAAAAATTCGATCGTAAACTTAAGAAAACAACTTACAGTAAAAAATATTTATAACTTTGACATCACAGTCATTGTGAAACACACCCACATCGTGCAGAGCTCAAATTATTCAACGAAGCCACCAGAAAATATACGCAAATTTCAAAAAGTGCAGGAAAACATTTGTGAAATTTGTCAGCAAAATGATCGAAAGAAGTCAACGAGATGCCGCGAATTGTTTAGATGCGATTTTAATCAATGAAACTTACTTGATCCGAGACGTAATCGTTTAAACTTAAGTCAAGGTCATTTCTGTTTACTTCATTGAAACAATAGTTAAGTCATGAAATTCTTATAAAGCTCAGCATGAAGCGTAAAACTTCTCTCAGAGGAAACATAAAATTTAAATTGAATAGTTTGGAACATTTAATTGGCTGCGATACATTTGTGTTCCCGGATTAGACAGTGATTAATTGGATCTGAATTGGAAGGATTAAGTCGCACATGCGCAATTTGACTGGCGCCAATTTTAACAGGTTTTGATGACAGAAAATTTTTTTATTAAAACCTGTGACTATTTTTAGATAGTTGTCGCTCTAACACAACAATTCCGTTTTAAATGATAAAATTAAGTCGACTTAAAAAAAATACGAGGGTCATTCAATAATTAAAGAGACAAATTGGTCTGGGGAAAAAATCGTTGTTAGGACAAGTTTGGTACTTTTATAACTTTAAGTTCACTGAGATGAGTCCTGATCAGCTGTTGGATCAACATTGCTGTGTTTATAACCTCAAAATTAAGTTTAACGATGGCAAGTTCACTTGAAAATTCCACATTGTTTGAAAAACGTTCTGTGATTTGTTTTTTACTTGCTGAAGCTGAAAAACCAGCTAATATATACTCTAGAATCACTAAAGTGTATGGTGAAAGCCAATACTACTCAGATATGCTTTTGAATAAAGTGAAGCCAACTATGAGAGAGAAACGTCGTGGATCTCAGAGGAGAGGTGTGATTCCCCATCAAGACAACGCACGTCCTCACACTGCTCAACTAACCCGTGAAACCATCAACAAAATAGGCTGGGAGAAGTTCTGGGATAACCCGTTGGAACAAGTGCATAAATGTTGGTGGGGATTATGTTGAAAAGTAGGAAAAGTTTTGTTTTTGTTGTCTCTTTAATTATTGAATGACCCTCGTATATACCAAAAATAGAAAACTTTAACATTTATGATGCCATTATGGTTCATGTTCTACTAATGATATTTTAATTAATAATAAAAACAAATATACGCATATGACCTTTATATGTTTTTTAACACATGTTTTTTTGCCCGATATTTTTTTTAAATTAGTGTATTCACAATTCAATAATTAGCTGAATTTGAGTTTTCGGCTGCTGTGGGTAGAAAATTCATTATATAGTCGGACATAGAGTCTTCTAAAGATCCGGGCCGGGACGGATATGCTTACGTTTTTTAGTAGTTCGGCGGAGTTGATCGAACCCTGGAATCTTAAAAAAAAAACTATTTTAGAGACCTTACATCTCTTTTCAAGAGAGTCGAGGTAAATCAGACTGAGACTCAGCAGGACAAGTTGGAAGGTAGGTATGATCGTATTATTAAAAGCCGCGAAGAGCAAACCTAAGGAATCTGCATTGAACTGATTCAATTCGGTTAATGTGGACTGTGATGTAAGGACCACAGACCGAGCTTGTGTACTCCAAAATTGCAAAAATTGCAAAAAAGAAGCCTCGTCAAGTAGGGATCGTCAAGCTCATTAGACTACCTATTTACAAAGCCAAGCGTGGAATTTGCTCTGCCAACTAAAAATTCCACGTGCTCCTCAAGGAGAGATGGGAATTGACAATCACTCCTAAGTTCTTGACCCTGCCGTTCCTGCCCAAAGCGTAGCCGCCCATGGAGTAGTTGAAGGAAATGGAACTTCTTCTACGTGAAAATGGCATAATGGTGCATATGATGGCATTTAGTGCAAGATGATTATTCGAGTAGCAATCGGAAAAATGCGCAATAGAGCGCAGTTGTCGTCACTGGAGACTGCACAGAAGATTTTAGCATCATCAGTATAACACAGGATTCTGGACTTGGACAGAAGCAGCGAGACGTCGTTAATATAAATTATGAAGAAGAGCGGTCCAAGGAAGCTACCCTGAGGCACCACAAAGGTGATTGAGATTTTGCTGAATAGGGCGCGAAGACACGCTGGTAGCGGCCGGTTAGGTTCGATGACAGCCACTCAACAAAGAGCGGCGGAAAACCGAGCAAGGAGAGCTTATGAATAAGAATGTCATGATTTATCCTATCAAAAGCCTTGCTGAAGTCCGTGCATACCCGACTCGATCAGGGGTGTACAGTGATGTACGAATTCGAGTAAATTGTATCATAGCGATGGGTCTATAGTAAAATATGGCTGCCTTGTCTCCCTTCTTGTCCAGAGGGAATATCAAGGAATCCTTCCAAGCTGCCAGCTGAGAACACTGATTTAAAAACTGAGTTTACAATCAGTACTATGTGCGTCCTGCCATCATACTTATTGCATAATTTGCCATAATTTCTCCTTTACCTGAAGTAGCTTAGTATTAATAAATATTTAACATATATTGGCTAATATTTTTCAATACATCTGTCACTCCCAATATTTGACAGTTCACTTTTTCTGTGTGAATGTTTCCTTCCGTACGAGCACTAATGATAACAAGGGATCACTAAATGACACTGAAAGCGGGGTAACGTTATGTCAAACAAACTTCCCCTCATGCACTTTTTGGCACTGAACATTTTGAGTTGATATTCCTCTTATTTGGCACTAAAAAGCACTCTAGGTTCAAGTGTTTTGGTGCCAAGTTACCCCCACCACTCACGTCAGAGACCTAGCTCGATTTATCAGGAGTTCCAAATTGTTCCCGACGACGGGTTAATGCTGAACACCCTTCCCATCCCAGCCAAATTTATTTTGACTCCCCATGAACTGGTTCCACTGGAGACAGAGAACTGTACCTTACTGTAATATTTTTCGAATAAATTGTATATGAGCGTTGAATTCTATTCTTTAACTCTAAACAGATACAAAATAAATGCTTTAATAAAAACCTTTCATTTTTACCGACTATCATGGGCGAATTTCATACTTTGTAATCACATACTTTTAAAACCCTATATTAAAAATAAGTTCGGGTGTCAACTTGAAAACAATTAAAAAAGTGTAAAACCTTCAAAGCTCTCAAATCTAACACTGTTTCAAAAATAAATTTATTCCAATTTGACTGACAAGTGCAAATACTAGTCACAAGTGGATGTCTATCCAAACGAGGATTTTCATCAATTTCAAGGAGTGTTAAAGTCATCAGTCACTCCAGTCCAGACAAAACACACTCGTTTTAAGTAGTCGCTAGTTAGTGCAGTTGAAAAATTGACGAACGAAAGCATAGCGCACTTGACGTTGTAATTGACTCTAACGAGGAGCAAACGCTGCAAATGCCAGTTTCCACTTAGGGCAATCAAATTTACGATCAACATCGAAACGTCTGTTCAAATTAGCCTCGATACGTCATTATGACCAAATTTGGCAGATAAGCAAATTAATAATCGATAGCGGTTATGAATTTTCTATAGAACTCGTTATTGTTCCGACGTAGAGGAGAGCTGCAACTACCGATATACAGCAGAAATCAATTAACCGCTCTGCAAAATGCGGAGTCCAACGATGGATCCGGAGGGCAGGAGATGGAAACAGAGATTCAAGCTAAACTAGACAACCGAATCGCCTTCTATCGATTGCCGAACCAGGTAGTTATCGCAAATATCTTCCAAACCAGGTTAATACCATTTGCATTATTTCAGTTTTGCATACGTTGCTGGTTGTCCGATTCAAGTCCAGTATTGCGCTCGGATGCCCCTTTCACCCAGGTGAAGCACAGGAACGTTTTGCTGCAACTTTTTAATTATTAAAATCAAGTGGCCTGCTTGATGTGGCATTTAATATTAAAACTAATGGAAGCAGTAATCTGGTTTTGCGGCAAACACTGTAGTTTTAAACTAAAGTCATGTGCTGACATCTTTGCGACATGTTTAATTATAAACGTCCGGAGCTAGCTATACGATTTCATTAAGAGGCTGATTATTTCAACGTAAAGAGCTAAGCGGAAAGTCTGCTTTTATCCAGTGATTACGTTTGAATTTATTAGGAAAGAATATTTAATCTAAAGCTTATCAAATCATCCTAAATAGACTATAAAACTGAAGTGTTTAAAAATTCATTCTTTGTCGGTTTCCGTCCTCCATGACAGAGGTGATATTATATGAACGAGGGACATGATGATATTTAAATAATAAAATTTTCATTTCAGTTTGCCGGTAATCGTTTTAAACATTAATTAGGAAACATACTGTTTAGAAGGGTCGACCTAGTAATGTATAGCACATTTATACATAATTTCCTGGCCAACAAAAGAATTTATAATTGAGGACTGTTTGAAAACTGTGTCTGGTTGAATCGAAAGTCCTTTTATTTTTTTTAACAGGACTTCCATTTACATTTCATTGCGGTTTGCGGCAATTAAACGACCTTGTATACCTTTCACTTAGCAGTTTTTCGTTTGAAAATGTATGAATTTTAGTCGTATGAGGCAATGCAATCACATGTGTTTATTCGACAACATTTAGCATATTGATATCATTGGAATGTTTTTTTTATTTACAAAAAATGCGATTTTCTGGCGGTGTTGTTGACAAAAAGGTAAAAACTGGTAACAACGTTGGCTTGCTGACGGAATCCCATTTAAAATGCTCGTTACATTCTTCTTGATCGGTTTCACATCCTTAAAACGCTCTCCTTTATGGAAGGAAGAACGTTTATTATTTTTGAGATCATCAGTCTGTCTGTCACAGCTGCTTATCGACTTGAAATTTGGAATACTTTTAAATATTGCTTGAACACCTTTATTATTGCACGATGGTTGGGGGGGTCCGAATTTTAAAGTAGCTTTACTAGGTCATGTGGGGTATCATATAGAAGTGCTTCATTTGCACATGATAAAATATATTTTCATTTCTTTTTATGCTACGTAGTTTTCCACTTATGATCACAAATGCTGCCCACCTCCACCTCCACCCCCTCCTAAATCCGCGAAGTTTGCAAAGCGAAAAATCTGAAATAATTAGAGTTTATAGGGGTTTATGTAAATATTACTGGAAAAATAAAATGATTCCCCTAGCTAGTAGAGATTTTTAGCAATTAGCAACCTTCCAGGTACAGAACCCTCGGAGCACTGCGCTCGCTGATCCGACTCGCATTTCGCCGGAATATTTTTTTTTCTGCTCTCTTTTTTTACGAACAGTGAATGCGCTGGTGCATTGTCATGCATTAAAAACCATTTCCCGCACTTCACACAGTACTTTTCGTATGCGGCGAAAGACCACTTAGCGATCGTTTGACTATATAAACTCGTGTGAACGGTGTGTTGCGAATCGACAGAACAAATGAGCATCGTTTCCTTTTTTTTGGTTGAAAATTTTATAATAAAAAATACCATTAAATTTTATAAATAACTGCTAACTATTGCATTTTCAAAACTAATAGAGGCTGGAAATGAAACTATGTTCTAGGTATGTTCAACAATCATTAAGAAATGCCAGTAAAGAAAAAAAATTGTTGGTTGGTTGTTTAGTAAAAGGACCAACCCAGGGCTAAAGGGAATGAGAAAAATCGAATATCATGTTTTTTTGCATGACTGCAGACTAGATAACAATCCAAAGACGGGGTGGATTCTTTTTATGAAAAACTCGTAGGCAGGCCGAGGCTTAGGTTAGATTAGGTTAGCTGGCGGCTAGTGGTAGTAAACCAGTTGACCTCACCAAGCCTTTGATATGGTCGGTTGTGTTACCACTATAAAAGGAACCTCAACCTGCAGTGATTAATTGAACCAGCCACAGCTATTGAGGAACTTGGTGAAGTCCTTCAGCTCCACGCTGGTAAACTCCTCTAGTCCATTAAGGAAGTGCTTGCCAAAGGCTTGAAACCTTCTCCTGGCTAGGCAAGGACATTCGCAAAGCAAATGCTGAATGCTTTCAACCTCTTCCTCGTCCAGATAACTCGGGGAGATATCATTGGCAGGAATACGCATGCGGACTGTATGACTACCAAAAAGTCAGTGACCTGTTATAACCGCAGCGATATTTCGGAGATTCCGTCGGCTTCCCTTCAGTAGTAACGCCAATCTCTTTGTTTTCCACTCTGGCTACATCCATCTTGACATATCGCAGGTTGACAGACCGATCCACCTGCGCTCGTCGAGCTGAATAGCTTTTAAGTCATGCATTTATAACATGATGATCGTGCCACTCAACCAACTGATGCAAATCCGCCTCCAGGCACATATCTACCATATCTGGTGGCCAGGTAGTCAGTGTATCTCGGTGTACGATGGATTAGGAAATTATGGAAATGAGTATAACTGACGCTAGATCCAACCGGTGAGGTGCAGGAAATACATGCACTAATCGTTACTCTTGAAAACTCCCTCAGGTCAATAAAAAAGAAACCGCCTTGTGCTCTATGTCTGACTAAAGCAAGACCGAGGCATCTGCTGTGGAAGTGAACTAGGGTTTCCCCCTTATTCTTATCCCTGCATCTGCGGCAGTATGATGCGAAGGAAATACACAAGTCTAACTGGTTGAGTCTCCTTTGGTCAGTGTCCCATGATTGCCGTGGCTGCCTTAGCAATATTTCTACGGGACCTATGAATGAGTTCAGGGCTTTTACTCCTATTGAAGAAGGGCCACATCGTCCTATATATGTTGTACAGGTACTTTACCTGGTGTTGACAATGGATAAATAGTGTGACAGAAGGCACTCTTTACAGCTTCAATAGAAATGTAAAATCCTTCTGTAAGAGGGTCTTGGAGGGTGGTATCTTGCATTGCTCATTCTCCACTTTGACCCGGAAATCACAGAAGGATGTTTCAAAGCGCTCAAAGAGAAGGGAAATTTCATCAGTGTACCGTTGCACCAGGCTGGTGGATATGGTACTCAGCTAGTTGTCTTGCCTCAGGTCAGGAGCCTTGATATCGACAAATGAGAAAACAATGTAGTCGTATCACTTCCTTTCCACTCTCAAATGTTTGTGTTCCCAAGTAAAAAATTTTTTAGAGCTAGACCCTGGGTGAAGGTTCAACATAAATTTGGATATGTAAGGCACTGATCAGTAATTCTATGGCCATTTCTGTCTCATGCCTTTTTAAGCTATCTTATGTGTCTACCATAGAAATGTTTGACTTTGACCTGATCACACTTTTTCACTAGACCCTGCACAAATAAATGGATTCTAATCTAATGGCCCTAATGGACTTCTTTTCTCTCTAGTTCCCGTAACCCCTTGCGGGGCATGGGGCAGGAAAACAACTTCACCCGATTCGAGACAAGTGGACCTACATATAATTTAAAGTGAAATCGACATTTTCTCTGCAACCCCATGGCCTTTTTTTAAGTTATCTGTTGTCAGCAGGAAACAACCATGTATCGCCGGCGCGGCGGTGGGATTCGAACCTGGGACCTCCAGATGGTGTAGGCCGACACGGTACCACTTACTCCATCAAGGACTTCGATCAACTGATCAGCTTAGGGCTAGTTAATTTGACATTTTGTAAAAGTCTTGATTTCAGTCAAGTTCATCTACAACGAATGGAATCGACATTTTCTCTGCAACCCCATGAACTTTTTTTAAGTAATCTGCTGGCAGCAGAAAACAACCATGTGACGCCGGCGGTGGAATTCGAACCTGGGACCTCCAGATTGGTGTAAGCCGACACGTTATCACTTACTCCACCGACGACTTCGATCAGCTGATCAGCTTAGGGCTAGTTAATTAGAAATCTCCTAAAAGGCTTGATTTCAGCCAAGTTCATCTACTTCGAATAAATTTAACTAGGGTATCCACTGAAAAAGTTTAATTGAGACAAAATCATTTAGACCAGATCAGTAGGCTATTCTTTAAAAGAGTTCAAGTTAGACAGTTGCATCAGGACCAAATCACCCTAAATCTTCGGTGGAGTCATTGGCCTTCCATCTTGAGGGTTCGAACTCCCTCGCAAAGGGTCCAAGTAATTTTAGTTGCAAAGTAATTTCGGTGATCGGGAATCTACTTTAAATCTGTACGTCCACTTGTAATCGTTGTCGTTGAATCAAGGGTAAAATGATCTCCCACACCATCTCCCCAAATAGAGTTAAATCACTTTACAGAATTAACCCTTCTAAATCAGAATATAACAATATATTGAGGCGAATGAGGCTGCCAACATGAAGAAAAAAACAATAATAAATAAAAACTAAAACACGGTCACACACAACAATCAGAGGTGCACGGACAACAGAAAACGCTTTAGCAAATACTTAGTAAGAGTCAAGTCAAAAAAAGGACACATATTAACGGCGCTACACATGCGATTTATAGGCTCATGTATACCATATTTAGACCGAGAGTGAACAACATGCAGTAAAGGTAATCTCCTTAAGCTATACGGGGTATGCCCATAAGAAACTACAGCTGCGAGAGTGCAAGAATCTATGTTCGAGCTCAAAAGCTGGTGAATGAAGAATAGTTCAGCAACCGGGAGCGATCCACATAAGAAGGAAGTGGATCATTTCACGGAAGGTCTCTTAGGGCGAACCTAACAAAGTTCCCCTGCATCGACTCAATGCGTCTAGAATGAACAGCACAGCAGGGAGACCAAACCTGAGATGCATACTCCAGAATTGGGCTAACCAAAAAAAAAAAAAAACAGAATAAGTGAATTAAGGTTTTCCGATCAGAAAATTCCCTTGACCATCTCTTAGAAACAATGTAGTTAATGTGCAGAGTGAAATCAAGTTTACCGTCAAACTTCAGACCAAGGGCAGTAACGGACTACACGCGACAGATATATAAATTTCCGCGAAGGTATAATCAAAGACGATTTGATTTTTGTTCCTAGAGAATGACACAACCTCACATTTATCCAAGTTAAGCTGCAGGCCATTAGATCCACACCAGTTCTTGAATGTATTTAAAACATCCTGAACGCAGGAAAAATCATAACTGGTTCTAATGCATGAGAAAATCTTCATATCATCTGCGTAGAATAAAATTTTGGAGTGCTTAATCAGAGGGACAATGTCGTCAATGGCAAGAATAAAGAGCAACGGCCCCAGATGGCTACCCTGAGGTACGCCAAATGAAGCCCTAACGGCTCTGGATAAGACACTTTATACCAAAATATAGAGTAAGGCATATAAATCCACACCCGTCAGCGAATTTCAAATTGAGACTTGATCAAGTCCAAATTAGTCTTACCTGCGTCGGGAATACCCTTTTGAAGCCTGCTCCGCACGGAGTGTAGATATTCAGGTATTTCCTGACAAAATCCTGCTCCAGTTATGGTGGATCATCTCTTATTACAACTTCGTTTGCTTCTCCTTCTACATAATTTTATAATTCCAGAGTTCAATCATAATGTCCTTGTAGTGTCGAGCCAGATGCGATTCATTTTAAAAGCACATTAAAATTTTGCATATTTTATTTTATTTAAAGAAATTGAAGGCAAATTAAGCAATTGCAATTTACTAATAATCACATAAATTAGCTTGATCTGAAAGCGAATCTACTTATTTTACCTGATGAATGATGTTGCGCTTGACTAACATATTTGTCTTATCTCTTGCATTAGCAAAACCCCATAACCGCTCTTGCTGACAGCCATTAATACAATTGCCATAGGTCTTATGTGAATAAGTTGTCTGCTACAATAATGACAGAATTAGAAACAGTAATAGTAGCTATAAACCAAGGCATATCAATAAAATCCAGCTAATCACTATATCTCGCGCTTAAATCCACAGCAATTAATTCATTCATTTTCATATCTTGGCAATTACCGATCAACAATAGGAGACGTGCCCATAAACAAAATCAGCGAATTGGAAGTTATCGGCGGATCGCGTCAGATTCCAGTTGTAGCACTGCAAACATGCAACGGAGAGAATAATTTTATGACTTCGTGCCCCGAAGGCAGGGTATGGACAGCAATAGCATATAATCTGTGTCATTGTAGCTATTTTTAAGTTGGGCCACGTCCTTCATTTCTTCGAAATTTCGTGGTGAGCTTCAGCGTTTACTTCGTTTTGTTGGTTCGATTCTTGGATTTTCCGCAAGTAAATGAGTACAACAGTTCATGAGTTAAAGCACCACTTCTTAAGCTCAGCAAGATGATTCAGACGAAATTCTACGGAGTCTTAAAATTAGTAATGGACGATAAGCAGGAATAGCGATTTCTTCTCCAACGCCTTTCAGGTAAATTTAAATTCAACTCCCATTTATGGTGTCATTGGACGAGACTCGTCTCGTTACATTCTTTGTACCACCAGAAAAGACGAGCAAAATGACATAAGTCGCCGTTTTGCAAATTTCGTTCATATGTTGTTTTCTCGGTGGCAATAGGTACTTTCATTCATGAGTCATTCGCCCGTTCTTGGTCACGTAAAATATAATCCGATAACATTTTGATGAGACTACAACGATTTCAGTATCATATCCCACGCTTTTACGTGTTTACAAGAGATTCGATGTTGCTTTAGAAAAAATATAAAAATAAAGCTTTGGCTGAAATTTTCTTGCACGAAACGCGGAATTTTATTAAGTTAATGTCACATTTGTAGAAAATACTTTTATACAATACAATTTCGGATTATACAATTAATAGCTATCATAGTATAGTATTGTTAATGGTTTTTAGAGGTGTCGCACCAACTCACATATCGCGCAGGTAAAATAAAGAAACAATTCAGGTTTTTCCTTTTTTGGAATCTTTCAAACGGTTTTGCCTCCATTTTTTTTATATAATATTGCCAAAACTCAGGGAATCCTCTACTAAAGCACAGCCTTGACATGAAATGGGTTAAGGGGTTGAGTGAAGAGAAGTTGGCCTCAATTCTTTCATGGAAGACTTCCCTAGGCGATGTATTTGCCTTTCGGTGTGTTGATGCCATGGAAGTGTTTTCAGCATTGCATTCAATTAAATCTAATGCTGTGCGATCTGATGTGTTACCTCCCCGATTTCTCAAATTAATAGCTGCGGGATGATTACTTGTTTTAACACACATCTTCAATCACTGTTTCACTATCTCACAATTTCCTAAGCAGTGGAAGCGGGCTGTCGTGGTTCCTATTCCCAAGAAGTCTACCGCTTTGCATATGATGATTTTCGTCCTATCAGTTTGCTTTGTTTTTTACGCAAGATTTTTGAGAAACTTATATTCATGCAAATTCTGGACCACGTCAGCAGAAATTCTATGATATCGACTTGGCAGTCAGGATTCCGCTGTCCTCACAGTTGTGAGACTGCCTTATTGAGGGTCATATCTGATATACATGAGTCACTGAATGAGGATTGCCTAACAATCCTTGTTTTACTTGATTTTAGCAAGGCTTTTCATGTTATTAATCACCTTAAGTTGCTAACAAAGCTTTTCCGTCGTTTCTCATTCTCTTCGACGGCTATCAAGTTTATCCAAAGCTTTTTACATGAACAGAGTCAATTTGTTCGGGTTAAGGATGAACAATCGGAGGTCGAACTACTCAGGTGCAGCGTACCTCTGGGATCCAATTTAGGGCCTTTGTTGTTCAGCTTGTATATTAATGACTTTCCTGATGCCTCTATACACTTAAAATGCAGATGACGTTCAGATATAGGATTAGTTGAGGACTGTGTCTGTCGGCTCAACGACGAACTTCAGCGAATACATGAATGGTCCATACTAAATAACTTGGTACTTAACCCAAGCAAATCTAACTGTCTGGCTAGACTTGGCGTTTGTTAAGGGACGTTAAAAAACATTGAGTTTTGAATACATTAAACATAACACGATTTGCTTTGTCCCAAGCGCGGATCATAGAATTGTCATGCCCTCTCTGTCGGTGAAACTATAAATAGGATTATGAGTGAGAGATAAAAGGTAATCAATAAAAAGAAGAAATAAGGTTGGTGAAAGAAGTGAACCCTGAAGTACACCGACATTTCGTAGGGATTAGATGTAGTTCCGTCTATTAGTACCCGGATTGAACGTCCTAACTAGGGCTTCACGATACCCGAGATAATAATAATAATGTGTCGAGACCGGCACTGGCAGCGAGACCAATATCGTTGGTAATAGTGCGATAACGAGAGCGAGATTGATTTGACGAGAGTGGACAAGATATTAGTTTTTATCATTTTGTTGTGGAAATTTTTTTAGTTGTTTCAGCTTTTATGTCGCACCGAAAAATGTCAATTGTGTGATTTATAGGACATATAAGTAAACACTGCTTTCTTCAATCGTTTCTTTCTACATTAGAATTAGAAGATATTTACGTTTTATCCCCAATAGCAAACAAGAGCCTTTGCTACTTTGTTTTGGCGAGGGGAATAAGAAGAAAATACATATATACATAGATATATCACCTGTCCATGCTCCCCGTTATCCCACCGAAATACCCTACCTAGACTGGTCTTTATCTCGCCGAGATTGCAACGAGAGCAAGATTGTCTTCACCTTGACGAGACCAAGACCGAGATGTGCCAAAGTCTCGAACTTGTCTCGGTGCCGTGAAGCCCTAATCCTAATAAAATACTTTATCCATGTTAAGTTTAGGGGGTTGCAGACCAAATACTTGAAGTTGAAGATTAGCTAAAACGGCAGCTTGCTAGACTCGATCAAAAGCCTTTGAAATGTCAAGAGCTGCGATTTCCGACTCTCTAGAATTATGGAGACAATGATTCCAACGTGATGGATTTATAATTAGGCGCACTAGTGACCGGGAGAGAGTATCAAAGGAGAGGGGCACCACAACAAGAGATAGTCATCTTAATAGTTTTATAAATGAGAGGATGGGAGGGATGTGACATACAAAAAGACGGATGGACGGATTCCTTGTTGCTACGGAACCCTAAAACCTAAACTTCACTTACATAAGCCGTTTTGTCTTTGTCAATTAATAAATTTAAATTAAACAGGTGAAAAACAGTAATGCAAAACATTAAACTTTAAAATTCACAACGGTTAAGAAATGGTTTATGCGTTCTGTTACAATGGAAATTCCTCAAGCAGAGCGTGAATATCACAAGCGCACAGCTTATAGCATAGGTGTTAGTGCAGCGATGGTAAGGAGAGTATTGCGAAGAAGAGGGCTACATCCTTTCCATGTGACACCCGTACAGGAACTTTAGCCGCAGGACAAAATAAACCATAGAGAATTCTGTAATTGGATACTTGAAGAAAACTTTGAAAACTGGACATTCTTGGATAAGGTCCTGTGGACGGACCAATCACAATTCACTTAATGCGGCATAGTCTAGGAAACCCAAGAATTTCTCGACAGACCTCGTCCCAAAACAAATTCGCCGTAAACTTGTGGACATGAATTGTAGGTAATCGACTTATTGGTCCATATATTTTACCGGATAGGTTAAACAATGACAACTATTTAAACTTTCTGCAAAACAATCTAATCGACTTAATGGAGGATATACCCTTGTATGAATTTTGTATATTAACATGCCGGGGCGCCAGCCTATTGCGGAAGAAACGTACACCAGTAGTTGAATGGAATTACAGTGGTAGGTGGATACGAAGTAGTGATACTTTACCTTGGCCAGCTCGTTCTCCCGACCATTAAAGAAATGGTATACAGGTAAAAGGATGCAACAGGAGATGACCTCAATAAGCATTTTAGAAGCCGGCAAATTAAAGAAAATCGAGCAACAATTGGCTTGAAGAGATCCATGCGAAAAAGAGAAGTTCTTTGTATCCGAAGTGACAGAGGACATTTTGAACATATGTTAAATTATTAATGTTACTTTCTTTTTTCAGCACTATTAAGAACCTAGTCCTTTGTAGGACTCCCACATTTGAACACAAAGAGTAAAATGATTTAGGAAATTTCTTTGAAATGAAAAAATTGATTTTTTCCCGAAAATTAAGGTTTGAAAATATATTTTTTTAAATCTATTAGCAGTAAAAAAGCGTTTATCGCTTTAAAATGTAAAACTAGGTCTTTTTATCGTAAACAATTTTAAACTGGGAGAGTCAAACTGGTTGGGAAAGTCAGCCCCCCCCCCCCCCCTTCCAGTTCTTTAATTTTTGCACACTATGAAACACCCATGATATAAGCAAAAACATTAACTATGAAATGGGTCTATTCGCCGATGATACTATTTTCTTCCATTCCATCATCACACATCATCGACTTTTTTCGCTCGCAAGCGCGAAGTTTCTTCCTCAGTGTCCATTACTTTTCAATAACTCGCGCAACACGTATCATAAAAAAGTCATGCGGATGATTAAAGTATTATACATATCTACTTACAAACAGAAAATCAACGCTACACAAAGTAAACAAATTATTAATTTTTAAAATGATATTTCAACCATGTTTTGTGTATGCCTTCCCGGTACGGTCGAATTGTATTGAAACTCATTTAAATAACCTATAAATGCAACAAAATAAAATATTAAAAACAATCATGAACCTCCCTTTGCATTTTTCCACAAATAAATTATACGAAATAACAAGGGTAAGAACTATCAAAGAATTAATTTTAGCAAATTTATCAAAGTTTACTGAAATTAGAAGAAGGTAGAAATTCAACGAACAGTCTCGTAACAAACGAATAGTAATTAAACCCTTGAAATCAAATTATTAATATATTTATATTTGTAAACATAAATAAAATTTGAATTCTTACTCTGCGATCAAAACTTATGTATATGTAAGTAGAAATGAATGCAAATATATAAAAGAATGAAAACTTTTCTTTTTAGTGGTAAACACGAAAACGAAAACAAAATTATCTCTAGAGTTTAACCTTTCAAGAGGCTTATAAAATCTGTCAGCTATATAATATGTAAATCGTCTTTTTTAAAAAAATCACCCCTCTCTCCTCCCTCACTCTACTAAAGTACATGTTTGAAAGAATACCTGAGTAAAAATAAAACTCGCCCATTCCTAGCCTGAAACAGGCACGCTTAGCGTCAAATGCCCCAATGGCAATCAAATGAGGCACGTTACGCCTGAGTAAAAATTATACGTTTTCAAATGCTAGCCCTATGCTATGCTAGATCTGTAGGCACGTATCAATAAAGGACGCACAAAATAATCCAAACAGCTTCTAATGCCTGGAATCGTCTCTTCAAAAAATGGAGGAAGTCTCCTAATGTTTGGAACTCCTTTGGGCGAGCCAATGATTGATCATACAAGGCATGGGTATTTCTGTCCACTTTCTTCAATAATATGTGCAGAATAAGTGTTCGCCAACTGGTGGTGTCGATACTGAGATTTTGGAGGCTCATCATACATTCCTGGGTGGTATCATGCAGAGCCTTGATGCCATTAGCACTTTCTACAGACAACGATGACTGGTACAGCATATTTGTTTAGCTAGGCGCTTACAAGGAGTCGACTATTCTCGTATCTATTCACGAGCACTTTCCACGCTGTCGAGTAATTCCCTTCCGACAATGGAAGATGCCGAATCAGTCGCTCAGCCTCACCAGTTAGATTGGTTTTCAAGTACCACATTTTCTGGCAGGAACTCATTGGCTGATTGTTTATCATTTGGTTGAATAAGTCATGAAACTTGCGACATTTAAGGTAGTCGCCATCAAAACTTGGAAGCGTTATTTTTGGTAGTTTCATGGTGGTTGACATGGGAGATGGTGAAGTTATTCTGGAGGACTCGCTTGATTAAGGTCGAATAACGCGTCATGGACCTTGCTTTTTAATTGAAGGAATCTGTCTTCCTGACATCCCATTTCCAGCGCCTCATAGATGTCTTGATGGTGTTTCAACACTCTATGCCAGATAGTGGTTATGTCCTTGACATATAATTCGGAAGTGACTCCTGTGAATGACGTATTACACTTGCAGAATCAGTGGTTAGTAAAAGATCCAATTGAGAGGGAGAAGCAGTGTTAAAGTATGTTGGAGAATCATTAATCACTCGAAGATGCAGCGAATGAGCAAGAGTCAGGAAGTCGTCTGATTTATTGTTGTTACTAAGGATATTGACATTACAGTCGCCTGCCAAAATAATGTTGGAATACCTATGAGAGAGCGCGAATAAGGAAACTTCAAAATCAACAACATTGTTAACGTTAAATAGATTAGGTGGACAGTACACAGAGCACAGCACGCATTTTTCAAGTTCGGTATTCACCTCGATACAGATAATAGGGGACCTTCGATTGCAGATAGGTAGTTGTCATGTTATACAGTATTAATTTAGCATCGTCTTCAAAATTTAGTACACTTAATAATAAATATTATTTTTTGCTTTTAGCGCTTTTTGTTGCAATGAGTAAGAGGGGTTACAGATAGAAGATAAAAAATTTCACAATTTAATGAAATTTCATGGACAATATTATCTATTTAGCCCAATTTTGTTAGTTTTTAGTTCTATCTGGTGGATTTTTAGGGCAGGACAGCGCGTAGTGATGTTTTAAGTGCTCACTGAACATTTTGAATAGCATTTATATGCTTGAAAAGTACATCCTGGATAAATTTATGGCCATCTCCCACCCAATCTCATCAGCTTAATAAAATCTTACATCAAGTTCCTTAAACTAATGAACGAAGTCACCTAGAGGCTCAGGTTTTAATCGTTTATTTACTTAAAGCATTAGAGTAATTTAATGTTAATTACGTGAATTTCTCTATTTTTTACCATTTTAAGGATACATGGTAGTGACTTATATTTTAATGGAATATAATAATAATAATATAATAATATTTATTGCAGACAAAGTACAAAAAGATATAATCTTATAAGTGTACCGTAAAGAATTGTGGAAATAAATACAATATGCTAAAAAAAAAATTCTAAAAATCTAAATTGCCACAGCTAGAAGAAGTAATGGTACATAGAAAGAAAAAAAATTACACTAATTAAAAGAAAATATAATAAGTAAATAAATAAATACTATATGATAAGATGAGCTACAAAGTCTAAATTTATCAAGCTAAAAGAAGTAAATATACAAAATAAATAAATATTACACTAATTGAAAGAAAGGAAAGTAATAAATAAATAAATAAGTACTATATAATACGATAAAAATTTTACAATAGTCTAAAAGAAATTAATATTCAATAAAATAAACATTACACTACTTGAAAGAGAAGAGAGTATGCATTAATTTAACCACCAAATATCTAATCCATGCCAAAGTGGCGTTCCAAGAGTCGCTTAAATCCGCCAGCCGAGCGAGTGCTTTTAATATTTAAAGGAAGAGTATTCCACAAACCAATAGCCTGGACAAAGTAAGATCTTTCCCCAGCAGCTGTTCTTACTCTAGGATGAATGCAGGAAGCTCACATGCTCCAATTAGTACCCGGGTTCGCGAGTATAAACCAGCTTATGCAATAAGCACAAAATCCTTATATTGAGGTAAGTATCAATTGAGCAACCCAAGATCAAGTTCCTACAGTGCGAAATATGGTCATTTCTTTTTAAGTTATATACAAAACGAAAACAGTCATTAAACGCTACACGCATTTTAGAAAAACAACTGGCATCAAGTGATGCAAAAATAGCGCAAGAATAAGTATAAATTGGTAGAAGCAAAGCTCTAACAAGTTTAAATCGTGTATCAGTTGACAAGTAGCTTCCGAAAAGCCAAAGCCTGCGCAAAGTACCGTATATCTTATTCAAATTTGAGCTAATCTGGTCACAACATGACATTGACTTATTCAGTACCACGCCAAGACTTTTGACCTTGTCTCTAAACTCCAAAACTGTCGAACCCAAGACTACCTCCGGAAACCCCTCCATGTCAATCGCATTTCGAGAGAATAGGATACATTCAGATTTGTTACCATTAAGATTCAAATAATTTTGCCTTGACCAAATTTACACTCGCCGCAGGTCGTCATTAAGTCGGGCAACACAATCCTCACCGAGTCCTCTAGGTCTGCTTATGTAGAGCTGAACATCATCAGCATAAATGTGAATTTTTGAGTCATAGACTACGTCCACAATATCATTAATATAAACAGTGAAGATAAGAGGGCCTAATACTGACCGTTGTGGTACCCCTCTATAGATGTATGTGGAAGCCGAAAGCCGTTCTCCTATCTTGACTTGCTGGCTCCTAGTAGCAAGATAGTTCCGCAAAAGTTTTAACGCCGATGAAGAAAAATCACACTGATTATCCAATTTTTTAAGCAGAACATAGTCAAAAGCTTTAGAGAAATCAAGGAGTGCAAGCACACATATTTGATCCGTATCAAGATCTGCTCTAATATCCGTTGTTACTTTTAAAAGAGCAGTCTCACAACTGTGTCCCCTACGAACTGATTGCCACTTGGTAATAATATTTCGTTTCTCAAAATAAGTCAGCATTTGGGAATAGTTTAATATTTGAAAGGAAGTACTTAAAATAATGAAATTTCGCTATACTCTAATTTACGCCCTAAAGCCTTTTCCAGTACGCTTCGCGAACTATTTATATTTGCTTGAACCCGGAATTTAATTTAAAATTAATTCCACAAGATTTTCAATCACCTCCGTTTATCGCTCTTTCCGTTTCAAAAACAATTTTTCACAACTTATCATAATTTAAAAGAGAACACCAGGGAAGCTTCAGTTACGCAGTAAAGACAGCGTTTTATAAATTTATGACCAGATACTATAAAATTTTCCTTCATCAACAGATGTACATTTTCCAGCTTAAACTTAATGAGGAACTAAATCGCGGGAATTCGCGAACTAAATTTTGAGCCTTCGCGTTACTTAAGTCCATTACATAACGAAACTGAGCTAAAAAAAGGAAAACCCATAAAAATTCATTTAAAAATTATTTCAAAATTTAATCCGGATCCACTCTGAATAACTGGGAACCACTAACTGAGGGAAGATACCCTCGAGCTACATTGAGGACGGAGCAGCTTTGGTTGGCACCGCAATTTATTAAGTAAGAACCAAGTGGGTGGCTCCTCCTTGGTTCGTCACCGTTTTTTCGCTCTTAGTTGCCTTCGGAGGTGATTAATTTACCGCGCGATGTTAATGATCAAATTACGCAAAAAAGCATTGGATCACTTGCTCTGATGACGGTCGAGTTTTGCTGGAAGAGTATACCACCCTAGTGGATGATGTCGACAACGGGTGCTGGTTGCATTAAGAAGATGCTAATCGGATATCTGATACCATCAAAGGCATCATGTTGGGAGCACTTCGGTCGCCCAAATGCTATGATTAATTCAAGCTTGTAAAAAATACTCTGCACACGTGAGCGTACGCGAATTTATCTGATTTTTCTAGGGATTTAAGATTTTGTTTTACTTTATATCACAAATTCCATCGACATAACGCAGGTGAGGCGAACATTGTTAAAAGTATCTTAAGAAAGTATCTTTTACCCGATGGGATGATGTTATCCAGATTATTAGCCAGGAACTCCCCACAATTTGTTATGCATTGGCGGTGGAGCGAGACCACAGACTGCGCAAAAATACGAAGAGTTATGGAGAAATTCTAAATGAAGGAAAGTTTTCCACAGGGAAGAATGATAAATGTGTTCCGTTCAAATTTAATAAAATATTTAATAAGGAACAGTATACTACAGAGGCTTGCAAGTTTTAACTTTTTTTAAAGCTAAAAATAACAGGCCTTAGTTCTTACCTTAATTGCATTATTTCAGAGATCAAAACATTTTCGTCAAGTTGAAGATCTCATTTCTATTCCGTTCTAATATCTTCAGTAGAGCTTTACGATTTTTATTTATAAATAAAAGAGATTGAATTGAAAAGTTTCTGCGAAACAGAGAAAAAGAAAACCGATTTGTTTGAAATTTTTTTAAGCTCTATATAAGGAGGTTTTTCAACTGGTTGCTAACGTTTCAATGTCACGTTTAGATAATGTTCCTTAAAGACTTTTTCTTCATATTAACAAATAAAAGACGACGGAGCCAAATCAGACATAAAGGGCGAGCACAGCAACAAAAATAGACTCATATATGATATTCTTTATTTATTTATTAATCGGATTGACCACTTTATTCTGCTCCTGACAGTTTCTTGTTGGTAGTTTTCCGCGCTTAAATTCTTACGAACTGTAACAGCTATCGACGTTCCATGCAATCTAACTGAAAAGAAACGTATCCACAACAAAGAAAGAAAGAAAGGGTATCCACAACATTATTGAATAGGAAATAGTAAATAATAATGTAAAAAAGTATAATTAATAAATAAAAGTGAAAAATAACTATAGTCGTCGATTTTAAGAGAACAGAAAATAAAAATAAATAACACATGGGCTGAAAAGTCCCGGGCCTAACACATAGATGGCGCTAGTCTTATTGCATTCACCGCTTTTTCAGTTAGTACTAATCTTCAAAAGAAAGCTGTTAAAATTTCATGATATTCTACTTATAAGTTTGTGAGTTATTGTGCTAAGAGTAACACTACTTTTGTTATTTTCGGAACAATGGATCAAAAATAATTTCGTGTTTTAATTTTACACTGCTTCTTGATGGGAAAAAATACCGTTCAAGCGGAGCAATGGCTTCAAAAGTGTTATAAGGACTCCGCGCCATCGGAAACAATAATAAAACGTTGGTTTGCTGACCTCAAACGTGGTCGTAGAGACACCGATGATGAAGAACGCAGTGGACGTCCAAATGAGGTGGTAACACCAGAAAACATCAAAAAATCCACAAAATCGTTTGAATGATCGAAAAGTGAAGTTGCGTGAGTTAGCTGACATCGTAAAGATATCAAAAGAACGTGTTGGCTTTATATTGCATGAGCTATGACTTAGAGAAAGCTCTGTTCAAAGAGGGTGCCGCGTTTGCTCACTGTTGACCAAAAACAAGAACGTGTTGATGATTCTGGGCAGTGTTTGGCCATGTTTAAACGTAACAAACCGGAATTTTTGCGTCGATATGTGACAATGAATGAAACATGAATCCAGCACTTCACTCCGGAATCAAAACGATCGTCATCTGAGTGGAGAGCAACTGATGAACCTCGTCCAAAGCGCCCGAAAGCACAATAATCGGCTGGAAACGTTATGGCCTCGGTATTTTGGGATGTGCGTGATGTAATATTCATCGACTATCTTGAGAAGGGAAATACCATCAACAGTGAATATTATATAGCATTATTGGAGCATTTGAAGGCCGAAATTGCAAAGAAACGACCGCATATGGCAAAGAAAAAATTTTGTTTCATCAAGAAAACGCACCGTGTCACAAGTCAATCAAAACAATGGCAAAACTACATGAATTGAACTTTGAATTGCTCTCACATTCACCGTATTCGCCAGATTTGGCTCCCGGGGACTACTGGCTGTTCGCAGACCTCAAAAAAATGCTCACCGGTAAGAAATTTCGCTCGAATGAAGAGGTTATCGCTGAAACTGAGGCCTATTTTGAGGCAAAAGATGAATCGTTTTACAAAAGTGGTATTGAAATGTTAGAGCGGCGCTGGAATGATTGTGTGGCTCTTGATGGAGATTACGTTGATGAATAAAGCCAATTTTGAACAAAAAAAACCGCGTTTTCTTTGTTAGGCCCGGGACTTTTCAGCCCATGTGTTATCTACTTATATTAACAAGACGACTCGCCTTTATACGGGCACGACCGACCCTTGTTTTGATTTGATCTGTTTGACGGAAACCTGGCTGTGTAGCGGCATAGTGAATGCTGCGATTTTTGGTTCTTCTTAAGTGGTCTTTCGTCGTGAGCGTCACTTTGCACATAGTGCCACGGTTGGTGGAGGAATCATTCCTGTGGATGTCATTGATGTGGCCTCCTTCGAAGATTTGGAGTTGCGGCTTCGGCTTAAGAACATCTTTATTGTTACTGTTTACATCCCTCCTGGCTCATCTTCCATAACAACAGTGTCCTTAATGAACCTCACATTGATATCGCTGTGACTTCATTTTACAACATCCTTGCATCATGTTTTGGTCAATGTGTCCCTATCACCAAGTCTAAAGGTCCCTGTTCCCCACAACCATGACCTCACAGGTCTATAAGACATCTGAAAAATGTAGGAAAACAAAGCTTGGAATAGGTTCTCCTCCTCAAAGAGTGACTGTGATTTTATCTGTCCTATTCTGATTTGCGTAACAAATATATGTCAGACGTCAATGCATCGTACAACGACTATTTAGGTAGGATCAAATATACTTTGCGTAATAATCCTAAGCAATTCTGGAGATTCGTGAACTCTAAGCGCAACTCTGCTGGATACCCCTCTAGCTTACGCTATGGTTCTACGACTAGTAATAACGCCTTGACCATTGCTAATCTTTTTGGTAATTTTTTTAATTATGCATTCTTGGATAACCCTTGTGATATTAGTTTTCGTGATTTTCTTATATGACGAAGCTTCCGCCGACTTCTTTTCAATCCAAGGATCTTATTTTTATCGAAATATGAAACGATGCAGTATGTCGTTTGTTTCTGTCCTCTCCTTGTTATTTAACTTATCCATCCGAAGTGTCTTGGAAACTTTCTATTATCATTCCAACGCATAAAAAGGCCAATAAATCTGATATTTCTTGCCTGGCTAAGCTCTTTGAGACCCTGGTATGCGAGGTTCTCTATTTCCACTGTAAACCCTTCCTATCTTCTTTCCAGCATGGGTTTATAAAGGGTAAATCAACAACAAGTAACTTATTGGAATTCTCAAATTTCTTCTATTGAACAAGCTAAATAAGTTGATTGCATTTTCACTGACTTCAGCTTTCGATCGAATTAATCTTAAAATTCTCCTTCATAAGTTGTCGATACTCTCGTATTTTTCTGAGCGCTCCCAACGTGTCTTGTTTCGCGGAATTCTTTCGGATCCTATCCGCATCACTTCTGGGGTGCCACAGGGTAGTCACCTTGGTCCTTTATTATTCAATACCTACATCAATGATGTATCCCTAATCTCATCACACTCGAGAATTTTATGTTATGCTAATGATGCCAAGCTTTTTCTTTAAATTTCGAATGATCTTGACTGCTATCTCCTGAACTCTGACTTGGACATCATCTTCAACTAGGGTTCCATCGACTGCCTACCTTTAAACGTGTCCAAATGCACTGTCATGTCCTTTTCCCTCGGTTGTTTAGCTACTCCATGGACGGACTGACTTTAAATAGACTTGACAAATTCATTTCTTGCTTAATGCTCGATTCTCTTTTAACAATCACATTGATGCTATTGCTTGTAAAGCTAATGTTCCCTTGGGCTTCATAAAGAGGTGGTTTAAAGAGTTTAATTATCACTATATTACTAGCATTCTATATTGCACATTTGTTAGGCCAGTTCTTGAATATGCTAGCTCAGTGTGGTCTCCTTTTTATGGGATTGAGTCCGTCCAGCGAAGATTATTAAGGTTTCTGCGTAATTTTCCATGGAACAAGGATTGTCTTTTATCTCCTTGCGCTGATAGACTTAGTTTGTTATCCTTGGACTCCCTAGAAACTAGTCGAAATAACGCCAGAGCTAATTTTACGCTCGAATGTCTGCAGGGGGCTATTGACTAGCCTGAATTGCTAATACGTTTTAATATATCCGTAATGTCAAGCTCCTTGAGGATTCACGACTTCCTCCAAATTTCGCATCACCGTACTAACTATGTACTGATTGAGCCAGTTACAACTATGTCCCGCATCTTAAACTCAGTTTACAATCATATGGACTTTGACAGGGCTTAATAAAATGCCAATTGATGGGTCAGCCTAGTTAAAATTTATTCTCCTTTGTATTTAGCTTTAAGTTTGTTTGTAAGTTCCTTTAATGTAATCATTGATGAATCCTAAATAAATAAATAAAAGATTAAACCGTATTAGAATAAATTACATAAAGAAATATTAGAAGAAATAGTAGAAGAATAAAGAAATATTAAGTTAATTGTACACCTGAAATAAAACAGCGTAAAATTTATATCTACTATGGTAGCTTACTATACAAGTAACACTCATAACAACACACATTCACACTCCTCACCATACTCATTCACAATAGGACTTCGGACTCGCGCCTAGTATCACTCTTAACAACATACATTCAACCTCTTCACCATACCCATTCACATTAGGACTACGCACTCGTCTTTCTCTCGCTTAGTCAGACTCTTAGCAATACCCATTCACAACTCTTCCATGCAGATATGAAAGGAAGCAACATTTTTGACATAGTCGAGAAAATTCACTTTATTAAATAAAGTTCATTCATATTTTGTGTAGCCTCGGGTGTCCGCTAGCTATAAAGTAATATAGAAAGGTGACTAAATAAGAAAAAGTGATTACACAAAAATGGAGATCATAAAGAGCTGAGCAACAATTTGGAAAATCGTCTATTAAACAATTCCATTACGCCTTTATTAAGAAATCAAAATAACGCACTCCGTTTCTGGGCTGTTGTCTAGCTCGCAGCAATGCAAAAACAAGACTCAAGATTCCTCACTTCCCTTACCCTAATTCCCTTCCGGCCAAAACCATGCTAACGCATCAAAGGGTTGTCCCCTAGGCTTTGGCCACATCGTATAACACGTCTCCATTTGTACATAAACACTTTTCTCATTGGGCAACACAAAACAGCGCTGATTCATAAGGGGGCAATGGGTGCAATTATATTTTTCTAAATAATAAAGTGTTATCGTTGTTATAGTATTAAATTTTTAGAATAGAATTCGATATTGATTTTTAACTGAACTGATCATATATTTGCAGTCGCAGGATTTTCACGGATCTTCCGATGCGAACTCGTATACAAATTTTGATAATGCATTTGAATGTCGTGACCCATCCGAAGGCTTTTCGTTTATTCCAGTTACCGATATTGATGTCTGCTCTACGGTGATGTCTATAAAATTTAATGCAACTGGACTGCAGGTTTATAATAATACTAATTCCAAATATTCTCAAAAATCAAAATCAAAAATTGTGCGTACCCCTAAGACCTACACCTTTCCTGTGATAATTATGAATTTACAGCTGTTTCGGAATCCACTCTAAATTGTGGGTTCACTGCTCCTCGTTGTCTCGAATTAGGTGCTCTCCCGCCCAATGCCCCACAAGTGGTTAGGGGAACCAGAGAGAGAGAAAGAGAAATGAGAGAAGTTGTATAACAAATAAAAACATTAAAATATAGTTTCAATTAAAAGAGAAATAGTAGAATACAAGAGCAGCCTAAGCACTCCGACGTCACTACAATCTTGTCTGCAGGAATTCATACGGACGGAGTTGGATTGATTGATTGAGTAGCACGGTCACCACGACAGGATTTCAGTGTTTGAAACTCTGTCTCCCCGTGAGTTTTTAGTAAATTAAAAAAATCCAAATTCTTTGGGATGTTGTCTAGTTCGGAGGAGCTCAAAAACAAGACATTCTAGTTCCCTTATTCCTCTTACCCTAATGCCCTTCTGGCGGAAGCCGTCACAGGGCTGTCCCCCAGACTGATTACATCATAATAAAAAAACATTGATTTCACCGGAACGGTCTGTTCATTTGACGTAGACAATTCCGTTGAGTGTAAACACAAAAAATTATTTTATTCTTTTAACTTTGTACATTCGTCCAGTTAAACACTCATTCATTATATCGCTCACTCTTTCATAGTTCTTTTCACGGCCATTGTTCTAAGTCGCTCCCACCCCACTCTCCACATAAAATTCGGTCGTACAGTGGGCGTACGTCAACCTTCGGTAATCTGTGGAACAGTTTACCATTTTCTCTTTTTGTCTCGTCTTATGAGCCCGAGACTTTCAAACGAGGCGTACATCGACCCCTCCTTCACTCAAGTCCTTAACCCATTTCCACCAGTGTTGCCAAGTCGTCGATAAAGCGTGTCACTAGATAGGGTCTAAAAAGGACATCTTTTTTTTAAAAAAAGGTCACCAGATACAAAATAATTCATTTATTTCAAAATTGCTGCCAATATAATATAAGAAATTTCTAAGTAACAAAAATGTAAATACTACTACTGAATAAAAAACTGTATTTACTTTACTTGAATCACGAGCTTATTTACCTTTAATTGGTGCTCATTAAGAACTGAAGTTGACTTTGATTTGATCCACAGCTGATCTCATGTACTTAAGCGTCGTGTAATTCCTTTCCTTCAATTTGTAAAAGGAAAGGGAGGAGAAACAGAGAACTATGAGAATATGATTAAGTTCTAATTTTGTCGGCGATCATCCTATCGTAAGCGACAGAAAATGCGTATCGTTAAAAGTTTCAGGGGCCCGCTGGAAAGTCATGAACTTTCACAGGAAATTGTTCGAGTTGTGTTTCACATTAACGCTTAGCAACGAAAGCATTATATGGGAACGCTTGACTGTGTGGTGCCACCAAAGAACTAATAACTAAGTGCCATCCCACACTTGTCGTGCTTCCGCGCGATGAAGTCCGCACGAGTACCCACACCTGTCGTGTCGGATTTTGTATAGAACACGCAATGTAGCGTATGTAGTGGTAACATTAAAGCATTTTCCGAACCCAAATAAACCTTGCTTTGAATGTATGCGTGCTGATGCGAGGATAAATAGGTACGTTCCGTGCGGATGTCCCTATACACCCCTGCATGCCCTCTCTCCAGCAAACTGCGATGAAGCAGGACAAGTGTGGTACGGCACTAAGGAATAGCTACAACATGATTTTCCGATTTCACATACACGGACTAAACTACACTTCTACAAAGAAAATGATCAATGTAGGCGTAAAAATTTGTAAAAAAAATTAGGCGGCTTATGTGATTGTTCACGTAACACCAAGTTTTAATTTAAAATTAATTAAATTCTTTGGGAATCTATAATATCTACACTTTTTCAAATCATATTACATTTAGATGTTTATTTAATTCTTCTCCAAAACATTTTCATAATTTTACATTGACCCCATCGCTATTTAGGATTCCTCCTCAATTAACTACTACACTGGTTAAACGTCAAAATAGAAATGCAAACAAAAATCTTTCATCGTAATTATTTAATTAAAATAACTTAAAGTTGCCTTTAATGTGATTGCTTTTAAATATACGAGTTATAAGAAATATTTTTGTTTGTGATTTAGTTACCTTTGGAAAGAAATCCCTGGAACTCGCTGGTCAAAATATGCCTTCTTCTCGATGAGGTTAAATTTCTCCTTCGAAGTGCTTTACTCATAGATATCACACGCACACGTTATAGCCATTCCTTAGTTATTAGTTCTTTGGGTGCAGCACTGGTTGTAATTGAATTAAGTGGTAGCCCAGCAAGTATGTACAAAAATAGTCGAAAACAATGAGAAATGCCGAATATTAGCGTAAAAACGTTAAAAAATAGGAGAATATTTCGTGTCATCAGAAGAAGTTCAAAATTACAGTGTGCTTTAGCATCATAGGGTATTACAAAAGGGTTGAGTTCTAGTGATCGGGGAGGCCAATCGGGGGGTCTACATGCATCTTGACCTATTATTATTATTATTATTAAGGATTGGATCAAGGACTAACCGCATCCTTTAGTCACTACGACCAATTTGATCTTTTGTGACCTGATCCAGGTTCAGTATTAGGAAGCCCCGTCAATCTTTACTTCCCTTATCAGACCTAAAATTTTTCTGGGGGCTCCCTTGGCTATATCTGATGTTGATGGGAAAGCCCCACCAAGGTGTCTAAGCCTGATACGGCCGAGGGCTTTACAGTGACAGAGGATATGTCCCGCTGTCTCTTCCTCTTCTAAACAGAATCGACAGGTGTCATCATCAGCCAGCCGAAACTTTTTTAGGTGGTAGCCCAGGTGACAGTGACCAGTTAGAAGTCCTGTTATCAGCCTTAAATCTGGTCTGCTGAGTGAGAGCAGCTCCTTCGTTTTCTGTGTTGAGTTGCTTGTCTTGACCCTGGGATATTTGCCCATTGTCAGTGCTTACATTCGGCTTTTTGAGTAGCCACAGAATGGCTTCGGTCCAATAAACTGAGAATCCGCACCTTTTTTTGCTAGGTAATCAGCCTTCTTGTTGCCTTCAATGCCCTCGTGCCCTGGTACCCATGCTAGCGTGATGCTGTTGCTCTGGGCCAGTTCTTTAAGAGCAGTGAGACAGTCCCAGACGATTTTAGACTCAAAGGTGTAGGATCCCAGAGCTTTAAGTGGTGCCTAACTGTCGGAAATGATATATATTTTATAGGGCTTCACGGCACCGAGACAAGACCGAGACTTTGGCAGATCTCGGTCTTGGTCTCGTCAAGGTGAAGACGATCTCGCTCTCGATCTCGATCTCGGCGAGATAAAGGCCAGTCTCGGTGCGATCTCGCTCTCGGCAAGATAACAAAAGGGTATTTCGGTGGAATAACGGGGAGCAAGGACAAGTGATATATCTATGTATATATGCATTTTCTTCATATTCCCATCGCCAAAATAAGGTAGCAAAGGCTCTTGTTTGCTATTGGGGATAAAGCGCAAATATCTGAAGAAGGAAATAATGTAGAAAGAAGCGATTGGGGAGAGCAGTGTATACTTATATGCCCCATAAATCACACAATTGGAATTTTTCGGAGCGACATAAAAGCTGAAACAACTAAAAAAATTTTCCACAATAAAATGATAAAAACTAATATCTCGTCCACTCTCGTCACCTCAATCTCGCTCTCGGTATCGTACTGTTACCAATGATATTGGTCTCGCTGCCGGTCTCGGTATCGTGTCGAGACCGATACCGGCAGCGAGATTTATCTCGAGTATCGTGAAGCCCTAATATTTTAGCACCGCGTATTCCTCTGTTGGTAATTTCACGCTGCCATCTTGGATCTGTCCGTGTACCAAACCAAAGATCCCCTTTCAAAGATATGTCTATTATTGAGCCAATAATCTCTGCTCTCAAGGATCAGCTTGAATGGTATATCAAAGTTATGCCTCTTCGACATAATATCCGATATTGAGTTGATCACCGGATCAGCCATGAATTCTTTAAGGATTTTCCTATGGCCAGACCAGTCGCCTGCTGAGAGGAGATTGGTGCCAGTCAGCCTTATTGCGGCAGCCTCCTTCTTTAAATGTAAATGTTAAGGGGGGGGGGGGTCTAATAGGGCCTCCATAGCTGCGGTGGGGCATGTGCGCATGGCACCAGTAACTCCTAGACATGCCGACCTCTGCAATTTTAGCAGTGTGGACAAAAGACAGCGCTTTTGTTCTACTTTTGGCCACCACACGAGAGCTGCGTAGGTGACCATGGGTCTTATGATTGTTTCATATGCCCAAAGGGCCATTTTGGGCCTTAGTCCCCAGGTCTTTCCAAAGAGTCTACGGCAGGACCATAGGGCAGTCATAGCCTTTCCTGTAATCCTATTGAGTTGAGGATTCCATGTGAGTCTTTGATCTAGAATTACTCCTAGATATTTGACCTCACTTGAGAGTTCTATCTGTGTTCCTTCAAGAGTAGGAGCCTCTAGTCTCTTGACCTAAATCGCCATGTATATATACTCTGTTGTAATAAACTTGTTTTGTTTCGCTCGGGACTATGGTTTAAAGATATAATATCCGCCAGTAAAACATGCTCCACAACGCCGACTTTACTTCTGTCTTACCTATGTATGATCAAGAAAAAATCCCAATATTTTTTTTGATCAACCCCTAAATATACCCACCAGTTTAGGTGCTTTACTGTGAATAAAATTCTCCCTGAAAAATTATTTCCCCGCTTAGTTTCATTATTAACACCTCAATTACTAAAAGCATGTTTCCTGCTGCTGGGAAAATTGCCAAAGTGATACCAGTCAAAAAATACCCAAAGCTTGTAATCCTTGTGATTATAGACCAATCAGTGTACTCCCTGTTTTGTCCGAGGTCATTGAAAGGCAGCTATTAAACCAATTAAATAACTATATTAGCACTGAACACCTTCTGGCTGATGAGCAATCCGGGTTTCGTTCAGGACACAGTACAACTAAACTACTCAAAACAATTAAGGGAACAAAAAAATATCTAAATTTTTTAGTGATTTTTGACGGGCTGTATCTAAGCGAAAAATAATCGTATCGAGGATCTGAAAAAAACATCTTAAAGCTCCAGAACTCTAGTTTTTGAAACTTTCAGCCAAAAAAATTTAAAGGCCACGGTGCTCACGCAATCCAAAGGAATAGCGGAAGAAAAAAATTTCAAAAGTTTTAGTAATTTTTTTTTTTTGTGCACAGACTCGGAAATATTTTTTTTTATTTGAACACCCTATGAACCAGATAGCCTGTTAATTCAGCTTTAATTATCTTTTTTGAAATCCTTGATACGTCGATTTGTCGCGGAGATATCCGATATTAAACGAAAAAGGACACTTTTGTATTGAATCATCGATATCTCAGCAACCAATGATCGTACAGAAAATTTAAGGGCAGTTTCGGAAACTGGAATAAATTTCCTAAAAGAATCCGTCAATACATAAAAAATTATATTTTTTTTTATCCGTAATTTCAATTTTAAAAAAGTCAAAAAAATCTTTGCAAATACTAATGGAAAGGCTAAGGTTTGTAGGAATTTTTACACCTCAATGTACGCACAAAAGCCCTGTAAATCCACAGATCGATCCATTGGACCGTTCCTTCGGCCCGATCGGTCAAAGTTTTTTTTTACCCTCTTGCAATTGTTCGAAGTAATTAGGAAAAATGTACATAGAAGTTAGAAGACCAACGATGCTTTGCCTCCTTGATTTCACTAAGGCATTTGATAGCGTAGACTTTATTATTTTATGTGATAAGCTGAAGCACCAATTTAACTTTTGCAGCTCAACTGTTAAGTACATATATATTCATACCTTACTGATCGTAAAGTGGGTGAGGAATTGTCTGTCAGCAGGCAACTTTTTTCTGAAGTACCCCAAGGCTCAATCTTGGGCCCTCTAATATTCAGCTTATTTATAAATGATTTAGTCAATATCCCTGAGTATTGTTCCGTTCAGCTTTATGCTGATGACGTTCAAATGCTTCTGCCAATGCCATTGGACATTTTTGCTTCAACCGTCACCAAGTTCAATTCTGATTTATCTTTGGTTTCTCACTGGGCCATTCAGAACAAATTACTGCTAAATCCTAAAAAAAACGCAAGCAATAATTTTATATAAAAATAATACTGATTATTCACAAGTACCCTTACTGATCTTAAGTGGATTGCCTATTCGGAGATTGCTCGAATCCTAGGTGTTCTTTTTGACAGAAATCTTAGTTGGAATAAATATATTGATTCTGCTGTGAATAAGGTGGGTTGAGGAATCTATGGATACATTCTGCTTATACAGCTCGCGATGTTCGAATGCAGCTCGTAAAAACCTTACTACTACCTTTTATTACATATGCTGATGTGATTTTTTGCAATTTTATTACTAATTGTCAACTCTTGTGCTAGGTATGTGTATGGCCTGACACGTTTTGACCCTGTTTCGAAATTCGCAGCAATTATTCTTGGATGCACATTAAATAACTATTTATTGTTTAGAATTAATGATGTTTAAAATCGTTAATTATTTGAGTCCAGTCTATTTGTCTAACTGCATAATTCCTTTAGCCTCGAGACGTACAAGCAAACTTTTGATTCCTCGTCACAATACTCACTTTAGTACTACATGTTTTTTTCGTCCATGGTATAAAAATCTGGAATAGTTTACCTCTTGAGATACGCATGTTACGATCCGCCAGCGGCTTTAAAAGGGCTTCTTTTGACTATTTTGCTAAGATGTAGCAATTAACATACAGATACCTCTTTTCGAGTCTTTCTTATCTTTTTCTTTTACAATAAATTTCTGAACTTTAATCTTTGCTTATTTTGCTAACTGTATTAATAATATGTTTATCTATTCTTTACTTTTCTTTTGCTCCATCTTTTTATTTTATTTTATTTTTTCTAAACGTCTATTAAGAATTTTGAATTTGTTAAGTTAAGTTTTTGTTCTATAATTAATAAGTAATTAGAGTTTGCACATAATCACGAGATTTATATTCAATTGTGCTTTATTAAATAAAGTATTATTATTAAGTCCCCTCTTAAGCTCCACTTACAATCTTTGCCATCGATTGGGGTAAAGCATTTATTTTGCACATACCCACAAGAAATCAACGTGGTAATGGTGTTAAAAATTATCAGAGAGATTTAAACTTGTATTTTGGATAAAGTACTAATCCGAGATCGCTTTCACACTAGATATAAAAATAATTAAGCAGAACCGACTGCATTTAAACCTTTATAAGTTTGTTTCCCAACTGATTAACTTTTGCGCTACTCCACTGATTGAGAAAACGAACTCTTTAAAGTTAGTTTCTTCTTTGATGTCTGGAATAAGTCATTCAAAATCCCACCTGAACTTGCAAAATTGTTAAACTTTGGGGACTCTCGCAATTTTCCCAGTTGAGCCATGTCAATAAAGAGTTCCACCTTGCTGAGGTTCAGTTTCGTAGAGACATTTTCTACCAGGATCTCAACTAGACCAAAATTTGTCAAAAACGCTTAAAGCTGCAGAGACGTTCCGCGAATAAACTAGATTACCGCCTTAATCCTACAGAACGTCGTAAGTTTTCTTGTTGGTTTTAAAACAGCTGAAAATTTCCACTTTGAAAGGAACGAAGAAATGATTTATGGCAGTTTGGTGTGCACCGAATTTATGGAAATAAAGGAATTCTGCAGTTTATCGGAGTCCAGCAGACATCCCATTGGGAAAGAGTCATGAACTGTGGTACTCTATGGCCCTGATTTACATGACAGAATGAGCATTTAATTTCTTAAGTGCGATTTTTAGTGTGCTCTCCCTGACAGGAATTTTAATGCCACAAAGTTTTTGAGGTAGGTAGGCACACATCCAACCATCAGGAACTTTTTCTGAAAGGAGTTTCTGCTGTTCGGCACGCTATTTACATACTTTTGGCGGAATAAGTGTCATAAATAATTCAAATGGGTTCAGTGCTCGAGATTTGCATACTCTAGACTCAGCTCGGGTCGTTTAAAATTCATTAAAGCCATCCGTCGATCTATTTTTATTAAAGTTTAAAACAGGGTGACTCAAATGAACTGGAATACTCCTTTAGTGATTTAAAGGATGTCACGATTTTCTTTAGAATAACTCAACGGGAAGTTATTTATCTTTGCCTGTCATTAATTTAGAGTTTCAAAGGTGAGAATTAAAAAAAAGCACAAAATGATACCAAGAACATGACCAAAACTGTAAGGACGCATGTAGAATTGAGGATTAAAAAAATAGTTTTTACGTTTTTTGGTATATAAACCAAGAAACTGAGTTTGGGGATGCAGAATCAAGCTTAGGTGGAGTAGAAGTACGTTCCTACAGTAAATTGTTTCGGGTTTGTAGGAAATTTTGAATTTAAAGAATGAACGTGCGACACGTTCTATGTAGAGTTGGGTAATTGAATTTGAAATTAATTAGAATTTAATTCATTTTCGAAGGAAAGATTGCTGTAAAGAGAACTTAAAACCCTTTACCTTAAAAGGTAAAGTTAGATTGGCAACCTGCCTAACAGCCCGTTGTGATGCCACGGTGGTGTGAGATTCCCATCCTTATAACTTATTCCTAGAATCATATGGAGCTCCTGATGAACAGAGCAAGGTTTCTGATATCAGCAGATACTAGTTCAAAAAATCCTTAATGAAGGTACCACCTAAATGACAGCTCCTGCGCTTAGTTAGAGCCGAAGAGTTGAGCGATGGTTTCCCCTTCTTCCTAAACTTGGCAACTCCTACTAAATTCATTTGAGGGCTCGCCGAGTCTATTAGCGTGTCTGCCTATGAGGCATTGACCAGAGATGACAGCTACGACATTGCTTATGATATTTCATTAGATAAGCTCTTTTGACCACTTTAAGTCGAAGGTCGGCCAGATCTGCCGATAGTTTATTTATGGTTAGCAACCCTGATGAATGTTTGCTTAATTTTCAGCTTCATATGGCTAGCGACTGGATAAACTGATAAGTTATCCGAGTCTGGTAAAGAGTAGTGTAGAGTAGATCCTCGCTAGTTACCCGGAATTTCACTAGGTTTCGGTACCCATTTAAGGCGTACGTTAAGGCGCTTAGCCATGTCATTCAGAACTGAGCGGCAGTATTAGAAGTCGTGTACACTCCTGTGAGAGATTTATTAGCAGTCAGGCTGCCTGTGAAGATGCAGATATCATTTAAAGACATTGTTCTGTCCTACAGATATTCTAATGCTGCTTTTATTGCCACTGTTCTGATCTTAGAGCACAAGGGGAGGAGGGGGGGGGGGGGGGGGGGGGGGGTGTTCAACCGACTTCACAAAAGAGCAAACAAGCATTATATCATTTTACTTTTATAATAAAACAAACAAAATATCGCAATAGATATAAAATGATAAATTATTTTATGCATTAGAATCACCTTAATCAGTCCACGCGTTATAAAGTTAGACTACCCCTACCACAACCTTTTTTCAACATTTTTCCTTAGCGTACTAATGTATACAATAAAAAAATCATTTAAATAGGTCTATTCGGTAAGGGGGGGGGGGGGGGGGGGGGGGGAGCCCACCCTTACGGGTTTAAAAAAACAGCAATTTCCACGAATTTTTTTAAGGGTTAAAAAATAATCGAATCATTTGGGGTTTTTTTACTATATGATTGCACGCATTTTCAACTGTATTACAAAATTTTTTTGAGTAAAAATATTGTTATTTTGAGCCGTGGTAGCCTTCGGCGTCAGAGATGATGAAAAAAAGGCATCTCTAGTAGTGCCAGGCCCGATCAGTCCTGAAACAAGGTAGAACAAAATATTTTAGATGTTCTTAATCTATGTACATAAGACTGACTATCGTGAAGCATAGAATTTTTTGAAAATTACAAAAATGGCGGCAGTTTGAAAAAAAAGTTCCATTTTTCGTGGAAAAATTTTTATAAAATTATTTATAAAAAATCGAAAAATTAAAATATCAAAAAATCCTATGCTGCACTATAGAGAGTACAGTTTTACACATTGCCGTAAAAGATTGACTCGATTTCATTGAATGGTTCCCCAGACAAAGTGGCACTCACTTTAAAAATTGTGGTTTTGAGAAAAATGCGTTTTCGGTACTGTTACGGTTCATTTGAAAAGTGAGCAAAAGGCCTCCACAATTATTTTTGTATCTTTGCCATGACTTCGAATATTAATAAACCATTTTAGAAGGTCACTCTAGACACTATAAGGAGTAGCTTTAGTTATGCAAAAAAAATCTATCTTTTTTAAAGCCATCAGGGTGGTGTCCCCCCTTAAGATGCTGGGTAAAGACCCCTCCCACCCCACCTCATAAATTTTTGTCGCGGTACCAATGGGGCAACATATTCTACACACCAAAAGAGGAATCATCCAAATCGGTCCACGCGTTCAGAAGTTGACATCCAACCCCTCCGCCACCCCAACCCCACCGTGTAACATTTTGTGGAGGTACCAATGGGGTAATAAACTCTATACATCAGAAAAAGGATCAACCACGCATTACGAAGTTGGACTACCATCCCCCCTTCATCGCCTCCACAGATTTTTTCCATTATTAACAATAGGCGGTCATATTCCATACAACAAAAAAAAGATGCATCGAAGTTGGTCCACGCATTAAAAAGTGAGGTTACACCCTACCCCACCCGCAAGATTTTTGACATGGTACCAATTGGGGAACATGCTCTACCCAACAAAAATAATCATTGGTTCACGCGTTAAAAAGTTAGAGTACCACTCCCCCTCCCCACCCTACCGTAGGACCACATTTTTTTCATTACTAGGGGGATCATACTCTATGCAACAAAAAAAGAATCATCAAAATCGGTCCGCGCCTTACAAAGTTAGGTTTCACCCCCACGTCCGCCCCACCCCTACCAACATTTTTTTTAACATGTTGCCAACAACTCTATACAACAAAAATAGAATCATGAAAATCGGTCTACGCGTTACAAAATTATGCCCGGTCATACATAAGAATTAAAGTAAAAAATTAAAAAAAATTAAAACTTGTCGAAGTTAGAACCTCTTTGTTATTGGGAAGTCGGTTAAAAAGATGGATTGTTACGAAAGCGAATAGTTTGGACACGATAGGAATCTCCCATGACCGATTTATATAGGTGTGGTATTAAAAGTTTCCTATTGCGCCGAGATTTTATAAAATTAAAGAAAACTCTGCGGTATCCTGGTTTGTTAGAATGAAGCAGATAGTATAAGGAAGCGAGCACCCTTTACTTAAGATAAACTCTGATTTCCTACGGTTTAGTTGCAATCGGTTATAATGGGACTATATGCGTATTCTGTCCAGGTCAGCATTAATGCGTAGAATACAGTCCTCAATAAGTCCGATTGGCCGGCTTAAATATAATTGTTCGTCTTTAGCATAGAGATGAACAGAAGAGTCGCCTGTCCCTGATCATTAATAAATAAACTGAATCCTAAAGGATCGAAAATTGATCGTTGAGGCACTCCTTGCACCTTGTAATTTTGGAAAGATAATGTGGATAGTAGTTCTTTGAGGTTTGTTTGATGGCGCTGCGTTGAGTAGATCAAAAATAAAATTATGATGTGTCCGTAAAAATTGCAAAATTTATGAATCACCCTCCCAAATGGTTGGGCTTGCCCTCCTTCCATAACTTTTTTGTTTTGGGTACGTGATATGTATCACCCCACTTATTTTGACACACCTGATCTGAAACACCCTGTATATTTTCAGAGGACATGTAGCATCATCTCAGCGAGGTTATTTCGGTGTTTGCTTAAGGTTGACAGGGCAACGTCATTAGTATAGGTAGCATGTTCTAGATCTAGAAGTAGATCATGAAGGACCAGATTCCAGTGAGAAGGTCCCTCCTTGGGATGTGGCTTCTATTTTTGTGGAAGAAACAATAATTTTAATCTATCAAAAGTCGATCTTATTTCAGGATCATATAGCATCATCTTGATAGTTCTTCTGCAATTTTTCTTTTTACGAGCTCCCACGAATTCTCGATGGGATTGAGATCCGGTGAGTTCAATAGACATTCTAAAACTAAACATTTTTGTCCTGGCGGAATTGTATTACAGTTTTAGCTTGATGGTATGGAGCTAATTCCTGAATTCGTGATCAGGAAACCACTCTCTTGCTTGTGGAAGAACTTTTCTTTCAAGGTCCTCCCGGTACTAATCCTGCCAGCATAATGGAAGAAGGATGTTTTGCTTTGACTACGAAGCATTCCTGTTTATACCACACATATCCGACGGATGAAACTTCCTTTATCTCAGAGAAATTGAAACGTTGACCCATCTTTGCAATGTTTGAGTATGTACTGTATAACTTACCTTTAACCAATCATCAATAGTCAATTCTAATGTGCCTTAGTCCAATTAAGGCGTTCTGCTTCAATGGATGAAGTAAGGTTTGGGTTTTTGCTGATCTTCAAGATAGGATATATAGTATATCTCACTTAAATGAGATGATGGGTCACTTATATGAGATGATGTAATGCATTTGATATTTATTGTGAAGTAAGGTGATTATTGGTTCCAGGTGAGATTCGTTCTCTAAAAAAATATTGTTCTTGTAAAATAAAGAGATCCGATCAATTGCAGTAGAAAACACGTACAGACTTTAAAGCACGTTTTTAATATATTTAAGGTATGCTAGCTCACAGTTATTTGTAATAAAGGCTCGACATCGTAGGAGTAATGGTAATAGTTTTTCTAAAAGATCTCACTAATTTACCAGCAGCAGCTCCGCTTAACTACAACTTGCCTTGCTGAAAAGCAACTAATATACTTCTCGTGGTTCGCATAAAACTGTCAATTGCTTGCCTTTAAATAAACAAATGTTGCACAACTTTTCGTGCGAACATTTTATTTTAAGTGTGCAGAATTTTACAGCTGTTGCTGTTGACCTCGACTCATTGATTTTCGAATGCATCTGCCAATAAAGCTATTCGAATTAATGGCGCCAAGTTTGAATTCGATTAGAAAAGTACAAAGCCATGTGCAATCTTCTTTTGCTGAGACAGGATGGTGTTCCAAGATTATGTGTACTTGGCAATTTGGAAGTGTTTTCTTAAGTTATGCTATTAAGTGATTTTGAACCGCGACCGTATTTGTGAATCACTTCGCTTTAGAACTTGAGTTTTGTAAACAAATTTAACGACTTTGCTACAGTTCTCAAGTTAATTCGCTTTGGCAAACACTTCGCATATCTTAGAGCACTTTCGCTTTGTTTACAAATTAGCTTTGTGATACTTGAGAAGATAGCTTCATTGCTACCCTCCCTTTTGGTGACAGTTTATGTGATGAATTTGCTTCTTTTACTATAAAAGAACGGTTGCCCCAATAGAAAAATGTTATATTGCTGCTCCAAAGACAGAGAGGAACTCGATATTGTAGCGAATATTTTTTGTACAACGCAATTTTTTTGTCTGGCTCTGCTCTTTGGAAAAATATTGTTAAGATGAAGAAATTATAGTCCGCCAATAAAGAGCAACCCCAAAAAACACCCGTTTGTCAGTTATTGCCTAAATCATATTTTACGCCGAAAAATTAATTCTCTCGCTAAGCTGTAAGTCCTTAGACTTTTTCATAAAAGCCAAAAAAAAATTTTTTTAACAACATGAAAATGCAATTTTAGGTGCTAAACTTGTTTTTACGAGGGTCATTCAATAATTAAAGAGACAAATTGGTCTGGGGAAAAAATGGTTGGTAGGACAAGTTTGGTACTTTTAGGACTTTAAGTTGGCATCATTGAGATGAGTCCTGATCAGCTGTTGGATCAACATTGCTGTGTTTATAACCTCAAAATTGAGTTTAACGATGGCAAGTCCACATGAAAATTCCACATTGTTTGAACAACGTTCTGTGATTCGTTTTTTACTTTCTGAAGTTGAAAAACCAGCTTAAATAATTATAATGTATGGTGAAAATTATATTAACCGTGGAAATTGTTACAAGTGGGTATAGAACGTTTCAAAAGTGGTCGTAACTCAGTGACTGGCAAACACCGTTCTGGCTGGCCAGTTGAAGTGTCAACTCCATCACTTGAAACTCAAATTGATGACATTATTCGTGCCGACCGCCGGGTCACAGTGGACATGATTGCAGAAAAAGTTCAAGTTAGTATTGGTACAGTTCATAACATTATCAGTAACAAGCTTCAGTACCGCATCAGTCTCCATCAAGACAACACACGTCCTCACACTGCTCAACTAACCCGTGAAACCATCAACAAAATAGGCTGGGAGTTACTGCCTCATCCTCCTTACAGTCCCGATTTAGCACCATGTGATTTCCATTTCTTTGGTCCATTGAAGGAGGCATTACGTGGGAAGAAGTTCCAGGATAACGAAGATGTCAAAAAATTTTTGGGAAATTGGCTCAAACACCAAGACAAAGAGTTCTTTACAGCCGTAATAAAAAAGTTAGTAACCCGTTGGAACAAGTGCATAAATGTTGGTGGGGAATATGTTGAAAAGTAGGAAAAGTTTTGTTTTGTAAGAATAAAAGTATTTTTCTCTCAGACCAATTTGTCTCTTTAGTTATTGAATGACCCTCGTATGGATTCTAAATAGTTATTTTTTCATTTTACCCAGTCATCTTAAATCTGTCTTTGGTTCATTTAACTCATTGTGGAGTATAGGTCCTATTCTACACCGATTCTCCAGCTGATCAGTTTTTGCGTCAACGCCTTTAGCTGCTTCCACGACTTTTTGACCTCGGCATCTTCCTTCTCCATGTGTGACGCGGTCCTCAAATTCGGCGTCCTGTGAGGGTTCCAATTTAAGTAACTCTAAATCTGCGGAAAATAATTTTAAATCTAAATAATAAAGTAGTATTTTTTAACCTATGAAAATCAACCTTAATTAAGCCATAGTTGAGGTTGCTTCTTTAGCTGGAACGTGGAGGAGATCAGGTCGAAGTTGTCATTGAAGAGGCGAGACATTAAAGCAATTGATTCACGCATGCAGTGCAGAGTTTGGTGTTACAAATCGTGAAGGTAGTCGTAGTTCCTTAGGGAGCGGGAAGGAACTGAAATTATCAGTAATTCGTCTGAGTCTACCGCTCCTCGCAGCAAGTCGAAAATAAAACATTATCCTAGAAATGTTACGTCTCTTTCCAAGGGTGTTCAAAAAAAATTAAACAGAGTCTATCACGATAAGAAGGAAGAGCAACGGGATTATTTCAGGTGAGGCCACAAAGTGCGAACCTAATAAATCTAGGCGGGTTCTAGAACTAGGAAGAAGCAGCGAGATACCGTTGATGTATAGAACGAACAGGAGGGGGCCAAGAGTGGTGCCTTGTGGCACTCCAGAAGAGATATCAGTATAAATGTTCACGTTCAGTGCAACGAGTTAACTAAGAGAATAGAAGTATGTGAATTCCTTTTCATGAAGGAAGCATGCAGGAATACCGTCAGGATCGCACAAGAAGCAATCTGACAGGTCAGTTAGGTGTTCAGGTTTGAGCGACGTCGGCAAAAGTCATATCAAGTGAGTAAAGTCAGTGGAAGAAATATCACAGTGGCAATTATAGAATTCAGTCGTAGTCACGGAACTTCAAAGAGGAGGTATAGCTATCACATTTATGCTTAGAGTTGATGAATTCCGAGAATTGTCAGTGGTTAGCGCTTGAAGTAGACCTCATAGTGGAAAGAAATGCATTGTAAAATCAATGCAGCTGGGAATAAACAAGGTAATCGATACTAAGTAAAATATGCGTAAAAGGTGTCGTAAAAAGCGCAAATGTCACGCTCCTTAAGTACATTCTAACAGTCGTAAGTTAACAGACAGTCATTGAGAGTCCGGAAGTCGGTCGCTCTAAAGTTGAAGTATCAGTTCCCAAGCCGAGAGAAGGAAGTTGCAATGCAGTCGAAGCACATGACAACTTAGGACGCATGATGATGACGGGACTGCGGAATCAAGGAGGTCAAGCACCTCCATTCCCACGTATCTGAAGCTTACTACTCTCATTCGCAACGTCTAGTGGCGTAACTACGGGGACCATAATTTTGGTAACTTTCACGAATGTTTGTTGTTAAAAGTATTTTATTCAAAATATGTATCTTAATAAAACATTTCAATGTAAAAATCCAAAACCCACCCATGGTAAAATCCTAGACCTGTCATTGGCAATATCATTGCACTGCGTTAAGCCCGCCAGTTGCCGAGGAAGAGTTTGACATGTGGAAGACCTGAAGAGAGGAAAAAGGTACTAGGAGACCGCATGTAATCAATAGTCGGTATAAGTGAAAGGCGTCCCACGCCATGTATGCAGGTTCTGGCCTCGGCCTGCTTGTTATTTGCAACAAACAAAAGTAAAAAGTCCATTCCGTCTCTGGGCTGTTGTCTAGTTCGTAGAAATGAATACTCAACATTCAATTTTTCTCATCCGCCTTACCCTAATTCCCTTTCGGGCGTACTCATGCTAACGCATCATGGGGCTGTCCCCTGGTCTGTGGGTGTACCTTAAAAAAAACCACTATTTCCATATCTTTAAAAAAAACTTTTACTACTGCAAGGAAATGACCTATGCATTGAAAGCTTGTTATTTTTTAAATACTTTGTTACCGTTTTCTATATTTTCTGTTGTTATTAGTAGAAAATCTATAGCTTCCATTTTAAAACAAGTTGCGAAGTAATAACCTGGTGTGTGTAGCTGCAAATCAGTGACTCAAAAATTAAAAAAACTCAAGCAAAGAAAGGTAGATCAAGATTGTTTAGGTTTTTTTTAGTAAAGTTAAGTCTAGTTTCTAACCCTGAAGTTTGATCCAGCACGAATGATACACCCTGTATAAGTACGGCTTCCCAAAAAATACATATTTGGGTTTTGTTCTTGACCATGCCATAGAAGTTTCTTTTTTATACTGATTCCATGGTGTACTCCCATATGAAATGGCCTTTTCGCTACGTAAAAAAATCATAAATGTTCGACGTTTTTGGCCTCCTTGTTCTTTATATATTCAAAAGTGGTTTTCTGTTTTTGATACATGTTGAATAGAGCTGAATAAAATTTTAAGAGATGCCATAATAAATTCGTGAAATTCGTTTGCGAGTTACAGGGTGATAATCCTGGCTCATAGTTGAAAAACAAAACGATTAGTACCACATACGGGCCCCCACGAAAGGAATTTCGGGCTCGGTACTAAGCGTTTACGGGCACATATACAATCGAATGAGTGACTTTCAATTTAAAATCTGTCTAGTATATTACACTTTTTCGATCGTGAAAAATTTTTTTTATATATATTTAAAATGGAAAATTTTTTCTGTTGATGACTTAGATGACGGGGCCCCTTTTGAAAGCCCTGGCCCGGGGGGTTTACCCCCTTCGCCCCCTCCCTCTCGGCGGCCCTGAGTACGGGTGCTCTTAAGCAAAAATGATTTTAAAATGGTAGAATTTACTTTTGAGGAATACACGGATATTATTAACATTTATTGTGTAGTAGACAGAAACCACGGCTATAATGGAATATCAAAGGAGATTTCCTATTCGACGAACACCCCAAAGATGAGTATTTACATGGACTTTCCGAGGGTTAAGATAAACATGCAATGTAACTTCACACGGCAGGGAAACGCGATCCGAAACTTCGGAAACTTCAGCCGACGTCGAGCAGCAGACAAGACCCTGAAACGAGCACGAGACGGATCGCAATACGATTAGGAGTGTCTTCAGCTAAAGTTTGGAGGGTTATTCAACGAAAGGGATTACGTCCATATCAACATAACCCAGTTTAAGGACAACTTAAAGGAGGTTCCGAGAGAAGACTGGAATTTAACACTTGACTTATGGAACGCCACATTGACAACAGGGAGTTTCTGGACCATGGACAGATGAATCGCAATTCACCAGGCATGATATCAAGGACTTTCATAATCTCCATACCTGGTCCGAGACTAACCCACACAAGGCAAAGGTGACCTCATTCCGACAGAAATTCAGTGTCAATGTTTCGGTTGGAATCACCGGCAACCATCTGGTAGGACCATTCATTTTGCCGCAAGTGCTTAACAGTCAAATTTATGCGGACTTTCTGGAGAATATACTGCTAGATCTAATAGAGGACACTCCGGGGCGGCATAGTCGCACGGACATTTCTACGAATAAATTTCTACATACTTACTCTATGTGGACATGTTGCACCTTTTTGGAAAGGTAATGAGATGGGCAACTATATAAAAATAAGACACATTACATGAATTTCGGAGAAAGCTTGGTAATTTCAAAATATTTTTTCACTTTGGAAGCGACAATACCTGCAATGGTAGGAGTTAAATCAAAATTGTTGAGAATTTTGGAAAGATCAAAGGATAGTAATTAGGGTTTAGGGTTTTTTTTATGTCACTGCGTTGGGTAGATGAAAAGACTGATAATCATACCATGAAAAACGGAAATTTATGAATCACTCTGAAACTCCCAAGTGGTTAAGATTGCCCCCCCCCCCCCCCCTCCCCGCCTTATAATTCTTTGTTTGGCACGGTGAGATATATCACCCCACTTATTATGTCACTTCAGATCGGAAACACCCTGGAAAATACAAGATATACACTTGCGGTCATAAAAATCGCACCACAAGTCATTAAGGAATATTTTGGTGCCGCCCATTGAAGAGTACTTGTCGTATTCACTAGGTAATTTTCCAAGATAACTGACTGTCCACGTTGTCATCGAGCAAAATCGGGATAGGTAAACTGTGAAAATGGACTACCGAAAGTCTACTGTTATTTCGATTAATTTGAAGTGGTGCAGTTTTTTTGACCGCAAGTGCAGTTATAACTGGCTCGTTCAGTCTATAATTAGTTCCGTGGTGCGAGAAATAGAGGTATTCATTACTTTTCAAAAAGCAATATTAAAACATTTTAGCAATTCAGGAGAGCTTATAGCCCCTTGAAAATATTCGAGTACAAAAACTGCTCTGCTTTTTAGTTTTCAAAAAGTCCAAGAATATCAATTTAAGTCTGTCAGCGTAAGGAAGCACAAGACGGTCATTATTCAGTGGTAGGCCGCGAAGAGCAAACCTTTAAAACTTTCGTTGGACGGACTTTATGCTCATAACATGGAACCCACTAAAAGAATAATTGTCCAAACAAATGCTCAATAAAGCCTATATAATATAAAAATTATTAAACTACTTAAATCACCTGTTTATGAAGTCCAATACCCATAATAGTATCAATGTGATCACCCAAAGAAAAACTAGTATTGAGGAAGGCCCCCAATTCTTTGGATTTGTAAAGCTTACTTAAAGAGTGTGCAACCATGGAGTAACTAAACAGACAGTTTTGCATTTTTACGAGAAAATGACATAACATTTGGTCACGTTTATAGGGATGCAGTTAATAGAACACCAGTTGCAGAAGGCGTCCAAGTCAAAGTTCAAAAGGTCAAGATCATTCTACATTGATCGAAATATCTTGGAATCATTAGCGAAACACAAAATTCTCGTGTGTGATGGAATTAAAAATATGTCATTGATGTAAATAATGAATAATAAAGGACCAAGCTGACTACTCTGTGTCGCTCCAAAAATGTTGTATATCGGATTTGAAAGAACGCGAGTAACACGAGTAAGGCCAGCGAAGAAAACCCGAAGTAAAACCGGGTGCTCACGATTAATACTATGATTAATTCGATCAAAAGCCTTACTGAAGCTGTAAAAATACAATCGACTTTTTTAGCAGCTTCGATAGAAGATTTGCAATAATTCGAAAATTCCAATGATTCTCGTTATAAACCCATGCTGGAAAGAATATAAGACGGGTTTGCAGTGAAAATAAAGAACCTCACATAACATGGTCTCAAAGAGTTTGGCTAGGTAAGAAAGGTTTGCAATGAACCTGTAATTAAAAGTATCACTCTTTTTGCATTTTTTATGCGTAGGAATAATAACAAAAAGTTTCCAAGATTTGGAAACAACACCACTATGATAAGTTGAAAAAGTTAGATAAGGAGACGGAGTTGGATCAATTCGTTGAGCAGCACGACTACCATTCCATGGGTCCCGTGGTTGAGACCAGGTCTCTCCGTAAGCTTTCATTTAGAAAATATAATAATCCACTCCGTCTCTGGGCTGTTGTCTAGTTCGCAGCAATGCAAAAAACAAGACTCAAGTTCCTGCACTGCTAACGAATCAAAGGGTTGTCCCCTAGGCTTTGGCAACATCGTATAAAAAAAATTTGTTTTGAATTAGAAAGAAAGTCCAGCGATAAACGACATACCTCATCTTTTCACAATCGCAGTTGCAATGACATTAAAACCACTCAAGAAACTGTCAGTTAAGTTGGAAGTATGTTTACCGACCACAGTACCTTCAAAAAAAATTTCCTTGGATGCAAGAGAAGTCGGCGGAAGCTACGTGATATAGGTGAATTCACTTAAGCTAATATGACAAGGGTTATCCAAGAAGGAAGCTTTTAAAGAAATCACTAAAGAGATTAGCAGTAGTCAGATGATCGTTAGCACTACTGGATCCGTAGCATAAGATTCGAAGGGTATCCGTCAGTATTACGCTTAGAGGTCAAAAACCGCCAGAACTTTTTAGGGTCGTTACGCTACGCAAAGTTCTTTGGATCCTCCTCTGTAATCATTGTACGAGGCATTGGTGTCTGAAATGTATTTGTTTCCCAACTTATACGAGAAAAATGAAAACTTGTAAATGCGTTTTATACACCAACTTTATTAAGTAGAGCTTAGAGCTTGTTTAAACCTCACAAACTTATAATAAAATAGAAAAAAAAACTCGTTTCAGGTCCATATCATAATGCAGTTTTCCAGAGATAAACCTTTTTAGTCTAATTTCTCTGAACTAAGATTTTAAAAATAAAATAATAACGAACCAAAATTACTACGTGGATCCTTTAAGGGCTCTATGGTTGCTAAAGTGATGCAAGGTTTTTTACATCAATAAATAATTTTGTCAACAAATCTTATCATGAAATTCTTCGTGTGAGATTTTGTTAAAGAGCAATAAAATTTTCTTCATTATTCACTATTTTATTAAGAGTAAATTAAGTGCTTACATTGTTAACATTTAATGCATGCACACTTATGCTTAATTTCGTACGACGCTTTTGAAGTGAGAACAATTATCGAAGTAGTTTATTAAAAGTTGCTCCACCTTCTCGACTTGCTTCATAGAAATTCATCCTGCGTTAAGTGGGTGATTACTTAGAATGAGGAAGCAACTTGCGAATTCCATATGGGATTCCTTCGGTATCATGAAAACACTAAAGTCATCCATTTATTCCTAATCACTGCATGAGCAAGAATTTTCAAATTCATTGCTGGCGCAATTTAGAGCTATCTTCGAAGCATTTGTCTTTGTTTTAAAACAAATAAGTCACAGAACCATAAACATGCCACATAAATCTGAACTTCCTGGCACAATCTATGCAAAGCAAGTATTACTCTCCCTGCAAAGTGGTGCGTAATATATGTGCCAGACTGGGACTTAGTATCACTTATTCCAAGGGTAAAATTATAGCAGACTTCGCATAGTTACAGAGACGATTTGGCGCTAAGTCTGTGCCTATACTCGACCACCTATCATGACCGGATCAAAGACCACAATTTCCACTTGACACTGGGCTGACCTTGTTTCAACCACTTGAGCAATTTATAACGTGCATGCTTTGAGTGACATTGCAATTGAGCAACTGTGTTCCTTTTATGCACTATAGTAACGAAATAGGACGCTCTTCTGATTCAACAAGGCCGATGTCAATTAGCACCCCAAAAATTTAGCCAGCCTGGTATCCATTATAACTATCAGATCGGCCTGTTTATCTAAGCCCGCACGCAAAATGTTGTGGGAATTCAAGCACGGTGTAGTTGGAAAATGTACGAGTTGAACTGCATTCCCAATTGGCTAAGTCTATTCTTAGAGAACGCTAATTTATGCCAGTGATTTAGGATACACGCGTGCCATTTTCAAGACACTTAGACGCACAGACTCGAAATCAAAAGCAATTCGGGCAGAAAAATCATCAAAATAATTCGGAAGGCATGGCAAAGAGACGAAAACGATTTTTGGAATGACTGGAATATATCAGCCCTACAAGTGCTCGAGATCAAGGACAATTTTTCGGAATATCTCAAAAGAAAATCTTTGAAGAGGTTCTTCTTAAAGATTCTGCGCAATTAATTGTTGTTTTGTTTGCTGCCTCTCAGACCTAAATGTATGTGTGCAATTCCAAGTCTGCATGCTTCTGGCGAGCTTTAAATTAGCATGTCATTTTAGAGGTGCTGATTGCTTGGCAGAGATTTTGGCCTCTTTCAACAAAGTGATAATGTGACTCTGCATAGGATTTACATTGTTAATTTTGCCCCGATTTTTTTATATGTCTCATCGAAGAATAACTGTCAAATAATGATGTGGCACAGCCTGCTCTAGATACCAGCCCGGAAGCTGTCACGAACAGCTGGGCATTGGTGGTGTAAATAAGCTGAAACTTGCTACATTGCACAATTGGAAAAGTTGGAAAATTCTACTTTCTCGTATATCCAGCCCTGTGCGCAGGATTTGTTCCTGGGGGGTTTTCATCTAATTTCAAATACATTTTAGGTTATTTTTTTTAGTATTTCAGTAAAATTTTTCCTAATCAAGAAGTTTAGAAAATTTTAAAAATCCTCCTGGGGGGGGGGGGGGGTTCAAGCCCGTACACACCCGTGCGCACGGGCCTGCGTATATCTGACAATATTTGTAAAGCCTCAATTTGTAATTTACTTGACATGAACCTACAATATTGTTGTAAACATATTGTCACAATAAAAAGTTTCTCAATTTTAATTGTATGTGTTTTAGAGGGAATACTCGCTCTTGTGTTCGTTTTTTTGGAGTATTGAACTTAAAATGTGTCAATGACATCAGCATTTCGCTTTGATTTTGGTTAGGAAAGAGTGCAGTTTTATTTGTGTGCAAGAATTGGTTAATCTGTTGTATGAGAGAAATGCAATAATGACGAACCGCTTGTTGGAGAAATGGCCGAACTGTCATGTTTTTCGAGCTTGTATCTAGAGTAGGCTGTGGACATGGTTTTAAGTTGTTCAGTACTCTGTACTGACATAAGATTCCCGACAACCCTGTTAATTTTCAGACCTTTTCCTTCATCTTTCCAGTGGAAAGCAAATAGGGTCATTTTTCAAAAACTCGACCAACATCGAAGAAATTTTTGAATCGATCCCCTTAAGGTGGCAGGCCCAGTTGGGACTTCCAAAACAGGCTCTTTTTTAGAAATTTTTTTTGGCCACGCAATAAAATAATTTATAACAAATGTTTTTCCAGATGAAAGATATACATTTACAGAAAATATTACAAATTTTGTTATGGCTAAATATTGAAAAATGAGTGGGATACAGCAAATTTGGGAGGAAGAAAGTGTTTTGCCGTGATAACTGCTGCTCGTCACTGGATTATCGGAAATAAAAAAAAAACAAAAGAGATCATAAGTTAATGACATAATGCTCCGAATGGAGGAAGGGATTTGAAAAATTTTGAATAATGTATAGAATAAGTGAGAAAAATTTCAAACCGTTCTCAAGTTACAGTGATCACCGACTTCGAAAACATGGTTTCGAGAAAAAGGCGTTTAAATTTTTCAGTACGATTATATACGATATATATATCTCCATAAATAAAGGTCCGATTTGTCCGAAATTTTCAAAGAATACTTTTGAAATATTCTACTTTTTTTCAAAATTCTAATTGGGTCTGCCCCCTTAAATTTTCACGAAACCTTACATATTGGTAGAGGTTTATGAGCGTATTAAGGGGCTACATCCAGCCAGAACTTTCAAAAAATCGATTTATTTTTTTTGTCATTTTCTGTTAGATATATGTGTCAAAAATATAATGTACAATTTTTGAGACCATATTCCAAGAAATTTCGAAGTTATACGCGCCCATCTCCACCCCCTGCGGCGACACTTTTTCGAAGCAGTAATTGCCGTACACGCTTATCTTACTTCCAGCGCACAATGGACGGATTGTCACCTGACCATAATGCACTATTGTAAGAGTATAATATTTACGGATCTTAATCGTTTTAGTTTCGGTCTTCAAAATGCACGTTTCTTTAGGTTTTGAGGCTTACAAATGTAGTCGAGAAACTGCTTTCTTAGCGAGCACTTTGTGCTCGAAGCTCTGAACTCATTTTCTCAAAAAGCCTTTTTTTCAATACGGTGACGGCTGTAATTTTTGAACCGATCGACAGATTTGTTTTACATTTTGCATAAATACGTCAAAATACATTCTTAATTGCTTCCCGATAGCAAATTTTGCGAATAAAGAATATTTTTTGAAAAATGTACAGTTAAAGTGACAAATTTTTTACCAAAAATGCGTAAAAAAGTTCGCTGGCCGACCTTTTTTTAAGACTTCAATTTGAAAAAACTGAGATTGGTAATCAATTGTACAGACCTTTAACAACAATTTTTATTTTGTGATTTCAGATTATTGGTTCGTGCTGTGGAAATTATTAGAAAAATAAATATCTTCAACGACGTTTCAAAAATCGTTTTGTTGAAATAAAATAATTAATATTAATTTTGTAGCGGTCGAACATTGCCCATTGTCAACCAGGACAATTCTGCATGCCCATTTTTAACAAGAAAACCAAATCGGCTTAATTTTTAACCAATTTCCCAAAAACAGAGTGGTTCTAAGTTCGACATGTATATATGTTTTTTTATGCCTGACCGGGCATAACTTCGTAACGCGTCGTCCGATTTTGATGATTCTTTTTTGTTGGGTAGAGTATGGTCACCGATTGGTACTATCTCAAAAAATATTTTTGGTGGGGTGGGGGTGAAACCTAACTTTGTAACGCGTCGACCGATTTGGACGGTTCTCTTTCTATTGGGTTGATACCACGAGAAAAAAAATGTGGGTGAAGTGGAGAGTGGGGGTGGAACCTAACTTTGTAATGCGTGGACCGATTTGGATGGTACCTTATGCTGTTGTATAGAATGTGATCCCACATTGCTAATAGGAGAAGAATTTGTTCCTATGGTGGTGGGTGAGGGAGGGGGAAGGGTAGTCTGACTTGGTAACGCGTGGACCGATTTCGATGATTCTTTTTCTCTTGGGTAGAGTATGCTCTTTCATTTATACCATGAGAAAGAAGAAGACACTAAAAAGTGAAAAATTAAATAATTTTTAAAGAAAAAGTTGAACCGACTTCACAAAAAGCGCTAAAAAGCATAAAATAATTTTTAATTTTATATCTATTTCGACATTTTGAAGTCGGTGCAAATTATACAAATAAAACAACTACAGAACCACAACTGAAGAAAATACAGAATACTACGTGAACGTTTCAAAGAAGAAAGGACGATAAAATACTTTTGTTGAAGTTGTTTGGTTTGTTTTATATGCACCGACTTCAAAATGTCGTAATAGATATAAAATTAAAAATTATTTTATGTCTTTTAGCGCTTTTTGTGAAGTCCAACTTTTTCTTAAAAAACTAATTTATTGTAATACATATTGAAGTAGCTTCAGATTAGTGGATATACTTAGTCATTCAGCAGAAATGATACAAATTCGGTTTTAATTCTATTTAATAATATGTCCTTTTAAATATAATTTGTGAAATTTTGATAAAAGAATAAAATAAAATGGCGGTGTTCCACCCGTTTTCCAGCGGCCCCCTTCTTTTAAGCGTCTTTGTGGTGTTCCAAATATCTCAGGAACCACTGAACCGGTTTTGATCAACTTTGGTAGATATTTTCTTTATGCTTGAACTTGAACGTACGAACGAAAAAAAACTTTTGTTTTAAAAAATGGCACTGGTTTAACCAAACAATTTACTTTACCATTTTCTACATACATTTTTGCTAATTAAAAAAAAATTATCGCTAAAATCAAAATCCGCTTGGGGACAAGATATATAGGTTCAGTGGCTCATGAGATATTTGAAACAACGCAAAGCCCTTATTTAAAGAGGGCGCAGGGAAACGGGTGCAGTACCTACTGCTATTTGTTTTTCTTTTCTTTTTATTAAATTTCAGTAAACTGTAGTTAAAAAGATGTTAAATTAAATAAAAATCGAGTTTATATGATCAGTAGTTTCTCTAAAACAAAGATCCTGAAAAAACACTTGATTTTCGACTTCATGACTAGGTATTTTTTTCGTAGAATTAACCCTTCTAACTCAGAAGGCGCACTTTACAGGCAGAAGCCAGGAATCAATTGACCTATTCACTAGAGTATAACATATATTGAGATAAATGAGGCTCCCACACCACCATGCGAAAAAAATATTAGTAAACATAAAACCAAAACACGCCCAAACACTACAATCAGGGATGCACAGACAACAGAGATCGTTTCAGCAAATCTTTAGTAAAAGCCAGGTCAAAAATAGGACACATATTCACGGCTCTGCAATGCGATTTATAGGCTCATGTATACTATAGTTAGACAGAGAATGAACAACAGAATCTATGCTCAAGTTCAAAAGCTGGTGAATAAAGACTAGGTAAGCAACTCCAACGAGTGCATATTACGCAACTGGAGGCGATCCGCATAAGGAGAACCTAACAAAGTTTTGCTGCACAGCCTCAATGCGTCCGAGAATTGGTCTAACCAAAGAAAAAAATAAGTAAATTAGGGTCTGTCGATCAGAAAACTTACTTGACCACCGTTTAACCAAACCCAGAACTGAATTACTCCGAGACACGATATAGTTTATATGCAGAGTGAATTTGAGTTATTTTTTTGCTAAGCTTCACACCCAGCTCAGCAACGGACTTCACACGACGGATAGTAGTTTCAGCAAAGGTATAATCAAAGACGAGCTAATTGAGGTTCCTAGAGAATGACATAACCTCACATTTATCCAGGTTAAGTTGCAGGCCATTTGAGGCACACCAAACCTTGAAGATATTCAAATCATCCTGAATGCAGGAAGAATCATAACTGTTTCTAACGCATGAGAGAATCTTCATATCGTCTGCGTAGATTAAGAATTTGGAGTGCCTAATCAGAGGGACAATGTCGTCAATGACAAGAATAAACAGCAGCGACCCCAGATGGCTACCCTGTGGTACACCAGATGAAGCCCTAAAAGCTCTAGATAAAGTGTCACGGAAAGATGCACGGTAAATCCCCTTAAGCACGGCCGAGTTGAAAAAAAAACTAATTTGAACAAAATGCCGTCTCTAAAAAAAAAATCCGAAATTAGATGAAAAAATCAACTTATTTCGGACTGCGAAAAATTAGTAAATATTCATGACAAAAAAACTGCCACGTTTAACTGAAGGAATTTTTATGTATGTTAGGTGAGATTAGGGGGGTGCTGCTGAAAACATTTTCAGTGCATCACTTAGACCACCAATGGGCCCCATATATCCATGTGAAGCTGGCATTACTAAAGCTTCTGCTCTATAACCATCCTGCTTCCCTAAGGAATCTCATTAAAGCTTTCAGCTCTTTACCATGTAGCTCGACAAGCACTGAGAAGAAGTAACTACCCAGTAGCCTGTTTTTTCTTGACGCCAGTGCAGGGCACTCGCATAGCACATGTCGAACTGATTCGATTTCCTCCGGATCTCTATAACTCCGGCAAAAATAATTTCCCACTCGACGCAGCCTTTCGGCATGATTACCTATGGTCCCGTGTTCCGTGTCCCGTGAGAACCCCTACCAGATTTCTGGTGCCAGTTCTGCTACTACTGTACTTTATGTAGTTCTCCTGCTATTGTACTCAGACCACAGTTGTCTGGCAATGCAAGATGTGTCCCGGTTTGTCCACTGTTGACTAGTATTTTTGTAGGCTTCACTGGTAATGTGGCTTCACTGGTAATGTGCTGATCGAAATTTTCACATAGGTGATCGCGTCAGAGTCAATTCATCCGCTCTCTCATTGCCTAGGATATTTCTGTGTCCGGGCACCTAGAATAGGGTCACCCTATGACATCTGGAAATCGTGTTTAGGCTGCTCTTGCACAATTGCAGTAGCCTCGATTTTACCACCGAAGCTTACAGCTCCTTACTGGCCGCCTGGCTGTCAGTATATATTCGGATGTCCAGATTGGACTCTATGCGCTTAGATACTAAGCAGAGTCGCTTGGTTAATCGCAGGTATTTCGGCCTGAAAACACTGCATTTGTCTGGCAGTCTATATGATTCGTGCATCCGTTTTAGATCCATCCGTATATATAGAGATCTCTGATGCTTCCTCCACCATTTCTGTCCCATTCCTCCCTAGTGGGCAGCCTAGTATTGAAGGTTATACCAGGGACCCGGTAGTCCGTGTTTATTCTGTTATCGATGCAGTCAAACTTCCGAGGGACGCAAGGTGCCCGTTTATCCTCTCCTTTAAGAAACCCACAGCCTTCAGTCTGACAGCGCTAGTCGCTGCCATACTTCTACAGTATATGTCCAGTGGCAATAAGTCAAGCATGACTTTAATTAATTTAGTTAAGTTGAATTTAAATCGCCAAATTTTAGTTGATGACGTTGGTTTATTTTTCTCTTTACCAATAACTGTAAATATAACCGGTATACCCAAAAATATGAAGATAGTTATACCTTTTTGTAAACAATCTAAAATTTACATCATCCGTTATGCCCAACCTAAACTATTCGCGTTATTCTCCCACACAATTAAGCTTAAGTCATCTACTAAAGATTCGCGAAGGTTGTTCCTGACTACAAATTCCCTTAAACAACAAATAATGTTATTACAAATCAATAGAAACCTATTAAAATTCAAATTTTTCTCAAAATGACCCCAGTCCAGGTGACATCTTTCAGTCGTTTTTTTTAGTCACATCCAATGCTGACGAATTCTTCATTGGCAAATTTTCCTAAATTGGTTACAAGCATTCGGCAGTTAATATTTATGTAAATCAATCTTTACCAAAAATGATCACAATCTCTTAATATCCGTAAAAGTTCTTTTTTTATTAACGTGAAATTTTTTTGTTTTGTGTTTACCTTTCAGGTGGAATCAGTTGAGTTAGCGCTGAATTTGCTCGACGGTTACGATGTTCGCGGAAACCAAATCAAAGTGCAGCAAGCCAAGTTCCAAATGCGAGGTGAATACAATCCGAAGCTCAAACCTAAAAAGAAGAAGAAGGACAAGGAGAAGCTTCAGAAAATGAAAGAAAAGTAATTTTTTAATTCGAAATTTTGTTATTAATTAAGTTTAAAAACGATTAATTTTATTAATAATTTTTAGACTCTTTGATTGGCGACCTGAAAAAATGCGAGGCGAACGTTCGAAACACGAGCGTGTGGTAATTATCAAGAACTTATTCACTCCAGAGATTTTCGATAAAGAAGTGCAACTTATTATCGACTATCAGAAAGATTTACGCGAGGAATGTGCTAAATGCGGGACTGTCCGCAAAGTTATTATTTACGACGTAAATATATTTAAAATTGTTTAAATCTTTGACTTATTTACTTTAAAAAATATTATATTTTAGCGACATCCTGAAGGAGTTGCTCAAATTTCAATGGCTGATCCTGAAGAAGCTGATTTGATAGTGCAGATGATGAATGGACGATTCTTCGGAAAGAGGAAATTAACGGCTGAAATCTGGGACGGAAAAACGAAATACAAGTAAATGCCTTCATATTAGCTATAACCAAGCGGAATTTATCATATTTGTATTTTAGAATTGCTGAAACAGAAGCAGAAGCGAAGCTACGTTTAACGAATTGGGAAAAGTTCCTGGAGACTGAGGAGAAACAAAAACAAGAAAAAGCAGCGGCTGAAAGTAAGGAAAAGGCAAAATGCGAAACGGAAATGGAAGAATTACTCGGAGCTGAAAAAGAAGAAGTTATTGAGGCGAAAAAGGAGGAAAAACTTGAAGCGGAAGTAAAAAAAACAATTGAGATGGAAAGGGAGGAAAAACTTGAAGCAGATATAGAAGAAATAATTAAAGCTAAACACGAAGAGGCGCCTGATTTAAAAATTGAGGAAAATCTTTAGTTTTTTAAGTGTAAATTTGACGGTTTTGTTTCAATTATGTGTTGAATGCCAATAAAGCTCTAACGGAAAAGTTTCTTGTTGTGGAATGTAAGCTCATCCAATTGTATGCGACCCCTCTGAGGCAGTAGTGTGATTAAAGAAACTTCGGGGCAGCGACACTGCCATATGTAATTGGTTTTAAAGGAACTCTTGCAATTTAAAAAAAGAAATTTTTTATTTAACATATAACTAACAACCTCAGTGAGAAATTCTGTTAGAAAATTTCTTACCAATTGTAATTTAGACTATTGTAATATAATGGGGCTCTGAGTGCATTCTTCTGCCTCCTTCAATTTCCGGTGTAGTTGAACAATCTCATCTGCTTCCGTTTGAGCGTTGATAGAATTCTACTGCGTGTTAGGAGAAGCGAAACATCATTAATATATAGGATGAAGAGGAGTAGGCCGAGGATAATACGATGTGGCACTCCCGAGGTGACAAGGATTCCGTCAGAAAGAGCACCCCGAAACGGTAACCAGTTGACAAAGCATAAAGGGAACCCAAGAAGAGTCAATTTATAGACCAGGACACCATGGTCTATCCTATCAAAAGCCTTACTGAAGTCTGTGAATACACAATCCACCTGTTTGCCCGTTTTAACGGCTGGTAAAGAATAGTTAATGAACTAAAGGAGGTTGGTGGACGTAGAGTTCCCCCTGAGGTAGCCATACTGGAAGGACCACATGTTAGGTCTGCAGTGAAAACAAGGAACGTCACTGACGAGAGTCTCAAAAACCTCAAAAAGCCGCGGAAAGCGGGTGGTCTGCAGGGACAGGTTGAAAAAGTGACAAAGAATACTAGCAAGAGATAATTGGCATTTCTTCAGAAAGGAAGCGGGTATACCGTCGGGACTACCCGTGAAGCCTTCCGCCAAATTAGATAAATTTTCAGCAACATGTGCATCGTCGAATACTAAATCTGTAGGCTCAAGGGAGGTAGGCAGGAGCTGCGTCAAGTGGGTAAAATCAGAAGTGGAAATATCACAGAAGGAATCACAGAAAGACGTTCGCAAAAAATCCGCGAAAAAAGTGGAGATTGAAAGAGCATCATCGCTTTCACAGTCACGGTACGTCAGAGAGGAAGAATAGGCATTACAGTTACGCTTCGAGTTAATAAATCTCCAGAATAATTTGGGGTCACTACGCAACGTAGTTCTCATGTTGGACAGGTACTCGGCATAGGAGTCCTGCAGACGAGCAGAGAAACGGTGGCAAAGTTCAGAGTACGCCATATAGTCATCATGGCTTCTTTAATCCGGATTCTTCCTGTCCCCTCGTGTCATATTACGGAAGGGTTGATCTCCTTTGCTTCCAGCAATCTCGTCGGAGATGACCCTCCTGGTCGCATGTCCAGCATCTAGGACGTCAACCGTTGACCTGGGTATTGATTCGGTAAGAAATGTATTTTATGTTGGTCTCTTCTCTTTGGTAAATGTCTTTTGGAGGCTTGTTTTGCTGCCTCCCAAGCCATGGCGTCAGCCAAAACCTCAGCGTTGGTGTTCTTTCCAGCCATTCATACAGCTTGCTGCAGGTCACGATCTGCAAGTGAATCCATAAATGCTTCTCTGGTGACCTCGTTGACATAATCTTGGCTTAACGTGGGATAAGCCAAATCTGTCAGCCTTTCTATGTCCGCACATAACTGCTGCAACGTCTCTCCTTGCTTCTGCGTTCGACTCCGTAGTTGTAGACGGTAGACCTCTTGCATGTGTTGGTTGCCGTATCGCAATTCTAAGGCTTGTATGAAAGATGAATAATAATACCTTAGCTCTGCCGGTATAGTCTGTAACAGTTCAGCGGGTGCGAAGGGATACCATTGGGACCACACGAAAATCCGTCGCAAGAAATATTCAGCCTCCGTTGTATCGTCGAGAAATAAATCTTTTGGTTCAAAAAAAGTGCGAGGAAGCCTGATAAAATGGGTAAAGTCTGTAAGAACGGCAAAGAATGAAGTATGAAAGAAATCGGCGAAAAAGTTAGCTGCAACATTTTGGTGGCTACTCTCGAACTAACCTCTTCTAACATAGGAAGCCATCCCAGTGACGTTTAGATTTAATAAACTGCAAGTCTGCAAGTTAGTAGATAACTGAAGGTGGAGGTCGTAGTAGAAATGATAATCTTCATCGCACTTACAGGAGGAAAGTTGTAATAACAGAAAAAAAAAATATTTTTATTTTAAACAATCAGTGTCATTTCATTCTTCAATCTCATCCTCACCTACGTCAAGTCCACCCTCGCTCAGTTCTAGTTCCTACAGGTTACGCCATGGCTTCATATGGTCTGCGGCATAAATGTACAGATCGAAATGGTCGATTTGTGATTTGAATCCCCGGCGGATCCTTTAGTAGGTATCGGTCCTTACCGAGAATTTTTTTCACCATATAAGGACCCTTATATTTTGGCTGTGTTTCTTAGGCTGTTCGGTTGCCACAGCTTCGCTTTTTATTAGAATAAACTCCCCTTCCGTATATTTCCGCGACCTACTCCGCTTTGAGTTCTTTCTTTGAACTTGTTTAGCCCGGCATGACTCGCTTCTCTCTGCTGCTTTTAATCGTATTTCCTTTTTCCTTATCGGCAATATCATCGTGTAAAACAGCGGTAAGTTCATTCTGTAAAACTCTTTTTGCTGCCTATCTGACCATTCAAAAGTAGTATCTTTATGTAACAGTTCATTTAGTGGACTAGCAATTTGAGCGTAGTTACATAGGAATCGCCGAAAATAGCCACTTAATCCCAAGAATCGTCCGTTACATTTGTCGGACATGGGTAATCTTGAATAACACGAGTTTTATGCTGCCCTGGTCGGATTCCACCTTCACTTCCTTCATGTCCCAAGAAGCTTATTTCTTTATTTAGAAAAGTACACTTCTTAATGTTAAGCTTGAGATTGGCTTGTCTTAGTCAATACACATTCGGTATGTATTATCTTTCTTTTTAATTAATTAATATCGTCGGGCTAGCATAATCTGATTTCGATATTTCAATTATTTCATGTCTTAATAGCTCGTCTATTATATTTTTTAGGGCATGTTCCTGTTGGTAAGGCGTCTATATGGATTATAGCGTAGCAACGAGTTATCTTTTAGTTTGTTGTTTGTTTAGATGTTTTACCTAACTATTTTGTTTCAGTAGCAAAACAATCTTTATATTGATTAAGCAGAGATGTGAATTTCCGATTAACTTCGGCCAAACCTAATAGAATCGCTCCAAGGGGTCTACCTTAATTAGACGGGCAAAAAAAGGCTATTTTCACTAATTTTTTTGACCGGTATAAATTATAAATATGGATATAAAAAGTGTTAGGCCTAAAAAATACACTCTTAAAATATACAAACAAAAATTTTTTATATTTATCTTACTTTAAAACCAACGCAATGAATAACTTGAACATGCTGATAAACAAGCTATAAAATGCTATAAAATCTGAAGGGCTTGCTACAAAAGAAGACGTGGAAGCGGTGAGAAATGATTTTTTGGTTTTAAAAAATGAGTGTGCTCGATTGGAGGCGACAGTCAAATCACTCTTAAATAGAGAAAAAACGCTGGTTAATCGAATAGAACAGCTGGAGCAGAAACTATTCATTAATTTTTAAAGGGGTAAAATTGGATGATAATGAGAAGCCTCGCTCACAGATTCAAAATATTTGCAATGATGTGCTAGGGATTGCGGATCCGCTAGGAGTCGAAGCTACATACAAGATCGGACCGACAAATATACCAAATCCACCTATCCTCGTCGAAATGAGTTCATTAAGTGGAGCGAATCGAATTATGAGGGATTCCAGAAAACTTAAAGGAACGGGTATTTACATCGATAGAGACTATCCAGCGCCAGTTCGAAATAAACGAAGAATACTGCACAAGATCAGAAAGGGACTACGTCAAATAAACGCCGGAAAGAAAGTCTGGGTGCGAGGCGATAAATTGATAGCAGAAAAAAGTACTTTCTTTTTTGAGGCCGGCGAATTAAAACACCATGAAGGCGATCCTATTCAAATAATGGGATCTATCTTTCAGTCGGCGGATAAGGTACGCGAACTAATAATTAGGGATGCATCCGATACCGATACCGATATATCGGCGATACTTCGGGTTTGCCGATATATTGGTATCGGCGATATTTTTATGGCAGATTCAACGATACTTTTCAAATTTCGCGCTTTAAAAATGTAATGTATACCCGCGTGTTGTCCCATCTATTTTGTTGCAAACGAGGCACGAACTAACTATGCTCGGGGAAACCCCGCGCTTTATTCAGTGTTTTGTTTCGCCCGCCCGCTTTGGCCTCGCACTCGCACATCTATCCCATTTCGCTAGGTTGAATGTTGTTGCGCGTAGTATTTTTCCATGCAAATAAGATTAAGAATTACATATCGTAATTGTTTGTGTATTGTATATCATTTATAATTAGTCGTTCGAGTCAAATAAAATAAATAGTAGTCATGTCAACTTCAAAACACAAAAGTGCTATTTGGAATCACTTTGAAATTTCGACAATTGATAATTCCAAAGCAATATATTTGTATTGTAAAGAAAATGTGTCCCGTGACATCAATTCTAAAAGTTATAACACATCAAACTTGTGGATCCACATGAAGAGGCACCATCCGAGTGAATTGCACACCGCTTCAACGTCGAAAACAACTATCCAGAAAACAAAGTGTGACGACGACAACGGCCCACAACGTAAGAAACAAGCAACTCTGGAGGAGATTATCGATAAGAAATCTCTTTATAGTGACGACGATATTCGGGCAAAAGATATAACTCGCACTATTGCAGAGGAAATATGTGTAGACATGGAGCAGTTAGATCAAGTGAACAAAATAGGTTTTAAAAGATTATTAAAAAAGCTAAACCCAAATTATAAAATGGTTTCGCGGTCCCATATTACTGAAAAAGTCATACCAGAAATTTATCAGCGAGTTAAAGTACTAGAGCTGTTAAAAGAGCTGCCGCATATTGTGATAACCACTGACATATGGACAAGTGACTCTTCTTCGCAATCTAATGATTTTATTAGCTTGACAGCTCATGGAATCAATGCAAATTTTGAATACAAAAATTACTGCCTTGAGTTTATGCCATTCGATGGAGCTCAGCATTCAGGTATTAACATAGCAAGTAATCTTAACAAGGCTGTTCATGATTGGAGTATACAAGACCGATTTCGAGCAGTAGTTACCGACAACGCTGCAAATATGGGTGTTGCTATTAGAGAGATTCAAAAAACCTGCGATATTGTACCTATCAAATGTTTGGCTCACTCATTGCAACTGGTAATCAAAGCCAGACTCTTTAAAGATGGTAAATTGAATGAAATGATAACTAAAGCAAGGTCTATCATTGGACATTTCAGTCATTCCACAAGCAGCAGTAAGATTTTAACAGAAATGCAGGATGCTCATAATCATAATCATGTCCTTATACAGGACATATCTACACGCTGGGACTCGACACTAGAGGCATTAAGGCGTTTACTGAAACAACGAGTTGCAATACAAGCTTGTCTGCCTCGTATTAAATGCAAAGTAGAACTTACGACTGAAGAATGGGTAATGATGGAAGAGGTGGTGAACATTTTGCGATACTTTGCAGAGGCTACAAAGTCAATTAGCAAAGAAACTGCTACGTTATCTGATGCCATTCCGTTAATAAACAGTCTTCGAAAAGTATTAAAAAACATAGAATGTCAGTCGACAGAAAGGGAGAATTCATCGCAATCCCAAAAATTAGCGGCTGACTTGGTATTAGCTCTTAATGAAAAATTTGATGATTTGGAAAATAAAGAAACATATTGCCTAGCCACAATGCTTGATCCTCGTTACAAAGCACGAATATTTCAATCACAGTCTGCAATTACTATGACAAAAAAGCGTCTTATTTAGTTACTTGATCTTAATGTTGCACTGCATTCCGAAACTATTTTAGAGACAGTCACACCTACATCTAGTACTGTAACTGTAAGTTCTACGATGCCTACAAGTTGCGGGCTTTGGAGCGTTTGTGAAAATATTATTAGAGAGTCCGAGGAAGATGAGCCCCTGTCTACTCTGAGCTTTAATTCTCTTAAAGAAGAAGTCGAGAGATACATAAGGTCTCCTAATATATCGAGAGACGCAGATCCGTTCGTTTTCTGGCGCCATGACGTCTTATACCCAAACTTGAAAAAAATGGCACCGAAGTACTTTAGTTTCCAAATGAGTTCTGTCGCATCTGAGAGACTATTTTCCACCGCACGTCTTATTCAAACAGACTTGCGAAATCGCCTTTGCCCGCAAAACTTAAGAATACTTTGTTTTTTAAATAAAAATCTTATAAATGTTAATTTTGATTACTAAAACTATTAATTAATTGTGTTTTATTTATACTACCTTCCTTTTTGAATTCAATAAGCGTATCGGTATCGTATCGGCAAAAAGGCGTATCGAGGCATCCCTACTAATAATAGACGCTCAGAAAATGTATAGTAATAATATTTTAAATGAGGAAAATGATAGTGTACATAGAGAAATTTACATTAGAAACTTTTTTGAATTTAATGTTTTAGCGTATAATATTTCAGGTTTAAAGAGTAAGGTCATATTTCCGGGCTTTCTTGAGCATATTCATAAATACGAAATTTTCTTCCTTTTTGAAACCCACGTTGTTGAGGACGATAAAGACAAGTACAGTAAATACTTTGTGGATTATGAGCTTTGTTGGGTTAGTGCGGTGGGGTCCAATTGGTAAACAATCACATAGTAGTATGCATTAACACTAATAACTCAACTTTGTTGTTGCTGCCCACTTATATCAACTGTAACCATTGGGAGCAGGATTTTGAAGAATTACAGGAGTGCGTGGAAAGCGCTTCCGTGGAAAATGTTAATCATATTAGGAAACCTTAACGTGCGAATTGGAGACTTGCAAAGAATAATGCCTGAATTTGGAATTATTAACTCAAACCTTACCATTAATAGGAGATCTAGCAATAAGACAATCAGCAGCAGAAGTAGAAAGTTTTTAGAATTCTGCGAAGACCAGGGTTTGATAATTTTAAATGGACGTACGCCAGGAGATTTGGAAGGTGCATACACATTTGTCAGTACCACCGGTGCGTCAACTATTGATATCGTGGCAGTAAACTACAACTTAACCCAATTTATAAAATCAATGAATCACAAAATGCACAAAATGTGCAGCAAAAATTCACTTGACCCGAGTTAATTTTCAAAAATAAAAATCAAAACAAACTATTTGTACACTCGAGCAATGTAAGAAATATAAAAATATCTTAACATGATCGGCGTTTCTGATGAAGAAAAGTTAAACTCCTTTGGCTCGTTCTCAACAGCAGCACCAAAGGGTTAACTTTTCTTCAGCAAGGTTAGCGTGACAGTGAAAGTGATCTTTATTTGATACAGCTATCTAGATCGGTTTTTAAAATATTTTGTGTTGGAGTTCAATCTAGTTTTCGTTTTTTCGCGAAGGCGTCCAGCAGCTGAAGAAAAGTTAACCCTTTGGTGCTGCTGTTGAGAACGAGCCAAAGGAGTTTAACTTTTCTTCATTAGAAACGCCGATCATGTTAAGAAATTTTTATATTTCTTACATTGCTCGAGTGTACAAGTAGTTTGTTTTGATTTTTATTTTTTAAGTCAATGAATGTTGTCAATCAGCCCTACTCCGACCATTTTCCAGTCAGCTTAACCTGATCCCTTGATCCTTAGATCCATTGATCTAGAGGTAAGTACCACCTACCAAGGAACCAAAATAAAATTAATTCCAAAACTTTATTGGAAAAAGCAAAATATAGGTATTTATCAAAGTAAACTGGATCTAGCTATGAGTGGCTTACACGAAGGAGCGGGTTTGACTGACTTAATAAATGCAATCAACGACTCCTCGAGTAAAAGTGGGGGCACACACAAGGCCTTTAAGAAAAAGTGGTTCGACAATGAGTGTCTTAAAGCCAGGAAAAAATCCTTTAAATGGTTAAATCTATTTAGAAAAAACAATGATGATTTTGAAAAACGCATGTACTTAAGGGAAAACCAAAATTTCAAAAATATATGTAAAAGCAAAAGAACCGCTTACTACGAGGAACTCTCCCGGAAACTAAGTCACACAAACGATAGCAAGCATTTTTGGTCATTGGTCCGAGAACTCCGTGGAAATGGTTTTACCAAAGGCAAAAGTATTACTATAGAAGATTTTAAAAATTATAAATTATAAAAGGAAATGCAATATTATACGCAGCCCCTTGTATCGATGATTTAACTCTTGATCGTGAAATATCTTTGAATGAACTTCTTACTGTATTGAAATAGGCCAAGAATAAAAAGGCATCCGGACCAGATCGCGTACCTTATGAATTTTTCAAGAATGCCCCACTAAATTTTTTACACCAGCTGGTTCGAGTGTTCAACGATATTTATGAGAGCGAGACATTTCCTGACAGTATTGGTAATTCAATTATATTCCCGATTCACAAAAAGGCAAGGCTACACCACAGTCGACAATATTTTTAACCTCCTCAATATTATTAAGATTAAAAGAGGAAGGAAAAAAGAGGAAAAGTCTATGCCTTCTTCGTAGATTTCAAGGCTGCGTTTGACACAATTAACAGGGCGGCCCTTTTCTATAAACTGCGTCAACTTGGCGTATCAACTAAGTTTACTCGATTTCTCCAGGGATTGTACAAGCAAACGTGTTCTCAAGTATGGAATGGTGAAACATTATCCGAAAGTTTCACTACGAATGATATTGTGGATGACATGGAGGGAGGGGTAAATATAGACGGATTTATAATTAAGAACCTATTATATGGTGATGACCTAGTGCTGCTTTCTCAGGACTCAGACGAATTGCAAAGGATGATAGCCAAACTGGAAGAATATTGCCAAAGGTGGAATCTGATTGTCAACTTAGAAAAATCCAAAATAATGATATTTAAAAAAGGGGGTGGTAGAACAGCCAGAACTGAAAATTGGGTATATCAGGGTACAAACGTGGAAGTGGTTAAGATATATAAATATCTCGGGATAAACTTAACACCTAAAGTGTCGATGAAAGACCACTTAAGACAGAGATTGAATCCGCAAAAGGAACTCTAAATAGTACCTGGAGTAACTTTATTAGAAATACAGAAATAAGCCACTCCTCCAAGTTCCGCATCTATACAGCCGTCTCCAAGTCTCTGATGTGCTACGGTGCTCAAATGTGGGGTTTTAAAGAGTATGAAGAGGTCGAAAAATTACAGCGCTTCTTTATCAAAAAACTTTTTCTGCTTCCAAAAAGAACGCCTAATTATGTACTCGCTATATAAACTGGGTTACCCGGTCTCTATATCTCAACCCTAAAGCTCCTCATATTCAGAAAAACGGTTACCTCATACGATAGCGCTAAAAGCCATTGAGAAAAATGTTTAGTGGTTCCAAGAATGGTTAACACTAGCGGAAAAGCACGGTATTGAGTTGGGATCAACCTGGGGCATTGCAAACGTAGAAAATGTCTCCGCAGCACTATACGAAATCCTAGAGAAGGAGGACCAATGGCAGAGAGCAAAGACAGAAGAGAAAGCGAGGCAGACTGTACGACATGGACTTTATGATAAATTAAATTATAATCTAGGAACGCTAAATTATTTTAAGACAACTTCTCAATAACGAAAATAAAACTCTTCCTGATGTACCGAAGTGGTATGCTCACCTTAAACGCAAGTACGTGGCGTACAGAAGGTAAACCTACATGCTCCCTGTGTAATCTTCAGGAAGATGAGGACTTCACCCACTACCTGGCAGTATGCCCAGTACTTAGAGAATTCAGGGTTATGGCTTTTAATAGAACTTATCTTACAGTTTCTCTTAAATCAAATGTAGTATATTATAGTAAAAAAAAATTTATAAATTTAAAGTGTGGGTGGATGGGAGGGTATGTAGGTGGGAGGAGGGATAATAATCTATTTAACAAAAAACGAATTGTCCAAATCGGTTCACGGGATGGAACTTGGAGTATAGCCACTATAGCCTTGTTTTACGGGGAAACGATTCCCTTAGTAGCAAATGGAGGAACATAATTTATTGTATAAACAAAATAATAGATTATCAAATAAAAAGCACTTGTTAAATTCTAACAAGTGCTTTTTATTTGATAAAATGTCGATAAAAATGAGTGTGTTCTACCAAGTGGCAACAAAAAATTCTATTAATTCGATTAAGAAAATAATAGAATTATCCAATCCCGCCCCTTGCGAGCTACCTACTTTGTATCCTCCCGCCCCTTGCGAGCTACTACCCTTATATCCTCCCACCCCTTGCGAGCTACCACTCTTGTATCCTACCGTCCATTCAAACTACCACCTTTGTATCCTCCCACCCCTTGCGAGCTACCACCTTTGTATCCTCCCGCCCCTTGCGAGCTACTACCGTTATATCCTCCCGCCCCATGGGAGCTACTACCATTGTATCCTCCCGCCCCTTGCGAGCTACTACCCTTATATCCTCCCACCCCTTGCGAGCTACTACTCTTGTATCCTCCCGCATCTTGCGAGCTACGACCTTTTGTATCCTCCCGCCCCTTGCGAGCTAGTCCCTTGTATCCTCCCGCCCCTTGCGATCTGCCGCCTTTGTATCTTACCGCCCCTTGAGAAAAACAAGAATGAACAGGTTCTTGGATGAAATATTAAAATTGAAAATATTCTTTCCCGTTTCTTTTCGGTCATAAAGTAATAATAGCTTTTGCGCTGACACAGACGCGAGATAATATCAGGGGATAGGAGTAACTTATTTCTTCGGAGGCTTTGAAAAAGAGTCTCCTTTTCTCTGATATCAGTTTCAAGTCTACCTCGAAAAAGAAAAGTTATAATATTAACATTGATTTTGTATTGATTTGGTGGTGATTTTAATAATAATTAAAGGTTGGTAGTTTTGATAGTATTTTTAGTTATTTTGTTATTTGTTCATTGTTGGTTTTTCTGTTTAGTTTTTTGAAACATATAGTGGATCAAGGAGATAAACCAAGGAAAAGGAAAAATAATTCAGCTAATTACAAGAGGAATGTTATTAAGCAGGCGAGAATCGAAGGAACTAGTTGCACCAGCCATAGAGGGATTAGAAAATCAGCCCGTACTACAGGACCACCATGTGAGTGCAAGAGTGCAAGTTGTTTCCGAGATATTATGCAAGAAATTCTATTTTACGTCGCTTATTGAACATAGATTCAAAAAACGGACAGGATGTTTTTCTACAAAGTCTCATTACTGTGTGTCCTGTGGCGAGACGCCTACCACGAAAGTTTGATGCTAGAAATAAGTCCGCATCTTTCAAGTACAATGTTTTGGTTGATGACCGAAAGATAGAGGTGCGCCTAAAAGCTTTTTTAGCCCTACTATATATGCTTTAACAGAAAAGCAGGTTAGACGGCTACGTTTGTTAGCTTTGAAAGGAGAAACTCCCAAAGATATAAGAGGCAAGCACGATGATCATCAATTTCTACCCACAGATTTAAGAATGCTGGTAATGAATCATATAAGCTCATTACAGAAAAAACTTCAAGCTAGGTCAAGTAGACACTTGCTGTACCTGTGAAGAGTTAAAGATTAAACTTAAGAATCCGCATCTTAATGATGTAGCTAAAAGATGGTGACAAGCAGAATTACGTGTTCATTAAAATAAAAGCAAAAAGTTCTATTCTAAAATAAAAAGTAAAATACAAGATTATAACAACAAAATAAGTAACAATGTGCTTGCATTATGTTTCGATTTTATGCAGAATATACAGTTACCCAATATACCAATCCCAGAAGTATTTTACCTGCGACAACTATCAGTTAGTGTATTCAACATACTTAACACAAAATCCAACCAGGCTAAAATTTATCTGTATCATGAGGGCGAAGCCAGAAAGTCTCCAGATGAAATGGCAGCCTTTTTATGGGATTACATCAATGAAGAAGTTCCTCCACATATTGATTGACTAAAAACCACAACCTATCTACTACCCGACCTTAACTATTTTGCATTCATGGACAAATTCACTCAAACATCGTTTACATCGTTTGACCCTGATCCTGAACTAATCACAGCCAGTATTAATGGGCTTGAGGACGACTTTCACCCAGGTCCAGATGGCATTCCGGCCATCGTTCTGAAAAAGTGTGCCAAAGTTCAACCCCTTACTTTGCTTTTTCGTCTCTCGGTCTCTCAAGGGGTTTTCCCTCGACTATGGAAAACTTCGTATATTATTCCCATCTTCAAAAAGGGCTGCAAGAACGATGTGTCCAACTACAGACCCATCGCTAAATTATCATCCATACCTAAACTATTCGAAAAATTGGTCTGTGATTCCATGTTCTTCCACCATTAGTCTATCTTCTCCCTCTCCCAGCATGGCTTTCTCAAAGGAAGATCTACAACCACCAACCTTACTGACTTCGTCTCCAAAACACTATATGCGCTGGAAAACGGTAAAGATGTTGATGTTATCGCCACCGATTTTAGTAAAGCCTTCGACAAGATCTCCCATAATGTTATCTTGTTCAAACTTGATCGCCTAGGCTTCCCCTCCCCATTCATCTCCTGGATTCAATCCTACCTCAACAACCGTCAGTACAATATTCTTTTCAGTCCATCCATTTCTAACCCTATCGTCGCTCGTTCCGGCGTCCCCCAGGGCAGCTACCTCGGTCCATTAATTTTCATCCTTACAATAAATGATGTTGAACGTGTCATCAATCCCTCAGAGCTGTCCATTTATGCTGATGACATGAAAATAATTAAACATATCTCCTCCACAACCGACTCTCTTCTCCTGCAAAAATACCTCGATTCATTCACCACATGGTGCATGAAAAACTTTCTAGAGCTCAATGTCTCCAAATGCCAGTCCATCTCTTCTTCCCGCAAGCGTCTTACCACCACCCCGAGAGTCTGTACGTTAACCGACGTACCAGTCCCTATCGTTACCTCTTTGTGTGACCTAGGAATAATCTGTGATAGTGAACTCAATTTCCGTTCCCACATTGACAGCATAATTAACAGAGATAACTCCGCGCTAGGGTTTGTGAAGCGCTGGTCTAGAGAGTTCTCCAATCCTTATGTTTCCAAATCTCTCTATATCTCCTTCGTTAGACCTCTCCTTGAATATGCCAGTCAGGTATGGTCACCTACACAAACAACCCACATTAACAGGATTGATTCCGTCCAGCGTAGGTTCATTCGCTTCGCTCGACGTGATCTTCCGTGGGTAGACAGATTCAACCTTGCACCTTATGAAGACCGTCTGAAACTGATAGACTTACAACCTTTAAGTAAACGTCGTGATGTTTCCGACATTCTCTTCATTCATCAGCTATTAAGTGGTGCCATAGACTGCCCTTCAATCCTGCAATCTTTACCCATCTATACCAATCCCCGCAACCTTAGGTCCACACCCTTTTCCGACTCGACCGCCATCGCACAAACTACGGTTAAAGTGAGCCAATTACCAGGATGCTACGAAAAGTCAACGACCTTTCCTCCTTTGACTTCCATCTGAGTAAATTATCCCTTAACAAAGCCTTATATCTTGATCCCGCCCATCTTGATCGCCTTTCTTAATTCTTCTTCCTTCCAGCCCGTATCTACTTTAATTAGAGCTCATATTGTAGCTTTTACTATTTATTTATTATGTCATCATTTATTATAGCTTGTAGTATTAGTATTATGTTATAGCTTGTAATTGTAGTATTATTATGTAATAGCTTGTATTAAGCTTAAATAAATAAATAACAAATATTTCTTCAAATAACAAATAAATAGTGTAGTCAAATAATTTTTTATTTAATTTTTTAATTCATTTGATTTTTGAGCTTTTATCTTTATTCAAAAAAAAACTGTCCATCTCAGATTTAAAGATATGTTGACCTTTCTCTTATTACTTACTAAAATTAATTGTCCGAATACTAGAATATATCCGAAGCCCTATCATAATCATTAACATCTTCAATACTCCATTCTTCCTTGCTTGAAATAAGAAGGCGCACCCAATTTTCTCCATCATTAACACCAAAATGAATGCAATGATCATCCAATCATCAAGTAACACTGCTACAATAGCTATCGTCATTGTTTCTGTCCTGCGCTAATTAACCACTTTATTGCCCTCTGAATAAACTACCGTAGTAACTACCTATCGTAAAGTACATTTCGCACCAAAAAAGTTGATAATTAACCGAGATGAGCAACAGGTATAAATATTTAATTATAGGCAATTTTCGATGAACACAAAATAGGTAGTAAAGCAATTTTTCCGTTGTTTTTATTGGCAACAAATTGCTTACGAAGTAATTGATGTGCTGCTCTTCTATGGCATACGAACGGATAGAACTAAATTAAAAGGATTTCCGCGTGCTACTACGGAATCTTAAAAGATAGATTAAATCGACACATTTCTAACGAATAGGCAGTACCTCGAAAATTCCTACTTTGAGATATGATTGCCATAGGTCATAGGTGCTCTTTATGTCCACACAAAGTAGGGATTCAAAATACCTAAACGGTAGGCCGTTACATCTCTCATTATAGGTACATTGGATTCAAATAAAGCTCTACACCCTTACGTCGCTTTTTATATAAGACTGTCCCTCATCCCAGTCCATCGTTGGCTTTTATTAACCCACTTTTTATTCAATGAAGAAGTGGAGAACACGAAACCTGCTCCAAACACAACACTTTAATCCCACAAAAAGCTTTGATCTCCGCAAGTAAAGAACTGCAAACTGTTTTTCCAGCGGAAACTTAAAGCAACTTTGACTGTGGTCTGCAAAGTTTATGTCATCGCATCATGAATCAAAGCACATGGAAAAAGCCAACAACAAAACCAAGCGGAATTTGTGCGCACTCGAACGCGCCCTATCACCGGCTGGACTGGAACATGGAACTGGAGTGGCGGGCCAAAGAAGTGAATAAGTGCTGCCTCTATGGCTAAGCCGGTAAGGAAGCAAGAACAAGAAGTGCTTGGCTGGGCAAAAAAGTAAACAAAAGCGCGGAACATGCAGGAGGTCAAGAAAAATGTTTCAACTCCTTCTCCAGCTCCATCTCTGCTCCAACTCAGCCAAAAGACCGGTTGTCAAAGCAAACCCCAATAGCTGTACAGTGTTCTGTGGCGCTGGAATTGGAGCTTCGGCGGCTTGGCTGGTGATGTGCATGTGCTTGGAGTTTGACATTTCTACAGTGGCAAAGCACGTACATGCGACTCAGCAGTTTATCGGAAGCATCGGGAGTGGAATGTTCGTTCTTGTCTCGGTTTTACGCGTGTAGTGTAGAATTTTTTCGTTTTTTTTTCACATCTCCATTATTTTGTTTAACCCTTAACGGGCAGCATTCGTGTGCGTTACTGTTTACATCATTTTTCGGTATTCGTGTTCCGCGTATCGGGTTGTGAATTGACAAAAATAAAAAAGCGAATAAACTCCGAATTCCGCGACTGACAGTTGACTAGCCGACCGTTTTCCTTGTTGCGTGACTACCGTGGTGTGTTCCTTTTACGTGCACTTCTAACTCACCACAGCCGGTTAACCTTGCAGCATAAAAGAAGTTCTTCGAGTCCAAGTGTTGATATCGCTGGGATGTAAAACCAAAAAGTTCTTAGTTTGATCCGAAAATTGAAAATTTATGTTCTAAATCTTTAATTAGCTCTCACCTTCCACTCTGGCAGCAGTAGTGCGTTATTGTGTTTGCAAAAGTATCACCTGTGCCACAATCGAATGTTTATTAATATCGCCTCTTCGGAAATTGTTCTGTGATTATCACGCGTTTATAATTTACTCGTCAGAGGCTTGCGGTTCAAAATCAATCAGCAGTGATAAGCGCTGATTAAGCCGTCATTGATTGTTTCGTTTTGTTTTGTGTTTTAATTGTGTTTGCTGCAGTGATCCAAGAGGAATAATGTCGCCGACTAAGGATGATATCGGAACAATTGGCCGGACCTCCAAAGATGACTTCTCTGATGCGGTAAGTAGAATTGTTGAATTGATGTCGTTTTAAGATAATTTTGCGCCATTTTCGGCTCGACTAGTCGCTAATTAAAACACTTTCAAATAACAAATGATTTTAATTGGATTGCTGACTGCTCAGCACTCTGTTTCTTCGTTCGGAAGCTAAGGAGTGCGCGAAAAACGATCCGAGGCTGCTTTCTAACGTGCAAGATTCGTAAAATTTTGTGATTCACGTTGGAGCGACCGACACGCGATCGGATGACTAAATTGCATTTAATTGTATGACTACAGTCTTGCCAGACAGCCGGTGCATATCAAACATCTTAACTAACATTCTACGATAGATAAATTCTTAAATAAATTTTTGAAATTTAGGGCAAGTTGCTGGGCCAAGAAAAGCATTAGCTTGACTATTTCGTTAATTAGTGTCGCCGTCAAGACCAGCCAAAGGAAGCAGGACACTACCAACCTTTTCTCGAAGCGTGTCGTCGTATTTTCGAACCCTCATTGCTTCCGTCTGGATAATACTAGAGAGATAAGGATCAGGTCTAAAAGCAGCTGTACTACTGATTTTTATTTTATTTATTTATGATTCATCAAAGGGCTGATTACTTAACATGTAAATATATAATAATGGAAAAATAGAAAAATAATTAATAATACATAATAATTACAAAATAATAACAGAGTAGTTAGGAAAGTTTGGCCTTCACAGAATTTTTCGACAGATTAAAATCAATGTTGTTAAAATGCGAATTAAAAAACCGAGACATTGACGTGACGGGCTCGAGAAAACCGTAATTTGTGCGATGCTGTGGAATTTTAAGAAAATCTCGATTTCTCAAGGAACGACTCGGAATCGATTTATTAAAAGAAGACAATAAGACTGGAGAGTCAACATTACCTTGAAGACATTCAAAAGCGAAAACAGTTTTAGAGATGATACGTCTGAATTCAAGAGAGTCTAGTTTTATGAGCTTAAACCTATCTGAGTACGACGGCAGGATAAGAGGGTCACTCCAAGGAAGCCCACGAAGTGCAAAGCGAACAAAACGGCCCTGGACTGCCTCTACCCGGTCAATTGAGTCACGATAAAATGGTGAGCAAACACAACCAGCATACTTCAGAATAGGCCTAACAAAGGTGCAGTAGAGAAGCCTGGTGATATAAAATTCACCATCAATCACCATCATCACAAATTCCTTTGCCCATCTTTTTATAAAACCCAATGTAGAATTAGCCTTAGTACCTATCTCATCAATGTGATCGTCAAACGTAAAACGACTGTTCAACTAGACACCCAAGTCCTTGGTCCTATTAATTTTTTCCAGAACACAGCCATGCATGGTGTAGTTGAAGTCGAGAGGATTATTTCTACGAGTAAAAGACATAGACGTACAGTTACTAATATTGAGGGGAAGATAGTTAACAGAACACCAGTTGTAGAAAGCGTCTAAGTCAGAATTTAAAAGTTCACAGTCTCGAATAGAGGACAAAACACGGAAAATTTTGGCGTCGTCAGCATAACAAAGAATTTTTGAATATTTCAAGAATAAAGATACATCATTGATGTATATAATAAATAAAATCGGGCCCAGATGACTTCCCTGAGGTACGCCAGAGGAATTAAAAATAAACTTGGATAGTGATCCACGAAAGGACACACGCTGAGTCCGATTTAGTAGGTAAGGATGAAGGAAACCCGAGGGCCGTCAACTTGTGAATCAAAATTTGGTGGCTTATTCTGTCGAATGCCTTGCTAAAATCTGTAAAGATACAATCCACTTGCTTTCCAGCCTCAATTTTGGATAAGCAGAAATTTGAGAATTCCAGTAGGTTATTCGCAGTAGACCTATCTTTCATAAGGCCATGCTGGAAAGTTCCAAGAAAAGGTTTGCAATGAAAGTATAGTGTATCGCAAACTAATGCCTCAAAAATCTTAGCAATAAAACACAAGTTTGCAATGGGTCTGTAATTGGAAATATCACACCTCTTGCCTTTTTTGTGAAGAGGGATAATAAGAGATGATTTCCAAGATTTTGGAAAGACTCCACAAGAAACAGATAAATTAAATAAATAACAAAGAACAGAAACCAAGGAAGAAGAACAGTTCTTATAAAGGGAAACAGGAATACCATCAGGACCGCACGAAAAACTATCTGCCAAATTATTGATGTAATTCGCGACTGTATCGTCACCAAATGTAAGATCTTTCATTTCCAGTGAAGAAGGAGGAAATAATGTCAAGTAGCTAAAATCCTTAGAGCAAGTATCACAGTTTTCAGAAAGAAAAGCTGTCTTAAAAAATCCATTAGTATCTCTTACAGGATGTTGTGTTGTAAGTCTTTCCTGCCACTTTTTTTGGCAATCTTGATGCGGACTTTATTCTGCTTCCGTTCCTTTATTTTGCATCATGTCGCGTCACCTGTCTATGGTGGTCTTCCGCTCTCTAATCTTCCCACGTATTCTGTACCATAGCAACTAGCTTCATTAATTGGTAGTGATTTGGGATAAGCATGTTCATTCCCTAGATCCCTAGTGCTTTAAACGTCTATATCTTTTTTAAACTTATAATATACACTGTTTCCTTTTAGAACGGCTAATGTTGCTGGTAATACACTCTCAATTTGTTTGATAGAAACAAATGAAACATCTTCAGCGGTAAATTTGAACAGGGTTCAATTTTCATCACATAATCTTAAAAACTGACTTTCACTTCTACTCCTTCATCATTGACTTTATCAGAAACTGCTGCTAATAATTTGACTAGAACATAAACTACTGTTTTAAATAAGCTTGGTGGTTTCGAACAGCCGACCACAGATTCCTTAGTTCCAATCTCTTTTTTTCAAGTCCGGATACGTTGTTCTCTTCGTTTTCGACTTTTAGTTTTTCGTTACCCTATGATATGTATCTTTCCTACCCATAAGTGCTTGCACACGTCTTACAAACAAAGCTTAAACTTTTCATTTGAATAGTATTCTTTAAGAAACTACTTTCTTGCGACTGGTGGACTTTTCAAGTCCTTTTGAATGGGACAAATTTAGATTCAAAATCTTTGACAAGTTTTTTTCATTTCCTTTATTTGAGAGCTTTCAATTGTCATAACTTTAATACCATTTCTCATTTTAAACAATTCTCAACGGCGACTGCAAGGCTTTGCGAGATGTTACATCACATTATCTGGCCACAACTTGATTGGCCGTCCTTTTACATACCGCTCCAAATCCATCAGGTAGGTGCATCTTTGCCATGACCTGCCTTATGATACTCGTAGTTCCAAGTGAAATTAATAAGGTCTAGATAAAAAGTTTTCAGTTTACATGCCAGTAAATAAAACATTGTTTTATTTGTATATCTCGTTACCGACCCGGAAAGAAAGATTTCCATGTTTGAGCACACTGGTCAAACTGGAGTTCACGGGGTGAGGAATTTTTTTGGGGTTTGTCAAAAAATGCAATGCAATGGTGGTCAAAATACGTCAATCGATGGTCGATTAATGATGTTGACCTTGAAAACATTTTTTTCTCATATTTTGTAACTAAAGGGTGGTCAATTAAAGTTATTGCTGGTCACTCGAATTAATCGAATTCACTATTTAAATTATGGAATTTTGTGAGGCCAACTAAATACAGCTATAAGTTTACCTACTGCCTTTGAAATTAATGACATTGAAAGCTGCAATCTGGCTTGACTTGAGTTCGACCAATTAATTCACAAAAAGAAGAAAGTCGTTTCCTGTTTGGATAGTAAACATCGTCGAAAACCCATGAGTAAGTTAATTCAGGAAATTTAAACATCATAAAGAATCTAAAATTATCTCACAGAACACTTCATGTTTTATCTCGTGCGTTAGCCATCTGATCTGAGATCAAAATTATCTCGTCATTGAAAATATCTAGAATCGCGCGCATTTCCACTGACGAATGTATACTGTCTGCTAAGAGCTTTGATTGTAAGAACATTCAGGCACAACCTTAAAGCTTTTACTAGTTGGTGTAATGATCGCAATTATGACATAAATTTGTTGAAATTAGCTGTTGGGGAAACTGAATGCTATGTGAAAATTTCAAATTTCTCAATTTAATAGCACTTTAATGCTAATGCTAATAATTTTACTTTTTTATTATTTATTTAATAGTCTACAGAGAGGACCCTTACAGACTACATATACCATACAATTCATTCAAAATTAAATTTATTAATTTGCAATTAAATACTATATGTCCTTAAATTTCTGACGATCAAAATCTAAATCCATTTCATTAAAAATTTTATTGAATTTTCTGGAACAGTACGTTATAGGTTCGTGCTGGCCATAACATATACGATGTGGTGGAATGTATAATAAATTTCGGGATCTAAGTGAGGTACCAGGCATATAAATACAAAACAATGAAACCAATTCTGGCGAACGATTTTATAGCACAGAAAGTCTCCTTCAAGCATTATACTAGTTATTATCCTGCAATCCTCCAATAACACTAGTTTACAAAATTAAAAAAATTTTCTGCCCACCATATCTCACTATGATTTTCTTAGACATTTTGGCCCCCTAAACACGGAAATCACAGTCAACATTTTTTTTTATGTAAAAGCATTTTTGAAATAAAAATTTTCAAAATTTTTTTTTTGATTTTCCGAGATATTTAGAAGTTATTGAGTATATCTGGAGTTCTAATCAATCGATTTGGCCAAAGAAGCATTCAAATTAATGACATTAGAGCCTACCACAACTTTTTTATTGATACTCTTGAGATTGGCACAGTAGTTCAGATGCTAGTGATTTTAATATGTTAATAAAGTCGAATTTTGTAACCAAAATTGAAGCCGTGATATTGCCGTTCCATGTTCTTCATTTGTTGGTGGAAACATCTCCGTGCTCGTCACTCACGTCGCCCATATTGTCCGGAAAAATATTCAACTGAGAAGGGAGGATATGAATTTTCAATGACATATGCACTTCTGCCGGAAAAATAAAAAAAGAATCGAATAATTTATTTTTCATGTATGACAGTGAACTAGAATGTAATAACATATTAAAAAAAAATGAAAACATACCTAATAGCTTTGTAGTTTGGGCTATGCCGGGCTAGAATGTCTCGATACAATAATATCTCCTCATTTATATACTTCTCTGGATGAAAAGTGCACCGAATGGCTCAAACTTTTTTTTGGTGAATTACATTTAGTTTCCTCCATTCTCACTTGGATTTTTTTCCGGACAATATGGGCAACGTGAATGACGAGCACGGAGAAACACCAACAAATGAAGGCCATGGAACGGCGATATCACGGCATCTGGCATACAGCCATGATGGGCGATTATATTTGGTCTCTTATACAAGAAACGGATAAGAAAAGCTACAGAAAACAAAGAAAAAGCCAGAATCACTTCTAACATGTTCATATCTTTACAAAAATGTAATTATCAACGTGATCAATTCCAACTGATTCGATAAAAGAAAGACAAACGGTGAAAATCGTCAAAATGCTAAATTTTAGTCTTCGACTGCAAAAATTCATAACATCCCTATTTATCCATTGATTTTCATTAGTAGTAGCTTGTTTATTTCGTTTAAGTGTCGTCTTCATGTAGAATAATTCAGACTGGACTTATCTTTGTGATTTCTAATCTTCTCAGGACGATATGTGACCGAAAAAACGACTTTTTCAACCTATTAAAATCGCTAGCATCTAAATGCTAAATGCTTTACTATCATTAATTAAACTGCTTCTTTTGCCAAATCGGTCGAGTAAAACTCGAGAAATACTCAAAAACTTTCAAACTTCTCCAAAAATAAAAATTTTGAATTTTTTTTTCCAAATTGGTTGCATGAAAAAAATTTTTTAATCCGATTTATGTGATCAGCGGGCCAAAATGCATGAGAAAATAATAGTTAGATATGGCTGTAAACTAGTGTAATTGAAGCTCAAGCAGTTTACATCTAGAAATGTATGAAGGCATATTATCGAACTGAAATAATTTTCCTAAGGCATAACGAGTGAAATTTTTTTTTAATCAATTCAATCCTCCTAATGAGATTCTATGTGTAGGGGCACCATACAATAGAAGCGTACTCCAGAATCGATCGGACTAACGACATGCATAAAGCTTTCAGGGTACAAGGATACTTGAAGTCCGCAGAGTTACGTTTAATAAATCCAAGCATTTTTGAAGCCTTTGCGCAAATAAAATCAACGTGCAAATTAGACCCTAGCTTACAATCAAAAACTACTCCAAGATCATTAATTTCATGAAGTCATAACAGAAAGGTTGGTGGTTCCGATAGTAACTAAAAATTTTGCAATTGTTATGGTTCAGCCCAATATCATTGACAACACACCAACTGCGTAAATTGTTGATGTCATCCTGAAGTAGTAAACAGTCAGATTTTCTTCTAATAGAAGCTAATACTTTAAGATCATCAGCATATAATAAGAATTGGGCAAAAGAGAAGATTCTGGCTACATCATTGATAAAAAATATGAATAGAACTGGACCTAAATGTCTGCCTTATGGAATACCAGACAATGTCTTGAAAATGCGTGATTACAGAGAGTCAATATTAACCGCATTGAGAACGGTCACTCAGATAGGGGTGGGTTAAGCTGGCACTGTCACATACTAAAAATTAAAAAAGCGACACGGCAAAATAATGTGCTCTTTATGGGCTAATTTTGTGCCAAAATAAAAAATTTTGTGCTCGATAATTAACGCGGCAAATTACAGTTGTAATTTCCAGTGCCAGCTATCGGCAAGCTAGCACTGCCTCTCCCTGGCAGGGTTATACTTGGCCTTGGATAAAAAATACAGCGGTAAAATTAAGTGCTATTTATGTGCTATAAAATAGCCGGGACCGATTTTCGAAAAAATCATCCCTTGCATAAAAAACAACCCCTATAAGAATTTGATCATTCTAAGTCCGCGGGCAAGTAAGCTTTTAAGCTTTTATTAATTCGTATATGCACTTGTTAAATAAATTAATTTGATCAAAGGTTTTAACAAAATCTGTATAAATGCAGTCGACCTCTGCACCATTTTCAACTTGGTCCGAGACATAATGTTTAAAAAGTACTAAATGTAGATCTCTCACTCTTAAAACCATGCTGCTGAGGAGAAATCGCTTCCTTAATATAAAAATAGAGTTTTTTTAACTAAACCTTTGAAGCACTTAGGGACAGGCAAAAGTTTAGCAATGGATCTAAAATTATTAATCATATGATGCAGGCCAGCCTTATATTAAGGTTTAATGTAGGAAAATTTCCATTCATCTAAAAAGTAACCCTGGCTTAAAAACAATTGTTAATGCAGAAGATAGAGAGTGACTAATAAAATATTAGGTATTAAATCACTACCGTAGAATGTATCTTAATTGAAAGCATTTAAAGTCTCTTCAACATCAGATATATCTAAAAGTAGCGAACCAAGCAAGGCAAGTGCAAGGTCAAATGAAATGCGAATTCTATTCCCTCAGCCAACGTTCAATTAAGGATTTCTGTGAAGTTGGCACGCTTTTTTTGCTGATTGATTTTTTAGAGTTTCCGGTGGAACTATCATAGCTCTAGAGTTATAGACAGAAAAGTTCCGCTGAATTAAGTTCAGAAAACCCTAAAAATGATTTTGGGGTGCTAACTTCACACGGCAACCACTTGCTTTCTTTTTTTTTGCTAAAAAGAGTTCTGAGTGCATAAATCGAAGAATTCTGAATTTTCTGCTAATTTTTAATAAAATTTTTAGCGGATTCCCAAAGTTATATATAAAAAAAATTTGAACTTTTTTCGAAAAATTTGCTAAAAAATGTTTTATTGAGTTCTGAATGACGTTCTGAATAGCAGCACGAAAGTTCTAAAGGATGGTATTCAGAACTCTGATAAAAAATTAATTGCATTAGTTATTAACAACGAAATGGAGACGAAGCTTAGAATCACTGAAATTTTCGTTGTGACAGCGGGGGGAAAATATCTAGAGAGTTATGGTGTGAGTTCTGAGCTATTCTATGGAAATAATTGCCTAAATATCAAGTGAAACTAAAAAAAAACAAAAAAACAACAAGAATTCATGCTGTTCTTTAAAGAGCCCTATCAGGAATATTCAAATATCCGCCATTTTTTATATTAGTTAAAAGCAAATGAATGCTTGGATTTAACTTTATTTTTAGTTTATACAGGTATGGTTTTGGATTAGGTATAACTCCACTGTGAAGGACCAAAAAACTTTAAATTTTGCGGATTTTTCGTAAAGGTATATTTAGTTATTTAGGGATCGGGTAGGGGAAATAAAATATTAAAAATGTCCTCGATGAGGTGCTACGAAAAATAACTCCTTCCCATTAGTCCACTGACATTTCGGTAAAAAGTTATATCAAAATAAAAAATATATTTTTTTTCAAAATATAAACATGAATGTAGCCGTTTGTGTGTAGCCGTTTTTATTGCTTTTTTGTTTCTATCACAATGGCGGCGATTTAAGTTTTTTTTTCTTCATTTTTTAGAAGTATGTTTTTTAAGCGGTCTGATGAAATAGTAATTATTTATCAAAATTTTAAAGACTGGCGACAAACGATCAAAATATCTTCCCAAAATACAGAAGCAACTTATGCACAGCAAGCAACTTGATGAACAATTTTTATGCTAAAATCGAACGCAAAGAATTTTAAATGCTGAAAATAATATAATAATAATAATCGCTTACACAACAGAAGAGGTCCTAAAATGTCATCTATTGTGAATCTCCCCAGCAGGGAAGCGTGAGCCAATATTTTGACTTAAAAATTTTTTCACGTATTTTTGTCGACCCTTCACAGTGGCATTCCTCCTTAAAAGGATAGTTGGGGTCCGTGGTGAGCTCAACAAAACATTTTTAGAACATTTTCGAAAAACAGTGGAAATTTCTTTCAGCATAACTTTGCGAATTCGCCAAAACTATTGCTAAAAACTATCAGGAACTCCAGAACTCTTCTTTCTCTATCGATTTATGCGCTCAGAACTTTTTTTAATAAAAAAAATGGGTGCCGTGAGCACCCCAAAATCAATTTTCGCGATATCTGTTTTTAATTACCGGAACTTCAAATTATCTATCTAGAACTCCAAAACTACGTTGATTCTACTGGGAACTCTAAAGAGGTTACAATTTTCAAAGAAAAGAAAAAGAATCTGGTGCCAACTCTACAGAACTCAATTAAGAGGCATACGACTTTTTTGTTTTCAAAAAATCCATTTTTTTTATTATTGAAACCAAAAGATACTTTCTAGTAAACTATATGTAAAGTCGATTAGAGAAATTTTGAAAATTCCGAGACTTACGACACTTTTTGTGAAGCGCGGTCGAAGTACCCCAAGAGCCATTCCGGCAATTCGGGTAAGTGCGAGCCAGCCGAATTCCGTGGGCAGATGCGACGCGGGGGGCTTGTGTGGTTCGCCGATTGGCTAAAAATCATCATCTCGAGGCTGATAATGCTCAAAAGGATACATATTAATGCCCCGAAATTGTTGACTAGATACATGTAAGTTGAAACAAAAATTTATCTGAAACTTTGAACTCGTTTATCTGGAAACCACGTTTTGAAAATCGTTAACCAGAATTGCTCGAAAACGAATCGACTGATTTTTTAATTTTTTTTATTTGTAAGCTTACAAAATTATCTAGTATCTGACGGGTCGAATTTTCGATACATCAACTTTTCAAGGTTTGTGCCCCACTTAATGATGAAATATATACGTAAAAATTGATACTTCCCGTTTGTATGGCCGCCTTGAGGCGGAGTGAGAAGAGTTCAAATAAGAATTAAATAATTAAGGCTACAAGTTGTACTTTTATTAAAATAATTACCATTCCTTTCCCTCCCTCTTGTTATAAAAAAAATGTTTCAAAAGTGAATCGAAAACAACCCATAAAAGTCGTATGCTCCCTGAATTTACTCGGTTGAAAAAATTCGAATTTTTTCATTGCGTGTAGGTATAGATAACCTTTTCTAAGAATTTTGTAAATTCAATTATCTCCGCTAGCCTTAACGCGTTTAAAGTTAGCGCTGTTAGTGCGCTGTGACTCCCGACACAGGGTGCCTTACTTCCGACTTCAAACAGTTTTCAGCGTTTCTATGAAAGGTTTAGACTGACCTTTCAGTACGGGGAGTCCCGAGAAGAGCAGGGATACCTCTATTTATTTATCTACATGGTGTCATCATAGGCTGATTATTCAACAACAGAAGCGAAAGCAAAAATGAAAGTGAAAGCGAAAAAAGATAGAAAAAAGCAAGAATAAAAATAACAGGAGCAAACGAAAACAACAATAGACTAAAAAAAACGATCCAAATAAACTTATCAAAACACTTACAAATTAAAATATAAAAAGAAAAGAAGTATATAAACTAAATAAAAATATAACAAAATAATACATTTAGCTTAAAACGAATCTAACGGAGCTGATATCTCGCATTTAACTTAGAAAGATTAAAATCGAGACGGTTGTTAAAACTATTAAAAAGGCTAGACATTGACGACAATGGCTCATTCAAACCATAGTTAGTGCTATGAAACGGAGCCTGGAGAAAGTCACTATGTCTAAAGGAACGAATAGGAACATGGATGTTCAACTTAAACAGCAGTTCCGGTGAGTCAACAAAACCCTGCAAGATATCAAATATAAAGAAAGTCCTAGATCTGTTGCGTCTATCCTCTAGGGAGTCCAGAGAGTAGCCCAAGTCTTTCTTTATAAGCGGGGAGAAGGGGTTATTCCATGGAACGCCACGCAATGCAAATTCGAGGAACCTGCACTGAACAGCCTCAATACGAGCGCTATGAACCGCATAGGACGGAAACCACACGGGACAAGCATACTCTAAAACGGGCCGGACGAAGGTACAAAACAGAAGCTTGGTGATAAAGGGATTATTTAATTCCTTAGACAATCTCTAAACGAATCCCAGATTGCAGATTAATGGTAATTATAAACACTTCCGGGGACACTCGCCTTAAGGCCATTGTTTCATTTTTCAAAAATCGAAAATTTTTTTATTTTAGTTGAAAAACTTTTCAAAAATACGTAAAAAAAATTTTAAATAAAAATTCCCAATGGTTCCTGAGTTCTTTACATAGTTAAAAGTAAAGTTATATAATTTCTAATGAAAAGAAAAAACTTTAAACGCTTTTTTCTCGATATGACTTTTTTTGCGGTTCCCACTATATCTCAAAAACTAATTAACTTTCTTTATTGAAGTATTTGTCAGTGAGTGGACTATTATAGAGACTTAATATGCATTCGTTATCTGTGTATTGGCTCCTGTTGGTGCATTTTTGTGCTAAAAAGCCCTATTTTTTTCAAGTACTCAACAAACTCACAATTATCGGAATTTTGACTCTAATTTTAGTTCTCTTTTTTTGGGACCTCTACTCTTAAGCCATCTATGAAAAGGACGATGTGAGGAAGAAAAAAAAATTTTAATAACATGAATGTTAATGTAAAACAATAAAAAAAAGTTTGTACTGAAAGCTTATTAAGTGGCTGAAAAAAATGTATAAAAATTGACGTTTTTTCGAGCAAAAAACGAAACAATGGCCTTAAAACTTTAAACGCGCTTTTCGACTCCGTCGGACAAAAAGGGAATTTCAAATAATGGTTCATATTTAGTTTTTGTTTCAGATCAACTGAGGGCCCAACCGTGGTCTCTGTAGCCCCCGAAAATTTGCCTGACTTATTCGTTTTTTTATTTATTTAAAAAAAAAAAATCGGTAAATATTTATTTAATTCCGAAAAACAGAATTCGTCTATGTTTATTTATCTCCCAAATTAAAACGCGCGCACCTAAAAAATGATGCTCCAAGGTAGAGGCCTCTCTTAAAAAGAATTCTCCTAATTGTATTTGTGCTGCGTAATTAAGCCAAAACCTTATTTTCTAAAAGGGTACCTGACCGATATTGTTTCAATTAATGGACTCGCTGTGTCTATTAAAATCTCGTGAAGCTACAATTCGTCCTCAGGTATACTAACAGGCAGATGTTAATTTTTTTTAAGCTTCCATAAAATACAAAATCAGCGTCCGATGCAAATTTATCTCAAGTCCACAAAAAGTTCTTTCCCGGAGCAAGTCAATAATTTAAGATGTAAAAGGCATGTTTTTTCTGAAACACTTCTATACTGTTTGTAGCAATATGGTCCATAGGATGGGTAGTATATGGCTTTATTACTAACATAAATATTCTACCAAACACCTGGTACTGGTACGTACAACCACTGCATCGAGTACTTGAGTCATGGTTATCTATGCTATCCTCTGGAGGCGGACACTTTTCTGAAGAAGTATGAAAAAGTTGCATTTGCTTTTCATGAAATGCCCTACAAGGACGGGATTTTATACAATTTCGTTGCCTACAACTGTGGAGGCGAAGGAAAAATTAAATATGAATCTAAATTACTAAGCAGTGCGTAGAGAATAATAGAATGTTCTAGGATTGTGGAGTTAACATAGTGTTTTGAATTGTAAGATGAATTTGTTACATTCCTATTTACCAAACCATTGTGTTTCGCGTCGCATTTGCTATTCCAGTCAAGTCTTGGCAATAATTTCTTTTTATGTATGGCTTTGGCATTTTATGGCATTAAATGAAATTCTGGCGTAGACTCAAACATGGGATAGAACCGAAATTTGTTTTTATTTTAGGACAAACTAAGCAATAAATTCGTTATGCAAAAAATTAATTCACCAAGAGTCCTAGTTCTGACGGCCAATTAAAAATTATTTTTTCTATGAATTTAAGAACATCGCATTAAAGCAGGGTTGGTTTAGAAATATATAAATAATACCGACAAACTTTGAACGCAGTGTTGGATTTTACTTAATTTAGTTATCCCAAATTTTTCGAAGCTGAATACTAAAAAATATAGAATTTGTATAATTGAAAATAAAACAATCAAATATTGAAATATTTTTAAATTAAATATCACTTGTTATGCTCCTTAAAGTGGCAACCTAGTGTAATAACCGACAAGACGGTCATTTTTTGGGTATTTTTGCTGCGTAATGAAAAGTCCGATTAACCTAATTCTTATTTTATTACAATCTTACAACACTATATTTTACAAACAGAATTTTTTTAAACATCAAAATGTTTAAACAATTTAATTAAAGAAAAATCTAGACGTTATGTCCTACGTTCAATTCTCCGCATCCTACTGCACTGAATTGGGCCTATTGGCAGTCGATGATGCGGTTTGCTTTCCTAAGAGTTCCAGCGGCAGGAGGTGGAAAATAGTGTTTAGATCTTTAGAATGCAGTTCCGATGACACCTGTAATTAGTAGTGCTGTCTTCCTCTGAACTATCTACAGTGCTTTTTGGTGGTTCCCCGTATGTAAGTATAGACCTTATAATGCTGACATAGAGCCAGTACATAATGCACGGCTCCATTCCCCATATTTTCGCTATTGTCTTTTTACATGAGTTCAGCGCTACCGTTGCTTTACATACTCTTTCTTGAATGTTGGATTTCCAGCTAAATTAGCAGTTTAATTTGAGTCAATCGGTCAAGTATTTTCCGCACAATCCTGTACACCGGTTCCGAAAAATTGGTTCCGAAGTTTGACAGCTCATATCTTCTATTATATTCATCGGATCGACTTAAAATTTGTACGCATATTTCTAGGCCTATTCTAAACAATTTAATATTAAAAAAATACATTTTTGTTAACCCGCCAAACTAGGGGTAAGCGGTTCAAAAAAGGTTTCTCGATTTTTTTTATTTTGATTTTGTGAAAACGTATCTAATTAAGCATACATTAGACTTATGTCAAGTGTATTTTTATTTAAAGAAAATTAAATAATTAACCAGGGCAGAAAAATTACGGTTCCACTCATCGCAATCGTGTTGTAAGTAATACATTTTGTCAAAATGTAAGCAACCGCACTAGTAATTTTTAATGTGTTCATAGATAGTAACAGCACCGTAAATTTTACGTGACTCGTATAATTTACTGTGTGATTCAGGAAAAATTCACCGTCTAATACAACATTTTTCCCAGAATAATACGAAAATTTTACGTTTCTCCACAACTTCAAAAAAAGTTAAAATCATTATTTTCGTTGTGCGAGACTTAGTTTTCCCTGTTTCTGAATTTCGATACGAACATTAATGATTAATTAAATTTCAATCAATTTGCTATAAAAAGTGTCAATAATTGGATTTATATAGAAACATCTATTTTAATCTCTTTGGAAGTGAATTGTTCAAAGTGAAAATTGACTTAGTGCTGAGAACTGTGGTTCAAATCTCAAACTTTTTATTTCGTTCTTTGCTAAGCCTATTGAATTCTATGCCCGGAATATCCTTTAAAACTGAACAGATATTCGGGACTCACCGTTCAGGAAATTTACGTTGCTGTTGCGAAAAAATTAGGGTAACCGACAATTGCAACACGGCTACAGTTGAGAACTTACTTTTTACTGGACTTTTCGCGGATAGTGCGATATATCCGACCCTTGCTCAAATATGGAACTTATATTCGAGTCGGGGTCTGATATGAGACTTGCAGATCAGCACCAGGTCAGATGGGGTGAAGTATTTGTTACATCTCTGTGTTAAGTTATACAATTCAAATCAAGTTCCTGCAGAAAAATAGTGGAGCCGGAATCGCTTCTTCGAGATTGGTTGGTCGAAAAGAAATCCTAATATCGTTTCAATGCGTATATTTGTAGCTTTTGTGTGTAGCCATTATTTGAAAAGAATATTTTTTTTCTTTACAAATTTGGGAGTGCCCAAAACAAGTTGGTTTTTGTCATGTAAAAGACACTACTTTAAGTACTTCAAAAACACTAATTAAAAACAAAAACACTAAAATCGAACAATTGCAGCTAGAGTTCCAGCCAAGTTGAAAAAATCGTTTCGAGAAAAGCGCAATTGAAAGTTTAAGGTAAAAATAGAAGTTTTGAAAAAAATGTATCCTGTAAGTCGCCATAAATAACAATATTGCGTGCAAGTTTTAAGTCGTCAATGGAGTAAGTGATAACGTGTCGGCCTTCAATTCCGGTGGTCCCAAGTCCCAACCCCACCGGCGGCGACCCGTGGTTTTTCTGCTGACAACGTATAACGATAAAGGGCAATTGAGGGTTGCAGAGTATGTCGGTGGTTCGGAATCCATTTAAAATTTTAGGTACACTTGCAAACGATGTCTGGAATCGAAAGAAGTTCTTTTTTCGCCCCCACAAGAGGTTACGGAACTAGAAATGGAAAAGTCGTTGTAAGTTTCGGCGCCATGGCAGCCGGCGTACTATTTGTCACGCTACTTGCGTCCAGATAAACGGCTAAACTTCGTTATTTTGTCGATTTTTTACTTAACTTGACGAAGTTAGAAGGTGCGCGGTTATCCTGGCCTCACGCGGCGTATAGTACAATTGCTGCTATAGGACGACTGACTGAATCGAAGAAGTTTGGGAAATATTATATATTAATCAGTCTCGCACTCCTGGTTATGACTTAGTGCCGCTCTTCTCACAATTTTTTTTAATCTTTATTATATTTAAACTCCATCGACACATTCTTCATTTCTGCTTTTATATTGCAGCCAGAATATGTCTGACGCTGAGACTGTACCTTTGATGAACTGTCTTCAGATATCGATAAGATTCTAGAAACATTTTACTGTTCCGAAAAAAGCCTTTCTGGAGATAGCAACTTCTATAACACACACTTATTCAAACTTTCTTCTACCATAAGTCCATCTGGAAGACACTTCGAGTTATTTAGCGAGTCCTTTTGCAACGTCTGACTCGTGTTCCTTAGATGCACAGAGTACATCTTTCGAATATTTTTTTTAATATCGCATCCAAACAAGTACTCGGTATCGGTCAGGACTCCCTTTGGCAATTCAGAATATATTGTCTAATCTCTGTCCAGTGTTCCACCTCCTCGCTGGTAACCACTAATCAAAATGTCACATAAAAGTGCTGATTGGACTGGATTTAATAAATATCTTAGAGCTGAACTGGCCTGATTGCTGATGTTATCAGTGATAAGATAGGGCTATGTCCAACTTTAGACCAAGCCCTTAGACGGAAGGTGTTTGCTACTCAAAAGGGTCACAAGGCTTCTGGTCTCGCGTCAAAACAGTGAATAATAATTGTACCACTTCTTCAATACCACCACTCTTAAATAAATGGAATGTGTATACTGGCACATTGGAATGTGTATACTGGCACTTGCTCATGTTCAGCCAATACCTAGAAAAGGAAAGGCATGCGACTACTCTTCTACAGACCAACTCACTTACTTTGGTTTTATCTCAAATTTTTCAATCACTCATTTATTCTCAGTTAATAAAATATCTACACTGCTCACAAATATTAAGAGAGCAGACAATTTTTTCAAATTTGTTTGCTATTTTTGAAGAGATGTATCGAAGTGAATATGGAGATAAGAAAAAAGCATTTTGAAGCTTCAAGTCTCTACCTTCGAGAGTTTTTTGAAAAATTTTTTATGAGCAACGGTTATCGCGCAATCACAAGAGGTTTTTTTTGTTTTTTTAGGGTCTACGGGCTTGCAAATTTTTTTTCAGTTAAACCATTGCAAAGGTCTGTTAGCTTCTTAATCCAGATTAAATTACCTTTTTTTTCCCCTCTACGTCAATTCTTCGCTGAGATATCTGACCTTTTGTCCTTGATCATTATTATCTCAGCAACCAATGACTGCACAGAAAATGTAAGTAGTTTTAAAAATTGGAATAAACTTCCCACACGGTCTTTTCAAGATTTTTTTTCACCCTCAATATTTGAGATTTGAAAAACATACTAAAAAAATTACTTTTTACGGCTTCAGAAAATCTCTTTTCAAAAAATCTAAAAATTGAAGCTTTAAAATGATTTTTTTTTGTCTCCATACGACCAATTTCCTCAAAAATAGCAAAGAAATTTGAAAAAAATTCTCTGCTCCCTTAATTTTTGAAAGTACTGTAGAAAATAACAGCGAAATTGGCACCCCCTTTTTTGAATTTAGAATTTTTTTTTGCATTCGTTGTCCATCGTTAGTCCACGTTTGTCCACCCATCAGTTTCATTTGTCCAAACTCCATTTCAAAAAGGCGGACAAAAAACTTTTTTTTGCATAATTTTTTCACCAGAACTCCAAAAGAGAAAAAGGAGTATTTTTGAGTACTTTCCGAAAGTTAAAAGTTACCGAAAGTGTACATTCATAAGCACGGATTTGCGAGTTGGAACATCGGAAGATTCGGCCGACATCGAGCAGGAAATAATCACAAAAAATAATGCCAAAGAAAAGTTTTTTATCCGCCATTTTGAAATTGAGCGTGAACAAATAAAACTAATGGGTGGACAATTTTGGTGGAAAACGTGGACAATGGGTGGAAAAACGTGGACTAACGATGGACAAACGAATCCACCAAAACAAATGTTAAAATTCAAAAAAGGGGGTGCCAACTTCACACTTTTTGAAAATTTAGATAATTAATTACAATTGATTTGCGGGTGGACAAATGTGGACTAACGATGGATAAATGATCTACGGAGTTAAAAAAAAGTTTATTGGAATTTGGGGGTGATGGTGAAAAAATAAGCCAAAAAAAATTTTGTTTTTTGTTTTTTTGGACAAACGTAGACTAACGATGGACAAACGAATACAAAAAAAATTTCTAAATTAAAAAAGGGAACAAATTCACACAGCTGAAAATAACCATTTTATTAACGCTGGCTGCTCAATTGGATACTTACTAATGGTTCTGACAAAGCATTGGAGTCATTTTCTCTGTATTTTTGGAGAGGCCGAAATATAGTCTGTAAAGTTGCACCCCCTTTTTCGAATTTCGAATTTTGAATTTTTCTTTGTGCGTTCGTTTGTGAATTGTTAGTCCACGTTTGTCCACCAATTACTTTTATTTGTACAATCTCAATTTCAAAATACCGGAAAACATTTGTTTTCTGAAAATTTTTTTCACCACTCCAAAATTGCGAAACAATTATTTTGAAGTCCATAACTAGGTCGTTTGTCTATCGTTAGTCTATCAACATGTGTCGTTCCGAAGTCGAACAGTTGTGTTGCCAAAAAGTATGTACTTTCTACATATATAGTTGGTCCTAAAAAGGTAAAAAATAATTCTAATTATTGAGTCCGAAAAAACTGAACATTAGCGTTTTGGTGTCAACTTAACGAGCATATGTATAAAATGCCTATTTTAACGGCCGTTCTGAGTTCAACTATAATAGTTCTAGAGTTACTAAGAATATAAAAACATTCGGCGTTGAAACGCAAACTCAAAATTTTTCAAAAAACTAATTTTGGTAGTCCTAGAGTTCTTAAAAAAAGGAAACAAAGTTGTATATTTTTAGCGCCACAAAGCCGCTTTAAAAATTTTCAATAATTTTTTGAAAAAGAAAATCTTACGCAAATCAAAAATGCCAGTCCGGTACTGACTTCGATAGTTCTGTTCGGAGGAACAATGTCGCGCAATTATGGCTTTTGTAACGGTATCCTACTTTATTAGGGTTCCGTTCCGTACTTAGAGATCAAAGAACTCTTACGGTGAGACTTCGGTGTCTATCGACAGGCCCGTCCGCACCCGTAACCCCCCAGAAACTTCTTTATTAGGAAAACTTTGACTGAAATACTAAAAAACTAACCTAAAATGTATATGAAATTAGATAAATCCGCCCCCCCCCCCACCTCCCTCTCTCAGGAGCAAATCCTGCGCACGGGCCTGTCTATCGAAATGTCATGTAAGGGCTGACAATTCCAAAAATACTTTTAGTTTTGAGCGGGATAAATTTTCGACCGAAAAAAATTAATAAATCTTTTAAGTTTTTTTTTTGTATTGTCGAATCCACGAAAAAGCATAGCTGCCTCACACTTTGCCGGAATTTTTCTTTTATATTGCTGCGGTTTAGTTCTCAATTTGTTCATAATTAAATTAATTTGTTGCCAATTATAAAGGTTTTAAGTTTTTTTGTACTCAAGAAAAAAATTTGCCTCATTAAATTTGGGTTTCCACTCTGCCTTTCGTTTCGAAGCAAGACAGTGATAATCGCTACTGCTGTTAACTAATAAGAACCAAACTAAACAATATTACATTCGATATTTTCATAATGAAGTCCTAAAAGGTTGCGCAATATTCTGAACAAAAATCCCATTCGGGAGCCAAATGATAGCCAAGTACAACTTACGTACACATGATGTTAACAAATTTAACCAATCTTATTCTGGAACGTAATTAATTAACTAAAGAATAAATTTGCTAATGGTATACTCTTTATAAGTGTCATAAATTAACATACAAATTATGATATCATTTCCCTTTTTCAGGCAGTTCGGTCGGCATGAACAAAGTTAAAACCGACAATGCAACACAAATTTTATAGTCTTTAAATTTTAAAAGATAAAATTGCAATCGAAAAGTTTGATATTAATTCCAGTAAATACTTAGCAACTTAAAATTCTGACTAAAATAAATTTGTTATAGGAAATCAATAAAATAAGAAAAGAGAGTAGAACAGCAAAATCAACCTACAGTCAAGCAGCCAAGTTCCTCCAAAGTAATTGTCTGTTCACAGTTTCCCCATTATCTGGCACTTCCAGAACAGGTTTCAGACCAGTCCAAATCTGTAGACGTTTTCTCCTATGCCTGACAGGCTGACTTGCAGTTAATTCTTTTGGTTCTTTTTTAATCTTCTACGGTCCATGACCAGCTGTTGCTGCTGAAGTACTGATCTCAAGCAATAACCACGTAATGTGAAGGTATGTACATATTTACTTTATATAGGCATCAGGCGATCATAATAATTCCAGCTGAAAGCCTATCGTTGCACTGATCCATGGCATTGATCGTGTAGAGAAATGCGACTTTTCTTCCGCGTTGTAAATTTTTTTAAGATAAAATGCGCAATGTAGGATAGTTTCGTGTTCATGGTTTTTGTCGTATTGTGGCTGGATAGAATAAGAAATCTTTCATTTCTGTTATGGATAGCTATATAGATTATTGGTATCTATAATACCCTCAATTAATGATTGTCAAAATTATTTTTAAAGAGCATCAGAACAATGTTGACACAAGTAACTCAGGTTTTATATAGTAGTCTTGTGTTACTTATGATTTATGTGTTCTACCAAAAACGGGTTTAAATGAAAAGAGGGAAAGAAAATTAGTTGAGATTATATTTAACCTATAAATTTACATATTTCTCTGTTTGATAAGAATCTCTGTACCATTCCTGATAATCATAATGATCTATTTCTCTCTTTCCATAACAATACTCTTTGAGTAGATAACTGATCATTAATGACGTATTGTGCAGTTCCCTAGTAGACCACCCATTGCGAGGGATTAGATGAAAACTCTTCTGTCACTTTATGCACCTGGACTATGTCAACGATGAATGTGTTCTAGGCAACAGCCCTGTGCAAAGAAAGTCGCAGAGCGGGGCTAAGATCAATGCTGCTAAAACCCAACTTATGCGCTTGAACTCCAGGTGAAAAATGAAACTTACCTAGAAGAGCAGCAAATAGAGCAAGTAGATAGTACAGAAGACGACGGAGCTGAAGCTGATGTACAGGCCCGTGAACTTGGCACCTCCTTTTTTGAGTTTTGAAATTTTCTTTTTCCATTCGTTTGAACATCGTTAGTCCACTTTTGTCCACCCATTAGTTGTATTTGTCCAAGTTCGATTTCAAAATGGCAGACAAAAAACTTTTTTTTTGCATTATTTTTTACCAAAACTCCAAAATTGCAAAAATAAACTTTTTGAACGCCGTGGGTCGTTTGTCCAGCGTTAGTCCACGTTTGTACAGTTTTATTTTTCCAAGCTCCATTTCAAAATGACGGACAAAAAGCGTCTGCACACGAGACCGCAACCAAACAATGCTTTTGGAAAGTTGTGTCCCTTAAACTGTTTCCCATATTTAATACTTTCCTCTTAATATCATCACATTATTGTATATTGAAATCAGTATGCTCTCTTATCAAGAATGCGCAATCGAAATACGCGGTGTACATTCAGGATATTGTAGCACTTCACGGTATATATTTTGATGGGGTTACAAAATCTCCAAGTTTTGTAGTTCTTTCAATGGTAATCTATTCGATCCGACGAATCTACAGGATGTTTAACAAATTGATAGATCTCACTTAGGTTAGGTTAGGTTCGTGTGGCTGCCTTAAGGGGCACACTTAGACCTCAATTGGCCCATTGTGATGTCACGGGAATGCAAGAATTCCCTCCACCTCCTTATTGGAACCATCCGGAGCTGTCGATGAAGCGCCAGAGATCTGCAACGTCAATCGCCGCCAGATCGCAGAGACGATCAAAGAAATTGTTACCCAAGAAGTGCAGGGCACCGCCAGAGGTAGTGGAAAATAGTTTTCTCCTTCTCCTCGTCCATGCAACTTCTGCAGAAGTCGTTTGAGAAGATACCCAATCTCTTCGCGTGTAAGCCAATAGGGCAATGGCCTGTGATTACCCCAATAGCTATTCCAAGGTCAGATCTGCCCCTGGAAAACAGACACTTGGAGCGCCTAAGATTCAGCTTAGGCCAGATCTGTCTGGACGTATGGCACGTAGTGCCGTTTGCCCATCTGTGGTTCGCTAGGTTAATTGCCCTCGTGCTAAGCAACATCTTACAGGTTGCCAGGGGTCTACCAAGAGTAGTCTTATCCGGCTGGATCTCCTGGGTGATACCCCGTCTTGCAAGCTCCTTCGCCACGCAGTTTCCTGGAATATCCCTGTGCCCCGAGACCCAGCACAGGTGAATTTGATACCGCTCAGCCAACTCATTTAAGTGTGAGCGACAGCTATTATATTAACAGCCCTAGATGTCGATAGGACAGAATGAAGGGATAGGAAAGCAGCCTGGCTATCTGTAAGGATACAGATGTCCTTTGGAGCTTCGTTCCCCTTCAACCAATTCAAAGCTTCCTGAATAGCCATGTCCTCCGCCTGAAACACACCGCAGTAGTCTGGAAGACGGAAGGATAAGCTAATGTTCAGTGCCTCTGATAAAACACCACCCCCACTCTGCCCTGTTGTTTAGAGCCATCCATATAAATTTGAATGGATTCCCCACAGGGGTTGGTGTCTAGTAGTGGACCACTGAGATGTGGCTGTAAGTCTAACGGCAGCATTAGCCGCCATCTGTTTACCCATCAGATCTAAAGGAAGTAAGTGAAGAAGTATCTCCAGAGCATCAGTAGGAGTGGTCCGTAGCACTCCGGTGATACAGATTCAGGCCAATCTCTGCACCTTCCTCAAAGCGTTGAGGTAAGTGGCCTTGTCCAGTGATGGCCACCAGACAACCACGCCATACAACAAGATTGGCCTAATGACTGCAAAAAAGATCCAGTGAGTCAGCTTGGGTTGAAACCCCCATTTCCCACCGATGGCCCTCTTACAGGAGTTTACAGCTATAGTTGCTTTCTTGACCCTCTCCTGAATATTAGGCTTCCAGCTAAGCATTCTATCCAGGATGATACCCAAATATTTAGCTTCCTCGACAAAGTCTAGGCAGGTGCCATTCAGATACAGAGGGTCAACGGGAGGAATTTTATATTTCCTAGTAAGGATGACCACCTCGGTCTTGTTAGGGTTAACACAAAGCCCACGCCCCACCGCCTACCGGACAAGCTTGGTGAGGGCATTCTGCATAAGATCCCTTATAAGAGGCAGGAATTTGCCCGAGATAGCTAAAGCGATGTCGTCCGCATAGGCAAACACTCCATAGCCCTCCCCTTTCAGGATTAGAAGCAGTTTATTCACCACCAGAAGAAAAAGAGGAGACAGGACCCCACCTTGCGGTGTGCCCGTGCTCGCAGTTCTGGTAGCATGAGCCTCTCCCAGCCTTCAGCTGATGGTCCTGCCATGACGCATCTGACCGATCAGCGACATAAGATTGGCATTCACTCCCAGAGAAGCGAGTGCATTCATGATTGCCCCCGGACTGACATTGTTAAAAGCTCCCTCAATGTCAATAAAGGCCACTAGAGTGAACTCCTTGCAATCAAGGGATTTTTCTATAGTGCGCACGAGAGAATGCAGAGCAGACTCCGCAGAGTTCCCTTTACAGTACGCATGCTGGGACGCCGATAGTAGATACTGAGGGATACTACCACGTAAATGAATATCAACTAATCTCTCAAAGGTTTTGAGAAGAAAAGTTGATAGACTTGTAGGTCTAAAGTCCTTCGGAGTGGCATGGGTAATAAATAAAATGCAATAAAAATAAAAAATCGAAATTGTTGTCGCTGTCTCCATTTTCTCCAAAATGTCTATAAGGATAACCCTTTCTATATGCATCTCAGAAAACTGGTCATAACTTTATAAGTGAACTTTCTGATTTGAATTTTTTAGATCTTCTAGAACTTCCCTCTGTGTTGATTGATTTTTAAACTCTAGGTTGTATACTGGTAGATCCTGGTATCATCCGTTAGGATGCGATAAAGAAAAGATTTCTGGATATCCTTCAAAAATGTCACCTCCAACTCTTTTAACTATATATATCTGGTGCATCGAGCCCCCCCCCCCCATCCCATAGTGGGATCATAAGTCGGAAACTATGCGGAAGTGAAAATGTGCAAATGAAGCCATTTCACATGATATCCCACTTGACCTAGTAACCCCACTTTAAATTCTTCCCCATGTTGCCTGACGTCAAACCGATTTAACTTATTTGCAATGATATTAATATTAGCTCAATAAATATTATCGTCAGTACCACCATCTTGCTGATGATGATTGGTAAATATTTAATGTCGAAGATTATATTTATCGATTGGATGCACTTAGAGTTTCTGATAAATCGAAATAATGACAATTTTCGGCTCCTTCTTGCATGATAAAAATAAAATAGTTTTTAAAAAAAAAGTTGAACCGACTTCACAAAAACCGCTAAAAAGCATAAAATAATTTTTAATTTTATATCTATTACGACATTTTGAAGTCGGTGCAAATCAAACAAACCAAACAACTACAACAAAAGTATTTAATCGTCATTTCTTATGATCCCGTAAACTGAAACGCTCAGGTAGTATTAGGTATTATTTTCAATTGTGGTACTGTAGTTGTTTTATTTGCTTAATTTGCACCGACTTCAAAATGTCGTAATAGATATAAAATTAAAAATTATTTTATGCTTTTTAGCGCTTTTTGTGAAGTCGGTTCAACTTTTTTTTTAAAAACTATTTTATTTTTCACTTTTTAGTGTCTTATTCTCTATACAACGAAGAAAGAACCATCCAAATCGGTCCACGCGTTGAAAGTTAGTTTTAACCCCCTACCTCACCCCCATTCCACTAAACTTTTTTTCTCATGGTATCAATCAAGGAACATACTCTACCGAACATAAAAGGAATCATCGAAATCGCTCCACGCGTTACGAAGTGACTACCCCTCCCCCTCCCCCACCTCCACCATAGGACCAAATTATTCTCCTATTAGCAATGGGTGATCACAACCTATACAACAGCAAAAGAACCGTACAAATCAATCCACGCGTTACAAAGTAAGGTTCCACCCCCTTCTCCCACCCCCACCCCAGCAACATTTGTTTTCTCGTAGTATCAACCAAGGATCATATTCCATCCAATAGAAGAAGAATTATCCAAATCGGTCCGCGCGTTACGAAGTTAGACTACCCCTCCCCCCCACCCACACCTTTCACCATAGGACCAAATTATTCTCCTATTAGCAATGGGGGATTATACTCTATACAACAGAAAAAGAACCATCGAAATCGGACCACGCGTTACAAAGTTAGGTTCCACCCCCACCCCCATCCCCCCTAAATTTTTTTCACCTGGTATCAACCACGGAACATACTCTACCCAACAGAAAAAGAATTATTCAAATCGGTTCACGCGTTAAAAAGTTAGACTACCCCTCCCCCCCTCCCCCCACCCTAGGCCAAATTTTTTTCTCCTATTAGTAATGGGGGATCATACTCTGTACAAAAAAAAAAGAACCATCCAAATCGGACCACGCGTTACAAAGTTAGGTTTGACCCCCACCCCCCACCCGCACCCTACCAAAATTTTTTTTGACATGGTACCAATCGGTGAACATACTCTACCCAACAAAAACAGAATCATCAAAGTCGGTCGACGCGTTACGAAGTTATGCCCGGTCAGACATAAAAAAAAATTAAAAAAAAAATACGCGTCGAACTTAGAACCTCTTTGTTTTTGGGAAGTCGCTTAAAAAATTAAATTGTTGACTTCCTTTTTATAGTTTTAACTAGGCATCATTATATTTTCGTTTTATCCATCCGTCTGTCTGCCTATATGTCACAGCCCTCTCATTCATATACTTATCAGTTACATTTTGGTATGGGGTCGTAGCTTGACGAAAAATGTTGAGATTTTTGAAAAAATAATTTTTTGGACCCTCTTCTCATAGACTGAAAAATGTACTCAAATCACAAATGTACACTTATCCCATTGAGGGGTATGTCTATAGATAGGTCTCCTAAAAAAAAACAAAAAATGTTTTAGAACGTAATTCTTCAGTCACGAGATATTTCAAAAATCGCTACGAAAGCGTCCCCCTCTAATTTTTAATGCAGCCTTTGATTTACTTCCTTGCTAAGTATTCCTTGATGAAGGAATAGTTATATAGTGGCAAAATAACCTTTTAATGGTCGATATACTATTGACTTAGGGCTCTCATAGTCTTCTTTTGAGATTTTCCCGCAAGGAGCTCAATTCCCAAACGTCCGTTTAGTCAGCCGTTAAGGACTAAAAAGAAAGACTATTGCAGATGTTTACTTTAGAGATATCTCTAGCTGGTTCCAAATTCCTTTGTGTGACAGGGAGTGAAAAAGAAACTTCAAAGATAAATTATTTCAGTTAGACTTGTAGCTTAAGGTGTATTTTAAACCTCTAGATATTGTTTTTTTCATCACTGTCAATTCTTAGGGGATGTAATCACTTTTTAGCATAAAAGAAATAATTTTGAGTTAATCCTCATTTCTGGACTACATACAACATGTCTGTGAAGTTGTCATGCAAGAAGTGAAACAAAAATAACATAAAAATTGTTCTGGGTATCTTTTATATTGTGGAGTTTTTAAAGTTTTTTTTTGTTTCGTGTATGTAGTTATGGGCTAAGTATAATAGTTCTAGAGTTGAGAAAACAAAGAGTTTTATACATTTGGAGCCAACACCGCAATTTTAAAATTTGTCGAAACATTTATTTTTCACATCAAAGTTCTGGGTGAGGAAATGATAGTTTTATGGTTCCCTTATTCCTTCCATGATAGTTCTGCAACAATATATTGATTGAAAACTCTAGAATGGAGACATTGGCTAGAGTCGAAACGTTGCAGAGGAGATGAGGAAAAGATTATTTCTCTTCCTCACCCTGACAGGTATTACAAAATTGTGATAATATCGCTATGCCCCAGTAGGTACCCAGGTGGGGTGCACGTTAAGGCGCTCAGCTATTTAAATGCAAAGCGAAATTTTTGGGCAGTTTTGGCGGTCGTTTATACTCCCGTGAGAGATCTAACAGTTGGCTATCTGCTCTTAGCGACATTTTTCTCCCAAAACATTTTTTTCGCATACTTGGTCACTGGAGGGTGTTCAATTAAAATGGAAACTCTTATTTTAATTTTAAACAATTGAATTTTTCGGGAGCCAGCTTCATGCAGCTCTATCTTAGTCTTGTGCATCCGAACCAGCTTTTATATATCAATCGATAAATTCAGAAAGTCTGCACGATTTGTGGTAGATAAGGTACAATATGACTTTTTAGGCTTTCGGGGTTGCTCATATTAATATGTAAAAATTTTTTCCGTAGCGAAACGTTCGGAGTGAGTACTAATATTAGCACTCATTTAAATGATATATTATTTACGCGGCTAATCCGGAAAAATTTTTACATATTAAGAGAAGGTACACTTATTCTTGTACGCGATATGTGTCAGCTTATTTGTGTGACATTCAGCATAAAAAGAACTTCATTTTTGCTGAGTCCAAAAAAATTAAAATGAATTGTGCTTGCCATATTAACAACTCAACTGTATTTTGTGTGGATCGATTCTGACTGACTGACCCACAAGTACAGAAATGTGCACTTAAGAACCACTTCTTTGCCAGATTGAGGAGACGATTACGTGTAGAGTTCCTGGCAACGGAAGCTGACTCATTCAACTGCAACCTCTATAAACATTCTGGAGTAAGTATTTTCGAGTATTTCCGGAGGATTGGAAAACCGGTAAACGATTCTGTGAACAGTGCTTCTGCTTAGGAGGAGGGGTTTCTGAAGTAGGGACTTCGCCCGGTGTTGCGGGTATATATAGCTTTTGATTTCTCAATTATTTTGTTCGTAAGCAAGACCGGCTCAGTACTTTCATCAATTGCAGTGCAACTGTCGACCAGATCACAACCAGCCGACCAAGCATAAAGGTAATTTCCTTCTGAGTAACTTGGCCTATATATGTAAGTTATTCCAGCACAGCGTTGCAATTAGTCCCAACGATCAGACGGAGCACATTGTCCAGAGCAGGAGTACCTGCTTGGAGTATTACTATAATCAGGTAACGAAAATTAATATTGCAGTCGGCGTGCTTCTCAGATAGTTTATATTGGTATCAAATCAGATCATTTGGTGGTGGCTTATATAAGTATTTTCTCTTAAGCGTGCTTTTCTGCTAATGGGTACTCGCTGCTTCTCTTTCTTTTTCACTCTCCCTTACACCAGCGTACTTCCCTATTGTAAGACACTCGCTAACTAGCGTGGTTCCCTGTTTATCTAGCCAATATCCTTCACCAGTCTGCTTCTCTGCTGTCGGACAATCTACACTCGCACAGCCAGTGTGCATTGGGTTAACTATATGGTGGGCACTGCGCCCTAGGGAATCTTTTGTGCCATAATACCTACTACTACAAAATACGCTCAGTCACCCTCAGATATGCTATAAGGGTTTTAACAGTGAAAGATCTAACATCAGCGAGGCTCAGGAATTCTCGACTGTAGATGGTTATTTTTAGGCATTATTATGGTTGTTTTACCATCCTCCAGACAGAGCCGACACTCCGTCTCACTGGACAGACCCATACGTCGTAGATGACACCTCAGCCCCCAGTGGCCAGATAGGCATTCTAAGAGCCACCTTAGATCTGCCTTACTAATGGCAGTGGTATTTTTATAACCAAAGGGCCTAACAAGTGCCTAAGCCTGGGTAACCCCGGGGACAGTTCTCCAGTATTATAGCTGTTGATCCTTAGCCTAGTCATCAATCACAATTCTTGTCGACAACCAGATAAGGTCGCAGAAGGACTCGGGACCTTGGCAAGGAAGAGCCATTCTTTACCAGTTTATTTGCGGTCTCGTAGTCTTCGATACTTGAGTGAGCAGGTATCCAACAAAGCGTGACCTTGTGTTGTTGGAGGGTGTCGAAGCACTCCTTCGTTAGTTTTGAGGAACAACACCACGTGGATAGAGCCTTTAGGGCTATCAGAGAAGATAGTTGTATTATCCCCTTTCAGTCCTTTATTGACGTTGAGAAGGGCGAAAGTTTTGATGGCATGGATTTCGGCTTGAAATACACTGGCCGACTACCCAATGCAATTGAGACCCTAGTATTGGGTGCAAACACATCAGCAGCAGTACCATATTCCCTTTTTGTGCCATCAGTGAACCATTTAAGGCTGTTAGGGTCCAGACTTGAACCACCGCTGTCGCAATCTTCCCGTTCAAATATAATATAATCTCATATTTTTCTAGTAATACTTTTCACCCTCATTTAGACTATAATCTTGACCCCTTTAGATTTTCCTTCTCTGTGTTTGTCTCATTGGGAATTACCCGTTTTAAGGGGTTATATACACATAGAATTTTCAAAAAATCGTCTTGTTTTAGTTTTTTTTTCGTAATGTACATATATTTAAGTCAATCCGGTGAATATTCTCGAAGTTACACGCATATTTATATATGTAAAGTGCTTATATGTCAAGAGCTTTTGAAACTTTAAACGCGTTTTTTCCAAAAAATTTTTTTTAAAGTCGGTGAGCAAGATTTCTCGGATATGGCTGAACCGATCAGTCTCAAATTTAAACACAAGCTTTTTTAGTATATTTTTTAGTAATTAATCGAAAGTTTTTTCTCACCGATAAATATTTTCCATTTTATAAACAATTTAAGGCCTAAATTTTAGTCAAAAATCGATTTATTTTTTAAAGCCGCCATTTTGTCAAAAATTAATATTTTGCTTATTTCTTCGATTAATTACAAGATAATACATTAAATTAACGAAATATTTTTGGGTTTTTTCATTTTTGATGATCCAGTCCAGAGATATCGTGCTCACTGCAAGACGCCTTTTTTTAGAGGTGCTCCCGGAGATCAGCTATAGCAGCTTTCAAAATAATAATTTTTAAAAATAAAAAATGTTAAAATACCATAATATGTGTACAAATTTTTACTATAATAAATTAAAAGGTCTTCTCAGGAAAATTCTTGAAAAATGGCTTTTTTTGGCCTCCTAAGTGTATATGGGCGTTTCTCTGTAAGCTCGTACAGGTCCCATACAAATGCTGTCCTGGCAATTTTTTTTTAACATTTACCAAAGGAGAAGGAGGCCCACTGAATTTATACGTATTTTCCGAGTTATTTGCGATTTTCCAAAATATCATGACAGGGGACTGTTTGAGGCATCAGGGGACTGTTTTGAACGTGATAGGGGGCTGTTAAGTGAGACAGAGGACTGTTGTACTTAGAAAAAAATCATTTTACATTAATCAATCATTTATTATTTTGATGGCATATTTGCGCATCAATAATCAACAAAGTTTCTTTAGAAAAAATCAACAGAAAACATAACTAAGGATTTTTCTTAATCAAATAAGGCACATAATAATGTTTTATCACAATGAACTTAACATTTAAAAAAATTAGCGCTCGAAAACGTCTACTTGAGTAGAAAACTTATAAAATATTCTCTTTCCCTTTACAATCAAGTCAGGATTATGCAATTTTTGGATTACTTGATCAAATGACACGTCTGAAATGTCCTTATCATCTATTCTAAAGGTCCACACTTTTTGGTCACAAATCTTGAGGAAAGTAACACGTAAGTCGTTTTCATCGTCATCAATCTCATTAATTACGGCAGCATAACGATATTGTACATTTTTAGCTGGAAATTTCACAAGAACGTAATCTCCAGTATTGTAACATGAATTCCGAATGCTGCTCGTTCCTGCTTTATCATCATCCAATCTTTGAGGGTACTTGTTTGGTGTAGGTGTCAATTCAGGTTCAGTAGATTCAAGATCTTCCGGTTCGGACTCTGTAAATATAACCCCTTAAGTCTTGAGTGGTTGGTGCCCCCCCCCCCCCCTTCATTCCGACCGGCCAGGCATGAGGCAAAGCAGTACATCGACCAGGCTCTCGAGCGATTTAACATAACAGAGCAGAATGTGTATCTGATCAGAGACGGCATCCCCTTGTGATCAGAGGGAGACGGAGCGTCACATACTGTCGGTACCATTTCTAGAGAAAAGGAAAAATTCCGTATGTGCCGATTGGATTAAACTACCATTGGAGATGACCCATAAAGATAGATATAACCTGTATAACCTATACAATTGTATTGTATAACCTATACAATTATTGCATAAGTTTTGAATTATATTGAGGGGTTGTTCTACTGCAAAAATTCAATTCAATTTTTTTTACATATTTCGATAGATAAGCCTGTAAAATATTAGAATGATATCTGCTTTCGTTTTCACTCTACAGGTATAATACCGCTCGCGCGCACCGTAAAAAACCTAGAAGAAAACCATTTCAAAAACTTTAAACGCGCCTTTCTCAAAACGAGTTATTTTATGAGCGGTACATCGTACAAAAAAACATAGTCGACCGATCCACTCAAAATTTTGCAAACATCTACATAAACTAATTTTCTATGGAATGAACTTAAATTAAGACATACCTAACATATGTACGCAATTTGGGAATACTTTTTTTTTGCAAAAAAAAAAAAAATGGGCCAATTCGAGAGTCTTATGTTACAACATTTGTCCAATTACGAAAATTCCATATTTATGGCTAATTTTAGGTCAATTCCATAGATTTTAACCTAAACTAACGAAACGTTTTTTATAAACTTATTGCAGATCACTTGGAGACGGCCGCCATTTTGTGTTTAAATTTTTTTTCATCAAAAATGTAAAATTTAGATGTAAATAAATTTGTATACAAACTTTGAAATCGATAGCTTTTGTAGTTATTTTCTTATAACGATTTTAATTTAATGATCAAAAATCGCGTTTAAACAGTAGAATAACCCCTTAAGGGGGGAACTACCTTTAGAGGCCGAAATAGAAGTACTTTTTTGCAATTTATTTTTGGGTAAATGAAGATAGAACACATCAAATTGATATAATATGTATTTAGAGCAATGTTTAAAGATGAAAAATAAAACATTTTTTACAATATGAAAAATTGAAAATTAATAAAGTTTCGGTGGATATTGTAACTCGTCTCGCCGCTGACATCGAAATTGGCGAAAGTGATTCTGGTCGCAATTCTCATCTGAAATCATAAAGCCAAACATTTTTGTACTCGAGAGGGTTTTTTATCGTAGATAGACTACGGATCTTTGCGAAATTCGAACACCAACCATAAATATTAGGCTTAAAAAAAAATGTGGTTTTTTATGAAAAAATGTTCGATTATTTTGCGTCAAAACTGGTCTACAAATGATTTGTTTTCTATGTCCGTAGTCTAGATAGACGTTCCTTTAGACGTTTCAAAAAAGTGATTTTTTTTATTATTTTAATCGATAGGTATATGCTTTTAGAATATTATTCCAAAGTTTCAAAAGCCCATTCTCGAAATTGTGGAAGATGTGCCGCTTGAAAGTGGCTGGTGCCGAGCCGGCCGAGTGCACCGAGCGTCAACGATCAAACTTTGACGGCGTTTTCTCGAAACCATGTTTTTCAAAATGGCGAAAGTGATTACGAAAAAACTAGTGAACAGATTTTCTTCACCCAGCATTCATTTTAAAGGGCTGAAAAAACTACTCTAGATAGATAGAGTTTGTTTATGTACTGCCTGAAATTAGGTCCGAAAAATTATTTTAAAATTTCTTAGGCCTAAATTATTAGAACTCACACCTTGAATGCCAACTTCATAGCCAAGAATAGCATGCCCAACTATAAATTGTCCCGTCTCAATTATAATTTTTAATAATAAAGCCATTTTCACTTTAAGTTTCTACAAATAGTTGCCATATTTGGCTTACATAAATGCTACACCAACACGTATAGGTTACTCCATTATCTGCTTAGTATGATTTCATTTCGCTGTCAAAAAACAATTTGCTTTAGTGCTGTGTAGTCACATATAATTATAAATTATGGACACGGTGATTATTCGTAATGTATGAGGTCATTCCTAAAATGTGAAACAAAACTAGTTTCTCGAAATCAGTAGAATAAAACTGCTTGCGACAATCTTAATGCTCTGCTCGAATAGAGCGATTTTATAAACATTTCTTCAAACCATCAGAACACTTTAGTGTTATGTAATATGTTAAGGTTCTATAAATGCAAATATTATCCAATACAATCTCCGATTGTCGAGGATGCGGAGGTGTTTCAAATCCTACCATTAAGACTACATATCCCGATTAACTAGATTTATGTAGATACCACTCTCTCATGTTATTCTTACCTAATCTTATCAGTTCAAGTCCAAACACATCAACCAGTAACCAGCCGAGCTACTTCAACAAATTAATCCCAAACCCAAAACAAATTGTACCAACCGGACTATCACGTTTCTCCTCCCCGCGTGCTATCTTCCACACCACAGTAAGTCATTGAAACAGTCCAATTAATTATAGCGAGCGTTGCAAGCTCGATGATATAGTCATAGCCGGCACCGATAAATTGGGATCAACAATGAAGTTATAGAGTTTCCATGAGGGTCCATTGTAAATGAAATCGATCAAAGGGCAACTGCATATGTGGATTTCTGTGTGACCTCCTCCGTCTCTGCAATCATTAGGTGTACACCAAGGAGGATTAAAATTTGGCCCATGACGTTGTTCCTCCACTTTACAGCACTGCGGTAGTTTCTTTCCTATCAACGGTTGCCCCCACAAGTTAACTGATACCAGTTGAACCAGCCGGCTTGATACCACCTCAGGCAATAAAGAGCTTACGCGGGAACAACTCGTTTTCACGAGGGATGAGATCATACCCGCAAATAACTATACTAGGAAATGTACAAACGACGAGGGGTGTGAAATAAAGTTTCTAAAGTATTTTGATTTGATTATCGCGGATTGATTTGTGTAATAAATTTGAGACCAAAACATATTTTTTCTAGGCACATCTTATCAGCCTTGAAAGTCGTCTACACAGTAAGACTGACTTAAATCGATGACATCAACTCTGTGAAGTAGTAGGGGCAGGAAAAGCACAAAATTCACCTTTCTAGAGCTAAAGTAGCACGTAACGGAAGCATTTAGAGTCAGTCCCAAGCTGTCTTCATCTAAATTAGACGAAAGCAGGGTGTGGTTTGGTGCTGTAATTAATGCGATACTCAAAGTAGTGCCATGTGCCACTAAAAATAGCTGTCTGCTGGAAATCCTATCTACTGGAAAGAGGTGCAAGGCGGTGCCCCAAGCTTCGGCCCTGTGAATGGATGTTCCTTGACGGCTCTCCTTACATTTCTAAGAACTGCAGTAAGACGATTAAAACCAACGATTAAGCGGACGTAAGCCTTCAAGCTCCATTGGTTCTGTGCGTTTTTGCTTTTGCGGTCGTCGGCTGAGGCTGCACAAGGTCGGAGCCGTGCAATTTCGATTATATCACACGTCAAATGGATTGTCAGACAAGTGCCAACAGAACCAGAACACGTAGAACCTCTTTGACTAGGCGGATCATGTTTCGTGCTAGCAAAGCAGTGCCACTAGCACTAGATCATGCCAAAGGAATTTGTCGCTTTGTTTTGGTACGGAGAATTTGTCAAAACAAATGTTGCAATTGGTGACAGTCGCTGAATCATGCTTTGAGGGATGAAAAATTAATCTTAGATCAGAATTCATAAATAGCGAAACTAGGTATTTCCGAGACTAAAGGGAGTGATAAATGTTGGCATGTGGAGACCATTAAATGTTTGCTGTTTATGTTCTTTATTTTCTGTTCGTTGTTGATTTGCAGAAAGGAACTGGTTTTATTAGCTCCGGCATAACATTTTTTTAAAAATAAATATATCTTTTAGTTAGACGGTATGTTTAGATTGCTACCTGATTACATTTTCGTCTTGTCATTTTAAGAAGGAACTTATGTAGTGCAACTGCAGCAGAAACTAAAGTATTAGTTAAAATGCTCGTTGAAGTTACTTGTATTGGCACACAAAATCAACTCTACCAACCAAAAAAAATACTTCATTTACAGGTGGGTTTTTTTCAAAAATCAAATGTAAACGATTTCCTAAAATAAAATAACTCCTTCTTAAACGGGTCCCAATCTGCCAGGTTCAGAAAATTGATTTTGGACCCTTATCTCTGGGAACCATAAAAAATAGGCAAAAAATATTTTTGAGATGCCGAATATGAAACTATTACGGACAAAATGATAGGCTGATAGTAAAAAGTGGCACAGGGGCTTAAAAAATGTTCGGCGCAAAAACCAACCGCATGAGATTCCGGGCAAAAACGAATCAGAGGAAAACTTTGGGCAAAAACGACTTAATTACTTATTTACGGGCGTATGAATCTCTGATCAGATTAAAATGTGCACTGAATGCAACAGTAGCGTACTTTTCTTTGTTGAAAGTATTATATAATACTGGTAGTATAACTACTTAGTTTCACTCGCTTTTGCCCGTAGTTTTTTTCTGATTCATTTTTGCCCGTAGTTTTTTTCTGATTCATTTTTGTCCGGAATTTCACGCGGTTCGTTTTTTTTTTGGCCTTGTAGATTTTCATTTTTACTCTCAGCTTGTCATATAAGCTGATATAAATTTAAAGTCGATAGCTTAGAGGTGTATGCTTATGATTTATAGACAGATTGACGGACAGACATTTGACTCTGAAAATTAAGGGTAAGGTTTGAGCCAAACAACCATTAAAAAGAGTACATTTCCACCGTACACACCTAAAGTATATTTGATTTGTTAAGGGACAGTTCATCATTTATGATTCTCTTCTTTTGGAAAGAATCTTTGGTCTAAAGTTATGCTGCTGTCGTCTTTAATGTAGATAGTCAAATGTTTTCTTTAACTGTGTATTCTCTTTTGAAGGAACATTTTAAGTTTAACCCAGTTACTTCTAATTTTACCGTACTTACTGTTATGTGTTCTAACGACGCCCTGTGCTCTTTATTCGAACTGGAACGCTAATAGAGTACAGCATTATTTTCGCAACATACTGTTTGGCCTGTCCATATTTTGTTCTTCGTCAAATTGCTTTGTCGATCTTTTTTAGACAAGAGCCAGATATTATATTCATTTTTAACCGACTTCCCAAAAACAAAGAGGTTCTAAGTTCGACGCGTATTTTTTTTTTTTTTTTTTTTTTTTTTTTTTTTTTTTTATGTCTGACCGGGCATAACTTCGTAACGCGTCGACCGATTTTGATTATTCCTTTTTTTGTTGGATAGAGTATGTTCCCCGATTGGTACCATGTCAAAAAAATTGTTGGTAGGGTGGGGGTGGGGGGTGGGGGTGAAACCCACCTTTGTAACGCGTGGTCCGATTTGGATGGTTCTTTTTTGTTGTACAGAGTATGATCCCCCATTACTAAAAGGAAAAAAAAATTTTGGCCTAGGGTGTGGGGAGGGGGGGAGGGGTAGTCTAACTTTGTAACGCGTGGACCGATTTGGATAATTCTTTTTCTGTTCGATAGAGTATGTTCCGTAGTTGATACCAGAGGAAAAAAATTTTGGGGCGGAGTGGGGTGGGGGTGGGGGTGGAACCTAACTTTGTAACGCGTGGTCCGATTTCGATGGTTCTTTTTCTGTTGTATAGAGTATGATCCCCCATTGCTAATAGGAAAATAATTTGGTCCTATGGTGAAAGGTGTGGGTGGGGGGGAGGGGTAGTCTTACTTAGTAACGCGTGGACCGATTTGGATAATTCTTTTTCTATTGAGTAGAATATGATCCTAGGTTCTACGAGAAAACAAATGTTGCTGGGGTGGGGGAGGGGGGGGGGGGAGGATGGAACCTAACTTTGTAACACGTGGACCGATTTGGATGGTTCTTCTGCTGTTGTATAGAGTGTGATCCCCCATTGCTAATAGGAGAATAATTTGGTCCTATGGTGAAGGTGGGGGAGGGGGAGTTGTAGTAACTTCGTAACGCGTGGACCGATTTCGATGATTCCTTTTCTGTTCGGTAGAGTATGTTTCTTGATTGATGCCATGAGAAAAAAAGTTTAGTGGAATGGGGGTGGGGTAGGGGGTTAAAACTAACTTTTAACGCGTGGACCGATTTGGATGGTCCTTTCTTCGTTGTATAGAGTCGGAGACACTAGAAAGTGAAAAATAAAATAGTTTTAAAAAAAAAAGTTGAACCGGCTTCACAAAAAGCGCTAAAAAGCATAAAATAATTTTTAATTTTATATCTATTACGACATTTTGAAGTCGGTGCAAATTAAACAAATAAAACAACTACAGAACCACAATTGAAAATAATTCATAATACTACCTGAACGTTTCAGCTTACGGGATCATAAGAAATGACGATTAAATATTTTTGTTGAAGTTGTTTGATTTGCACCGACTTCAAAATGTCGTAATAGATATAAAATTAAAAATTATTTTATGCTTTTTAGCGCTTTTTGTGAAGTCGGTTCAACTTTTTTTTTAAAAACTATTTTATAATTCTTCCTATTAGCCCACTTACAGGATTCGACGCAAGCATCTGTAAATAAACATTTGTAGGTAACTAACTACCTTCTGATAAGGGTGAGCTTATACGTTTCTTAAGCATAATATGTATTGCTTACGTAATCTGTTTCTTAAAATCATTTGAGTTTGAAAGTATTCTATGTCGTCGTACTTTCCGACGCTATTCTGGAACTTCTGTTGAGCTTAAATTCGTTTTGAAAACTAAGTTAATGCGATCATCAACTATTTTTGATTTGAAAGTCGTCGTCGGTGGAGTAAGTGTTTGCTATACCACGTACTATAATTCCTACATTAAAATGCCGAAAGTTAAAAATTAAGAGCAGTGTTTATTATGTACCAGGTGGACGCATAAAGTGTTTTCTCTTATGACTTGACTTATGCCGCGTTTGTAATAACCTGATCTTTTTCATATATTTTTGTGCTTCCTTTAATCCCTTGTAAGGCATGCGGTCTCTACTCTCCCCAACCTGGTTCAGTGATAATGTTTTAAACTCCTGTCATGGTATTCGTAACTTGGTTTCTTCCTTCTATAAGGATTTTCTTCACATATTGTTTCGTCGTGCTCCTGTGGTCCCGTGTAGGTTTTAATCTAGGCCGTGTTGAGCGATTTTGTTTGTATCTTTTGAAGTGCTAATTTATTATCCACTGCCACTTAGATCTTCGAATACCAATTTCTACCCCGTCTTGGCCTGTGAACATACCTGGTAATGACCTCGGGACACAGGTTAATATAAGCTTCTAAGTTAGATAAACAGACCTTTAGATCGATTTAAAGATCCGGAGTTCTGTGTGAATGTAAATGTTTTGTTTTTTTGCACTACATCTTAGCTTCCTTATCTTTTGTTACTATAAGTTACATACGAGAGAACGAAATTATAGAATATACGCCCTCTTTAGGATAAAATCATTCTGTTCTCTTAAATGCAAACTCATAGTAACAATATTCAGAGCTTCAGACATTTTAGCTATGAGACTATTTTTTAGATAGAAGGTAGGGTTTTCGTTTCTGAAAGACGTAACACTAAGCTCCGAGTAAGACTCCTTTAATATGGTTGTAATTTTTCTGTGATCTCGGGATTAATGCTCTTAAACGGCTTCTAAAAATCGATTAACATTAAGATGTAATTGGGACCTTAATGCTCTATTTCCCGTGACCTATTAATACCGGGCGTCTGTCTTGTGTCTGATCAGGTGTGCTTGGAGAGTGTGATATCAACTTGGTTGTGGGCGTCTTCTATGATGTCCTTTATGCATGCTTTATCCGATGTGTGGCACTCCTAGATCGACATTTGTTTCGTCCCTGGCTTTGAGACGTGTGAGGAACTTTAACGGTAGCGCTTGGAGGACATTCTGTGCCTCAGAGATTCACGAAGGCTACATGGCGTACTGCGATCTCAGTCCTCAGTTTTCCGGCGCATATTTCCTATTCTGAGTTTTTGTCTAACATGTGAACCACGTTGCGTAATGACTCCAACCAGTTCTGGAGGCTTGTTTACTCAAGCGCAACTGTGAACCTTATCCTTCCTCTTTGAAGTATCGCAAATCAGAGAGTGACGATCTTCTGCTTCTTCTTCTCTTCCTGCTTCTGAACTGACCTCTGTGATTCTTACTGTCATATTTCCTATTCTGATTATAACCGCTTGATGCGGCTCCTCGAATCCAGTGCCTTAGTATTTCATGAACCTCCCGTTGCCAAACATTTGTCTACTCGATCGGAAGGCCTCTCAGGTGGTCCTGATGGTAATCCTGCCTCCTTCTTGAAGAAATGCCATTCGTCTCGTGTTCGTATTCTCTGTTATTTATTTAACTAGTCCTTGCGTTAGTTCCTTTCCTGAGCAGCCTTGGAAGATACTTACTCTCCATAATCTTACACATCCATAGATCGGATATATCTAACTTCCAACCAATTCAATAAGATAAACAGGTGGATTGAGTGTCTGCTGATTTTAATAAGGCTTTCGATAGGATTTTTTCTTTCTTTGTTCGTCGTTTGGTTGTCCTTGGTTTTTTCTGCTGACAATAAATTGTGATAAATATGCATTTGGAGATTGCAGAGTAATATCGGTGGTTCGTAATCCACCTTAAATAATTTTAGGTCTACTTGCAATCATTGTCTCCAATCGGGACTAGAGGGAGAGGCAATGTCTGTAGCGATATTTTGTATTATGTGCAAGATAAACAAACCAATCAACTATGATCTGATATGCTGGAATGTTTAGATGGTTTTTTATGGTATCGCCTTTTCATACTCTCACCCAAGTTACACAATGTTTACCATGGTACTAGCCCAGTAACCTACTGCATACAGCAAAAACGAATCATCCAAATTGGGACAATCATGACAAAGTAAGGTGCCAGCTTCTTCCTCTCTTTATTCCCACTCTTGATTGAACAATTTTATTATAGCACCAATAAGGAAACGTATTTCGTACAACATAATCAAAATCATCAAATTCTATTCGCAAGTTTCAAAGCTAGATGCCGCTGACTTTGTTCACGCCAATCCTAGGACCAACATGTATCATAATACAAATGGAGCAAGATACTCAACACGTTACGAAGTTGGGCTCCCCTCCCCTAACCCCACCCTAGGCCGCATTCTTGCAAAGTTTATTAAATAAGTCAAAATCGGTGCATAAAATATTAATTTGGGTGCCACCCCTTCTCTACCACACACCATCTTAACACGTTGACGCTCAATTAAAAAAGTTCTTCATTTAAATATAGGGAATGTTCGACAGCTATAGACGTTATTTACGGTCGGTTATTTTTACATAGATTATACCATTACAGTTTCAGTTGCAGGTTATGTAAACTTTCTACTTTCTTGCATTTTCTCCTCTTCACAATTCTGGCGCATCCAGACTCACACCACAGAATTCTTACATTCCATAGTTCGATTGTAGTCCGATGCTTATAGGTAAACGTCGCCATCACAGAATCAGGTCGAGGAGTCCGAAGCGTAATAGACGCTGCGTTTGTAGGTTTGGGTTTTCAGACAAGTGGGCTATATTATGAACCCTTATAGGATCACTTCGTCTACCGTTTGTCTGTCTGTAAAGAGAGATACTTGCAAATAAATCAAAACCTATAGGGTACTTTCCATTGACCAAATTTGAAATTTGGCAGGAAGCAAGGTATAACAGCACAACTAAAGGAAACAATTCGAAAATCGTTATCACATACAAAATATTACGGAACCCTCGGCGCGCGAGTAAAATTCGCACTTTTCCGGTTTTTTTAATTCAAGATTCTTCAAATGCTGACTACTTTACACTGACAATAACATCAATTAAAAATTAAAAAAAAGCAATTAATTAACAATGGGATTTCGGCGTGATAATGAAAACCGATTTCTTAAGAAGCGACTCGAAATGAAAACCGATTTCTTAAGGAGCGACTCGAAATCGATATATTAAAAGAAGACAGCTAGACCGAGGAAGTTAATATTGCCTTGAAGACCGTCAAAACTCAAAAAATAGCTGTCAAGTCTTTTCGTCTGAATTCAAAAGAGTCCCGCTTGTCCAAGTAAGGGGACAAAGTCAGAGGGTTACTCTAAGGAAGCCCCCGAAGTGCAAAACGAATAAACCGACTTTATACTGTCTCAATCCGCCCGGTATAGTCGGAATAACATGGCGACCAAACACAGTAAGCGTACTAAAGAATTGGTTTAATGAAGTTATAATAAAGGAGCCGCGTGATACAAGGGTTTTCAAATTGCTATGGCCATCTTTTAATAAAATTCAAGGTCGAATTAGCTTTAATATCAATGTGGTCGTCTAAGGTAAAACGTCTGCTGAGCCAGACTCTCAAGTCTTTAGTTTAGTTAAGTTTTTCCAGTAAATACCCATGCATTGTGTCATTGAAATCAAGGCGGGGATTTTTTACGAAGAAACGAGTAGTACACTTACTAATATTAAGAAAAAGACATTAATTGAGAACACCAATTTTAAAAGGCATATAAGTCAGAATTTGAAATTTCACATTCACTTACAAAGGAAAAAAGACGAAAAATATTGGGATCCCCATAACAAAAAATGTTAGAATGTCTTAAGAATATAGATACATCATTGATGGAGATAATAAATAAAATCGGACCAATATGGCTGCATTGAGACACACGGGAGTTATTGTAAATATACTTGGATAGGGATCCACGGAAGGATACACGTTGGGTTCGATTTAATAAATATGAACGAGCCTGGTCAACAAACATGCATGGAAACTTGGGAGCAAAGTTGTGAATCACTTTAAGAATCTCTTATCTTAGATCTGATGTGGTTCAAAATATGCAATTTTCACTGACTGAATTGAGTGTGGTTTTTAGGTAATGAAAGTTAATATTAGCCGGTAAGGGAGGGCAATTATATATTATATTTAGCTCTTCTCTCATTTAATACTACACCACAAAAATTACATAGTTAACCTAAAATTATTGTATACCTACATATTTTATTAAACTCGTCGTCCAAATGGAATTACAAATTCGGAATACCTACTCAGTTTAATTGTGCCATAAACCAACAGGGAACTTGTCCATACTATAACACCAGCACTGACTCGAACAATTCAATAAAATTTGTATTCATGCGTTTCAAAGCCAATAAGCAAAAATCTGTGTTGTCAAATAATTTATGCTCGAACACAACCCTAAAATATCTCTGAAGGGCTTTGTAAGCACCTTTTATCCTAAATAAAGGTAATTTGAAAATTTCATGGTAGATATAAATTCCGGTCGCGTAAATCTACCCCAAAATAATAATTTCGATGACAGCGTGGCAGCACGCACATGTGGTCATATGAAATGTAAGCAAATAAGGCCACATGTAGCGCGCCGACCACTCCAAGCCGCTATTAGTAATTTTATGAAGTAATTTTACGACCTTCCCAGGGAATACGCATATTTCGAACGCATTATGGTCCGAAGCCAACAAGTTGGCTGGTATTGTTCGGCTTTTCCTCTATTTCTCTATATTAGGCAGTGTGTCCAGCGAGATGAGTCACATTTTTAAATCCCCACAGAGAGTTTATGACTTCATTTTATATTTGGGGTAGCACTTGATAAGCACTTTTATCCCCATAAACGAAATTTGATTAATTTTTTGGACGGGAAACAAGCAATGCTGGGATTATCCTAAGCCCCTGACTGAATGCTAGCTTGAAAATGGGTCAGACACTCGAGTCGCATACCAATTCGGAAGTGGTACATCACTTCCCAGGCCAATGTCATCCGTAAGCTTGGTTTCGCTTTAATTTTAATTGTTCTTCGTTCCATAGAAACCCCTTTTGGTTAGAATATGCAAATTACAAACTGCATAACACCCAAATTAACACTTCGAGAAATGGGGACGTGCTTTCCAAACTGAAGTGGAGATGTCTAATTGAGGTAAATCTCAATTTCTTCGAATTTTGAGAAGAAGCTTTTAATGTTTGTCTTATACACATGATACAAGTAAGACAAATATTGAAAGCTTCTTATTTGGATTTGACGTGAAGCGTAACCAAAGATCAATGAAGCCCATCTGGCTTTACTAATTCTCGTGCTAAATAAGCATAACTCTCTCAAAGGAAAAGGCACACGTTTAGTTTGATCTGTTAATAGCGCCCCAAAACGAGCAAATTTTCATGAATGGTAATTGAGCTCAATTTGGGTTCTCAGAATAGTAACTGGTTGCCATTTTTGGGCTTATAGACCTTTGAGATCTTTAAATAAATTGTTTTAAGTATTTCCTTTTATAATATCTAAAATTTATTTGTAATCATACTATGCAGTATGAAATTGTAATGTCTGATTGTACAATTGAAATTAAGATGGTGGGGTTGAAATACGATACTGATATTCACAAATTTTATGTGTCTGTTTGCGATGAATATACGCGAAAATGCCTGAAGTATATTATTCTTCAAACCTTATTAGAAAATTGACGCTTTCAGGATGTTTCTCAAGTTCCTTTTATCTAAACTTGGTAAGTAGAAATTGAGATTATTGAGCAAATCAAGCTGTGAGCAAAAGAAATGGAAAGGAAAGACTTGTCTAGGTTTGTATTGGCTGCACTCCTGCCTAACTTTCAAATCTTGTGATCTTGTGACTAAATATTCACTCACATCTAATTGTCGAATTATTTTAAAACTTTGCAATTAATTTATTATAGCTTAATACAAGCTATAACATAATTATACAATAATAATATGTATAATATAATACTGATTCTACAAGCTATAATAAATGCCCGACTAAAAAGGATCGGGGCCGTACAGCGGTCTACACGGGTCATTCAGTTTTCTTAAGGGGGGAAGTACATGAAGAGGCCGAAAAAAAAGAACTTTTTTGGGATTTATTTTTGGGAAAATGAAAAAGGTCCACATGAAATCGATATTATATGTATTTAGGGCAATGCTTTAAGAAGAGAAAAAACATTTTTTACATTTTGAAAAATAAAAAATTAATCAACTTTTGGTGGGTTTCGTAACTCGTGTCGCGGCTGACATCGAAATCGGCGTAAATTCTCCTGGCCGCAATTTTCATCTGAAATCAAAAAACCAAACATTTTTATACTCGAGGGTGTTGTTTATTCTAGATAGACTACGATCTTTTCGAAATTCGAACATTAACTATAAAAATCGGGCATGAAAAAAAAAGTTGGCTTTTTTTGCAAAAATTTTGATTATTTTTGCGTCAAAAATGGTCTTAAAATGATTTTTTTTGCTATGTCCGTAGTCTATCTAGAGTAGTTTTTTATGCCCTTTAAAATGAGTGCTGGATGAAGAAAATCGGTTCACTAGTTTTTTTTGTAATCTTTTACGCCAATTTGAAAAAAATGGTTTTAAGAAACCGCCGTTTAAAGTTTGCCCCGAAAAACTGACGAAAAAGATGCTGATAAGGAGAAGGTTTGAGGGGAGGGGTATTCTCAGAAAAATCGGTATTTGGACTGAAAACGTTGAGAACGCTCTTTAACAAAGTCGCATTCATCACTCTAGATTCCAGAGCAGAAAAAAAATGTACCTCAACTTAGCAAAACACATTTCTCGAATCAAAAATCTAACACTCTCATAATTTGTTGCTAAATAGTTGCTAATTAGTTGTAGGAAAAAATAATTTGTTGCTTTTTATTTAAAAAAAAATGGGATGTTCTGCTAAGTTCAGCTGAAGTTAGCAGAACACCTTCATGAAAAATGAATTTACAGAATCGGGACGAAGTCTAAATCATTCAGTGAATTTGTTGCTAATTACTTGTGCACAACGACGACCAAAAATAATGAACCACACCATCAGCATGGGCTGTTTTGCCAGAGATTTCGAAAAAATTATCATTACTTGGATTTTCTGTTTTCCATACTGAGTATTGATGAAAAAAAAGATTTGTTGTAATAATAATGATATCAGTGATAATTACCCAAAGTAATTTAAAAGATATTTTTATAATGCTTTTATTATATTTTATATAGCGTGGAAAAGGAATAACTATTATAAAAGTGAATAAAAAAGTAATCAATAAATATAATTTTATTATCTGTTCATTGTATTTTCAAAATGACATACCTATACTGATTATCCAACGATGACATATAATATGTAATGAAAAACTGTACTATTAAAACCAAAGATTCACAAAAGTGTACATTGTAATTTGTCTATTTAACGTAACGTGGTCCTAATTTGAAAAAAAAATTCCATCAAATTTAAAACAGCTCTCTAATTGTAAAACAGAAGACAATTCTCAATCTGAAGTGATGGACATCGCCCTTAAAATTCTGGTTTTTCCAGTTTTGAACTGAAGTAGGTAAAAAAGGAGGATAAATACACAAATTGTAGGAATTCCTCTTTGAAAAATGTTATTAAATTTAATAATTTGGAGTAGCGAAATTTTCAGCAATGCAAAAAACGCGAAAATCCAAGTAATGATAATTTTTTCGATATCTCTGGTAAATCAGCCCATGCTGATGGGTTGGTTCATTATTTTTTGTCGTCGTTGTGCACAACTAATTAGCAACAAATTCACTGAATGATTTAGACATCGTCCCGATTCTGTAAATTCATTTTTCATGAAGGTGTTCTGCTAACTTCAGCTGAACTTAGCAGAACACCCCATTTTTGAAAAAAAACTAAATAGCAATAATTTTTTCCCCAGCAACTAATTAGCAACAAATTCACTGAATGATTTAGACTTCCTCCCGATTCTGTAAATTCATTTTTCATGAAGGTGTTCTACTAACTTCAGCTGAACTTAGCAGAACATCCCATTTTTTTTTTTAAATAAAAAGCAACAAATTATTTATTTCTACAACTAATTAGCAACTATTTAGCAACAAATTATGAGAGTGTTCGATTTTTGATTCGAGAAATGTGTTTTGCTAAGTTGAGGTACATGAAAAAAAATCCGGTAAGCGGAATCACGCGCGCAGCAGAGATCCTCGGTCCCAGGCGCGCTGGGCCGGATCGGCGCCGACCACTTTCAAGTGGCATATCTTTCACAATTTTCGAGATAGCCTTTTGGAATTTTGGAATTATATTCTTAGATCATATACTTATCGATTAAGACAATAAAAAAAAATCGATTTTTAAAAACGTCTTCATGTACTTCCCCCCTTAAGGGCGTACACGGGCTGTACAGGGTCCGGAAGATTTTACGGGCTGTGCACTGGGGCGTACAAGGGCCGAACTCGAGTGTAAAGCCCGAACGGCCGTACACTTGGCCGTACATCGGGGCGTACACTGTCCAAACTGGAGTGAAAAGCTCAAACGGCCATACACAACAGGGTGGGCAACCGCATAATAATTATATTGTGAATAAAATGTAGTTTATTTTCTTTATCAATATCACTTTACAACATTTAAATACTGAAATATTCAAACATTGAGCAAACTTAAATTTGATCAATAGACTGCGACCCAGCAACGAGATCCGAACTGTTAATAAAGACTGAGTTTAAGTTAAACATATCATTATTGAAAATATATAAGAGTAAATTGCATAATGTAAATAAACACAAAAGCTGAAAAAAAAAATGATTTAACGGAGCCTCGAGCTCCGCTCATTGAAATTAGGAAGCTTGAACGTCAACGCTGCGGTACAGAAGAACATTACAGCAGAATTAAAAACTATAGCTCTGGCATAAAGAATATTAAGCTGGCTCTTTACAAGTTTTCCGTTGTTTTGCTGACGATCAAAAACGGAAATAAACACGAATTTTTGGGTTGTTTTATGATAATTGAACTCGGCTTGTTCTTCGGGTTACAGTGGTCAGTTAGCAGTGAATGTTTGTCCTGTTAAAGTATTGTCGTTCTGATATAGTGCACTTTTATGGTCAATTATAAAAAGAAACTTTGGTGGATTTGGTGATCTACCGTCGGTGGGTAAAGAAAATATTACAACCTGGAGACGGAGTTTGATCAATTCGTTAAGCGGCACGACCAACAATCCATGGGTCCCGGGTTCGAGACCAGATGACGCCTTTTATTAAGAAATTAAAAGAATCCGCTCCGTCTCTGAGCTGTTGTCTAGCTCGCAGCAATGCAAAAAACAAGACTCAAGCTTCCTCACTTAACTTACCATAATTCCCTTCCGGGCAAAAACATGCTAACGCATCAAAGGCTTGTCCCCTAGGATTTGGCAGCATCGTATAAAAAAAAAAAACCTTGTACGAGGTAGTATTACAACCCTTGTACGGCCCATGTACGGCCCCTGTACGACCACTGTACGGCCCGTGTACGACCCCTGTACGGCCCGTGTACGACCCGTGTACGACCCATGGCAAAATCTTGTACGGCCCAATTGTCCTACAAGAAGATCATGTACGACCCTTGTACGACCCAGCAAAATGTTCAAACTGCGGCCCTTGTACGGACCTTGTACAGCCTCACTTCAAAACTTGAATATTTTTACTCGGGTGATAAGTCAAAATAAATAGTATAAGCTACAATATGAGCTATTATTATAATAAATGCAAACTGGAAAGAAGAAAAATTAAGAAAGACGATCTGGATGGGCGGGATCAAGATATAAGGCATTGTGAAGGGATGATTTACTCAGATGGAAGTCACAGGAGGAAAAGTCGTTGACTTTTCGAAGCATCCTGGTAATTGGTTTGCGTTGACCGTAGCTCGTGCGATGGCGGTCGAGTCGGAAAAGGGTAGTGGACGTAAGGCTGTGGGGATTGGTATAGATGGGTAAAGATTGCAGGATTGAGGGGCATTCTATGGCATCAGTTAATAGCTGATAAATGAAGAGAATGTCGAAAACATCGCGACGTTTATTTAGAGGTTGTAAGTCGATCAGTTTCAGACGGTTTTCATAGGATGGAAGGTTGAATCTGTTTACCCACGAAAGATCACGTAGAGCGAAGCGAATGAACCTACATTGGACATATTCAATCCTTTTAGTGTGGGTTGTTTGTGTAGGTGACCATATCTGGCTGGAATATTCGAGGAGAGGTCTAAAGACGGAGATATAAAGAGTTTTGGAAACATAAGGATTGGAGAACCTCTCTAGACCGGCGCTTCACAAACCCTAGCGCGGAGCTCTGCTAATTATACTGTCAATATGGGAACGAAAATTGAGTTCGATATCACATATTATTCCTAGGTCACAGAAAGAAGTAACGATAGGGACTGGTACGTTGGTTAACATGTAGATTCTCGAGGTGGAGGAAAGACGCTTGCGGGAATAAGAGATGGACTGGCATTTGGAGACAACATTGAATTTAAGGAAGTTTTTTATGCACCATGTGGTGAACGAATCGAGATCTTTTTGCAGGAGAAGAGAGCATAAATGGACAGCTCTGAGTGTTTGATGACAAATTCAACATCATTTATTGTAAGGATAAAAATCAATGGACCGTGGTGGCTGCGCTGGGGGACGCCGGAACGAGCGACAATAGGGTTAGAAATGTTTATGTTTAATTATTTTCATGTCATCAGCATAAATGGACAGCTCTGAGTGTTTGATGACAAATTCAACATCATTTATTGTAAGGATAAAAATCAATGGACCGTGGTGGCTGCGCTGGGGGACGCCGGAACGAGCGACAATAGGGTTAGAAATGGATGAGCTGAAAAAAACATTGTACTGACAGTTGTTTAGATATGGGTCTGTAGTTGGACACATCGTTCTTGCAGCCTTTTTTGAAGATGGGAATAGTTGGCACCCAATATTGTAATGCGAGGACCGATTTTTTGGTGGATGGAGAATTCAAAAATTCGGTTATAATTTTAATATTGCAATTTCCTTAAGTTTGTTAACTAAATATTCTTTGATAGAGTCACCAGGACCACAGGAACAACTATTAGCCAGACCATTAATGTGCTTTGTGACTGTGTCGTCGTCAAATTTAAGATCCTTCATTTTCAACGAAGAAGGAGGAATCATAGCCAAGAAATTAAAATCCTTAAAGCTAGTATCATAGTTATTATCAAGGAACGAAGTCATAAAAAATTCGGTAAATGGATTCGCAATCACCAAGGGGTCACTACTCTCACTATCAGCTTTCTTCAATAAAGTAGGACAACCATCAGTAAAACGCTTAGAATTAACAAATCTCCAAAACTTCTTAGGCTCGTCGCGTACCGTACACCTCATTTTTCAATATAATTATTATATGAGTCTTAAATCTCTAAAATTAATTAATCTCGCTAATGAGAAAAGACGGAAAAGCCGAATTCCGCTTTCTAACTTTATATTTTTTGTGTTCTTAAGATTTTTTATAGAACTATTCAGCCAGGGAAGACTGGAAAAAGAAATTAGTTGTTCTAGAGATAGGAAGACATTTCAAAAAACAAATAGATAGATTGTCATAAAGTGCACTTACCGCCACCTCGATATTCCTGTGACTCGGAGATGCTGCAGCCATTGCATCTAAGACGAGAGCAGGATGATGAGACGTCGCGGGAAGCAAAGAAGTAAAACAACACCTGACCAAAGTAGAAGATGTGTTAAACTCCAAATCAAGGAAACAAGTTGATGCAACATAAAGAGCTGAGCGATGCCTATAAGTGGAAAGGAATCAATCCTTCATCATCCAAAGAAACCCAGTTCATACCAGTCATGTTAAGTGGAGGAATGTAAGCAACAACAATAAACATACTCTTATCCAGGAGCTTTCGAAAACGCACATTAATTTCAATTCATCTGAATCTGAAAGCTCAACAGCAGAGCACAGGATGTCACGCGGACAGTGTACAGCACTCCTCCCCCGACAGGGGCGTTCAATGTGATAAGATGTCGACAACGACGATAGACGATGTATTCCGGACCGAAAAGCTCAGCATCGGCTTCACAGAGCCAGGTCTCAATCAGACAGGCCACGTCAAAGCATGAACAGGTCGAGCCCATATAGAGGCTAATCGTCTTGAATCGTAGGCCAGTCATATTAGCGTAGTAGAATGTAATCTCGCCGATGTGTTTTTTGGAGAAGCTCCGAAATTTCGACGGTTTCTTGGAATAAATTCACAGACAACGGTGCCATAGGCCAAATCTCAGGAGAGCTAATAGAGTTAAACAGAGCGCCAGGAATAATAATCTCAAAAGACGTAAAAAAAGAATAAGCACCATTGCGTGATTTGCCAATTCATCTGCAATTAACACTATCCTACGAAACTCCAAGGTGCGCAGAAACACAACGCACAAAGTCATCAACAGTGATCTCCGGATGAATTTTGGAGACAAAGGCGCTACGAGAAAGCACAGCTTGTCTTAAAGTAACAGTATCGATGGTAGAAATGCACGACCCTTACGACGGCAAAGGCGCCTACTCTCGAGCTGTTTAGGTGGTTGTTGAAGAGTAGAATCCGCAGAAGGAGCTATGGAAGTGGAGCTTAGATCATTAGGGCAGTAAGAGGTGTTGAAGCATCCATCCAAGACAGTAGCAGGCACGGCGTCAGCAGACGAAGGAGAAGCAGAGCTAAATGAAATAATCCTAATGTCAGAGGTGCCTGAACCAATAAGGCACAGTTCCTTGGCTCATGGCCGTATATGGGCCATGAGAAAGCGAGTTAGTGACAAAACTTAGATAATAGCTCAAGAGTTCTGTTAAATAGTTAAGCTGAATTGTCGCTAAAACCTTAGTAACGTGGATTTGTCGAATTAGGCATTAGAATTTGAAGTCGGGCCAAATCTGCAGAGATAGAGTATACCTTTTCAGCTATAACTGACTGGTCAGCGGAAAGTGTTTCAGCAATACGGCGCAAAACATGGCAAGATCTAATCTCATAGCAATCTCTGAATGTTAAAAAAACCCTTTCTGTATGTTTTTTTTTCGCTAATGCACAATTATCAGAAAAATCTAATCGGAAAATTGTGATTAGAAAAATCTGATCCGAAAATTACCTTTAATTGATAATAGCAGCCACAGTTTAGAGCTCTTTCGACAAAATGCTTGAATGATATTTTGTAGCACTCGACGAGAGCTACCTAGAACCCTTATCAGAACTCTTCTGGAAATTAGTTTTACATTTTCTCAGGTTAATTTTCCAGAACTATTTTCAAATGTTATAAGGATTTCTGGAACTCTTCAAAATACATGGACAAAAATTTTCAGAACTCTTTTTTGCATTTTTTTATGATTTCTACCTGTAATTTCCCAGAACAATTCAACATTTTTATAAGGAACCCCAAAACTCTATCGCATCTACCCGGAACTCTAATAAAATATTAATTTTTCAAAAAACGTGGCGCTAACTTCACACGAGTTGTGCCCACACTTTATTTGGCTTGTGCATGAGAAAACCTTGTTTTTGCAGGTTCAAATCCGTTTGGCAAGGCTACTATGAGGAAAAACAGTATGTTTCGAAAGCTAAAGGATAAATGTTTGCCCTATTTTGAAGATTTTCGATTAACTGGTGATCAATACATCAATAGTGTACTATGCCGCATTGCAAAATAAGTGAAAGATTTCTACACTTCCGAAAATATTCCTCTTTTGTCATCGCCTGATAGAAGAATACCAGCAGACAAACATTACTTAATATAAGGATGTATGAGATTGCATGTATCGAAAGCATATCGCTTTAACGTTGAATTTATGATAAACTCCCCATGATAACTTGGAAAACTCTCTAGAGTTCCACATAAAACTTTAAACTTTTTAAAAATGTTAAAAGTACTAGAGTTAATTAAGTTAAATTACCCACTTTTATTTTTGCTCTTATTCTTTTATTTTATTATCGAAAATGCTCCAATTTCCCTAATGGTTTCCGACTGACTTAACGTCTTTAATGGTTTCATTTTATTGCTTAATTATTTCTCAAAAGCAGCTTCTTCAATTCTCAACAGGATAACAAATTAAACTTTACAATAACCAGAAAACAAGGATGCACTTAAAGAAGAATTAAAACACTCAGCGCAATTGCTGTTGTGGAGTTTTAATTACTTGCTCAGTCAATTCATTTGCGAAATTCGCAATTACATTTGTTGCATAACTTGAGTATTTTAACTGCTCACGGTGATGTAGGCACGTTGTCCCTGGAGACATCAGTTAATTAGTAAAATTTTAAGAGAGTTCTTCACTTTCTATTTAGCACAAACTTGACCTCAAGAACAAGCACTTTTCTCCCCACTCCGGAGCTTAATTTGTCTTTACGAAATCGTAAATGGTGCCTCTAACTTTTGTAGCCAAACTTTCACGCCGTTTCGTGTATGTTTTACGCCTGTTGGTTAAAGCTGTATTGCATATTCATCACATTTTATATTTATAAAAGATCTCTACCCCCACTAAATGCCTCCCAAACTGTAAAAGTACTAAGTTATGACTCCACAAATATTCCACCTTCTTGGGACCGACATCCCTTTCGTTGTAGTTCTTTATCTTACAGTTCGTGCTTAATCTTTTCATCAAAATCTTGTTACAATATCAAAGTAGCCAATGCTTGCATAGATCCAGGGTTTTGTTTGTGTTTCATATCCCGCTGACGAACTTTGAAGAAGGTCCTTGGTAGGGATGATTACAGTGCGAACAGAACAGCAGAAGGTTATCAGATCCTGAAGTGCTGGCACAGCTCATGACGATATAATCATGTAATTAGATTAAGGTGATTCTTGAGCAATTCTGCGAAGTGTTAAATAAGTAATGAATTTTCTCCCTCGGGCTTCTGCAAAATTCAGTAACAAACAGAATTGCTGCTGAGCCACCTATTTATTTCGAAATTGAATATGAATGCATAATTCGATTCAATGTTGAAAAGAACAAGAGAAGTTTTGAATAATAGATACCCAGAAACACGATTGGTATAATATCGCTGTTGCTTAACACAGCATTAATTTATACTCTACGGATTGTAATTATATAGATGGATTTTTAAAGGAAACTTGTACTCCAATATTTGATAACCCATAGCTATTTCTGAAGATCTGATGTTTTAAGTTTTGAAGATAAGTATCAAATGCGAGGTTATGTCATATGCCATTTCACTTTCCAATAATTTTTCCGTTTTGGATCCTTCAGGGTGAATATCTGAGGCATTTTGGCGGTTTTGAGGTTTGGAGTTTTGTAAATATTTTACAGATTTCATTCAAATGAATGCTGGCCTCTTGTTTTAACAACGGTTTAGATTTAAAAAGAAAAATAAAACCTGAAAATCGCATCTCTTTTGTCAATCCCGGCTAAGTAATTTTTCAAGTACACACTGATTTTTATGACTTTTCCTGAATTAATTTCGCATTGATACTTCTAAATGACTGCAGAGTGGTGTTATTTTTCTCTCAGCTGCAAGTAAAACGAGAGGAAATATGCATAGGGGAGTTGGGGCACATGGATACGATTTTTTACACATAAAAAAAGGAAGCAGATTGACAATAAAAAAATTAAAAAAATCTATTCGGATGTGTTCAGTGCCTATCTAGGTAACTTATTTATAGTAGAACGATAATACACTCAGACTGATTGCGAAAAATTTTACAAAGAGTGCTTTTTTTTAACTGGAGTTCATACCACACTGCCCAACATGTTTATGCTGACCCTCCCTACTCTTTAAGGTAAGCTGGTTAAGTGCTTACTCTCCTTACTCCATAAGTCAGATTGGTGCAGCGAATTGCTCTTCAACAATCTGTGATCCAACAAGTTTCCAAAGAATTCTGCGATTGGCAATGATATGCAGATGAGTTTCGTCCTCCTGCAGAAGAAACAATCTTCATGTGGCATAAGCTGCTCTTCTAATTTTTGCTAAGTGCTTTCTTAGCTGACATTGACCGGTGATTAGTCTCACGTCTGGTCTACTAAATCAAATCTAAGCTCTACTCAGTTATGGAGCTGTCACCAAGCTTTTGGTAGGATCTTGGCACATGCTGGATCCCCAGAAGCATTTCTGCTTCTCGGATGTCCATTTGCGGTGAACGTTTTAGCAATGCTGGTCGATGCTGTCCTTATCTCCTCAATCGTGGCAAACCTTCGTCCTCTCATTGGTCTTTTCAGCTTTGGGAACAGGACAAAACTCGCTGGGGGCCAAGTCCGGTGGCTGAGGCATGTTAACGGTGTTGTTTTTCGCGAAAAAATAACAAACAAGCAACGATATGTGAGCAGGTATAACTTCAAGGTAATATTCCTTATTGACCGTACGACCTTCTGGCAAGAACTCACGATGCACCACGAAGAAAACAGTGAGCAAAACCTTCACATTTGACCGAACTTGGCGTACTTTATTCGGTCTTGGCTCTTCTGGCCACTTCCATTGGGATGATTGGGCTTTGGTTTCAACGTCAGAACCATATTAGTATAACCATGTTTCGTCAGCGTCGTCGTCGTCGTTGACGTCATTCAACAGTTCCTGAGCGATGCTCATGCGACGGTTCTTTTTGTCAAAATGTAGCAATTTCGGAACAAACATCGCTGCTACATGTTTCATGCCCACAACATCCGAAAAAATTGCATGGCGTGAGCCAACCGATATGCCGACATCCTCAGCAGCTTCTCTAATAGCGATTCAGCGATTCTCCATAGTAATTTTCTTCACTGCTTCAGCGTTTTCATCGGTTGTTGATGTGCTGGGGCGTCTAGTGCCAGTCCAGTGGAGTCTAGTGCGGTTCAGTAAAAGTTAGTGTAATTTCTAGTAAACTAGGTTTAACTAACACCTCTTCCTTGTAAAAGGACGGTTTTTATGTTGATTTTGAGGACAACTTTGACAACCGCTCCGAGGGGTGGGCCTTTCTACACACGGCTCAACTCCCCCCCCCCCCCCCCCCCCCCCGCTCTCTCAATTTCAAGAATATTTGCTATCGTTATTTCTTAATTGAACATAGCGCTATTAGGGTAGATTGGCCAGTTTGGTATACATGCTGACGGCAATATAATAATAAGCCGTTTAATAACATTTCCACAGAAAATTATTCTATTTAGACACGTCGGTTTAAAAACGTACGCTAATTAATTGTTAACAAACAGCTTCGGTTTCTGTGTGCGCGAACCGAAGATTTTTCATACAATCAGCAATCTTTTGACGTTTTTGTGTACAATGCGTTAATAATACTTCAGACAGCCATTTTCCCTTGTAAGCGGACAACATGTATCAGTTAAACTGAGAAACTTATCGGTTCTCTCTCGATCATAGATTTTCCTCATGACCTTCGTGATTCCACATGTTGTAGTCTCGTAACATCTTTTCTACGCACAGTCCAACAAGTCGTTACTTAGGTGTTTGATAAAGACTTGTATTGGAGATAGCCACTAATTCAGCCCCATTCTTGGCGAGATCATCTGCCGCTTTGTTCCCAGCTATGTCTCTGTAACCTGGTACCCAGAAAGGTTGCACCTTTCTATTCAAATGTTGTGTTAGGAAATAAGAAAAATGGTAGTACAAGGCGCTGTATGAGCTATCGTCGACTAAATGTTGTCGATATAAAAGACAGTTATCCATTGTCGAATCCAAATGGATCCAAGTGGTTTTCACCGATGGCACATAGAAATCTTTCCAAATAATAAAAAAAAGACAATATTTTTGGTGGGACAAAGACTATTTCAATTCAAGGTTATGCTGTTTGAACTGTTTATTGCTTCAGCAACATTCGAGCGCGTCTTACGAAGTTTGACTTGGAAAACCTGCCTAACATATTTTGATGACTTCATTGTCATTGGAAGAAGTTTTGAAGAACAGAAGGAAAGACAATCTATGAGAAGTCTTCACAAAATTTAAGGTTATCAGAACTGAAACCAAATCCTTAAAAGTACATATTCTGTAGACACCAGCTTAATTGTCTTGGACTTATGGTGTCGATAGAAGGAGTTAACACCGAAAATGAAAAAAATGATGGCGATGTAAAAGATTATCATGAACTTTGATATTTGTTAGGATTAGCTAATTATTACAGGCGCTTTGTAAAATTTGCTGCATAAAACGCAAAACAAAAACTGGGCATCCGTCCTAACATATCTGAAAGGAGGAAAGACATTTATATTAGATACTGATGTAAGTAAGATTGGCGTTGCTGCAGTACTTTCGCAGGAACTAAACAGGCCAGTAAAGATAGCGGAACAGAGAGGAATTGCCGAATAACAAGGATAAAATCTGCTGGCAATTGTATAGTTGACAAAGCATTTCCATAAATCTTCGTTTATTTAAATAAAATCGATCAGTCTTAAAGCGCTCAATACAAAATTAAGAATTTGGGTAAGTGGCAAGATGGATTGAAAGTCTTATAATTTCGGAATAACATACAGAGAAGGGCAGCTCTCATGAAAATGTCTATGAAATGTTTCTAAGTAATGCAATCTATAGTGCAAGTACTATTCACTCGTGGAGGAAATATGCGACTTTCCAAAGAACGACTGCCGTATTTTTACCAGAGTGGAAGGAACGTGAAAAGAGAACGATAAAAGTCCACAATCCCAAGCGGAGATTTATAATCGGATCATCATTGGACAGTGAATGGATGAGGATGATAACACCGAGCCATTCATTATCTAAAGGACTTTTAGCTAAGTAAACCTTCGGTGTAAAATTGCCGAGCCAATTCAATATGGAAAATTTGCTCTACGTATTTTTGTATGAGAAATCCAATTTTGACATATATCTTTTCATATTACTGTAATTCGGGGAATTACACCCAAAGTGTTAACGATAGCGAAAAAAAAAACTGTATCGGCTTCCTGTCATCGAAGTACATCCAAAATATATGAATAACTTTTTGACTGTTGACTGCTAGAGCACTATGGACACGAAAGTTGCGCGCGTATCGACCATTAAGACGCATGCACAATACCGAGGAAAATCATTTTTTTTGTAATGCCTCGGATGGTGTCATCACTAAGAAAAGTTCCTCTAAAAATTTTGAAAAAAATTCCGCAACTAGAAAGAAAAAATCTAATTAGAACACCAATATATAAGGGGTTTCTGAGAAAAGATGCAGCATCGGGCGAAGTCCCAACAGAGAATCTCTGGTTGCTAACTTTTCACCACATTTATAGTTCTCTAGGAGAGTTCATCTAAAAGTATTCTGAATAGACCCACAACAATTTCAAAAGCGCTGAGAGTCCCGCGGGACCGCAGAGTCATTGAAGTCATTGAGCACTGTCAACTGGTCCCATCATCCTTCTAGTTCTACAATCGCAACGCGAGAGTTGTTGTTCCCGCAGCACTTGCAGCAATTCCAAAGCGAAGAGAAGCTTCCGGGAGAAGCTGCTGCATGTATTCGGTCTGTTATACTCATTGAAAGGCGAGGCTTTCGATCTGCGCCACCGCTTAAGGTTGTCAGGTACGGTTGAATGAGTTAGCCTTTATTGCTAGAAACTCGAAACTAAGTAAAGGGTTGATAGTAATAATTATATAATAAAAATAACTTCATTGCTGGTTAGTGTACGTACACACGATTTTTAATCGGCTTTAGTTACAAAATGTGTCTATGTTGTTCTTGTAACTTCTTATAGATAATAAGGTTGGAAAAGAATTAACCCCGATTCGCCAACAAAGATTACTTTGCAATCTCAATTTCAGCGTATTTTGTTGACATCAAACTACCACCACTGGTTGAGCCAGTTTCGTGAAATAATAGTCAATAAAACAAAAGAAATTAGTAGAAGACTCTTAAATCGAAGTTCAATCACTAAAATTTTACAAAGCCAACAAGCAACATGTCTGAAAGTTGCGAAATCTTGGAAAACTAATCACCAAGGTGAACACTCCTTATACTATAACATTCAATAATTAAAATCTGGCGATAAACATTTGCCATAAGCAAACACTAACTATTCAATTTGTAAGAATCACCTTAGTAATTGAAATACCGAAGTGCTTGACAAGTTAAATAAAATTTTTACATCTGTTTAAAGTTCCTCCTAGCATCCACTCGGGCGAAAAGAATCACGGTGTAAACAAGCTCATAATTCAGAGCTACGTGATTCCACGTTGAATTCTTTATCACGAACCGTCCGATTGACACCGTAAAGGAATTTCTTATCGAATCAGAAATATCTGAGTCATCGCAGCAGCAGCCCTGTAACTTGATAGAACGAATTACCCAACCGTCAAATTTTTCATTTAATGGAGGTAGGTTCTCACCTGAATCACTGCACCCGCAAAAAGTGACATTTTTGTGTCGACAGTGTTGTCCGGGTTTAATTCCAACCGCGCCATTCATTGAATGTCGTTTCGCGAGCAGAAAATTTGTTACAATTTTAGTGCCATCCCGCCTCCTTCATTATACTGTAGTGTAATGGTAGACTATTTAAACTACGAGAACGAAGAGGTGTAAAGTCGTATTTGACGAATATAGCGTGCAGGTGACGGAATGTTATCAGTGAAAATTTGCAGGTGTACATTAGTTTGCATAAAACCAGATGAATACAACGTTGACTTGACGACGAGCAAAAACTGAATTGGACTTGTGAAGAGGATTCGTTCAGGGAATGGACAAAATGTTTTAAGCTAGGTAAAAACATCAAATTGACGAATAATGGAACTGATGAGGAAAATCACCGGTTAAATTAGCTTTACATTGAAGGACTTTTATTTTTGGCAAGGGATGACGCCATCGATGAACAGAATTTTGTGCGTCACCATGTTGATTCGGGTTGGAGCATTTCTAATCCTCCTGACAGGGGCTTTTTGTTCATTGAGGTAGGACAAATGGGAACGCTAAAATTGACATCTTTCTCAATTAGGAAGGTGTCTAGGTTATTGATCCAAACATTTTTGAAGTACGCTTCTAGTTGCCTTTGCTTTTAGAAATCGATTGGGCTTAGATTCCCTTCTGAATATTCAGTTGACCTAAAAATTTTTCAAAACCTATACTAACAGGGTACTTTATTTATAGCATAAATATTGAAGCAGGATAAAAGTATCAATTACGAGTGACCTCACAGAATTTTTTGTAAATCATCCTTTATATACCTGGAGAGGCGGCGTTAGAGTAAAAGAAAACATCATCATACTCATCAAAAAAAACCAAAAACTGTATGGCAAAGTTGCAGAGTGATTACATGATTTGAGTATTTGAGAATTTTTTTAGGTGCCTCGAGCCGCGTCCCCTTTTTGCGAATCCGAACAAAAAAATGAGATTTATGTGCTATTAAGCTAATTATGTTCCAACAAAAATTTCTTGTGCTGCAAAATAAAGTACTTTTTTAAAAATGTCAAAATGGTGGGTGGAGCTCGATGACGAGTCATCCGTCTTCTAGTTCCCTTCAATGCCCTCATGCCCTGGTACCCATGCCAGCGTAATGCTGTGCTATGAGCCAATTCTTTAAGAGCAGTGAGACAGTCCCAGACGATTTTAGACTTAAAGGTGTAGGACCCCAGAGCATTGAGTGCCGCCTGACTGTCGGACATAATATATACTTTAGCACCGCGTATACATCTATTAGTATAATAATTTCACATGCGCAGAGTTCGATGGCATGTATCTCTGAAAGATGGTTGGTGCAGAATCAAGCGATTTGTGCAGCCTTGTTCTTGGTCCGTAGACCCCGATGCCCGTTCTGTCTTCCATCTTGTATCCATCCGTGTACCATACCAGAGATCCCTTCTCAAAGATATGTCTATTGTTGAGCCAATAATCTATGCTCTAAAGGATCAGCTTGAATGGTATGTCAAAGTTGTGCCTTTTCGTCATGGCATCTGAGATTGAGTTGATCACCGGATCATCCATGAATTCTTCAAGGACTTTCCTGTGACCAGTCCAGTTACCTGCTGGAGAGGAGATTGGTGCCAAGCAGCCTAATCGCGCTTGAGGAAGCCTCCTTCCTTAGATGTAGGTGTAAAGGGGCAGGTCTAATAGAGCCTCCATATCTGCCGCGGGGCAATTGCGCATATCACCTGTAACCTCTGTAGTTTATGCAGTGTGGACTGCGCTGTCTTTTGGTCAGGTTTTGGCCACCACACGAGAGCTGCGTAGGTTACCACGGGTCTAATAATTATTTCATATGCCTAAACGGCCATTTTAGGCCTTAGACCCCAAGTTTTGCAAAGAGTCTTCGACAGGTCATAGTCATAAGCAGTCATAGGCTTACCTATGACCCTATTGAGATGAGGATTCCATGTGAGTATTTGATCTAGAATCACGCAATGGTTGTTTTACTAGGGTTGTCTTTGAACCGTTCCCTAGTACACCAGGATTGTACCATATTGAGAGCATTTTGCAATCTTACTGATAAAGTTCTGTCCTGCTTGCTCATGATGGTAATTACCAGGTCATCTGCGTAGCCCTGGCATTTATAGCCAGCATCAGTCAGTTTAACCAGGAGATCATCAATAACAAGTGACCACAGCAGTGGAGTAAGTACTCCCCCTGAGGACAACGTCTGGTGGCCCTTACTGTTACCGATTTAACCCCCAGCCTCGCCGTGATGTTCCGGTTACTCAGCATTGCCCCAGTCCATCGGACCGTCGGCAGATCAATACCTCTGTCACTGGTCCCTCAGTGGATGAGAAAGCATCTTCTAGTTTTTCAACTAGACTGTGAAGTGCTGTCAAGGTTGATTTGCCTATTTGATATTGACTTAAGAAGGAATGAGGATAGGCTTATCGGACGATATGTCTGGGTTGGTCGCCCCCCCCCCCCCCCCCCACGCTTGGGTATAAAGTCTACCCTTAGCTCTCTCCACAGACCGGGAATATATGTAGCTGAGTTGATAGTTGGCCCTAAAGCTTTTAATGAGTATTGGCTATCGATCATTAAGGCCCTGCCGCAGGATAGCTGGGAAGATGCCGTCACCACCAGGAGATTTGTAGGCTTTCCTCTGTATTCTTCTGGTACTGAAAACTTAGGGAAGTGGGTCTCCAAGAGTAATTTCAATGTTTCCTCCGAGTCAGTGGTGTAGGATCCATCAGTCCTCTGGAGGAGGTTTATGCCATTGGTGTGATATTTTAAGATTACTTTTTGGAGGCGTGCTGTTGTAGGTAGATGGTTAATCTCCTCACAGCACTTTCTCCAGGTTTTCTTCTTGGACCTCCTTAATTCTTTGTTATACTTAGTCAGGGCCTGCTTGTATTCGTTCCAGGCTCCTGAGCGCTTGGCATTATTAAAGAGTTTTCTTGATTTTGCTCTTAGTTTACTTAGCGTCCTGTTCCACCAAGGCACATCTCTGGCTGCCTCTCTGTGTCTTACAGGATTACTATTTTCGTAGCTTTGGACGATCAGGTCTTATAGCTGATTTGAGGCCCTTTCTAGGTCCTAGGTCGATAAATTTCCCAGTTGGTTAGCTTGGGAACCCTGAACTAACCCCTTCCAGCTAAACGCGAGGTGCCTCCATAGTAAGGTGCTAATAATGTGCAAAAAAAAAGGCGGGATGGAAATCGATGACGAATCACATCCCCCATCAAGTTACAATTAATAAACAGACTGGATTACTTTGCTGTTCATGTGTTTCAAAATTAGGCCAGAATCCAAGTACTAAGTATTTTCCGATTGCTTTGGGCCAACAATCCCTCCCAAGTCGGGTATGGTTGTAGCACGAAAATCGCTTCATGTTCGAGACATTTGCGAGCACATAATTATTTGTTTACAAAAAAAAGCGATTTCGAGTTTCGCGATGGAAGCTGTTACGCTACCGTATCCGAACAAATCGCGAGCTACGCAAGACAACATTGGGAATTCCTTTGAGTCGGCAAGGAGTTTTTTTAACAAGAGGCAAAACAAAGTACGGATTGGGCTCGTCGCGTTTTTGCGTCTTGAGAATAGCAGTCACATCCATGTTAATGTCCAGAGTAAAAGTAAAAGTAAAATGTTAAGACTTACTGTGCTAAAGAAATGGGAGACAGCGATCGGCGAACTAAGTGAAAAGTTGTTCAAGGATCATCCATTCTTAATGGAAACAATAGGCTGTAGCGAATGTATAAAACGCTTAACAATTCACTGCCCACAATAATGGTCGAAATTTCAAGCGTCAAGTCAGATTTAAACAAGACCATTGGAGAAAGCCTGCGGTGTAGGTCTTTCCTTTGCAATAATCAATAGTCAAAATGCGGAAACGAGAGTATTTTTTCAAAATAATTTTACTTCCCTGGCCCATTTTAACTTATCGACGTATATACATACAATGGGAATGGTGACAAAAAGGATGAAAGTTACGAACATTCCAGAGAAGGTTACACTTCCAGGAGTGGAAAAAACGATGATGTTGGAGGGATTCGTGTCATTGAAACCACCAATGACTAAAATAAGGAAATCCGCGGAAAAGAATATTGCCACACACGAGAGTCAGAAAGAGAATCTGTTGGACCAGAGCGCAAAGATTGGCCAGTTTACTGCAGTCATTATGCAAGAGAATGGGCAGCAAAACTACAGAACTAGCCTTGTTTTATAAACAAATAATTATGTGCTCGTAAATGAAATGCACAGGAATTTTGTGCTCTGGACTGGGTCAAGAAACGATTTTCGTATTTTCGTGCTCTAATCGCACCCAATTTGGGCCGGTGGGTCGGCCCAAAGCAATTGGAAAATATTTAGCACTTGGATTCTGGCTTAATTTTGAAGCATGTAAATCCACGTTTCGCAAAAGGAGTTTTCGGCTCGACGCACCAGGTTTTTTTTTTTTATGATCTATCCAAAGCTCAGGGATAATCCTATGATGTGTTAGCATCGTGATCCTGCTTATTTTTTTTTTTACTCAAGCAGCTTAGCGGCGTGCAATTAGTGCCAAATGAAAGGCTACACACAGTTTTCTACCTGTTTTTATCTTACCATCGACAAGTTCTGCGCTTTCGAATAAATGTTGAGATTTTGCTGAGTGTCAAAACTTAACGTAACCTTCTTCCTACAACCTGAAAATGCTTACTTTGTCAACCTGGAAATGATACTTTGTCCCCTTTCTAAATTAATTCATTATTTTAATAGAACAATTTTAGAAGTAATCACCATAAATCTATTTATCTATTGCAGCTGCTTTCATTAACGATAATTCTATATAAGTAGCAAATGACTTGGGCTCCTCTTAAAAAAGACAAAATGTAAGGTAAATGTCGTTTTCCTATAAATAGGCCACAGGATAAATTACATCACATTTTTCCCTGTGAAGAAATGTCCATACTTCCTTTATACAGACTTCCAGCTGCGCTGCCACTCCATGTCGAGTTGATTTTTAATTAATTCTAAAAAATATTTTTCTAGTCGTCAGATGTGTATGTTTTTTTTTGACATATTATGGACAACGATTTCTCTTAATACATCTATCCGGAACTTGTCTATTCGGAAATCGTCTTTGCTATTTTCTACAGCCTCAAAAAAAAAAATCTGTAAACGTTTTACGATTTCTCTTCAAAAGTTAAATCAGGCAATTTATTTATATGTTCTTATTTAAATTCGGCTTGTGCCTGCCTACGCCTTACTATGCCTACGTCCTGCTATAATTTTCCTTTGCAAGATGAATATACATAAGTCACTGCTTGATGTCAATAACATTGTCATTAAAGGTAACAAGTACAAAGATCCCTTCCGTTACCTGTTCCTTGGAATTTTTATGAAACCAACTAGGATCGATGACAGTTTTAACTAAAATCTTTTAAACTCGCTTACTTTTTTTTGCTATAATGCTAAGCCTCCCGGGATGCTATATGATGCTACAAGTGCAATGTTGGTAGGAAATGAATTAAGGATAAGGGAAATAGGTTAAGAACTTGAGTGTAGGAAGTGACGATTTAAAAGTTTGGGTTTGAACAAATAAAACAAATTTTCGAAATTTATTGAACCTCCTACCGATTTCGTTATAACAATGGTCGTGACAGAAGTAATAGAATAATAAAAGATAATCAACATCATCGATGCTTTCAGAAACTTTGTGGAGTCCATAATAATTTTAATAGCAATTTTTTGAACTTCGTTTGATGCGGATGGAGTGAAACATTTATTTCAGCTTTGTAGCTTTTATCGCAGTTTTACCGACCACTTCCGCTAAGATTGCTGGATTATTTACTTATTTATTTAAGCTTAATGCAAGATGTTACATAAAAAATACAAAATAACAAAATAAATACTACAAACTAAAATAAACAATAATTCATAACAGATAATGTAAGCTACAATATGAGCTATGATTATGATAAATATAAACTGGGAGGAAGGAGAATTAGGAAAGGCGATCAAGGTGGGCGGGATAAATATATAAGGCTTTGTGAAGGGATGATTTACTCAGATGGAAGTCAAAGGAGGGAAGGTCGTTGACTTTTCTTAGCATCCTGGTAATTGGTTCGCGTTGACCGTAGTTCGTGCGATGGCGGTCGAGTCGGAAAAGGGGAGTGGACCTAAGGTTGCGAGGGTTGGTATAGATGGGTAAAGACTGCAGGATTGAAGAGCTGTCAATGGCACCAGCTAATAGCTGATGAATGAAGAGAACGTCGGAAACATCACTACGTTTACTTAGGGGTTGTAAGTCGATTAGTTTCAGAAGGTCTTCATAAGCTGCAAGGTTGAATCTGTCTACCCACGGAAGATCATGTAGAGCAAAGAGAATGAACCTACGCTGGACAGATTCAATTCTGTTAATGTTGGTTGTTTGCTTAGGTGACCATACCTGGCTGGAATATTCAAGGAGAGGTCTAACGAAGGAAATATAGAGAGATGTGGAAACATAAGGAATGGAGAACTCTCTAGACCAGCGCTTCACAAACGGAGTTAGCTCTGTTAATTATGCTATCAATATGGGAACGGAATTTTCTAATTTTCTATGTTTTTTTCCCTGAATTTTCTCCCTGTATTTTTTTCCTTCTTTAAATTCATTTTATTTCTGTGAATACGTAGTAAAAACATAAAAACAGTTTTCCTTCATTTTTCTGTCAACTGAAGTTGGTTCTAAATATTTTTAACTGATTGCCCAAAAACAAGATGTTCGCTTTTTTTTGTTGTTGACCAAGAAGAGTTTTGATAGAAGTTCACGGTAGCGCTCGCAAAGTTTTGGAGTTCCAAATGGAAATTTTGAATAGTTTTAGGAAATTATAAGTAAAAATCATTCACGCAGCGCGCTTTTAAAAAAATAAAGAGTTCTGACAACGTATTTTGAAGAGTTCCGGAGTTCCTGATAACATTTGATAATAATCTAGGAAAATTAAGTAAATTATAATTTTTTCAAATTTTCACCTTACCTGAGAAAATGTAAAACTAATTTCCAGAAGAGTTCTGATCAGAGGTCTAGGTAGCGCTCGTCGAGTACTACAAAATATCCAATTATAGGTTTTTGAACCGGAAAGTTCCTCTCTTGCTCCTATTCTGTGTTATTGATTTAATCTGTGAACTCATTGTCCTCCCGAAAGCTTGGAAGATATCCTTAATTAGTATTCTTCACAAGAGAGGTGATAAATGCGAAATTTCCACCTACAGACCAATTACTAATCTTGCTGTATATCCAAGATTTTTTAGGCTGTTATTTATTTACACTGCAAGCAATTTTTTAGAATTTTCCAATTTTTCCATATCTGCAATTAAAAGTGGTTAGCAAGTTTCATCGAGTTTCTTTCGTGGATCTCAGTCTGATTTTCAATACTTCCGGGGTACCGCAGAGCGCCCATATCGGGCCATTGTTATTCATAATTTATATTAATTATGTAACTACGATTCTGTCTCACTGAAATATTGTTTATTACGCTGACGGTGCGAAAATATTCCGCACTTCCGCGAAGATACATGACTTGGAAGCCTTTGAGAATTGATGTTCCATTAACGACACTCGTGTGCAGAAGCTTTTTTTTTCTTGAAAAATAAATATTTTATTAAAGTTTTGGGGTGCCTAATAGAAATTTTGAATAGTTCTGAGAAATTATATGCAGACATTCTTTTCGATGTATTATGAAGTGTTCTAGAGTTCCTGATAACATATGAAAATAGTTCCGACAAATTAAGAAAATTATTTTTCAAATTTGCGTTTCACCTGAGAAAATGTAAAACTAATTTCTGATAAGAGTTCAAAATAGTGCTCGTCGAATACTACAAAATATCCCCCAACCATTTTGTTGTGAGACCAAAACTGAGATTGCTATTAGCAGGTCTTTTTTTCGAGGATTATTTTAATGCCATAGTTTATTTTAATGTAGAGTTTCGTGAATGATGGTTAAAGGAGTTTGATGACAACTGATTTCACGAAGCTTCTATATTGCACTTTTGTCAGACCTATTCTGGAATATGCCTCTCCAGTCTGGCCACCGCCCTATGCGATACAATACATATCAATCGTATTGAAGCTGTTCAATGGAGATCTCGTCAGGTTCGAGTCCTTCTTTGAAATAACTCCCTTATATTACCACCTTATGTCGATAGCCTTAAACTATTATATTTGGAAATTCTTGAAAAGAGGTGCTGTAACTCAGGATCCTTTCTGCTTTCGACTCCGTGCGGGGGTCTAGAGACTTTTCTGTACTTTTAGCATATTTTAATGGATCAGCTCCGCCTCGCTCCCTGAGGAATCACGACTTCTTTTAGGTACCTTTTGGGGTAAATGAGCCGATCACATCGATGTGATTTTTTAATTCTTTTTTTGATTGCATTCGTTTTCATCTGTCGCGAAATCATGTGAGGATTCAGTCTTGTTGAAGTTATTTTTTTTGCACATTTGTATATTTTATATTTTTATTTTCGGAAATCTTTCCAAATTTTTTGAGTTGATATTTTTGTTTACACCGTTTTTCAAGCTTGTTATAGTATTAATAAAATAAATCTTTTTAGTCCAAAATCACACTGCGTATCCAAACCTTGGGGTTCCTTTCGGAGTCTTCAAACGAGATCTTTGGGCATAGCATTTAACTAAATTTTTTTGATTCTGGCTCATAGTGATATCTTCCAATAATTAAGATTTCTGATCTGTATTAAAATTCAATTCTGCATGTTTTAAAAGGTTTATGATATTCAAATTTCTTTTTAAATTATGCAATATTTGTAAAGGATTAAATTTATGCCACGTAGGTAGAGGCTCTTTTTCTGGAAACGTTCTAGAAACGAAACATTTAATTATAGAATGAGTGATTGGAAATAAATAGTGCTGGATTTGCCTTTTGAAGTGGGTCAAAATCTTTTCAGTCTATAGCTTCCAAAAAGTCTTTAAATTTATTGGTAAAACTTCTCAATTCTGAATTCACAATTTTTCAATTTCCTTCACCTTCTCTATAAACTTGTTTCTATTTTTGCGGACTATGGGGCAAAAGATTAAATTGAATTTATACAAGGTCAAGTTGTAGGATAACGTATGTTCTAGTTGTTTCAATAATTCGGTTTAATCTGCACAATATACCTATTGCATTTTATTGCTGAATATTATTTGACTGTAAGGAAGAAACATATGGATGTAAGCATTCAATATTTTCTTTTCATACATACCAAGTCAGCACACAAGATCTTTTCAACTGGAAATATTTCGAGTCCTGAAGAATTTGATTATTTTCTGCAGGATAAAAGTAATATTTGGCTTCCTGCCATAATATTTGATGATTTGTTTTTTTTATTTAAGTTTGCAGATGGTGTCTGGATTCTTTAGCGAATTTGTCGCAATGGATTTTACTGCTCCGTACAACAAGTTTTGAAACATAAATGAACAAATATGAAATATTTTATTTAATCAATGGAGCTGAAAGTCTGGTATCAGTCTGGTTTTTCTTGTTTGAAAAACATTAAAATATCCTGTACCCGTTTTTAGCTTAAATTGTTCTATTTGTCATTTCTACTCTGACAGGTAACCTATTCGAACGATATGGTTGTAATCTCCAAGTGGTTTGTGACTAATTCTCTGTCACTTTTCCGGCGTGCATAGATATTAATCTTTCTCTGGCTAGGCCGCGCTACAAGGCCATCGACGCTTGCGCTGTCGTATATGCTTTGAATATTGGTGTACAAAAGTTTACAATTTCGAATTTAAGTGAAAATGTCATAATCTGACAATATTTTCACATTTTTTCGGGTTATGACTGGTTGCGTAAGTTGAATATTTAGCAGTATAATATCCAAGTTCTGAATATCATTGATAAAATTAGCGTAGATCATATCTAATTGTGTAAATCTACTTATGACAATTTATTTATTCATTCAGATTCGACACAATAGACTAATACAGCGTATATATATATTGTAATGGGTCTTTTCCCTGAAACGTCAATTGAGGGGTCGCCGGGAGCTCTGGAGTCGCCGGGAGCTCTGGAGTCGCCCAAGGTTCTTTTATATTGAAAAGACTCAGTTACAAAATAAATTTATAAATTCTTTATTCAGGTATTTGTTTTCTTATATCTAAATATCCAATTTTCTCCAATATGGAGGGAAAAGATAAGTCGACACTGTTGAAGATAGAGAGAGATGATATTTTAATTAGCTTTATCTAGCTTTGATACTTAGTTTTACGTTCGGATCTTCGACGGTGATTTATGTGTACGTTGATTGACCAACAGGCTACGCCACAGAAAGGTCAGTGTAAGCGGAAACGACTAACAGGCTACGCCACTGAAAATCGGTGTGTGTAAGCAGGATGACCAACAGGCTACCCCACAGAAGGTCAGTGTAAGCGGAAGCAACTAACAAGCTAGAAAGTTGGTGTGTGTAAGCGGGATGACCAACAGGCTACGCCACAGAAGGTCAGTGTAAGCGGAAGCGACTAACAAGCTACAGAAAGTTGGCTGACCAACAGGCTACGCTACAGAAAGTCTACGGGTTGGGACAGGTAAAACTATCTACTGCTAACTACGGCGACTTTATTGTCCAATTTAAGCCACTAGTGCTTCTCGGTGCGGAGCTAGTAGCTTCTTGATCTAAGCGCACTTAGGTCTGGACGTGATCCCTTTCGAGATACTACTGCTCGATTTCTATACGGTGATGCTCGCTTTTATACTTTTGGCGAGGCCCAGAATTATTCCCCACCACTATTTTCTGGCTTTTTACTATGAATCAACTTCATACAACGGAGAAGCACAATCCCAACTGGTTATGGGTTGATGTGCCAAGAACTTAATATGACAACGCAGCTGGTGGGAATAATTGGGTCTTTATCTGTTTCGGTACGCAAGTCTCTTTTGCTTTTATTCGTTGATTACGTCATGCACATTTGCAGACCATGGAACTGGAGTTTTTATGGACATGTACAACGAAGAGTTTGTACAAAAAGTGAAATGTCCGGAAAATGACATGGGCGACGGCGTAAATTTATGTACGGAGCAAAATGCTTCGTTGCAATATAACTTATGAAACTAAATTAAAATGAAAAGCATAAGCCCTCAATTAACTGTGGGGCAGCAGTCGCCTGAAATAGCGACTCCTGCATCAACTCAGACACTGCCTAATAAAGGCCTTCAACCGCAGCCTGGAAAAATTCATATAAAAAATTGGCGAAGTGTTGATTGAAGAGGCGAGACATCGACGTGATGGGCTCGTGCATCCCATATAGAGGTCGATGACTAGGGGCGTACAGCCAGTCGCGATTCCTCAAAGCGCGTTGCGAAATCGAGATATTTACAGCCTCCAGTAATTCCGGCGAGTTCACCGTTTCTTGCAATGTATCGAACAAAATACTATTTTGGGAATGTTTCGCCTCTTTTCAAGGGAATCGAGAGAAATCAGCCCCAAATGATCAGCTTAAAAGGGAAGTAACAAAGGATTAAACCAGGGAATTCCACGGAGAGAAAAAAAAAGAAAAAAAAAGAGCAAATCTAAGGAATTTGCGCTGCACTTCTTCGCACAGTACGGAGACCACACAGGGCTAACCTATATTAAAACTGGGCTAACGGAGATGCAGCAGAGAAGCTTTGTTATGTAGGGATCATCAAGCTCCTTAGACAATCTTTTAACAAAATTCAACATCGAGTTTGCCCTATCAACGATTAAGCCCACATGATCTTCTAAAAAAAGACGAAAGTTAAGGACCATACCCAGGCCTTTCACCTTATCAACCCTACCGAAGACAACACAATCGACGGTGTAGTCGAAGAGGAGAGGGCATCTTCTACGGGAGAAGGTCATAACGGTGCACTTGCCTGTATTTAAGGGGATTTCCGCCTGGTGCATTCAAAAATGGCCTTTTCCCAATTTTTTTATTTATTTTTTTTTGAGGAACAGGGAACAGGCGGTTTTTTGTTTCGATGACCATGTGAACTCCATCGATGTTGGGTTTTTTTAAAAGATGGTGGTAAGGAGCTTGATGATCCCTACTTAACCAAACTTCTCTACTGCACCATCGTCAGGCCATTTCTGGAATACGCTAGCCCTATGTGGTCCCCCTACTTTGCCGTTCACGTCAACCGCGTCGAGGCAGTGTAGCGAAGATTCCTTAGGTTTGCTCTCCGTGGACTTCCCTGGATTAATCTTTTACTTCTTCGCTCTTACACCGATCGTTTGTGTCTGATTTCTCTCGACTCCCTCGAAAAGAGGCGCAATATTGCCAAAATAGTATTTTAATTCGATCTATTGCAGGGAACGATAAACTCGCCCGAATTGCTGGAGGCCGTCAACATCTCGATCCCGCAGCGCTCCCTAAGAAATCGAGACTTCCTGTACGTCTCAGGTCATCGAACACTATATGGGATGCACGAGCCCATCACATCGATGTCTCGCCTCTTTAATCAACATTTCGCCAACTTCGACATGGACTTCTCCAGGCTGCGGTTGAAGGGCTTACTCAGGCAGCGCCTAGGTTGGTGCGGGCGACATGAATTGACTGCTTCCCTACAGTTCTCTCTATATAGGACTCGTTCACTTACACTTTTTATTTTTAGTTTTGTGACGAACCTGCTTTGAACAAATAAACAAATAAGTGAGCATCGATTATATTATGTTATTATATTTTTAATTTTCGTAAAAATCAAAATGGCGGCCATCGGCCAATCACAAACAAGGAGGTCTCCGTCATGCATCTCCCACTTTGATCCCGGATTCCGGTTGCTGTAGTAGTCCGATCTGAAAAATTCCGAAAGTTTCTTAAAATATACCCTTTTTCTGGGTGCTGTATAAGAGTTTTTTTTTTCAAATTAATTCTGTAAAAAATGGCCCCACTTTTTGTAACAAAATTCAATTTGTTGTCTTTTTCTCTACTTTTTTAGCCCGAAAAAAATATTAAATATTCGAATTACGAAAAAAACTAAAGTTCAAAAAACGTTGTTTCGAGAAAAACGCATTTAAAGTTTTGCAATGCAATAACACGAAACGAAACGAAAACGTAAACAATGCATTTCCGAGCGAATTGACTACAAAAATTATTTTTCGCAGATGAGTGCGCTCCCGAGCCGCGCGCCTGCAAGGATTTAAACGGACCCTGCACGCTCTGCTTGTTAACAGTATATACTCGAAAACGGAACGAAAATTTCAAAAATCCCTTTCAGGGAACATTTTTGGGGATATGTAAAAGAGATTAAACTAAAAACAAAAATATCGAAATTTTGAAACCGCTCGAGGAGAAATCCCCCTTAAAGGAAGGCGATTGCATGAGCACCAGTCACAGGACGTAACCAAGTCAGAGTTTAAGAGACCGCCGTCCGATTGGTGAAAAACAGTCTGAAAAATCTTAGGATCGTCCGCATAAGACAGAATTTTACTATTGGACAGGACAATCGAAACATCATTAATATTCGTATATACTATATAGTATAAAGTATATTACACTGAGGCATCCCCAAGTGACAAGGATTTGGTCGGAAAAAGCACGACCTGACACGTAAGAGGACAGCTAATCGACGAAGCAATAAGGAAACCCGAGAATAGAAAGTTTATAGACCAGAACTCCATGGTCAATCCTATCGAACGCCTTGATTATATACGTAAAGCCACGGTTTTTCGGTTTACCCGACAAAGAATAATTAACGAATTCAAGACGGTTGATTGTCGTCGATTTCCGCTTGAGGAAGCCAAGTTTAAAAGACCCCAGAAAAATCCTACAGTGAAATCGGTGTACGTCGCTGACAAGCTACTCAAAAACCTTCGTAGCATGATACACGGTGGCAATCGGTCGATAATTAGAAACATCGGACTTACTGCCTTTCTTGTGGAGCCGAATCAACACAGCAGTCTTCCAAAGTTCAGGAAAGCGACCAGAACGCAAGGACAGATTGAACAAATAACAAAGAACAACAGGAAGAGATAGTTGGCATTTCTTCAAGAAGGAAGCGAGAATACAATCGGGACCACTCGAGAAGCCGTCCGCCAAATTTGATAGGTATTCAGTAACACATGCATCGTCAAATATTAAGTCCTTAGATTCAAGGGAGGTATAAAATCAGAAGAAATTAGCAATTGTAAAAGAGTCGTCGCTCTCACAGTCGCGATGCCTCAAAAAGGAAGGATAAGCGTCACAATTGCGCCTAGAACTGAGAAACCTCCAGAACTGTTTAGGATCGTTAAGCAGCGTGGTTCTCTTGGATAAGTACTCAGAATAGGAGTCCTGTAGCCGAGCGAAGAAACGGTGGCAAAGATCGGAGTAAATTACGTAGTCGTCTTGGCATCCTATGGCACAAAACATCTTCCAAGCTTTGCCCTTTAAGTTCCTCAGATGTCGTGAGGCACCATCAAGCCAGAGACGAAACAGATGTGGGGCTCCCAACCTAAGAATGCCAATAGAAACAAATCGGGTGAAACAGGCGTAAAGAACGTTTTAAAAAGCTCCCAGAGCCAGGTCGACGTCACACTCTCCCAGCACACCCGAGCAATCATAAGACAGAAGTCATCCATGGAGGAGAAGTCAGCCCGTTTGAAGTTAAAGTTGAAGTCGCCTAGTAGGGAAGGAGACGCGTCGGCTGTGTCGAAACACATGACAACCAGGAGTGCAGGAAGATGACTCGATTCAGCAAACAGATGTGTCATGCAACACCTCACAGTCACACCGTCTAGGTCAGACGAAAACACAAGGTCCAGAAACCTACTCGAATCATTAAGTAATGTCACAGCACTGAGCCAGGCCGAAAGATTCTACAGAGTCCAAAAAGGACAAAGCATATTGGGGAGCAGATGTGAATGAGGTTATAAGACTATCAGACTATGTCGTCCGAAGGAAGCGGGGAGTCAGACGAACTGTTGACGGACGCACCGAACATTTTATATAATGCGGAGGGTAAACAAGGGGGAACATAAACAATCAAAACAAGAGCACAAGAGCTTGAGATCGCGGGAGTCGGAAATATCGACGACTGAGCACGAGATAACTTCCTAAACCGCACCGTATCCCACCACCAACAGGAAAAGAACGGGTCGGACCTGGAACTCGCAGCCAAACAGCACATAGTCAGAAATTCCGACACACAGCTATGTATCAGTTAGGCAGATAACATCGGTATTAGACGCACAGGAAGACGAGAAAAGCTGCGGGGTCTTAGAACGCATCCCGGTCACGTTGACATAATAGAAAGAGATCCGACTGGTCAGTCTTATTTTGGCTCTTAACCAACTTTTTATATAAAAACAGAGAATGAGATTTACCTAAGCTGTTATTTCATTTACCTTTTTTATATTCACCAAATTCTCGAAAATATTTAGTTCACCGCCTGCCGTTTCAACTTTCCACTGCAACTTTTCAGGAAACTAAAACAATTATTTCGTAGGAAATAGGTCCCTATAAAAACAGGTATCCATCACAGCAGCTTCACTTAAACTGATCTTAATTTACAATAATTTATTAAATTTGTAGAATTTCCGTTAAATAGGCTACAGGCTTGTCGTAAGAAAATAGTTGAGAAGTATGAAATAATTTTTCAGTTGCGCGGCATACTCAAACCTCATAGTTAAATGAATTTGACAAATTCTATCAGAGAACATTCAATGAGGCAACACCTTCAAGTATATGTGGATTTTTAGCGAAACTAGCGCCCCACTGCACTGATATTGGAACTCAATAATTATTTGACATTTCGCAACTAATTTCTTCCGGTGCAAGGTAAAAGAAAGTTTTTGTAATATTTTCTGCCCCTTTTTTCATGAAAGTTATAGAAAAATCAGTGAGTTATTAAATTTAATGCTAAGAATTTATGAATATAATAAAGTTTCGATGCTAAGGCATGTGTAATGCGATAAAGTTCGTTTTGCTAGGCAATTGGTTTTATCGTAATTGATGGTGCACGCGTATCTTGTGTAGAAGTAATTAATTTTAACAAAATTTGTATAAAGTTGGTTTCTACCGAAATAGAATATACTTTATATAATAAATTATTGTAAAGCTTTCCTAAACAGTCCTTAGCATGCAGTTGCTACACAATATGTCTTTAAAATTCTACTAAGCAATAAGTGGTTTTACATTCGTAAACTTTGTAGCATTTCTGAAACTTTTCAAGTAAATTAAGAGTGAATAAAAGGGATATTTTCGTGAATTGTTCGCAACTCATTGAAAAGTTGCAATTTAATTTGAGGTAAGTGGTAAACATTTTCTGTTTTTATTAAAAATTAATTATAGGGATGGAAATAACTTTGCTCATAGTTACATAATTGCATAAGATCTTCAAACTACTGCTGTAAGTTAGGCATTCATTGAATTTCTACTTAGTTGCTTTCTTTTTAAAAATGAAACTCTAAAATAATAACTTCGGAATGTTTGAAATCTAGAAGAATAAGGGACTGACTCTCAGACACCCGATTACCAAAACTAGGAACAATCAGATTCAGTTTTCTACGAGATCTAACAAACTGCAATTTTCGAAACAAATAAGTCGGTTTTCGATGCTGTATCAAATTGTGTATAAAATTAAGTTAGCGGAATTTCATATATGTATCAAGTCTGCAGCCAAAGATTGAGTTTACATAAGGAGAAATATCAAAATCATAAATCGCCGAAGCCCAAAACAATAACGAAAAGCAGAGTTGAATGCTACATTAAGTCTTCCCTGCGAAACCGAATTCAACGAACAGAAATGTTCGCAACCATAAGTCAGTAATGGTGCTATCAACGACTTTACTTAAAAAAAAACGATTCTGAACTAGAGTGTACACCGCAGATAGCGATAACTTTCGCAGGTTTGCATATATCTGAGTACATTGTTTTTCGCCGTGATCGTTATGCTGATTTGCTTGATGCGCCCGTGAGAGGCGGTTTCTCTGCGCTGTGCGTCGCGATGTTCCATGCAGACTGGTTGACATCCCGAATTCCGAAGATTTGGAGGTTTTATGTATCGCTATTGGACTGCCTGACAAAACTGTGTTCATTTCGGCCGCTTATATTTCTCCAGGTTCTCCGTCTTATGTTTATGAAAGGTTTGCCTCCTACCTGGATGACCTTATGATGGCTTCTTGTGTACCAGATGATGCTTGTTATAACTTCAGTAAGGCTGACTTCTCCGTAATTAACTGGATCTCAGCTTGTGATTGGAGTAGCGTCCTCAATGAACGAGACATTAATGTGGCCGTAAGATCTTTTTATAATTTGCTGTCTATCTCTTTTACTTATTGTGTCCCTATTTCTAAATCGAATAACGTGTTCTAGTCTGCCTTGGTTTGATAGTTCCTTAAAACATTTAGCTTTCGATATAAATCATAGAATTCTTATTCTCAAACTCTCCCTTCTTGGGTTTCCGCGAGTATTTGTAAATTGGATTCATTCGTACTTGTCTGAACACACTCAGAGGGTTTCTTTTCGTGGAGCTCTATCTGATGCAATTTTCAACACTTCCGGTGTACCGCAGGGCTCCCACCATGGCCCATTGTTATTTATAATTTATATCAATGATGTATCTGCGATACTGTCTAACTCAAATATTCTTTGTTATGCCGACGACGCTAAGATATTTCGCACTGTGTCTGACAATGCCGTTTGCCTACTCTTAAATTCTGACTTGGACGCCTTTCAGAATTGGTGTTCCATTAACGACCTTCCCCTAAATATTAGCAAGTGTACATCTATGTCTTTCTCACGAAAAAGGTCTCCATTTCAATATAACTTTACCATAGAGGGTTGTCCTTTAACAAGAGTTACTAAGACTAAGGACCTGGGTGTTTGGCTCAATTCTCAATTTTCTTTCCAGGATCATTTTGATGCTATAGTCAACAAGGCTAATATGACTCTTGGTTTCGTGAAGAGGTGGTCAAGGGAATTTGATGACCCTTACATTACAAAGCTCTGATATTGCACTTTTGTCCGGCCTATTCTGGAATATGCCTCTCCAGTCTGGTCACCGCTCTATGTGTCACATATCAATCGCATTGAAGCTGTTGACTACGGCCTAATAAATGTGCAATATAGGCTTACATTAAAATCCTCTGGGCTGTGGTATCAAAACAATGGAGAACTTACACTTGTGTACCTCTTAAATTAGTCACGCAGGGAATGACACAGTATATAGTAGTTCTTATGCATTTATTAACCGACTTCCCAAAAACAAAGAGGTTCTAAGTTCGACGCGTATTTTTTTTAAATATAACAATAAAATAATTTTTAAAATAACATAGATTCTTATTCAAACAGATTTTCATCTTTAAAAACTCTTTAAAAGTCTTCAAGCCGCTAATATGACAATAAACAGCATTAGTCACGAAATTCATGAATTAGCACTTGCTCGTATTCTCCTACACTCGGAACTTCTTATTCTTCAGCTATTCTCGGATTTTGACCCCAAAAATATGACGAATCTAATTAATGGTCGGAGATTAAATACACCTTTATCCTCGGTGGGTATAGAGTCTGTTATGTCAATAGCCACATCACAATGAATAGATAGACATTCACCTTCAACACGTACTGAATAGCATTCGACAGCTCAATTAGGTGATGATTCTTCAATTTGAAGGTGAGGTAATCGTGTAAAGTACAGCAAACAGTCCGTGCTTTCGCGCTTCAGTGCTGACACTTAGGAAGACTATATTGTGCTTAATTTTAGTCTTGTAATTTGTAAGTTCACGTTTTCTGTGAAGTATAAAAGTTTGAAAAAGTGACATTATATTATTATCCTCATTTATAATTGCATGCTAAGTTCTGATGATTGCTATAATCTAATGGTGAATAGTACATCACTGTCGCTAGATAAGTAAAACAATGTTTACATGTTACATGTAGCTCAAATGTTCTGATTCATATAAGAGAGATATCGGAGGTCATAAAGGATTAAAAAAGGCCATAACAGCTGGGATAAGCTGAAACAAATCCAAAAGAACTCAAAAATACGTTGGGAAAAAGAATTTTCAAAGGTCCTTCGCAATTTACATAACTGAAAGTAGTATTGATGATACCTGGATTAATGACAACTGAAAAATGTTAACCGTTCTGATAAGTATTTACTTCTCTGCATTTTACTCATAGTCAAATTGCAAGATATAATATCACAGGGATAATCTGTGAGAAAGCAGTCAGATGCGCAATTCAGTCAGGTTCCAATAAGATACCAGAATGCCAGTCATGCTCGAAAAGTACTAAACCTGAAAAAACCACGTATCCGAAGCGTAAAAAATAGCTCGCTTTTCTATATCGGATACAGTGCCGTGACACCTAGCGAAAATATTTCCTACTGCTAGCCTAATTTCATATCTACTTAATTGTTTCATATAGAGCTAAAGATTTGTGTGGTAAGGAAAAGCTGAACCCATATCTACGGTCTAATTGTAAGACGCGACATGCATATTACAAAAGACAAGTGAATTTAAAGTTTGGTGCATTCTTTTGCTCTTTATGGAGCCCTGTGTGGAGCATTGGTTATCTATTTTACCAACTCTCCATCTCGTTGGGTTTTCCGCTACTGCCTTTAACTGCGGTCACGATTAAACAATCCTAAATAAATTCCTTCCTTCTTAACAGATCTTTATGTGATCGTCCAATCTGATTACTTCGTTGCGTCCCAATCTAGAGCCTGTAAAGCGATGTCTATCAATTCCTTCTTGTCTTGTATACCCAAGTAGGTCTCCGTTGGTGATAAGCTCTAGCCAATGGATGTTCAGAATGCCTCCTAAAATCTGGTTGATAAAAGTTTGCAGCTTAGATGTTATTTGGCAGGTCAACTTCTATGTCGAATAGCAGTACAACGAAACAAATTTTACGTTCGATTCTAAGATCCTGAGTTTTGCGCTTCTTGAGATGTTGCTATTGTGCCATAACTCAGCAATAGTGTTAGTCTTGTTGATGTGGGGCTGTACATCAATTTCCGCTCCGCCATTTGATGTTACTCTGCTTCGGAGTTAACAAAATACATTCATATAAATGTTCTATTTGCTGCACTTCAAGATAAATTTCATCTTGACTCCTGAAGGCAAAGCTCGTGAATTTGGTTTAAGCATCGTTGGCTTCGGCTTCCGAGAATTGAGCCACTTTATCCCTTGTGTGTTCAGAATACATACATAAACAGTACAATACCCCGCTATGGTTGTTTATTTAAGGCGCTGTTTATTACGCCATTATTGACGATCAATAATAACATAGGGGACAGTATGCCTCCTTGTTACATTGGGCTTTCGAGTAGAATTTTTGATGATGGTCATTTTTTTGGGATACAGTCAACACTTTCTTAAAACTGACTAAAATTACATTTATGTAATGGCGACGTGCTCTTAGCATATTGCTCTATGATAATTCGAAGGATGTTGAAGTGGTCGCTGTGGAGCGCCCTTACAAAAGCCAGCCTGTTCGTTGTTAAAATTGCGCTCGATTGTTTGCTTAATTTAAATTAGTATAATTTAACTGTAATATTTCTTCACGTCGCCATTTTAAGCAATTTTAACTATCATTCTTTTTTTCTAGTCCATGAGGCAGATTTCAATATTTTTGGATTCAGGAAAGAAAAACGTCAGAGAGATATGAAGTATTCTTGGTCAGTACATGAAACTGGGAATTGATCGGCGTCTATTACAGAATATGGAAGAGCCTGGCTGGCCAATTTCTTGAAAATTTTGTAGAAATTTTTACTATTGCTCTGGTAGGCCGCTTCTGCTTTTTGTATAATGATATAATTTTAATGTCCAAGGCTTATGGTGTCAAATTTCCAGGTCCTACGTTTAAAAGTTAAGAGATAGAGGCTTACTTGACGGACTTACAAGGAAGTCACAGCATAACGGCTCCGTTTTTCCCTTTAATAAAACCATAAATACTCTGCGAAGGAATAAGATAGATTCGTGGAGAGACTTTTTTGAATAATCTGTTTTTGAATAATCCGAACTCCAGTCTTGAACTTGTCCGTGATGGTAAAGATTAGAAAGACCTGGAACCAAACAAGCGAGGTCCTATTGGATACTCGTTTTCCCTTTGACTGCCTAGCCCCCTAAAAACAGGGGGTGAGCAGGTTGGATCTAACTGAAGCAGAGTCATAGTGACAGCAGGACCAGATGGTATATTCAGAGTAATTTAAATCGCACGTTTGACAGTTGGTTGTATCCCGATCCTATGGAGAGAGGCCGAGCCTGAGTAAAAATAAGACTCGACCATTCTAGTCTGAAACAGGCACGCACAGCGTCAAAATGCCTGAGTGTCACTCAAGTAAGGCACAGTTCGCCTTAGTAAAAATTATACTTTTTCAAATTCCAGCCCGCTGCAGGAACGTATCAATAAAAGACACACGAAATAGTCCAAACCAAGCACGGTACGCTCACAATTTTTTTTAACTAAAATATTAAAGGAACCTGATATCCTACCTATTAAAAACAATCGGAAAGATTGTGGCTTACCACATCGAAGAGACAACGCTGAAGAAATACCTAACATATTAAGTAAACTCCATCAACATGAAATCCCAATTGCCAATATAATAACCATGAAGGTATAAGGTAAGGCGTAGAACCGGTGAAGTTGACAAGGGGGCTAAAGGAACTAGAGGGGGATAGAAAAATTGGAAGCCACTCTTAGGATTCATTGCGTAAATCCGCTTTTTTATGCAAGTGGATTGGCAATATGCTAAAACTTAGAGGGGGTAATATCTAGAAATGTGCGTCAAAACTGCGATGAACGTCAGCAGGGGGATTATTGAATATAACTGTAGGCTCTTTTATTTAAATCGTGTGTAGGATTTTATATTACTACTCTTCCTCCTTCAAATGCCGTTGAGTTTGCTAATATCTTTTTTTTTCGCTGAGATATCACATTTTGAAATTTTATTATTTATTTAATTTTATTGTATTGAAAAGTGACCATAAAGTTTTCATATGAGAAATCCAAGAGCATGGACTTTCAAAATGCGATATCTCGACGAAAAAGAAAGATATTTCAACAAACTCAACGGCAGTTGAAAGAGGAAGACTTGTACTATAAGATCTCACACACGCAGTGCTACGTAACCTCAAATATGTTAAAAAACCGTGTTTTTGCACTTTTAGGTTAGAAGATCTCAAGAACCCGACGTGATAGAGCAATTCTGAACACGGATTTGGTTTCAGCGGGAAAGATTTCCTTGTCCAGGGGCACACAATTTTGAAAATTGTGTAAACTAGTTTTATTGCAGGTCTTAATTTTTTTTTATTTACGATGTGACCAAAGCCTTTGAAGCGTCAACATGGCGTTGGCCGGGAGGAAATTAGGGTAAGAGGAGTGAGGAAACTTGAATGTCTTGTTTTCTGAATTGCTGCGAGCTTGACAACAGCCCAGAGTTGAAGTGAATTTTTTTAATTGAATTTTTTAAAAACCCACTGGAAGACCTGGTCTCGAACCCGGAAACCATGGCATAGTGGTCGTGCCGCTCAACCAACCAATTCAACTCCGGCTCCGTTAAAACCTTTGGGGTTTTAGATATTTCGCCGTATGAGGAGCGGAAGAATTAAAAAGATGAAGTTTTGAATAAAAATAAAAACTGAATTGTTATTATTTAGATTTCTTGCTTCTAAATGCCGATGTTTGTCAAAATTGAACTAAACTTAATTAGAATTTCCTAGTAGAAATTCCAATTGGCATTTCTAATTGGTACTCTCAATTAAAAATTCTAATTAGGAATTCTAATGGGAAATTCCAGTTGTAAATTTCAACTGCAAACTAGAATTTCTACCGTTTGGGAGAAGCAAGGTGATTCATAAATTTGGAATTTTCACGAAATCCATATCATTTTTTATTTTCCAAAATTGTCAATGATCTTTACCTAACTCCTACCATTGCAGATACAGTCATTTCCAAAAGTGAAAAATTGCATTTTCACAAATTTTCTCCGAACTACATGTAATGAATACAACTGTTTTTTATTTTTTTAAATTGGCCATCTCATTACCTTTTCAAAAAGGTACAATATGTCCTGGTAGAAAAAGGATTAGAGAAAAGGCATCCTTAAAAATCCCTGACTACCTCAATAATTTTTGCACTTTAGGTAGGAAATTCTTTAAATAGACAAAATTTATAAGACAAAGGGATGAGAATGTTCGTTTTGGGTGCACAGGTAATTAATTATAATTATTGCTACAAAAGAGTTATAAAAATGTTAGTGTTATTCTGTTGTATTGCCGATATTAGCCAGAGTTCATTCTGGCGTTCTGTTTCTAATACCTGATGGAAATTTTGCTATGAATTCAAAATATCGATCATAGTTAAACAACAAATCGACAACTACGGGTGTTCTTAGACTAAAATTATTGAAATTTGTTGAAATTTACTTTTGAAGAATACGCGAATATAAGTTACATTTATTACGTAGTAGACGGAATCGAATTCGTTGCTGGAGTAAGTGATAAAGTATCGGCCTACTAATCCGGAGGTCACAGGTTCGAATTTCAACAATCGGAATCAACTTTAAATTGCAGGTTTGCTTGGAATCGTTGTCTCTAATTGTGTGAAGTTCTTCTTCCGCCCCATGCTTCACAAGGGGTTACGGGAACTAGAGAAACGGAAACGATAGAGCGGCTGTACTTGAATATCAAAGGAGATTCCGTTACCGACATGCACGCAGACTTTTTGAAGGTTAAGAAAACGGAAGTGTAACTTCAAACAGCACGGAATTGCGAGTTGGAACATCGGAAGATTGATTGATCGGTTGAGCAGCGAATAATCACTCTCGTCGGGCAAACCTTGAAACGAGCGCGAGACAAGTCGTTTTCAGTTAAAATTTGGAGGATTATTCATCGAAGAGTATTACGTTTATGCCATCATATTCCATTCCAAGGACTACTGGTAAGAGATTCCGGCATCTGGAATGCGACATGGATAACGGGGTTTTTCTGGACCGATTTTCCTCGGGGATGGTATCACAAACTTTCACAACCTCCACCATCACTCGTCGGATACTAACACACATAGCACAAGGGGAACTCTTTCCAGCCAAAATTCTGAGCCAATGTTTGGGCTGGTATCACCGGCACCCATTTAATAGAACCATCCATTTTGCCGCAAGTGCTAAATAGGCAAATTTATGCGGACTTTTTGTAGAATACACTGCCAAAGCTACTAGATGACATACCCTGGATAATGTTAGGGTAATATTTTACCAACACAATGGAGCACCAGCGCATTCTATATCAAGTAAAAGTATCAAGTAAAAAGTATAAAGACAATACTGAATGAAATATTTCCTGACCGCTGACTTGGACGAGATGCACGGATGCCTTGGCCTGCTATATCTCCAGATCTTACTCCATTGGACTTTTTCTTATGGGGAACAATGAAGGATGATGTTTACTCAAGTCTAGTTAAGAATACAGAAGATTTTATTACACAAGGAAGGCCGGCTACAAAAAACCTTTAAGAGGAAATTACAAGGAGGTTATTAGCATGCACTAAAAGTGGCGGATGACATTTCGAACAGCTTTTGTAACTTAGTAAGTTTAAATGTAATAAGTTCCGAATTCAATAAAAATCCTTTTAGTATTAATTTGAGTTTAATTTCTTTAAGTTGCAGATTTTTATAATATTCGCCAAAAGGTTTTCTACCTATAACGTGCTACATCCTTAAGCTACCTAGACATGTTGCCTCTTTTTGGAAAGATAATAAAATGGACAATTTAATAAAAATTAAAACCAAGTGTATTAATTATATGAATTTCGTAAAAAACATGAGAAAATGATGAATTTTAGGATATCGCAAAACATTTCTTTCACTCAACCTCCCCCCCCCCTGGTTGTACCAGGTGTAAACATTTGTTCGACTTTCAACAATAAGCACGACTCGAAAAACAGAAAATCATCGAATCTTTTTGAGCAACGTTGTAGCATCGTTGAAACAACGTTGTTGTGCCCTGAAGCAACGTTATATGAACATTTAGGTAAGAAAGCAAAATATTTAGGCAACGTTGAACCAACGTTGATTATTAAAAGTTGCTTTGGTGTAGACGAATTTTTAGACGTCCGAAAAAACCCAATCTCCGGAATGTGACGCGAATATATCACAGTGCATAAACTACGATTTTTATGTGGGCTATAAATCCACCAAATATAAGTGTAGAATGCTATTTCAGTACAGCAGGGAGAAATCTTAGGGAGTATTATCGACCTAAGGAGAACGGATGTGTCAGTCTGTTTTGGTTTGGTTCATGCTATGGTGCCGTCAGTAGGACAGCATAGCAGAACTTCTTCGGATAACCAAAAAAATTGGATTTTATTGGTCAGTCGAACAGATAAGCTTTGTAGAGGGACTGGTAAGCTGGACAAGGTAGAAAGAATAGTTTAAACAAAAAAACTGAATTTTTCCGATAATTTTCAAATCGAAGATTTTAGAAACTTATTCAACTTCACTAGAAAGGTCACAATCCACGTGTTCCGAATTATAACATATAACAGTAATAAATAAACTTCCAATCAAACACAGGTACGACAAAATTTCTCACTGTAATCCTTCTCCATTAATTTGACTTAATTGAAAAATGCATAAATCCTACCCAAATCCTTATATGCAGAAATATTACGGAATCATAAGGTAAATTGTTTTATAATTCTCACTGAAAATCCTTTCAAAGGATTATAGAGGTAAAACACTCGTCGTTTACACGCAAAAGCTAGTGTGGTGCTTGTAGCACAAAATTTAATCAGAAGCCCTTATGGAGCTTTTCCCCGCACTTATGAGTTCTTAGTTGTTTTCATTTAATTCAGAGGCTCTATAAGTGAGTAATTAGCATCTACACAGATTGAGTCTATATCCAGCAGCCCTTTGTTTTTCGCTAGTAGTAAAGCTAGCAAGTTGAATGACGTAACCACAAGTAAATTTGGAGCCACACCAGACCATTGAGTACTGCCTTTAACGCAACCCCAACTTGCTAGGACCCATAGCATATAAATTTTCTGGCAAAGAATCTGTGATAACCTCACATGAGACTTCCTTTAGTTCACCCCGTACCCTGGAGAGTATGCTATTTGTTGTTTACAACAATTTCCATCACAGGGAAGGAAGGAAAACTGACCAGAGCAGGATTGTTTGCATACGTCAGAAATGGGATCCCATTCATGAATTGTCTGTGAAAACGACAAACAATAGAAGCGCTATGAGGCGTGGTGGGTAATGGACTGCATTTGCTAGCCTCGGGGAGTACACAGCACCAGTTTGTAGTGACGACTTAAGGAGCTCTTTAACAAGGCACATCATGACACTATGAATTTTAATTAGTCGCGCGTTCCTGCAGATGCAGATCTGCAGTGTGCAGTGCAGTATCATCCTTTAAGGGATCTCAAGTGACGTAGTAGATTAGTTTACAGTTGCGATTGTTCCTTTGATAATAGTTATAGCGCACTCTTAGAGAAAGCTGTCGGGATCTATTCATATGTGTCTTTTCTCTAGTTTGATTATGTCTTGCTACCATACAAATAACCATAAGTTTGGATAGTACAGACGTAATTTGCAAAACTGCCAGAATAGGTCAAGGTTAAAAAGTTGTGTATACCGGACCAAATGTATAAATGTAGTTTTGAGTTCTCTCTGTAAAAAATTTATTCGGATTCTACGCAGTGACACTATTTGGTCGACTATTCAAATTTCTTATTTCGACTGAAGAAGGATGGGTCCATATCAGCACATAATGCTGTACACATACATAGACCTTCTGACCCGAACACCAGTAAATTTTTGTGTCTAGATAACATTAAATATTTTCCTGGATGAAATGCAGGAAATATTTAAGTTCTGGATATTTTAAGTTTCATGTGTATTTTAAAGAGTTTGATTCCTTTTTATACAGATATCTGATTTTTAGATAGATTTCTGAGAATGGCAATTAAAGAGACCTTTAAATATATTGATGACATAATAAATATTATCGGGATAAACAACATCAGGGTGCTTTTCTGGAATCCATTTCTTCGTCTGGTCTCTGGCAATCATTTACGACTTTATGTTTTCATAATTCGCCCGTTGTGTTCCCGTATCTCATTCTAGGAATCCTAACTCTTTTGACCTTGGCATCTTAAAAACAAAGCCTGGAGGAGGTTCTGTCTCTCTTGTAGTGACGAAGATCATCTTATATTTTCGGATCTGCGTGGTCGTTATATTTCTGAGTCCGAGCTTGCATATCGGAATTATCTTACTGAGGTTGGGCGGTCCAGCTGTGTTAATCCCATAAAGTTCTGGAAATTTATTAATCTAAATCTGTTGTGCGTCTTGGTGATCGGAGCACCGATGACCCTTTGACTGCTGCCAACTTCTTTGCTAGTTTCTTTGGAGCCGCCTTCTCAATAAATAGCTGTGATATAAGTTTAGAAGATTTTGATGAATTATCCCCGACCTCCTTATCGGTTAAGGATTTGTTGTTTGACGAAGATTCAGTTATGATGCATATTACGAAGTTATCCAATAGTTTTTTACACGGTCCCATGGTGTTCCCGTGTTTGTCCTAAAGAATTGTGCCCACTATCTTACTCCTGTCCCTACTTATCTGTTTAACTTGTGCATATAGTGCGGTATTTTTCCTAAACTGTGGAAATCGTCTACCATTTTCTCCATAAAAAGGGTAAGAGGACGATATCTCTAATTATAAGCCTATTGCTAATTTGTCTATTGCTAATTGTCGCTAAGCTTTTTAAAGCAATGGTTTGTGATATCATTACTTTTTATTGTAAACCGTTCTTGGGATCCTTCCAGCCCGGTTTAATTAAAGGCAGTTCAACGACTACTAATCTTGTAGAGTTCTGTAATTATTGCATTTCCGCCATTGAGGCTGGTGAACAGGTTGGTGGTATAAATATACCACCACAAGTTACTTGTTTTGAAACTTACTATGTTGGGGTTTCCATCTCTTTTTCTTAATATCTCTCTGACTGTCGCTGTTCCCTCTCTCGTGAAATTTCGGTCACTTCTGGGGTGCCCCAGGGCAGTCATTTGGGTCCACTTCTATTTATTATTTTTATTAACGACATGGGCTCCATCTTTGCGAACTCAAAAGTTTTATGTTATGCTGACGATGCTAAAATTTTTCGTGTTGTCTCTGACTTCAACGATTGTTTTAAGCTGAACTCTGATCTTCCATCTTTTAATTCTTGGTGTACTACGAACAATATGCCTTTGAACGTTGATAAATGTACGTTTGTCTCGTATTCAAGAAGGAAGGCTCCATTGATGTACGACTATTCTGTCTAAGCTGCCACTTGCTAACCAGACTGGATATATGTAGTAAGGGATCTTGGTGTTATTTTTGATCCACATTTGTCTCTCATAGATTACATCAATTACATTCTGAACAAGGCCAACGTTTCCTTGGGCTTTGCAAAGAGATGGTCTAAGGAATTTAATAATCCCTTTATCACCAAGCTTCTGTTTTGTTCCATCGTCCGGCCCGTTTTAGAGTATGCCTGTCCCGTTTGGTCTCGGTCGGTTCATAGTGCTCGTATTGAGGCTGTTCAGCACAGGTTTCTCAAATTTGCATTGTATGGCCTTCCATGGAATAACTCCTTGATTCTTTCCGCATATAAAGAAAGACTTGGGCTCGCTAGAGGATATGCCCAACAGATCTAGGACTTCCTTTATCTTCTATATCTTGCAGGGTTTTGTTGACTCAGCTGAAGTGTTGTCTAAGTTGAACATCCGTGTTCCTATTCGTTATTTTAGACATGGTGACAAATGCGAGATATCAGCTCCGTTAGAGTCGTTTTAAGCTTATAAGAGTGTTATTTTGTTATATTTTTATATATCCTATATTCTTTTTCTTTTGTTTTTGTATTTTAATTTGTAAGCGTTTTGATATGTTGATTTGTATCCTTATTTTTTAGTCTATTTTTATTTTCGTTTGTTATTATTAGTGTTTATTTTTGTCACTTTCATTTTTACTTTCGCTTTTCTCTTGTTAAGTAATCAGCCTGTTATGAAACTTTGTAAATAAATAAATAAATCATTCATAAAGTAGAAGAATTACACTTATATGTTGAGACCAACTGTACGCCCTACCGTTGATACCTTTGCGAGCTCTGCTGTATTATATTTTTATATCGAAGGTTCATCATGACAATAAAAAGCATAAATTTATTATACACATATATCTGATCAATTGCATTCAGAAAGATTGGCGCATTACTATTAAATTTTTGTTTTGTTTTTGTGTCCAATGAAAGGACACACTTAGATCTCGAATAGGTTCGTTGTGATGTCACGGAAGAAAGTAACGGAGTTGACTAAAACCCTCTGGAACTGGCAACGAAACACTGCAGATCTCTTACGTCAGTCGTCTCCATATCGCAGAGACTATCCAAGAAATAATTACGTAGGAAGCTCTTCCGCATGCGAGTGCGAGTAGGGGAGGTGAAGTATCGTCTCCTTTGCCTTGTTTCTGCAGCTTCTGTAGATGCCATTTGAGAGGAGTCTCAATCTTTTCGCATGTATACGAATAAGACAGCAATCTGTGATCACTCCTATGACTGCAACTAGCTTGTGTGGCCTATAGTTTGCCATTTCGCTTTTGTACATCGATGTTGATCCCGTTTTGGTCTGTGAATCTATGCAGGTCTTTGTTGATAATGATCTGCGGGTTGTTTCTTTACTTAGGACTTCCCGAGTAAAAATAATTTCGCTGGCATATTCACGCCCAAACCAAGTACAGAAGTTAATATTTTTCAAAGTATATACACGCAAAGCAAACAAATGCACCCGGCAGTATTATTCAATCGAAAAATACGCCCGCCACGCTCCCGCTACAGGCACAAAAATCTAAAAATACGCCCGCCATAGACGCTTTTGCTACTGCTCTGACTTTAACACATTCCAGACTAGTGATCCACCGCGTGAGTCTCTTCTCACCGTGTTGGTCATCAGCCACCTGTTATTTAAATTTTTCCCAATAGCCGGTAACTCACAAGGTAAGTCATGATAATTATAATGATACCTGAAATGTTTTTTGTTATTTTTATATTTTCCAGTTTCAATTAGTCTTTATTATAACTACACAAACGTCCGGAGATTTTTTTTATACAATGTGGCCAAAGCCTTGGGGACAACCCTCCGATGCGTTAGCATGGTTTTGGCCGAAAGGGAATTAGGGCAAGGGAAATGAGGAAACTTGAATGTCTTGTTTTTGCATTGCTACGAGCTAGACAACAGCCCAGAGACGGAGTGGATTATTTTAATTTCTTAATAAAAGCTCACGGGGAGACCCCGTCTCGAACCCGGCACCCATGGCATGTTGGTCGTGCTGCTCAACTAATTGATCCAACTCCGTCTCCGGAGATAGTCTAGAGATACTGGAGATAGATAGACATCAGTCTCGACTGAGTAAATCTACGAATTATTCTTTTAATTTTAAATTTTAGCTATATATATATATTTGGACTATTTCGTGCGTCTTTTATTGATTAGCGGATTGTAGCGGATTGGCATTTGGAAAAGAAGAATTTTTATTTGGGCTTACCGTGGCTCATTTGGATGGCATGCAGGTGTCTTGACGCTGTACGTGCCTAGTTCAGGCTAAGATTCGGCGAGTCTTATTTTTACAGGGGTTTGCACTATTGAGTTACATCAGCATAGCCTAGGTGCGTAAGATGATTTAAAAGTTTCCGTCTAATAGCTTGGGTCGTTACTTTAGGAGCTACACATTACGTCATTAATGGCAATAAAGAATAGCAAAGGTGACAGTATAAACCCTTTGCCACTCCGTTTAGTACTTGCAAAGACTCCGATAGTTTTCCTTTGTGAAGAACGTGATACGGTATACGAAAACTTTATGGTAACTTAAATAATGCCAAGAAATTCATGAACATGAAAATGAAAGAAGAAGACTTGTACTATAAGATCCCATACACGGTTTTTTTTCGCAGTGCTACATAACCTTAAATATGTAAAAAAACAGTGTTTTTACCACTTTTAGGTTAGAATATCTCAAAAACCACACTTGATAGAACAATTCTGAGCCTGGATTAGGTTTCAGCGGGAAAAGTTACTTGGGAAACAAAATTATCCAGTTGTACAAAATTTTCAAAATTTTGTAGACTAGTGTAATTAAAAAGAACACCTGGAGGTCCGCCGGCTTACACCTTCCCGAATTCCGAGTCGAAGTGTGCAAATAGAAAAGAAAGGAGTATGAGTATGTTTTAATACTCAGTGGAAGTGCCTAACTACTCTTCGCACTTAGAAACACAAACACTACACGCGAGTTATTGCTCTGACTCTCATGGACACACCTAATGAGGTCAGAGTAGCCTAAACCATATGGCGGACGCACCAGCCTGTTAGTATACACGAGGTGCTTTGACCTTCATGGACACACCAAATCCAGTCATCAAGTCACCCACCCAATAAGCAAGGATTGCTTCAGCTTCACCGGACACACCACGATCCGCTGAAGTCACATCCTCCCAATATGCGGACACACCACGTTCCGAGGAACATATTGATCTCATTCACACAACAAATGCCACAATGCTCAAACACTACACTAATGACCATTTTATTGAAGCGATCTAATCTACGCACAAGTCTTACATTAATTATTAGCTATCAACTATCTACTACACAGTGAACAGTACCCACCTTAGAAAATAATAATATAATTTGAACGAATTCACTGTATAAATTGATACGGAACTACGCCACTAACCGCACTTTTTAAAATATCACTGAAGACTGAGATTCATGCTTTAGCAAATTAAAAGGACACCTCAGGAAACTAAAGGGAGATCAGCGAGGTAGCGCTAATCAGTGATGGCCATTATTCGAATAAATTTTCAATCAAATAACGCATAAAAAATTATTCGAATTAATTTTTATTTCGATTTTAAATTTATTTTAAGTTATTTGCAAATAATCATTTGTTATTCGATCGTTCGTTGGCAAATAATTATTTGTTATTTTGTGCTTTTTATTAGAATTTCAAATAATTATTTGTCCATGTTTCTTTATGAAAGAATTATTTGTTGTTGGTGTCCTTTAGTTTAATTTCAAAAAATTATTTCTTGGTACACGCATTTCATATCACAAGGATATATTTCATATCTCATACTTAGGAAATTAAAACTGCCTTGTTATGTTTCGATGTTTACAGTAAAGATTTTAGTAAATGATACCATAAAACAAATAACTATTCCATAAAGGGACATCAACTACCGAATAATTACTTGATAATAGAATAACAAATAATTATTTGAAATTCGAATAAAAAGCACAAATAACAGATAATTATTTGCGAATAAGTCATCAAATAATGAATAATTATTTTTGATTATCGAATAACGCACGATTGAGTAACAAATAATTATTGGAAATTCGAATAAAAAGCACCAAATAACAAATAATTATTTGCGAATAAGTCATCAAATAACGTATAATTATTTGATTATCAAATACCGCACGATCGAATAAAAAATAATTATTTGAAATGCCAATAAAAAGCATCAAATAACAAATAATTATTTGCGAGTAATTCTCCAAATAACAAATAATTTTTGTAATCAAATAAATTTATATTCGATTTTTCAATTTATTTGCGCTTTTAGCTTTTATTTTTATTTGAATAAAAAATGCCCATCTCTGGCACTAATTACTTTTGGAAATTTTGGGTCAGGCTCATAAACTTATGAAATTTAAGAAAAATACGCAACTTGTTTACGAAGGCGCCGATGGCGCCTTTCCCAATATGGTTTTCTTAGCAAAGGTAAAGGTGCTAAATGCTTTGTAATTACGGAACTCGTCATTTATTGCGGTCTACTTTTACGACGAAATACTCGAGGGTTGTAAAAGGGATGAAATATTTTCCTGTTTGTTTACCTCAGATTTAACACTTCCTTGTAGTTTACAAAAACAAGTCATTAAAAAGTCTTGTAATGTTTGATTTTAAAGTTACCCGAGTTTTACAAAGTAAGACAAGTATTACTTTTATAAGGTCTTAAAACCACTAATTCAACTCGATTACTCCCTGGTGGTGACTATTGAGCCTGAAGATTAAAAGAACACCTCCGCTAAATTATTGAAAACTTCGCAGGAAAATTAACTTTTCTGTTTACTTATTGGTTTTGAAAATATTTAAACTGGTTCTCGCCTGCATTACTTTTACACTAATAATGAAACCAATTGTATTTTCACTATTTATTTTTGCATGTATTTGGAATACTTTTTGTATTATCGCTTAGTTCTCTTGCCGTCAAACTTTGAGACAGCTTTCTAACTCCTTTTTTCGTTTTTTTCTACTACATTTGGGCTTCAAAAGTCTTCAAAAACTATCAAAGATTCTGCTCAACTCTTTACCATTCACGGCAGCCTTGATCACTTTTTTCTAATTTCTTAGATTTTATCGACTCATATTATATTAAGATGAGCTCAGACCTTTCAAGAAGCTTTAACTCTTTCAGATCATTTGCTATTGTAGAGCTCTGAAATAAAAACATTTTTACGTTAACCTGTTAATCTAAAAACATTCAGTTGTATCCAAGCAATTGCAAAATTTTAAATTTGGCTGTAGTAAATTAATTTAGAGGAATTACACGAGTTTGACTCCTTTATAAATTCACATTTGATCTTAACTGAGATTAGATAGCGCTTATGTATGCTTCTCTTTCCAGACAGACACACACTAATTATCTCATTAAAACGCGACAACTTTTAATTGCATCATTGCGAAAGCTTTAAAATCATTAAATCATAAGTTCGGGTTAAGCTTCGGACATAAATTATCATTAACTTTAATTGGGTCGATTCTTGAATTAATGACTTCATGAGTGTAACCCCCAAAATGATATGCCCCTGTCTCGTAAATTCAAACTAAAATAAAATTTACAAAAGTGGAGGCTTTATATAAACTCATCAATCTTTTCATTGAAGTCACATTTTTTCAGGTGTCAATATAGAGACTGCCAAGCTTCGATCTTAAGAGTAGTCTACCTTTTCGCTTTGTTCTCAGCCGTTTGTTGATCCCACACGTCAACCAAATGCATACTTCCAACTATGAACGTGAGTCTGAAACGACTTTTCTCGACGGCCTTCCAAAAATAGTCAAGAAACCAAACCACCAGACATATGGCAGTTAGCCATATGTTTAAACTTTTTCTACTTTTTCTGACCATTTGCATATCTTCCTACACACCTTTCCATTTTAAGGTTGATTTAGAAAAGTAAGCTCCAGCGCATGCGGGTAAGTAGACGTATTCAATTGCTTTCAAATGTTTTGTACTGTTTTTTCGAGTAATGCCAAAAGAGTCAGTTCTTTGGTTACCAAACAGCAACTACTCTGTTCTGTTAATTAACTTTAATCCTGCAATTTATGAAAATATTAAGAAATTTGCAGGTACAACCAACTCCGAAATGTTTTTATAAGCCCATAAACTTGGCGCACTGAAAGAGAACTGACTGCCGTTCGTATTTAGCAAATGTGAGGAGGTGGAATTTTTCGAATTAATTCGCCGGTTCAGCAGTTAGTTGTGAACTGGCTTTAGTTAGTGAAGCAAAGCGGTTGAAGAAATTCGCGTATAATATTAAACGCCTTCTCACCTGTAGCTAAAACTCATCAGCATCTTTTTGCGGAATTGAAAGTAATCAGAAATTGTCGATGGTTTAGTTCCTTGTAATCTGCCTCACCGCAAATAAGTCGACCTCAAGGCCCTTGAAATCGAATCGTAGGCGTAATTCAAAGTAGATGTGATCATGTCTTTCCTAAAAAATCTTCGCAGTTCGGTTACACGTAAACAGAATTCCACAGATAAAACTAGTCTCTCGCGAAGCGGTGAATTAAGTGATAGTACGCGGTATAGTGCTCGCAGTTTAACCAATTCGCAAAAAGAAGAACAAGAGTCTGACGGGCTGGTACGTAGTGAAACGTTTACGATCGATAATCACGATTCGATTTTCGTGAGAAATCAAGAATCGACTAGATCAAGTATGTTTGGAAGGTTTAGTACCTTCACTAAGAAGAAGAACAAGGGCAGTAAACATAAGGTCGAGGAGCTCAAAACGAAAGACGAAAACCTATCGAGTTCGTACAAACGATATCCGACTCCAAGTGACGTTGTTTCTGGAAGAAATGATCCGTTTCACTATTTGTATGAGAAGGGCAGTCCTAACTCTGTCAAAGAAAACGAGAGCTTAAAGAAGCCATCTATAAAAGCTTTTGTGGATTATGGTACTTACCGGAAAAGTAAGTTGCCGACTTATGTGACAGAGGAATTGGAAGAGTATCGAAGTGGTTCAGAGCCGCCAAAACCTAAACATGATAAAATTCGTTCAAAACCGAAAGAAAACGAAGAAGGAGAAGAAGACAAATACAAAACTGTGACAATAAATAGCTTTAGAAAATCATTTCGCGATCGTTTTCTAAAACAACAAAGAGATGTCCCATACAATCCTGCATGGTTTGTTGAAGTTGATCCCCCAAATCAAAGTGACATGGACAAAGAGGACGAAAAAAATCGACACCAAGCATTGATTGTTTTCGAAAATGAACACTATCGGCCCACCGCACGTTCGCCGAATCGTCATGCTTATAAGTCGCCAACAAGATCGCCTACACGATATTCAGAACGACCTCCACCACGAGAGAAAGATCTTTCACCTACCCGCAGGTCCAGATCACCCGGGCGGTCTTCAGTTCAATCACCCAGGCGGTCATCAATTCGATCACCAAATCAGTCAAATCACCGGTCACCCAATCACTCATCACGACAGTCGCCGGTTCGGCAATCAAATCACTCACAAGATCGAGATCCTCCTGTAAGATCACAACCGCGACCAATTTCAAATATTAAAAGGAACGAAACTTTCAGGATTGAAAGGGAAAATAACGAGCCATCGATTCGAATTGAAATTAAGAATTCGATTACTCCAAACGAACCGGGCAGAATTGTGCCAGTAGGAGTAGCAAAACCAATACAATCTCCAGTCCAAAATGGTGCATCAAAAATTATACAAAGGAGCTGGACTGAACAGGGAAGGGATCCAACTACCCAACATAATATGTATCAAACTTGCATTCAGATTGTGAATCAAAAGGAAGCTCCGTCAGTTCGTGACCGCAATCCTAATCAACCTTCAAGATCTAGAAGAATTGCCTCCTCTGGCCCAATTATATCAAATTACACTCCTCTGAAAAGTTACGAGCTTTTATCCAACATTAGACATCGCAATGAAGTTGTCCCAATCGCAAATGTAGCCTCCAGGGAGAGGGCTCGAGCTCCGCAGCACACTAAAGTTCCAGTTACTCCCCAAAATAACGAGTCAAAAAAGTGGGCCCAAACCCCAACGTTTTCCAGTCAGCAGAAAGTCTCCTCGTATGCATCAGACAAATTGGTACGTAAGGAAGCAACTAACAACCGGAATACTGCAGCTAACCCCAGACGATTCCCGATAAAAACACCCTGGAGGTAACTCTTCAGCGGCGAGGGATGCCAACTTAATCTTAAAGACTGCTTTTTTGCTGATACTGCTTTAGCCGCTTGTTTAATTCGCTGCATTTTATCTATTTTAATATTATAATTTTTTTTTATTTTAACGAGAAATAAAAGAAATAACTGAACCATAGTGACAAGTTGTTTACTGACTTCCTACCCATTGCGGCTGCCTACGTAACCCGGTGCTTCTCTGCTTTTTGGTTGATGACTCTATCTCCATTCATTCCGTTCTTGCGTTGCAGAAAATTTGCTTTGCTCTTTTTACTCTTAGTGTTCGTGGAAATAAAAGTTTTTGGGAACTCTTGGTATTTGCGATGTCATTAATCATTTTGAGATTATGCCAAGGACGAAGAAATAAAGGGCGTGGGTCTGGTATTGGTCTGGTTATGGTGCAAGCAAATGCTTGAAAACTTTTCTGCTGCATCATGGAACTTACGAGTATCATCGCATTACTTTTAGTTTGGGTCCCTTGAAGCTTGCTTTCGACGGAACCAACTCTTGGATGCATTTATCACCTGTAGACTTCCGTGAGTAACACCAATAATAGGTGCAGTAAGAGGTCATCATTATCAAATGCAATAATGGTGTGTTGCTGTAGATTATTTTACTGGTGAGATTTATTCCGGATAAGAAAAATGAATGATGAAAATGATGATGCTATGGCGCCTTTAAAATACATTGTTTCATTTTAAGTTATATTATTTGCAGCAGACGGATATTGACAGCTGCTGTGAGATATTGCAATGAGACGAGTAAAGTGTTTTCAATTTACTTCCGCTTAGGGGTTTCTTTTCGAGATACTTTCCAAATGAAACAGCTGGTGCTTATCATGCTCATGCGATATAAATTCAAGTGAAATAATCGTCTAGCAAAGCATCGTTGGATTTATCTTCAATTGCACGTTTCTCAAAAAAATCGGTATCGTTTCAAATGATATAGGGTCATTCCACGCTACATCGATAAACTTTCTGCAAAGCTCTCACCGATTTCGTTTAGAGTTGGTAATTTGGTTACCTTCTATGGGTTATTAACAGAAATAAAATATTTTGCAAAAATTTTGCTAATTGTAGGAGCTTCAGGCCTTTGACAATTGGGAAAAGGCCTATTTTGCCCTTTTGACATTTATATTTAATTTCAAAAATTTACCCTTGATTATGATAAACAGTCATATGCATATCCTTGGTTTTCAAAGCCGGCAATTGTTAGCTAAGTTAGGAAGAGCTCGTCAGTCAGAAGTGGTCAAAGAAAGGGGAAAGGTTAGCTATGATTTTCCGTCAACTAAGCATTCTTGGATCCATTTTCCCGTTGACGGTTTTATTGTCCTTTTGACGGTTATCTCTTCGATGGCTTCGAAGATGGTGTTATCAAAGTCGCCTTTAATGTCCATGAAGGGTCAAAGATCTATTTCTTTTTCCACAATCGCCATATCTAATCCTCCGACCAGATGGCGTAGGGCTGTGATTGTAGACTTGTCTACTTGGTATGCATGCTGATGTTTATGCAACAGTTTCGTTTTTAGGATCAGATATCTGATGTGTTGGTTGGTTGGTAAATTTTTCCATTGTTTTAAGGAGGAATGAGGTAAGACTAATGGGGCGGTACGCTTTGGGTTGGGCAGGTGACCGCCCTCTACTCACAGGCATGAATGCCACCTTCAGATTTCTCCACAGATTGGGAATAAATATAGCTTAGAGCGTAGCTAGCTCTACAAATTTTTATTAGAGTTTGCAGCAAATCCTCCAGGCTCTGCAGTAATAGAACTGGGATGGTATCGTCACCGTCCCAGGATTTGTATGCTTTAATTGAATTAATTACCCATCTTACGCTCCCCATTGTGAAGATATGCCCAGAGAGGCCGGTAGTAGAAACAATCGATTTGAAATCCGGTAATAGAGAGATTCCGCCTCGGAAGACCTTTCTATATCTTCACTTCACACTTTGGAACTTAGAAAGCGAGTGCCAAAAAGTAATTTTATTATCTCTTCTCGGCTTCCTGTACCGTCAGGTTTTTGAAAAAAACCAATGCAAGTGGAGCGGTCCTTAGCTAGAACTTTTTGGAGTCGTGCGGTAGTAGGTAAGTCACAGAATCTCCTTTAAGTTCTCCTTTTTATACCCATTCCAGACACCTAATCGTTTGACCTTGTTGAAGAGCTTTTTCGCTTGAGCTCTGAATTTGTCTAGCATCCTTTTTCACCAAGGCACATTTCTAGTTGCAATTGTGCGTTTTATTGGACATCTACTCTCGTATGAGTGAGTAATTATATTGTGCAACTGTATTGCCGCCAACTGCAGGTCTAGAAATGCCCTAAGAATATGGGTAAGTTAAGGTAACCAGGTCGCGAATGGGGTCAAAAAAATCGACCCTTTCAGAAAATGTATGACATGTCATACCAACGCGACTATTTAACCCCAAAAATTGATATTTTAAAAGATGGTGACGCGTCGTCTGCACAGTTGTCACGAGAGATTTTCGTCTCAACCCGTAAGTTCCTTTTTTTGACCTTTAGGTACCATTTGCAAAAAAACTATTCAACCTATTTTGATGAAATTTTGCACAGTGCTTATCCTTTACGTCCTTCATCTTTTATACCTAAATTCATCTTTGTATTCCATTTTTAACTTTATTTTAAATCCAAATGAATTTTTTTAAAAGAGTGATTTTGACCTTTTTTCAAAAGAAATGGTACACAAACTGCAATTTAGGCAAAAGGTTGAAAATTTTAGGTATACAATGTTGCCTTACTCTTGTTTCACCATCAATTTGGAGCAGGTAGCACCAGTGGTTAAGGATAAAAGTGTACCTAAATAATTTAATTTTATCATGTTTTATTTTTTACTTTTACACTAATATAGTCACAGGGTTTGTTTAGCACTCATTTTAATCCGTAATTCGTCCTCTAAAGCATGTTTAAAACCGCGAGTTTATATCTTAAATACCAGCTGAACAGGAGCAAAGTATCTTAACGCGTGAAAAAGCCCATTTTAACCATCATTCGTGACCTGGTTACCTTAAAGACAGCTAGCGAGGAAACTTTTATCCGTAGAAAATTGCAGAAGGTATCTCATCGCGGATATTAAACAGTTTGACTGATTTATTTTGAAACGTTTTTATTGAGCATAAGTTAGTTTATGGAAATGGAATATAAATTTATATTCTTTTTTATATTTTATATTCAAAAGCATTTCTGTTTTTCTGTTACATTTTGGGCTTAGCAACCCAGCACTCAAATTCTTTGAATCTTACTCCACTGCATGACGCCTGAAAGTTGATCTGGTTATCAATTGGAAGTAGATGCTGAAGCACATTAAGCGCTTCGGTTGGTGTGAAGCATAGGGCACCAGTAGTGCCGATACAAGCGGTTCTTTGCACTCTACTTAGCTTGGTTTGGTTATAAGCCTTACTCATTGCAGGCCACCAAACCACTGAACCATAAGAATTGTTTTACCAAAGGTATGTCTGGAGGCATAGTGGATTTTTTACCCGCTCCTCTAGATATGGCTTCCAGTTCAGTGTGGGATCCAAGATTAAACCCAAATGCCTGGCCGTTTAATTTAGGTAAAGCAAAATATGGTACCTTGGTTTTTTTGGTGAACGGCATAACCTTAGTTTTTCCTGGATTCACAGTCAGTCCAATATTCTTAGACCAACTGCTCACCTTCTGCAGGGCACCCTCCATAATCTCGCTGATAACAGAGGGAAGCAACATACATCGTCCGCGTAAGCGACGGCCTGAACACCCCCGTGCTCAAGCCTCAGCAGGACGTTGTGCATGACCATTAGTCATGTCAGGGTAGAGACCACCCCGCTTTGGGAGGTACCGAGGGAAACGTGCGTAACAGCCAGACTGATTCCGAATTCGGACTGGATTATTCGGTTAATGGTTAATGGTTCTAGATATTGCTATATCTTTTATACAGTATCTTACTGCAAATTGACGAGTAGTAGATTGTTTAATAAGTCGTCGTTGGGGTAAGTGATAACGTGTCGGCCTACCAATCCGGAGGTCACAGGTTCGAATCCCATCGGCGGCGACTCATGGTTGTTTTTTGCTGGCAACATATCACGACAAAGAGTCCAATAGGTTGCAGAGTAATTTCGGTGGTTCGGAATCCGCCTTAAATTGCAATCCCACTCTGGAATCGGGCAAAGCTCTTCTCCTCTTGCTTCACAAGGGGTTACGGAAATAAGAAAGAGAATTTATTAATTTGCAGGTGTTTTTGAACGAGATGTATTTGCAATTGTCAATTCGTTACTATTTTGTTTTTTATGCTTATCATGAGGGGGTCAACACAATGTCGAAAATATTATAGACCTATTCACGATATCTGTGTGTGCCCGCAGACACAGACGCACCACCTACTTTTTTTTGATTAATTTTTGGTTTGTACATTTATGCAAATAATGTTGTAAAACTGAAAATGAGGAGAAAATGGCTGCTCAGTTTTTAAAATTGCTGACTAGCGCAACTGTTCTCTATTAAAATTTTTTTAAAAATAAAATAATATTAGAAATTTTTATATAGGTACTATAATATAAATAAATTCTATATCGATAAAAAGAACTCGTATATCAAATGCACTATAAATTTTACTATTCGTATTTAAATCGATCCCATAATTATGCGTATATTTTCCAACATAAAATACATGTTTTTTCAAACACATCTATTCCTGCAGTAACATTAAACACTTCTAGACAATTCCAATACTGAACATTGTCTGTAAATCAACCAGAGTATAACGACATCGATTTCAATAAAATTGCGCAAAACATGAAAAACGTCAAATTTTTCATTTTGTGAAAACGTTTTCCTCGGCTTTCCGGTTTATGGGTGCACTTGTCGCATACACAGCGTCACATTTATCAAAAATTCAAAAGATAAATTTTGGTCGAGGGATAAACATGTCGTGCCCCCCTTTGAGGGAATTAATGTGAACATCCGAATTGACTTGGACCACATCCCAACTGGGTTGATAGCCGCAGGTGGTATCGATTAGAAGTGCAGTACATGATGCAAAACTTCTGCAAAATCGAGAAAATGTGTAGCTTGTACCATCCCATGGTGGTAGCCTTTGCAGGATATGTTGACTATGAAGTGTGATATCATTTTCAAGCATTCCATAGTTTTTTAGGTGACAGATTCGTGTCCTCAATGCAATTTTATACCATTCAAGGATGCAACCAACATACGATAATGGTGTCAGGACGGAAGAAGATTCGGAGCAACGTGGAGTCCAAAGAGGTTGCTTCTGCGGTAACCGCATTTAATTGGAAACCTGATATCGTTGTGTTCGATAAATCGGTGCAGGAAACTAAGTTTAAGTGCTCCGAGAAAGTTAGATGGGTGTTGGCGATAACAGAAGCAGTGATAGGTAGCCGCTAATGCCTTCTCGGCAGAATGCTGCCTTGAATTTACTTTGCAACTTGTACGCTGCGGTTTGCGGCGTTTTGCTTACACATGCTGCAGTTCATTTTGGACGAACGCAAATATAATCACTTCCGCCAGATGTTTTAATCAAATAACCTGTTTGAGTTGATGAGTTAAATGTGGTTTTATGCCACGTAACAGATTCACACTCATTTCAATGTGGAGCAGATGTGGTTGGAGTTTATTAGGAGGAGGTTAAATAATATAGTATTCAAGCATGTTCTAACCAAAAATTTCACATACATACTTGAATTCATCTCCTCTAAATTTGTTGAACTTAAACTTGGGGCGTGAAGTTTACTTTTCAATTTAAGTGGATCCCTTTAGTATCATAAACAGTATAGCTGCAGTGTAGACCAATTTTGAGCTTGCTTATTTTCAAATAGGACCAGAGTTTTATTCTAAGAACTAGGTAAAAAGTTAACTTTCTTTGAAGCTCTATTTTCCTAAAAAAAATTTACTTTATGTTTATCGACTGAAGGTGCATGGTAGCCCCATTGCTACCATCTGACAAAATTTCGTTTTTTAAAAGCTGAGAGGAATTTACTTGCACTAAATGTTACAAACAATTTTTTTAAGTTCTTATAAATGTAAAATATTTTTGTTTTTACAGAAACCTTTAGTTTCTAAACATGTAAATAGTTATTCAATGAAAAATCGAAATTTCTATAACAATTCAAATGGTAAAATTAAATTTTTCAATGTCTTCCCTTATTCTTGACGCAAACCTCTAGTGTGTGTCTTTGCATGATAGCAGCACGAATCGGACCCATTCTTGAATTGATAATAGTGCTTTACTACTCCCCTACCTGTTCTTATTTTGCACATATGAAATAATCAAAAGGATTTAAGGTGAACAAGATAGCCACTGATCCTTGGCAATAAAATCACTGAAATTATCTGCACACCAAGCTTTTTTTTTATATATATGATGATGCCAAAGCTCAGGGGATGCCCTTTGATGCTTAAGCACAGCCTTGGCAGGAAAGGAATTAAGGATGAGGGAAATGGGTTAGGAGGTTGATTGAAGGAGGTGTCGATGTACGCCTCGTTTGAAAGTTTCAGGCTCATATGACGAGGGAAAAACAGAAGACGGTAAACTGTTCCACATTCGTGTTGTTCTGCTTAGAAAAGATTCCCGAAATTTGTACGTCCAAATTTGACCTGGAGAGTATAGGGGTGGGAGCGATTTGTAGATCTTGTATCACGCCTTGTCATGTGTCTACAAGGAATCAGGCTAGAAACCGACATTCCGTCGGTGCTCCAGAGAGTCAAGGCTCTCAGAGATTGAGGGATCGCCAATAAGATTAATAGCCTTACGCTGGACTTTGTCTAACGCGGACAGTGGGGTGTGTCCGGCCTCTGCCCAAATATGGGAATTATATTCAAGTCTAGGCCTAATGTGGGACTTGTAGATCAGCGCTAAGTCAGGTGGGGTGAAATATTTCTTACATCTCTGAGGAAAACCCAAACATTTCATCGCACTTTTAGCGATTGCAAATATATGATCAGTCCAGCTAAGATTGCTGGATATCTGAACCCTGAGGTACACCGGCATTTATTGCGTTGGAATGAGATATAATTCCGTCAATTACTACACGAATTGAACGACCTGACAAAAAACTCTCTATCCATTTAACGAGGGTAGGGTGCAGACCAAATGTTTGAAGTTTGGCTAAAAGGGCAGCATGCCAGACTCTATCAAAAGCTTTTGAAATATCAAGAGCGACGATTTCGGACTCACCAAAATTATGAAGACAATGATTCCAACGTTCCGTTAGAGCCGTTAGTAAGTCTCCGGTTGAGCGGCCAGTGCAGAAACCGTACTGGCAATCGTTGATAAGATGGTTATTTTCTAGATATTTCAACAACTGAGAGTTGATGAGTGTTTCAAAAACTTTAGATATGATAGAGGTTAGTGCAATTGGTCTGTAGTTAGAGGGGTCATCACATGCCTCTCCTTTTTTAAGTATCGGCTGGGCATGAGCAAGTTTCCATTCACTTAGAAACATTCCTGTTGAATATGACAGGTGAAAAAGTTTGCGCAGAGGTTTAGCCAAAGCGGCGCAGCATTTTAAAACTAGGGGCGAGAAACCATCAGCCCCAGTAGCTTTGGACACGTCGAGTTTTGAAAGTACTCTAAAAACTTAGCGAGTGCGAAAGTGTAGCGGCTTTTGACTACTAGTACACTGTGATGGAGATGGGAGTGGCTGCGATGAAGGTGGTAAGTACGAATTAGCAGCAAAATCACAGCAAACAGGTTGGCCTTGTCCAATGAGTCAGTAAAAACATTCCCATTATAAATGAGTGGTGGTGTTGACGAACAGGTGAAATTATTCTTTATGGTTTTTACTAGAGACCAGAAGCCCTTACTACCCTTTTGGGTAGAAAATACCTTCCGTCTGATGTTCTGGTCGAAATTGAACTTTGCCCGACTAGTTGCTGAATTGCAAGTATTCCGCGCATCTCTATAGATACGTTTCAATTCCTCTGAAGGGCACAATTTATATGCCTGGAAGGCTGCTTCCTTATTTTTAATGGCTGCGAAACAATCATTATTGAACCAATTGGTGTTAGTTGGTTTACTGTTCTTGAAGCTATGAGGAATAAAGCGATGGATTCCAAACCAAAGGATGTTTAAGATATAATCGGTGCATTTGTTAACGTCTCTCACAGAAAAGCAATCGGACCACTCCAGCTCTCTGAGATACTTATTAAGTCCCGGGTTCAGGTTGAATGTCCACGCTCCATTACTGACAACGTTAATTTATTTTTCCAAGGTTTTTTTTCTATGTTTTCTGTTTTTTGGCGGGAGGCGATGGAGAAAACTACTTCATAGTGCGTGAAAAGATTTGGATGATTCTTTTGTGCTGGGCGTTTTTGTCGGACTAGCACCTTTTTTAAGCAACATTTTCCAAGTAGCATACGTAAAAACATTGGAGAGTGTAAAAAAAGTTGAGCCGACTTTAAAGATTATATTTTATTTTATGTCTATTACAGGTGTGTGAAGTTGGCGCCGACCATCTTAGGACCGTGTTTGACCACCCTTTATTTTTGTTTTGACCACCGATTGTTATCTTTTTATAGAAGAATTAATTTTCCGGGGCCAACTTCACACAGCTGCGAAAAATTTCCAAAGTGAAATTTTCCGTGCACAATCGTTAGACCATCGTTGAACCATGGCTGTAAAATCCACGGGGTGAGTTTTTGGGGGATGATGACGTCTTACCACGTTTGAGACTTGACTTCATTATGGTTTTAATGATGCAGAAATTCTTGATGACACCTATCAGATTTTGGGCAGGGACAGACATTCTGAATCTCTGTGTCGGGGTGGTGGTGTACTAGTTGCTTGCAGATCAAACTTTAACTGCAGCTTAGTTGATGTTCCTGCCTTCTTTAGTTCACTCACTATTAAAATCTTGGTTCTTAAGCTGTCGCTACCTTAGTTCAATAACATTTTGCTCTTTTGTTATATTCCCCCTAACCTGACAAACTTCGTTGATAATGAACGGCGCAGCCTTTTCGGTATTCTAACTCTAACTAACTTATATGACGAACCCTGAAGATGAAATTCTTCTTGGTGACTTTAATTTACCCAAAGTTCTATGGGTACTTAACTGTGATGACGATGACTTCCTTCCTTCATGTTATCCCATGGTTTCTAAATTTCTTGCAACTGCAAACTGATTGTATATACACGAATTTCAGTAAAGCCTTTGATAAACTCCCTCACTCCGTAATTATATTTAAACTGCGGAGGCTGGGTTTGCCCCCTATTCTTCTCGACTCGATTTCTTCCTATCTAAGAGACAGAGAACATATCGTGTATCGCTCCGTGGCTCTATCTCTAGAATCTTCAGGGCTTCATCTGATGTACCACTAGGCAGCCATCTTGGCGCTCTACTATTCGTTCTTGCCATTGATTGATTGGATTGAACGACATGAAAAAAACTTTCTATCCATTTTAAGAGTTGCAGATGCAGACCAAATACTTGAAGTTTGACTAGAAGGTCCAGGTGTCAGACTTTATTATCAAAATCCTTTGAATTTTAGAGCAGAAATAAGTGCAATTGGTCTATAGTTTGCGCAGTCGCATGCATCTTCCTTTTTAGGTATTGACTGAACATGAGCAAGTTGCCATGCATTCGGAATCTCTAAGTTGGTAGTAATTATAAGTCTGGATATCGCGATTCGAAAATAGTAGTAATTTAGGTAAATCGAAATTCGTAAAATTTAAACAATTTTAAAAGTTTGTATTTCTCTCAAAAATAAACTTGTAGACCTGGGTTTTGTTCCATTCTCTCCAGAAATAAATAAATAAATTAAATGGAAATCTGGTTTTTCTTTATTACAGGCGTTTTACTATACTCTGTACATATATGGCAGCTTAACGTCCGAGAGAAATCCAAGAAAAAAATTATCACAAGCATTGGGGACCACTATTCGAGAGGGTAGTAAATGAAAACCTGTCGGAGGCCTTTCAAGAGCTAAACGGAACGACGCAAGGATATGTACTGTCACCTTTGCTATTATATATTCACATTATTGAGTTTTTCGAGGTTTTATCATTAAGAATACCTTAAGTTAAAATAATGCACTTTACTTTTCTATAAAAATACAATATTTGCTTCGAATATTTGGGAGCCGAACCGAACTACATATATGAGAAAAGCGGGGACTTGGTTTCTGTGAATTAAATTATTAATAATAATAATAATAATTAATTATCGCCGAGGAAGCGTAACGGCGTTCAATTCGAGTTGTTGCTTGTAAGTTGTTTGCATGGTTTTATACGTTGTTCGCTTTGGTCGCCACAATTTAGATAACCAATCGGGACTTTGCTGACATTTTATGTCTTCTATCCAGCGAACAGAGTAATACATATAACCAAAATGTATAAAACCTTGAGTGCCGAGGATTGCGTAGTAGGGCTTATGATCGATGTTGCAAGAACCAATCCTATTAACTAAGTCCAAGCTGGAGATGATTAAATTACCCTCGAAGAGTAGAAAATAGAATATGTGGTAAAATATGGTTATTTTTGACTCATGGAAACATCAGGTGGCGAAAAGGATGCTGATGTGCAGGCTCGTATCAAGAAGGTTCAAGTGAATTTAATACTCCCACTGAAGTATCGTATAAATGGTTGTAAAATATGTCTAGTTCACTGCCGCTCAACATTGAGAGGCATATAACATCAAATACTACAATCATCTGTTAACCGTTTGCTCCGTCGCATGTTAAAAATGAAATGTTTAAATGTTGAAGTTCATTACCAATGAGCAGCTACATAGAGCAAGATGGAAAAGACATCGGTTATCATTACGCTAAGAAAGAAGTTAAACAACATCGGTTAATATGCACCATTTTGGAAGAAGATGCTAGATGCTAGATAACTGCGCAAAACAAGAGAAAAACATATTCTAATATCGAGTTAGACGTGCCCGTGCAGAACAGGTTCAGCTAGTAGGTAATCATGGAGTTGAAAAACATGAAATAAACATTATTAGACGAAAAAGATAGACTATCATCTCTCTCTCTCGTCTCTTTTTAATTGGGCTTTATACAGACCAACAAGTCTAAGTGTTATTTTTCTCTCTGTACAAGGTAAGTTAGAATGTTATGCCTACTGTGAAATAGCAGATGAGGATTAGCTTGACCCGTTTAAAGGAGTTGAAAGCCATCATACTTTTCAGTCTGTCGGTTACTTACCGGATCCCGCCATCGCAAAAAACAATGTTTTCACTCCTCTGGAAAGGGAGTTAAATTTGAGACAAGAAGAAAAAACTTAATACCAAAAATACCTAAATTAAAAGCGAGATTAAGGATTAAGGCGAGAAAAAACTGGATGAGGATGAAAAAACCTATGTATGTATGTCCAACAGACGGAATCCGAGTCAGACAATTGGTAACTGACTAATTGCTAACGGATGCACGGCAACCTCTTGGGCGCAGGATTGTGGACTGAAGATAAACCCAAATAAAACGGAACTCTGCTGCTTCACCAGAAGACACAAATTAAGAAAGATAGTTCCCCCGTGCATCGGAAACACGAGATTATGAGGCCAAATTTCTGGGTGTGCTGATGGACGGGAAACTAAATTGGGCGAGGCACCTACACGAGAAGAAAAAAAAAGCGGTAAGTGGTTTCTGGACGTGTAGAAATGCTATAGGTAAAGTATGGGGACTATCACCCCGTATTATAAAATGAATATACACATGTGTACATACAGAGATGTAAACAGACCTTAACGCAGCTAGGGAGACAAAATGATGTCACCCTAATATACGTACCGGGGCATCCCAGGAAATGAAAAAGCAAATGATCTGGCGCGGAGAGGCGCAAATGAGGACACTCCAATAATGCTCAATCTGAGCATACCCATCCAGGAAAATAAAAAAGAAACCATGGAATGGGTAACGAGGAGGCACAAGGAAAAATGGGAGCGATCCGATATCGCCAGACACACAAAGGCGTTTTGGGGAACTCTCTATGCACATGAATCTGAAAAGATCACTAAGCTTAACAAAGCCAAACTGAAACTTCTTGTTGGCCAGTCCTAACGCCAAGAAGATTTAGAATCTTAGGAACATACTACTGCGAAGATTTACCAGAAGTTAAGAAATCAGGTTATAATCGAATTATCTAATTCGTTACGCGGATCAGTTGGCTCGACAGTGGACTTTAGGGTACGTTGTCGAGCAGGGGGCGTACATGGGGCCACTATAGGCCTCAGTGCATGGAAGACACACATCTTTCACCCCTCGAAAAGCAAACCACCAACCAATTGCTAACGGAAGGAGATGGAATGGTTACACCTTCGACTTATAACTCAATAATTACACTGAACGAACGTATAGTCTAACTTACTGTTGTAGCTTCAGAAGGTCTAAGTCACTCCAAAACTAAATTGACCAAAAGGACAAAAGTCAATGTTTACAGAATTCTCAGTCTGAAATGATTTTTTTTTACCTGTCTCCAGATTTAAGGGGGTTATTGTAAGTCCTGAATTACACGATAGGGATTTTACCCCATAACTCACGGCAATTCTCTTCTGTGCAAAAGTAGAAAAACCCACGGAGTGTTGCTACGAAAAGGGCTTTGACTAACGTTAAAAAACCGGTTCATAAGTGTTTTGCAGGGTTGAAAATTTGTATTCACCGGCTCAAGCAATACTAAATCAACCTGACACCAAAAATTTTCGAACCCTAATGAGGAAGTTACGAAAATGGACAAAAGCAAAACCCTACGATTCGTGATTGATACTAGCAGATGACCCTCTGGCTACCTCACTTCTCTCATCAAGAAAAAAACAGGTTTTCGTCACTCATGGGGTAAAATCCCTCCGGTGTAATTCAGGACTAAGTGCCGTTCCACACTTGTCCTGCTTCATCGCAGTTTGTTGGAGAGAGGGCGTGCGGGGGTGTATAGGGAAATCCGCACGGAACTTACCTATTTATCCTCGCATCGACACGCATACATTCAAAGCAAGGTTTATTTGGGTTCGGAAACTGCTTTAATGTTACCCCTACATACAATAAATTGCGTGTGTTCTACACAAAATCCGACACGACAAGTGTGGGCACTCGTGCGGACTTCATCACGCGGAAGCAGAACATGTGTGGTACGGCACTAAGGATGCAGTTCCTGCAAGCCCTCTCTATTTACTTTGTGGCTTTTTTTTATATATTTTTGAGTTGGTTTTACAGTGCTGCTATTTTACAGTCTTTCTTGTTTTCTACCTTTTCTATTCGATTTGTAAAGCATATCTAACTGGCTTTTTATTTTGAAAGTCAGCCACAGAGAATGGTTGCATGAAGCATCATAAATCTTAATTTTAACAGAAAATTAGACCTCTTTTAGTTTTAGACCGTAAAGTCAACAGTGACTCTAAAACCATAAAAGTCATCTGTACTGAAAATGTCAAGTTTTCGTTATTATGAATTAAGGTCGGACTTTTTTTGTTATTCGTAAGCCTCCTGCTAGCATTTAATACCAGAATTATTGGGGGAACATCCTGGTCAGCAGTACCTAGAACTGGTTTTATCTTAACTCCAGGTGAAGGAAAAAAAGGTTACATTGAGAAAAGCGGAAATATTTTGTTTCCTCAAATTTAACCCGTTCCATTGCTCGCTGCTTTTCCTAGGGGTTAAAAAGAAACACTCTTTATATATTTTTTAATAAATAATTCGCGCCAGAAAAGGGCTCGTGTCAACAATAAATTTTAATAAGGATTCCAAGTATCACATTTTCTCAGGACTTTTGTATTCACTCCTTATCTGTACCCTGGCAATCAATTTAAAGGTGAACCGTCTTTGATATTATTTTACCAGAATACTTTGATATTTCCACTTTTATAAATTTTAGAGGGTACTTCAATAATTCCATTGGAATAGCTTTAAAACGAAGTTCATAACTCACCGGATAATTCAGAATCCTTCAGGTATTTGTTACTGTGTCACTTGAGCGGACATGAAAGCGAGAAAAAACTCAACAGTAATTTTTCTCGACAGATACTGCATCCTCTACAAAAAAACAAATTTATTCTCGCTATCAATTTAAATTTAACAGAGCCTAACATGAGAGCCTTTCCGAGAACAAGGATATCATTACGTACAAGTGGGTGGCAGGGTTCAAATTCTGAAACGCTTTCATCCGTCGGCATTCAAACTGCCTCATTGAAGTAGAAAAGTCCCTTTCATTGCATAATGGCTTCAAACAGGCACAAGTTTTACAGGAGCATAGGGGCCCCACTTTACAACAAATGTCCTTCCTTACCGTAGTCTGCTGGCAATGATTTCATCGTATTGCAACTTTGAAGGAGTTTTCAAAGCAATCGTTGTATACAGGTAGAGAAGGAAGAAAAGTTTGTTTGGGCTTATCATATGAAATAATTTTATCTTGGGGGTCGACAAGTTCAATACACTGTCCTGAAAATTTGAATCAAATGTGAGAGAATAGGTGATGTTATGGAATATTTTTGTTTCCAAATCGATTATTGAAATATTCTTATTTATATAGGAATTGTTTTGTATTTTTTTTTCAGTCTGTACATACATATGTATACGCCGTCGTCGTTATCCCGTAACTGCTCTTCCACAATACTCATCACATTCACCCTCAACCGGAAATCCTGGCATCATTCCAAAAATATCATGTTTGCCTCCTTTTTCGCTCCTCACAACTCCAAGGATTGCTTGATTTTTTTCTGAATAAAATGAATTTGAGCTTCATCAAATTTAGGGCACGATTCTGCGATGAATGAAATTTCCACGATAAATGTGTGTTTAATAATTTTCCTTAGTTTCCATTTTTAATTTCCTAATCGAGGGTAAGAGTAGATAAAATCAGAATTTTTTTTTCTATTAAAGCGGCTTTAGGGTAGATATCGTTCCTGCATTGCGGGAGATGAGCCGTGCATTATACAATTATTCCCGGAATTTATGCAAAACCTTTGTTTTAGGATTGACGACATATGTTGGCTCTACTTTGTAGGTATGTTTAAACGTAACTTCTTTTGACACAAATACAATTGATTGCCAGTGCAAAACGTTCACTTCATCTGGTTTTGATCTTTTGTTTCTATCTTTACCCCTCTGTGAGCTGTTTAATTTATTGACGTTAGATTGAAGATACAGCTCTCTAAACTTAGGCTACTATACTATAAAAAACACTCCATTATTTGATCAAATGAGCTTACAAGTTCAGCCAACCGTTGTTCTATTAAATTTTAGAATTAACTTCATTCTATTATACGGTTTCTGTTAACAAAGTAAAATTTTAATATATTTCTTATGTACGCAAGCGCACAGTAGACAAGATATTTTTACTGGTGTTTTAACTAATACAATCAAAATTTTGTTAGTTTTAGATTCCGTACTCAATGGAGCCTATTGATCTGTCTGTCTTTTAATAGTTAAGTCATATCAAACATAAAGTCATTTTTAAAATTTGTTGAAAATTGTACGACTAGTCCTAGTGGTACCTGAAGTGCTCACAGTAGATTACAATAAATTGGGGGGTCGATACAACTTAAATTGTATGTCCACCTGTAATCGTTGTATCGAATTGCGTTCTTCTCGCCGCCCTATGCCCCAGGAAACTTTCAAATATCTCAAATAATAAACATTCACATTAGTGCTAAAACTAATCACATCATCCCCCCTCCGCCACATCCTTGAGGTGTGCTGGAGGGCTTACCCCCCCCCCCCACTTCTTTGTCCCTAATATGTATGTGTACGTGAAATTCGTAAGTTCAGTTTGTAGTTTAGGTGGTTTTACTTGACCACAATGGTCGAACTGTAAGAGTCCAAACTATGGACTATTGTGGTTATTTGCCATATATTTACTTCTGCATACTCAGTGACGCGACTCTTTACGTATGTAAAAAAATATCTGTAGAGTAGATATACAATATAAACTGAGCCGTGAGTCACGAGTTAAGAGTTAGGACTTTTAATTTCAACAAAAACTTAATGTTAAGAGTTAGGACTTTTAATTTCAACAAAAACTTAATGTTACGTTACGCGTTGCTTGACCCCCTCTCCCCACTATAACGCCCCCCCCCCCCCCCCCCCCCCTTTAACAGTGTGCGTTGAGTAACACTTGAACGGCCCCTAACTTAACTCCTCAAGCACAAAAGATTCGCTTTCAAAGAAGTTATCAACGCGTCTACGTCAACGCGCCTCAGATTAGCCACAGTACCAGTACAGTACACAGTAAGGAATTCGGATGTCCTGAATAACCTTGGTGTTCACTTCCTCACTCATCCTTAGATAAAATACAATATCATCGTAGTCGGTGGAACTATAACGGTTCTTAAGCTAAGTTTGTCCTGTTAAAAAGAAATAACAGCTCATGTGTGCAAACTGTTTGCTACATCTTTAAGGATCCAATAACGGCTTTCCAGCAATAAGATAAGATAAGGAGTGGAGTCTCGCTCCCCCACAATCTACAAGTGGGCCCAGCTACTTTGCCGATTTTTGCTACATTACAGCGATCAGCCTCATATCCTTTCTGCCGAACCTAAAAAGCTCCTACATATGTTCCACTCAGTGATGGAGTTGACATCAAGCTTTTCGAACGGCACAGGATTCCCAATAGGATTTCTGCTTCCCTTATCTCCAATTGTTTCAATCCTTTAGCAATGCAGGTTGAAATTTTGCTGATATCCTTCTTTTTGTAATCCGTAATTGTGGAATTTCAAAAAAAACGACATGAGTATTTGTAGCAAATGGGGCGGTATCTGCCTTCTAACTGCAGTCTAAATTGATGGCAAAAATCATCTTAGTATGGATCAAGCGCACTCTAAACGATGAATAGGAAGGCTTTCGTGAGGGTTTCTCCTTCAGTGACTACAAGAGTATCCTCCAAATTTTAATCGAATAAATCCGAAGAATGGAGGTCTCCTTTACATCTAATGTTCGTCGATTTTGAGTAGGGGTTTGACATCATTGACCGCGAGTACTTTTGGGTACGTGGGAGAAGCATCAAAAATGATCATCATCTGGTTATACTGGTGGCCGGATTCTTATGTGCCAGACAATACGGATTTAGAAAAGGAAGATCGACAGTAGTCGCGATCCTCAGAAATGGTTATGGTGGTACTCCTGGTCATCCTAGATATTAAAAATGCCTTCAATTGGGCAAGATAGAGCGATATACTGCCGGCACTGAAGGAGACCTTCCAGGTGCCGAGATATCTCAACGAACAGTGACGACTGCAGCTGCGCAAGGTTCCATACTAGATGCCGGAAGAAACATAAATAGTTGGCTATGCGGATGATGTGGCAGTGCTCATCGCACAGTGCAGCGGGCTCAATTAAAACTACAATAAATGAGGCCATGCGGACAATCGACCACTGGATGGCCGTTCATGACCTCACACTAGCTTTAAATAAAATAGAAATATCCTCCTAACAAAAAAAAAACCCGATACCCACCGTCCTCCCTGTGAGGATAGGAGGGGAGACCGTAGTGTCGAAGCCGGTGCCGAGACACAAAGTTAACCTTTTTCGAGCACATCAAGCGGACTGCGGATAAAACAGCTAAGGGCATCACAGCAGGCTGATGGCAAACGTCGGTGAGCTCAAGCCCAGAAAGTGCCGACTTATTATGCCAGGAGCTCAGGCAACTATGCTATGTGACGATGAGGTATGGGCGGAAGCCCTAAGCAACAATTCATACAAGAAAAATCTGTGCCAAGTCTTTTCTGCATATCACAATGTCTTCACAATGCCATGCTGACAATCGCCCTTCGAATTGCTTGCAGAAGATAAAAGGGCGATTTACCTTAAGAAGACGCACGTTAGGAGGTTAGCTGCTGCAAGTAGAGGAAAGAGGTTCAATACCATAGAAAAGAAGATATTGGATGAGGAGAGCAGGGGTGACGATGGACCGCTATGCTTATAAAAACATAGGACTGTGGGTAGACAGAAAACACGATGAACTCAACTACCACCTCACACAGCTGTTGAGCGATCACGGGTACCTTTGATTGTACCTTTACTGAATAGGACAACTGCTGATGAGGTAGGTGCCTGATGCGCAAAATGAAAAAAGGTCCGGAGAACCAAGGCGGGTGTTCTAGTTGGTAAACTGTGCCAATGGGGTCCGGAACTGTTCGGAAGTAATACCCAGCGTTAATAAAGCATTTCACAGTATATTATCTGTATTCAAAGTGCGTTTTACTAATTATTTCTGCTCCAGGTTAACAACTTAAATATTACAATGAAGTACACTGAAGTACATGCAACAATTGTATACATTATTTTGGTAGAAGAACGTTAAGTTTGTGTTCCCCATTACAATTCAAGTAAAGGATTCTGAGTTCAACAGGATCAATAAAGTAATTTACACTATACCAAAAAAAAAAGTATCATCCAAGTCGGTCCCTTTCCCCACTCCACCATAAGTACAAAATTTCGATCGTGGTACCAAAGCGGGAGCATACTCTTTCTATCGGAAAAAAAATCATCGAAATCAGTCCAAGCGTTACAAAATAAGAATCCAACCCTCCCCTATCGACACTCCCACCCGAGGCTTACAATTTTTGACATGGTAGCAGTGAGGAACATTACTATCTATGCAAAAACAAAAAAATGAATTAAATCGGTCTATTCATTACGAAATTATACCGATAGGTGAGGGAATACAATCATTTTTATTTATTTATTCTTAATTATTCATTTATTATATTCTGTAGAATTAGTATTAAGTTATAGTTTGTATTTAATTTTTTAGTTTTTGTATTTTTTATGCAATAGCTTGTATTAAGCTTAAATAAATAAATCAATTGTTCCGGATACGACGTGCTCGTTCATTCCATAGTTGGTGCAATGATGAGGGATATGGAAAAAGTTCCGAGCTCTCAAAGAACGAGATGGAACGGACAAGTTCAAAGTAGCCAATAATTCGGGAGATTTAATCACACGTCGCAGAAAGTCAAAAGCAAAGATGATTCGAAACCTGTTACGTCTAGCCTCAAGAGGCTCCAAAGAAATAAGCAGAAGACGATCTACATATGGAGGCAGACGAAGTCTCATAAGTCTACGCTGCACAGCCTCAATACGATTGATATGAGCGACATAGAAAGGAGGCCATAACGTTGAAGCGTATTCCAAGATAGGTCGGGCAAAAGCGCAACAAAGCAGTTCGTTTTGTATGGATCATCAAACTCCTTCGACCATATTTTGACGAAGCCCAGGGACGCATTGGCCTTACTGATAATAGTGTCAAAATGATCCTCAAAAGAAAATTTAGAATTGATGACAACGCCCAAATCTCTGGTTTTGTCAAGTCTGTTCAATGGGCTACCACCAACAGCGAAATTGTAAAGCAAGAGATTTCTTTTACGAGAAAATGACAGAACAGTGCACTTGTCAATGTTCAAAGGAAGAAAATTAATAGAGCACCAGTTGCGGAAGGTCTCTAAGTCATCCTTTAATAGGGCACGGTCATTATCATTTGACACAACACGGAATATCTTGGCGTCGTCAGCATCACAGACAGAAAATTTTTGAATGAGATATAATTACAGATATAATTACAACGTTTATGTAAAAAATTAAAAGCAACAGTCCTAAATGACTGCCCTAAGGCACCCCAGAAGAGTTATTGATTTCGTCAGAGAGTGGACCGCGAAATAAAACCCGTTGTGTGGGATCAGACAAATAAGAACATAACCACTGGAGGAAAGCTCAGAACTGTAGGCTTGTAAATAAGAATCTTGTAATTAATTCTATCAAAGGCCTTACTGAAATCGGTAAAAATGCAATCAACCTGCTTTCCAGCTTCAATTACAGGTATACAGAAGTTGGAGAACTCCAGCATTACCAGTATAAATAATATTTGTCACCGTCATTTCCATTGTCAGCACCCAAGGAAAACTTCGTCCTGGCTCAGACTTGCCTATATGCATCGACTGAATATATCTGCAAGAAGTTTTATAGAGTTAAGCGGAACTAACAGTTTATAAATAACATTCATTTTAAGATGCAGGTTTGGGCAAACTAATCCCGTAAGAGAATTAGAACCCTAGATCGGCCTACTCTGAAAATCGTGTTTTAATAAAAATTTTATTTCATTTAAATAATTTTGGCGAGCTCAAGTGTGTATGACAATCAACGCCCCCAAAAGGATGCTGGGGTTGAGGATGTCATATTGTTTTCGTTGCCTAATTTTAAGACCTTAAAAAAAGCGAACGATTTTTATTTAACCATCTATTCACTATTTTAAAGGATTTTTATGTTCTCTTTCAGGGCGTTATCATCAGAGAAGTGGAGGAAGGAACTCGATGTGAAGAATGTAAAAATATTTGTGGCGGATATTCACCCCACGAATGGAGGTGAGTAAATTTCTATTCTTGCAATACTTCTGAAAATCCCATATTGGTTTGTGAAAATTTTCTGCGTAAATCTGAATTTAATATAAGTCTAAATCGATAAATGTATTGTCAGTTTTGATTTACGGTGAAAATATGGATTTTATTTTAAATAATGACTAGCTAAACCCATGTAGTTTACAATCCAACCATATTCTGCGAAAATATAGAAATCAAACGAACATTAAATGAAAATCAGGTCACAACGTTTTGAAAATATGGCAAACAATGGGAAACGGTTGTCAACGAATAAATTCATTGTGCTATTTCTGGTTTATTCCATTTGAGTACACTTTGTACGTTACCGTTTAAAAGGTGGCTGAAAATTGAAATAAATTGTATTCATCAGAGCGATTACCTTGGTTTTAAATGATTCTCTTCATGGCATTGTATATTCTCTGTGTGAAAAGTCAGAATTGACAGTTTTTGAATATTTCATCGGTTTAATCCTCCATTTCACAATTTCGAAACTTTCGAGAGCTTAGTGTAATCCCAATATTGGGTATTACGATAATAAATGGAGGAAACATAAAATATTTACGTCTTGCGATAACATACACACTCCTTGAGCTCAGCTGTCCTTCTTTTCTTGACCTAATAATTTCTATTTCACCTCCTAAAACCCGGGGAGCTAAATGTCGAAACGAAGTCTTTTCATATATCCTACAGCCCCGCATTATGTCGCAGTGCCCTAGGTCCAGAAAACGTTGTCCACTTTCTGCAGCTCTACAATTAGCAGTTCAAAGAGAATTTTATCCTCCAACTCCATTGCCATTATCAATAGAATTGAAACACTTAAGAACACTCCCGAGGGGATATCGCAGTTAAAGGAACTGCCACCGATCATTACATAGTCACCACGGTAAGGATGAATGGCAGAAGAAATCGATTTTTTTCCAAAGCAGCAGGCATTGAGGCCATTCATTTACGTTGCGGGCACTATTCGTCCACAAAGCAGCAGGAAATCGGGTAACGGGTTTTGATGGTCAGGAAGGTTTTATGGCCTAATGACCACCCTCTCAGGTTGATTGGATTACGCGCCCATTTAATTTCTATTTAATTTCCGTTGCCCTTTAAAAGCTAATTGTATAGTCCCGACGGTAAGGGAATATGAATCACCAGAACTTAGAGTAATCTCCACTTGTTTTCCAAATCCTGAACAATGGGAAATGCATTCTTCGTAAAACTTTTGTCTTTTCGTAGTTTTGAGCTATTGACCTAAAACTCGGCCATTTAAGAAATTAATTTTTGTTTGTTAATTTCTTGTGAGTTGAGGCAGAATTCTTAAGACTTCCCAAGTAATTTAAAATAACTTATCCAAGGCGAAATTAATGGACGACGTCTTTAAGTGCAACCGACTTTTGAGAGTGACATCATTTATAAATTTGACAACTTTGATTAATTTAATTTTATCTCACAATTAATATAATGAATCAGATCCTTTCATCTTTCCTTAGCAAGCTGAATAGCCTTGAGGCCAACTTCTATTTTTACTGACTAGAGGCCGGCCTACCGACGTGTCTATACAGGAAGCATACAGTTAAGAACCTTCCTTTGCGCGCGTATCAGCCGCCTCATTTGCTTGTGTCCCATTATGACCAGAGACCCAGCAAAGAGTTATCATGTGTATTGGTCCTAAGTTCTGCAGACCGTTCCTACACCTGCGTACCAACCGTGACCTTATTACGTTTCAGTCCAGGGGCTTTATTCCGCTTGACTGTCGATATAAATTCCTATGTCGCTGCTATTAGGTAGATTTGGGCGTGCTAGTAATATCCTTGTCACTCTTTGTATGGCTTGAAACACAATGCAGTATTCTGGCAATCAATACCGACTACGCATGTTTAGACAATCCGAGTACAAAGCACTTTGTCATCCACTTTACATCCATCAGTGAAGACCGCTTTATCCGCCATGGTGATACCACTATCCTCCTCCTACTCCTCTCTGCCTGGTATTCTAATAGACAAGATTTTTTTAAGGCTCAACGTAAAGGAAGTGTAGTCGGTGTTCTCCTGTAGGTAACCTCAAGGATAGATCCTTAATATGCTGCTATGGCCATGATCAGATTTTTTTCAACATTTAGACTCATTTAGTCTATGAGCCTGCATGCAGCTATACTTTTATAGTGACTGTAAAGTGGTGGAAGGGGGAGCCGCCATTTGCTTGTGTCCATTTATTTTTTCGATGTAACCAAAGTCTAGTCCAGGGCATTGCAACCAACACTTTACTAACACTTTATTTATCCAATTTACTAATTGCTGATTACTACGAAGCTTCTTCTCATATAACAAAAATATAAATTCTTACAACTAGAAACAGAACAAGAAAAAAAAGGAAAAAAACCTTAACTAAGCTGACCCTTTACATGGCCGCTTGTCAGGTGGAAATCAATAATGTCCGAGTGTCTATTGAAGAGACGAGACATCGGATTAACTTGCCAAAAATTTGAGGAAATCAAATGAACTCCACTTGAGCACCCCCCCCCCCCCCCCCCTTCTATATCTCCGCCTATAGCGACAAGCTAAATTGTCAGAGCCCTTCCAAGCGCTGAGTGGAGTGAGACCAGGATGTATACTGGTACCTTTGCAGCGCCCTAGACAACCAGTCATCGCGAGGGATTAAATGGGAACTTCTATCCAACAAACAAAGTAATGTAGCTCAAACTTTCGAGGCCAGGAGCAGAGAAGGCCGCAGAGGAGAGTTTAAGATCAAAATGCTGCTAAAACCGAACTTATGACAGCTTCAGAAGACAACATGAAATTTATCTGGAAGAATAGCAAGTAGAGCAAGTGGATAAATTTTGCTATGTATCTCGGAAGCATTTGTAGTTACAGCAGACGGCGGAGCTATAGCTGATGTGCAGGCTCGTATCAATAAGGCTTGAGTTGCATTTAATACTCTTACTGAGATCTGGCATAATAACAACATCTGCTGACGCATAAAATTTCGGATCTTCAACTCGAACGGCTGTTAAACATAAAAGGTGACCTGTCAGATAACATCGAAGCTACAAGCCTTTGTCAAACGGTGTCTTCGGCGCAGCCTTAACATTCATCATTACCAACGGACACCTACACAGACTTTCAGCCCTTTTTTCATCCTTCTCGCGTTCTGTTCCCGTATCTCATTCTAGGGACCCTAACTCTCTTCGACCTTGGCTTAATGCGTCTATGAAGCTTTTTAAAAATCTTAAAATCAAATCCTGGAAGAGGTTCTGTCTCTCTCGTAATGACGAAGATTATCTTCTATTTTCTACTTCTGAGTTCGAGCTTGCATATCGGAATTATCTTACTGAGGTTGAGGTTTGTTAATCCCAAAAAGTTCTGGAACTTTATTAATCTTAAGCGTAAGAGTGACGACTTCCCCTCTGTTATGTGCCTTGGAGCACCGATGACCGTTTGACTGCTGTCAACTTCTTTGCTAGTTTCTTCGGAGCTGCCTTCTCAAGAAATAAGTGTGATATTAATTTAGGAGATTTGAATTTTTTGATGAATTATCCCCCGACCTCCTTATCGGTTAAGGATTTGTTTTTTGACGACGCTTCAGTTATGATGCATATTAAGAAGCTGTCCAATAGTTTTTTACCCAGTCCTGATGGTGTTTTCGTGTCTGTTCTAATGAATTGTGCCCACTATCTTACTCCTGTCCTTACTTATGTCCATTTCCTGCGGTATTTTTCCGAAACTGTGGAAAGGGTAATAAGGATGATAAATCTCTCTACATAAAAAGTATAATAAGGATGATAAATCTAATTATATCGCTAAGCTTTTCGAAGCAATGGTTTGTGATGTCCTTACTTTTCACTGTAAACCCTTTTTGGAATCCTTCCAGCACGGTTTTATTAAAGAAAGATCAACGGCTACTAACCTTGTGGAGTTCTCTAATTATTGCATTTCCGCCATTGAGGCTGGTGAACAGGTTGATTTTAATTAAGATTTTAGTAAGGCCTTTGATCTCATTGATCACAAGTTGCTTGTTTTGAAACTAACTATGTTGGGTTTTCCATCTCTTTTTTCGTCCAATGGATTTCTTCCTATCTCTCTGACCGAACACAGCGTATTCTGTTTCGCGGTTCCCTCTCTCGTGAAATTTCGGTCACTTCTGGGGGCCCCAGGGCAGCCATTTGGGTCCGTTTCTATTTATTATTTTTATTAATAACATGGGCTCCATCTTAGCGTACTCAAAAATTTTATGTTATGCTGACGATGCTAAAATTTTTTCGTGTTGTCTCTGACTTCAACGATTGTTTTACGCTGATAAATGGACGTTTGTCTGGTATTCAAGAAGGAAGGCTCCATTGACGTATGACTATTCTGTCAGTGGCAGCTTGTTAACCAGACTGGATATAGTAGGGGATATTGGTGTTATTTTTGATCCACATTTGTCTTTCATAGATCACATCAATTACATTGTTAACAATTCCAACGTTTCCTTAGGCTTTATAAAGAGATGCTCTAAGGAATTTAATAATCCCTTTATCAACAGGCTTCTGTTTTGTACCATCGTCCGGCCCGTTTAAGACTATGCCTGCCCCGTTTGATCTCCGTCCTATGCTGTTCATAGCGCTCGTATTGAGGCTGTTCATCAAATTTGCATTGAGTGGCTTTCCATCGAATAACCCCTTGATTCTCCCCGCGTACAAAGAAAGATTTGGGCTACTCTCTTTGCACTCGCTAGAGGATAGGCGTAAAAGATCTAGGACTTCCTTATCTTCGATTTCCTGCAGGGTTTTGTTGACTTACCTGAACTGTTGCCTTAGTTGAACATCCGTGTTCCTACTCGTTCCTTTAGACATTGTGACTTTCTTCAGGCTCCGTTTCACCGCACTAACTACGGTTTGAATGAGCCATTGTCATTCATGTCTCGCCCTTTTAACTGAAAAAGAGCCAAACCACATGGAGAAGACCAGTCCCAGATCAACAAATCGTTGCCAGGTGGAAAGTCGGTGGAATTGACGCCCTATTCCCCACAAGGGATTAAGGGAACCAGAGTATTATAAAACATGTCTCGCAATTAAACATACTTGTTCCTCAAGCTTCATCCACTTAAGTGAACAACATACATATAAAATAAAAAATATAAATCAAATGACGGGCTGAGAGTAAAAGTGACCTATTTATAAGGTTTGAGCAAAAGTGGCTTAAAAAATGTTCCGCGCAAAAACGAATTGCGTGAGATTCCGGCCAAAAACGAATCGTAGAAAATGTCCGGGCAAAAACGATTTAACTACAAAAAGTAATGCAAAGTTAATGCAGTTAAGTAGTTAAGTCGTTTTTGCCCGGAAATTTTCTACGATTCGTTTTTTCCCGGAATCTCACGCGATTCGTTTTTGCGCGGAACATTTTCTAAGCCACTTTTGCCCGAACCTTATAAATAGGTCACTTTTACTCTCAGCCCGTCAAATAAGGTGCCACTGGTGCACTTTAGTATTTAATTTTGTTCTGTTTTACATTAACCGCAAAACTTTTCGCTAAGACGGGTTTCCTAAGGATACAAAATTCAATTAAAAATAAGATTTTTTTAGGCAGATTATCTTAGGAATAATTTAATAGATAAGTTTTGTTTATAAAACTGGCTTTTGACTAATTATAAAAAACTTAAAAAAAATTTTCCTTTTTAAAATTTTCATCTCGTTACGAAAAAAGCTTATTAATTTATCCACTGACTGTAAGATGGCAAGCGTATCGCGAAGTTTTGAAACATATAATGAGCGCAAAAGCTCACACATTCGCAAAGCTTTTGTTGCTGAAACATTTTTATTGCTGGTCGTAAGTATAAAGTTTTATAAGTTTTTATGCTGTAAACGTTCCAGCAGCGCACCCACGACTTATGAGTAGAGTGAAAGTCGCAATTAAAATCATGTGAGGGCTTGGGATTGTTTTAGCCATTTCAGGACACGCAATCTTTTCCTTAATTATCGTTACAGCTTTGCGTCCTTTTTGTTGCGGAATTTCTCTAAATCTGCCCGTTTATCCAAATGCCTTATCAATTCGATTGACTTGAAAGGATTGCCTATCCACACAAATGCTAAAGGTTTTATTGATAAAAGAATTAATTAAGAAAAATCACAGAAAAATTAGAAAGTGAACTTAATTACTAGTTCACATGCACTTTGGCCATTTGTTTTTATTTGCAAAGTGGGTAATTATACGGATAACAATAGAAGTTACCCTAATGGGTGTTGATGGGCGGATTAGGTTCCTACGATGACTACGTCATTTGCTATTATGTTTATGAGGTGGTAGCTTACTATGTTGTGTTCCATTAAATCTAAAACAAAATAATATGCTGGTGGTGCAATGAATTACGGGCTGACCTTTGAAAAGTTGTAGATGGATTTGAACTTCTTGTGCTTCCATTGAACTCGTCAACACCATGATGCTTTTTAAGCCCATTGGATTGCTCCAAACCTGCGTCTTCTAGTTCGAAACTTACTCAAAATTACAGAATTCATTACAGCAACAAGGTAACCAATTTACTCCAATATCGTACCGACTTTACCGCCTTCTATTTCGCTGTAAAAGACGCATGAATTGCAAATAGCGTAACTTGGCACAGAAACTGGGAATTTCTTTAAATAATTGCAAAGTTTATTGCTCGTTGAATTGTTCATTTAGCGGAGAAAATGTATTTAACCGAAAAACATAAGAAAAGCAATCTTGATTGCGATCTCAATTTAAACATTTGTGAAACTTTGAAAAATTGTTTTTCACAAACATACATAGGTACTTTGCCCGTAGAAATTATTTTTATATCTATTTTTGGCTTCTTTGCGGCGACATTTCGAAACAGAAGTTGGCTCTTGACCATTTTCGAGGCAAACTTAAATAAATGAAACTGAAAGGTGTTCGCCATAAATCAGACGAATCTCATCTGATATGGTCCGAGCAATAATGTTCTGTTAATTGCTACATCGCTTAATGAACACCTGAACTATCTCATCGGGGAATTCGAGATGAAATTGATAAAATGTACATTATTACATTAGTTGCGTTATTAAACGAATTGTCAGCAATGTAAGAGTTCATGCCACGTAGCATATTTAGTAATTAATACCTGCCTTACTAGTCGCTAATAACTCCATCAACTAAGACTGAAGACCTTGTTCCCCCATAGATTTTTTGAATCCGACTGATCTGCTCTTACTGTTGTGTATATGGTTTTTATAATTTGTATATGCTTTAGATTTCAGTGTGGGGTGCGACATAATTTTACGATTGACAGCCTAAAATGTCGGCTTGAAAACGAAAGGTAGTTCTGGTCTTGAAACTGCTCTTGCCATCGCTGTTTCAAACTTTAAATTTTCTTTTAACACAAGTTCTTCGTCTGCTGCTTTAACAATTCTTGGATGTCCTTTTTTAAGTTTCTATCGGAAAGGAAGTTATCCGCCGCTCCGCAGGGTAAAAATTTGTAACGGAGAGGTTAGGATGCTCAAAAATCTTATATCCGAATTCGTTAAGTTTTCTCCGAGTGAATATTGCTATGTGTGACCTAGCGTTGTTGTGTAAAAGATTCATTGACGAATATATACTAGGGATATGCTTTTGTCCTCTACTGCGAGCAGTTAATACACCTTTTCACTTGCCTTAGCCCTGGGATACTTGTCAACGTAATTTGCTCTTATTTGCCCAGGACTTGATTTGACTCACTACAAGTCTTTTTGAGGAGCCACAGAACCGGGCCGACATAATCTCCCCCGTATTCAATGGTCATTGTCTGAGGACTTTTCCCACTTTGTTCCCCTTAACGCCTCTTCGGCCAAAGAAGCCTTTTTAACCGATCAGCTCTCCGTTTCTGGTCTCTTCCAAGTAAGTGGAGTCAGGAACTTCCTGGACAGACAATTAGACTTAATCTTTTCTTCAGACCCAGTTAATTGGGCGGTCGCGGAAACAACCATCTCCTTTCCTCCCTCGATCGTCACCATCCTCCCCTGTTCCTCGTTTTCTCCTACGAACACCCTCATGCCTTTTCAAGCTCCGAGTCTTCTCTTTCCTTCAATTTTCGTAAAGGCGACTTTCAAAAATTAAATCACTTGCTCCTCAAATCCAACATTGGCACTATCCATCAACATCTTCCAATTGACGTTGCTTTAGAGGCGTTCTATTCAGAAATACACTCTTGTCTTACACAATCTATCCCTCTTCTTCCTCGTAAAAACTGCTCTTTCTCCCCCGTTTGGTACGACAAAGAATTACGCTCTCTCCACAACAGGAGAAATAAACGTTGGCAAACTTTTCTTCTAACCCAGACCGAGTCTGACTATTCTTCCTACCTATCTGCTTATACCTCTTTTTCTGAAGGTTGTGATGTTCTCTACTATGAGTACCTACAACGGATGGAAACTAGCCTCATATCCGACCCCAAGCGTTTTTATAACTTTATTAATTCCAAGAAGAAATTTAATGGTTACCCCTTCACCCTAAAGCTCAAGAATATATCTTCGTCTGATCCTAAGGTTCTCGCCAACCTCTTTGCACACTTCTTCAGTAAATCTTTCAGCGACAATTCCCTACAACCTGTCCTTAATTACTTTTCATTCATGGACAAATGCACTCAAACGTCGTTTACCTCCTTCGACCCTGATCCCGAACTAATTGCCGCTAGTTTCAACGGGCTTGAGGACGACTTTCACCCAGGTCCAGATGGCATTCCGGCCATCGTTCTGAAAAAGTGTGCCATGCATCTAGTTCAACCCCTTAAAAAGGCTGCAAGAACGATGTATCCAACTACAGACCCATTGCTAAATTATCATCCATACCTAAACTATTCGAAAGATCTACAAGCACCAACCTTACCGACTTCGTCTCTAAGGCACTATGTGCCCTGGAAAACGGTAAAGATGTTGATTTTATCGTAACCGTTTTTAGTAAAGCCTTCGACAAAATCTCCCATAACGATATCTTGATCAAACTTGATCGCCTAGGCTTCCCCTCCCGATTCATCTCCTGGATTCAATCCTACCTCAACAACCGCCGGTACAATGTTCTTTTCAGCTCTTCCATTTCTAACGCTTGTTCCGACGTCCCTCAGGGCAGCCACCTCGGCCCATTGATTTTTATCCTTACAATAAATGATGTTGAATGTGTCATCAAACACTCAGAGCTGTCCATTTATGCTGATGACATGAAAATAATCAAACATATCTCCTCCACAACCGACTCTCTTCTCCTGCAAAAAGACCTCGATTCATTCACCACATGGTGCATGAAAAACATTCTAGAGCTCAATGTCTCCAAATGCCAGTCCATATCTTATTCCCGCAAGCGTCTTACCACCACTCCGAGAGTCTATATGTTAACCGATGTACCAGTCCCTATCGTTACCTCTTTTTGTGACTTAGGAATAATCTGTGATAGTGAACTTAATTTCCGTTCCCACATTGGCAGCATAATTAACAGAGCTAACTCCGCGCTAGGGTTTGTGAAGCGCTGGTCTAGAGAATTCTCCAATCCTTATGTTTCCAAATATCTCTACGTCTCCTTCGTTAGACCTCTCCTTGAATATGCCAGCCAGATATGGTCACCTACACAAACAACCCACATTAAAAGGATTGAATATGTCCAATGTAGGTTTATTCGCTTCGCTCTACGTGATCTTCCGTGGGCTGACAGATTAAACCTTCCACTCTATGAAAACCGTCTGAAACTGATCGACTTACAACCTCTAAGCAAACGTCGTGATGTTTCCGACATTCTTTTCATTTATCAATTATTAACTGGTGCCATAGACTGCCCTTCAATCCTGCAATCCACTCCCCTTTTCCGACTCGACCGCCATCGCACAAACTACGGTCAAAGCGAACCAATTACCAGGATGTTACGAAAAGTCAAAGACCTTTCCTCTTTTGACTTCCATCTGAGTAAATCATCCCTTCACATAGCCTTATATCTTGACCCCGCCCATCTGGATCCTGATCGCCTACTTTAATTCTTCTTCCTTACGCCTTATGCCAGTACCTACTGTATTCATTGCTCATATTGTAGCTTATACTTTTTATTTATTTATTATTACTTATCATTTATTGTAGTTTGTAGAGTTTCTATTAAGTTTAGCTTGTATTTTTATAGAATAGCTTGTACTAAGCTTAAATAAATAAATGTCTTTATATACTGCAGATTTTCTGCGTTACCGATACGCTTTTTATTGTGAATTATTCTCACGTTGATGTCATGAAATGTTGTCTACATCTGGATATTACCATCAAAGTCTGGTGTGTTTATACTGGGTAATTTTACGTCACAGCCCGCTTGAGTATATTCTCTGTCATTATCTCCTGATATATCGCTTCTAAATTTTCGAAGGCTTCTCCTTCAAAATAAGATCTTTTGCCGTGGAGAATGTCATAACTTGTTTGTGTAAGTGTACTATATTAGACTACAAGCCAGATAGTTCCTGTATTTTAAATTCATAAAAACTAACTTAATGCTTCTCGAATTATTTCACAATTCTCATGCAATTCTCTATTCGGGTATTCCGCTTCTTAGTTTTTGCTCTTAAGTGCTAACTTTGTCCTCTTGGTAGCTCAAACGAAATTCCTGCCTGCTTCCTTGTGCACGTATCCTGCTTTGGACCTTTATTTTTATACAGACTGGCTTAAATCAGAGCAATAGTTCTGCAATCGATTAGTTTCACGTTCTTAATGCAAACAGAAAAATCAGGTCGAAGTCTATTAACATTATTGACAATATCGTCAATATGTTTCAAAAATGGATTAATTATATTAATTGTGTTCCATTTAAGGTAAAACCTCCTCTTTTAAGGATACCTCATCGACTAACCTGAATGACCATAGTCTAAACATAAATCACCTGTCCCGGTACATGAAAGCTTTTCCCATTCATGGTGAATATGATCCGAAGCACGTGGAAATGCAAACTTTACGCAAGTCACAACTCAGAGAATGACAGTAGACTTGCGGACAAGACAGACGACAACGTCAGTCCACTCCAATCCCACTCGTTGATTCATTCATTCATCGCCGACACCGGCCTACAGTAGTTGCTCAAGTTGATGCCACCAAAAGAAAATTCATAGGAAAATACATTGGAGGAAAACTCTTTACCTCGTCAACGTTCATTCGCCCGTTTTCAGTATCTTTTCGACCGCTTAGCGACGATTTCGATTGTGCGACTGCAGGCAGCGTTTTTTCTACTTACCGCGCTTCGCTTGTTGAAAAATTTTACGCAAAGTGAAAAGGTGCGTGCAGTGATTGATTGTTGTATCTGTGATTAAGTTTTGACAATATTTTTGACATAAGTCGAAGAAGAAATACATTTTTCAAAAATATTCAACAACCAAACTGGCTATCTTCCTACCAGAATATATCGTGGTACATTTTGGCATATTCTCATGCTAAATAATTTATTATCTAATTAATAAGGAAAACGTCATATATTATAATCCTTTTACCTTTCTGATGTACGGCTTTAATAGCAATTTTGTTTTAAATTCAATTTAAAAAAATTTATTAACTCCAACCAGCCAAGACCTTCAACAGGTGGCAGCAGAGTAGAAACAACGCTGGGAATTTATTTTTCATGTTTTTTTTTCTTCTTTATGTCAGAATGAGTTGTCTGCCTTAAGTGATTAATTGCTGAAGTATTTTATAAATTACAAATTTAGATTAAGAACAGGTGAATCTTGGGAGCTTATTAACAGCGCATTCCGGACATATTTTTCACCGAAAGATGCTGTTTTATTTAATGTCCACGTCATTTTGGATTTGCACTTTAATGACGTAAAGTGCGAATTTAATTTTCTAATATATCATTACTCAGTAAGAAAGTTAAAAATATATTTTTCAGCGTGTGTTTATATGATTCGTCAATTAACACGTCATCTGTGAGAAAACTTTCGCAAAGCAGGTGTAGGATTAGTTGCTGGCTTCCTTCTTTTTGACTTTGTTTTTTTTTTCTTAACTTCTAAGCTTACTTCACATGTTAAGTTTGAGCATCAATATTTGTATTCTTATCTTTTCCTTGTTAATGTAAACCCATTGCATCATCGCGAAACGTTTGTATGAATTTGCATTTCCTATTCTTAATCCAATTATGATATAAGAGTAGACAGGAAGAAATATAAAAGCTATTTAAGCATGATTAAGGTAATAAAAAATATAAACTCCAGGCGTGTGATCTCATCCAGCTTACTTTATTCACTGATTTTCACAAATTTGTTGATACTGACTATACTGATAGCAGTGTATACAACCGGAACTGCACAGAAAAAATGGGTTGATTTAAATTTGTATCATATTCAAAAATAAATATAAACTTTTAACAATTCTTTTTGTTTAGCGTTACATTAGTAATGACACATTCCCATTGAGATCCATTGATGTGTCTCGAAATGAGCGTTTCACTCTGAGGATTGCGCAACCACCGCGGTCCTTTTTTTGTTTCTCGACTTGATCCATCGACTTCTGTTGACGGCGTTATTGGCTACGTGAGGGAGAGGAGTGGTGCTGAAGATTTTGCACTCCTCCGTTGTCAACTTCTAGGATCTCGTCATTCTCAAGGACTCATATCGTCTTTTAAGTTGACATCGTCGCCAGAGCTTTTTGAGATAATGTTTGCTCCCGATTTCTGGCCCGAAAATATCATTGCACACGCGTTTGTGCCCCGTCGTAGGGTCGCGGTAAGCACTCCAAATAGAACCACTACTAGCAACCAAAAAAACCACGTACGCTATCCCTTTACTACCAAAATGTTAGGGGATTAAGAACAAGAACAAGCCAGTTATTTCAGGCTTCTCTTGCCTGTTGTTACGACGTCATCACTCTGACCGAGACCTGGCTTCATAGCGGTTTTATTGATACATAAATTCTTGACGTGTCCTATCAGATTTTTTGTAAGGATAGATACTCTGGTGATACTCCTGGTTGTATGCAAATCGCATTTGGATTGCGGCATGGTTGATATACCTGCTTTTTCCGACACGCTCACAATCGAGCTCTTAGCTCTTATGATATCTTATTTTCCTGCTATGTTGTTATATCCCTCCAAACTTGACAAACTCTGCTGATGCAGATGGTCGAAGTCTTTACGATATTTTAATTCTTAGCTTACATTTTATTAATAATATGACAAACCCAGAGGACGAAATCATCCTTCTTGGTGACTTTAACTTACCCAACGTTCAATGGGTATTCAACGTTGATGACGATGACTACCTCCCCTTTAATTGTCTTACTGCTAAAGACTCCCATTTTTTTGACGCCATCTCCTCCTCTGGTTTACACCAAATGAGTGATGTAAGGAACTTCATTGGGAAGACAGTTAGATCTTATTTTTTCTTCTGATTCGAGTAACACTATAGTCGAACCGACTTCTCGTAATTTATCCGCTATCGACAGTTTACATCCGGCCATTTTCATCTCTTTTTGTTACGATGGTTCTAATATTGTTGACCCCAACGTAGATCAGTACGTTCTTGATTTTAAAAAGTCGGACTTCTCTGATCTTTCAAACAGGATCCTCTCAATCGATTTCCCATCTCTTTTTTATGATAACGATATCGACGATTGCGTTTCCGTGTTTTATGATAGGATTTATGATCTGCTTAATTCGTCTGTACCACTTAAACGGTCGAGCTCATCCTCTTATTCTCCCCCGTGGTATACTAGAGAACTACGGAGCCTTGAAAATAAAAAAATAGGATATGGAAAACCTACTTCCGCTGTAGAAGCACGTCTGCTTATTTTGATTTCGTTTATTGCCATTACAGCTTTTTGGCATTATCATCCTTATACAGGGAATACCTTGATAATGTTCGTGATGACTTGCATAGTGATCCTCGTACCTTTTTTAAATTTGTAAATATGAAGAAGATAACTGATAATTATCCATCTACAATGTGGTACAATGGATCCTCTAGTTGCAGCGCGCTCGATATAGCCGATAACTTTGCATTGTTTTTTGAAAGCGCCCTTTCATCAGGTAACTTTGTGCCTTCGTTGGAAGAGTTTGGAACTGATCTTCAACAAATCTTCAGGCCGGTAGATTGCCTACGTTATGGATGAGCTTCTTTATCATTCCTGTTTAAAAAAGGGTCAGAAAAACTTGATTAAGGAATTATAGGACAATCGCAAAGCTTTCCTGCCTACCTAAATTGTTCGAATCTGTTATATATTCACAGCTTATGGGGCCGAGTAAGACGCTAATCTCGTTTAATCAACATGGCTTCCTGCCTCGCTGATCGACGACAACTAACCTGCTTGAATTTACATCCCACATTATCTCTGCCTTCCAACAAGGTCTCAAGACTGACTGCGTCTACACCGACTTTAGTAAGGCATTTGATAAGCTCCCTCATTTTGTGATTATGCTTAAACTTGAAAACCCAACTTTTCCGCCTTTATTGCTCGACTGGATCTGCTCTTACTTAAAAGATAGGACATACCGAGTATCTTTCCGTAATACTTTATCCATGTTATCGGGTTTGGTCTCCCTGCTATGCTCTTCATTCTAGACGCCTTGAGTCGGGCAGCGGAACTTTGTTAAGTTCGGACTAAGAGACCTTCCGTGGAATGATCAACTCTTTATGTGGATCGCCTCCGGTTGCCTCCGGTCCTCCTGCAGATGATCCCCAGTTAGGCCATTAGTATACTTCTGAATCCATAGTTTCAAGTTTTCCAACTTTTCTATAGTGTAATGGCACTACGATCAGCTATACTTTTACCGTGGATGTCCAGTATGGGGCTTTAGAGCATTGTCTACAACACAGCAGTTGGCGTTGTACTTATCGCCCCGGAGGAGAGAAGCAGACAGCTGTTTGAACTTTGGTGAGTTTCCTTAGGTTACAGTTCTTGCAAAGAACACCCTACCAAACCAAGACTCTTTAAGTCGGGATTATTTTCACTATCGAAGGTGTTGCCCCCACGTTTGGGTGGTTCAAAGTGTTCGATTCGTCTTCTCCATGTAAGCAGCACCATCTGAGTCTATCGCAATTTTTTGCCCATAATTCTCCCCATTAGTTTGCTCATGGTGCTTCGAAACTTTCCTGATAACAAAACGACTAGGTCGTCCGCGTTAGTCACCGATTTTATTCCAGTGACATCTTTGGGATACCCCTACAGACTACTCTCATAGTTTCGTGGTTTACAAGTTTCCCATATATCTGCCGGCTATTTAGTATTCTCTCGATCCATTGGCAGATCTAGGAAAAGCTGCCAATGTGAATTCCTTACATCTGGGTGTCTTTTCAATGGTGCCTACTATCTAAAGCGCCATTGGCCTCGATTGTACCATCCATGGAATCGCAGAATCGTTTGGCTCTCTTGACTGTTTTTTGTGTGGCCTTTTTGGCTTGCTTTAAATGTAGCCCATTCGTCGGTTGGTCTGGTTGTTATTTTCAGCCTTGTTGAAAACTTCCGTGATGTCCGTCTCAGTAAGCTTATATTCCTATTCCACCATGCAGGATAAAACTTCGCGGACGGCCTACCAATTAGACATTTATCTCTCTGGTTCCTTCAACCCCATTAAGGGGGGAAGTACATGAAGAGGCCGAAAAAAAAGGACTTTTTTGGGATTTATTTTTGGGAAAATGAAAAAGGTCTACATGAAATCGATATTATATGTATTTAGGGCAATGTTTTAAGACGAGAAAAAACATTTTTTACATTTTGAAAAATAAAAAATTAATCAACTTTTGGTGGGTTTCGTGACTCGTGTCGCGGCTGACATCGAAATCGGGGTAAATTCTCATGGCCGCAATTTTCATCTCAAATCAAAAAACTAAACATTTTTATACTCGAGGGGGTTGTTTATTCTAGATAGACTACGATCTTTTCGAAATTCGAACATTAACTATAAAAATCAGGCATGAAAAAAAAGTTGGCTTTTTTTGCAAAAATTTTAATTATGTTCGCGTCAAAAATGGTCTTAAAATGATTTTTTTGCTATGTCCGTAGTCTATCTAGAGTAGTTTTTTATGCCCTTTAAAATGAGTGCTGGATGAAGAAAATCGGTTCACTAGTTTTTTTGTAATCTTTTACGCCAATTTGAAAAACATGGTTTTGAGAAAACGCCGTTTAAAGTTTGGCCCGCAAAACTGACGAAAAAGATGCTGATAAGGAGAAGGTAAGAGGGGACGGGTATTCTCAGAAAAATCGGTATTTGGACTGAAAACGTCGAAAACGCTCTTTAACAAAGTCGCATTCATCACTCTAAATTCCAGAGCAGAAAAAAAATCCGGTAAGCGGAATCACGCGCGCAGCAGAGATCCTCGATCCCAGGCGCGCTGGGCCGGATCGGCGCCGACCACTTTCAAGTGGCATGTCTTTCAAAATTTTCGAGATAGGCTTTTGGAATTTTGGAATTATATTCTTAGAGCATATACTTATCGATTAAGACAATAAAAAAAAATCGATTTTTGAAAACGTCTTCATGTACTTCCCCCCTTAAGGCGTTTCCAATCATTTTCGGTAGTTTGTTTACTGGTAAGCAGATGGATATCGCATCTGCTAGTGATTTACCGCTCCGTGGTTGGCCAATACTAGCGACACATCCCAGTTGATTCTGGCTGGGTTTCTAAAGGGTTTGGCTAGTTCCTTGGAGAGGTCGATGCTAAAGCGAAAGTAGCAGTGCTCCGATGACGACCCCGTAACGGAGACACTCACCAGTCTTCAACCTCCAAGGCCTCCTATTATAGATGCAGAGATTTCTTTGTAAAATGTAATTGAAGAGTGACTCGCCACGTTCACTAAGGTTGTGCTACTAGTAGGAGAGATAAACTCGCAGAGGTGAATTTGCTGTGATTTAGATTTATTTACACTACCTGTATAAGCCGTGTACTAAATCCCCTGACCAGACCCAGTAGGTCCCGGCAAAGGAGAATCAATCTCGATCACAGGTATCCTCGCGCTATCTGCTCTATTTGTTTTAACTTTGGTTCAGAAAACATGGGTGTTGATGCATAAATGTTAGTGCATAAGTTAGTAAAAATGTGTGTAAAATTGTCAGTACGTGTATATGAAACTCCGTTAAGGATCAAATCATGTAACGGATGATGTCTGTCAAGATCATCGATACGTTGATCCAATGCTGTAAGTGGGGCGGAGAGTTCAGTAAGCTTTAGATTAATAACACTTAAAATTTGTGAATATACTTACTTTACATTTATCTTTCGATGAATTGTTCTTGGAAATAGATCTTCATGTGTTCCAATTTATAGTGCACCTAAAACATAAAGCCTTTCAATGTGAACTTGCATTCATCCATAATTTGCGACAACATAGCTGGAGTCAACAATCCGTCAGTGTTGGTGTTCAAACTGGGTGACGATAAAACTGTAGATCCCTTATTGTTGTTTTACTGATGTTAACTTGTACTGTTTGTTTTACTGGTGCAGATCTATCGAAACCTATTTTCTCCATTGTCCCACAAGATTTTACGAACATTTAATTTGTAAATTATATGCCGTATGTAGCGTGAAATAGGAAACCTCTCCAGATTACCTAGAAACAACAGAACTTTTAAGTTTTATTGCAAAAGAAAACCATATAAAAAGTTGTATAACTTGCAAACGACTTAAAGATATGTTTAGCTGTGATAACGGTTATGTTACACCAGTTTACATGCCTTGTCTGATCAGAAACCGAATAAAAATAATTTAGCTGGTATATTCACGCTCAAACCAAGTACAAACGTTAATATTTTTAAAAGTATATATGCGCCTGTTGCTAGCACGCGAACAAATGCGCCCAGTACTATTATGCATGCTCCCGCTACAGGCCCAAAAATTGAAACATACTCCCGATACACGGATATGCACGCTCCCGCTACAGGTACAAATATTGAAAAATACGCCCACAACATATATAAAAAGAATTCGTGGGGAAACGGTCGTTAAAAGTCATTATTGTACATAAAATTCCTTTATACCCAGAGTACATGTAATACAGAACTAAGAACTGTAATGTTATGGCTCTTTATAAAACACATCGGAAGTCAAATCATAGTTAAAAACTTGTTCAGTTTGCAAAAGTTCTATTTTTCCACTTTCCTTTCAACTCCTTCTGAAAGCTCAACAAGTTCAAACCACTTTGTCTCTATGTTTACCTTCTTTCTCCGTCAATAATTATCACGTGTTTGACAAGAACATATTTGAAAACCCTGAAAATCTTAAGCTCATTTAGTATGATGACATTTAAGTGACCGCAATATTTGCCATTCGAAAAACAGACTAATACCTTAAGTATATTGTCCGCTAAAAGTTTAAAGAATGTCGTTAATGTCACGAAAGTACTTTAGAAATAATCGATTCTTAACAAAATTGGATTAATTAAAGTTAAAATTCTATTTAAGGCGAATATGTACTTCCATAGGTAACAATTTATTATATAACCGAATTTATTTCCAGTTGCTTGAAGAACATTGTTGCAAATCAAAGAATTTCTTAACATTTTTAAATTATCCTCTAACTTACTATAAAATCTTAAAAAGCGAGCCATGTTGTCCTCTCCTGCCTACCTAAATGAATTCCACTTGATTAAGATTCACGTCATGCGAGTCTGTTTCGCTTTCGTTTAACGCCACAATCAATCTGTGTTTTTCATGGCTACGTTGTGGCACTAAATCAGTCAACTTCTTATCGCGGAATCCCCAGACCTCTCCAATAAGTTTCTGCAACGTTCTCTCTTAGTTTTGTGATAAGACAACGTAACTCTGAAAATACGTAAAATTTACATAACTATCAACTGTAGATCGACAAGGCATCAATTTTTGTATGACAGCTTCTTAGTGGATCATTGAAATTCAGATGAGGTTTGATCCGGGATCGTTTGCACTTTAAATGCTTTCCATACGATTCCCTTGCAGACTTTGACTTATTGACAAATCAATTGAAAGGTAAGCAGCCAAGGTCGTTTTAGTGCGACTCCATCTAACCACTATGACTGATCATTCAATAGGGTATTGATACGATGAAGTTGATGCTAAGATTTATTGACCAACTGTTCTGGTCTTGAAAGAGCAAAGATCACATAAAGGTATCAATTACGGGATCTATAGCTACCACATAATTACTATCGCCTTCTGAACGAAAATAACAAAAAACCAACCAAAGGTACACGACCGATTGATTGCGCACCGATAAAACAGGTTCAATACGCCGCGCGTTGTTTTCATTAAGAAGATCCGGCTAATGTGGATGGTGTGGTGCTGGCGTCATTATTATATCTGGCTAAGGAGGTCAGAAGTAAACCAGAACCAGAATATAACATTTTTCGAAGTTGGCGCAATCACTTAGCAGTTTCAGGACGTTTGCATTCTTCTTATTTGCATAACATCTAAAATTTTGCAAAGCAAATCAGACTGGTGTTCTTAGCACTTGTTTGCTTTCCAGTCTGTTTGCGCATCAGGTTCAGTTGGTTTATCTTTGGGTTGTCCACTTTATATGCCCACAAAGAATTATTCTGATAAAACAACAATGGTATTGAGGTTTTGGGCTCAGAAGTAAGTTCAGTAGGGCAAAGACAAGCTAATACACAAGAAAGGGATTGATTCCAGAATTAAGATCTCACTATTACGACAATGGTGGGAGTACTTCTAGCTATCTTAAATATACAAGGTATTTAGGGAGGACAATACTGAGTCAGGTGATACAATATATCGAGACAAAGAAAAAGTTGTAAGTGAATTTTATTTTTTATTTGTTATGTAAATTTTGTGAAATGCAGAAAACCAGGTCCATCAGTATAAATAATCCTAAATAAGAAGCAACATGTTCTTAAATCAAAGTGTTACCTTAATTTCATGCCGAGAATTCCGCGACAAGTAAAACACAAATCTTATGGATGCATTGAATGCAAGTTGAATTCTTCTAAAACTTTCGCAGTCAGTAGAGGAAAACAAGCAGCTACAATAATCAAAATGAGGCGATAAAACCAAATCCTTCCTAATGAACACAGGAAGATTTCTGCAAAAGGTCGAGAGTTGACGTAGGATACCATTAACTCTACCAGTGGGGTGTCTGATGGATTTTGGTTTTATTAAATATTTTACCCAAATTTTTTGCAATATTCACGTATGGCATGACAATTCTATTTAAGATTAGAAAAAGATAGGCGAGGAATAGAACCCTGCGGAACACCATATTCAACAACATACATTCCAAGACAGCAGAGTAAGAGTCACCCAAATGTACACATTGCCTCCTACTGGAGATGAAATCTTAGTTGATTTATTTGAAAAAAAAACTGGTGGATCAATATCTCGATCAAAATTTGTGTTTAAAATAATTCTTTTTTGCAATATTTATAGCAGAATTCAATTAGCAATCACAAAAAGTTGCCGATTCTCCACTGCTTTATTTTTCCCATCTCGAATGCGGCATATCTCTTGTTGATATAATTTTTTCTCAGTTCCAACTTAAACCATGCGCTTCGGATTTTTAACTAAAAGGAACATGTTTTTGAAACAGAAATTTACTCAGCACATCGAAAGTTTCCAACTTTCCAGCAATCGTAATCTCATTATAGACCAAGTCTCATGTTAAATTGATGCATTCCGTAAACTAGGATGCAAAATCAATAGCATTAAAGTCTCTATATTGCATCAACCTGACAGGTGTTATCAAAGGCGGTCTCTCGTTCGTTAAAAATATTAAATCGTAGTCGAGCAAATTAAAAATACATTAAAAATACAATAAAATGTTCTCGACCGGTGGTGTCTATCCCGTCTTGGCTTGTAAGCCTTTGTAGGCCTTTGTTGGTAATGACCTCCGGCAAATGGATGTTAACGATGCGCCAGAGACACCGGTTCACTTTCCATGCTAACAGCTGTAAAACAGAAATGATTTTATATTCGTTTCGAAAATAGCCAATCAACATCGTTCAACAGGCTCTAGATTGGAACCTGCGCGGAACCCAAGGAAGATGTAGAATTGGACGGGATCCGAAGAGAAGCGAGGTACCTAGAAAAACAAATCGGGGCAACATTTTAAAGCTACAAGGGGTTAAATGAACGAGAGGGAGATTCGTTACTTAGTACATATTTTGGCGGTTCCTTTCATGACACTTTCGTCACGTAATTTATACAGTATGACAGTTTACCTGTAGAACGGTGTCTTAGAGGCCCTCGGAATATTGCGTTATTATTGAAAGGTTTTCGTAGGCAGTAATGACACCATCTGAAGTAAAGCCGAAATTGATGTTGTTCAGCTTCAATCTGACGTGCACTCTGAGCTTCTCAAGAAATAATCTCCGCTCGCCCAAACTCGAGAACGTAACAATAGTCGGAATTTTAAAAAAAAATGTTTGAATGAAGTTTTTTCTTTAATGCAAAAAAAAATTGGAAACGTCGCACTGTAACGGTTGGTATGGAACTATTTTCGGGCGAAGACCGATTCGCAATAACCGGATTTGTCGTTGATGGAATTAGTCATGCTAACGCATCAAAGGGTTGTCCCCTAGTGTTTGACCACATCTTCAAAAAAAAACAGTTTCTTGAATTCAGCAGGTTTCAAGGGAGATTTCCCAATATCAAGTTCTTTACCACGTTTATTAATCACATTGCTTTATTTGATAACGATTAGATTTAGGTGCGTAAGAAACACGTAATTTAAGTGATTACTTTCAGATAACGCCTCGCTTTCCATCAATGCGTAATTGATAGGAATATACCTAGCTCACAATAATCGCTAATCATACAATCTACATGTCTTTTATCTACTCATTGTTCGCATATCCGTAAACAATATGTTCGACTAAAAAAAAATCCATTCAGAAAATTCGCAAACGAAATTCATTCACCACTTGTAAACCAAAACAACTCATGTCCCATTCTTTGTTTTCATTTTTCCTCATTCAAAATGAAATTTTTAAGAAAAATCTTTTTCAGTTAGATGCTGGCGCCCGAAAAAGAAAATAAAAAATATTTTGTAGACAGAATCTCTGACGCACTACACCAAATCTACCGGATGAATGCTGAAATCACGAACATTTCCGACAAAGTTCACTCTTTTTCCACTTTTTGTATCATCCACTCTCCTAGCTAAGCGACGAACATTCAATAATTCATAGGGGAGTGGAATTCGAGCGGAATTTTGTAATTAGAACGGAAGACTTATTTCACTTTGGCAGAAATTCATTAGTTTTTTACGTCAAAGAATTTTGCTTGTCGTACATTACTCAAACAAATCAAGCAATGAATTTAGAATTAATCTTTCTTCTAAAGAAATATTATTGGTACATGGAAGTTCGTTGCTCTAGGAGGACGGCGAAAATTGCATACTTCTTTTTCTCATATCGGACTTATGAAAATTTTCTTTGCCTTTGTTTTGGTACTATTAAGGATTTGTGTAAAACGCAACTTTAAAATTATAAATAGGAATCCAAATTTTTTCCTGCACATTCGTATTTTTTAGGTCAAAATAAACAACTTTTGTTCCAAAAAAAAATTTTTTAAAACGTCAATTTTTTGAGTTTTTCGAAGATAAAAATTTAAAATTTGAGCATTTTTTAGTCTTATTCGAAAATGGTTAACCAAAAAATTGGAAGGGACTAAAACTGCTCAGATTTTTACAGGAAATTTGATCAAATTTTGTTGATATTTTTTTTAATAGACCTCTGCCACATTAGAAAAAAATGCAAAACCTTTTCTATTATTAAATGAGGAGCTGGCGTTCAATACGATCTAATTGCAACTCTGTACTTTGTAGTCCGGCTGTTCATGGGGCCTTGAATCTAATTCCGTACTCGTTCGTACTCTTCGGGCTTGACGGATTAATTAAGACACTTTACAGTCACAAATGTTTACAATTTTTACTCACTTTACTGATTAATTCGTTGCACAATTTTCTTGACAAAATTTCTTCACTATATACCGTTTTAGTTCACTTAATTACACTTGTCACTTCTCGCGTTAAACAACTAACCCTTCACAGTATTACATGTATTCTTCGCAGTCTAAATCACGACTACAACTAACTAGGCTACTGCTCAGCCCTATTTATACTACTTAGCTTAATTCTAGAAAGTTCAGCAACTTAGCTCTAGATGTTTCCGTTATACATTTTCACCACGCTTATTCATCATAGGTTCGAGTCGTCCTTGACTTTCTACGTTTAACATTTCCATACCTTGATTTCGGGCCACATGGGGCATGTGCCTTACACGGTTCACCATTTCCCTTTTCGTTGCCTACCTCGTGCACATTACAATATAAAAAATATACTCTTGCGGCGTTCCTGGACATTGAAGGAGCCTTCAATAACGTTCACTCTAAATCTATCCTTGAAGGTCTCGTCGCGCTGGGTGAGGACCAAAGTCTCGGCCATTGGGTTTTGCTGTACAATCCGAACTGGGTACCAGCCGTGTTATAAGGCACGTCTGTATGGGTACGCCCCAGGGTGGAGTTCTATCTCCTTTACTTTGGCGGATCGCAATGAACAAAATATTGTCAAAACTCGATATTTTGTAGAATGCGCTGAACAAGGTTGGCAGATAGTACAAAGACTATGGACTGCATGTGAACTCGACAAAGACCAAGTTGATGCTCTTTACCACTAAAACCAAAGTACCCAACTTTGTCTTGCCAAAGTACATGGACACAAACTCTCATTATCATCCAGAGTCAAGTACATTAGAGTCATCACAAATAATTTTTGAAAAAATCATAAGTTTTACTCTATTAAATAAGCAACATTTGTAAAATACCCATTGTTGCATAGTCAAGAGCTACAAAGGCTGTGTTCCATTATTTATTAAATTGGTTTGGTTGGTTAGTTTGCGTAACTTCCTTGTGTGTCTTCCTTGCACTGAGCCTTTAATGGCTCGTTGTACGCCCCCTTCTCTGCAGCGTACCATAAAGTCCACTGTAACGAGTTGGATAATTCGCTTATACCCCGATTTCTTAACTCCTGCTAAATCTTCGCAGTAGTATGTTCCTACGATTCTAGACTTTTTTTACGTTAAGACCGAGAACGTGTAATGCGGTCTCCCTTACCCACATTCCCTGCATAGACTGCAGTTCGCTCTTCCAATTTTTATGGCATGAGCCCTTAGTCTTGCTTGTCCTGTCACAAGGCCAAAAAGAAGTTTCAATTTGGCCTCCTTTTTACCCATTCCATGATTTCCTTTTTGATTTCATGGATGCGTATCCTCAGGTTGAGCATTATTGTGTCTCCTCGTTACCCATTCCATGATTTCTTTTTTCATTTCATGGATGGGTATGCTCAGGTTGAGCATTATTGGAGTGTCCTCATTTGCGCCCCTCCGCGACAGCTCATTCGCTTTTTCATTACCTGGGATACCACAGTGCCGCGGCACGTTTATTAGGATGACATCGTTTTGTCTCTCTAGCTCCGTGAGGGTCTATTTTCATCCCTCCATCGTTTTGGATTTTACCGCGGCGTTTGTTAACGATTTGATGGACGCTTGGCTATCCGTGCATACTGAAATGCTAGAGGATCTTACTCCCCATTTATTAGCTGTTCTATTCACATTGAAATAGCGAGGAGGAGTCGTTTGTCCCTCCCCAAAAATTCAGGTTTAGTTTCTCTCACGATATTCCAAAGCCACAGCCTCCCTCGCATTTTGAGCCGTCTGTGTAAATCGCTAAAGTGTTTTCTTGAATCACCCTATTGTTGGTCCATTCACTTTTTGTCTGAAACTGAGTTTTGAAGATTGCCTCCAAATTGGAATTACCAGTTTTGAAGTCCCAGCAATCTTCTTCCTCAAACAGTCTCTTAATCGTATTTCCACTACATACACGGACGATCTTTTCATGTTGGATTTGTATTCCCCTTACCTTCCACAGTTTATTAATACGTAAACGTATAGCTGAGTTTAGTGCCACCTGTTTAACATACAATTCTAGTGGAGTAATATTTAGAATGACCTCCAAGGCCCTTGTCGGATTTGACCTGGTAGCCCCTGTTATACCTAAACAGCACATACATACGTTGGGCCTGGTCCATAATCTTCTGGTTTCTTCATCGCTTTCCACCAGACTATTGCTCCATGCGTTCTCATGGTTCTGATTACACATCGGTATTACCATTTCATAATGTAGGGTGATAGTCCCCATACCTGCCGTAAAGCTATACATCCAGAAAGCTCTTGCCACTTTGTTTTTCTTCTCGTGTAGGTGCCTGGCACAATTTAGTTTCCCGTCCATCAGCACACCCAGAAATGTGGCCTCATTCTTTAAGGTTAATCTGTTGTTGCCTATGCACGAGGGAACTATCTTTTTTAATTTTTTTTTTTTTGTGAAGCAGCAAAGTTCCGTTTTATTTGTGTTTATCTTCAGTTCGCAGTCCTGCGTCCGTCCGTGTCGATTGTTTCTTGAAGTAAGTATCCCAAGGTAGTCCGCATAACAAGTTACGTAGAGAACTTTTATGCGAAGTAATTCATCAATCACTATTAGCCACAAGAATGGTGAAAGAGTCCCTCCTTGTGGAGTTCCTCTATTTACCCGCGCCGTCAGTGGTTTATTTCCGAAACTTGTAATTATGGACTTGATCCATTTGATTATACTGTGATCTGTCCCCTGTTATTGAGAACCTTATCGATTCTGACATTGTTGAAGGCCCCTTCTATGTCAATGAAGCAGCCTAACGCTACTTCGTTGTACATCAATGCCTTGTCCACTTCATGTACTAGGCTGTGTAGAGGGGAATCAACCGATCTACCTTTCATATATGCATATTGACAACTTGATAGTTGGTTTATGGCTATCTGTTTCCTTACTCCCTCTTTTCTAGACTTTTCACTAAGAAGGAGGTAGGGCTAATTGGTCCAGTTCTAGCTTAAATATCTAGGTCTAGGCCTAGATAGAAAACTTACCTGGTAGCCTAACATCCAAAAAAAGAGTACGCTACAGTCTACAGTAGCGTTGTAATCGTTTCGCATTGTGCATTGGCTTTACACAACTGTGATACGGCCTATACTTATGGGGTGATTGTCTGGTGTCCGACACTAAATATATCAACCCATCACAAAGCAATGGATAAAGTTTAGAGGATGGCAACACTGCTGATAACAGGTGCCCTTAGAACCACACCTTCTAAAGCCCTATTATCCACCTTCTACCGTTGGATCTCTTTGGTAAGCAAACCGCATCCTCAACCGCCATTAGACTTAACTCAATCCAGACCTGGAAACGAACCGACTTCGGTCACTCCAAAATCTTGGACAGAAGATCTGCCAGCAATATCGACTACATATACCTTGCCAAAGCCTTTCTTTGAGACTAAATTTGGCTCCTTCTTTCCCATCAGATCGGAATTGGAGGAGGGTGCTCCCCAATGGGGGGAGTCAGTGCATCTCTACACTGACGGCTCCAAATTAGAAGGCAAAGTAGGTGAAGGTAGCTTCCCGGAACATTTGGACCTCGATATCTCATTCCGCTTACCTGACTACTGCAGCGTGTTTCAAATGAAAATCATGGCTATAAAGGTAGGCGCGCCCCGCCTAAATCATTTAACGCTACCTACAGACAGCATATGTATTTTCACAGAAAGTCAGGCCGCTATTAAATCCCTCACGGGAGTATACACCACCTCCAAAACGATTATAACATGTCGCTCAGCACTAAATGATATAGGTGAGCATCTGAAAGTATTTCTCATCTGGGTGCCTAGACATAGTGATATACCGGGTAACTGCAGAGCCGACGAACTAGCTTGAATCGGTACCACTCGTCCTGATTCGGACATTAACCACCAGCTGGGTAAACCTCTGGCCACTTGCAAACTGGAGCTCTTACAAGAGTCTCTCAGGATTGTAAATAATAATTGGAGGAGGCTTGATTACCCGACAGATATGGCCAAAGCTTGACTCTAAACGGTCAAAAGAGCTCATCCTACTCGGACGCCAAACAATTAGCAGTACCGTCGCCGTTATCACGGGCCACTGCCATATAGGTAGACACGCCAATAGACTGAGCGCACCTTCAAACGACTTCTCGTTGCTTATACAACAATACCGTGCAAGTCAAATTTGCTTAGTTTTCAGGAGAGACAACAAACTGCATTATTTATTCATTTTATACAATACATGGATGTTAAAATATTAATATATTATGTATTGAGTGAAGTTATGATTAGTATTAAGTGCCTTCAGTGTGAGCCTATTGGATGCACGGAAAAATAATCTACCGAATGGTATATAAAACGTCACATGGCCAATTTTTGACTTACGCGGTATTGTTGTATAAGCAACGTTCTGTAGAAGTTGCCATGACGAAGAGGAAGAGGAAACCATACTTCACCTCCTCGGTCACTGCCCGGCCCTAGCCAACTGTAGGAACCGATTTTTGGGCTCCCCCTTCCTTGAAGAGCTAGCCGTATTAGGCTTCACTGATGTCAGAGACCTAACATAGCTCGTCAGGAGTTCAAAATGGTTCCCGACGACGAGTTAAGGCTGAGCACCCTTCCCATCCCAGTCAAATTTATTTGGACTCCCCGCGAACTGGTTCCTATGGTTCTCAGGTATTTTTATGGGGTTTTTAAAATTTGTGTAGCCTCAACGTGGTATCACAATAGGCAATGGGTTTGTGTATAAATATTACCTTATTAAATTGGTTTACTAATGACCCTATATTTTTATATATAAAATGTTGAAATAAATTGAATCGATCCGTTCGATCTATTGGTATCGATCTTTTTAAGGCCATTAATCGATCTACAAAATCGGAAAAGATTTACAGATCGATCCCTGCTGAATCGATGTTCTCAATTCGATCTACATCTCTAAAATAAATCATACCCAAGTGAATTATAATAACAACTTCTGTTACATAACTTAAATAACATCTTTGTCAACATTTCCGAATGTTTTCCTCCGCTGAACGCTTAAGAAGAATTCCAAAATGAAAACTGATGCGACATAATCCGACGATCGGCCACTCAGTCAGGCAAGCGGTCTTCTCAACGCTAAGGTCGAAGTACAAATTCTGCCGAATACAAAATAAAAATGCTATGAAACCTAAGGAGAACAACAACAACAACAATGGCATCGGCACGTCGAAAAAATAGCTCGCAATCGCCGTTGTATCAAAACTTTTTCATCTGCTCTTTAGCGCTTTTTCATGCAATAACTGCCGCGAAGTAAAAACAAATTTTGAAGTTAACCGCAGTCGTTAGCGGACACTTGTTCAGATCGCAGATCGTAGTAGGTCGGAACTTTAATAAATTGCTCTTCCGTTCTGTGCACTTGCACCTAGAGTTACGCAAATTCCGGTTCAAGTCTAGAATTCAGAAAATCGCCCGAGAGCGTAGTTAGATTCTATTCCGGTTCGTCGGGTTCACGTCTGCTAATTGAATCATTTTATGGCTGGCGGCGCACGGTTCGCGCTCGAATTGACCTTGGTTAGAGAAATTGTGCAAAACTGCAAACGTACGCTTTCCGTTAAGCAATTTGTGAGGTAATTCTACTCCCACTTTGCAGCCTCCCGAATGTGCATTGCGTAGACTCTTCACAATTTTCATTTAATTTTTCACAATTTCTGCTAACCTTGCAGGTTTTGTGTGCTCGTTCGACCGAGAAGAACGTAGTGTTCGACCTTTTGTTTTCGTCAAAGGTCTAAATACCTTGAGTGAGTCAAATTGGATTAAAGGTTAGCTGCCGGTAGATATGTACATGACCGCGTTTCGTTCCGTCGATGTGTGTCAAATCGTCGAGTTGCTGTAAAAAAAGTTTATGCCATTGCCTCGTTGTTGACAAATCGATTGGGTCTTGTCACGTTTTTATGCCGATTATCTTTGTAGCGACGAGCAGCGCAAACGAGACCTCAAACATCGTCCCAAAGTCAATTTCCCGCACTTCCTACAATCAGTTCTGAGTGAAAAATTCAAATTTAACTCATTTTAAATAGTGCAGGCAGTGACAGTGGTAGTGCTTCCTTCAATATCGAATGCATTCCTCCCTTTCGTGGTCTAAAGTTCAGTGCATTTCTAGTGCGACCGATAATCCGCTCCACCCAAACCAATCGCGATAAGAAGTTGATTTATAATTGTCGTCTGGCAAAGTTAAGTGATTCCGATTAAATTTTATCGCGGAACATTAGTGCCTTGAGAATAAATTAATAAAGAAAATGCGTTTGATCGACGAATTCGACGAGAAGCTCTGGCTGGCCCACAAAGAACATCTTTTGAAGAAATCAAATGTGGCCACAGCTGGAGGCTGTGGCGGAGCTGATGAGTTTCTTGTCATTCCAATTTTCATCCGGAAGACGCCGAAATTTCCCTGTAGAGAACGTCACATGGCAATAAGACGGAAGAAACCTTCACAATCTTCGACTCCCTCATTGACGCCGCAATCAAGCTTGGAATGCCAATGCTCAGCTGAGTAAGATTTTTTTTTAAATTTTATTTTTTATTTTTGTTTTGAGTTAAGCACGTAAATGTACGGAAATTACAAAATAAGTAATGATGGAATAATGTATGTAATAGCATTCTTTTACATAGAAATCGAGTCGCTTCACACAAAGTCACGTTGAACACCTTGAAGCATTCGTTCACCCCTGAACTTGCTCATTGCAAAATTCACTAAAAACTGATGAAATCTTCTCTCACTTTTAATTACCTGTCAAAGTTAACTACCATATTTTTTGCCATCGGATTCTGCGTCACGTTCTGTTTTCCCCCCGTTATATTCTAAAACGATTTCTTCTTTCGAACCTTTTATTTTTATTCTTTAAACTTACAAAAAATGGTTAAACGAATCGATTTCTTCGCTATCGTAGTAATTTTATGAAATTTTGAGGCCTCAAAACTGTATTTTAATTGCAAAATAAATATGGTTTCACCAAAAGTACTGGACTTTTATACTATATCGTCAAACAAAATTACATTAAGGCCCCTCTCAAACACCGACTAATGCCGCGTTTACACGAATGACACAAAGTGTAATGAAGTTATGACTACATGTCATTTTTTAGTGATTTATCATTTACACGACGCAAACTAAAAAAATAATAATTACTGACTAAGTGTTAGTTTAATAACTTTATGGTGAATTTTAATTTTACAATGACAAGCGTAGCAACCGGAGAATTTACACGAATGACAGATAGTGACGAGTCGTTTTGTGACAGAATTATTTGGGTAGTGACAAAACAGACAAAACCCGAAATTTGTATTTAGGTTACATCTACTTGAGAAATTTTTTGAAATTTTTTTTATTGGCTTAAATGACGTAAAAGCATCCCAAAAATGATCTCCAATAGCAACTTTAGTCCAAAAACTTTTTTAAATGACCCTCACAGCTAAATTTCTGAAGCAATCTCAGATGCTTCGAAAGGCGTTCTCAAAACTTTAAACGCGATTATCTCGAAACCATGTTTTTAAATTCGGCTTTACAAATAACTCTTGCAATTTTCATTCGATCGACTTGAAATTTTACCTGCAGCTTCTTAGATATATTTTAAAGAGAACTACAAACGATTTTAAAGATTTATTAATAATTACGTTCCATCTTTTCGGCTTCATCCATCACGCGCTCTCACTTATCCAACCACTAAAAGTTAACGTTGTCACCATTCCCGCACTCAACTACAACCGTAACTTAACGACTTTGCCTTACCTCTTCCATTCTAATATAAACCAATCATTATGTTTTTACCACCGCTTTTGCCAAAGCCCGTCTCACCTATTCACTAACCCAGCTAGATACAGAACCACACACCCTCAACATTCTGACTACTATAGTATACTCATACGCAGTGAACAACTTTGAATTTATTTTATTAAATAACCGCAACCGCACTTGTATCAATGACAATTTGTCATAAAAGAATGAGAAAATTCATTTTTATTGCGCGGCTTGTCACTATTAAGTCATAATGTACAACACGCGTTTACACGATGCCAATATGATGAGTTTTTCGTAATTTTTTATGACCGAAATATTGACAAAACAAGGACCGTTTACACGGAAGTGACAATTTATGACATAATTTATGACGAATATGTCACTCGTGTAAATCCGGCATAACAACGTAACAGTAACGATTTGTTATGTAAATGAATAAGCAAGATATCCTTTGTGGTTTAAAAAAAATATTCCCGGAGAAACATACTCTATATTTTATATTAGTGGCTGTTCCGGTAGAATATGGTCGTAGTTAGATTGATTACTGATAGTCTTTTCTGTGGTCGCATGGGTCTTGAAAAGATCATTAACGACTGAGAATTAAGTTGATATATTGAAACGAATGCGGTTTGACGTACCAATTTATGATTTGCAAAACCGCTTTTAGCGGTGTACTAATGCAACAAGTACAAAGGCATTTTAAATTTTCCTTCTAGCAACGAGTTTATGGTAACAAACCAACAAATGTTACGTTATGATTAAAGCTACGTTAAGAATGTTTTTTTTTTTTGAAAAATGAAGAATGTGAGCTCTTTTATAACAAAAAAAAATCAGACCAGTGTTTTCTCATTCCTACCAGTATTTTATCTTACACACACTGCAAAAGACAGTATCTACATGTCGCTCCAAGCATCATGTTTCCTACGAATAAAAATCTAAAGAAACAGTCGTGTAAAATTGTGTACAAGAAATGAGACATTTCTCCATTTGGTCTACTAGGGAAATTTGTTCTATCGTCCATAAATAAAAACTGGACTTAAGAGGGTGTTCTACCTTGTTGGTTTAAAAAAATATTTTTTGCATTTTTCTAATATAGAACGTGTCAGGAACATACCCTGGAAATGATGTAACGGAATTCTTAGTATTTCGGGATGTTAGAGCCTGTGAAACACAGTTCCGCGTGCCGTCGCGGCAGCCCAAAAACTTGTTTTACGAGGATATATGAAGGACATCCGACGCTGCGAAAAGAACTCGGATTGAACAACGAAAAGAGCAAGTAGCACAACACGGGTCTCCAACAAGAAGATGAACTCAATGGTCCTGACATTGCAGATTGATCGTAAGTAACTTTTCGTCCAAGTTGCGTTTTTGCAACTGGTTGACATGATATCTCGAAAAATAATTGATCGATTAGCTCAAATATTTCATCAAAATCTCTGGGAAATCGTCTAACTAAGCCTTTTTAAAAAATTTTTCATCTTAACAATTTTTACAGCTGTTTTTGACCCTAAAAACATGCAAAAAAAACACCTTTTAAACGACTTTCATGAGCTGAATCGTGTCAACCGTTTTGATACGAACTTTTCGTAAGGGGTACCTCAAGTTCGAACAAAGGTCAATAACAAACGACAAAAAGCACATACCCCAATGAACTTTCCAAAGTTGTTAACAATATTGATTTAGCATCTACTAATGAACATGTACAGTCACTTCCAAAAAAGAAAAAACTTTTTGCGATTACATCGATTATGAGATTGGTACCTAACCTCAATACGGAGGTAATTGTTACAAAATTCACTGTGATTTATGGCATTTTTTACATATCTCCCAGTGTCTCCCAGTATAATCATCACTCGTCGCAAGAGACTTTCCCGTTGCGATCTATTAATGTGTCTCGAAATGAGGGTTTCAATCTGAGGATTGCGCAACCACCGAGGTCCTTTTTTGTTTCCCGACTTGATCCATCGACTTCTGTTGACGACGTTATTGGCTACGTGAGGGAGAGGAGCGGTGCTGAAGACTATGTACTCCTCCGTTGTCAACTTCTAGGATCTCGTCATTCTCAAAGACTCATGTCGTCCTTTAAGTTGACATTGTCCCCGGATCTTTTTGAAATAATGTCTGCCCCCGATTTCTGGCCCGAGAATATCATTGTTCACGAGTTTATTCCCCGTCGTAGGGTCGCAGGAAGCACTCAGAATAGAACAACTGTTAGCAACCAAAAAAAAACTAAGTACGCTATCCCTTTACTACTACTAAAATGTAAGGGGATTAAGAACAAGATCAAGCCAGTTATTTCAGGCTTCTCTTGCCTGTTGTTACGACGTCATCGCTCTGACATAAACCTGGCTTCATAACGGTTTTATTGATACTGAAATTCTTGACGGGTCCTATCAGATTTTTCATAAGGATAGATACTCTGACTCCATGGCTCGTGGGGGCGGCATGCTCGTTGCATGCAAATCGCATTTTGATTGCGGGTTGGTTGATATACCTGCCTTTTCCGACACGCTCACAATTGAGCTCTTAGCTCTTAAGATATCTCTGATGAAGATGCAAATTTTCCTGCTTTGTTGTTTTATCCCTTCAAACTTGACAAACTATGTTGATGTAGATGGTAGAAGTCTTTACGATATTTTAATTCTTAACCTAGATTTTATTAATAATGTGACAAACTCAGAGAATGAAATCATCCTTCTTGGTGACTTTAACTTACCCAGCGTTCAATAGGTATTCAACGCTGCTGAAGACTCCCATTTTTTGACGCCATCTCCTCCTCTGGTTTACAGCAAATGAGTGATATAAGGAACTCTATGGGAAGACACTTAGATCTTATTTTTTCTTCTGATTCGAGTAACACTATAGTCGAACCGACTTCTCGTAACTTATCCGCTATTGACGGTTTGCATCCGCCCATTTTCATCTCTTTTTGGTACGATGGTTCTAATACTGCCGACCCCAATGTAGATCAGTACGTTCTTGATTTTAACAGGGCGGACTTCTCTGATCTTTCAAACAGGATCCTTTCGATCGATTTCGCATCTCTTTTTGATGATAGCGATATCGACGTGTGCGTTTCCGTGTTTTATCATAGGATTTAATTTGTGTGTACCAATCAAACGGTCAAGATCACCCTGTCAGTCTCCCCCGTGGTATACTAGAGAACTTAAAATAGAGAGACTTAAAAATAAGAAAAATAGACTATGGAAAACTTACTTACGCTGTAGAAACACATAAACTTATTGTGATTTCGTTTATTGTCATTACAGCTTTTTAGCATTATCATCATCCTTATACAGGGAATACCTCGATAATGTTCGCGAAAACTTGCATAAGGATCCTCGTACCTTTCTTAAATTTTTAAATATGAAGAAGAAAACTGATAATTATCCATCTACAATGTGGTACAATGGATCCTCTAGTTGCAGCGCGCGCGATATAGCCGACAACCTTGCATTGTACCTCCATTGCTTTGCCCTTATATCCACCCTGTACCATCCTGGAGATCCAGCCGGATAAGACTACTCTTGGTAGGCCTCTGGCCGCCTGCAAGCTGTTGCTTAGCACAAAGGCAATAAACCTAGCGAACCTTAGTAGACAGATCTGGCCTAAGCTGGATCTTAGGCGCTCCAAGTGTCTGACTTCGAGGGCCAGATCTGACCTTGGTATAATTACTGGGGTTATTGGCTTACACGCGGAGAGACTGGGCATCTTCTCAAACGACTTCTGTTGAAGCTGTATGGTCGAGGAGGAGGAGGAGGAAATTATTTTCCACTTCCTTTGCCGGTGCCCTGCACTATCACGCAGGCGAAAGTCTTTATTGGGTGACTATTTCCTCGATAGTCTTGGCGATCGGGAGGCGACTGACGTTGCAGATCTCTGGCGCTTCGTCGATAGCTCCGAATGGTTCCAGTGAGGAGGTGGTGGGAATTCTTGGATTCCCGTGGCATCACAATGGGCCTATTGAGGTCTTAGTGTGTCCTTCAGGACGGCCACACGAACCTAACCTAACCCAAATGTTCCCTCTTTCTTTATGTGCAGCCTTGGCTCCTATACGGAATCAGTAGAAGAGGCGCTAGAACTACTTAAAAAAACACGCACTTCCCCGATAACTCGGTAGCGGGGGTGGCAAAAGGACATGCTGAGTTACCGGAATAGCAGGCGCTCCCAAATCTGCAATGTGTCAATTCTGTTGTCACTCACGACAGGGTTGAATGTGCCATCGGCTCCTTTGTACCATACTTATCACCAGGAATAGAGGGAATCTTACCCGTCATACTCGATAAAGCTCGGGGACTATTATTGCTTGGCTCATGGTGATATTTAGAAGCTGCCTACTCCACTCTTATGTCTCTCTTGCTCGGAGACTGGTCAAAGTGATCTTTATCCCCAAGGCAGGCAATAACGGACACATAACCGCTGGGGACTTCAGACCTAATAGCCTTTCCTCGTTTCCCTTAAAAACGCTGCAGATCCTCCTCGACGTGTACCTATGCAAGCATACTGTGCTAGCTAGGGTAAGCAGTGCCCAGCACGAGTTTACAAAAGAGAAGTCGGCCGAAACTGCACTACACGAATTAGTGAGCACTATCGAGAAATCGCTTAATTACATAGAATTTGCCCTCAACATTGAGGGGGCCAAGGGACCAAGTCAAACCAAGCGTTGCTCGGCGCCTTTGATTCCCCAGTCCTGCTCTTCACGCTGTACTGCTTTTGGCTCCTGTTGTTTTGTCGATTTCCTCTTAGAACGATCTGTTTTAAACTTTAAAAAGCCCACCTCTTTATACTTAACGATTGCCTCTCAACTTGTGATTGGAGTGGTGTTCTTGGGGAGTGTGACGTTGACAATGATACTTAATTATCCTATGATATCATAGATATTTGCTCACTGTGATCCGGTTTTTTTTTCAATTATCGCTCCTACTTAGCATAGTTTGAGACTTCCACAAAGTATTTAAAGAGTAAGGGTTGAAGAAGGTTCTGCTTCTCGGTTGAACTTGACTTTGCGAGAACACCATAGGTGGTTCTGGGAATTTTTTAACTGTAAACGTTGCACTGATGTTTACCCTTCTTCAGTAATATGCTAGACACACGATAAGCAAGAATGCTCATTGCTTCAATGACGTCATTCGAGCGATGATCATTCGGGCTCTGACGGACACACGACAATGGTTTGCTAAAAATTGCACATCTTTTCCAAATTTTTTCAATTTTTACAATAACTTGTCATATTTCAATATAGCAACCGCCCCAAACAAGAAGTAGGAATGCTCATTGGCATTGAATGAGCTTGCAAGGACGTAATTCATTCAGTGACGATAGGAATGATAATTGTCCCTAAGACGTGATGATACACAGGCTGTGCAATGATCATTCCTCCTCGAATGATCATTCATGCTTATCATATGTCTAGCATATAAGTCTCGGTGATTGGTATATCATCTATCCTCTTACGTTTGCCAACCTCTATCCCGGCTGGTGCTGCTGACGGAATCCCCACGTCGGTTCTGAAAAACTGCAGTTCCTCTCTTGTCGCTATTCGCTGTCATTTATTCATTATTAGGGTGGCGTCCTTCCTATACCCTAAAAGATCTCTGTAATTACTCCACTGCATAAAAAGGGTAACAAGTGTGACATTATCAATTTTAGGCCTATTGCCAACGGGTGCTGCATTTCCAAACTTAATCTCATTGGGTTTTCCACTCTTTTTATTGAATGGTTGTGATCTTACTTGTCTAACCGTACACAACGTCCTTTATTTCGGGACACACTCTCCAACACTATCTATAATACTTCAGGTGTTCCACAAGGTAGCCATTTGAGACCTTAATTTTTCACTATTTATATTAATGACATATCGACTAGTTTAAATGGTTCCAGGCTTCTTTGCTAAGCTTACGACGCTAAAATTTTCCGTATGATTTCTGACGTAGCCGATTGTGTACTCCTGAACACTTTCCACAAGTAGTGTTCCACTAATTTAATATCGACAAGTGCACTACTGTTTCCTTTTTACGTAAGAGAAACATTTTAATTTTTGACTAGACGTAAGACTTTTGCGTTTGGCGAAACGGTCGTTTCTTCTTTGAAGACCACATTGACTCAACAGTTAATAGGGCTAATGCGATCCTATGTTTTAGTCAAAGGCGGTCTAAAGAATTTTACAATCCATATATCACGAGGCTGCGTTATTGTACTTTTGCTAGGCCAATTTTGCAGGGTATTTTTTTGAGCAGGGTAAAGAAGTTGGATTCCCATGAATCTATAGAGCACAATAGATCCATCTTGTGGTGTAACAGGAGCGGGCTGATGGTAGTTCAGCAGCACCCCTCTAACCATTGATAAGAGGTAACTTGGCGATTTGAAATCACAATGAGTCTCCTTGGCCTATGTGTGTCTTTTTAGGCAGGCACTCTAACCTAACCTAAGTTGGTGAGTTTATTTGACTCACGATTTGCTACTATAATGTAATTATTCTTCTAAAAGGAATGTTAAGTGAAAGATTCTTAGAAAGGCCTCATACGGAGATGGAGTTGGATCAATTCGTTAAGCGGCACGACCACCATGCCATGGGTCCCGGGTTCGAGGCCAGATCTCCCCGTGAGGTTTTATTAAGAAATTAAAATAATCCTCTCCGTCTCTGGGCTGTTGTCTAGCTCGCAGCAATCCAAAAACAAGACATTCGAGTTGCCTCACTTCCCTTACCCTAATTCCCTTCCGGCCAAAACCATGCTAACGCATCAAAGGGTTGTCCCCTAGGATTTGGTCACATAGTATAAAAAAAATATGGCCACAATTTGCCAAAACGCATGTTTACAGCCGCTAAACTTATATGCATTACCAAAACTCCACAATGTAGAATAAATTCATTTTTCTAGCCAGTTGTTGCGTATTTGTATTTTTCTCAGTACTTTGCTGGAGGTGTAAACGGAAAAACTTTTGTAACTCAAATTCACTAACCGTTAAGTTGCTGCGATGATAGCCTGATTTATTTTATTACATAAACATTTGAGCCAAAGATCTAACTTGTTTATGCAATCCCCGGTTAAACTGTGTAACCCTTAACTAGAGAACCCGCTGAACTAAACCTGTCTATTACCAAATTCCTGAAAGTGCAGACTTAGCTTGTACTGATTACAGAACATCGACAAAATGTAAATTTAATTGAAATTAATTTGTAAACCAGCGAACCGTAAATGTACAGTGGCCGGTATTTGTACAAGACCCGCAATTAGTGCACCTAGCCAAGTACGTTCAGCCAAGAGGCCTAACTTAGATGAAAGTGAAGCAGTGCTCCCCGCACTTTACATATTCGCGTGCTGACAATAGTATACAAACGGAATTTTCTTTCTTACCTTTACTCTGGGCAAATGCACTTGAACTGGATTTTAATAGCTTTTTGAGCACATGCAACGATTGGTCTAGGTAAAAACTAACCATCTACTATAGTACTTTTTGCATAATAATCACAATATTATCAGAGCAGGACCAATCATTAACTAATTAAAATGTCGCTCACATGTTAGCACCACTTGGTTGGCAGCTGTTGCAAGAATTATTGCAATTTTCTGTGGTAGACAGGAATGATTGGCGGTAAAATTTTCAGATTTTAATAGATCTTTAAGTAGAGACTGTAAGTGGTAATCATATGTGTAGCAAATAGTATGTGTCAGAATAAATTGTCAATTATTTGGTCCTATAATACTGATATTGCTGTGGACTATAAAACTAACACTCAATACCTAGTTAAAATGCTAATGAAGTTATGGGAATTTATAGTTTGCTGCCGCTCTACATATGTACGTACAACCGTGGTAAGCTTTTCAACAAGTGTGAACTGTTTTTGTCATGTTCTTTAGAAAATGTAAAATCTAAAAGTTCTTTATTTATATTGTAATAATATGATATTGTGAGATTCCCCCTCTCATTCTTGATTCGTTCTTTATTACAATTAAAGGAACATCCTGAAATAGAATATGTTTTTGCAGATGCAATTGTTTGTATTCCAGTACTCTCTGTAAATTAATTTTGGCTTGCGGTTTAGTTGTAAGGTCAAACAATTTTAAAGCTGGAAGCACTGTAACAATTGCTTTGTCATCGAGCACCATGATCTCTCAATTATGGATCGGCCGGCTGCGGAATACGGATCCTCAAGGATTTTCTCTGAGATCTGTCTGACCTAAATGATCCAGACCTGGAAAAGGCTCAGCACAATGTTCCAAATTGATGGCAACTAGCTGGGATATACACTACTCTTCCCGCTTATGCTCATATTCAACACTACTATTAACTGACTCGCTAATCACGAGGATTGAACACAGACTTGAGAAATATATCCGTTTTCAGCATTTTTATTGGCAACGAATTTGTCTCAACTAACATCCCAGTCCTGCGCGTTGTAATCTGTTCTCCTCGGGAAAGATTCCGTTGAATCCATAACAAAAACCTTGTTTACTTGCTTTGTATACATCACATTTGCTAACAGCTTCTATTCGGGTAGGTTAACTAAAGTCCATCTAGGTTCACTTGAATGTCGCGGTAGCGCGTTTCCTCGGGAGAGTTTTCTGCAGTACCCAGTACTATACTTGGTATAAAGTAGAGCTCTCAGTTGGAATCGGATAACCCGAAAACCCGGGTACCCACCCGTCCGGGTAGGAATCGATTCTTACCAAAAATTCGGTTCCAATCGGGTACCCGGTTCCAGGCGAATACCCGGTTCCAAATAGGAATCGATTCCCTCAATGGAACCGGTTCCCCTGTGAGAATCGAATCCGCCGGGAATCGATTCCGTCGTCTGAACTGGTTAATAAGAATTAGTGAAATTATAAAGCAAAAATTTTCACTAATAGTAGGGAGTATAAGGAATTTAAAATTTTTTATATTAAATCTTAAGTCGTATTTTGTAATTTCACTACAAAAAAATCTGTAATTTCCAAATAGACTAGACATTTCCTTAGTGAAATGCAACATTTTCTCTGTTGACCTTAAAACTCAATCTGTACTGCACGATTTCAAAAGGAACCGGTTCCTCTGACGGAATCGATTCTGGAGTTGAAACCGACTCTTATAATGGAACCGATTCTCCCTTGGAACCGGATACCCGAGTAGGAACCGGGTACCCTACTTAAATTGGGTACCCGGGTGAGAACCGGATACCCGGGTAGGAACCGGGTACCCCCGCGGGGCTAGTTTCTGAGAGCTCTAGCATAAAGATGCAGACGTAGTATTCAGACAGCTGCTATGTAGTGTGTAATCGGCGGGTCTACAGAGCAAGCACAGTTTTCCCAGCTTTGCTCGAAACAGAGTTGGATCAATTTTTTGAGCGTCACGACCACCATGCCATGGGTCCCGGGTTCGAGACCAGGTCTCCCCGTGAGTTTTTATTAAGAAATTAAAATAATCCACTCCGTCTCTGGGCTATTGTCTAGTTCGCAGCAATGCAAAAACAAGACTTTCAAGTTTCCTCACTTCCCTTACCCTAATTCACTTCCGGCTAAAACCATGCTAACGCTTCAAAGGGTTGTCCCCTAGGCTGATTATCGTTTTTCATAGACTCGAGTGGCTATACTGGAAGAAATCATCTGTTTGTGTTATGCTTGCCTAAGTCAACGGACTACATCTACATAAGGCAGTCCAAGGAAGTCAGACGCATGAGTCACTTGAGTGTTCTCAAGTGGCATTTCGTAGCCATTTGTAAAAGAGCATGCGCTTCGAATACTTGACATAATTAAGTATCACATATCAGGGGCTTCCCAAGCATGAAAACGTCAGAAGATCCATGCCCTTCCTTCCTCCAGTTTCCTTTTTCATATCTGAAAAACAGGGCAGGGCTAAAAGAAGGGGACTTTTGTCCCTCCTCCCTTAAGCAGCACTTTGGGGTATTTTTTTCTTCCCGTAACCCCTTGCGGGGCATGGGGCGGGAGGAAAACTTGACACGATTTTTTATTTTTAAGGTGTATACCCAAATTTGTCTGCAACCCCCAATAACCGCAGTAGGTATAAACCTTTTCGACTACCTTAGCCGTGAGAAATTTTCGAAGAATGTATCTTTATTTTCATATTTCTTGAAAATTAACACAATTTGGCCTTTGAGTAGCTACAGAAGGATTCGGGATCAATACATACAATTTTGACGCCTTCTTTTAAAAATTAATCTACAATCTTAAAACCTTCAAGGTCTTCGTGATCTGGTACTCAGAGTAGAACAATCCTATTAAGGCAGCCTCAGACCATCTCCTATTAAAGCAGTCTTCACCATCTTCTGGATTACCAAGCCTTTACTGGGCATAAACACGGATAAAACAGAGCTCACACTTTTCGTATGGAAGCTTAAAGTCCCTCCATTCAGCATTGCAATACACGGATTTTGCACATATTATATAGCTAGGCTAGCTGGTAGCGACGTGCAAGCTAGACATTCACAAAGCATTATTCTAGAATGCAAATGAGAAATGGCAAAAGGAACAGAACTTGCCGATCTTGCCGACTTTTGACCTAAACGGTCGCTTAAACGATATGCAGACTGGGCGAGCCTTTAAACGACTTTTGTAGGAGTTGCCAGAATGGAAAAAAAAGTAAACAATTCCTCCATTACTGATTCGTTAATTTGGCTGATAGTTTAACCAGTGGCCTCGATGGTATACCTTCTTTTTTCTAAAATGTTGTTGCCCGTCTCTGTTACCTGTTCTTTGTTATTTATTTAATTTATCCATCAATTGTGGCGGTCTGGTCACCTGACTATTTCTCCGCATTAAGGATGTCTAATGAAGATTCGTCCGTTTCGCTCTGTGTGACCTTCTTTGGACTGATCCTCTTCATCTGCTTCCTTATATACACACTTTTGAGAAGAGACGTGACAACACCGGAATTGTGTTTGCTTTTGACTGGTTATGGGAACTGTCAATTCTTCGAAGCTTTTGTGAACCTTCAACATATCTATTCCTTAGCTCGCACCTTGAGGAATCATGATTTCCTCCACGTACCTTACCACCGTAATAACTATGGTTTTAATGATCCTGTTTACTCAATGTCTCATTTATTTAGAAAATGACTATGACATTATGGTCTTTAATATTTCGAGAGATTACTTGAGGGGTCAGCTCAACAGTTGATTATGTAAGTTTTGTTGTTTTTATTCTATTCTATTTTATTAAATATCAACTGTAGTCAAACTGTTTGATGAACTTTGAATAAATAAATAAATTAACATCTCCTCTGTAATTGTCCGATTCCAAGCATTCGCAGAAGCCGGTATCTATGCTGCTTCATTTTTAAAGATCGAAGAATCTTAAAAGGAATTATAAGTTTACCTTCATCCTTTCAAACTGTGGACAGTAGAATAATTCATGCTCCGTGCAAATAATAACGATAACCACCATACCCAGTTAAAAACTGAGTAAGGTGATAGGCGAGATCGCCATGGCGCCATATTATCCAAGGCTCAATTCTTAGCATTAACATATGTGTACAGCTCTTTCTACCCAGCATCTCCGCAGTGATCTGACGGTCAGCCGGTCTGCCTCGATACAGTCGCTGAATTTGATCACCCAGATGTCCACTATGGCATTCCTGCTACCACATACGCTGCCTCATCGGACGTCGTCCTAAAGTGCTGGTGACCCTTACAGCACGGTCAGCCTCGATACAGCCACTGCATTTCGCCAGCCATATGTCCACTGTGGCATTCCTGCTACCACATACGCTGCCTCATCCAACGTCGTCCTAAAAGCGCTGGCGACCCTCAAAGCACTACGTCGGTACACCTTTGTTATTGGTTCCCTGAAGCACTGCACCTCCATAGCCGTTACACAGGTTGGTGCTATGAGCAATAGTATGAAAGTGACTACTCTAGCTAAGAGTAGTCTCCTCGGTGATCTAGGTCCTCCGATAATTATACGCGACAGTGAAAGTGTTTTTAAAATTTTACCTATCATCTATCATCACTCCGTTGTCACACATTATATTACAAGGAGTGGACCCATCAGCGGTCCTGGAGGCACTTCGGCGGTTATATGGTATTCACATATTGTGCAATATGAGGAGAACCATCCTTTTGGGAGCACCACCAATAACTGAGTTTTCCATGACTTTAGGGATATTCCTTTTTTCAGACATGCGTTGAATGTGCCCTAATTGCTGTTTTTAGGACTTTTTGACGACACCATCCAGCCCTGACGCTTTATTTTTTCCGACTCTTGCAGACGCCCTAAACAGCTCCTCTGGCGGGTATCGTTTCTGCCCCCTGCCCCTTCTCTATTGAGGCCGTTTTTCCTGATTGGAGGGGGAGAGTTGCAACTATGTAAGCTCCGCCCCATGAGTCGGCATCTGGCCCACTGCACCTCTGCTTAGATTCACGCTTTGCTATTGCGGATCGCCCCTATCTTTGGCAACAACCCTGAGAGTTGTCTCGACTCTGACTCGCGCTGATATTGCCGCCTGGATAGCAGGCATTTAGATCATAATTGCCTGATTTTATCGTTCCTTTCGTTTATCGTTTACGGTTACCACTATTACGCCTGGCATTGAGGCATCGCAGACCCTGCTGATGTTTTCGGATATATGCGCAGACTTTTCCTCTGCAGTTCCCGTTGGCATACAGCTTTCCTTCAGCACTTCTGTAAATACCTCCTCATCAAACATTTCGGAGCTCCACTGTGTTTTTCTATACTTTTTACTGTGGCTTTTGTCCAGTCTCCCTTCATCAAATTATAAATTAAGGCCTGGTGGTCGCTGTGCGTATAATGCTCGCTAATCTTCCAAGTTAAGTCTTTCAGACTGTGTAGGGTAGGAATGTAAAAAAAAGCTAGTGCTCATAGCACCAGTTATATCCAAGAGTTGCGTTGTCAAATGGGCTCTGTGTGGTCGTACATTGTCATGCAACAAACTTCTCCCCTCATTAAAATTCCTGTTTATTCTCTATGGCTCTAAATATCTTTTAAGGGTTTTACAATAATTTTCGGGATTAAATGTTTCCCACTGTGGCAAATTCAATGATAAGAATTCCTTTTCGCTAATCAGCGGGAATCTGAATCAAGACGATAATTTCAAGACAGCACTACAACAGTTTTGAACCGACTGAAGTCAACGACCCCTCATTCTACTCCCAAGAGGTTGCCTTTGGAAGCTATGCTGCCAGAGTAGTAAAACAATTCCTTTGATCATCGAAGGCTCAAAACTCTTTATTTCTGGACGTGCCTCGTGCCTCATCAGCGCCGTTTGCCATCTTTTTACATAGCGCCTTATCACTTAAAATAATTTTATTGCAATCGATCGCATATATTATAAATTAAAAATTTTAGACTTAAAGCTACCTGTTCATGTTACTAAAATATCTCATCTCCCCTCTAGTTCCCGTAACCCCATGGGGCATGAGACAGGAGAAAAACTTCACCCGATCCGAGACAACGATTGGACCTACAATTTAAAATGGATTCCGAACAACAGACATTTCCTCTGCAACCACCATTTTTATCGTAATATGTTGTCAACAGAAAACCACCACGGGTCGCTGTCGGTGGGATTCGAACCTAGGACCTCTGGATTGGTAGGCCGACACGTTATCACTTACTCCACCAACGTCTCGATCGATTACAAACGAATCGCATTCAGTGAAAACGCACCAGATGGCTTAAAACTATGCATTTGCCCGCCTAATACTTGCTGTGGTTTTGTCTTTAGGTCCCCATATCTGATGGTCAATTACATTGTTCAGTGATTTGAACAGAAAAATTATAATACTAATCGAGCGTTAGCCTGTATGTTATATATGAGGGCTTCCCCCTTTCTTTATGTATAAACGCCACCATAACCATAAACTGGAGCGAGTTCAGATCTTAGCTAGCTCTAAAGATTTTAATTAATATTAAAATTATTTGCTCCAGACCTGGCAGGAAAATAGGATTTCAGCCCTAGTGGGCTTTAAATTTTGATAGCCCATCTTTCTCTTGTCATCGTCACGATACGGCCGCAAAGGCCTTTAATCCGGTTAAAGTACCGATAATCAAAACTATCGATCTATAATAGGCTATCGGTATCTTTACTTGCGATATAGCCTCTAGAAAGTGAGATCTAAGACTGATTTATTGTCTCTTCTTGGATTTCTCCGTCAGATGTCGAAGGTAGAACGTTTCGGAAACTGGTTGTAGCAACTTCTTCCTTTATATGTCCTTAGCTCTTTATTATACTCAATTAGAACCTCATGATTTTCCTTACTTCCTTCCTATACCTTTGCCTTATTTCTAAGTTTTTCTACTATTATACTTCACCAACTCACTTTTCTGGTCGCCTTTATGACTGGCAGCTATTCTCGTAGGAATGCATAATAAAATTACGCAACTGGGTTGAGGTCATTTCTACATTCTTTGGGGTTTATAGTTTTATTTTGTCACGTAGTGGTACTATATATGTTTATTTGAACTCATGATCTTCAAACTGGTCACTACTCTCAGAATCGCATACTATTTCCAGTTATTGAATAATTGATTTATTAAAATTATATTAATTGGTGAAATCTCCATTATTCCCCTGCAGTTATGACGTGAAAATTACCCGATCAGCAGTAAATAGAAGATATTTTCATTTCTGCATTAATCTCAAGTGCTTGTAATTTATTACGTGCCAATTACACTTGTAATAAATTCATTCCGTATGTTATTTCTGCTCAGTAATATTCACTTGTTTACGTTAGCACTGACTAACACGGCCAATTTGTGTCTGACTCATAGCGTTCGGGTAAGCAATCATATGTTAGACCCATAAATCCCACATGGACGGTATCGTGAGTCTATAGAACGGCCCCTTACATCTCAGCTGCATTGTAATTACTACTGTCGACATTAAATGATTCTAATGAAAAGTGGATATAATGCATCAAATAGTCAGGTGGAGCTCAAGCAGTTAGCTCTAGTGGCCAACCGGCAATGGGTCAATTCTGTCAGTATCATGTCATTTGACCGATAAATTTTCCAGTTCGATTGCAAAAGGAGACCGTTAAGATAGAAACAGACGCAATATGATATATTCTCGACGACAATATGGAAATTGCTAATGAGACAAAGTTAAGTGGGGAGCCACGTGTACTTCCATATGTCTTTGCAAATTGTTGTTACCTGAGAAAATATATTCAGCACATTATCGATGTGCGTTATCGGGAACAGAAAAAAACCAATCGAAATTGATGGACAGTTGAAATGGCTTCGCTGAATGTACCCGGTATTGGAGCACTGTGAATTTGCTCCTTTCAAGGTACCTATCTGAGGTGTAGGTGTCGATTGTATGTCATCAGAATCGAGTCTGCAGTACTGCAAAAGGTGAAATAATTGGATAAAGCCGACTATAAATAAGAAACTCAAAGAAAAATAAGCTGAAACTCGCTTGGTAGTAAAAATTCCGACTGTCTCATGTTCAATATGGTTCAGTGGTCTAATCTGATTTACGAGAAATGATTTTAATAGAATAAAAAGGCGAAGGATAACTGGTTCAATGCAAACCATCTTGTTAGTCTCACATGAATTTTGCTATTAAGAATTATAGCAATTACAGTACAAGAGTATTATATGTGAGTTGAAGTTTTTATCTTTTAAGATGAAGGTGCAATTCCCACCGCGGTGTCCACGTATGTTTCTTTGCTGATGACAATTGATTGCACTAAAACCTACTGAGAATTGCAGAAAAGATAATGTCTGATAATTGTCAAGTAACATTTAGGTGTTCGTTCACTTTTATCTAATCTTTTTATGATTGTAGCTGAAGCCCAGGGGACAACCTTATGATAAGCATGGCTTCGACGGAATTAGGAATTAGGGTAAGGGGAATGACGGAACGTAAATGTATTGTTTTTCTTTATTAGTATGAGCTAGGCCACAGCCTAGAGACGGAATAATTTTTTTTAATTTTTATTAAAAACGCGCAGGGAGACCGAGGCTCAAATCCTGGAACCATGGCGTGGTTATTGTGCCACTCAACCAATTGATCATCTGTCTCAGAATAATGAGACGAGAATTGTAATGAGATAAACAGTTCCTTTTTTATTTTGCAAGTTATTAACGTTATTTCGGGATTTTCCTGTACAATACCAAGCAGCATTTTAAGTTCCAGCGACTGAGTTCAAGTAGGATATTAGGGCAAACTGAGTGCCTGCTACGTAGACCACAATGGAAACTTCTACATATGTAGATGGCCAACTTATATACATCTTTGCAAGTAGCCGAAACGAAATAGTTTCTTTAGTAAGCCACTTACAAGTTCCCTATAGATAGATAAAGTTCCTCGAGATGTTTAAAATCGGGCTCTGTAACCTGTCCACTTCTATAACAAAGTTTCTGCCTTATAGAGGAGTCATTATAAAGTAATAGTGACGTTGTAGCTGCTATAAGTCACCACGTTACAGTGGCGATTTTAATAGCGATAAGGTTTCTAACCCTTTTGGATGGTTCTTTTTTTGTTGTACAGAGTATTATCACCCATTGCTAATAGGAGACAAAAAGTTGGCCTGGGGTGTGGGAAGGGGGAAGGGGTAGTCTAGCCTGGACCGATAATTCTTTAACTGTTAGGTAGAGTATGTTCCCTGGTTGATACCACGAGAAAAAAAATGTTGGGTGGACCTAATTTTGTAACGCGTGCACCGATTTGGATGGTTCTTTTGCTGTTGTATAGAGTGTGATCCCCCATTGCTAATAGTAGAATAATTTGGTCCTAGGGTGGGGGAGGGGGGTAGAGTGTGTTCCTTGATTGATACCACGAGAAAAAAAAGTTAATGGGATTGAGGTGGGTAGGGGGTTGAACCTAACTTTTTAACGCGTCGGCCGATTTGGATGGTCCTTTTTTCATTGTTTAGAGTAGAAGACACTAAAAAGTGAAAAATAAAACGTTTTTGGGGCGATACTGGAAGCAAAAATGTAAATTGCCACCAAAAATCATTCCCTTTTCTGGTACTGGGCAATGGTTCCAAATTTCGGGGCAGCCACATAACTAGGACGTAAATTGCGAATAACTAATATTTAAAAGCGTTAGTTGAAAAAATATTCCACTCGTCAAGAGTCCATTGAAATGTTTTAAGTCACTATGAACTTCCTGCAAATTCTCAATAGAATTGATTTATACGTTCTCATTTCGACATAGAATAAATTGTTTAACCCAGAAGGAAAAGAGTTATTTAGAAAAATTGATTGATATATAACAGGTCAATGCTTGTCATTGATCGCTATTTTTCGAAAAACATTTTTCACATTTCCTTCCAGTCTACGCATTTCTTTTCAAAATTAGATTTAGGATACTATAGCTGTAACAAGCCTAAGTCACCTGATCTAATAAAATTAACTAGGTATACATTATGTCCCAGGGGAGCTTTAATTATTTTTTATAATTTTATACTCACACCCAAATCAAGAACAGCCGTTAATATTTTTAAAGTATATATGCGCCCGTTGTAAGCACGCTTAGCGAGCAAATGCATCCGGTACTACTATGCAAGCTTCCGCTGCCGGCCCGAAAGTTGATAAATACGCCCGCCATACAGCGGGCTCTCACTACAGGCACACAAATCTAAAACTATGGGTATTCACGCTTCTATTACTGTTTTGGCTTTAACATATTCGAGACCAGTGACTCACCACGTGGGTTATGCAAAATCTCACCCGTATAGATGATATTCACCGTAATCACAATTACCTGAAATATGTTTTTTTTATTCTTTTACATATTTTCTCGATTGCACAAACGTTGCCGGCTACTAAACGTCGGTCTCGACTGAATTAATCTACGAAAATAATTTTATTGTTTTCATTTAAAAAAAGGAAAAGGTTAAGCATACCGTGCTTTGTTTGGACTGTTTCGTGCTTGCTTCGTGCATCTTTTATTGATACGTGGTTGTAGCGTGATGATATTTGGAAAAGTAGAATTTTAACTCAGGCGTGCCGTGCCTTATTTGGGTGCCATACAGGCGATTTAATGCTGTGCGTGCCTGATGTTTTAGGCTAAGAATAGGCTAGTCTTATTTTTATTCAGGAAACTTTGCAAAATCTTTTGATTTCATGCATTGCGAAAACTTCATACTTGAACATAGATAGGGTCAAGTGAGACGAATGCGATGCTTAATGAATTTTGAAAATCGAACTATTACGAAAAAAGGTAAGGATATTTGACTTTTCAAACTTCGTCTTACAAAGTGAGTGACATCCTCGCATTCATTCATTATGTTATCCCTGAATTCGGAAAGCAATAGAGTTTTTGACAAGGTTCAGCGTCTTTTTCATAACAAACGAGCAAAACAAGGCTCCAATTTGCAGAACCTAGAAGGAAATAGAGCGTGAAAGCGAGAAGAAGTTGTCAATTCTCAGAGAGGGAATTCCCTTCCTTTAAATTTGCAGTTATCTCACTCATGCAACAAGGTATTCATTTGGCTTAAAATTTTCTTTCTCAAATTTTTGTAGATGTCGCAGAAATCGCTGAAAATCGGTCTGTCATCAGTTGCTCTTTACCCTCTCACCTTAATGAAAATAGAGAGAGACAGAGAGAGAGAGAGAGATCAGAGTGCTTGTTTCGTGCGAGTTCCCTTGCCTCTTTCCAATGGACTGCTTGTGTCGAGTAATGGCGATTACCTCCAGCTTCCATGATATTTAATGAACCGTTTTTAAATAAGATGGTTTGAGGTGGTTTTCACATTAATTTATTTGTAAGTATTTCTAATCACCTCGCCAATCCGTAGATTTTCATAATCGCGATTTAATACTAACAGTGCTATTGCTGTTTAAAATGCAAAAGCAACCAATAGCGGTGCAGCCTAATAATGAAAACTAAAGATCAAAAGAACTCTTCAACTTAAACAAAATTATAAGATCATTTATAATTAAAACCAATTTGCTGTGTCCGCTTTGCTCAAAATTTTCTTTAAAGATTCTGCTTGATTAGTCAATTTAATTTTAGACACAATCAGTCGCTTTCGAAATCCACCCTGTCATCGATTGTCAATAGCAATCATTCCTAGACTACACAAATCAAGTTGCTTACAGAGAATCTATTCAGAAATTTTTTTATACTATCATCCATGTAGTAAAATTAAGACAAATTTCAATTTTTTCTTCCAAAGATCGTGTGCTGGAGTATTACGTCAGAACTCAAGACTTTGTCGTAGACAAGATTTTTTTTTTATTTAATTTTAGGTGTACGGTGATCTTTGGCCGTCGAAATTATTAATATTATTACGTAGACTGGTTTTGTTGACACTGTGGCGAGCTTGTGAGATTTGCTTAGCATTTTGTTATTCTTTGCGATTTGGCATTTGCATTAAAGAAGTTATATTTTTGTGTTTGACATAAATTAGTTCCACGCACGATTGTGAAATACTTTTGTGAGCTGACCGTTTGAACCGTGGTATTTGTTATTTAGACCCCTGAATAATTTATTATGTAAAAAAACGTTATCTATTGCATTACAAAAAATCCTCTATTATATCTTTCACTGGTAATGAGCAAACTAAAATTTAGTGATATATTTTATTGCAAATTATATGCTTGTAACAATTCGGTTTCACAGGTTTTAAGTGAAAATAAAATTGCGTGAGTTCCCGAAAAAACTACTTAACGCTGAATGTTTTGAAATCTCAAATCTTCTAATAGTAAGCAAAGCTTTTGGCACGAAAGCTTTCAATTTTTTCCCACAGCTATATTAAATGCATGACATATTGAAGCGACACCTCGAAAAGCTTTGGTGAACTAAAATTAATTCAAATTAATTTGATCATTCAGTTTTCATCCGAAGAAGCGTTCACTAAATAAAACATATAAGATAAACTACTTTAAGTGTGTGCACTATGAGCATCAGAAAGTACCTTAGTTATAATTAGTGCAAAGGGATCCATAAAATCCGGTCCATTTAGGTCATAAGCAGCAGCGAATTTATGTCTGCTGCGCTGAATTTTGAATTTTGAATTTCGCAATGAAAGAAGATAAAGGGTGTTTCAATAAGGATGCTCGACTTATAAATGTAAATAAAACAAATTGTGTGTGAGATATCCACTCCATTTTTATTTTATTTGAAAAAATATTTTATGTAATTAAGTATGGAATATAACGTCGTTCAAATGTCAGCTGCGCTTGGTGGCACGTATTGGGGATGTCCAATTTTCAATGACTTTGTCGCCTAATTCTGGCTGAATTTGTTGGATGGCGTTCGTTATGTTGACTTTGAGGGCATCAATTGTTTGCGGTTTATTTGCATAGACCTGTGATTTAAGATCAAAATCCGCAAAAAAAAATTTCTCGGGATGCATTTGCAGCTTGTGTATCTCGTGTGGATTGGTATCGCCCCAAATCCGGCAATTTTGCTTATTCACATATCCATTCATCAAAAAATGGGCTTCGTCGCTAAAGATGATTTTTTGGCGAAATTTGGGTCAACTTCCAATCGCTCTAGAGCTCAATCAGCGAACATACGGCGTTGTCTATGGTCGTTTACCTTAAGTGCCTGGGTCAGTTGGATTTTATATACGGGTGCAGACCCAAGTCCCAAGTTGAAGTAGCAAAAAGGCAAAGTTCTTGTAAACAACGAGAAATTGATTGCCTCGGGTTTTGGCGTACACTATCACGCTCATCAGCGATGTTTTCAGCAGACCTTGCGTTTCGGTGTCGTACGGGTGTTGGCTGATTATTCACCGGATCAGTTGACTCGAATTTGGCCAGCAAACGTTTAATAGTCGACTCAGCAGGACGGTTCTGACGAGGATACAAATCGCGTAATGCGCGGAACATTTCTAGAACAGAGCATTGATTTGCCACACACTGCTGAACAATTTCCAACAAATTTGACAAATGTTGCTTTAACAACATGGCCGCTAGAATCTAAAAAATTTCGAACTACTATATTGAACGACCCTTTAAATACTCGTTAGTAGGTGCATATCGAATCAAATCTATCATCGTAACATCATATGAAATATCCGTAAGACCACAAAGTATATTTATACATATTCCAATACTTAAGAGTCTCTTCAATAACAAGTATAATTTTTCGATTAAGGCCATTCTATATCCAAAAGTTCGGCGTGGTCGTCGGCTTCACAGCTCAATTCAACGCTCAAATTTCTACATTGGAAAAGTTCAACGTGATTTTTGACAGGAAACATATGATTGAAACGTCATTTGAAGTCACTTCATTTTGTGCTCGAAATTTGTTTATTTGTGAAAGTATAGTAATAATATGGAAAATATAGACATAATTATTATGGTGTTCAAAGTTTGAATAGCTTTTTTAATCAAAAACAATTTTCAAGTGAGGGAATTGGTAACATTAATTTGGGTCATTAAGTTGGCTCGCCTGCTTTTCAGCGTCGACTTTGAAATTTCTCAAAGCTGGAACTGACGACCACGCCGACTCCCACGACCAAGCCGGAATGTAGAAGAACAATTCATTTAACACGTAGTCAAAGCCGACGACCAAGTCGAACTTTTGGATGTATAATGGTCTTTAATTTCACAGCCAGTATGAATCAAACGGACCAGAGTTGATTTCTCTCTGAACAAAATAATACGAAACAGCAAGTTCGAAACCCAAACCACCATATCCAGATTTATAAAATTTTACACTCTTCTTACATAGAAATAAAAGTTCTGGAACTTTTATACGGAAATTTCGGTAAATATTACTGTTTTCAACTGTACTTGCATTGCAACTTTCGACTTCCTTAATGCGAATTTAATAATTTTAAACTTAAAGGAGTCTTGCGGTCGTAAGGCACTATTTCGCGGTCATTTTCAAGATTATTTTTCTCGTGAAGTAATTAATATTTTTGATTCGGGTTTTTTGCAATGTTTTTATTCAATCTTTGGCATGCAGAAAATATTTTTTTTTACAGATAACTTATTTAATACTAGTTTTATATACGAAATGAAAGACCCATGCTCGGCGAGCCGACACATTTGCAAGCCACGATTCTGAAATCGGAGAACAAACTTTTCTTAGATAAAGCGAACATTAAATCTTGTACTAGAATCAGCTTTAAAAACTGAAAATTGGAAAAAAAACTATTAGTTTTATCGTGTTAATCCTAGTAAACGATCTAGAAAAAATGGTGCTAAGAAAATTGCAAGAAAGTTCAAACTGATTGCAAAGATTACTATTACTAGATAAACGGCTTCGAACAAAGTAGTGAACAATTTTTTTCGGTTTTTTTGCAAATTCATGACCGCAAAGCCCCCTTAACTGAAAAGATAAATATTGTGTTCTAAAAGTTTATGGTTTTAATTTTATGTAACTGAGAAAAGTGGCAACGAGATAACTATATTTTTTCTGTAAAGATGTGAAATTTACATATAAATTTTCAAATATTTGTGCCCTATTTACAAAACAAAACAGCTCTAAATACTAAATTACCTAACAACATACGTTGTAGCTATTCGTGTGTAATTAAATAGTGACCTTTACCCTCAACACATCCAATCAGCTGTTGATATGTTCGCCAAAACAACAACCAGCACTAGAACAAAGAGCGTGTCCAAGTCAATATTATTGTCCTTCCAATATTCCAAGAGCTTAACAGCTTTGGCTACCTAAAAGCTTTTTGTAATTTCCCTTTCGCTGCCAGAAAGCATTTTCAATCCGACCCTTTCCCGCCCAATCCCAAGCGCAACGTAAACAAAAATTTTCCAGTCGTACTGAGATGAAGGAATTTTTCACTCCGACAATATTCTCCGGCCACCACACCACTTACTTACCAAAGAACACCTAGAAAATGGTCGGGGAGACCGGCCGTCATTGAAAAACTTTTTCAGTTATACGCGAATTGTGAAACCGTTTGGTCGGCAGTGGTGAATTTCAGTGTTAACTGCTTCTATTGTGGTGAATTACGATAAGCGCGGGATTTTTACGAATTAACCGGGTGTGACGATATAACCTCAAAAAGTGTGTTTATATTTTTTTTGTGTACAATATCACCTTATCTCGGTGATAATTCAATTTTTGTTTATACAATTATTTTGTCTTAATTAATTATTCGGCTTTTCTCCTCTGGTAAAATGTTGCGTAACAGTGGGACAACAGATAATTAATGAAATTTACGAGAACAAATTTCGTAATACAAAATTATTTCAATCATTCTCTTCTAAAGACAAGAAAAGTAAGCGACTCCATTGCAATTTAAGTGACGGTGGATTAGGCGGAAACGGTTCGTTGCGAAGATAATTCAAGTGATAAAATAGATAATAAATTTATATCGTGTGGGGGGCGCAGCACCCGTCAGTCTTGGATAGCATTCTGATAGGAATTTTCAAGAGAAAAAAAATTATTTGCAAAAACCATAAATCAAAAAACATTTCGAATTGACTTTTTTCGAGTCACAAGCGGTCAAACCCTAAATTCATTTTTAAAGCCAATTTCGACGACACTGCTCGATTTACATTTTTATTGCACTCCGCAGTGGTGTAGTATTTCATTTTTTGGTAATTGAAATTTTAGTCGTGTCGCATGCTTGGCCATTTTTCGTTTATGTGATTTATGTTTGCTTTGTAGACACACCATATGCCGGCTATCACTTTTTTCTGGTTGACCTTAAAAAGCCTTTAAAGCGCTAAAATTCTAGAAATGATTTTGCAATGGTGCACTAATTAGAAAACCGCGGCAAGGTCGTTTCAATTTTAATGATGTTCTCCTCATTTGCATTTGTGCGTTGTCTTTAGTGGGTGCCACCATAATGACTAGTTATTTGCCAACGGCAAGGCAATTCGGCCTAAATTATAATTCCTCCGGTTTAGATTTTAGCAAAACAGTTGATAGGCGCTTTATGTTAATTCAGAACAACAGATATGTATGTCGATGAAGGTAACAGAAAGCAAACAATAATCTATAAGCAAACACAATTTTTGCAGCTAATTATTTAAAGAAACCTAAATTTGCCTAAATTTTTTCGATGAGATATCTAAAATGTTTACGGTGTTAGAACATAATATCGTACTGTATTTTTCAGTTAATAGCTAACTTTTCTTAATATAAATAAAATTATTAGAGGTGAATGCATTAATAAAAAATTAATACATCGGTACTGGAGAGACAAAATATCAGAAGCGTCATTTTGTTGGTTTTTACAAGAAAAAGACATATCTACTCCTGGCAAATTGTTTTCTTGATAATATGATGTGTTGGCTTAAGTGGTGACCATCACCTTCATAGTAACACATAAAACTTCATACAAAAACATTATTCTTATCTGGAATCGTAGTTGAAGGCGGCTGAGTTTATTATTGAAAGAGCTAAAGTTAAGTAGAGGAATTTAAGAATCTAACTACAGTGGCGGAAATAATAATAAACGCACTTATTCATTTCAAATATTCGTTATAATGTTAATCTATTTCATTGTTTCTCTTACACTATCTATTACAGCAATTAATAACAAAAAATAAAAATATTATAATTTTATAATCACCATTAAGGAAATGGTCTTTAAAATTAAAAAACAAAAATATCCTCTTATTTTAATGGAAATAAAAATAAACGCATTTAGTATTATAGTAGAATCTCGATTATCCGAGATTCGGGCTATCCGAGGCACCTTCCTTGTCTTGTTGTCCTTCCCTTGGACAACATTGCATCGTTATCAAATTCGCTCTTCGATGAAAATTATTTATGCGTGCTGGGGGATTTCAATCTAAGCAACGTAAAGTGGAGCTGGATGGACGACGATGAAATGATGATTCCGTTTAATGTTAATTCGGATATTGAAGGTTTAGTAGTTGATACCTTACTTGGGTTAGGATTGCTGCAAATTAACAGTGTTAGTAATATGCTTAATAGATTCTTAGATTTAGTTTTCTTAAATGACGATTTATTTGGAAAGGTGAATGAATCTTTTAGGGCTATAAGTAAATGTGATGTACACCATAAACCTATTGTGTTAGATATTCTATTTTATGAATTTTCGAAATGTAATGTAAACTCTTCGATAGTGGAATTTGATTATTTTAATGCTGATTTTTCAGGTTTAAACACCTATTTTCTAAATGTAGATTGGTTAAATATTCAGTGGAAGAAGCATATGACAGTTTCAAATATAATATAAGTTTTAAACGCCTCCGGAAAGAATTTGAATTTTTGCATAGATTCTATATGTTTGGACCGTTGAGGAAAATATAAAAAAGGATAATAAGTGTTTTTGGTCTTATATTAACAATAAGAAAAGTTCTTCACACTTCCCTAGTATGATGGAGTACAATAATACGAAATCACGTAATTTGCAGGAAACTTGTAATCTTTTTGCTCAATTTTTTGAATCACTTTACAGCGACTCTATTGTGAGTGACTTTTTCAATTTGCCCGAAGTTACATCATTTCTTGATGTCGGGGTATTACTGGTTGATCAAAGTGACATAGAATTGCCAATTCAATCACTTGATAACAATTATAAACAAGACTCTGAAGGTTTTTCTGCAACACTTTTAAAAAGTTGTATTTCGTCACTTCTTGAACCGCTTTCCATTATATTTAACCGTTCTCTTACATCGGGAGTTTTCTTAGATGAATGGAAAACTACCGTTATTAAGCCCATTTTTAAGAGCGGGGATAAACATTTAGTTAAAAATTATAGTGGTGTTGCAATCATGAATGTAATACCAAAAATTTTAGATTACATTATTGCAAATAAACTTTCTCTTATCTGTAAAGAATGTATATGTGCGGAGCAACATGGATTTCAGAAGGGTAACAAATCTTGCGCTGTTTACAGACTATTGTGTGAATGTTATTGAACAGGGTGGCCAAATTGATACTGTATATACGGACTTTTCCAAAGCTTTTGATAGAGTCAATACCGAGTTACTGCTAATAAAATTATTTAACTTGGGTTTTCGTGGAAAATTTTTAAAGTCGATATCATCCTATTTAAGGGGAAGGAAGCAATTTGTTCGTATATCGAATACAACTTCTAAAATCATCAAAGTATCATCAGGTGTTCCTCAAGGTAGCCACTGCGGACCCATCTTGTTCCTTCTCTTTATAAATGATGTTGTTAAATGTTTTTCAGTTGCTCGCTGCTTAATATTTGCGGATGACCTAAAACTTTTTCATGAAATACGTTCAAATGAATGTTGCCTTTTACTACAAAATGATCTTGATAGTTTAGCTGACTGGTGCGAGTCACATAATCTTTCTTTGAATAGCTCCAAGTGTTCGGTTTTATCTTTTCATCGTTCTTTAAGACCCATCAGTTACGAATACACTGTAAAAGATTGTCCTCTAAATCAGGTAAACAAAGTAGTTGACTTGAGTGTAGTGTTTGATAACAAGTTATCATTTACGGAACATATTGAGTATGCCACATCAAGATCATTTAAACTCTTAGGCTTTATAAGGAGAAGTAGTCGAGATTTTAAGGATCCATTTACCATGAAGTCGCTCTATGTGTCTATAGTCAGACCAATTTAAGAATATGCTTGTGTGGTTTGGAGTCCAGGCTATCAAAATCATATTAACAGGCTTGAATCTGTGCAAAAATCAGTTACACGTTCTTTGTGTTGCAAACGTCAATATTGGAGAGATAATATTCCTACATATGAATCCCGGAGATTGTTGTCTGGTTTTGAAAAATTAAGCTTCAGACGTGATTGCTTTCGATCTATATTTGTTAAAAATATTTTGTGTTATAATATTAATTGTCCAGAGTTACTTAATTTGATCAATATCCATGCGAGTGAGAGAATAATGCGATCAAGAAGTTTGTTATATGCTCCTTTCCATACAACTAATTACGGCCGTCATGAAACCATATCAATGAGTATATTAAAATTTTATGAGTTTAACCGTTTTGTAGATTTTACTATTCCTAGGAATTTGTACAAAAGTGAATTATTTGCTATTGAAAATATTAAATATTGAAATATATAAATCTAGACATTTAGGAGTTATAAGTTATTTAATGCAATAGTCTGTAAGATATAGATTCTGTAGACTGAAATAAATAAATATAATACGGAAAATCTCGAATAACACGGAGGGTTACAACACGTAATGTGTTTCGGTTGCGAAAATGCGAACTAAAACAAGTGATAGTTGGCGTTCAGCATTCAATGAAAAAACATCGCCATGGCCCAAAAAAGGAAAAAAATCGTGGTGAGTTTGGAAAAGAAGTTAGAATCAATAGGTCTGTTCGATAACCAGCCCTGGAGCGCTCTAGAGCGCTCCAACGCGTTCGATAACCACTTGGAGCTGCTCCGAACTCATAGTTCTGTGTTCGACGAGAACTTCGTAGCTGCTCGGAAGTGCTCTCAACTCGCCCCAGGAAAATGTTGGAGATAGCAAGTAGAGCTGTCATTTTGTTTGGCTGTCATTTTGTTTAGTTGTCTGTTTGAATAAAAGTGCCACAATGACAGTTCTCAATCAAACTTGCGTTCGATAAATTTCAAATCCTGGGGTGCCACAGGCTTTTTTGACGTCTCTCAAAAGATCCCGAACTGCTCCAGACGGCAGCTTATCGAACAAACCTAATAAGTAGATTAGATAAAGATCAAAAAAGTTGGTGGAACGATGAATTAGAAAGCCCTCGGCTTGAAATGGTTACTGTTCTTAGCCTTAAGGGAGGAAGGTGGGCACTTTAAAATCCATGCTATAAAACGCGGAAGCGTACCTTACTCTAATTCCCTATCGGCCATAGCTATGCTAACGCATCAAAGGGTTGTCTCTAGGCTTTCGTTCGAGAGGCGGTCTCCCGTGGATTTGTAAAATAGAATTTAAAAAAATCCACTCCATTTCTAAGTTGTTGTCTAGTTCGCAGCATGCAAACACAAGACATTCAACTCACTTCCCTTACTCTAATTCCCTATCGGCCAAAGCTATGCTAACGCATTAAAGGGTCCCTAGGATTTGGTCACATAAAAAAAAAAAAAAAACCAAAAAGCAAATCAAAATATCTGACTGCATAAAAAGCGATCAAAAAAGTTGGAAGAACGATGAATTAGAAAGCCCTCGGCTTGAAATGGTCACTGTTCTTAGCCTTAAGGGAGGAAGGTGGGCGATTTTTTTTAACTTTTGTATGCTTTAACGTTTAAAAACCGTAAAAGCAGGAAACCGAATACAGCCAAACAAGTGCATATACGAATTTAAAAGCTCAAAAGCTCACTTGCCCGCGGGCATAGGTTTGGACATCACTGCTTTAGATCCCCAGGATTTCACAAAATTTTGAAAATTATAAGAATGGCGGCGTCTTGAAAAGTGTCCTCTTTTTGCATGACAATTTGGCATTTCTGGCCCAATCAAAAAATCCATTGTTCATGGTACTAAGGTTTCTGTTTGGGTTTCGTTTGTGGTTAAAGTCTTATTTATCTGGAGGGGTCCAGAATGTTCTCTTCACGGATGAAACGTCTGGAAATATCTGTGCCAGCTCGGAGGTTCCTCAAGGTACTCCTTTAGATCCTCTACTATATGTCATATACATATATTAATGAACTTACCTCTGTTATACATATGTAATTCTGAATTATTAGCAAGTATCACATTGTCATATGGCGTTGATTCTTTATATCAAGTGTTTCACAACCGAATGACTTGCATTTGACAGTGATTTGAATTTCCGGGCACATTTTGATGAAATTATCTACAGGGCCAATTGTTACTTCTTTTCGCTTGCAGTTCACTGATATCTTCACTGAAAAACCTTTATTTCTGCTTTCAGTTGGTACTGTGACCTGTTTGTTGAATTAAATAAATAAATAAGTAAACTATGACGTGGACATGATACATTCCTATCGAAAGTATTAAAAGTAACTCAACAAATAATGTTCTTATTCAGGCCAGGCCAGGCTAGTGCTGAAAAAATGTTTACCTGAAAGGCAAATACTCGTATACCTGTCGCTTACAAAATTAACCATTTCACGTATATCGAAAAGTCCATTAAAAATAAATCTCAATTTCTCTTCAAGATGTTTATTGATAATAACTGCTCATAAATCTTGCAGTGCAGCCAGAAAGGAAATAGATCAACATCAGGAAATTGCAAATGTTTTCCTTTCAATCATCAAAAGCTTCCTGAGCACACATGGGCTGTCTGCTATGGTTAATTTTCCTACTGAAAACTGAATTTATATTTTCCCAGAAAACTCCATCAAATCAATTTTATCGTTCATTTCATCTCCGAAATGTTTCATAATGAGCATTTTATGGAGTTCATTAGATTTACTTGTAGTAAAATTGGCTCGTTCTGTTTTTATGTCGATTTTTATGAATTTTGGTGAACATTTTTATTGCGTTCTTTTGAGAGACAAATGTCATTTTCTGAACATGAGAAAGGATGTTTTTTTTGGTCAGGTTATTCACTTGTCAAAGAGTGGTGGTATGGTAAAAAAGATTTATTTAAAAAAAATATATTTCAGGTCTGTTCGGTTATTTTGGTGTCTTACTGAATGTATACTTATCCTTATAAACAAGCTTGGTAGGCTTTAAGAGAGAGAGTTTGACTGATCGGTTTACTTTTAAAACGTAAGTCGGCGCCAAATATACTTTAAGTATTGCGTCAAGGAATTATTCACAAGTTGGTGTATACTGTAGTCAAACAACATATCAGAGCCCTTCTAAAAAAATGGCGTCCAAAAAATGTAAGATATGATAAGCGTAACTCTATCACCGCGACAAAAAAAACGGATTACCACGGAGAATTGTACAATATCACCAAATAATTAACAGGAAAAATTCTTGCAACAGGTACCTTGTGAGAGATGCCGACAAAATCCCTTCTTGTCGCCGACTAACTTAACTAGAGAGATGGGGAAGTTATCTTGTTAAAATTCCAAACAACACCTTTTGGCTGCCTTTTCGTCAGAGCATGAAGAACGGCCTACTGCGGCTACCATTAACATCAGACCTCCGATGAGGTTGGCGGTGGCAGACGAAAGAAACTCGATGGACGTCAGTAAAGCTCAAGGAATATTAGCAGAATTGACAAGGACGTATACCACTGCTGTGGCTTGTTTTCTTCCAGTATCCAGGAATGCTGGGAAGCAGAACTATCGTATTGAATGGAAAAAATCGGGATTGATTCCTGCAACGACTGCATAAACAGCCTCCGAATTAACATCGAGCAATCCTCCAAATTTTATGTTCGTCAATTCAGGAAAGCCGAGTGATGATCGACCAATATGCCGAATAGGGAATTTCATCAAAAATTCAATTTAACATGAAATTACCACGACCAGCTCAAAACACCCAACAATTAATCGCACCCCGCAGGCAGTCGATAGAAAACATGATTCCAGACCTGTTGCGTCTCACCTCTAGAGATTCCAAAGATAGAGAGATTCCCGGTCCCAGGGAAGGCTACGACAGCCTCAATGCGATCGATGTGATCCGCATAGAAAGGGGACTAAACTGGACTAGCATATCCTAAGATAGGTTCAACGAAAGTCCAGTATAGAAGCTTCGTAATATACGGGTCGTCAAACTCCTTTGACCATCTTTTAACGAAACCCAGGGACGCCCTGGCCTTACTTGTAATAGCGTCGAAATGGTGCTCAAATCAAAATTTAGTATTTACCATTACCCCTGTCTTTGGATTTGTCAAGTCAAATCAATGGGCTACCGTCAATAGTAAAGTTGAAGTGCAGGGGATTTTTTTTCGGGAGAATGAGATAACAGTGCACTTTATAATATTTAAAGGGAGGAAATTAATAGAGCACCATCTATGGAAGGTGTCTAAGTCAAATTTCAAAAGGGTACAGTCATTAGAATTAGAAACAATTCGGAAAATTTTCGCATCGTCAGCGTAACAGTCAACAGAGGATTATCAAGTCAGTAAAAAGCATAGATGTATCATTGATATAAATAATAAAAAGCAGCGGTCCCAGATGGCTACCCTGAGGTACACCTGAGGAATTAATAATGTCATCAGAAATTTAACCACGAAATAAAACACTTTGTGTACGACCAGACAAATAAGAACACAACCATTAGACAAAGACTGAGGGAAACCCCAGTAGTGATAGCTTATAAATGAGAATCTCGTGATTAATTCTACTAAACGCCTTACTAAAGTTCGTAAAAATACAGTCAACCAGCTTTCCACCTTCAATAGCAGAAATACATAACTTAGAGAACTCTAATAAGTTGGTTGTGGTAGATTTACCCTTCATAAAGCTGTGCTGTAAGGAGCCCAGGAAAGGTTTGCAATGGAAGTACAGAAGTACTGCAAATTTTCAGAAAATACGCAGGAACGCCATCAGGATCGGACGAGAAACTGTTAGCAAAATTCGAGAAATATTTTAAAACAGTAGCTTCGTCAAGAATTAAGTCTTTGGAATGGAAGGAATTCGTCGGGAGCCTCGTCAAATGCTTAAAATCCTTAAAGCTAATATCACAGTTGAAATCCAAGGCCAACTTTACGTAGGAGAGGAATCCCAGCAAAAGTTTTTACCATAACCAAAGAGTTCGATGTCAAGTACGTCACAGAGCCGAAGACCTTCCAAGTGTTGAACGTGACAGAGAAATGTGTATACTACATAGTCAGTATTAATGTGATATGCGTTATATCTCAGTGAGAGTATTACTATATATGCAACTCGAGCCTTGTTGAGGCTAGCCTGAACGTCAGATTCAGCTCCGCCATCTGTTGTTACTATGCTTTCGCGAAAACAAAATTTATTCACTTGTTTTATATACTCACTGCTGAAATCAAGAATAGCAAAGGTGACAGTACCATCTTTTTCTCACTCCGTTTAGTGCCTCTAAGGGTAATTCAGTGCCCAACAGTTTTCCTTTCTGGAAGACGTGACATTGATCTCCTGAGTAGGGCTCATTGATTATGGTGACAATTATTTTTTTAAGATACCTCGCCTATGTAAAGGTGCTCATATGTTCTCATTGTTCAAATGCCTTCTTCAAATCAACGATCTAAAGGGGACTTACATTTACCCTCACGAAATCTGGCTCAATCATCGTTGAGAATTCGCCCAACTGCTTGCTACAACTCCTTAAAACACTGTTTAAGAAATCTTCACAACTACGCCTTTTTTCAATACAGTGAGATATATCTAGGTTTCCCAACATTCCTGAATTACGGGAAGAAAAATGTAAATCACAGTAGTGGGATTTTGAGTAATTATGCTGGTATTTCGTCAATCGCTGGGACCTACCCAGCTACACGAACTTTACTGCATCCGCCATCTTTATTCTTATCGGAGGTCTAATGCTAATGTTGTCCACAGCCAGCTGTCCTTTCGGCTGAAAATAAGAGGTTATCGACAACCTATGGTATAGTTAACGACTTTTACAAAATATTTTCTCCATCTCCGGAGGGGATGTTCCTTCTGGTAAAATAGGGATCCGTCGGCAACTTTTACAGAATTTTTAGTCGCAAGAGTCTTTCCCTCAAATTTCTTGTCAATCTTGTATAGATCTCCACTGAAAACGTGGTATTTCGATTCTTTTGCCTTATTTGCTAGGGCATTGATATCTTCTTGTAAAAAATGGTATGGAACTGAAAACTGATCATGTTGCTATTTCTAAAGCTTAGAGAAACTCTCTCCTTTATGTATGGTCTAAACGAGATGCTGATACTGTTTTACTTCCTACAAAGAAAAATTTCACACAAATTCTCTAAAAGTTTGAATATCACTGCCACAATAGCGCGTAAAAACCGTTTGTTTCACTGGTTACGCCTGGTTAGCCTGCAGCGTTTTGAAGGAATGTAATATTTTCCGACGAAAATAAACTCTGCATTTTCAACATAAAAGGACGTAAGATAGTATGGAGAACGTCAGCACTCTAAAGAGGAAACCTTCCCACTGTAAACATGGTGGTAAGGAATAATAATTTGGGGTGTACGGCGAGAAATAACATTGGGAAGATGTTTTTTATCGAATCGACGATGAATACATTTGATTACCTTGACATTTAATAAAATAACTTGAAAAAAAGTGCCAGAAACCTCGGCTTAGGTAAAGGTCTTTGCTACTAACGTGACAATGATCCGAACCAGATGGCCGAAATTGTGCGGGTTTGCTTACTTTCTATTTGCTTTTAGTTTTTTCTTTACATATAGCCAAAAACTAGCGGACAACCTTATATTGCGATAGCATGGCTGTGGCCGGAGGGGAATTAATGTTTTTGCATTGATTCGAGCTCAGACAGCCCAGAGAGGGACTGGATCTTTTAGTTATTCAATTGCTAATTAAAAACTCATAGGCATGTCAAGGCTCGAATCTGCATCAATCGAAATATTATGGGATTTGCTTGAGAGGAGAATTCGACAACTCTTAATAACAAGCAAGGTAGGTAGGGTAGATTCGTTCATTAAAGGACACACTTAAATCTAAAATAAGTCCCTTCCGATACCATGGGAGTAAAATACCCCACAAATCCTTTCTGAAACAATCCGAAGCAGCCAGGGCATTTAAGAGCAGTCCCAATCTCTTTACATGCGTACGAATAAGGCAGGGATCATCCCTACGACACCACCTGGATTGGTTCTGTCCATCGAGATTAGGCCCTTGGAAATTCTAGATAAGTTTGGTCGTATGACACGTAGTGCCGTTTTCCCATCTCTGGTTCGCTTGGTTAGGTGTCCTACCTAAAAAAGCTTTATCCCGAGGGAAATCTCTAGTGTAGAGCCACGCCTAGCGAGCTTATCTGTCATACAGTGTTCTGGAATGTCATCGCTCTGGAATCCTGCAGAGGTGTATATGGTACTGCTCTGCCTTCTCATTTAGGTATGAGCAACAGATGTTTATAGTTTTTGATGTGGTAAAGACAGATTCTAGGGATAGCACCATTGCTTGACATTCTGTAAGGGTACTGATATACTTGTCGAGTATATTATTTCCCATCAGGAAGTCCTAAATTGTCACTACTTCCTCTTGGAACACACTACAGTGGTCCAGAAGGCGAAACGGTAAATCAATATCAACTTTTTCGTAGAAATTCCCCTCACCCTCCTGCCAGGGGGAACCTTACGTGTAGCTCTGTACGGATTCTCCGTAAGGTAGTGCGCTGCTTTCTCAGTTTTACGTGGTTTTTATCATCGATTTTAACCGCTTGATAATGGAATATCTGGGTCCTTACACACACCATATAATCAAGGTTTCCTGAAGAGAACTGTGAGGAGTTAAAAACTGGAGAGTGTCTGACACGAGCATTGGACCACGCGAAACAGAATCTGCTGGAAGTAGTGGAAGAGTATTTCCAGAGCAACAGTGGGTGTTGTTCACAAGGCGCCGCTTATATAGATGCAGGCTTATCTCTGAAACCTCCGAAGTATATTATGCTCTGCGGGCTCAGGCCTTGTGCAGGTATGACCACCAGACCATCACGCCATATTACAGGATTGGTCTGATTACTGCAACATAGGGCCAGTGGCTAATTTAATAACAAGTTAAGAAAGTTAAAAACTGCTTTTATAGAGAAGTAGGACGGCACAAGTATCGAAGAGAAAGCCAAGTTCGGTAATTAGATGCAAAAAAGACTCCAAAATGTTCTAAAGAATTGAGAGATTACAAGTAAACACAGACTTCTTCTGCCTCGCTCTTTTATTTTTTCTATAAATAGTGTGTTATCTCAAAAGCTGTCAAACTAAATTATTGATTGTCTATGTCTAAATATTTAAATAAATGAAACAAAATCAGGAAAATATTTGTTCGTTTTTAATGTTTTAACGTTAAAAGTTAATTGACAGCAGATGTATGCACTTTTTTACTAATTCTTTTTTATATAGATCTTTTTGAGATGCATCAACTGAAATTTGTATCACTTATGTCCTTTTTCTCAGATAAAATAGCTAAAAATTGAAATATTCCTCTCTCTCTCTCTCTCTTTTGCGTATCAATATCTAAACGGAAAGAAAAGTTCTGCAATTTTATACGAAAATTCCGGTAAATATTACGGTTCTCAACTAAAATCGCTATGTACCTATCAGCTGCCTTAATTTTTACGGAACAGCACCGCAAAATTTCCTGAACGGTGTATCAGCGAAGAGTATTGGGACAATCACGGTGAAGAACCGTAAAATTTGCCGATTATTGCAGGAAAAATCATGTATTAGGCGGTAAATGTTTCCTCCCACAAATATTAAATGTTATGAGTCAGTAATTTTTACGGTGCTGGTCCTTCAAAATAACCTATGAATACATTAAATATGACTGGACGGATCATCAATTTTATAGTGCAACAGCTTAAATTTTGGAAGTAGGTGTTACTTGTGTCACGATTATGGTGAGTGGAACTGTATATTTTCGAGGAATATTCTCCCCGTGTAAATAACCAAGACGTTCCAGTAAAACTTGAGTATTTTTGTGTGTGCCGTCACAGAAAAAGTTTCAGAAACGCTATATTATTATAAAAATTCTCTAACAATCCTAAGGCTTTATAATGGCTTCTAGATGCCACACAGATCACAGGTGATAAACGTTTGAGTCATTTCCCTTCTTTTTTTATCATTCCTTAAGGCTGGTATAAAGAACATTTCATAACCAGATGGCTATATAGTGTTATAACATATATAATTCCTCAGCTATCTTTATTTACCATAACAAGAACTGAAGTCTGTCAGTGTACATTTGCATTTTATAGAAAATGTTCTGAACTTCTTTTAAAGAATCGCGATAAGCGCGCTTAGTCATCATCCACTAAAAGTCGACGTAAAGTTGATTAAAAGATTTTTTTATTTTTTTTTTTTATTTTATGAGGAATCATTTCTTCGGCTTCACCTGCCATACATTTCAAGGTACATTACACAATGATAAGACATAAAATGTCGCCGCGATTGTATCAGCTTAAATGGGAGGTCGCGGATTCACGCCTAATTGCTAATTAAAAAGATAAAAGCGGATTTACGGCTCCAACGATGACTGCTGGCGCTGACAGCGTAATACATTTTGAGCTAATAAGGCTCTTAATTTATTTTTTTATTTGTAAAGTTACGGGGCTAATTAAGTTGGCCATTTCCACGACAACTGAAATTAATGAAAATTGCAAGCATAGGAAATTAAGAGATTCATTTTCGAGGCAATTAGTAAAGGGTACCTAAGGGCAGTAATAAGATTTTCTGTTTCGGAGCAGAGGCGCTGGAACAGCTTTTGTATTTTAGTAGTAGTAATTTTCCTGATTATTTCCAATTTAACAGATAACGTTGAGAAATTCTGAATGAGATTTTGCTTGCCTTCAGCTGCTTTTTATGATTTCAAAAATATTGTAATAAAAGTAAATGCTCATGGAAGAATATAGTCATTAAAACAAAGCGATTGCCGTCACGTGTCTTTTATTTAATTTTAACGCCAACTAATTGGCTTCTATAATCTTCCAGAAAATGTGCCCAGGTCCTCGCTTAATCAACTCTTTCACACACAAATATCCATATGACGACGAAATAAAAAGTGGGAAAGTAAATAGACGTGATTTTGTTCCTATGAATATTAGATAAAATTTTATAGGGTATGAAAGGGGAAGGAAGGAAAGAGGTGTGAGAAATAGCATGTCAGCTGTTATTCGGATAAGATTTCTCAACAGCATATTCATTTCAGGCTTGTTTTTAAGTCGTCGGCGGAGTAAGTGATAATTTGTCAGCGTGCCATCCTGGAGGTCATCTCGAATCGGATGAGGTTCCTCTCCCGCCTTATGTAGTGCATAAGCGGTTACGGGAAATAAAAAGAGATACTACCTTAAATTTGGTTAGATTATGGCAGCGGTGATAACCTAACATAGATCAAATGGATCCAAAGCGTTACCACGCACGATCAAACATTCTTTTTTCTAGAGAGTCTATGTAGCAATTGTCGGGAGATAAAAGTGCTTAGCTTAAAAATACATATAATAATACCCTGTCGTCGTTGAAAATTTATTTCAGAATGCTTCCGATACTGATCTGGGCTTCTTCTTGATTGTACCGGGAGTCGATATCCGAAATAGCCACTCTAACCGCATAAACATCCGTACAGGTGGAAACTAGGTACTACCCTATGATAAATGTGAGTTAGGCTAATTAAGTAGTTAATTTTCTTCCTATCATAAAATGTCATCAACATTTTAGTGATTCTGCACGATGACGTCTTTGCGCATCCGTTTTTTCATTAGATCTTACCACTGATCTTCTGAACGGCTTGTAACAAAGGAAGTACTTCTTCAGGTTCCTAATTAATCACGGTAACTGCTGACTCGCTCTCTCTCCCTGGTTCCTTTAACCCCTTGTGGGGCATAGCGCGCCTATTACACCGACTTTACACCTGGTCCGGTTCTGCGCCAACGTTTTCAACTGTAGCCACGATCTGTTGATCTGGGTACCTTCCCTCTCGACGAATCTTCATGTGTTACGCGGTCGTCCAATTCGTCGTCTTCTTTGGATTCCGTGGGGATTCCAATCTAGAGCCTGCTGTGTGATTTGTTCCCTCTTTTCTTACTGTGTGGCCTATTCATTGCCACTTTCGCCTGCGAATACTAGTGTCTACCCCGTCTTGGCCTGTAATTCTGTGCAGGTCTTCATTGGTAATGACCTCCGACCAATTGATACGCCGGAGATACCGGTTGACAAAGGCCTTTTAGCTTAGATGTTATTTGACAGGTCACTTTCGACTCGTAGATCGGAAGTTTTGTGCGTCGGGAGATGTTGTTATTGCGCCAGATCTCAGCTATAGTATTAAATGCAATTCGAGCCTTATAATTGCAAGCCTGTACATCAGTTTCAGCTCCGCCGAGATAACATTTTGCTGCTCTTCCACATAAATTTCATATTGTCTCCTGGAGTCCAAACTCATAAGTTTGGTTTAAGCAGGATTGATCTTAAGCTCTGCTCTGCAACCCTCTCTGCTCAGGGCAGTCTTTAAATAAGGATCCACCTATGACAAGTTGCCGCGAGTTACAAAATTCAACAAACAACTCCACATTTGCGTTCCTGTTTTCGAGTCTAAACCGCGCCGATGTTGTTAGAGTCACTCTAAACGTTCAGATCCCCCATGGCTATTCTGATATCACCACTAGGAGCCTTCTCAAAGATGTCCGAAGAAACGGATTTAACAACTAAGTAGGTCTTCTACCAGCTCCTTAGGGAGAAGACCTACTTAGTTGTTATATCCGTCAACAGTCGCTTATTTCAGCAACTCCAAAGCAATTTACCAGTCTACCAATTACCATCTACCAGATTGTAATGTGAGCCACACATTAATGTTCTCGTTATTCGAGACTCGGTGATTGGCACTCCTGTTTTGTTGCCACTGACACGGAACGGATGTGCCGATTCCATATTGAAAATATCAAGAAGAAGACACATTTGCGTCGTGACAGCCTGCAGCGAAATACAACTTCAGAAGAACAATATTAATTATCGTACATCGCCATATTATTATAGGCGATTTTATCTTAAGAATCAAAAGTTAACTAGCTGAAAGCGAGTTAGTTGTTTTCGTTCTATATCATCGCTGTTCGGGCCAACTAAGAAACATTCCCCATCTCAGTGGCAAAAAGGAATTTGTATTGGTGTCATCGACACTCTGAAATTAGCTCAGGTTGCCAGCAACAAGAAGGCGCTCCCCAGTGCAAATCCCCGCTTCCTCACTCAGATCAAGGAACGCTTCACTTATAAATGTACTTGTAGGGGGAACTTACGCAGATACACGTACGTAGAGGAATATACCACCGATCAGCTCATCGACGGATCCTTCATCCCTGGGGTCCTGTAAACAGTGATCTCTCACTCCTCCGCTTATGGTCAATACACCAAACAATGCTGGAAAAGGAAGGAAACATAAAAATCTAGCAATCAGGGTAGTGTATTGGAACCGTGAGTACTTGAAAAATGTATAAGAAAACGTCTAAAGGTGCGCATGATCATATTGGCCAAATATTAAGCTTTTATTTTATCTATTTATGTATGGCTAGCCAGCCATGAATTAATAGATGCTATTTAAGTCCCAAATTACTCGAGAGGGATTTTACCCCATGACTCACGGCAATTCTCTTTTGTGCAAAAGTAGAAACACCCTCGGAGTGTTGCTACGAAAGGGGCTTTGATTGACGTTAAAAAACCGGTTCATGAGTGTTTTGTAGGGTTAAAAATTTGTATTCACCGACTCAAGCAATACTAAATCAACCTGACACCAAAAATTTTTCCAACCCTAATGAGGAAATTACGAAAATGGACAAAAGCAAAACCCCTACGATTCGTGATTGACACTCACAGATGACCCTCTTCCTACCTCACTTCTCTCACCAAGAAAAAAACAGGTTTTCGTCACTCATGGGGTAAAATCTCTCTCGTGTAATTCAGCACTAAGCTTGTTACGAGAAATGTGAAGTCCACAGAGTTTGTTTTAGTATATAGGTACTGTGATGAAAATTGTGTCAAATCATCATTAGTCCAAAATTATAAACGTTAACAGGCTCACTGTATATATATAAAACATATATAAAATTAGTTATATTGAATCTTTGTTTTAACTAAAGAAATGTAAACTCGAAGTGTGACTCCCAACCACTCATCATATCATGATACCGTTAAGAAGGTTAGGGGAATAGCCGAAATAACGAAATCATTTCTAAGCTATAGGTTTATATATGTATGTATTGGAGAATATAAGATACAATTTTGTTTTTTTTTTTTACATGAAATGAATTTCACATTTGAATTTCGGGAACTCCCATGAAGCTTCTCCCCGTTTATTTCCCTCATTACTTCTCTCTCTTTCCTAATGTTTTTGGATTTTTATTTCTATTTTATTTTATTTTGTTTTCAGCATCCTTCTTAGGTTTGGCCTACACCCTAGCCAGGTGTAGGAATAGTGGTGGGTTAGTACCTGAACCATCGCATACGGGGGTAGTTTTTTTTCTTGCTTTTGCTAATTTCAAGATAGTTCAGTGTGGCTAATGGTAACAGGTGACACCAGACCTGTTGCTCTTCCTTCTGTTTTCTGTTTCTGGTTTTTTTTATCCTTTTGTGGCAGACCTGAAGAAAGGATACCACAATCTTTCTTCGCCACAGGCACGCGATCTTCTATTTGTGGATGTGTGATGATGTTCAACGACTTACACCTCATGCCGGTGAGCTAGGACGTGCTGCCAGCTAGCGCGTGCCACTTGGACATCTTGTGGCAACTTCGTGTTGCACATTCCCCACACACATACATTACAAGATCCTTCATTTTTGCACACGCGCTATGAAACACCCTGTATAGTAAATGATCCGAATGTTTTAGAAATTTAATGTTTACATAATTATTATATTATTAATTGTTATACATTCATCATAAATTAAATCACTTTCTCCTCAACTCTAATATTGGGGATATCCCTCAACATCTCCCAGTTGACGTTGCTTTAGAGGCGTTCTATTCGGAAATACACGCTTGTCTTACACAATCTATCGCTCTTCTTCCTCGTAAAAACTACTCCTCATCCCCCGTATGGAACGACAAAGAATTGCGCTCTCTTCGCAACAGGAGAAATAAACGTTGGCAAACTTTTCTTCTAACCCAGACTGAGTCTGACTATTCTTCCTACCTATCTGCTTATACCTCTTTTTCTGAACGTTGTGATACCCTCTACCATGAGTACCTCCAACGGATGGAAACTAGCCTCATATCCGACCACAAGCGTTTTTATAGCTTTATTAATTCTAAGAAGAAATCCAATGGTTACCCTTCCACCCTAAAGCTCGAGAATACCTCTTCATCTGATCCTAAGGTTATCGCTAACCTCTTTGCACACTTCTTCAGTAAATCTTTCAGCGAAAATTCTCTACAACCCGACCTTAACTATTTTGCATTCATGGACAAATGCACTCAAACGTCCTTTTCATCTTTTGACCCTGATCCTGAACTAATCGCCGCCAGTATTAATAGGCTTGAGGACGACTTTCACCCAGGTCCTGATGGCATTCCGGCCATCGTTCTGAAAAAGTGTGCCATCCATCTAGTCCAACCCCTTACTTTGCTTTTTCGTCTCTCGGTCACTTAAGGGGTTTTCCCTCAATTATGGAAAAATTCGTATATTATTCCTATCTTCAAAAAAGGTTGCAAGAACGATGTGTCCAACTACAGACCCGTTGCTAAATTATCATCCATACCTAAACTATTCGAAAAATTGGTCTATGATTCCATGTTCTTCCACTGTAAGTCTATCTTCTCACTCTGCCAGCATGGCTTCTTCAAAGGTAGATCTACAACCACCAACCTTACTGACTTCGTTTCTAAAACCCTATGTGCCCTGGAAAACGGTAAAGATGTTGATGTTATCGCCACCGATTTTAGTAAAGCCTTCGACAAGATCTCCCATAACGTTATCTTGTTCAAACTTGATCGCCTAGGCTTCCCCCCCCCCCCCCCCCCAGATTCATCTCCTGGATTCGATCCTACCTCAACAACCGTCAGTACAATATTCTTTTCAGTTCATCCATTTCTAACCCGATTGTAGCTCGTTCCGGCGTCCCTCAGGGCAGCCACCTAGGTCCATTGATTTTTATCCTTACAATAAATGATGTTGAATGTGTCATCAAACACTCAGAGTTGTCCATTTATGCCGATGACATGAAAATAATCAAACATATCTCCTCCACTACCGACTCTCTTCTCCTGCAAGAAGACCTCGATTCATTCATCACATGGTGCATGAAAAGCTTTCTAGAGCTCAATGTCTCCAAATGCCAGTCCATCTCTTATTCCCGCAAGCGTCTTACCACCACCCCGAGAGTCTATATGTTAACCATCGTACCAGTCCCTATCGTTACCTCTTTGTGTGACTTAGGAATAATCTGTGATAGTGAACTTAATTTCCGTTCCCACATTGACAGCATAATTAACAGAGCTAACTCCGCGCTAGGGTTTGTGAAGCGCTGGTCTAGAGAGTTCTCCAATCCTTATGTTTCCAAATCTCTCTACGTCTCCTTCGTTAGACCTCTCCTTGAATATGCCAGCCAGGTATGGTCCCCTACACAAACAACTCACATTAATAGGATTGAATCTGTCCAGCGTAGGTTTATTCGCTTCGCTCTACGTGATCTTCCGTTGGTTGACAGATTCAACCTTCCTCCCTCCTCCTGAAAACCGTCTGAAACTGATCGACTTACAACCTCTAAGCAAACGTCGTGATGTTTCCGACATTCACTTCATTTATCAATTAATAACTGGTGCCATAGACTGCCCCTCAATCCTGCAATCTTTACCCATCTATACTAATCCCCGTAACCTTAGCTCCACTCCCCTTTTCCGACTCGACCGCCATTGCACAAACTACGGTCAAAGCGAGCCAATTACCAGGCTGTTACGAAAAGTCAACGACCTTTCCTCTTTTAACTTCCATCTGAGTAAATCATCACTCCACAAAGCCTTATATCTTGACCCCGCCCATCTTGATCCTGATCGCCTACTCTAATTCTTCTTCCTTACGCCTTCTGCCAGTAATCAATATATATAGCTCATATTGTAGCTTATACTTTTTATTTATTTATTCTTAAATTATTCATTTATTATAGTCTGTACAATTAGTATTAAGTTATAGTTTGTATTTTATTTTTTTATTTTTGCATTTTTTTATGCAATAGCTTGTATTAAGCTTAAATAAAAAAATAAATAAACACAAGTTTCTCACTAGGAAATTTATGTATTACAAAAGTGATGAAGAGAGGCAATCACCTGATACTTCTTATGTTATTGCATCGATAACCTATAACACGGGGACAGCAATTGAAGATAATTTATGATAATTAGCGACTGCATTGCCAATGTAGCCATAAATTTTCCAATGGACAAGAAATTGATCATTACATTTTACGTCGAGTCTAGAACATGAACATGAAATGCCTGCAGCTACTATATTACCCTATAATTTGGTGAAGGTACAAATGCTGTATTCATGGACGACACAATTAATTATCGTTTCAAACCGACTTCCCAAAATTGAAGGTTCTAATTTTGACGCGAATTTTATTTTGAGTTGCACGTCGTCTTCTACTGGATTTACTGTAAAGGAAGGTAATGGGCTCATTTTGCCCAGTTGGCAGATTTGTTGAAAAGCACTACTAGACTATCTTTGAAATACAAACATAATAGGGTAAAGGAACCGCATTAAGCCCTAATAAGACTACACTTTACCTTGACTTTGCTAATAATTTGACCGATAACAAATTGTTATTCTTTTGAAAAGAGATTTACAGTCTCGCTGCAATCACTGCAAAGATTGAAGTTAATGCACTCGTTTCCTGGCAGTGGAGTCATGTGTACACTCGCCGCTGTTCGTTAATCTACCCGTGCAGGGAAATATGGAATTTCTTACTTAAAAGCCCGGCAAATGCCCATGCACTTGAAGAATTTGTAGCGAGATATCATGCAGTTTTGAAAGTATCAATTTATCATTTCATATCTCTTCGCCTTGCTTCATATTTATTTTCTGAATTATTCTATATATGTGAGAATAACAGTCGCAAGTCAATAGCACTGGACAAAGGCTATCACGAGCACATCAATCAATTGTTATTTGTTAATCAATTTGAAAATGAAGTGAGGGAGTCAGTGAAATGAGCGCCACTTTAACATGCCGGAAGTGTCTAAAATCGTTCTGTTGAATGGATGCCATCGGTGTTGTGTGTAAACACTTTGTCGATTCAACAAATATAACAGAATCCAGAAGAGCAAAGGTGTGAAAAGGTGTGCTAACGTTCCATTTGCACATTTCCCTTAATTTTAGCAGCTTCAGTAAAAATCTACCGACAATCGTTTCAGTCAGGGTCGCATCAAAGCATGAACAAAGAAACCTGAACAATTTGAGAGCATTTGATATATTCGTGTTGACACACTGTCAAAGTTGATTGATTCTTACTCAGGCAAAATACACTACTGCTGAGTTTTTAAAGTAAATGGACCTTGATTGTGTTCCCTCTTGGTTTCGATTACATCAGTTTGGAAAAATGACATTTAAATAAAAGTAACAAGTAGTTATTTTTTGTAGGAGGCTATCTGTGCCTAGGATATTGAATTTAGGTTAATGCCGTTTGATGGAGAAGGTGTTTTTCCAAATTATTGCTTGTGTCATTCAAAATTATGAAAGACGGTATTATACGAGGAGGAATAGTTGCGAGTGTATACGATGTTTCCAAATTTTCGAATGGAATACGTATTTGTCCCTATCGCGCAATTCAGTTCAGTAGAAACAAGATAAATAATTTTACAACACGATAACGCTAGGACTCATACTCCTTGAAAATCTAAGCTAAAGCTCCACTTCCATGTGTTCAATTATTTATTTTATTTCTTCTTGAACAGTATCTAACAGCACCAACAACTATGGATTCGAAACTAATATCGGTCGTTTTCGATTATTCGTATATGTCACTCTCTTCCCACCCGTATCCCTGAGGGTGTCTTATCGCCAAATTATCTAACGGCATCAGGAGTGTCATTATTCATTTTACTAACCTCGGAAAGTATGAATTTGACACCAATAACGGCCGTTTTCCATTATTTTGTCATGTCTACCCCCTCCCAATCTTAACATTACTAGCCTTAACTAAGCCGAAGAAAATACTGAACCTTTCCGCGGAAGTCCCATCAAAATCGGATAAGCTTTTTCAGAGATTAACGCGGACAAACAGACACACAAAATTGTTAAAATAATCAAATGGTTTTTCATATCATGTAAATAACCAAATAAGCTTATAAAATAAACATTATTTTGAAAACACAAATAGACACTCGAATTCTATTAATATAGAAGAAGAAAATGAAGAAGAAGATTTAGACTTAAAAACTTCTATTTTATCAAAGACCAACTGCAAGAGTTTCTCCTGAATCAAAATATAGGCAGTCACTTTAGTGCATCTAGACGTTGATGTTGTGAAGAGGCTTACGTGTATCGATGCCAGATCGGCCTATCTCGTATAAGTATAAAATGACTAATATGAGAAGGTTAAAAAAGGATATTATTTAGATAGAGATATCCAATCGTTTTGGGCAGGAATGAGTGCTGCGGATGCTCCGGTCACTGTGAAAGTTTCCCTTCTATGCATTCACCAGTGTCAGAAATTTACCTAACTCTAGTTAACTCGTCTTCTGAGATGTTTAAAGAAGATGATTGCGAATGTTAGTTATTTCCTCTACAATTGGAGCTGAGTTACCTCGAACGCTCGCTGCTGATGTCAATGTAGCCTCGGATCGAAACATTATCGAGACATCGATAAAACAACATTCACGGTAAATAATGAGGAGCTTTTAAGATACCCTAGCCAAAAAAGAAGATATTCGACCGCTAGAACAGGAGGGCCACAAGGCAATTTCTTAGTATAAAACTTGAGCAAGGCCCGTTGACTACCTTGGCAAGAAGTCAACTTGCTCCCCGTAAGCAGGAGATATAATCTTGAACAAGGGATATTGTGGGCAAAGTAGTCGGATTGCAGTAAAATAGATGAAAAGTTTCTTGGGAAAGTGGCGATATGGAAGGCAGATGTCAGCCAAACTGACGGTATGGTCACAGCAAAAGACAGTGATGAGATTATCAACGTCGAAATCACCGCCACTGTTCGCAAACGAATTTGTATAAAACAACCGCTTATCAATCGACGTAAAGATCATCGGGTGTAATGACCAGCTCACCCGAAAATCATGTAGCAAAGTCATTAAGAACTTGAGGGACTTGCGGAAAGGAGCGTCTCTTAAGTTTGTAAAGAGAGTTAATATTTCGCGACTCCCAATGCGAAGCGAATAAATAATTATTGGAATAAATTTTTATTTGATTGTAAAGTTATTTTGAATTATTCGAAAATAATTATTTGTTATTTGATGCTCCTTCTTTGAATTTCAAATAATTATTTCTTATATGAACTTGTTTTATTTTATAATCAAATATTTATTCGTTATTTGATGAATTCTCTCTAGTTCTTGTAATCTTTTGTGGGACATGGGGCGGGAGAATAACTTCACCCGATTCTAGATAACGATTGCAAGTGATTTTCTCTTGCGTTAGAAACAGTTATGATTCTTCCTACATTCAGGATGGTTTAAATAAATTCAAGGTTTGACGTAGATCAAATGGCCTGCAACTTATCCTGGATAAATGTGAAGTTATGTCATTCTCTAGGAACATCAGACAGCTCGTCTTTGATTATACCTTTGTGGATACTACTATCCGTCGCGTGCAGTCCGTTACTGATATCGGTGTGACAAAAAGCTCGATTTCACTCTGCACATAAACTATATTGTGTCTAGGAGTAATTCAGTTCTGGGTTATGTCAAGCGGTGGCCAAGGGAGTTTTCTAATCGGCAAACCTAAATTCACTTATATTTTTCTTTGGTTAGACCAATTCTTGAGTATGCATCTCAGGTTTGGTCACCTTGCTATGCTGTTCCTTCTAGACGCATTGAATCAGTACAGCGGAACTTTGTTAGGTTCGCACTAAGAGACCTCCCGTGGAATGATCCACTAAGGCTTCCTCCTTATGAGGATCGCCCTCGATTGCTTATAATGCAGACCTGTTGCTGACCTAGTCTTCATTCACCAGCTTTTGAGCTTGAACATAGATTCTCGTGCCTTCACAGATAAAGTTTCTTATAGACATACCCCGTATAGCTTAAGCCTACTACATGTCCATATTTCTGTAAGGCATTGTATTGGTATACTTGTAAGCACATTAAAAACAAGAAAGCACATGTAATAGAAATACACGAACGTACAAGAAAATATATCCGCTTTCATTCTGTTTAAGCTCATTACAGAGGAAAACAACCATTTGTTTCTAAATTTTATTTTAATAAATAAGAGGAGTACAGAGAAAAATTATATCATAAAAAATATTTTCAGAGAAGGCAATTTAATCTTTATGTAATAATGCTTTTTTCTCTCGACAGTATTAGTAAAATACTCGAAAGAATAATGCAGGCAAAAAAGATTGTTCACTACTGGTCACAAAAGTTGTTTTAAAATGAAATAGTACAGCCTACTCTAGATACAAGCCCGGAAGCTGACACGAACAGCTGAGAATTGGTGGTGTAAACAAACCGAAACTTGCCACAGTACACAATTGGAAAAGGTTGAGAAATTCTACTTTTACGTAGTATTTCTGACAATATTTTTAAAGTCTCAACTTATAATTTATTTGACGTGAACCTACAATTGTTCTGAACATATTGTTACGAAAAAAGTTTCTAAATTATAACTTTTATGATTTGTAGAGAGAATTTTATTCGTTTTGTTCAAGTATTGAACTTAAAATGCATTAATGACATCAGCATTTCTCTTTAGTTTTGGTTAGGAAATCGTGCAGTTTTACGTATATTTGTGTACGACAGATTGTACAAAAATAAGTGAAATAATGACAACACGCTTGTTGGTAAAATGACCGAACAGTCTTGTTTTCCGGGCTTGTATCCAGGGTGGGCTGTGGAAATAGCATACTGTTCGTCCATAGTAATACATCATTGGTAAAAGCAGAAGCGCAGAATATTAAAACCACAGCCTACTCTACATACAAGCCCGGAAAACATGACAGTTCGGCCATTTCACCACCAAGCGTTTCGGCATTAGATCATTTTTTGTTGTACCACAGATTAACTAATCCATGAACACACAAATTAAACTGCATACTCTCGTAACCAAAACCAAAGAAAAGTCATTGACGCATTTTAAGCTCAATAGTTCAACAAAACAAGCACAGCAGAGTGTTCCCTTTAAAATACATAAAAATTGTATAAGAGAGACATTTTTTATCGTCTCTCACATGTTCAGAACATTTGTAGATTAATCTCAAGTAAAATCCAATTTAAGACTTTTAATATATTGCGAAAAATACTACGAGAAAGTACGATTCCCCAAACTTTTCCTTATGTCTACTGTGGCAAGTTTTGATTTCTTTACACCACCAATGCTCAGCTGTTAATGACAGCTTCCGGGATTGAATCTAGAGTAGGCTGTGTTAGAACCGATGGCGACAAATCATCAGGTCTAGTTGTTTTTTATACTTCGTTTTATTAATTTGGCATTGCCTTCATATAGACTCAAAAGGTGTAAAATATAATATTATTTATTTTATGCTTTTAGCGCTTTTTGTGAAGTCTGTTCAGCTATTTTATTTCTCTGTCGAGATCTTAAAATGTTTGGCCGTTTTAATAAATGCATTTGGTTGGCTGCCATTCCTAAGTAATTTTGAAAGTAGGCAACGATGCAATTATCAAAACGCGAATATTTATAGCTTTTGATTCAAAGTGAATTATACATCATAACTTAAAAAATCTATTCTTAGTTCAATATTTTCTCAAAGAAGTTAAGGAAATTTTCATTGATGCAAAACTTAAAAGAAAAATAAACAAAATCGCTCAAATGTCAGATATAATTGGCAGAAGCCAATATGCCCCCTAATGATGGAAAAAGAATAAATTTTTGTGATTTTTGACAGCCATCCAAAGCAGCAATTAGACAGACAAACTGACGCTTCTATTCATCGTAAAGATTTATTGCTGAAAATTATTGCGCAACCAAAAATTAACTTTAGCCGATAATAAATCGAAACCGATCATTGTTTCCCGTGCTTTTACACCACAAAATTTCCCAGAGGAGGATAGCCAAAAATACCTCAAGTTCAGGGGAGTAATTAGTTTTCTTGATTTCCTTCTGAAAGGTGTTGCGTGCAAATTTGTGTTAAGAAGTGTTTTGTTTTCATCGTTGAGTGAACAAAGTATGATTAAGAAGTACAGTAAAAACTAAGATGGTGAAAATGATTGATTTAGACCGGCACTCCGATTGCCCGCTATGGGAGGCTCTTGCCGCCCCACAAATACCGTGGACAGGAATGCGATATTCCTGCTTAAAAGTATTAAACGCCTACTGCAAAGTATTCGACCGACAGGAATTGTACGATCTCATTGTTAGGTATGTTTTTTTAAAAATGTAAGTTGCTTTTAAAATTGTGTTTTTACGTAAGTTTAATAGAGTTTAGAGCCTATAAAATTTTTGCATTTTTACTATATTTATAACTTTCAGAAAACTTGTTAAGGCGAAAGTAATTTCAGTGGAATCGATACAAAGCATTTAAAGTCCAAGATTACCTTAAAGGTATTTTCCTCATTTTCCTATTCATAACATCTGTCGCCTTTTCCCTGATACTTTTCCTTTCAAAGAAAAAGTTTTTACAATTTACTCTTTTGCGCCAGCAAACCACAAAGCTCTTTCCCATTTCCGACGTATTTACGCCTCGAACGTAAAAAAACAACATAAGCCTCTTATTTACCTTAAGGAAGTGATAAAATACCTTCTAACGGCTTATCAGGGCCTGTCCTCTATCTGGGGACAGATTTCCAAATTTCACGTCAGGATGAAGCAAGATTTTGAGGAATTTCTGACATAAGAGCTCGTGACAGATATACGCCAAATGAAGTGTGAAATAAATGGCAGTTGAAGGCATAATGGGAAGAGATATTCATAAAAAGCCGTATGCTGATTGGTTGTCACAGATACATTTCTACCTTCTACCGCATAAATTAACATTGTTCCTCATTTGCTTGGAATTTAAGTAAATTTTGTATAAAAAATTGATATTTTAGCACCTGAGAGTTATACATCATATTTGACTGGACGAAGTTGCACCTTGGTTTGTTTAATATATACAAAGTCTGTGCAATAATTTCGGATGAACGCCATGTTGCGCGAATAACTCTCATAATTGACCAATGCACCGCCTACTTTATTATAGAATTAACCTTTCTAACTCAGAAGGCGCACTTCTTAGGCAGAAGCCTAGAATCAATTGACCTATTCGCCAGAATATAACAATATATTGAGGCGAATTAGGCTCCCACACCAGCATGCAAAAAACATTAGTAAACAAAAACTAAAACACGCCCACACACAACAATCAGGGGTGAGCGGACAGCAGAAAATGTACATACCATAGTTAGACCGAAAATGAATAACATGCAGTAAAGGCAATCTCCTTAAGGTATACAGGGTATGTCTATAAGAAACCATACTTGCGAGAGTGCAAGAATCTACATATGTTTGAGTTTAAAAGCTAGTGAATAAAAACTAGGTCAGGAACTCTACGTCGTTCTTCCAACGAATGCATATTATGCAACCGGAGGCGATCAACATAAGGAGGAAGCCTAAGTGGATCATTCCACGGAAGGTCTATTGGTGCGAACCTAACAAAATTCCGCTGCACCGACTCAATGCGTCCAGAATGAACGGCATAGCAGGGAGACCAAACCTGAGATGCATACTCCAGAATTGGCCTAACCAAAGAAAAGAATAAGTGAATTAAGGTCTTGCTATCAGAAAATTCCCTTGACCAACGCTTTACGTAACCCAGAACTAAATTACTCTTAGAAACAATGTAGTTAATGTGCAGAGTGAAATTAAGTTTACGGCCAAGCTTCAGACCAAGGTCAGTAACGGACTGCACGCGACATATATTAGTTTACGCAAAGGTATAATCAAAGACGAGCTGATTTTGGTTCCTAGAGGATGACTCAACCTCATATTTATCCAAATTAAGCTGCAGGCCATTAGCTCCACACCAATCATAACTGTTTCTAACGCATGAAAAAATCTTCATATCATCTGCGTAGATTAAAACTTTGGAGTGCTTAATCAGAGGTACAATGTCGTCAATGGCAAGAATAAACAGCAACGGCCCCAGATGGGTACTCTGCGGTACTCCAGATGAAGCCCTAACGATTCTGTATAAAGTATTACGGAAAGATACTCGGTATGTCCTATCTTTTAAGTAAGAGCAGATCCAGTCGAGCTATAAAGGCGGAAAACGCAACTTTTAAAGTTTAAGCATAATTACAGAATAAGGGAGCTTACTAAAGTCGGTGTAGACGCAATCAGTCTGGAGACCTTGTTGGAAGGCAGCGATAATATGGGATGTAAATTCAAGCAGGTTAATTCTCGTCGACCTACCCGGCAGATTAGATTATTTATTGTTGATTAGATGAGATTATCCCATTACACTGCCCAACAAGCTGTGAATATATAACAGATTCGAACAACATGGGTATGCAGGAAAGCTTCGCGATTGGCCTATAATTTGTTATTAAGTTTCTATGCCCCTTTTTATAAAGAGGTATTATAAAGGAGCTCTTCCATACCGTAGGAAATCTACCGGCCTGAACAGATTTGTTGAAGATGAGTTCCAGTTTAGTGAGTAAGGCGTCAGAACAAGATCTCCAGAATGATTCCTTAATCAGGGTGTCCACCACCTTGTCAGGGGTTTGCCTGATTCCAATTACAGGTGGACCTGTGATAGGCAGGCTATTGCTGAGGATCATCCCATAGAGGTCCCAGTTTGTTCTGAGCCTCTTTTTATAAGAAGAACACATCTGCTTATGATGTAGGCGTGGTCGGAAAAGGATGGTTCCTTCGATACCTTCTACTCTGTTATTAAGTGGACAGATTGTTCCGAGACTATCGTAATGTCTAGGACTTCCCGCCTAATTGAGTTAGTAAAGGTGGGTTCTGCACCCACGTTACAAATCTGGAAGCTAGTTCCAAGAATAAAATCAAAAAGTCACTCACCTTTTTCGTTGATATCCGAGCTGCCCCAGACTATGTGGTGTGCGTTGGCGTCCGCTCCGTTCACCAGCGTCTTCTTTTGTTCAGTGGCTTCCTTGACCGCATTCCTGAGTGTTGAACCAGGAATGTCCGCCATATAACTAGAGGTTATCCAAATATTGTGGGCTTTAAGCTCCAGAGTGGCTGTTGTAGTGTCTTTATCACTGAACTGAGAAAGGATAAGGGCATTAATATTATTCTTAGTGCGGATACATGACCTTGGTTTACCTGTACCTTGTAAGTAGAGGAGCTTATACCCCTTCATGTTGAGTACGCAAACCTTCTCTTTGACGACCCAACGTTTTTGAGAGATGAAGGTTAACTTGGGCCACTCTTAGCATCACTGTGTTCAGGTTGGGATACCTCTGTCACATGTCAGCAGTCTCCCCTTCATTGCCGGCATCTTCATCAGTGGTGGAAACCAGAAGTAGGTTCTCCAGCCCTGGTCCGGGATCGGGAACAGTGTCAACTTCCATGATGGAGTTGAGTTTCGCATCACCATCTTCTAGTGAGGGAGTGACAACGGCAGAAACTGCCGTTGCACTCTGTTCTTCTTCCTTCTCCACGGTAGTGCTTGTGCAGGCAGCTGAATTCTCTTTTTGGTTTCTAACAGTATTATGCGCCTTCAGGTCCTTTTGAAAGACCTTCAGGCTAATTGAGCTGAAGCCATAGCAAATAATGCCATTGCGTTCGACAAGTGGGGCAAGGGCTCATTTAAGATAACAATGACCTGTCTTGAGTTTCCCTTGACTTTGCCTACCTGGGCTACTTTCCATTCATGGGTAGGTAACCCAGGGTTGTCTACTTGGATGAACTTAAGGATCACTAAAGGATCCCAAGGTTCGATAGGAATCCAGGAATTTTGTCCCTGGGAACGGCTTCAATTCTCGCACCAGGTCAGATTTCACCGAGACGGGAAATAGCCTGGTTGAAAAGCTCTACCGACCTTTGGTCGGAGCAGGCCAGTAGTTTAATGTGGCCTTGATGCCAGCCGGCATCAAGACAATATGAGGGAGGGCCGGGGTTCAGTGAAAAAACCTCCATATAAACCCTCGGCAACACAACCTCCACCATCTTCCATCTATCTGGCGTGATGGAGCCGTCCGCGTTGCTGCGATCTATAATCGCCCTTACTAGGCTATCTTTTGCTATTTCGTTGAAAGATTTAGCGGTAGAGGAAAGGGTGCCAGCCGTCTTCACTCTTTTGGAGGAGGAGGAGCTTGTTAGGCGAGCGCAACCTCTTCGGAGTAGCTTGCAGATGGCCTTTAGAGGCCGAAGCGTTACTTAGGGCAAACATTTTATTTGCCCACTGCAGATATGTTTTGTCCTTCTCTGCAAGGTTCTCCTGAAAGACGGAGCTCAGTCTGCAGAGAATTCTGAGCGCAGTCCGCCTCTCTTTGTAGGCCACCGTTAAGGTGTTTCCCTTCTGCTTGGTGGTCACTGGGTTGGATTGAGATGTCCTGAGTGGATGTATGTCCGGGTGTTTTAGACTTGGACAGTAACGTACAACTACGCGCGGGTTTTGCAGATGGAGGAGGAACGGAACTGCTACTGTGGGAGCCACCGTGCCCACTAAACCCGTGGGCTGAGGCTGCCTTGACGCCGACAAGGCGATACTCATGGTCTAAAGATGGAAAGTCCTTCTTACTCCTTGAGGTGGTCGCTTAACACCCTGGATTGAGGGAGTTTGATCAAGAGAGTGACTGTCTCTCCGCCCGTTATCATTAGCCAGTCTAGAGTAAAAACTACATGACTGTTACCAGCCGCCCCACGGGAAGGGTGATACGGACTTCCTACAGTATCCACAGTTACGGCACATCAAAAAATTAATAATTTATTGACGCGTTGGTCCTCCTGTGAATCTGAAGGCATGCGGCCGTTCCCCAGCAATACTTTTATCGCCCTTTCAATGGCCGCACAAACTCAGACTCAGGAAGCATTGGTGATAAACATCTTTTCAGTATAGTTCCACAGTGGAGAACAAACGGTCGAACGTGCGCCTCGAGGCATTGCCAAGGCGAACACGAAAAAACAGACTATAGAAAAACACCCAGATGCTGGGGGTCATTGAAACATGCAGTAGCAAACAATCCTCGTCCACGGAATATTCCCAGGTAACAAAGGAAGCATCAAAATCCCTCAACGGAGGCATATACTTATGTATTTACCCTCAGGAAAACCAAGCCTGATCCAAAAATAGCAGAACGGCGGCCATCAGCCGGCCTGGTATCAACTACTTCTCTAGAGCAATTCTTTACTCTCTTCAAGGTCTTGAAGTCAAAACTCCAAAAACAGACGAAGTACTGCAGCCCACGCACAAAATAAGAATGCCCAGCGCAGCAAAAAATATAAGAAACAACACTGCAACACAAATTGGACGGCTGCACAACTTCCCAAAAGGCTTTATTGAGGCAAAAACAATTTAATTTGCAATGCACTTAATTGGATTCAACTTCAGAATGGCGGTCGAGTGTTATTGAAAGCACCTCAATATAATTTTATAACCAAAGTTCACCAAGTTCTACGAGATCTAATTAATCTGCGAAAAAATCTCAAAATGACTCCAACTGATAGGGAATCCTGTACAGTTCATGCGACTTTGAGCTGAGTGAACATTCTCTTTGACGGAGAACATTTGACTCTACAAGTGAAGGTTGGTGACATCTTTGGATGTTATAGATAACGCTTTCGACGAGCATTCCCCTGTCCTAGAGCTTTCATTTTCTTGTGTTAGTTTTTTTCCAAAGGAAACATAACCTCCTAGTCAAGCTTCTGTTTAGCCTTTCACTCCGTATGGTCTCTTTAATCTCCATATCTATATCCTTAAGATTCATCACCTTTTCCTTCGTCACATTTACCCTCGCTCATTCTTTTTTTCCTCGACGGCATTGTTTCATATCGTTATAAATTAAGTCCTTCCTAATCCTCGCCGCGCCAAAATTCACAGCAATTTTTTTTAGAAATTTCGCATCGATAGTTTATAAATCAACCCCCAGACGCTTCCATCTGGAAATATATCGTGATCGATCGGCATTTATGCAGTGAGTGAACTCGGAAACTTGACACTTCTCTGAGTGCACTCACCTTATAATGCTGATCAGGTGTCAAGAAAATTGCTTAGTGAAATAATTATTTTCTTCGCTTAGATGTTTTTGCTTAATTTAAGAATGCAAGATTTTACAGAAGCGTTAACATCAAAACGAATTCCAGTAATCGTGTTGCAACTGTCGACACTGTAAAACTTCCTGAGTATCAGTGAAAAGAACTGGATGTCCCCTCTTTCATCCCAGACACCTCAAAAACCAAAAAAATAAAGCCTGGAAAAAGTTCTGTTTCTCCAGATTCGACGAAGATTACCAGGACTACTACGAACTCTATCTTCGTTTCTCTCTCGATCTTGAGACGTCCTACAACAGATTTCTGTCCGACACGAGACATTTACTGCATTCGTACCCTACACAGTTTTGGAAGTTTATTAACTCTAAGCGACTTAGTGATGTTTACCCTTCCTCTCTTAGGCTTGGTGATCGCGAGAGCAATGATTCTGTTGTTTTTTGCCGACTTCTTCATAACCTCATTCTGTGATTCTGACTGTGATACTGTTTCCACCGATTTCACCCACTTGACTAGGCTTCCCCATACTTCCCTTGAACTTAAGGATTTGGTTTTTGACGACGGTACCGTAACTGAATATTTGTCGACTTTGTCCAATGGATTTTCGTGTGGTTCAGATGGTGTCCCTTCGTCTTGCATATCTGTCTCCCCTATTCTTTGTCATTTGTTCAACCTGTCTCTATCCTGTGGCCGCTTCCCAAGGCTCTGGAAGGATTTTGTTATAGTTCTCCTTCACAAAAGGGGCGACAAGTCTGACATCTCCAATTATAGACCCATCGCCATGTGCCATGTTGCGAAAGTGTTCGAGTCCTTGATCAGTGATTTTCTCCGTTTTCATTGTAAATTCTTTATTGGCTCATTTCAGCACGGCTTCATTAAGGGTTAATCTACAACCACCAATTTACTCGAGTTTCTGCGTCATTGCCTGCCTCTGATTGAGTCTGGCTTGCAGGTTGATTGTATAATATTTTCACAAACTTTAGTAAGGCCTTCGACAGAATTAACTATGGGATTGTTATTTGTAAATTTCGTCTTCTCGGGTTCCCACCCCTTTTTGTTGACTGGCTGTCCACTTATCTCTCCGGGCGCACTCAGCGCGTCTTTTTCCGTGGTGCCCTATCCAACGAGTTCTCTGTTTCTTCTGGAGTGCCTCAGGGTAGCATTCTTGGCCCACTCCTCTTTATAATTTTTATTAATGATCTATATAATGAATCTCGTTGCTCCTTTTTAGTTCCAAAATCTTCTCTTATACAGATGATGCCAAAATATTCCGAGTCATCTCTTGTGACGATGACTGTGCTCTGTTGAGCTCTGACATTCGTGTTTTTCATTACTGGTGCTCCAGAAATCGTCTCCCTCTTAATACAAACAAATGCACCGTAATGACTTTTACCCGCAAAAACCGCCCTGTTCTCTTCGATTACTCTTTGGGTGGTATTGTCTTGAGTAGGCTTCATTGGATCAAGGACTTGGGGGTGATTCTTAATTCCCGCATTTCCTTTGACGACCATATTGACTTCGTGGTGGGTAAGGCTAATTCCACGCTTGGTTTTGTGAAAAGCTGCTCCAGGGAACTTGACGATCCCTATTTAACTAGGCTCGTCTTCTGCACATTCGTCTGAAATATGCTTGCCCGGTTTGGGATCCCTATTTTTCTGTCCAAAACAACCGGATCGAGGCTGTTCAGCGCAGGTTCTATCATGCTAGGCTCAGTCTGATTTCTCTGGACTCCCTTGTAAAGAGACGTAGAATTTATAAGATTACTTTTTTGTATGATTTATTGCAGGGGACGGTCAACTGCACCGAATTGCTGAGCGATGTAGGCATTTCCATCCCCGCCCGATCCCTTAGGAGTTTCAACTTCTTTCACGTTCCCTTTACTAAATCACGCAGTAAATTTTACGGTGCTCTTCCGTAAAAATTGCCTATGAATAAATCAAAAATTACTGTTAGTAAATTTTATAGTGCGGCTGCTTAAATTTTGGCAAAACCGTAATTTTTCCTAGCTGACTGAGAGACCTTGTGACATACAGATGGACGAACAGACGTGACATACAGACGGACGAACAGACAGACCGAAACCATAATGGTTCGTAACTGCTTCGAAACCCTAAAAATGTGGGAAAATCGCGCCATTTATTCAAGGTAATGAGTAATTCTCCGCTTTCAGTTAAATTTCAATCTCTGAAAGTTATTTATGAGCCCAAAGCTAAGTATTTCAATTAAACATAAACTTTTCCTCATATAATTAACTAATTTAATTAGCAAATAAAAAGAAACAAGAGAAACATTGGCGGTAACGACCTCAAAGTCTGTTAATTGATTACATAAAGCTTTTCTCCACACTACCTATATTACTTCGACTATCCACCGCATCGTGTCGCTGGAGTAATTAAATATACTTCTTAAACAAGCGAGCCTTCGAACCGATAAAATGTTTCCATTTCGATGTGTGGCAACAAAGTTTCCCATTTCGTATCAAATGACGAGCATAATAGTAAAAGGGGCGCTGAACAAACCTCCGTCTGCTGCAGACCATTAATTCGCCAGCTCGTTTAATGCCGTCTTAAAATAACTTTTACGCGATGCTGAGTTAACATTTTCATGAAAGTTCACACCCATGTCAAGCTGTCTTTTTTACATTTTCGCTTATCACCTGCCGTTTCAACGTCTACGAGCACAGGTTCACCTCATTGTCCTTGCAGCTCGCCCTAAATAGAGCCCCATATTAAGATCCACCCTTTTTTTTGTGTACTTTACTTCCACCATCGGTTTTTACGAAGCGGAAATAGCCTTTTACGTAAATTGCTAAAGCGCTGGCTCATTTTGCAACTTTTCTGATATCGTCGACGGTGATGTACTGAGTGGGTGGCATCAGGTGAGAATGATTCGGATAAAACTGGAGAAGGGGCTCCTTTGACTAATAAAATTTTCATGATTTCCAATTTGTTGCATAAGAATTTGTCCTTGATTTCCTTGGGATATATATAATGCTTCCCAGCGGTTATATAAAACTCTGATGTAATTGGTTCAGGTGTTAATTTACAAAATTGCGTTCATTAACAATTCTTTGTCCTCTTGGCTTCTCTAATTTGTCATTTAATTTGTATATTTCAGAAAGACGTGCCAGTCATGCAAGTGCCCTCGCGAAGCACACGCTATTTACCAAGAACAGGTTACGTCGGTTCGCGAACGACTAGGTTTCAAGCCAGAAAATCAAACATCGAGGATAGATCCACGTCAATTGGGATACACCTGGGTTCCTCCTGGCATTATGACATCAGCCAAAGTTCAACGTTACTTCGATAAAATTCCTCAGGATAAAGTTCCTAAACTAGGCACAACCGGTGAACGGTATCGTGAACGACAGATAACTCTTCAGTTGCCTAAACAGGATCTAGCCTTGGACCAGTGTAAGCATGTAGAGCCACAACATTGTGCCTCGTACGAAGATTTTGTAGCTGCAAGAAACGAAATTGCCTTAGATATTGGTGAGTACAAAAATTTAGTGATTAAAAGTAAATTAGTGGAGAAAAAAAATGTTTAGTAAGAAGTTCTTATCAAGGTGTGAGAAAAGAGAGTGTGAATTGTTTTGTTGTGTAGTGGTTGAATTAGTTTTGAATATAAAGATAAGGCTTCAGTGCGCAAGTGGTGATTCTTGACTTCAAAGAGTTCCAGATTACATCCCTACTTTAGAACAACCGTAGATGTGTTCTTTTAGCTTAGATAGAACTTCCGGTTGGGATAACTGTCAATTCGAGCTGTCATTCTGACGGTTATTTTTAATATTAAGTTCGGTGTAGGCTGGCAAAAAAATCATGAATGGACGGCTCGAGCTTGAGGAACTGTTATGACAGTGAATGAGTGGAAAGATCATGCAAATATTTGCTGCAGCTACAAAACCTACTCCCCCCCCATTTTTGATGGTGGACAGCACGAAGAAAAATGTAAAACAATTTTGTCAATTTTGCCACCCTTTTTATCGTTTTTCTTTTTGATAATGCTCGGTAACGTGTGGTTGGAGCATGGCCCCCATACCCTGAATTGGGCCTCCAGGTCAAGATCTTCATTGGGCGGGCCCTTATACTCTTAAAATAAAATTCAATCTCATCAAGAATTCAATCTCATCATTATGTATGCGGCGAAACAAGGAGACCATACAGGGCTGGTTGGTTTAAGTGCTGAATGTCGACTTCATGGTAACACTCTAATTAGCGCTGTTACAGTGCCGAGTTTTAATGCCAGAAATAATAAGACTAGGGCTCTGTCCCGTTCGCAAGATCTAATTCATATCTGGAATGATGGTTCAAAGCGTTTGAGTTTATTATGGAAAGCGCTAAAGCCAATCAGAGGAAGTTAAGAATCCAACTAGTTCCTTAATCTTTACCCCCGATATTGCCTTAAGGTTTTCAAAGAAGTACTCCTCCAGAGGCCTCTTTCTGGTCTTGACAAGAGCCAAGATAGTGGCCCGTGCAGTCCGCAGTAATTTTAGCAATAACAGCTTTGTGTCTGTTGAGCAAACAGATGTCCTGTTTTTGTTGTAGCTTGGCCATTTGATTGCCCTAGATACACTTCATGCTTTCAGGGCGCTCCATTTGGTTTGCTATCACTAGGAAAGAGTTCCCACAAGGAAGCCCAGTGGGATACGAATATCTTCAACATGACAGGGCGCTCCCGTGCAATTTTGTGGGTCATTTCGTTCCCAGCAATACTGCAATGCCTAAGAACCCAATACAACAAACGTTACTGTAAGCCAACTACCCAAGGATTCAAGTAATTCTCGATAGTCCTCCACTACCCTTGAAGATATGGTAACTGAGTCAAGCGCCCTAATATCTGTAAAGATGGTGATGGTTTGTTTCGGTGAGTGAATACACAGAATAAGCGAACACGCCTTCAAAATTGCAAGCACCTCCGCTTGGAAGACGCTGGATGTGTCTGGTAGCCGCTAAGACTTCGATACATTTAGTGCCCCAGAGTACACTCTTGCAGCAACAGCTTGTCCCATTTTAGAACAATCAGTGAATAGTACGGTATCAAAACTGCTGGCCGGTTGTGTCATTTTCCACACCCATCTTGTTCGAATCTTACCACTGAATCCTCTCTTAAAATTTATAACATGCGTTGTGTAGTCAGTTGAGGTATCGGCTAGCCCTCTAGGCTAAGTTAAGGATGTTGCTGTAGCTTAGCAACCCAACAGCCAGCACCTAGATTCCTTGAGCCTGATTGCAATTTAATCTGGTGATTAACTGAAGCAGATGCCGAAGCATATTGAGAGCTTTGGTTGCAATGGGCCGCAGGGCACCGGTATTACCGATGCACGTGGTTCTCTGTACTCTACTTAGCTTGGTCTGGTTATATCGTTATTTGTCTTACTGATCGCAGGCCACCAAACCAGTAAACCGTATGTGAGAATTGGAAGGACCACCGCTGTGTATAACCACAGCGTCATCTTAGGTTGTAGTCCCCGTGTTTTTCTAAAGATATGTGTGGAGGTGTAGAGAGCTAGCTATACATGCCTTTTTTACCCACTAAATTATTTTTACCTTCCAGTTCTGTTTGGTATACAGGATTAAACCCAAATACTAGGTACTGGAGGATACTGAGAGCTGTTTTCTGTTTAAAGAATATAAGCTCAGTTTTACCTGGACTCACAGTCAATTCACAGTCTGCTCATCTTCTTCAGGGTACTCTCCATAATCTCGCTGATGACGAAGGAAAACATCCCTGATACCAGGATCACCACATCTTCTTCACAAGCGACGACCTTGACTACTCATGATCCTCAGCCATAACAGCGGAGACAGAATCCCTCCTTGGGCGTTCCGCTAGAGACGACTGATTCAGACCTTAAACTGGATTATCCTTGCCTTAAGCATAGTTGTTATCCATTGACCAATATCTTGCTCTGCGCCGAGCTCGACGAGAGATTCTTGGATGGCTTCAAAGTGTACATTGTTAAAGGCTCTTTCTTTGTCAAAGAATTTAAACAGGGTGTATTGTTTGTACTTGATTAAATATTCAATTTTGCGTACTACCTCACGAAGGGCTGATCTTCCATAACGTATTTCAAAATTGGTCTAACGAAGGTGCAAAAAAGAAGCTTAATTAAGTAGAAATCATCATGTTTCCTGAACCTTTACCCTAAGCCCACGACTGAATCCACATTATACTCCAAAGAAAAACGTGAGATGAGACCCATACCGAAATGCCTATGTTCAAGATAATACCATCAACAGAACGTCTTCTACGGGAAAAGAAGAGGTGCACTTTTTTTTAGGATGTAACCAAAGCCTAGGGGATAGCCCTTTGATGCGTTAGCGGATCTATTACGGATTCTATTTTTAAAACGCCACGGAAAGACTGAGTCTCGAACGCGGGACAACGATTGATCAACCAATTGATCCAACTCCGTCTCCTTGCTAACATTTAAGTGTAGTCGATTACCAGAACACCAATAGTAAAACGTAGCCAAATCAGAGTTTAAGGGACTACAGTCAGAGTCATGTGGAACAGTGCGAACTATTTTGGCATCGTCTGTATATTACAGAAATTCAGCGTTGGAAAGAAGAAGCGAAACACCTTTATTTTTACAAAATGAACAGGAGTGGGCCAAGGGTGCTGCCCTAGGGCACCCATAACAAGGCTTTGGTCGGAGAGCATAGCGGAATAGGAGCCGTTGCGTACGACCTGACACGTTAGAGAACAATCAGTCGACGTTGCTGTGAATCAGATTAATTGAGGAATACAAGGTAATTGGTGGCAGTTGTTAATTTACCCTGGAAGAAGGTTCGAAAGGCTTTGAAAACATTCTCAACGTGATAAAAGCTAGCAATTAAGCTCGAGCTGCAAGTCTGGTAACTTGGGCGCCAATTCAATTCGAATTGCTATTCGTAATGGTAGTGGAAAAGTTACAATAACGATTGCCTGGGTAGCAACAGTGGCTAAAGGGAAGAGTATAACAAAATGGAGAAGGAGGATACGTCGTCGGTTTATACTATTTTTATTTTTATTAATTTTTCTAACAGTCCAATAATATTTCCTCTTGTAGCAATCTTTCTTATGACTAGACAGCACTCTCTTTCAGCTTACTTTTAGTCCACTCACAGATACAAATTTAAGTTCCTTCAATCCTTCCGCTCGGCAGGCATACTGGGCCCGAGCAGGGAACTACTCTGAACCTACTTATACTTAGGATTCGAAATCCCTTAAACTGTTCCGCTAAATACGAATTCGGGGCCCATGCAGCGAACCGCCCTTAACCTACTTAGCTATGGTCTAAACAAATTTCCTGGGTCATTCCTAAGCAGCATTTCTTCTGATGCGATTAAGTCTCAAAAATAATATATTTTTCCCGAAATTAAATGTAACAGCGTTAAACTCCTTGCCGGGACTGTATATAAGCATCCAAATTGCAACTTTTTGGATTCATTAACCAATGACTTCTTTAATGGTGGTTCTCACTAATTTGTTTTAGATTACTTTGGATGCTCTGTATTTGCACTGAGCAAACGATTTACTTACATATTTTACTAGTCATTCGTCTTCCCTACTAGATATCTTCATAATAGCAGATCTTTCAAAGCTTTTATTTTTCCATCAGCTTTCATGTCCAGGTATCATCTAATTATGACAGGATCATTCTAACCTATAATCTTCCTCTCAATTTATACGACGAACCTGCTACATACCCCTATTATGGTTACAACAGAATAAACCTAACAGAGCTTTATGCTGATGTTAAGAATACTGTATGGAACTCCACTTTTTGGATGCCTAATGTTGATGACCAGGTGGATTTCTTGAATAATGCTGTAAGATTTGTGAAAGTCATTATTGGCAACTGTCTCTTCGTAAAAGGCGCATAACGCTTACGCATCCCCACCAACGACTTTTGCAGAATTTGTATGGACCGAGGAAGAAGTGGAAAGCGTTCAGCAGTTATTCTGCGATTGCCCGGACCTAGCCAGGAGAAGGTACAAAGCATTAGGCGCATACATAAGCTAAAGCAGGTTCTCCGCTTTATTAACAGTTGTAGCTAGTTCTAAATAAACGCTATGCTGACATTCAGGTGCGATATCGTGGATGTGGTAACAGAACGGACCCTTCTTAGGTCTATGTGAGGCTGATCGACTTTTCGATTGCCACCACCCTAACCTAACCTAACACTAAAATCCCACCTAGGACACTCTGGAGAAACCTGGTTACTGCTGCAGTTCGACCCAGTCCCGCAAACAGTAAATTCTACTTGTTCTTTAAATTCTTACAGTTGACAGTCAGTCGAGTTTTAGACCAGCCCAAGGCTGTACAACTACTTTACTAAAAACAATTTTAATGACATCTTTAATGCTATTGATAGGATGAGTTCACAGTGAACTATCGACTGCTTTGTTCTAAGCTTGCGGATAATTTTAACTTTAGTTCCCAAGCAACCCAATTTATAACTAATTACCTCAGAGAACGTTACCTTTTCTTTTCGAATGATACTTTATTTTCATTGTTGCCTTCGGGAGTACCGCAGGGTTCTACTCTTGGACCACTGCTCTTTCAATCTTTATCAATAACATTTTCTCATCAGTATTGTCTATTACATCTTTATGCATGTGATGTTTAATTACACCTCTTGAGACCTGTGGGATTAATTGAATATGGTGTTTATTGCTTTAATCTTGATCTGGAGGTTAGAAGTCAATGGTCAACTACTACAGCAGTACCTTCTTAATCCACAAAAGCCAAAATGTCTGGTTATTGATATCGGATATCTCTGAATATGGTTGACTTTCCTGCAGTTGTTTTATGTGGCGTTGCTATTTCATTTGAAGATTCGATATGAAGCCTTGGAGTTACTTTTAATAAAAAGTAGTTTGCTGGGCGTGACCATGTTAGTATTTGTTTGAAGTCGATAGGCCCTGGATTTGGATCGATTTGAATTAACGCTAGACAAGTCTTAATTTCGAGTCAAAATAATGATAGCAAAGGCAAGAGAGATTGTCAAAAATAATAGAATTTATCATTTATGACATCACCGTGATAAAGCCTTTAATTCTGCGTTGGATATCGTTAACAATTTCGAGAGACTCCTGAAGTCCGATGTAGTTAAGAGATTCTCCAGCAAGCATATGTCGATGGGTTAATAGGGGGATAAGCCTTATCCTATTTGTTCCCATAATAATAAAATTCCCATAATGCTGTGAACAACTTCTTATATAATTTCTGGATATTTCACTTAAATACTAAATTATAATTAATTTCTCTTCCAGGGTACATCAAAGATGCACCTCAGTCCACAAAATGTGTTAACTGTGATGAGCGCATTGCTAAAGGTGATTTGGCTGTGATTGCACCGAAATTCAGGGATCAAATGATGTGGCACCCGAAATGTTTCTCGTGTTCCACTTGTGATGAACTTCTCGTTGACTTGACCTATTGCGTCCACGAGGAGAAAATTTACTGTGAACGTCACTATGCCGAACTATTGAAACCTCGCTGTAATGCATGTGATGAGGTAAGTACCTTTCACGTTTAAGCTACTTAAGTTAGTCGCAGCATCTACGGACAGTTAACCAGATACGATAGCAACAAGCACGACGATGTCATTAGCAAATCACAGCATCGCATGATATTTTTACTTTATTATCTCCAGTGAAAGAGGAGTGCCTGATTTAAGGACATTTACGTTGCACATCAGAAGGTGCAAGGACGAGGGACAACTTAACTTGAACGATCGATCCATGAAGATTTCGAAATAAACGAGCCATTTTATAGCCTCGTAAAAGTGCTCTTTACTTGTTCGCCGTCTTATACTGCAATCATAAAAAATTTTAAGGGCGTTGTCAGGTGGTTGGTCTGCGGGTCGTTTTTCTTGGTGTTTCCTCTAAAAATAAAACTCAAGATTGATTCAATTAGATGATGAAACCCGAGACTTTTATTCGTTTTTTTGTTTCTCATTAATTTTAGTTCATTAACGTTTTCACGTAATCGTAATATAATTAGTGGGAGTTCTTTAAGGATGGAAATAAACCGTGCAATTCAAATTCGTAGTAGTTTTTATAAGATGAGCCACTTTTGTTTGATGAAACTTGAGACCAGTTCTATTTTTTTTATGTTTTTCTTGCGTCTTATTTTTGCATAAGTAAAAGAATAAGGATTACCTACCTTATTCTCTTGTTGAATTTCATCTGACTAAAATGCGGTATTCTCAGAAGTGCTGGGTGCCTACCTTGAAATTTACAGATTCGAGTCTCCTCGGCGATAACCTAAGATTATTTTTTGTTGGCAGTGAATTACACTGAAAGGTCATATACAGATTGCAGATTAATATTAGAGTTTCGAAACCCACTTTAAAAATGTAGGGCCACTGCGGTAATTGTCATCGAATCGGTTCAAGTTTTTTCCGGCCCCATGCTCGATCCGCGTAGGCCGATTTGAATGATTCTATTCTTGTTGTATACAGTATGTTCCTCCTTGATAGCATGTAAAAAATTTTGTGGGTAGGATGGAGGGGGGACTCTGTAACGCCCGATTTGGATAATTCCTTTCTTGTTGTATAAAGTATGTTGCCCATTGTGAGCACGTTCAAAATTTAGGGCCTTGGGAGGGGGTGGGAATGAGGGAGGGGCGACACCTAACTTTGTAATTCGTGAACTGATTTGGATTGTATAAAGTGTGCTGCCAAATTTGTAGCAGAATAGCTTTTTCTCACTGAGGATGGAATGGGATGATATACTTTACGCACTGATTTTAACGAGACTTTTTAATAAACTCCCAGACCTAGGGTGGAAGTGGAGGATCTAAAGTTTCGATCACGTGAATCGATTTGGAGAATTTTTCTACATGCAATATCTGGTATTATGTCAAAAATTTCAAGGGTGGGGTAATAAGGGTCTACGTAATATGTAGACTGATTTGAATGATTTGTTTATTATGTTATAGAGAATCTTACCCCATTTGTATCCTAACAAAAGTTGTGTTCTTAGAATGTGGTTAGGAGGAGATGCAGCATCTAGATTTGCATCGCATCAACCGATTGTGATTCCATACCATATAAATACCTTAACATTTCAGCTCGCGAGATTATCAGCTTTCGATTTTTACATCGAAACTTATAACTATTTGCTTTACTAGAACAATAATAAAGTACTGCTCTTTTGGTGAACCCTATTAATAAATTATAGTGACGAGAATAGTAATAAGTAGTAGAATTGAAATACGCGCTTTTTGTAGAGTGAAAATGTCTGGAGTGGGGTCAGCAGGGCTTTACTACTACTGTCCTAACGGAGACAGAATTGGACGAATTGATTGAGTGGCATGCCATGGTTCCAAGTTTGAGCAACGGCCTCCACTAGAGTTTTAAGTTAAATTAAAAAATCCGGGCTTAAACCCGCAGATCCGCCACTAAATGTTAGCCGGTTTCATGTTTTTGAAGCTTTGAGGAATAAAATCATATAAAGATACAATGGTTAACGTTCCTCATAGAAACATAGACCAGTCCAGCTCTCTGATCTATTGATTAGTCGTGGTCGGAGTTAGACTGCAATCCGTAGGACTCAAGTTCGAATTCGACCAGCGGTGACCCATGGTTGTTTTCTGCGGGCAACAGATAACGATAAAAAACAGATTAAGAAAAAATTTCGGTGGTTCGGAAACCACTTTAAATCCACTTGCAATCGTTGACACTAATCGGCTGAAGTTCTGCTCCCACCCTATGCGCCACAAAAGGTAACGGGACCTAGATAGAGAAAGAGTCCAGTCAGCATTTTTATAATGGAACACCAATCCATTGGTGGTCATGACAGAGAATATGGAGAATTCGGCGAACATAAGACAATATTCAATTAAAATATCCACGGAACCCCTTATCGAATATTAGAATGAAAAAAAGAAGAAACAAACCCAAAAAAAAAACAAATTTAAGCAAAATTTAAACAAGCTAATTGACCTTTGCATTGGTTTAACTGAAAATAATTTTCCAAGCCTGTGGGCCCTTAAAAAAATCGGGATATTGTTGTCCCGCACTTTTTATTATAATTGCGCGAGAGCAGTTACTCATAAAACTTTTTTGCCTAAAAATCTGTAAACTAGAAACTTAAATCTTCAAAATATTTTTTTTATGTCAATACGACGTTGACGACGTTGAGCGGCAAGACCGACATGCCATGGGTCCCGGGTTCAAGACCAGATGACCCCGTGAGCTTTTATTAAGAAATTAAAATAATCCACTCCGTCTCTGGGCTATTGTCAAGCTCGCAGCAATGCAAAAACAAGACTCAAGTTTCTTCCCTTCCCTTACCCTAATTCCCTTCCGGCCAAAACCATGCTAACGCATCAAAGGGTTATAAAATAGAATTAATCCTTCTAACTCAGAAGGCGCTCTTCTTAGGCAGGAGATCTATTCGCCAAATATAAAATATATTGAGGCGAATGAGGCTCCCACACCAACATGCAAAAAAAACATTAATAGTTGACACACTAAAATACGCCTACCCACAACAGTCAGAGGTGCATAGACAACAGAGATCGTTACAGCTCTTGGTAAGAGTCAAGTCAAAAAGAGGACACTTATTTACGACTCTATACATGCTTTCTATAATAATAATAATAATAATAGTGTTTCCATTCGAATATGCAAAACAAACAAACGAGAAATTAAAAGAAAAAGCAGTGCGAGCAAAAGACTAAATTATAAATTGTAGATACTCCTTTTAAGTGTCACTTTGTCCACACTAGTATCAAAAACGTCTCCAATATCATTAGCAGACCTACACATACGGTTAATAGGCTCGAAAATGCCGTAATTAGTGCGTGAAAAAGCAATCTGTAAAGGTGATCGATTGCGTAGGGAATAGGACAGCTCTCTAGGCAATACTTTGGAAGCTAGTTTAACACTGTCAAGCTTTCCCTGCATAAGCTGATGCAAAAATATCAAATCTGCAACCCAACGACGCTTCTCGAGTGTAACAGTAACCCTAAGCGCTCCTCATAAGGTGGTAGAATAAGAGGGTCATTTCAAGGCAAAGAACGCAGGGCCGATCGCACAAACCTGCGCTGGACGGACTCGATACGTTTAATGCGGCATCCGTAAAACGGAGACCAAACCTGACTAGCATATTCAAGCAGGGGTCTAACCAGGGACGTAAGAAGATGGAGTCTTATTTGAGGGCTGGGAAATTCCTTGGACCACCGAAGAATAAATCCCAGCATAGAGTTTGCCCTAGCAACGACGTTATTAATATGGGAGATGAAGTTGAATTTGACATCAAGATACACTCCCAAGTCCCTCACCCCTTCCACCCGTTTTATACCAGTACCCTCAAACATGTACGGAAGCTGCGAGACCTCGAGAAGGACATAACTTGACATTTCTCAATGTTCAGCGCTTAAGATTATTGTTACAGCACCACTCATAGAAAATGTGCAACTCTGATTGCAAAATCTCACAATCAGCATTAGATTTGATTGGGAGAAAAATCTTAATATCGTCAGCATATATAAGAATTTTACATCTATGAAGCAAATACGAAATATCATCAATAGATAAGATGAATAGCATGGGACCCAAGTGACTGCCCTGGGGAACGCCAGAATGAGCCACAAAATCATCAGAGAGTGCGCCACGAAACCGTACCCTATAAGTCCTATTAGATAAATACGACTTAATCCAATCAACAAGCGAGGGCGGGAAACCCAACTTAGCCAATTTAAAGTCAATGACAGAGTAACAGCTTATCAAAGGCCTTACTAAAATCAGTGTAAATACAGTCAGTTTGCCAACCATCCGTGAATCCACCCACAGTGCAGGAAACAAATTCAACCAAGTTTGAAACCGTGGACCTGCCCTGAGGAAAACCATGCTGCCGAGTGGAGATTAAGCCTTTACACACATCGGATAATTGGGATTGAATTAACAGTTCGAAGAGCTTAGTAATACAGGACAATTTAGCAATCGGCCTGTAATTGGAAATGTCTCTTCTTATATTGCCACCCTTAAAAATAGGAATTAAAAAGGACATCTTCCAGAGTGCTGGGAAATGGCCCTGCGACCTGTCGACCTTTTTCTTCAAGTTGACATATACGAAAAATGCACGGGGGTCAGAGAATAATCTGTTCTTTAAACTTTGAAGGTATTCTGCATAGAGAGAGCGAGAACGGCTTATAAAATGTTCATGGCAAATACAAAATTCTTGCCAGGAGCCAACACTGCCAACACGAAGGTACCTTTCCATAGTCTGTTCTTCCTATTCCTAAGAGTTTTCAATTCTCCTAGGATTTGGCCACATCGTATAAAAAGAAAAAAACAACGACCATTTTCTTCAGATAGGGTTCTCTATCTTGGAAAGTTGCTGATTTCTAAAAGAATGTGCTTCAGAGACTTCCTTTTACTTTTCCTGTAATACTTACATAAGCCTATCAAGCCTAATCAATTCAGACTTCTCTTTTTTTTGTTTGGAGGGTGGGTTGGGAAGGAACAGTATTTAAACATTTTTCATCATAAGTTCAAGGTCAAGTCGATGGCAATAATAGTGATAAAAATAGCCAGACAGACGAAGTTGCACCATAAGGTTCACTGTTTTACCCTAAAAACATTTCCACAATAAATTATAAAAATACACCAAAGATCGTTTTGCTCTGTATTTTGTCGGGCAGGATTATATGCTTTGATTAAAATAACCACAGAAGATTTAAATAAACCTTAAATCATGTAACTGCGGAGTAATTAGGTTTAACAAATGTGCCTATAATTATGAAAGTGGTGTAACTCAATTTTGGAAATACTTTAGGTTTTATTTTCCAATCCATTTAAAAATATTGATGAATTTTAAATACTTAAATATTTTTTGCGACTTACAAATATAATAACCTTTCCGATAAGGGATTCACGATTTTCTACCAAGCTGACTTAGGCCACTTTCATTATTATGGGCACAAATATCCGGCATAGAAAAGAGCATTCCTCAAGACTCAGTAATAACACACCTTGGCTCTAATACGATTATCAAAGTAGCCTCTCTGAACTAGTCTTAATTAATTAAATAAACGTGGTGCCATTATTCTACAGTACTTGTGTATAAATTAGAATCTATCTGATTTCTTAAAAAAAGTTTTAAAACTAAACAAAACTTTTCTAGTGTAAATTCAACAAAAACGGAAAGTTACCTAAAAATCCTTTAACAGTAACACTGATTAGGCCAAAAATAACACGTTTATGTCGTGAACAACTGATAACAAGTCCTCTAAAAATGATTGTGTGTATCATGACGAAGTAATGCTCGATAACTGCATGCCTCCACCCTTTTCATTTGCCAAATTGGCTCTCGGCTTATGGGATATTTTACGAAAATAGACACGACTATGATACCAGAAGCCGGAGAAATACTATGGGGATAGCTAATCAACACAAGATTTCTACCTTTTTCTTTTTGTCCTGTCAACATTTTTCTTTTTATCGTCAAATAAAGCGATGAGATGCTGCCTTGTCCTTGAATCGAATGGGGATATACATTTTCCCATTGACCTTTTTTGCGGAGAATAATAACGAAAGGAAGACTCAAGACAATTTTTGCGAGGAAATTAGAAAATTAAGTGGGCTTTAGGGGCTTTTCTGATTGAGAAAACTTGTTTCGAATAATTAATCCTTTTATGGACGAAAGGAGCACTAGTCAATTTAAGCAAAGTCTGGGATTTTGTTTTAAGTTAATAAATGAAATATTTGCTAAGTTAAATAAATATACAGTGATGGAAAAAATTACTCCATCACTTTTTTATATTCTTGGGATTCCTGCGAAAGTCCCATTAAGGGGGCATTCCCGGAAAACCATTGAAAAAATAGGGATTTTCCAAATAACATTTATTTGCTGACCATAGGAGATAATTGAATGAGGGTTTTTAGTTTTTATGGCATTCTCATATATTTTCTGTGTTTGCTTTCACTTGTCTCCTTGCACCTTGCAATAATCACCCAAAACGGTGAGCGTGATCGCGCAAATACAATAAATCTGAAATAATTTTTTTCTTAATTTATAGACGTAAAAAGATCGAATGACGAATTATCATTTTTTTTTTATATTAATGGCGGACGATTAAAATTATTCAGTTCAGAAATCGCACGAGTAAATCGTATGTAAATGAAGTGAAAATTCTTCAATCAAAATTCAAATCGGTTCAATAGCCCTCACTTAATCATGCCCACCGCTTCGGAAAACTACGTTCCGACTTCCGAGAGCAACACAAAGTTTTGCAATTGATATTGACTAACAAGGATCCATCAATGTGGGTGACGGTCTTTGAGCGAAATCACCTTTACCATGGTTTAGGCGTACCATAGACTAGCCCCATTCCATTTTGGCGAATGGCAGGAAAATGTGTGTTGGGGTTTTTTTTTTGGCATGAGAAAACCAAATCTGACGTTTTTTCTGCATTAAAATGAAGTTGTAATAAACTTCCCATACAAGAATTTGCTAGAATCTATCATCCACTATAAATATAAGATTTCAACTTTTGGTTTTTCATCCAAGCTTAATTTTTCTGATTGTAAAATACAATAGAACTTTATTTTCGAATGATTTGTTGACAAGAAAAAAATTCTCCTAAACTATAGCTAATAAGTAGATTGCATTAGCAATAATGTGTTTCAGAACTCCACGTTGTCACGATGTTCTAATGCGTCAGTAAAGCAGTAATGTTTTTCGCAATGATCACATTTCAAGAAGGACAAGTTTATGTAGAAATCTGCTTCATATTTCACGTATTCTTAAAAAAACAAGGAAATTTGTGTTGGTGTTTGCAACTCTGGCGAATGTTCTCCGTAGGCATGTTGAAGTCAACAAGAAGCACACGATCATCAACGTCGACAATCTCGTCGATACGTGCGGCGGCCAGATCATAAACGTCAGAAGGAGAGCCAGGTGGGACATATGCAGTGGCAACAAACATCCTCTTGTGATGAAGTCTCAAAATACGCACAAGAACTCTAGCACGTCAGAGTCAGCAACATCATAAATCGAGGGCAGTGTCTATTAACCACACAATTTCCTTCAACTCAATCTGCTGCAAGGCTAATAAACAGTTTCTTAGGTGGACGTAGTCAGACTGTTAAGGTACAGAGGTCCCTATCTAACCCGATGCCGTTACACTCTGGCGTCCCTCAGGGCTCTGTTCTTGGCCCACTTTTGTTTAGCTTATACATTAATGATCTTCCAAGTACTATTTCTGACGCTTCTATACACCTCTATGCGGATAATGCGCAGATATACCTTAGTAGGCCAATTGGTTTAATTGAGGACTGTGCTCAACGAATAAATGAAGACTTGGAGCGCATTCATGAGTGGTCTTCAATAAATGATATAAAGCTAAACTAAGGCTTCACGGCACCGAGACAAGACCGAGATTTTGGCACATCTTGGTCTTGATCTCGTCAAGGTAAAGACGATCTTGCTCTCGTCGCAATCTCGGCGAGATAAAGGCCAGTCCCGGTCCGATCTCGCTCTCGGCAAGATAAAAAAAGGTAATTTCAGTGGGATAGCGGGAAGCGAGGACAAGTGATATATCTATGTATATATGCATTTTCTTTTTATTCTCCTCGCCAAAACAAGGTAGCAAACGCTCTTCTTTGCTATTGGGGATAAAACGTTAATATCTGAAGAAGGAAATAATGTAGAAAGAAGCGATTGAGGACAGCAGTTTATACTCATATGCTCCATAAATCACACAATTGACAATTTTCGGAGCGACATAAAAGCTGAAACAACTAAAAAAATGTTCTACAATAAAATAATTAAAACTAATATCTCTTCTGTTCTCGTCACCTCAATCTCGCTCTCGGTATCGCACTGTTACCAATGACATTGGTCTCGCTGCCAGTCTCGGTATCGTGTCGAGACCGGCACCGGCAGCGAGAATTATCTCGAGTATCGTGAAGCCCTAAGCTAAACCCATCAAAATCAACCTGTGTTGCTATATATATAGACATCACATTAACAAGCCGAACCTTCCACCTATTACGTTAAATTAAATAATACCATCTTGAACTATGCTGATTCAGTAAAGAGCTTGGAGATAACAGATTCACCCTCTTCTTCTATATGTTATTTTTATGAGGTTTTTTAAAAATCTTTGCAGCCTCAATTTGTGGTATCACAATATGCCTCCTTGGCCTAAGTGTGCCTTCTTAGGCTGCCAGTCTAACCTAACCTTTCTAGAAAGTCAAGAGAAACCAGACCCAGCCGGTCAGCATAAAGGGGAAGCACCAAAGAATCATTCCAAAAGAGTCCACGGAGAGCAAACCTAAGGAATCTGCGTTGCACTGCCTCAATGCGGTTGATGTGAACCGCAAAGTAGGGAACCCATACAGGGCTAGTGTATTCCAATTAGTCTAAGGAAGGTGCAGTAAAAAAGCTTAGTTAGGTAGGTATCATCAAGTTTCTTAAACCATTTTTTAACAAAGCTCAGTATCGAGTTGGTCCTACCAATGACCGAATCCACATGATCCTCGAAAGAAAGATGAGAGGTAAGGACCACGCCCAACAGTCGGAGAGGAAAGGACATCTTCTACGGAAAAAGGCCATAGCGGTGCACTTTCCAGCATTTAAAGGAAGGCTGTTACGTAAACACCAGTCGCAGAACACAGTTAAGTCAGAGTTTAGAAGTCTGCAGTCTGATTCGTGGGAAACACTGCGAAAAATCTAAGCATCGTCCGCATAGCACAGAATTTAATTTTTACAGGAGAAGCGAAACATCATTAATATTAAGGATAAAAAGGAGTGGGCCAAGAATACTACCCTGAGGCACCCCCAAGGAGGCAAGGATTTGGTCGGAAAGAGCTCCCCGAAACAAGACACGCAAGAGGACAATCAGTCGTCGAAACAATAAGGAAACCCGAGAAGAGTAAATTTATAGACCAGGATTTCATGGTCAATCCTATCGAATTCCTTACTGAAATCTGTAAATACACAGTCCACCTGTTTGCCTATTTCAATGGTCGACAAAGAATAATTATTGAATATCGATTTCTCCGTACGGAAGCCATGCTGGAAAGACCCCAAAAAAAAAAGAGACAGTACGTCGCTGACGAGGGACTCGAAAACCTTAGCAGCATGCCACAGGCTGGCAATCGATTGACTGCCTTTCCTGTGGAAAGGGATCAACACAGAATCCTTCCAAAGTTCAGGAACTAAGGAAACTACAATACACGCTTATCTGGCCTGGACTACTATTACCAAGACTGCACTGAAAACTGATTTGATTACGAGAACACTTAAAAAGCAACAAATGAATAAATTACTTCCAGCCTTAACAGAGAAATGTAAAAAGTTAACTAAGCGATGACTTTTAAGGAGTTTTCATTTTTTCCTTTCAAGAAATTACTTGTCATAATTGCGCCATTACCTTCCGAGCCCATCTGCAAAGCAAACTCCAAAGGAATCTCACAGTTTGTAGCAATTAAACAGTCTCAAGTTGTTATCACTTTCAAACAATTCCAACTTGTGCAAGTTCTTCTTTGTAGCGCCCGCCCATCTAGAGAATTATTTTTCCATTTTTCGTCTCATTTAATTTTCTTTTTATTATAGCGCGTCTCGACCGGAAGCGATATCTCTAAAGTTTCAAACTTCACGCCATTTTCGAGTTCCGTCCAACTATTTTATCAGAAGTTTTTCACTGCTTGGCCGGTGTTTATTTGATTTATGACGAGTTTTGTTTTTCTTTTAATTTTTTCTTTAAATTTTAACATGGGAGTGAAACAAAAAAACAACTTTCTGGTAATTAACACTAAATTACACTTCTGTTGGCTACAGCATCCCTCTCAATGTCGTTTCGAAATTAAAAGCGAAAAAGCTTTAGTCAGTTTATCGCCCGCAAGTATGCAATCGGAGCAGTTTCTTTAAATAGTTTTGCCAATGCGGTCAAATTTTGCATTTGAACACTTTTTGTTGTTGTTCAATTAATTTCCACGACAAGCTTTGCCTGCCACCCCCAAAAAAGGTCATTTTTTTTGTCTTCTCCCCCAATAGCTTCCTTTGGGGCCCTAATTCTGCCAGCAATTTTTCCTGCTGCACATGGCTAGTCCATCAGAACGGACAGATACAGAAAAGCTCATTTTGTGCTGAAATGGCGGTCAGACTGACGTTAGAACTTGTTCTGTGATTTTCCAGTAAAGAGCTCCCCTTTGTGCGAGAAGGGGGAGAACCTTTTAGGGAAAACTTAATTTTTTCGTTCACTTGTGACGTTTTCATTTCTTTCGCTAAGGTTCGCACGTGCACAACGCATTTTCGCGTAGTTCGGATTTATTGTGATTACCAACTATTTCTCATTTAAACTAATGTCAACATTTGCACGGTTTTTAACGTTTTTTTTAAATTTTCTTTTGGCGTGATTTAATCAGTGAAAAATATTTCCAAGTCAAGTTGCAAATGCTTTTCGGTTGTGTGATTTCATTGTCGTGCTGAAAATGCAAATGCGCTATAAAGTCAGCATATTTATATGCTTTCTGGAAGGGTTGATGACGGTCGTAAAACTATCAACGGAAACATTTCCGATGTACTAAGTAAGTGGCAATTTGTGCTTTAAACATTAAAGTGTACTTTGTAGCGTCAACTTAATGAGATTCCAATCAGTTTTGGGATATATAGGTCTAACTCAGTTCCTTTAATCTTCTACTTAGTTTCCAACTTGCTTTCCGAAGTTATTTAATGCAAAATTTTATGTAACGAATTTGCTAGGCTTGTGGCAATTTACGACAGTTAATCAGAAAAAATATATTTTTACACGTGGCCGAGCACAGATTATTCAATTTTTAGTTTTTGAGTAATTGTGATACCTTTAATTAGGGATTATAACCCGAAGTAGTTTAGGTGGCTCCAGCATAGCATCACCGCGAATTTTGACAAGTTTCAAGAACAACTTTTTCAATGTGTTAAAGAAATCAAACAGTGTGTGTGAAATCATCTTTTTTGTTTAAGATGAACATTTTGAACTAATTAATTAATCGTATTGCCTTTTGTTTTGCCAGCGATTACACATATCTGTAATACAATTTTAATGAGCTCCGCTTTCTCGATTAATTGGAAGAGAGCAAAGATTATTCCTATCCCAAAGAAATCTACTACTGATTCACCCGAATATAGACCGATTAGCATTCTGTGCTGCTTGTCAAAGGTTCTTGAAAAGATCATGTTTGAGCAGGTTAATTCCTACTTATTAACTCATCACCTACTATATTCATATTCATATTCATTTATTACCGGAACAACTACACAATTAAATTATTCAATTTATACATTTGAGTACGAATGATATTAGAAAAGAATTAATACTTCAGAAATATATGCAAAATAACATAAAAAAAAAATATATGCTAATTAATTAATACATAGTTAAATAAACTAACAAGCTAAAAACTAATCATCAAGAATGCTAGAAGAAAAATACAAAATATAAATAAAAAAAAAGTAAAAACTGAACAAATAATTACTAAGTATAAAAAATACTTAATATTATATATCTATATTAACTTATCTGAAAAATACAGACATATGTATAATACTATTTAAATTTATCACATAGAAGTAATCTAAAATTGTTGTTGTGGCATCCAGCGATATGGGAAACAACATTACGATACAACTCCAGGGGGCTCTAGATGTAGTTGCAACCTGGTGCAATGAGGTTGACCTCAAAGTCAACCCTGACAAAACAGTCGTCGTTCCGTTCACTAGGAAGAGGAACACGACGAGTCTTACTGAACCGACCTTCTTGGGCACTGCGCTACCCATCAAGGATCAGGTGAAGTACTTAGGGGTGATCCTGGATTCCAAGCTATACTGGAACCTGCACCTTGATATAACTGTGGAAAAAGTTCGGAAGTCCTTTTGGGCATGCCGTAGAGCCTGCGGGACCACCTGGGGACTTAAACCCAGAACAATGCTCTGGATCTACACATCGGTAATAAGGCCCATGATAACTTATGGAGCAATTACATGGTGGCACAGAGCAAAACTTAATGTGATAAGGACTAAGCTTAGCAGACTGCAACGTATGGCCTGCCTATGCATCACTGGAGCCATGCGCACCTCGCCGACGGCTGCACTAGAAACCATGCTAAACATTAAACCTCTACATATAGAGGTTGAAAGCCTGGCTATGTGTGCGGCCTACAAACTAGAGGGAGCCGGTCTCCTTGGGGAAAACATAGGTAAGGGCCACACGACAATAAGGGAGATTCTTGAAGCCACACCTGAGTTGGCCATGCTAACTGACCAGATGCCGGCAAGACTCTCACCATTTCAACCACCCCTAATACGGGTGGAAAAGCGTGAGACCTGGACGCTTCCAGCTGTCCGTCCAGGGGAGCTAGTATGGTATACGGATGGATCCAAGACTGAATCAGGTGTTGGGGCAAGGGTCTGGAGCGACTCTCCTCGATTCAGTTTATCACTGGCCCTGGGAATGTATACCACGGTATTCCAGGTTGAGATCTTCGCCATACTGGCATGTACCTACGAGAACCTAAGAAGAGCCTATAAAAACAAAAGGATCTCAATCTTCTCGGATAGTCAAGCTGCAATAAAAGCAATTGCTTCATCTACCACCAGATCAAATCTGGTGTGGGAATGCCAAAGGAGCCTAGACGCACTGTGTAGAACTAATCAAGTAAGCTTGATCTGGATACCGGGACATCAGGGCTACACAGGAAATGAAAAAGCAGACGAACTTGCTAGGAAGGGGTCTAACACCCCTTTTATAGGGCCGGAGCCGGTCTGTGGAATACCTCTCTGCACGGCCAAAAGGCCACCGAGCGAATGAGGGACATAGGCTGTATTGGAACAGTATTGAGGGGCACGCTCACTCAAGAAGCCTTATGCCCTCACCGTCGCCGGGTAGATCCAGGGAGCTCCTCAAGCTGAGCAGGTCGGCTGTTAGAACCCTGGCAGGCCTACTTACCGGCCACTGTCAGCTAAGGAAGCACCTGGTGAGGATAGGCAGAGCCAACGACCCCACCTGCAGACTCTGTCTGGAGGAGGATGAGACCCCATTACATGTGCTATGTGAATGCCCTGCAGTAGCCAGGAGCAGATTTAGCCTATTCGGGAAACCAACCCTGGTACCGAGCGGGCTGAAGGACTGCCAACTGCGGGAGCTGTTGAACTTCTTCGGAGGGACCGGCTTACTATAAGGAGTTGAGAGGGTTAGCACAATAGGCCATAGTGGCCGCGGCGCTTGAGAACCTCGCACCTCCAAATTTAATCAATCAATCAATCAAATCTAAAATTACGGCCGTTGCTGCAGCATTTTATAACACGAGGGAGGGCGTTCCACAGTCTCAACGATTGGACAAAAAATTGACGTACACAAACACGACAACCAAAACGTGGCTGAATTAAGTTAAATGTTCTTACAGATTGAACAAAATTCAATTTATTAAATAAATAAGTAGGTTTCTGGTTCACAATAATATTTCGTATAAACAAAATTACTCTAATTGCGAGATATGATTTAAGAGTACAACCGAGCACAGATTTGGAGAATTCTGAGACATGGTCAAAGCGTCTTAAACTATAAATATAACGAATAGCAGCATTAAAAGCCACATTAAGTTTTCTCCAAGATAAAGAGTCAAGTGCATAAAAGATCTTGCATCCGTAAGTGATGAGAGGAAGCAAAAGTGATTTGGCAAAGAACATTCGAGTCCTTTGGGGAGTATATGCTGCTGATGCTGAGAGTGCACGGAGAGTATAAAATACCCTTGAAATAACACGATAAATATGATGATTCCAGCTCAGGGTTTGATTAAAAATGATTCCCAGATTATTAATTGATTTATTGTACGGAATGATCTCATCATTTAACATTAATGCGGGAAAGTGGGACACATCAAGCTCATCTTTAAAGATCACTAAAGAGGTAGACTTCGAAGCATTAAGTGTCAACTTGTTGAGCAATGCCCACGATTGTATATGCATCAGATCCTCATTAGTGCGACAAACCGCATCCTCAATCAATTCAAGTGGTTTGGAAATATAGAGCTAAAAGTCATCAGCATACATATGAAATTTACAATGCTCGACCACACAAGTAAAGTCGTTAATGAACATTGAAAAAAGCAATGGTCCTAGGATTGACCCTTGAGGAACACCAGAAAGGACAGGGAGAACACTAGAGACTATACTACCAATAACAACTTGTTGAAATCTGTCTGTAAGGTGTAATACCTTGGAAAAGTCGAGTAGAATAAGTATTGTCAGCATATTCGAATCAATTGAAACACGGACGTCATCACATATTTTAATAAGAGCAGTAGTACAGCTATGCTTAGCTCTAAAACCTGATTGCAGTTCCGATAAGAAGTTATTATTTTCCATGGTATGTGTTATTTGCCTATGTAAGATTTTTTCAAAAACCTTAGAAAAGAATGGGAGGATAGAAATAGGCCGATATGCCAACGAGTCGGGTGCTGAATTCTTCGGTATAGGTATAATCTTGGCAGATTTCCATTTAGTGGGGAAACATGACTTAGTTATAATAGTATTAAATATAAACGTAAGATACGGAAGCAAAACTGGCAAAATCATCTTAACAAATCTAGGATGTATTCTGTCCATGCCAACTGCATTAGATTTAACACCAGCTACTGCTGCAAGCACCTCTAGACTCGTCACCTGCACAAAAGAAAATCCCGCAGAAGGATCACTAGCGATGAACTCAGCAGAACCGCCAATAGCATGATCATTAGCCACACTAACAGGCGAATAAACAAAACTACGATTCAATTCATCGAGGTCAGCGTTTACTTCAAGAAGCTTAGATTTACCCACACCAATATCTTTAAGATTCATCCAAAGTTTTTTAGTAGGATTTCTAACATCGAACTTAGATCTATAGTAGGAGAACTTGGAATGTAAAATTTCCTTGTTCACTGTATTGCGCAAGGTTCGATAAGTACTACAACAATCGCTTGTGCGAAAGCGTTTCCATCTGCGGTATGCCGAGTTGCGCTGAATGATAAGATGTTTATCACCCATGCAGTCTGGCTTTAGAAAGCATCACAGTTGCTCGACGGCTTTAATAAGAATATCCGAAGATATTCGTAGCTGCATTGTGCAGGACAAATTGACTATACTTACATTACTGGACTTCAGTAAAGCGTTTGATACTGTGAATCACCATCTTTTACTTCATAAACTGAGCTCTAATTTTAATTTTAGTTCGTCTGCTGTAAATCTCTTTAAGAGCTATCTTTATCGACGCTCAAAATTTGTTTTATGTGATGGAAAAATGTCAGATTATCTTGATGTTAAATCCGGCGTACCCCAGGGGTCCACTTTGGGTCCGCTTTTATTTGCGCTGTTTATTAACGACATTTTCTTGACTGTTACACATTGTCAACTGCATCTCTATGCTGATGATGTTCAACTGTACCTATCGGAATACCTTGGTTTGATTGATGATGCTGTTGAGCGTTTTAACGACGATCTCCTTCAGATAAGCTTGTGGGCAGCATCTAATTGTCTTAAATTGAATCCAATTAAATCACAAAGTATAGTTATATATAAATTCGAACTTGACATGACTTGTTTTCATCAAATAATGATAGATAGTACAGGGATTCTTTATGTTAATACTGTATGCAACTTAGGGATGGTTTTCAATAAAACGCTCACTTGGTGCATTCATATTAACTCGGTCATTACAAAAATATATATTGGGCTACGAAATCTTTGGCAGTCAAGTGCCTATACTCCCCTTGATGCTCGTTTCAAGCTTGTAAGAACACTCTTAATTCCACTAATTACGTACGGAGCTATAGTGTATTGTCGTCTTGACTCCAACTCGCTTCGCAAGCTGAATGTAGCATTCAACTCCATGATTAGGTATATTTATAAATTAAGAAGATTTGATCATATCTCGGCTTATACAAGCACATTAGTTGGCTGTTCTTTACCTACTTATATTAAATATAATGTTCTAGTTTTCCTTCATAAGCTAATATACAAACAAAAACCTGAATATTTGTTTGAAAGATTACGTTTTGGTTTATCTTCCCGAACGACAGCCCTGGTTGCTCCTGCACATAGACTTGGTTTCAGTCAGCACTTTTTTCACATTTACGCTATTCAGCTGTGGAATTCTCTGCCTAGTGGTCTGCGTCGCATCAGGTATGCCAAACCGTTTTCGAGTGAATTATTTGAACACTTACGGTCGTAGCATTTTGTAATAGTTTAACATACTCAGAATCCTTCTTGTTCATTCTAATATCTCTTTTTTGTTTACTTTTCTTCATTTAGTTTCAGTATTTTAATAAGCTTTCTTGAGTAATTTTTCTTCTTTATTTTAAATTTCTAATTATCGATTTTTCTTTTCTTTTCTTTTTATTTTGTTACAAAATTATCTATGTATATAGCTTGTACTTCCTAAAGACTATGTCTTAATGTACAAAGTTTTTTCTTAAATAAATAATAATTATCGTCCAATCATGGGGCACTATAGTGCCCCCGCCAAGACTGGGCACTACCTACCTTTTCTCGAAGCATTTCGTCGTATTTTTCCACCCTAATAGCTTCGGTCTGGAGCCAAAATTCTTAAAATAAGACGTAGTTACCAGACTAATGAAACACACTAAGTTTCATTTGTCCAGCTTTTATACTTTAGATTTTATTAATACCTGAAACACGTCGATTTCGATACTCATGATCATCAAAACCTCTAGCGTACTTCCTGAAGTCTTAGAAAGCTGGTATGCCGGCTAGGATTAGCTCACAAACAACGAAAATATTAAGAAATCTGTAACTTTTACCCTCCACTCCCCCTCCCGCAATACAGTGAGGGGGGGGGGGGGGGGGGGGGCAGGTCCTAATATAAAATTTATTTTGGTACGTACTTCCAAAAGTTATAGAAAGCTGAAATTATGCCGGCTAGGATTAATACACAAACAACGAAAAAATTAAGAAATCTGTAACTTTCATCCTCCAACCCCTCGAAAAGGGGGTTCTGGTTCTGTATTATATAACAATTGCTCATAAGATAATTTCCAAACTTCCAATAGCCCTAGAAAGCTGTATGCAGACTAGGTTCTGCACGCAAACAACAAGAAAATTAAGAAAATTTACCCTCCAACCCCCCGATAACTGTAAGTTGTCCTGTGTTGCCAGTTAAACCTCGAGCACCGACACATCGCATTGTCCGCGTAAGACAAAGTCCAGCGTAAGGCCATTAAACTTATTGGTGATCCCTCAATCTCTGAGAATATTGACTCGGGAGCATCGACGGAATGCCGGTTGTCTTGTTCAGGCTAGCTTTGTAGACACATGACAACGCGCGATGCAAGAACTTCAAGTCGCTTGCACTCCTATACTCTCCAAAAATGGCCGTACCGTCAGATTTCGGTATTTTTTTTCTAAGTAGAACGACACGTCCGTGGGTGGAAATCGCCTAGTTAAATGGGTAAAATCAATAGAGGAAATGTCACAGTTAGAATCACAGAAGGCAGTACTGAAAAAATCCGCGAAGAAGTTGGCGATAGAAATGGGATCATTGTTTTCACAATAAATTATAGAAACGCCCAGTTCACCCCCAACCAATTCCAGTCGACGGAATATATACCCAATTCACCCTCCCTAAAGATCTTGGGTATTGAGATATCCAGCAATCTTAGCTGGACGGATCATATATTTGCAATCGCTAAAAGTGCGATGAAATGTTTGGGTTTTCTACAGAGATGTATGTGTATTTCACCCCACCCGACTTAGCGTTGATCTACAAGTCCCACATTAGGCCTAGACTTGAATATAATTCCCATATTTGGGCAGGGGCAGGACACACCGCATTGTCCGCGTTAGACAAAGTTCAGCGTAAGGCTGTTAAACTTATTGGCGATTCCTCAATCTCTGAGGGCCTTGACTCTCTGGAGCAGCGACGGAATGTCAGTTGTCTGTCACTTTTTATCGTTATTTCCATGGCCATTGTTCTAACGAAATTGCTAGCCTGGTTCCTTGTAGAGTCATAACAACGCGCGATACAAGATCTACAAGTCGCTCCCACCCCTATAATCTCCGGGTCAAATTTGGACGTATCGTCAAATTTCGGCAATCTTTTCTTAGCAGAACAACACGAATGTGGAACAGTTTACCATCTTCTGTTTTTCTCTCGTCTTATGAGCCTGAAACTTTCAAACGGGGCGTACATCGACACCTCCTTCACTCAACCTCCTAACCCATTTTCCCCAACCTTAATTCCTTTCCTGCCAAGGCTGTGCCTTAGCATCGTAGGGCATCCCCTGAGCTTTGGCAACATCATATATAAAAAAAAAGAGAAGAAGGATAGGAATCACAGTTACGCTCGAAGTTTATAAACGTACGAGGGGGGGGGGGGGCACAAGGGGAATACAGACGGTCAAAATGAACACAACAAAATAAAAAATATTTGAACTGTGGTTTTAAGGAAGAAAAAGAGAATACAAATTTTGCTCCTTTTCTTCTTCTTCTCTCAGGTGACATATGACACAGTTGATCTTCTGGTTGGTTAGTTAAAGTGGTGAGATTCGCCATCATCGTAACACTCCAATTAGTACTGTTATAGCGCCATTTTGATGCCATAAACAGTAAGACCGGGTTTTTTTGTTGGATTCAGTTCACTCGCAACCCTGATTCTTATCTGGAAAAGAACTAAACCCAACCGGAGGAATTTAAGAAACTGACTATTTCCTTACTCTTTACCTCCAAGATTGCCTTCAGGTTTTCAAAAAAGTACTCCCACCTCTTTCTGACTCTGGCAAGAGCCGGACATTTACAGAGAAGGTGAATAATATATAGGGCGCTCCATCTGGCAGTTGCCAAAGGAACTAAGTGACTCCCGACAGTCCTGCACCACTATAGAAGATATGGTAACTGAGTCAATGGCCGCCTGACTATCTGTAAGACTTCGATATATTCAGTGTCTCAGAGAACACTCTTGCCCCAACAGCTTGTTCCATCTTAGAACCATCCGTCAATAATACGGTATCATAGTTGCTGGCTTCTAGTTGGAATTCTGACACTGAATCCTTTTTCAAAATGTATGACAGGCGTAATGTAGTCAGTTGAGGCAACGGTCAGTCCTCTATGTGCTAAGCTGAGGAAGTGGCTGGGCTAAGCAACCCAGCACCCAGATTCTTTGAGTCTGACTGTAATGCATGACGCCTGAAAGTTGATCTGGTGATCAAGGGGAAGTAGATGCAGAAGCACATTAGGAACTTCGGTTGGGGTGGAGCGCAGGGAACCGGTTGTGCCGATGCAAGAAGAAGTTATAAGCCTTACTCGACGCAAGCCACTAAACCAGTGAACCGTAGCTGAGAATTGGACGCACCAACGCTCTGTATAACCACAGCGTCATCTTAGGTTGAAGTCTCCATGTTTTACCAAAGGTACGTCTGAAGGCATAGAGGGCTATTTATGCCTTCATTACCCGCTCCTTTATGTTTAGTTGCTTCCAGTTCAATTTGCTATCTAGAATTGAACCCAAACACCTGGAGGATAGTGAGAAATGTTGGCCGTTTAATTTAGGTAAAGCATATCTTCTACACTAATTTCAAAATGAAGAATTCTAGGTCATTAGCGCTGATGATCAAGAAAATTTAGACACTCAATTATTATTATTCAAATTGTTGATCATTACGCGGCTCTAATTATGATTACTATGTGACACAGCTTCGTAAGTTATAATTACTTTTAATTATTAATTTAGGACTGCTGTGTGTTTAGGGTATTAATCTGTAAAGTGAATTACACACTTCCGCAATAATGTAGTTTCGCTTAGCTAATTTTTCCTTTATTTTCAAGCAAAACCAACCTCTTCAACTAATTCAGTTGAAAGAACTGGTTTGATTAGGAATTTTAATTAGAAAACTCACCATTTACCGTCCGATTTGAAAATATGTGCAACGAGTACATCATAAATCTGGGATTTTTTACAACCCTGTGTCCCAAAAGGTGTTGCGGTAATTAGACAGAAAACAATGTTTCCTCCTATTATGTAAACCCCTTTAACAGAATTGACCTTGTCACAGTTTACCCAAATATCACTATAAGTAATTTTAGAATAAAATGGACCGTTCTGTGTTGGTCCTAAATAATATTATTGAAAAAGGCAGTCTTCCTTTAAGCAAATTACTTGGTAGAAATTGAATCTTTTAGAACATGCTTGGGTCTAAATTTGTAATTGTCCTAATAAAAATGTTTTGAACCTCCACCGGCACATTAATTCATCCAAAAATAAGTATGAGTATCCAAGTTGTGTAATGAACACTCATTTACGCTAATTAAAAGTCTTTTAATTACTGCGAGGTGTTGACTAAGAGATGTCTGGCCGTTTGCATTAATAATTCAAAATATTTTGAAAACAAGCACTTTCGAATTCAAGTAGAAATTGTTAAGTTTGCAGAAACGAAAAGTTTTCTAAGCACCTGCTAATTGAATTCACATTTACAAAGTCATCGAAATAATTATTAAGTGTTGTCATTAGACAGTGGGCGGGCACAAGTATTGAAGCACGTACTGCGCATGCACAATTTTGTTATTAAAAGGTGAACTGCGCAATTGGAGGAGATTAGTAGTAGTTGAGGCTATCTTTCAATAATCTCTTTTGGAAACTTGTGCCGGTTGGCGATTCATAAATTCAAAATTAATTGATGAAAAACTATTTTATAAAAGGAATATGGTCGCATCCATATAGAAAAAATGTTTTGAATAATAGTAGTCATAGCAGCTACATGTGACACAAGGAATACATGTTGTGTAAATAGTAACTCTATAAAACGACTAGTCTGCAACTAGATAAAATTAGAAAGACCCCGTTGGCGGATTGATTTACGACGTGTATGCAAGCTGCAAGATTAACAAGTCGCTTACTAATTTAAGCTTCACCAAAAAACTGACTACTTCATTAAAATTGTAATAAATTACAAGCGTTAATGAGGAAAAGCAATAACTGATCTCTTATTAGGTTGAGTAGAAAACATTGCAGTCATAATTCTCCTTGATATTGGTTCAGTGCAGTGGTAAGGAATTTTGAGAAAGCTAAGTTTCCTTAAGGAGCAAGACGGAACGAAAATATTCAAACTTCTATCGGGATGACTACGAACTAAACCAAAATTGTTTTCTTTTTTTAATTTTATTAATAACACACAAATCTCCTCGGTGATTACTCTTGCGCCAACTATTTTCCCTCCGGATCTGTAAAAGGAAGAAAACGACTCGTGAGTTTACAACTCAATGAGTTAACTGCCAAAACTACACAATACCGCACTCACATTAGATCAGCAAAGCGGACATACCATCAGAGCTGACCTAATCCTGTCGTTTGGAGGATTCCTCAATTCCTCCTTCATCAGACATACCAGATGATCAACACTCTGATTTTATTACAATCCCGGACATACCACAAATAAGTAATAAAACCACCCAATAAACGGACATACCAGCTATATCTTGATAATTCATAGGAGTGCGCTTCAGCTTCACCGGACACACCACGATCCGCTGAAGTCACATCCCTCCAATATGCGGACATACCAGAACTAGATAGATAGATAGATAGATAGATAACGTTTATTACTACATTTCAATTTACAATGAAAACATCTGCATAAATTTTAATTTTCAACTAATTAGCAAAGTTCAACTAGATATAAGTGTAAGTATGCTAAAAAAAAAATTTATATAATATTACTAATAAACTATGACAATGGCACCGAGGCCGTCTGTCAAGACTGACACAATAATGAAAATAATATAAAGATATCAACCTATCAGCTAATTATGACTATTCATATATTAAACAATATAAACGCTAAATGAAGAGAAAAAAAAACAAATATTAATAATAATAAAAGAAAGAAAAAACAAGTATAGTATTAACAGTAAGCAAAATCATCTATATGAAAACAAAATGTAAGTTTATCCAAATTAAATACATACCCTTACTCTCTAATCCCTACAGCATGTAGACATAGCAAAGGAAGGGAGAAAAAACAAACAAAAAGAAATGGCAAAGAGTCATTTAAAGTAAGCCGAAATTTAGCTCGCAAAGTATAATACAAAATCCAGTTTGATCCTAACAATTAAATTCCTCTACAAGAAAGCTCCTATATTTCCAGGCATTTGAGACGTAATAATAAAGGTCGTCAAAATCATTTCTACCATTCAAACAGTCTACTATCTCATCTTCACTCAGTGTTCGCTTTCCAAAAACTTGAACACGAAACTCTGCCAGAATAGGGCACCTGCCAATGAAGTGCAGCAAGTTTTCATCTTCGTCTAAATTGCACAATGAGCATATACTCCCTCCTTCTCTTCTCCACGGAGAGGCATTTAATTTTATCAGTCCTCCCCTGTATCGCCAAATCAAACTTATTTTGGTGATTTTGAAGGCATCTTTGAGATAACCCTGCCTGGAGAAATAATGTAAATTGTCATAGAGTTCATGTCGTGCAGTCGTCCTTGCTCTCTCTACCGCTCTATCCCTAAGCCATTCCTCCTCCTTTTTTACTATTTCTCTAAAAACAGCTCTAAGTGAAAGGTGCGTCTCTTGACGGATATCGAAATTGATGTTGTGCTTTTCAGCCAATTCTTGCCACACAGAGAACGAATATATATTTTTATTGATTACCTTCCATGCAACGAGATGTGGCAACCTTTCATTTTTATATTTGTAAAGCACACGTAGCAAATATTCAAAATGACATTGTGTGGATATAAGTACAAGGTAGGGCAGTTTCTAATGTTATCATATAGTCATACCAGAACTATTGGTACAACCGTACCATGTCCCCCAACTTCACCGGACATACCACGTTCCATTGGGGAGCACTTTGACGGATTCATCATCACACACACACACACAAATACTCAAACGACAACCTACGATTAGAGGAACTACCACTCATAAACTCTAACTTTAACTACTCAGTACCCATTACACAGTACACACAACACAGTACCCACTAACAGTACACAGTACCCACTCCGAAGTACCCACTTCATAGTACACAGTACTCACTACATAGTACACAGTACCCACTACATAGTACACTACTTAATCTTTGAACTACTATTCACTTTGCAAGTTTAACTAAAACTGAGGTACTTTCTTAAGGAGAATGAAAGCAGACCTTAGGAAACTAAAGGGTTGGTCTATACTGAGGTAACGCTAACTATTTTATTTTAGGAATTTTTAGGTAAGGGTCATAACTTACGAAATTTTAAAAGACATGCTCAATTTGTTTACGCAAGCGGCGATGACGCCTTTTCCATTACATTTTCCCGACCTACATCAAGTATTTGAATGTCTGAGAATGCAAAAGGGACCAAATCTTTCGGATTGTTAATCTATTTTGTTATGGTTGTGTGTATCCTAGAAATCTTGGATTTTCTGAATTGGTTATTACCTGACCCTTCGTAACAAATCATTAATTAGCTCAAACGTGTAAGCAACTAAAAGCAAAAATGATTCTAAAGTTGTCACTTCAAGAGTACCCAATGTCGGTTTAAGTTGATTTAGATGCAAAGAATTATTCCAAGGTTGCTCATGAACAGCGAATTTTATAAAATGGCATTGGACATCTTCAAGACGAGTGAGTATTTTAAAATTAAATTTTAAAAACCCACGTAGAGACCTGCTCTCGAACCCGGGAGCTATGGCATGGTGGTCGTGCCGCTCAACCAATTGATCCGACTCCACCCTCCTGGATTGGGGCTTTGCGACTTTTCTCCAGATTTAGTTGCATATTCTAGAATAGGCCTAATCACAGAGCAGTACAAATTAATCAAAATCGATAAATCAAAGACCTCTCTATACCAATATGCTAATATGCAAAGTCTCTTTTTTTTCCTTTAAACCCTTCTGGTACATAGGGCGTCTACTATACTGTCTCTCTACCTGGTCCGGTTCTGTACCAACACCTTTAACTGTTGCCACGATTTGTTGATCTATGTGCCTTCCTTCTCCATGTGTTGCGTGCTCTGTGCCTTCCTTCTCAATGTGTTGCGTGCTGTGTGCCTTCCTTCACCATATGTTGCGTTGTCCTCCAATTCGCCGCCTTCCTTGGCTCCCGTGCGGGTTGTAATCTAGAGCTTATTTAGCGATGTTGTTCGGCTCTTTCCTTAGTGTGTGGCCTAGCAATTTCCATTTTCGCCTGCGAATACTGTTGCCTGTCCTGGCTTGATCTGTAAGTCTGTGTAGGTCTTTTTTGGTAGTGACCTCCGGACAATGAATATTAAGAATGCGCTGTAGATAGGTTGACAAAGGCCTGCAGTTATGTAGTAGTAGTGACAGGTCACTTTCCATGTTGAACAGCCATACAACAGAAATATGCAAAGTATAGTCTAGTTTCCTATCGAGTTTTACCTCAAGATCAGTTACAGACAGCACGCGACGGACGTCATTTCCCGCAAAGTTTTAATTAAAAACATGTGGATTGAGGCTTCTGGAAAAGAACATAGCCTCACATTTTTGAAACTTGAACTGTAAGCCATTGTGCTCGGACTAAGCCAGGACTGTGTCTAACTCCTCCTGAATAAATGCGGAGTTGCCACTATTGGTAAAGATCTTCGTGTCTTTTGCAAAATTAGAGTACAAGATGAGATTAACAATTTCATCAATGGCAAGAACGAACAATAGTGGGCCAAAATGGCTACCTTGCAGCACACCGGATGAAGTTTCGAAAATTCTTGAGGTAGAGCCACGAAATTAAACTCGATATGCCCTGTCTCTTATGAAGGAGGAAATTCAGCCGATCAGCAATGGGAGAAACCCAGTCTTTCAAATTTAAACAATATTATAGAGTTAGGAAGTTTATCAAAAACCTTACTGAAGTCAGTGTAAATACAGTTCATTTGCATGGCTTGTTGGAAGCCTGAAAGAGCGTAAGAGAAAAATTCCAGCAGGTTGGGGACTTTTTGAAGAGAGTCGTTAATGGAGTGTGGAGGACATAAGAACCGAACTGGAAGAAAAGTCCGATTTTTTCCGTAATAAACCAGTGTTCAAAAATGTAACCTTAACTAAACTTTCTTTATTGCATTCTTCGAATAGTGGAAATCAATAACGTCAACAAAGCGATTAAAGAGCAATGATATTGATGAGAGTGGGTCGTGTTTAGCGTTACTAATGCGATGGTCAGACACCTTTAAAAAGTCATTGATCCTCAAGCAACCTTTTTTAGTATTCTAGTTAAGCAGCCCACAAACCTATCGATTGATGGTGGAAATATGAGGAAACTGTTCCAGTGCGTATCAAACAAATCTTCATTGAGCAGCCTCAACACGATTGATAGTGTAGCACAGAACGACGATCAAAAAGGAAAGACATATTCCAAAAAAAATCGAAAGTATAGAAAAAAAGCTTAATGATATAAGCGTCACTACATTTCCTTGAACATTCTATAAAATAACCCAAAATTAGCACCGTTAACCGCAGCTTAAAAAGTTGAGTAGGATTTTAGTTTTATTGACATTCGTCATTAATTGTAAAATAGTATAGTATTATATTAAGGCTTAGGTGACATGTGTGGCCTGGGTCAGATTTCGAATCCTCCCGCAAATATTTTATTTTTAATTTATTATTAAGTACACGCTTCCGAGCCAAAACGTTGAACATCCAAGGAGATGGAGCTTCACAGTCGAAACACTTAGACAAATTAGAAACGCTCACCAATCAAGCCATTAAGACGCAGCAATAAAAAATCTCAGCGCCTCGTTTAACCTACGAAACATATAAGTAACTTAATAAAGGTACAAAGGCTCCTTTCTGCTGATTATCTTATGAAACAAGTAGGGTAATCTAAACCGTATACAAACATTGATTTTAATTGAGATTTAATTACCAAAGATAAAAAAGGTAAGGGAAAAGGTAAGCAATTAAGGGAACATACCTAGCCTCCTGAATGTACCATATACAGCATCACAGCATGTTATCATTGCCATAAACCCAGATTTTTAGTCCTAGAAAGACGAGTCAATGGCATTTAATTCAGTGTTGTAGAGGGAGAATCGGAAACATTTATGTGCAGCTTAGCGATGATCATATAATTGGATTTTTTCGGATTTAAGCTTAGATCGTAATTTCTTGACCACCTATAATCCGAATTTAAACAGGTCTCCGTATGGATCTGAACATCATCAGCATACATGTAAATGTTTGAGTTTTAAATGACAGTTGGCAAATCCTTAATGTATAGACTAAACAACAGCGTACCAATTATAGAGCCTTGAGGAACGCCACATCTAATAAAAGCTGTTGAGGATAGCGACTTTAACTTTATGAGTTCGTTCTGATAGAAAGTTGTAAATCAATTTAATGGCTGTACGACAGAGTCCGAAATTATTTGTTCGCTTTTCTAGAAGATTTTTGTTGTAACTAAGGCTACCAAATGTTTTAGAAAAATTGAGCAAACAAAAATAGCAAATTCCATTTTTATCAACAGCAAAGTGTGTGGCACTTGTTACCTTTTATCAAGGTCGTTTAACAACTGTGACATTTGCGATATCCTGATTGCCTCTGCGTAATAAGTCTGTTCCTTTCTAAGTAAGCAATCAGTTAACTACAAATCAACTTTTCCAGTGCTTTAGCTAAATAGCATAGTATTTCTTAAGGAATCTGGCTCTTGATGAACTACTCCTGGATCTGGAGCATTCCGGCCACAAAGTTGTCCCCTACGATGATGATATTGCCCTGTTTTGTTCGGGCAAACACTTTGGCTGGGGTGTTGCAACATGCCCATATGGGGTAACTGGTGTGGTCTGGGCAGAAACTTGTACAAAGCAGAGTTGATACTCTTCTCTCGAATATCTATGCCTTGATCTGAATAGGAAACTTAGCTGGAAACCTAACATCGAAGAAATAATACGTAAAGCTACGAAAGTGCTGTACTCGTGCAAAAAAGCTTTAGGTAAACGTTGGGGTATGGAGTCACACATTGCATACTGATTCTACATTAGTGTTATACAACCTCTACTTACTTATGGCGTGGTTGTATGGTGACCTACCTGAAAGCATTTGAAAAGGTTCAGAAGATGACAGCACTACTGATAAAAGGTGCCTTCGGAACTACATCCTCTCAAGCTCTCAACAGAATTCTCCACCTCCTATCGGTGGATCCTTTTGGTAAGCAAACCGCATTCTCTCGGCTGCCATTAGACTCAACTCAGTTCAGAGTTGGACGCGTCCCGACTACGGACACTCTTAAATCCCGGACGGTAGAGTAACAACAAACACTGACTGTACCATGAATGTACGCCTTATATACCGGTACCGGGGTATAGTGATATTCCGGGTAACTGTAGAGCTGACGAGCTATCGAGAATCATTACTAATTTCTCGATTTGGACATAAATCACCAGCTTGGTAAGCGGCTAGCCACATGCAAAATGGAAAATATACAATCATCCCTCAGGATTGCGAATAGAATATGGTAAAGGAAACACATATGTCTTTTCATCCGGCAGATCTGGCCGATTCTTTTTTTTTTTTATTAAAAGCAAACAAGCTCATCTTGCTCGGACAAAATATTATAAGTGTTGTCGTTGCCGTCATTTCGAGCCATTGCCTTATAGATAGACACGCCGACAGACTTGGCGCGCCTTCAAATGACTTATGTGGGAATTGCCAAGATAAGGAGGCAGAGCAAACCATCCTTCACTTTCTCTGCAACTACCTGCAACTTTTTCAAAGAGTTAACCGATTTGGGTTCTACTGGCCGATTCTTGATTAAAGCGGACAAGCTCGTCTTGACCGGACAAAATATTATAAGCGTTATCGTGGCCGTCATTTGGGGCCATTACCTCATAGGTAGACACGCCGAGAGACTTGACGCGCCTTCAAATGACTTCTGTAGGAGTTGCTAAGATAAGGTGGAAGAAGAAACCATCCTCCACTTCCTCTGCAACTGTCCATCTCCAGCCAACCACAGGAACCAACTTGTGTGCTTCCCCTTTAACAAAGAGTTAACCGATTTAGGTTGTGCTGATGTCGGGTATCTAGTTTGATTTATCAGGAGCTCTAAATGGTTTCCAGTAGGGCTGCAACATTATGTTTTTGCCAACAAAACTTGCTGACGCCCCTAGAACTAGTTTCTACTGATTACAAAGATCTAGCTCGGCCTATTAAGAGCTCTAGGTCAACTCTCATTCTGTATTTAGTGGTTGTATATGGTTGAGTGCATAGCCTCAGTTGTGAAGTCAGAATGGGCCTTTCTGGCCTAAGTGTCGAACGAGCTATTCGAAGAAGCTATTTTACCTATTGGCAATATAACAGCATGCTTCCAGGCACTGTGAAAGGAAGACGTCGTCAAGCAAGCATTATATATGTACATGCGTATATGTAAGATATAAGTTTGATTTATTTAAAAACAAGTTTGAATTATTTAAAAACAAGGAAAAGCATAGGTTCTGAGTGCTACCTTGAGGTACACCGGAAGTATTATGAATATCTAAGGAGAGTACTCCGCGAAAAACCTTTCGTTGAGTTAAATCTCAGCCAATTAATAAAAATGAAAGAAACCGCGAGGATGTACATCTTGTGTGTAAGTGTAATATTGCTGATTCTATCAATTGCTTTGCTAACGTCGGTAAGAATGCTGTCGACTTGTGTACCAGCTTCAGTCAAAGTACAATCGGTAAGAATTTTTACAGCCTGTAATTTGAGATATCAGATTTAGTGCCTTTTTGTGTATACGACTTTCCTTATACCATGGCGCTTGCCGAAGCGGTAAAGTTTTTTTTGCGGTTACTAAGAAATATTTCCATTATGGCCCTGCCCTAAATTTACGTTATACTGAGTCTGTGAAGAAATTCTCTGTCGAAGACATTAAAAGTGCACTACCCTTAAAGACATGATAGCAGCACATTGAACCGCATTTGTTCAGCTTTATCGTTTACGTAAATGAAAATCTTAATCTCTCTTAATAACAACATCAGGGAGCCTACTTATAACCACTTGTCTTTATTTTCCAGCTGTTGCAAATAAATGCCTCACCACTGGCTTGAAAATTCCTCAGCTTTTATACAAAGTTTCTAAAATTAAACAAAATCACCTACGCGTTAATAAAATCTTAATAACAAGAATGAACTCTGTTGGAATAAATTTACCTGATATACGGCTCTGATCTACCATGAATCAGTGATCTAAAATGCATCCAATCACGCCTGACACCAACCAAATCGTCTTGAAATAGACAATGTCTTTGCGCCAAGTGAAAAACTTCAAATTATTTTCGTAACGTTGCTAAAAGTGAAAATGTGTATTTTTAGGCCGGTGATGTAAACATGCAAGATCGAGTACTGAGGATCATGTAAGCCAGCTGCGTTTGCGCAATGTTTTTGCAAATTTTCTTTTCGGCAATTGCCTCTTTCTCGTTCTATCGGTTTTGTTAAATTTCACGTTGACTTCTTCCTCTTTATATTTTTTACGTCATTAAGTGATATTAAACAGCTTTCGTCATTGATCCCCAAAACTCTAATTGCATTGCGCTGCCTACGCTCAACTTAAAAATAGAACTTGACGTGGTGTAGGATCAATAGTGCACACGCGACTATGCATGAAATTCGCTACCCCAACATCGGCGAACTCTAATTGAAAAGTGGAGTAGTTTTTCATAGGATTAATTTAACATTTACTGTCAGAAGAACTGCCATTAATCATCCATTATCCACCACTTTGGGCGGCTTCTAGACAATTTGCTAACGACCACGCAAAGCTATTGAATCATTTTTGATGCTAAAGTTTTTTGGTCATTCGTAAAATAACTTATTAGTTCGGGGTGAGGGCGGCCGGTTGAATTTATGTCACCTTTGTTTTTTCCAAAATGTTGTAAACAAATTGAATTGATTTACTGGCGAGATTTAATTTTTTGGGGTTGAACAATAATTTCCGAGAAGCGTTCACATTTTTGGCAGAGTTTGGCTGTAAAATAAAGAGTCTAAAAACAAAAAAGTGACTTCTACGACAGATTTGTATAAGCAGCTTATTTTAGAGTCCGGAAGTAGGCCTACTTTGATAAATTTGAGTGCTCTGAATAAGAAATAGACTGTAACCCTTAAAAACTCTGTCTGGAAAAGACGCTGCAAAAATGAACATTTTGTAAGAGTACAGCTCACTTATGGAAATGGCAGTGTGAAAATTTTACAAGACCAAATACACGCGTCGCTTCGTTTTGATACTTGTAAACAAATTGGCTAAGGTTGCTTATTTAAAAGCAATGAAAGCCCAGAACATTGATCAAGATTTCTTGTTCCAGACCCTCAATTCTTATGACAAACATGTACTATCGATACCACTGTATTGCAATACAACGCGATATACTATATATGTGTTACCCCACATCAACTATGTGAGGCTGATCGGCTGTAGTGCTGATAGCCGCCAACCTTACCTAACCTACCCCACATCATGTCAATACCATCTTAAAGAACATTGCATTCCAACATATTCGTGGCATTGAAATTCGCAAATTTGACCTAGTAGAAGACGAGGTTGGATCAATTGCTTGAGTTGCACGATCACTACGACATGATTCCAGGGTTCGAGCCTCGCTCTCCCCATTAAATAGCATAGAATTAAAAAATACACTCCGTCCCTGTGGTGTTGTCTAGCTCGCAGCAATTCAAAAGCAAGGCACTCAAGTTTCCTTACTTCCATTATCATAATTCCCTTTCAAATAAGGCAATGCTAATGTATCTAAGGGTTGTCCCCTTATAGCTCTGTCCATATCCTAAAAAAACTTATTATACTGCGAGCCTGACGACTTCAGTGCTATCTTCCCACATGTGTTGTTATTATTTGTTACTTACTGCTTAGTCGTTACCATTTGTAAGAAGAAGATGTTGTTTTCGACACAAAATTTTCTGAAAAATATTGTACAAATCCAGTCTTGGAAAACAATAATTGAAAGAAAACAAGAAATATAAGTTAAGGTCCGCACACACATTCGTTCTCTGAAATCGTGTGAAGTTGTTTTTCCGTCCTATGCCCCAGGGCGTACGAAAGCTAAGGGGCCGTGCAGGCCCTACGTAATGCAGTTTTTGAAGTTTTCTGACCCCCCCCCCCCTGTGACACGCCGTAACGCACCCCCCCCCCCCACACAACCCCCCAGCCACTTTAAACGTTAGGTAACACTCAGATGATTATTTTTACCTAAAAATGTCAATTATGTTGCGCAAAATACCGGAATATAAATTAAGTGTGTTCGAAGTTCATGGCTTGTAGTTTAGCTGGTTTTCCTTGACCGCAACGGTCGGAATCTTAGAGTCTAAACTACAGACTCGTGGTTGTCTGCCATATATATACTTCTGTATAATCATTGACGTTACTCTTTTGATATGTAAAAAAAATTTGTAGTGTAGATATATTATATAAACTGAGCCGTGCGTCACGGGTTAAGAGTTAGGACTTTTAATTTTAACAAAAACTCCCCCCCCCCCCCTAACTGCGTTACGTAATACTTGAACGGCGCCTTAAGAGGGCTATGTATGATATCGATACCTCATGTAAGTGTTTTAGAATAGAACATTCCATTCGACGTTTTTCCATTCTCACAGACTCTCGATGACACAGACTCGGCATATCATTTAAGTATCGCGAGTCTCCAAAATTTTCGTCACCTTTGCTGTGCAAGAACTCTGTACTCTTTGGGCTGGAGACAGCAATCTCTGTACAGGAGATTTATTTTTGAGACGAAATTTAGAGGTGCTCTAAGATGCTAAAGTAAAGCCTTGTCAAGAAGGGAATTAAGGGTAAGTGATATGGGTTTAGAGGTTTAGTGAAATAGGTGACGTTGAACGCCTCGTTGGGATATGACGGCTTCTAAGACGAGGGAAAAACAAAAGTATGATTGAAGTACGATTAGTAGGGCTCTTACTACTATTACGTACCAAAAAAAACATACAAAAGCGTCTATCTGCGAGAAATTCAAAGTTAATGAAAAATTTATATGTTCAATATTTTGAATAAACATTCATTAAAGAAAAAACTATTACGGTCCCCCTCCCCGTAGATCTGCCACTGGTTCCACATTCGTGTTGTTCAGCTTAGGAAACATGCCCGAAATTTGACGGTTCACCTTTTGCTCTGAAGAGTATTGGGATGGGAGCTACTTGAAACTCTGTATTGCGCGTTATGAAGTGTCTAGTAATTTCATTGAAACAATCGCCATTGTCATTTCGTCGATGCTCCGAAGAATCAATTCCCTCAGAGATTGTGGGGTTGTTAATGAGTGTATAGCCTTTTTCTAAACATTGTTTAACGCGGAGAGTGAAATATCTCCGGACACAATGGAAATTATATTCGAGTCTAGACCTGATGTGGAAGAACAGCGTCAAGTCAGCATTTCATTTCAATTCAACATTTCTTCGAGATTAAAAATATACGGTCGGTCCAGCTAAGATTTCTAAGATATCTTTTGGTTCCTTTAGCCCCTTTTCGACATAAGGCATCTATTACACCGACTGTCCACCTGGTCGGGTTCTGCGTCAGAGCCTTCAACTGCTGCCACGATTTTTTATCTAGATTTTTTTCTTTTTAACGAATCTTCTCCATTGCGCGGTGGTCCAATTTGACCTACCTAAGCTGGCCAATTGAGTATATGCACTCCTTCTACTGAAATAGGTAGCGGGTGGACTAAGTATTTTGTAAGTTACATTAAGCGGCATTGTATTTTTGATGCGATATATAGAAGTGAATAGGACTTAGAGTGAGAGATAACACGTAATTAATAAAAAGAATAAATAAGGCTAGTAAAAGAACTGAACCCTGAGGTACACCCACATTTACACATACATTTCGTAGGAATCAGATGTAGTTTCGACAATTATTTTACGAATTTAACGGCCTGACAAAAAGCTCTATCCAGTGAGGAGAAGTGAAAGTGCACCATGCCAGACTCTATGAATAGCTTTTGAAATATCAAATGGGACGATTCCAGACTCTCCGACCAACTACTTGACCTTGACTCTGGTGTCAAAGTTCATTTGAAGGTCTAGTTAAACATTTTAAATGGAAACCCATATTTTTCACCCCGGATTTTGAAGGAGCGTTCAGGTTTAAAAATAGTGGTAATCGGAAGCCAAAAAAACAATCTAAAGGAAGGCTATCGACTACAATTATTTTTAATTCAAAAACGTGGGTTTTGACCTACCTTCCTCTATAATACTTTACGCATTTGCTTAGTCGGGTTGTAGTTTGTAAACTTTTATTTATTTTCAGCCCTATCACTGAACTTCCGTATATCACTGCTACTTGTATAGTGTAGATTTTTTAGATCAGATAACGATGTGTAGATTAAGAACGAATCGAATAAAATAGCTAATGTCCCCGATTTTGTCCATGTGGAAAGACGTCACATTATACCCTGTGTCCTTCGCCGGGCTTCAAGACTAACAACAATAAAATAAACGTACTTGATCAGACAACCACCGCTGGCTTTTTAGCCAGCTAGGCTACTAACTTGCTGAGTATTGACTAATAATTCATCAGATTAAGTGTTTAGGTTTTCCCTGTATTTATACAACATTCCTGGATTTTCTTTCTGGGTAGAGGTTAACGAGGCTGTCAATAGAACTGACTTTAGAACATGTTATATACACCGGCAATAGGGGGAAACAGTCATTTCTCAGAGCCACACCAGCCACTTTTAAACTCTGTCTCTATGCCTTATTGATGTTCATGTCTTAGCAAACCTTAACGAGAAAGTACAGACATTTGAACTCAAAGTGGTAATTTGATGTAATCAGAGAAGTTCATGGAATGAAGACCGGTGACGCCTGTGAAAGTCATGACATCAATTTCGTAGTTGTACACAGACTTCAACTAAAGTATTGTGCCATTGCTCAGATTCGTACTTCATATGCTCAGTCAGTAGATTGTCCAGCAAAAAGTTGTTGAGGCTATTGTTTGTGCCATTTGTTGGAGTTGTAACCTATTTTCTCGGTATAGGCGGTTTTGGTTTTCTCCGGGGTATAAGATCGCCGACTCCAGGGTCAAGTCTTGTGAAGAAAATAAACCTGTGCCTAAATATAATACTAGATTTATCCCATGCCCCAATGTTTATTACTTATCCTATGTATAATTTGCCAAATGGAACGGAAACTCTTCTTTTGTCGCCTTTGCCAGTATGTTCGTCCTTCTCTTTCTCTTCTCTTTGGTTCTATCGTTGAATTGCTCTATCTCACAGTGACAACGGTTGGTATATATCAAGGCCTTGCGGTATTGATGACTTCTATGGGCACTGGTTACCTTGTCTTCAGTGGGACCCATACGGAGGTGCTCCTCTGCACCACGGTGACTATCGGTAGCTATCGAGGTGCTGCTCCATCTCACGATGACATCAGTTCGTATCTAGGTGCTGCTCTGCTCGCGGAATTAAGATTCAGATCTGCCTCTCAGTGACTTCGGCCGGTATGTATCAAGTCTGCTCTACCTCGCGGTATTGATGACTACTATGAGCGCTGGGTACCTTGTCTTCGAGGGGTAATCTATGATTGTAAGCGAGTACTTCTCCTATGAGAGAAAAGAACGAAAGGATAATTGTGAACAAATCAAAAGTCGATATGACGACCGACAATTTTACTAAACAAGTCTGAAACTACAGCCAGGAAAGCACGCTAGTAGTGTGAGCGCCTTGTACCAGGGAGGCGCGCTAATAGAGAGAGGCACCTAGATAACCAGGGAGGCACGCTAGTGTAAGAGAGGACGAGTTTCCGACAACAGGGAGACAGGCTAGTGACGGTGGGATAAATACTAAGCTTACCCGCCATCGATGTATCCGATCTGATCTCAATTTACAACTTGACGTAGCTGGGGAGGCACGCCGGCTACCCAACTTTTCGTTACCTGGTTTTTTCTTACTACTTGAACTACTCCCGCAGTGGTTGATGTGGTCAGTCCGATCGCTGGGTAGGGACTGGCTGCACCGCTATACTGGACTACCTTGTGTTGCCCGTAGCTCCCTAAAATAAAAGTATCCCTTTAGTGGTGCCTGCTGTCCTCTGCTCACTCGGTCTGGTCTGTTATATAGTCTGGTCTGGCGGCGAAGTAAATTCTTAAATTTTTATATGGGAGATGTGATGCTGTTGACAGGTTTTGGGATTTGTAACTTCGTCACAGAGTGAAAATCGCACTTTCTATGAGCCATGAAGCGTATGTTATGTTAGTCCAGCTGATCAAATCTCCTACAATATCGCAAATATTTACTCTTCCCTCTTCTTCCAAAATCTTAACATCACCAATATCAAGTTATAAGTGAGAAACCATACGAAGGATGATTTGAATTGATAGGCCTTGACTTCATCTACACGTTTCCCTCGTGGGACAACATGCATAAGTTGTTTGCGGCCTCTAATGTCCTGAATTGTTCTGTTTAGATTCACAATACTTCTCTTGTGAGCCATGTTGCACTCATCCCACACGATCTTAGCACCGAATTTGAGCAACAATTAAAACGACGTGCACCATAGAAGTCAGATAGGGAAATAGGTACGCGCTGTCAGCACGGATTTTTACTAGCTGCCGCATAAGAAGCCGATAATTGCATACAAAATTATCGAAAAATTCCGTACGGAGATTTCAGTGTTGCGTAGCTTTAGAATTATATAACTTGATTTGGCTGGTACTGACTCCACTAAAAAATTGTAGGATAATGAATGCTGTTTTCACCCCGTACCATTATATCCTTTGTGAGTTGATTTTCTAAAAAATTCTAAATAGGTGTTTCGTTATTTCTATCTAAGGGTCTAAATACAAATTTAATTATTTTGAAATCCGCTTACAATCATTTCTTCAAGACAAACTTCGAAACCCATTAGGAAGCGAATTTCGAAAAATCATAAGTGGATGCCTATGTAGTAGAAGGAACCTTTCTGGCAAATTTTAAGTTTATAGACTTTATAGTTTCGGAGATTTCATCATGAGTAAGTAAGTGAGTGGTATTTGGCTTTTATATGTATAAGTTTCAATAGTTTTCAAAAATGGATTTTTGGTCAAGAGCTGTAGTCCTTATCGACTAGTAGTAAAAACTAGTTTAGGATTTGTTTTAAGAACAAGGAATCGGTTAAAAATTCATTGATATGTGAAGAATTAATACAAAGTTGACTTGTATAAATACAGAGCTGTGCAACTGTTCGAGTTGTGCAAGATAAGGCGCCTGTCCGCACTGCTTTTAATACATCAACCCACAGTTTATGCCTTTGATTTCGTAAAAGATTTCTTCATGCAAATTAATAGATTCGTCATTACGTTGATTGTTACATTTAACTTCGCAGTGTTAAAGCTAAAATGTGTTAATACCGGTGTTCTCGGAATAAATAATTCACACACAACTATACCGACGGTATCATCAAAATGCTCCTCAAAAATGTTCACATCACAACAAGGTGCATCCGAAGTGCCTAAAATAAGATCTCATAGCGGCCAAACATTTCACGATCACTTGGAAATGGATCAGTGCCTGTACATCTACATTGCGTATAGGCCTCGACAAATGCAACAAATATCGCTGTGTATTAATTAGCAAATCCTAGACCGGATCCAAGAATAAAATATCAAAAACATCCACCCTTGCTTTTTCTGCCAATTTGTCAAGCACTAAGAGCTCATTAAGAGACTTTTTCCTCTCGTTTTCGTTTGTTTTCTTTCATTGTTTTGCTTCGATAATGTCCTAAAGCCGTGCAACTCTTTGATTTGCTGCTCTTTTTTTTATCGAATTGGCCGCTTCAATTGATTTATTTTGCATCAATTACGCATGCGAACAGGTGACGAGTGTCGATCACTTTGATCGGACTGTGAGTGATAGTGACCGCGAGCAGCGATATTATCAGAGCGATGGTGATTAATTCGCGAACGATCGATAAACGATTAAATCTCGCAACCGATTAGTGTCATTCAGCTGCTGTTCTTTGTCGCTTTTCGCGTATAATACTTTGACGGAAAAATTTACGAAAATCAAATATTACTCGAAAATCGCTTAAAATTCTACGACTGTGCAGTGTAGTGTGGTGAAATTAATAGGTGTGGTGAATTCTGTCGAGGAATAGCACATTTTTCAAAAAATTTTAATTTTCTTGAAAGTGTTACGAAATTTTCTGGTTACGCAAGAGGGACTTTTGCGCAGAGAAACTGAAAATGTGGTCAGCTATTGGAGAACTACTTTTCACAGTTGTGGTCAGCTATATGGGGGCAATCGAACTACTCTTTGTAGCTAAGCAACTCTATCATCTTGCCTTCCAGCACCAACAGCGTCAAATGCTCCTTTCGGATGACCAAAGCTTAAAACGACTTCAAGATCAAATCGACAGTGAGATTGCTGAAGCTGCAAATAGGGAAGCTTTCGGGTACAACGCCATGAAGGATGGTGTACTGTACAAAGACGGATTTCGTATCGACCCAAGTGAGATCAATGATCACGAGAAATCGAAGCGCCAAGTGATTGGGGGTTCAAAGACCAGCCTCGAAAGAGAAGACCGAGAAAGTTCGGAAAACGTAATAAAGAAAACGCAAGAACTGAGTAGTGAAAGTGATTGCAAAGAAGAAGTTTACGAAGAGCCATGTGTTAAGAAACATGTCAAAGGTATCTCATCGAGTCGGCAAGAAATAGAAGAACGTAAAACAGCTGATGACCAACGAACGAATATAAGTCAATCAATTAAAACTCAAATTGGCCAAACGAATGTTGAAGATTATTCAACTACTTCTGAAATTGGAAGACCACAATCATCCCTACGCAAATCCGCGGAACCTTTTTCTACAGGATCAAACCAAATACCTGAATCCGTCCCAGCCGAAGAATTTTCTCCGCTAATACCAGAGTTAAGTTTTGATGAATACCACCGAGAAGATCCTGACGGCCAAGATGTACCAGAGCCACAATTTTCTGATGATTACCTACGTTCTTTGGATGGTATAAAGATTAGACCACTAGTACGGGATGACGGAAGTGGTCGAAGACGAGCATTCAAAAAACGACGTTCTAGCGATTCGACGTCATCTCGTGAATCGCGGGCTTCTCGAGAAGAAGAATTGAAAATGTTTACCTCACTGGAAGAAGAGGAATTTGAGTCAATTAGACGGGGTGACAGTGACTATGTACCCATAAGATATTCCAGTGATCCGAATCTTATCAAGACTGGTAAACATCAGCGACGTCACAAAAAGAGTCCTATTAAAGATTCTTTGCATCCCGAAGCCGAGGAGAGTCGCAGTTCTCTAGAAATGCTCGATGAGGAGAATGTGAGTCCATGGGGTGAAGTAAAGCCTGAGCACTACAAGGATTCTGAATTTTGGAAGCGTGAAAAAGCTGTTTCAATTGAAGAGGAAAGTGAGGAAAATGCACAGTCTTGGAGTACCGATATCCAGAGGCAACAAGCTGGACAAGCAACTGCATCCCCAAGTCCAACTAAATATATTCCCAAGTTGTCGTCATTTGAGGAAGCATCGCGGTCACAACACGAAAATGTTGCGTCAACTTTAATTAGGGAAAAATCTCAGGAAAAAGTAAGTCTGTCGATAAATTTTAGTCTAAGTCTTGTAGCTCGATGTGAATTTGTTTCTTTAGTCCTTAAATAGGGTGAACTTTATTTGATTAGAGAGAAATACGTTAGATAAATTTAGGAAATAAAGCACGTTATAGATTGGTCTGCCTTTCAAATGTGGTAGTAAATGTGGAAGGCAAGGAATGTCTCAGATTTATACGTTTCAGTTTCAATTTTTCACGGTTGTCGTAAGTTTTTTTTGTTTTTTATACAATGTGGCCAAATCCTAGGGGACAACTCTTTGATGCGTTAGCATGGTTTTGTCCGGACGGGAACTAGGGTTAGGGGAGTGAGGAAGCTTGAGTCCTGTTTTTGCATTGCTGCGAGCTAGACAACAGCCCAGAGACAGAGCGGATTTTTTTAAGTTCTTAATAAAAGCTCACGAGGAGATCTGGTCTCGAACCCGGGACCCATGGCATGGTGGTCGTGCGGCTCAACGCATTGATTCAACTCCGTCTCCAAAGTGGCGAAGTGTCTGTAAGACAGCAGCTAATTTTGTTTTGACATCCAAAAATAAAGCAACGAATAACGATTCGATATTGCTGTTTTTCAATATAATCGGAAAACACAAGTTTAATTCAATGACTGCCTAATCAGAACTATCCTAGAAATTTTGTATGGCGTCGTTTGAAAGATGTCAGTACTCGTTGATGATGCCAACTTGTTGGATAAAGCCACCGTCACGAATTCTTATTTACAATTTTTTGTTTGCATGAGCCTCAACGTATTCTCACTTAGTAGGTGTTTCAGATTGTCGCATATAGCGAAGTGCTGCTGGGACTGATAGTCTTTCGCACAGCACTTAAGGACTTCTTTTCCTCCAATTTTTTTGCATGTTTTACTTATTACGTAAACTTGTGCATGTTTAATCAACACCCAAAAAGGTTAGACATAAATTCATAAAATATCTAAACACGTTCCTTATACGTTCCTTACGGCTACAACTAGACACCGCATAACATTTCTAATCATTGCTTTGGATAAGTCAAATTGATAGACTCTACCACGCTATTCTTTTTTCCAAACCTTAAATATTTGGTCTGGATTTTACCCTTCTGAAATGTATCCAAAGTTCTTTATCCCACCGTATGATAAGTGTACTATTTTTTTTAGGTAGCCAAAGCCCAGCATTAGCATTACTTTAACCGGAAGGGAATTAGGGTAAGGGAAATAAGGGAACAGGAATTTCTTGTTTTTTGTTTTGCATTGCTGCAAGCCAGACAACAGCCCAGAGACGGAGTGGATTTTTAATTTTATTTTAAAAACTCACGGGGAAACCGACGTGGTGATCGTCCCACTCATCCATCGATCCAACTCCGTCTCCATGTACTTCTTTCGAAACTAATGCCAGTATACCGCAAGGTTCAGTTATTTCGCCTCAATTTTTAATTCACTGCATGGATTCGCGACGACGAGTTAGCTCCCTTTTGAGTCCCTAAGAAAATGCAATGGAAACTCTATAGGTAGGCATAGATGTTATGTGTTCACATATAATTTTGTTTAATGGATGTGAAATGCTGCGCTCCTTTCCAGCAGTTTCGGGGTCCTGTGCCTCAGTTTTCCGACTAAACCACCACTATTGCTCCACGGTCACTAGCCTTGAACCGTTTTGCACATTACTTCATACTAGGCCCTTTTCTTTTGCCCCTCAGACGACCATCCCGTCTACAACAGCCTCTCTTCTTTGGCGATCATTCCCTGAACTATAGTATCCGAAGAGACTGCCCCTCCCCCTCCTCTAGATAAACTCAGGAACTGCGTTAGGTAGTAACTTACTTATTCAGGTTCTCTGTCTATCCCGGAGGCTCGGTCGTTGATAAGTCACGCTGTCCATCACCCCTGCTCTTCTCGTTTCATCTTTACTTTCACCTGTTAACGGCGGTTATCCTTTCCTCTGGCTTGTCCGTTTTTACCTTCCTGAGGTAGATTGCTGTTTGTTTCTTGGCGAGCAAATCGATAGGAATGACTCCTGCGATCACCAGAATGTCTGGTTCGGAGACGGTGCGCGCCTTTGCATCTGTCCCAGTCTCTTCCGGTACGACTGTTTATTTAGGGCTTCTGCCCATACCTCTGCACCATACAAAAGGGTCGACTGTATTGTTGAGATCAGAAGACGGCGTTTAGTCGAGATTGGACCTACCACGTTCGCCATTAGCCTGCTCAGCGATATGACCACTCTTGCTGATTTGTCTGCCGTTTCCTTTTTCTGCTGGGAAAAACTCATCTTGGTGTCAATCGTCACGCCGAGATATCTCATCACTGGTTTTGTCTATATGATCTTCTCGCCGACTCATATTGGAAAAATGGTCGGGATTCTCCTGTTGGTCAAGCCAGCAACTAGCACCTTGCTTAAGGTCATCCAGATGTTTACAGCTCGCATTATTTGATTCAACTTAAGTTGCGCCATGTGCACAGATGATTGCAGCAATATCGTTCGCATATCCGAACTGGTGCATCTCTTCGGGCAATACCTGACCGCTTCGCTGACCTCTATAATCGCATCCATCGTGGATAGCCCCGTACTAAAGCCATACTGTCTTCGCGGGAGATCTGCGACGTTGCAAATCGCTGACGAAGTCTGGCCCTAATTAGCTTTTCGAATATCTTCCCAGCAGTGTCTAGACGGTAGGCCGACGGTTACTCTTGTTTATTAAAACAAGGCACGCTACCTTCCAGCGTGAGCTGAAGACCAACTGAATCCAAGCATGCGTTGTACGTGCGTAGTAGCAGCGCCGGTACGTATGTACGTAGTAGCAGCCCCGGTTTTCATAGTGAGTACGGCTTTCTCCAATTCCTCCAATGTGAATACTGGAAAATCCTGGTCCAAGGTTAAAGTCGCTTTTCACCGGATGTGAGAGGAAGAATGTGTGCATGATGTTATCATTGGTTTGCGACCTCCATGGCACACGTGAGTTTTAGGGCTCCGACTCTCTGGGTCATCAGTTTTTACCTACGACCCCTGATTTTCTGTTGACGTCTTCGAGTAAATCTCATCAGCATCCATTTTTGATACAGTGTGCGATATAGTTTTCTTTGAAACTACTACGTAAAGGCTACATTCAGAAATTCAGATATTTCGGATATTTTGCATCAATAACTTAGAAATTAGTGTGTATGTGTGTGGGGGAACAAATATCTTGTGATTGAAAAAAAAATTTAAGCAAATCTAGTTTTAGCAACGTTCGTACCAAATTTTATCTTACTAGGGTTAGAAATGAGAGGATGGAAATGCTGTGATATAAAACCAGTCGGACGAGAGGACAGACGGAAACACACACAATGTCTTAATAATAAGTTTTGATGTAAAAATCAATTTCCCTGATCACCATACCCTAATTCCCTTTCGGTCGAAAAAAATCGTTCTTCGAAAGGTCTTTATAACGACTAAAATCCAATCGCAGTAAGAATGCCAAGTTGCTCTGATAACATCACCATTTTAGCGGGCACTATCCCATTCCGCTCGAATACCCCACTTTGACTTGAATAAACTGTTAGATGTGCTCGATTGTATAGTAAGAAGAAAAAATTGTCTAATTTTCCAAAAGTTTCACAGTCTTTAATAGATAGTTGGCTGTATCACACAAATTTTTTCAATCTCTTCCGATGTGCCACAGAGTAGTATTATAAGGCCTCTTCTTTTCATAGTTAATTTTAGTTTTACCATATTACTTCTGACAAATTGTAACATTTTCTGTTACACGACATCCGCATAGTTCCGCATAGTTTTACTGGACCTAATTCTTTGTTGTTAAGTGCCTATCTCTTTCAGAAGCAGTGCTTCTGTAACTTGAATTTAATTCTACAGTTATATATTGGCAGAGGCCCTGCTGTGGTTCTCTATCCTTACCTGACCTGTCTTTTGAGGGTTACTTTAACTTATCTAATAGATCTTCATGAATAACGCAGGAATAGTTCCTAATTACAGGCTTTTTACCCTGAAATAGCTGTTGTTTTATATACTCTGTTTTTTAGAATTAATGATAGTTTAAAGTAGATTCGGTTACAATGTACGGTTTGATTAAGTAAGTAGAAATTTAACACTGTTCCCCCAACATCGAGCTACATAACTTGGACTTTCTGAGTCAATTTATTTAAATAAGTTAACATTTTAATTATAATTTCTATTTTAAAATAGACAAAAAACTCCACCGAAACAGAAGATGTACAAAATGTAAGTAGCGACGCTAATTTTCTACCTGAAACGCTAATTGCTTCGTCTGATCGAGAAACTTCTACTGAGACAGAAGATCAAATTGCATGCAATAAACCTGATAACCAAACTGAACGTAAGGGTTTACGTAGAAGTCCTCGTTTAGATGACATGGACCACTACGAGGAACGTTTACGTGACGAAGAAAACGTCAATGTTTATCACGCTTTATCACCTTCCGCACAACCTTTTGAAAATAACGATTTAAGAACTTCCCAACTAACCGAGATTCCATCCGAATTAAGACCAATTTGTTCTACTGATGAACAAAATCTTTCAGCAATCGCAACAGACGAAATTCCATCATCTGTAAAAAGTGACCATTTGCGAGGAACCTCTCCAAGACCATTTGCTAGACCAATAACGCCAACAATAGATATAGAACCCGCGTGTGATGACATGGCAGAAATTGCTTCCGAACCAGGACTATTAGAAGGTATTAGCGACTTTTATGACTTTAATGCATCTATAAATCCCTCCAGATCGCCATCTGTTGAAAAAATGCCACAAAAATCGCGAAGTCACTCCAAATCTCCATTTGTAAGAAAATCAAAAAGTCCTTCAAGAATTTCTCGTGAACCATCAAATGAACCATCCGAACTGTCTGATTTCTACAAAGATAAAAAACCAATTCCAGGCTTGAGCGACTTCTATGATTTTAACGTTATGCTGAATCAACAGGCCTATAATTATGCGGGTGAAAAAGACCGTGATACACATCGATCGACAACAGACTATCTAGCAGATCAGCTGAAGGATAACAAATGTAAAAGTAAATCACCTGCACCTATTTCGCTTTCAAAAAACGAGGTTCCGTGCCTCCCAGAGGAAGGCGGAGGGAGCGGAAGTTTTAAAGAAACACCCAGTCCTCTTGATACTCCTATCACTCCAGAATACCAGAGGACGTTATCTGCCAACATGAGGCACATCGAAGCCATGAGGGATGAACATATAATGAATATGTACAAGAGATCAAGATATGTGGGGGAATCAATGGAATTTGGCAATGATTTTGAAGAACTTCGAGAACGAACACGCCGCTTTAGGAGATCTCGAAGCAAAAGTCGCTCTCCCCTTCCAGATGGAGGTGAACCTTCTACTAGCAGGCAAGCAGCGGCCCGACGAGAATTACAGGACAAGATCTTAGAGGAAATCACAAGAACAACAATTAACTATCAAGATTTCTCCCGCGACTTAAACAAGCCTTTTTTGGAGTTCGACAGACGTGGATCGGATTCTGCTCTCATTCAAAAGCCTGAACTTATGATCCAAATAGAAGATGAGTGCAAAGAAAAGAGCTTTTATTACGATGACAGTGACGAACTGGAAGGTGACGATTATCATCATTTTCGACGATTTTCCCTTAATCAAGAGCTTCCAACTGACGAATATCTGGAAGACTTTAAATATGTCGAAGAAATTGATGTCCAAACCAAGTCCGGAACGAGAAGTTGGACAAGACGCGATTATTGTGACCCTGAAGTAAGGAGTAATCCGGAAACAAATAATGAAATTTCTTCTATTTCCGTCGATATCACTGGGGAAGATTCAGATCGTGCTGATGACGTTGACAGTGAGAGCGATGATGATCGACAGACAGTTGTTGAAGTAGACGATGAAATTGATGAAGATATTTGGGATTACGAGAGACCTGAAGAATCAAATGAACAATCAGAATGTGAAGAGGCCGAACGAGAAATGGACAGATATGCTGATAAAAGTGCTGATGATTGGAACGAAGATGGTGCTATTGGGGGAGTTGATGACGATTTTAAGGAAGACACTATTAATATAGACGAAATGTATGACGATGCTGTTAAAAATACAGAAGAATCTGGCATAGAAAAGGACTACGACATTCTCGTGAATTCAATTAGCGACGAGGAAAATAGAATAGTACGTAGCTCTACTGATTTAAGTGATTCCAGTTCGATGAAAACTGAAGAACTCCTGGATGAAATTTTAAGGGAAGATGAAAAACGCTTCAAACACTGGTCGCCAAGAAGAGACAAGTTTGAATCAACTCGAAAGTTTATTGAACATGAATCGACGCCTGGAGGAAATTTGCAAAATGGGGTTTCATCAAATTCGATAAGCTCAACAAGACTAAGATCCCGCTATGGACTTGCTCCGTCTACGGCACACAGAAATTTCGATAGTATTGATAATGTCAACGTGGATTTGAACTATATACCAAAAAAAGAGTATAAGTGGAGAAAGAATTTTAAACTTGATGATGATGATAATGATGTTTCTCCAGACACGTCGTCATCTCTTTCAAGATGTGTTGATTCCACCGAAGATGACGAAAATCTCTCTCTTTTTCCCGCAGCTTCAGAACAATGTGATTCTGAAGAAAATACCAAAGTTATTGGTTCCTTTCCGGAAGAAATTTTTGAAGAAAATGGAAGTATCAAAATTATACAAACCGAAGAACCGTGCGCTACTTCCACTACTGAAATATGTAAAGAGACTGAAACGAGTATTTCTGAGCGCATATTATCAGAAAATTGCAATGACCAAGAGATGGCCGTATCTGTTGAAAGCAAACCCATTCAGCTTGATGAAAGTACGAAAAAAGAAGTTTTATGTCAGTCCACTGAAGAAGTTAATATCAAGAAAAAGAAGACAAAACGAAAAACTAGAAAAGCTTCCAAGGGAAGCATTGAAGAAGAGGCTGGAGCATTGCAAATTGTTGAAATAGGTAATGTTGATAGCAATGAATTACAAATAGAAACAGGCACAAAAAAGAAAACTAAGAAAAAGAAGAAGTCCATTACAAGTCCGGAAATACAAACACGATCAACGTCTCCTACTAAAGATATTACGAACACAATAAATCTGAAGCCAGAAGCTAAACCTAAATCACCATCTCCTGCACTAAACCTTTCAGTATTAAAATCGGACAAAGTTGAAAAACAAGCACCTACCAAAATTGAAGTTCCTAATTCACCAATTCATCTGTCTACTACACCTTTACAATCCAAATCGAAGTCACCAGAACCAGTAAAAAGCACAGGACCCAATACGGAACCCAGTGGCACAAGAACTTCACCGAAACCTCCACTCGAACGAAACGATTCAACCGGAGTTTATGAGCTAATTAAAGATGGAAGCATGTACCCCTGGTTTTGAAGTTATTTTAAGTTATTTTCCTACACCCTTTTTGCAATTTTTTATCAAATATTTTGATAGCTTTTGTTTTTTGCTTGAAAATGGCTCAAAGATCAGTTTTTTTGTTAAAATCATATATAGCGTGGGGTGTTTTTTTTTTAGATCAAATGTATATTTTTGCCGTTTGTTTTGTATATTTTATTTAAATAAATATGATTGACTTGTAATTTTTATGTCAATTTTAATCAAACTATTTAAATTTATATATCTGACGTTTACACTTATTTCAATAATTTTTTAAGTTTTTGAAAACCCTTTTGCAACAGTCGAGTGTCACTGCCCTTCGAGGCCAATGTTAGCCATTCGGTCAAATAAAAATAAGGTGTGAACTTTTAGTAATCCACCACTCTGTAAATTAAATATATTTTTTAGAATAGTACATACATACTATATACATATTATAATTAATGTTAAATGTACATATATTCAATGAGGGTAAACAAAATTAAATTAAATAAAATTCACACACAACTAATTTTATTACAGGGTGAGTCAAAAAATGTTTTCTTTTAGTTTTCTGTGATATTATAATAATAGTAACAGTTTATTCACAATTTTGTTTACAAAGTACTAGTCTTTTACCTCAATACCTAATAAATAATGCAATTACATGTTCAAGTAAAGGAAAAGAAAATTCTATAACAATAAACTTTGACACTGGCACCGAGGCCGTCTGTCGGTAAGTAGGCTCTAAATTTTGATGTCGACATCCTAAAGAAAATGCTTCGACAATTAATCAAAATACAAATCATTTCGTGATGAATTCTACAGTAACAACTTTAGACTAAATATTAAGAGTGGATAAGTAGGATAAATATAATTATCATAAACAAATAAAAAGGAAAATAATAGAAATCAAATTTAAACCAAATAGACCAACGGGAGAGAGTCAGAAAAAAATTATGGGTTATATTCGTTTATCAGGAACTGTCGATGTTTCCAAGCCTTGTCGATATAGCGTCGAAGATCACTATATGCATTCCTTCCATTTAGAATTTCGATGACTTCGTGTTCAGTAAGGGGTTTGCTCTGAAAAGCATGTAACCGAAATTCAGACAGAATGGGGCAAACAGCAAGAAAATTAAGCAAACTTTCCTCTTCCATCAAATTACAAAGTGAACAAAGATTGCTTCCCTCTCTCCTCCAAGGACTACCATTTAGTGTTACCAAGCCACACCTATATTTCATTATTAACCCAATCTGTTTGACGGTAAAATCATTTTTAAAATAGTTGTGAGCATTTGAGTAACTAAGCTTATCGTATAACTCATGCCTTACCGTTGTCCTCCTTGCTCTTTCCCCGGCCTGACTTTTCAACCATATGTCCTCAGCCTCCAGAATATTAAACAAATTAGCCTTTACAACACATTGAAGAGCTGTTCGTAAATCAAGGATTAAGTTATGTTTTTCTGCTAGTTCATACCACTTTTCGTACCAATGTAATTTTTTGGTCACCATTAACCAGGCCAATCTGTGCGGAAGTCTATTCGGTTCATATTTATATAGTACTTTAAGCATATATGAAAAATGACATTTCAAAGTGTAAATATATAAATAAGGTAAGTCAGTTTCTATAGTAAGGGCATAATTAGGTGTCACTGTTGGCAGATTAAAAAGCCTTTTTAAGAAGAAGCGTTGAAGCTTTTCCACCTCCTCATAAAGTTTAAATCCCCATATTTGTGCACCGTAACACAAAACAGCCCTACTAACTGCATTGAAGAGTTTATACTTTTCAGAGTGATTAATTTTGTTATTGCCAAGAAACTGCCGCCAAGTACAATTTAGGCTTATTTTAGCTGATTGCAAGCGATTTTTTAAGTGCCCATTCATTGAAAGCTTTTGTGTTAATTCGATGCCTAAGTATGTGTATTTATTAAACACCTCAATTGAATGACCTAAATACTTCCAATTATCCGAACTTCTCCTTATACCTCCTCCGCGCTGAAAGATCATAATCTTTGACTTGCCCAAACTAAGGCCCAGTCGCCATAACCTACAGTAGTTTTCCAAATTGCAAATCATCCGCTGCAGCCGAATTGGATCATCGGATAGGATGACTATGTCATCCGCGTACATTAGAAGCTTAATAGATATATCTCCCAATTCAATACCGGTCTCAAAACACTTTTCTAAGTCATTGATATACAAGGCAAACAAGAGAGGGCTCAAGACGCAGCCTTGCTTAACTCCACTTAAGGATGCAAAACTATCAGATACATTTTCCTCATCTCAAACCTGTGCTTGTGTATTTTCATAAAGACTTTCTATAAGTTTGACCATTTTATAAGATACTCCGCAGTTGAACAATTTATAAAAAAGTGAGTGACGACTACAGTATCAAATGCCGATTTGAAGTCGATGAAGAACGCGTATATTTTCTTTCTATTTAATGCCTGAGATATTTTAATAATGCTTATAAGATTGAAAATGTTATAAGTAGTGGAGTTACCCGGATGGAATGCTTGGTTTTCAGAAAGGATCGCATGATTTTTATCCCATTTAGACAGTCGGTTGTATATTATACTAACAAAAATCTTGGCAATACAATTAATAAAAAATAAACCTCGGTAGTTTTCAACATGATCCGTAGCACCTTTTTTGTTTAGTGGGAAAATAATTGCGACCTTGAAGCTCTTGGGGATTTCCCTTGTTTTAAAGATCCGGTTAAATACCATAAGTAGCTAACTGATAAAAGTTTCAGATGCGTACTTGAAAAACTCGTACGGCACACGGTCCAATCCAGGCGCTTTATTATTTTTTAGTTTTCTCAGTACTTCCGTAAGTTCTGATATCTCGATTTCCGCGTCTTAAGTTACGTCTTCAATGTAAGGAGCTGCATAAAATATGAAATCACGATCAGCATGCGAACTAAAAAGAGACTGAAAGTGATTCATAAAAACATTTGCACCAATATTGGAATTAATGACAAACGTTTTGCCTTGAATTTCTCTTGCCATACTCCACCACGATTTCGTGTCTCGAATTGAGTCAATACGGCGAGCCAAAAGTTCATAATATAATTGCCTTTTTTAACACAGAGGACTTTATACACGATTTATTGGCACCGACGTAGAAACTCCTGGCAACATTAGAATGAGATTTACGAAAAATTTTAAGCCATTTAAACGAAAGACTCCGAGCGCGTAGACATTTCCAATCGTACCACTTTTGCTTCAAAATACTTTTAGCATTAACAGGGAAACTTTTAGCTGATTGTTTTATAATACCTATTAGACTGTCGACATCACATTCTGCACTCTCCTCAGTAACTACCGCACATAATTGCTCCATTTTCATTTGGTACTCATCTATATTTTGTAGGTTCCAATTAAGTTTTAGTAATAGCTTCATAGTTTTTTCTCCTCGCCCAGCAGAACAAACCCTATTACTCAAGGAAAAAGCCAAGGGAAAGTGGTCAGAGAAATGTTGATCACCCACTTCGAACCTGCCAACTTGCGCTAGTACAGAGGCTAGGCTTATATAATGTGCGAGCTAATTTATTATAATAACAACAGAAAAAATAATATAATTTTTATTATATAGCGATTGACTGCCCGAGTACCATTTATGTATTTATTTAAATCTAATACCGAGAAAAAAACAGGGCCCGCAATGTAGCAAATGGACATGATCTACGCGTTCTGAAAAACATTATTAAAATAAAGCGATATTAAAAGCCACTGAAAATGACTGCCCAAATTAATTTTCAATACAAAAGAATCCTACTGTTCATACATGTAACCGTGTAATAAAAAAATTAGGCTAGCAAGTTTCCTTCTCCTGTAATGGAGTGGGAATACATGTTAGCGGGGGATATTGAACGGATGCAGTTCATTAATGGTACAGTTAAAGCTGTGAAGTATCAAAATATCTTTGTTAAGGAAATACATACTTCCTTTGATTTCCTTGTTGGAAGACGAATATATTTTCCAGTAGGGCGGAGCAGGTGTCATATCCCTAAGAACACGAAAACTCGACTGGCAACAAATAACTTACGCAGATCTGTCCCCAATTGAATCCTTTTGGAGAAAAATCACAAGTAATTTATGCAAGCAACTTACGCTCATAACTTACGGAAGTGTGGAGTCAGTAGAACCGGCGGAGTGTACAAAACTTGTTAAAGCAGAGTCTCAGCGGATTAAACGATTAATTAGTAAAGGTTTTGTAGCTATTTGCTTTGATGAGCGAAGAATATTGTTTCATATTTGACGTAGGCGAACTATTTCGGAACATTCGCGAATTTTACCCTTACTAAATATTGTTATTAATTGTCCTTACTTACCCTAGCGAATAAATACGCCCGGTAGTACTATTCACGCTCCTGCTATAAGCCCAAAATTTGAAAAATGCGCCTGCCACTCCGATATGCACGCTCCCGCTACAGGCACAAAAATCTAAGAATACGCCCGCCATAAATGTACGCTTCTGTTACTGCGTTCTGGCTTTAACACATGCGATAGTAAATTATGACAATAATAATGATTACCTAAAATTTTTACTGATTATATTTTTATAATCTTTATTTATCCGAGTAAAAATAAGACTCTACTGCACAAACATTGCCAGCTCCAGCGGAGATAGTTTTGTTATTTCAGACGTCGCACAGTGGGGCAAAATAAACATTTTTTTGGCCAAAATTCTGAAACTTATAATGAATAAGAGTGGACCAAGGTGGCTGCCTTGAGGTACGCCAGAGAAATTTTATGTAATATTGGAAAGAAAACCACAAAATGATACTCTCGCAGTATGGTTCGCTAAATACGGGCGAAACCAGTCAACGAACAAATACGGGAATCCTAGGGCAGACAACTTATAAATAAAAACTGGATGATTTTAATTCTGTCAAAAGCTTTCCTAAAGTTAGTAAATATCCAGTCAACCTGTCAATTGTCGAGATACAAAAGTTAGAAAATTCTAAAAGGTTAGTCGTCGTTGACCTCCCTTTCATAAAACCGTGCTCAAAAGTACTTAAAAAAGGTTTACAATGAAGATAAAGTATACGGCTCACTATCGCCTCAAAAATGTAATTTACTTAATTGAGGTTAATTTTGCCGTTAATTTTTGGGTTGAAAGAATTATGGCGCTCGGTTAAAAATTATTGAATATATAATTTTGTGAATCTCCGACGTAGTTTTCAGACGGTACACAATTATCGGCATTTTGGTCGTCTTTCGGCGCTTTATTTAATAACTTTCGGAGTAGGTAGTGTTAAAAAAATCACGGTCCATTTTCGACAACTCGTTCTAGAGATGCGAACAAGGACCTTTTTTACCGCTAACATTTTGACAACAAAGTTATATGTTTTGAGCTGTAGGGGGTTGCTCTTGACAATCAGCTGTCGTGCAATTTTGATTTTATTTTATATCCTTTGAGATTTATGTTTATGTTTTATGTAAGATTCTTTAACAGAGAAGTAATAAAATTAATTTTTTAATGGCAGCGACGATTTGATAATTGAGAAAGAAATCTTTCTTGCGATTCTTCTGCGGTTGATGTTATTGGGTCCGTGTACGGGCACCAACAAATTCGTATTTATTCATATTTTCATTTATTTTTGCGTTTTGCTCGGAATACAAAAAAAGGGTGAACATTTGTTGAATATTATTAAATATTTTTGTAATTTATAAATATTATTTAGGAATATTCATGTTTTTTAAGTTTCACTATTTAGCAAAAAATCATTTTAAATTCAAAGAGAATTTTCGGTTCGAACTTCAATGTTAATGTGGAAAAATGGAACAGGTCAGATAATTAGACATTACTTACAAATAGATAAACGGCTTTGAATAAAGTAGTGAACGATTTTTGATTTCTTTTGTATCTTTTCCGCATCGGGCAACCCTGCAGTCAAAATTAAAAAAAAAAATTTCCGGGAGAGTTTGTGGATAAGAGACAGATATACTTTTCTTAAGTGCTTTTACAAATGTCAAATGTACTTCATTCATTAAAAGATCAGAATTATTGATGGTTTGAAAGTCTCTTACGCACACAAGTAACTAGCTCAGTCATGTGCTTAACGTGAATTCTTTTTATTTGTGGTAGTTTTTGGTAAATTTTTACTCTTCGACAAGATTTGGCGGTACTTTTTTGACAAGAGTCTGTGATTCTCTCCGGATAAGAACAGAATTTTGACAGGAGTAAGTGATTCTCTCAAATAATTTTGACAGGAGTAAATAACTGCACACTACCTGTTCTCTTTATTTGCATGCATATTCTTATGAATTTAAAAGCTGGATATATTTCGTTTTACTGTGGTGCCAGTATTATTTTTTTTTAGACTAGCTGGGTAATTTAGGGAGCCGGTGATCTAGTTGTAAGTAATTTTTGGCTGAAGCTTAACCCTGGAACGCTAACCATGAGTAAAATTTACTCACTTGCTACCTACTTTTTGTAAGCATGTTTTTCAGGACATATGACCAGAGCTTCTATAGTTCGCAAGTGCATTGTCTTGTGCCTACTTGTTACATCGTCTTAGGCGAAGTGTAAGCTTTACAGCTTGAAATTGTGTACGGTGTATTTAAACTCCTGTGAGTTAAAACGGGTTAGTATTTCAGGGTTAAACACACATGTGAAATAACTGCCATCTGCATGTCAAAGCCAAAGTCTTATAGCTGCTTAAACACATTACCGGAATTTAACTAAATATTTAGCAACTTAATCTCGCCGCTAAATTTCCATATTAAATTTAGCCGCTAAATAAACACAATACCGGTTTAAGGGCTAGTTCAAGAGTGCGATTCGTCGGATGCGACTGTATTCTAATTGGCTGAAGAAGAAGAAGTTTACAATTACAAGAAATTTACTTTGCATGCTTTGGCCTGAGCAAATTTTACGACGGTTTCGGCGAAGTCAAAGTGAGTAGCAATCTCGTTTGCGATAGATAAGACAGCCAAAGCGTTTAATCTTTCGTGAACATAGTAGATCTTAAGTACGTCTTGATGAGCTTCAATAATGAAAAACTTCGCTCCCCGCTGGAAATAGTCACTGGCAAAGCCAACGAAATCCTGAGGGAAACCCAAACATTAAGAAAGGCATCGATGACATTTGTCTTGATGATAAATTGAAGAACCCCCAATGACCGTTTAATGGCTACAGGTTTAATATGCCGTAATTGTTTCAACTCTTCATAAAGCTCAAATCCATTTATGTACGAGTCCTCTTCAGCTGTGAAAGCAGAGCGGTACTCAACTCCTGACATTTTGACAACAAGAAAGTGCAATTTTCGATTAAATCTGGAGATTCTTCGGATTGTGATCGTGTAAAAAACCATATAGATTTTTGTGATTTTTTAACTTCCCAAATCTTTCTTTGACAGAAGCGAGGGCAGTGTCACCCAGAACAATAAAAAAATCAGTTCTTAATTGATCTTCTGTTGTGAAGATTGTAGACTCTTCTTGACTTTCGTAATCAAACATTCTCTTCTTTCTATGAAAATAATTTTATTGTTTTCATTTTAAATTTCAGTCCAGAAAAAGTGTGAGTGGTTTGGTTATTTCGTGCGTATTTAATTGATACGTGCCTTAATTTAAAAAAGTATAATTTTTACTTAGGCGAACCGTGCCTAAATTGAGTGTCATTCAGCCCTTTTGATGCCGTGTGTGCCTGTATCAGGCTTGTTTCAGGCTAGGAATGGCCGATTGTTATTTTTACTCGGGACTTTAAAATGACAGCAAATGATCAATCTAGTGACGATGACAGCAACAATTAACACTACTGATCTTTTGTTCCTAATGTTTCTTTTTTTCTTACTTAAACTTCAAACGTCATAATGTGAAAATGATCAGTAGCGCCTCTAGTGACGGATAAGTAAGTGAAATGATGGCAGCAGCGCGACAAGTTTAAATTTTTTGAATTTGGTTTACGGAGGCGATATACATTTAGGCCGAGCAAGTCTTAGCAGAATGATTGTAGATGTTTCATATTTTCACATTTGAAAATTTTATGCAATAAGATTTGGCGCCCCTAAAATTTGGCGCACAGGGCAACCGCCCCGCACGTCCCGCCCTAAAGCCGGCCCTGCTTATTGGTTACTTATATCTCCGGAAAAGTACTAATTATGAGTGAATCCAAATATGTATATAACATATTTTCATTTGTCAAAATTGTGAACCGCATGCTATTTTAGAATCACGTTGACGAATGCACAAGAAACAACAAGAAATTCATGGACTTGGTTAACTTAACTTTAATGCATGAGACGCTATTGTGCTTTGTCACTCTTCTAGAGTGACACTCGGCGGACATTTCCAAAATTTTGTCCGAATCGGAAATTGGAAGGAAAATGAGAAGAAAAAAATTGCAGAATTGTATAGTTTAAGTTCGGTGTGTTGAGACCGAATCGAATATCGTGCATCTCTAACTCGTTCAGAGTTCGTTAATGTCAGCAGCGGTAAAATGTACGAGGGAAAACGTCTGTTATGAAGTTTTTGTATTTAGATAAAAAAAATCCACAGGTAAATTGGTGGCGGGTAGGTAGTTAGTTTGATATCCCACATCCCTTATTTAGACATAAGGGTTGGGCACCGTCAACCCCCCCCCCCCCCCACCCAACATTTACCGAACAAAATTTTCTTTATATTCTTTGTTTTAGATCACCTAGATCATGAAAAGGGAAAAAAAAACTTAACTTCATCTCATTCGAATATCCTTACCCTAAGTTATAATTTTTTTGTAGTACATTTTCAATGTTTCTCAAAATTTTCGAATAGATCTCTGGATGGCATGAAAAATGAGTACCGACATGTTGGGGTTCTAATCAATACTTCCAAAGTTATTAAGGCTCCAAGACGCCAAAAAGACAGACCCTAAATCATAGCCTATCACGCAAGTGGCTATAAGTTCTATACCGTTCTAGAAAATGAGCGCATCCTCTTTGACTAAGAGTCGGACACCAATTGCAAAAAATTATTCCATTTTGAGGCTTTTCGAAGACTTCCCTTGGAGCCTTAATAACTGCATTTGCCAGTAACGCCATTTTCTGTGCTTAAAATCCCAATATAATTTCTTCGCGCCGGCAATATTCTACTCTTTCTACCTCACACTCATCTACGAATTCACCTCCTCAGCAACTAAAGCCCCGAAAAGGTTCAACTTTTCGGCTTCGTCCACAAAAATTGGAGGATCTGAGTCTCAAAAAAATAACGCCATCGGATTGGCAACAACGTTCCCTATCATTGGGGGAAAGAAATTTTTTTCCTCCCTCCGAACCTATTTGGAGCCTTCGGGAAATATGAAACTCTCTCCAGGCACATGGTTAACCTTTTTTATTGAACCCCCTTCACCACATGAAATTCGGTCCAGCAGATCCTGAAACTTAGTCACACAAAATGGGTCTAACTTTTTTCAATTGCATTTTAAGTACATATACACTAGTGTGCAAAAAAACGCAGCACCGGCAGGAGTCCTAGGAAAATCATGATTTCTCCTTATTAGTAAGTAGTCCTGCGAAGGGCCCCGAAAGATTTGATACAATATCCTATAGACGATTCAAAAGATGCAAGTTTGAATTCATTTTCAATTTAGTGTTCAAATAGTGAAGACATTTGTGTATTTAAAGAGAATTTTGTGAAATCACACAGTACAGTGTGCAGTGTGCACAGTAGTATATGTAGAAGAAGGTGCTCAAATTCGATTAAATATGTTTAAACAGTGTTAATGTTTTGGTAGTTTTTTTTTGTTATATATATACGACGTGGCCAAATCCTAGGGGACAACCCTTTGATGCGTTAGCATGATTTTGGTCGGAAGGGAATTAGGGGAAGGGATGTGAGGAAACTTGAGTCTTGTTTTTGCATTGCTGCGAGCTAGACAACAACCCGGAGACTTTCTTAATAAAAGCTCTCGGGGTCATCTGGTCTCGAACCCGGGACCCATGGCATGTTGCTCAACGAATTGATCCAACTCCGACTTCATCTATTTAAATCTATTTGAAGGAATTTGAAAAGCAGTTAAGGAAAAATTAAAACTTGTAGCTGGGAAATATTAAAATAGTGCCTTATGCTGCTTTTATATTTTTTTAAAGAATTGCTCTACGCCTAGCCTCCTGAATGCCTTTCGAATTCTTAAATTTGTATGTGGAATGTCAGCACATATAATTTGTCAGGAAATTTCAGGAATTTCAGAGGAAGATGCTACTGAATCAAATACAATTTTATTTTCATTTGAATCTGAGCCGTCGTCTAACGTCTAACCACACCACCTATAAAATCCAACACGAAAACCATGTCCGGATATTAGGTTTAAATTAAAAGCCATGTTGCCCGACCTCATTAGAGTGTGTCCGAACCAAAATATTCTCGAGATAATTATGACGGGCAGCATTCATGCGTTTTGCCGTCGCCATCACAAATATTTAGGCTATCAGCATCCGTGGCATCGCAGTCCGGTGACGACAACGATGCAAATTTGTTAGCCCGCTTTGCTTTTCAATTGCCAATTTGACGCGATGACTTTTCTAGGTTTGACTTAATCACTTTGCGCTTGCTAAACAGATTGAATTTACTCCTTTGGTTTTGGCAGTGAAAATGGATCACATCGTTGTTGAAGTGTAGCTTGAATAGTTGGACATTCAAACAATTTATTTCGTTGTGTTTCCTGTTATAGAACAATGTTGGCTCTTGTTTTGATGATCGAATGGATATTGCGCTCGGCACAACACAGAATTTCAAGAAAATTTTAGAAAATTATTTGGAAAAATTCCAATTTGGAACGAAAAAAACGACTACATGCAGCGCTTTGCAGTAGTTTAGCATTTATAACAGTCTTTCCTTGCATATGCAAAATCAATCAATTGATGCAAAGCCTTGTAGATACATATACCGCTGGGATCAGAGAGAAATTTCAATTTATTCCTATCCATCTATTCGTAAGACTCTTAAAGTCTTAAGTACTTGAAGCAACATAGAGATTTGGAATTGAACCCGATTCCCTTAAAATCTCGTGTGTCCCGATGTTTCGTTCGCAACGATTGCAAGTGGATTTGCAATTTTCGGTGAATTTCGAACCAATGACATTTCTCTGTTTTCAGCGGAGCGGAAAACAATGGGTCGCAACCGGAGGGATACTCGAACCTGGGACCCTCATGTAGGAAAGGCAACACGTTAACCCTAACGCTACCGACGACTCAAAAATTGAATAATGAACTGAATACTAACCCATAGGTAAATAGAAAGGGATTAACTTTCGAGTCCCATAGGTGAGGAGGAAGGTATTTACTTCTAATTGAACTGAAACTTTAGAAAACTAGCACTTTCATGATCAATTTAAAATTTTCAAATCTGCAGTTGACCATATACAGTCAAATAATTAAGTTTATTGTTCGGTAACTCTAAAGGAAAAAACCGACCCTTATAAGATCCTTCGTGCAGTCCTTCTGTCTGTTGCAGAATTTTATTTATCGAAAAGGGATTGATGTAGGAATTTCAAATTTGGCATAATATGACACGCAAATATTTTCAGATAAAAGATCATATAATTTATTTGTTTTTAGGAGGAGAGGGGGGGGGGGGGCGGTGGTTATCGTCGTGCTCCCAAAAAAATATTTTTCTTTTATATTATGAGGTGGTATCGTATATACAGGCTGTTGGTATCGGATATAAAGATATACAAAAACACCGTCCTCCATTTAAATATTAGAAGGATTAGTAGATATCGAGTCATAGATAACAAAAAAACTACTGGAAATTTGTTCGTCATTATTAAATCAATTGTGCCCTGCAAACAGTCGAAAGCAAGAATGATTGTAGGTCTGTTGCGCCTATCTTCAACAGAATGCAATGACAATAGTTTCAGTCTATCTAAATATGGAGGCAGAATATGAGGAGCAAAGAATTCTCTAATGATAAAGGATCGTTGATACATCATTGATGTAAATGATAAAAAGCAACGGTCCAAAATGGCTGCCCTGTGGCATCCCTGAATTGTTTGGTATTTCTTTAGAAAGCGCACCACGAATCAAAACACACTGTAAAGGATCAGACCGATATGAAAACACCCTATTTTCAAAAACCTAAGGTAAACCTAACACGTACAACTAATGAATGAGAATTCTGGGGTTGATTCTATCGAAAGCTTTATTAAAATTAGTTATTACAATCAACTCCTGCCTCGATGGCGGAAACGCAGTTTTTGGAGAATTCTAATAAGTGTATTGTCTTGGATTTGCGCTTTATCAAACCGTTTTGAAACGAGTCCAGAAAGGATTTACAGTGAAAGTGAAACAATCCGAATTAAAGATTCGAAAATCGTCGCAATGCAACATAAATTACCGATAAGTCGATAATTTATTATGTCGCAGTTATTGCCCTTTTTATAATTGAAAAATAATAACAGAATGTTTCAAGGGTTTTGGAATCTAAGGGCTTAATCACTCTTTATTCACTTCGACCACGATGATATTTTGTGACATGATCCTAATTCAGACTTAAGCCACCCAATCAAACTTTAGTTCCTTAACTAGACCTAAAATTTCTTTGGGGGTTGCCTTTGCTATACCTCACGGTGATGGAAAAGCCCCACCGAGATGTTTGAGCCTGATATTCCAAACAGAAGCGACATGTGTCTTCTTCAGCTATCCCTATATTTTTTAGGTGGTAAACTAAGGGGCGGTGACCAGTTAGAAGTCCTGTTATGAGCGTTAAATTTGGTCTGCTGAGTGAGAGCAGCGCTTCCGTTTTCTGTTTTGAGTAGGTTATAAACCTCTTTACTTGTCTTAACCCTAGAGTATTTCTTCAGTGTAAGTGCTTGCGTTTGTCCTCCCATGACTTGATGCGGTTTTTGGAGTATCCACAAAATGGCTCAGGTCTGATGAACTGAGAATTCGCACCTTTTTTGCCAGGTTATCCGCCTTCTTATTGCCTTCAATGCCCTCGTGCCCTATACCTGGTTCGGAAAGATAAATAAATAACAAACGACGAGCGACGACACGCTTTGATAAAAGAGGCTGGGATGCCATTTGGGCCGCTCGAGAAGCTATTGATGACATTCGAGATTTAAGATGGTAACCTCGTGAAACACAACCCCAATAATAATTGGCATCCCGAGTAATTTGCCTGTGACGAACTCATTAAAAATAATGCCAACGCTCTAACTTGTGCGAAAACTACCCCTAGTGCAACCCTAAAAGTTACAATTTTCTATTTCGGTTTTGCTAATGCGAAAACTCTCTCTCAAACGTTTTGGAGTTACAGAGTGATACATTGTTTTTGTTTTTTTTTGGTTTTTTTAGGTGAGATCTCTCTCCCCTGTTATTTTGGCACGTCAGATCTGAACACCCTATACTATAGTGGTTTTCAATTATTAAGTCAACCCTCCAAGTGCATCAGAATCACTCCTAATGCAAGCATTAACCATGAATAATTTTTTTCTACGTTAAAAATAAATATTTACTGATTATTGCAGTATTTTTTTTTTTAAATAAATACAATCCTCTAAGTGCATTACATACCAACCCCCAGTGAAACCCTTAAATTGGAATAATTTTTTTCCACGCTAAAATATAGAAATCCTCTCTGATGGATAAAAGGCAATTTTTTTAATTAAATCCCACTCCCCAAATTCATTGGAAACCACTCCTAATGCATTTATATCCGTTGCAACATGATTTGTTGAATCAGTAAAATGAAATGAAGATTTCTGGACATTTTGAAAATATGTTAAATATGTTTTTTTAGTACTATGAACAACCTAGTCCTTTTGAGGACTCCTAAATTTTAACACATACGTCTCTAGCACTAAAACTTTAGAAGACGGTAAAATGTAAGACTGCTTTTTTTAATCGTAAAAAAATTCAAAACCCCTTAAGCTGGATGAGGGGGGGTTATACCCTCCCCCACACATTTTTTTTTCGTTTTTCACCTAGATCTACCACATTCTTCATTTTTGCATCTCCCTGTATTAGATAATCACCAAAATATTTCTAGGGGGGGCCACAGGATGCAAACAGAAGAGTGAGTCCTTGAAGGAGGAATTACTTTAACTCCTAAACTCTCATTTAATGAAAGCCTTAGTCAGCGTTTGAAATTAGCAAAGGTTAGCATTAATAGCTCATGATATCACTTTTTTTTGTAAAAAAGCCGTCGAACAATATGAGAAAATTAAGCTGTTTAATGTAACTTCCTTAATAAAAATAAATAATATGTTTTTTTTATGTATGTATGGCTCTTTATTTGGTACAATCATTATAAGGCGTAAAAATCCCATAAAAACTAGCTACCCTAAAAATCACACAAACATTAAGAGGACACAGTAATAAAGATCAAAAAGAACATAATAAAAAATGACTCAATATACTACGTTACTGTAAATAGGTTAAATAAAAAGGACTCTAAAACTTGAAGGCAAAAACCTGTAAAAAAGGAAATAAAAAGAAATTTTGAAATGCCTCCAAGCGAGTGCCAGCTCTAAGAAAAGTTCAGAAAAATTTCGAAAAGAATCCGAAACAAAACCTAGAGCTTAACCTAAAACGAACGAATAAAATGAACCGAAACCGAAAATCAAGCTAGAACATGATTGTCTGAGTGTTCCCAGAGGATAGATACAGCACCGGGCGAAGTTCCTACTTCGGGAACCACTGCTCCCCAGCAAATGCCCTCTCCGTAGAGCCGTTCGCCACTTTTCTAGTCCTCCAGGAGCACTCATCCAAACATGTTCTAAACGAACGCACAAAAATTTCGAACCGATTAGAGTCCCGCGGGACCAGTCTGGAGAGTTATTGACGTCTGCAAACTGCTCCCATCATCCTCCCAGTTCTACGATTCCAACGTGAGACTTGTCCTTCCCGCAGCACTTGCAGCAATACCACAGCGAAGAGAAGCTTCGTGGACAAGCTGCTGCAAGTCTGTGGCCTGTTATTCCCAGTGAAAGACGAGGCTTCCGTTCCGCACCGACGATAGAGGTTGCCAGGTGCAGTTGAATGTGTCGGCCTTCGTTGCCATGAACTCTAAACGTAATCGCCTCTTCAATCTGGCAATGAAATGGTTCTTAAGTGCATGTGTGTGAAACTGTGGGTTAGTGGGCTGTTGCCCAGGCTCGATCCGCATGCAGTACAATAAATAATATAAATAATAATAAAAACATAAATGACATTTTAAATGCCGCCTTTCGGAAATACAAAATGAGCAGAATAATATAGATCAAGAAAAATTTCATTTTCTATCTTTCCTAAGCCTAAGAAAAGTCGTTAGGAGGTAGGAAGTCCCTTCTTCAAACACTTAAATTCCACTTTTCTAATCAGATTTACATTTTCTGTTTTGGTTCTAAAAACATTAATTTATACAGATCGACACAATGGCAGAAAATAATATAAAAAAAATATATATTCGTACCAAACACAAATGTAATGTCCTTGCCGGAGTTCGAAATTCTCACCCACCAAAGAATATGGGATACGAAAATAAATGTTTATTATAAGTTGATTTAGCCGAAGTTATAAATAACTTTTAATTTTATTTTTAAAAATAAAAAGTATTTTTTGTTGATAAAATTATATCAGAGTGGATAAAGTGCACAAAATTATAAGCTACGTCCGCAATGACCCGTGGAGTGGAACGTCTTGTGAGAGTTGAATGATATTTATTAGCGCTACAATGACTTTGTCAAATATTTCTAAATAACTTAATATTGAAATTTATCATTTTGGCAACGAAGTTGAATAATTCTTTCTGTTTGGTGTTTCGAAAATGATACATCGTCGGCTTAAGTGTGAGAGAACGTATCTACCAAAAAAGCCACTTTTGAGCTCAGTATACGAAATACTTTTGTTACAGTTAAAATTTTGTAAAAACCGACTTATTGTTAGTTTTCTGTTACCCTTTTCTACTGAAAAATTTAAACAGAAATTGAAAAAATCAATATGTTTTTAGAAATTATACTGTTTTTTCCGTCTCCTCGAAAGTTGGGTTTTTTCAGATACGTTCCCTTACACTTAAGCCGACGATATTTTCATTTCCAACAAAAACTAGAATTTATGAAATGAGATGAAATTCTTCAGCCTTTGTCAATCATTAGTGCTTTGCGTTGATTCAATATAAATAAAACTTTTAATTTTAATCTTTGATGATTTTTTCTGGTTGATTTTGTAATGAAATATTTAACAGGTAAATTACCTTCTCTCTACTCGGGCGTCGGTCAATTTACATATTGAAATTTTTCTAGCCCCTCATTGACCTTTGATATCTCTCTTATTAGGTTGTATGCAACACGTCAAATTTTTATTACACATTCTGGGAGGAAGAAATGTATTAATCAGGCTTGACGTTGATAACTTTTTGTCTACCATAGCTATCTTCGCCTCTACGGTTATCGTTTGTGCTACCTCACACTGTGTTGTGAGCATTAGCATTACAACCTAATGCGAAACCGGTGAATGATATGGGAGATAGCCCTCTGCAAGATACTATAGTAGTACCAGCCCCGGATCCCACAAAAAGATTTACAAGGTCTGACGAACTAAGTTGTCTGAACTCATCGCCTGTCTAAAACGCAGGATGTAGTCGTACTATCTGAGTTTATGCAAAACAGACTAGTGAATATCCAAAACTCCTCTAATAGCGCTATGTTCAGCTTGTTTTCCAGAAAATAGCAGCGCATCTTATCTGATGCCACCTTACTGTGATGCAGATTGAGGTGAGAAGCTTTCAGAGTGATCCCACCCAGCTCCTTCCTGATTACGGGAACTAGAGACTAATTTTATGAGTTCGTTAATTCTTTGACTGCGTCTGCTCTAGTTAGTTTTGAATTAAATTTTACGAAAACGTGTTTAATAAGTTCTTATCGCATGGTATCGCAAACCCGAATTGTTAGTTTTTAACCAGACTGTAACAGAAGATTGTATTGTATTCAACTCACCAATGTAAAAATTAATTAGAAGACTTCCTTGTTTCATTAGCAGGAAGCTAGTTTTTTACAGCATGATAATGCTCTACTTCACACTGCTAGAGTTGGAGTGAAGTGCTAGTGTTCCCCATGGCGGATGATCGGGCTGGTGGTGAGCCCGGTAGTGACATTGTTGAGCTTTCTGCCGTTCCTCGCCCGAAATTGATCTTTGTATCTAGACTTATACCTGGTACCTCTTGTGAGGTTATGATGCGCTTCCTTAGTTCTAAGGGTATTGACACGTCTGAATTGTCCTTTAGGAAGATTAGTAGTTCTTCAAAACCTTACACATCTTTCCTGTTGTCAGCTCCTACTCCAGTGGCTGATATTCTTCTTGGTGATAATTTCTGGCCTGTGGATATCTTTTGTAAGATCTTCGTGCCCCAACCTCACCGCCGTGTCAGGCCAGTAGTCACTCAGTCTCCCGTTTTAAAAAACGGGATAAGCTCTCTCTCTACTATCAAAATGTTAATGGGCTGAGGACTAAAACTAATGAATTTTATTTCTCATCAGTTAACCGTAATTTTGATTTGATAGCTTTATCTGAGACGTGGTTACACCAGGGTATTTTGCATGCCGAGCTGTTTAATGACTCTTTTCAGGTTTTTCGTAGAGATAGGCATGCTGTTTCATCTGCACGAGGAGGTGGAGTTCTTATTGCATGTAGGAATTTTCTAAATACTAATTTTGTGGACACTCCTTCTTTTTCTGATCAACTTGATTTGGAACAAGTCTCAGTAAAAATTTCACTTGATGCGGGCAATCTCTTTTTAATTTGTTATTATATACATACCTTCAGATATGGGTAATGTCGTTGATAATAATGGTTTGAGTCGGTATGATATTCTAATTCAGCATATCGACTATATCCATAACCAGTTGGGTTCTAATGACGAAATTATCCTCGTGGGGGATTTCAACTTGCCCAACGTGCGGTGGGTAGTGAATGATGATGACGATAACTATCTTCCTCATAACTTGACTGAGGGACAATCACTGTTCCTTGACACCTTGGCTAGCATTGGTTTGTGCCAAATGAGCAATGTGAGTAACAATATGGGAAGACAGCTTGATTTAGTGTTCTCTACGAGCTCTATGCTCACTTTTGTTGAACCCAGTCTCATTCTCTGGACGAACCTTGATATATTTCTCCCTGCTCTGCTTGTCAGTTTTCATAGTATCTCGGACGTGCGTGTCGATAATCTCGAAAGCGAATATAGCTTTAACTTTAGAATGGCCGATTTTGAGGCTCTGAATGAATATCTTATGAATTTTGACTTCCTTACTTGTCTGTCTAGTGACGATATCGACAGGAACGTATCTGGTTTCTACGAAGTTTTGTACGAAGCGTTCGTGAGGTTTGTTCCCTATGTCCGGGTTAGATGTAGAGAATCCGCTCCCCCCCCCCCCCCCCCCTGGTTTAATAGGGAATTAAAAACTCTTAGGAATAGGAAAAATAGACTCTGGAAAAGGTACCTGCGTGTGGGCAGTGCTGACTCTAGGCGTGAATTTATTCTCTGCCATGAATACTTCATTAGTCTTTCTCGTTCCCTATATGAAGAATACCTTCAGAACCTGAAAGGTAACTTATTCTCTGACCCCCGTGCATTTTTTGATTATGTCAATATGAGGAGAAGCGTAAATAACTATCCATCGACTATGGAATTAGGGTTACGTTCCAGCAAAGATTCTAAGATTATTTGTAATTTATTTGCTGAATATTTTAGGGGCGCTTTTGAAGCATCCGATTTTTGTCCAGATAATAGCAACTTTTCGCACATTAGGAATAGATATGCACCCTCCGTACCTCTTCCATCTATCACGGACGAGATCTTGTCCAAACATATTGTAAATCTTCCGGGTGACTTTTCGTATGGTCCTGACGGGGTTCCTGCTGTTGTCTTAAAGAAGTGTTCTTCAGCGTTGTTTCATCCCTTACTTTTACTTTTCCGGCAATCTTTCTCGGTGAGTCGTTTCCCTGCACTCTGGAAGACATAATTTTTAGTCCCTGTTTTTAAGAGTGGAAATAGGAGAGAGATTGCTAACTACATACCAATTGCTAAATTGTCTTGCATTCCAAAACTCTTCGAACAGATAATCCAATCTCAGTTATCCATGGAGTGTAGGAGTTTAATTTCTAGCCGGCAGCACGGCTTCCTTCAGGGTAGGTCCACGGTATCCAACTTGTTGGAGTTTGTTTCTAGCAGTGTGGGTGGATTTCTGGATGGCTGCCCAACGGATTGCATTTATACTGATTTCAGTAAGGCCTTTGATAAGCTATCTCACTCTGTTATCGTTTTTAAATTGGCCAGGATGGGTTTCCCGCCCCCACTCATTGCATGGATTAAGTCGTATTTATCTAATAGGACTTATAGTTTGCGTTTTCGGGGCGTGCTCTCCGATGCTTTTGTAGCTCCTTCAGGCGTTCCCCAGGGTAGTCATTTTGGTCCTTTGCTATTCATCTTTGCTATTCATCTATTGATGATATTATTTATTTGCTTCAAAGAAGTAAAATTCTTATTTATGCGGACGATATCAAGATTTTTCTCCCAATTAAATCTTTTGGCGACTGCGAGATCTTACAGTCTGATCTACACATATTTTATAGCTGGTGTGGCAATAATAATCTTAAATTAAACATTGAGAAATGTCAGGTTATGACCTTCTCGAGGTCCCGCATTTACTGTACTTTTGAATACAAGTTTGATGATACTTGTATTCAACGGGTGGAAGGGGTGAAGGACTTGGGCGTGTACCTTAATAGACAACTTAACTTCATCCCCCACATTAATAATATCGCTTCCAGGGCCAATTCTATGCTGGGATTTATCCTTCGTTGGTCCAGGGAGTTTCCTGGCCCTCACATAAGACTTCATCCGTATACATCCCTTGTTAGACCATTGCCATTGTCCGGTTTGGTGTCCATTTTACAGATCTCGCATTAAACGTATTGAATCCGTTCAGCGTTGATTTGTGAGAGCGGCTCTTCGTGCTTTGCCCTGGAGTGACCCTCTTATTCTAGCTCCATATGAAGAGCGATTAGGTCTGCTACAACTTACTACTCTCGAGAAGCGCCGTTGGGTTGCTGATATAATTTTTCTACACCAGCTTCTTCAGGGGGAGATTGACAGTGAGGAACTTTCGTCCAAAATTATACCTAGAGAACTGTCCTATTCCCTTCGAAACCGTTCTAACTTGCGGATAGCTTATTCGCGCACTAGGTACGGTATGTTTGAGCCGATTAACCGCATGTGTAGGTTTGCTAATAATGTTGGTGATGTTTTCAGCATTAATGTGGACAAGGTTACATTAAAGAGTAGCCTCTACAACTTGTAGCCATCCTGTTGCACTCACTCGTTTTTGTACGGCTTTTTTAATTTTGTTTTTTTTATATTAGTTTGTGTAAGTATTGCATTGGCTTGGCTCAAGGATCTCTATGTCTGTTACACTCCTAATTTTGTGCTTCTGGGTACTAATATTAGTTTTTGCATGCTGGTGTGGGAGCCTCATTCACCTCAATATTTTGTTATATTCGGGTGGATAGGTTAATTTTCCGGGCTTCTGCCCGTGAAGTGCGCCTTCTATGTTAGAAGGGTTAATTCTAGGAAATCAAGAAGCTGACGGAGTTTGAATGATACTTTACCCACTATGCACATCGGATATTGTTGGAAGCAACTTTCTCCAAAAAGAGTTCGCACTGAAGAAATGTTATAGATTTCCTAAGGAATTTTTCTAACACTTCGAGCAACTAATTTATAATAAATTTATTTTGGCAGGCAAATTCATGACTAATAAATCCTATCAGAAAAATATTTTCTTTATTTCATTCATTAGCACTGATCGTGCTTATAATTCTATTCATCTCTTCTCTTCAATTAAACAAAGTCACAATTTGCAACAAGCGGTATGTTTCAAGAAGATTAATTGAAAATTTTGCAGGATATAAAAGCAAATTTATTTCCGGATTGCCCTTGCCTTTCGCGTGATTTTGGGGCTTAAATGAGATACACCTGTTCAAATTATTAGTCGGCTTAGTTCGTTTGAGTAATAATTGGCCTTCAATAGTCTTGCGTAATATTTTAAAAATGCCGCTACCAGCCATTAATTAATTGTTTTGACAATAAAGAAGCAGTTTAGACTTGGAAGCAGAATGTAACTATAATGTCGACATTGTGTATAGCACAAAATGCGCTATGGTCGTTTAAATTGCGTGCACTGATCTAAATATAGCTTAAATTTGCCATCTATCCTATCCTTCTAGCAATTAGTGAAAATACTTATTCCGTACATATTGCAGTCGACGTTCAAGAGCAATCTCATGGATCGAAGAATCTTTAAATTACACTTCCCAGCAGATCTTTTGGCATTCCATCAGTCGGCACTTTCGGGCCTAAGCAAAATCAAAAACAGTTGACCTAGCCAGGCGTCACCGGACATCTTTGTGAAGCTGACGGCAGACATCTGCCTCACTAAAAGCCACAATCGATAGAACTTGTTGCGATAACGCAGAAAATCTCTTCCTTCGTCTGCTTCTGCTAGCCAAGATGATTTTCTGAAAATTCTTTGCGGACACGTTTATGTTGTAAATTAAGAAAGATTTTCGTTTCATTTATATCCACATATTTCGGCCAATGTTGCGGGTCGTGTGCACAAAATAGCTCATTTCGACCGTTCGACGATCTCACGACCGCGATAATTTGAGCACCAAAATACCACAGGCCGCAGCATATCGGCACTAATACCACTCCGATGCTACCTGTTCTGTGACATGACACTGAAAAAACATACCTAGCTGGCAATTTTGTTCGAGTTTTCATGGATAGCAAATTATTTTCCAACAGGTGGAAATCGGGATATTTGTATGATTTTAATGGCTGACTTTATAATGCAACAGATGGTACACGATTGCAGCATCGAGGGCATCATCGCTTTGGTCGAGAATCATTCATTTTCCAGTCATCGAACTTTTCCTAGCCCAATTTTTGGGGAAACTCACTTACACTCTTGGTCCCAGGACTGTCACTGTTCCCATACGAAATCTGGCGATAGCTCGATCGATCTCGATCTAGACCCATGCTAATGTTGTGCTCCGCAATAGAAACGAGAAAAGCTGTTTCGTTTATGTGGGGAAAGAAATAAAAAAGGCCTAAGACACCATTAAGAACGAGAATATTCAGCACCAACAGCCTCCGTCTAATCTATGCCTATTCGCTCCACTGCTGCCGTCTCGTTCTGATGAAAATGCATTTGGGGAAAATTTAAATGGGGATCCACAGTTGAAATTTTGACTCGCGAATGTTTGCATCGATTTTTGTTTTGTAAGAGCCGATCTTGTCGCAAAAGGATCCAAAATTTCTCTCGAACGTTCCGGCTGGCAATTTTAAATTTGCTAAAATAAGGAAGAAAAAAAAACGAAAACGAATTACACGCGTTAGTCACATTCTTTGCGTCGTAGTTGGACCTTTGAGATATTTTTATTGTGGTTTTCGCTCGTAAATAGTAACTGAATTGAACTCTAATTGCAAAATGGCGGATGTCGATGTAATGCACGCCGTTACCGAAGTTAAGAAGAGTAAAAAAATTAAGAAAATCACGAAACGCAAGGAATCCCACGATGCTGGATCGGAGATAACAATTACCGAGATTGATCAAACCGTCAATGAGGGGTACGTGTCGATAATGGCTGTCATCGATATTGATGGCAATGGATCGATATTCTCTTGATGTTGATCGTTTTTTCATTGTGGTTGAATTTTTATTTTTTTTTCATACTAATGATTGGTGAAAGTGAAAGTGATAATATAAAACAAGTGTGTGTAGTAAAATTGTTGATTTTTATGATGGGTGCAAAACAAGATCAGTGTAAATTAGTGCTCGGATGTAACCCGATACTTGTCTTAGGAGCGACTCATCCTCGTAAATATCTCGTTTTGTTTTCGCTAGAGAAATACCAAATACAAATGCATGGAAATTTTCTAGTGCAGGCGGCACCACAATATTGAAAAAATGCCGGTTCTCTTTACTGGGATTTATACAAAAAATTATTTTTTCATTTTTATTTTTTATTATTACTTTTTTTATTACACAAATGTAGAAACCGTCTTCTGGTGACGCCAAATTTATTCCAGAGGTGATCAAATGTGACATTTTTATTATATTTGAACTTTTTCAGTTTTTATATGCTGTACCAAAAAATTTATCACAACCCACCTTAAAGCCTGTCATGGGGCGGATTATAAATCAATACCCCCACCACGCTCATAAAAAACTTAATTTTGAATTTTCGGACTGATATATACGTTTAATTGCAATTTATTTCCTGGACTAGATTTCTTTGTATGTACAACCAAAATAGTGTAGTTTTTGACGAAAGAATATTTCGCTGCACATTCACAAAAAGAGCGATCAAGCCTTTATGTAATGTCCGAATAACATCCTGAGAAGGTCCCTTAATTTGACCAGTGTGGTGTTCCTAGGGAGTGATGAGAGATGGTGCGATAAATTTTATTTTAAGATAAAGGAGCTCATGAAGTTCTTTACAAAAAGGTTCTTATCGTCGGTAGTTCTAAAATGTCTCCACAATTCTTGTAAAAACTCAAAAAACCTCTTCTGACCTCGCTTGAATCCTATAAATTTTATTTTATTGAACTTTACGTATTTCTGAATTCTTTGAAAATTACAAATACAGACTAGTACGGCTTCTATGATGTTAGAATAACCAAACCATTAAAGTCTTCATAATTGTGTTTGAGTAAAAAGTTGCAACGTCTGTAGCCTCCAGTGACATAAGAGCAACCTTAGATCTGCCTTACTTAAGTCAGTCGTATCGGTATAACCACAGGATATAATAGTGCCTTAGCCTGAGTAAGCCCGGGGACATTTCTCCAGTATAACAGCTGCTGACCCTTAGCCCAATCTTCAATCACAGCTCTTGCCGACGACCAACTAAGGTCGCAATTTATTGGAATTTTCAAACTTCTGTATTTCTGCAATTGAAGGTGGTAAGCAAGTTGACTGTATTTTTGTTGATTTCAGCAAAGCTTTCAATAGAATTAATCATAGAAATCTTATTCTCAAGCTCTCCCTTCTTGAGTTTCCGCGAGTTCTTGTAAATTGGATACATTCGTACTTGTCTGAACGCACTCACAGGGTTTCTTTTCGCGGAGCTCTATCTGATGCAATTTTCAACACATCCGGTGTACCGCAGGGCTCCCACCTTGGCCCATTGTTATTTATAATTTATATCAATGATGTATCTGCGATACTGTCTAACTCAAATATTCTTTGTTATGCCGACGACGCTAAGATATTTCGCACTGTGTCTGACAATGCCGATTGCCTACTCTTAAATTCTGACTTGGACGCCTTTCAGAATTGGTGTTCCATTAACGACCTTCCCCTAAATATTAGCAAGTGTACATCTATGTCTTTCTCACGAAAAAGATCTCCATTTCAATATAACTTTACCATAGAGGGTTGTCCCTTAACAAGAGTTACTAAGACTAAGGACCTGGGTGTCTGGCTCAATTCTCAATTTTCTTTCCAGGATCATTTTGATGTCATAGTCAACAAGGCTAATATGACTCTTGGTTTCGCGAAGAGGTGGTCAAAGGAATTTGATGACCCTTACATTACAAAGCTCTTATATTGCACTTTTGTCCGGCCTATTCTGGAATATGCCTCTCCAGTCTGATCACCGCTCTATGTGTCACATATCAATCGCATTGAAGCTGTTCAACGGAGTTTCGTTAGGTTTGCCCTTCGAGGTCTTCCTTGGAATAACTCCCTTATATTACCTCCTTATGTTGATAGACTTAAACTCCTGTACTTGGACACACTTGTAAAGAGACGCCGTAACCCCGGGATCCTTTTTGCTTTCGACTGCATTCGGGGGTCCATTGATTCTTCTGTTCTCTTGACTCGTTTTGGCATATCGGTTCCAGCTCGCTCCCTAAGGAATCACGACTTTCTTCGTTTACCTTTTCATCGTACTAATTATGGATTAAATGAACCTATAACGTCGATGTCGCGATTTTTTAATTCCGCTTTTAATTGCATTGATTTTCATCTATCGCGTTATCATGTGAGGAGTCAGCTTTGTTGAGGTTACTTTTTGGTTTTTACTTTTCACTTTGTTGTGCTTTTTATTCACTTTAGCACTTTTGTATTCTGCATTTATATTTTGCGAATTCTCTTCTTGTTCTTTGTTTTTGTATGATTTGTTATAGTGTTTTTATTTAGTTTTTTATTTAGTGTATTGTTTATTTCTTTTTTGTAGTAATCAGCACATTGATGAAATATTGTAAATGAATAAATAAATAAATGAATAAATAAATAAATCGAAAATAAGAGTCATTCCTGGTCAGTTCGGTTCCCTCGAAACCCGAGTGACCAGATAACTAACAACGTATGACCCTGTTTTGGGCGGCAAGTTGTTGGAGGGTATCGAAGCACTCCTTGGTAAGCCTTGAGAAAAAACAAAACGATTTCTGCTTGAAAGCACAGGGCAATTACCCAATGCAATCGAAATCTTAGGTGTAGGGTGCTGGTGCCAATACCATATTCTATTTTTGATCCATCAGCGAACCATTTGAGGCTATTAGGGCCCATACTTGGACCACCAATGTCCCAGTCGATGTCCCTTGCTTCCAGTTGTTTGATGTTAGTTGGACCCTCAGGGCGCTAATTGTAGCCGATGTGCAAGGGACTTAGTCTAATTACCGACTTCATTGCACCCGTTGGGCAAGTCCTCAATGCTCCTGTTGTGGAGAGGCAAGTAAGCCCCTGAAGCTTTTTACATTTGACAATTGCCGTCCGCTGTAAAACTTCAGGCCGCCAAATCAAGGCGGCGTAAGTAACAATCAAATTATATAACTAGGAAATCATCTTCGTGATGAGACCAAAGGTCCTTTGAAAGCAAGCGCATAGGGCTCGAGTAGCCTTATTTAGGGTGACGTCAATCTGGACATTTCAATTAAGTCTTTAATCGTGCATAATGCCCAAGTATTTCACCTAATTGGAATATTCAATGTTCGTGTCTTGGATTGAAATTGGACGAAGATCCAAATAGTGCCTTCTGGTGAACGGCACAAGAATATCCTTAGCGGGGTTAATAATGAGGCCTTCTTAAGCGTACCAGTTGTTAACCGTACGCATAGTGATCTTATTAGATCAATGACTGTCGAGTCGAACTTCCCAGTAATCCCAGGCTCACTAAGCTAATTTAAGGGGTTGTCTACTACTAGTGACCAGAACAGCGGCGACAGTGCACCGCCATGTGGGCACCCTTAGCTGTTCTAATGTACACAGAGGAGTTACCAAAGGTCTCGCTCCCTTAGCATAGCATCCACCCAATTAACAGTATGAGAATCCAGACCACTCCGTGCGGGAGCTTGAGATATAAAGCCAAAACTAGTGTTACCGAAAGCACCTTTTTGTCAGAAAAAGCACATAATGCCATTTCTTTATGGTGATGGAATTTCTCGATATTACTAACAAGATTAGTGTAGGCGAACTGAATAGAGTGAGGGGCAGACTAGTTGTCCAGTTTTCACATAATATGCAGGTCTAGCAGCCTTTTCATTGTCTTAAGTAGGAAGGATGTGAGACTGATTGTGTATAAAGGATTTAGGTAGCTCCAAAGGCCTATTTCCTTCTTTGGGGATAAACACCAAAACTACTTTTCTAGACGAGAGTGATATGGAGACTCAGATAAAGCTGGCTCTAATCAAATTGACCAAAGGGGCAAAGATGGTATCTAAACAGTTTTTGAGGAAAGGTATTTAAAGAGTTGAAAGGAGGCCACCACACATCTGAACTTGTCATTGTCAGACCCTGCGGCTCAAAGGGGACCGACCCTCACCGTTCTCGCGATGAACTGAGTCTGGTCCTAAAGATGATCCAGGGAAGTGCACCACCAATATATATTGCAGTGTTTCTCTTTGGGTTTCCGTGTAGGTACAATCTTGCTTCTTGAAAAGCCATACCACATTTGAGGCATCTTTGGATAGTGCCTTTTACAGACGAGGTACCTCTGTTAAAGTTTCAATGCTTTTGCATCGTCTCTTCCAGGACTCAAGCTACAGCTTCTTATTTCTTTGTTATATTCTCCCTTCCTTTATAGTATCAATTTAATTTGAAGCTGCCTTCATCTTTCTCCGTGACTTCATCAATATGTTATTGATTCTTCGACTACTTGCATTAAAAAGAAAACCGTAGCGTCCATGACAACGCTAACATACTGCATAACAGCGAAGAGCTCTCTTTCGAGTAACAGTGCGCCTGATATAGCCTATAACTTTGCTTTGGTTTTTTATAGCGCATTTTTTTCTTGCAATTTTGTGTCTTGCCCTGATGAGTTAAGTCATATCAAGGATCGTTTAGCTGCCTCCATTTCTATACAACTTATACCTTACGATGTTATTATGGATAGTATCAGGGAACTTTAACTGGACTTTTCCTCTGGTCCGGTTGGTGTTCCTCATGCGTTCGTGAAATCCTACTCTAGCACCCTACTCACTCCATTGGCACGCATCTTCAACAAGTCTCTTCAAGTTGGTAGATTTTCTACTCTAAGGATGAGCTTCTTTATCATTCCCGTTCCTTAAAAGGGTCATAAATACTTGATAGTATATAGGCCAATCGCGGAGCTATCCTGCGTACCCAAGTTGTCGAATCTGTTATATATTCACACCTTGTAGGGCAGTGTAGTGGGTTAATATCGTCTAATCAACATGGCTTTCTGCCTGGTAGATCGACGATAACTAACCTACTAGAATTTACCTCCCACATTATCTCACCTTTCCAACTTGCTCATCATACCGACGGCGTCTACACTGCTCCTTTATTTTGTAACAGCATAGCTAAAGTCGTTAAGGCCTCCCCATGTGTACCGCAGGGTAGCCATCTGGGTTCGCTGCTATTTATTCTTGCCATTGACGATATTTTCCCCTCATTGGTCACTCCAAAGTCTTAATTATGCGGACAATATGATGATTTTGACTTGTGTGAGAAATAGTTGTGAATCTTTTCGTATTCAGGATGGCTTAAATAAGTTCAATCACTGGTGTAAATCTAATGGCCAGCATAATTTGAAAATATGTGAAGTTATGTATTTTTCTAAAAGCCTCAAGCTGCATGTCTTTGGAAACTAATATCCGACGCGTGCAGTCCGTGACTGATTTTGGTGTGAAGCTTGAGAAAAAGACGCGTTTTTACTCTACATGATGGTAGAGGGAGTGTTCTAATCAGAAAACCTTGATTCTCTTCTTTGGTTGGACCAATTATCGAACTTGCATCTCAGGTTTATTCACTTTGCTATACTATTCATTCTAGACGCATTGAGTTGGTGCAATATGTTGGGTTTACATTAAGAGAACTGCCGTGGAACGATCCACTCAGGCTTTCTACTTATGTGGATCGCCTTCGGTTGCTTAATATGCACTCATTGGAAAAACCACGTAAAATTGCTGACTTGGTCTTTATTCGTCAGCTTTTAAACTCGAACAGAGACTCTCGTGCTCTTCCAGGTAAGGTTTCTTATAGACATGCCACGTATGGCTTTAGAAGATTACCTTTATTACATATCAATCACTCGAGTCTTGACGTTGCATGTGTAGGGCCGTGAATATGTGTCTCGTTTTTGACTAGGGTTTTACTAAGGATTTTGCTGAAGCGATCTCTGTTCCCTATGCTATGCTAATTGGTTTGAGTGTGTGCATATTCTGGTTTTTGCAGGCTGGTTATGAGCCTCATTCCACATTAATATAATATATTCTTGCAAAAAAAGTGCTGCATTTTTTTCTATACCTAAAAACCCTTATTATTAAAAGGGGAAATTGAAAGTTCAAATTCACAGGCCTGTATAAACTAGTTCTAAATTTAGAATACCTCGGGCGTAAGGTTGTCGCCTACGCTGAAGGCGTAATGTTGTTAATCCCAGATTAGCACCAAAACATCAAAGCTGATTCATGCAGCATATCCTCCCCAGTTTAAAGAATATCCTCACTACTGATCACAGATGCCCTTAGAATAATGTACCTGGTTGAACTCCAAAGTTCAAATCTGCACATGTACCGATAATCGGCACTTCAAAATTCTGGCTGTATGCATTTTTTAACCACTGTACAGACACTTTAGCAGCTAGTGCTGCCAAATTCTTGTTGTGTTTACGGCTGATACGGCGGATGTTTTGGCGTAGTTCGTCAGCGGCGCGCCAGTGGCGGATGCTACTGAAGAAAACGGACGCTTCTCTACTTGATGCGGTACTCAGACCTTTTGGCCTTTTCATTTGGGCCCTTAATAGCATTTTCAGCCTTACTTCCTGACCTCTTTATTTCCTTTTTCTTGTGTGTGTATGTGTGCGAGGATGGACTGGGGTTCTTTACCCAGATTTACAGTCACTACTGCTACTCATACTGAATGCAGTAGAAATTGAAAAAGTTTTTTTTGTTATAATAAATAATAATAATATCATTATGGTTATTTTGATGTGCCCCTCCCCCTCAATTCCTGGTTGCGCCACTGTATACCAAAAAATTCTGATTACATGACACCCAACCCTACTTTTATCTACAAATTCTACTTCTGTATTCCTGCCAGCAGGAGTGAGAGGGAGGTTTCCCCCATTCTCTACACCGATGACTGCAAGTGGAAAGGTAAAGTGGCTGGAGGTGTCTACGCGGAATACCTTAGGATCATTATATTACATTTATTTTTGTGTGCAAGATGACTGCATTGGTTTCCAAGCATAAATCATGGTTTTACAAGTAGCATTAGACTGTCTGCGCGCAACACGGTATACCGAATACAAGATATGCTCGACATTCTTTTGACACATTTCAGCTGATCGATTGTGACGTAAGAAAACCACAAAGGCATGTGAAAAAACTAATATTCAAATGTAAAAAAAAAATTTTTCGAACAAATTGGTCTGCTTACGTCACGAATGGTGGAACAGAGTTTATATTGAGCATACCTTGTATTCTGCGTACTGTGTAACGCAATGTCGGTAAGCGACATCTGCATATTAACAGATAGATAATCTGCTAGTAGATTTCTCACTTGAGTATAAACGATCTCCAAAACTGCCAAAAATTTCGCCTGGCTTTGAATGACATACCTGAGCGCCTTAACGTACATCTCAGAAGAAGTAATAGTAGTAAATATTATTTTGACACTTCATTAAACATTTTCTGATTTATGCAAAAATATATTTATTAATAGTTTGTGGTTAAATTTGAAATAAATACTCACTTTTCGCACTGTCATTCGGTTTAACTTTATTTCTGTTCCTCTTTACAGTTCTTCACTTATATAATTTTTGGAGTAGGTACTTTAGCAGATCTTAAACAAAATTTATTATGACATTTTAATAATATTTTTACTGTTTTTTTTTAAATTAAACTTATGACATTTCGCATTTTAAATTGCACACACGTGTCAAGCTCTAATTGCGTAATAGTTCATGTTACACATGCTCTATAATTACGACGTTACATAATGCTTTATTATTAGATATGCTTGGGATGTTTAACAATAACTTTTAGAAGAGAAAACAAAACAGAAATCATATTTTTCGACCCACCACTTCCTCTAAAGTTTATATGGAATTTGTTTCCGGGCATTTGCTGCATATGCTCATTAATTGACTATGCTTTGTGGTACAGATATAGTTGTGCGTCAAGTTTAAAGGTTGACTACGACGAAAATTTCCAAATCGATTGTTTCCTGCAATAAGATCATTATTTTACGCCACTCTCTGGAAACTTTTACAGTGATACTTAATTTAATTAGAGTTGAAGTGATTTCGTTTTCAGAATAATGGCGACTTAACTAAAATAAATAAAACTTCAGGAGACAATTAACGCTTCATTTATAAACCATATGTTCGTGCTTCTTCGGACAGTACCTAATAGCGATTTTTAGTTTATGAGGTGCGAGTATGACAAACAACAGCTTTACTTTCCAAAATCATACTCATAAGTTCTAAAATCTATTTTTGGACAGTGATTAATCTTGGTGTGTAAAAGGCAGTGATTTAAAAAACAAAATTTATTAACAAGCGAATTCTAGTGTGAACGAGAATATCGGTTTCGTTGGTATAGTTCTTACCAACGCAAACACACAAAAAATGTTAAAGCAGTGTTAGAGTCTCAAAACTTATTGGTAAGATATGAAATTTAAAGTCTTATATTTACTTATAAACTCCTGCCCAAATTCAAATTGGACTTGCGCAATTACCCAGCAAGCCACGAATACAATAAATATGCTTTGTGTATGCATTACAGTAAGGCATGTATTTAATTACAGTAATCATTACGAATGCAGTATTGAATACATTAATTTGTACAGATCATGTCCGCAAGTGTAATATATTACTAGTAATGCATTAAAAATTCATGGCGAATCGATTACACTTTTAGATACTTGTAATGCATTAAAAATACAATTGCACAACATATTCTTATTCAGTTTCCTTTTTAATGGTTTTTTTTCTAACGCATTAAAGAAAGCGCCATAGACTTTTACGTACATTTTTCCGAGAGCGGTCTCCTCCCCCCTAACTCTTTTTGCAACTACAGAGTAAGCAAAAAACTGTAGTCTAGTATGATCCTTTATGTAGGTACTACTTATTTTTATGTACCATACAATTTCCATTATAGTAAAAGTTATTGAAGAAACGAATATACATAAATTATCTTTAAACCACTTTATTCACTTTTCTTCACTTTTTTCCGGAATCTATTAATGTTAATTCTGCCATGTGCTCTTTGAGGCTTTCCTTAATATCTCTTTCAAACGCTGCAATGGAATAATGTTCAAAAACAAATTAACTATAAAAACTTCACGCACTTGTTCCTACTTTGAAGATTTCACAAGAAGTGAACAAACTTCTCTACTACAAATATAATAGTTCTCCTCATAGCAAAATTCTGTAGAAAATTTAATTAACACACCAGAACTACTATTGAGAAAACAACATGCATTATATGTAAGGTGCGCTTAATTTATGTGAAACTAAATATACTTCATATTGTTTTCAGATGTATTACAGGTAATATATTAGAAATGCGTTTCAGTTACCGATGTATTTCATGTGGCTACCTGGATAGTGTTCCGTACCGTGCGTACTTTTAAAATATAGATTTTAATTAAACGAAAACGCGAGGAGAAATTCTTATTCAATCTCTTGGATTTGGACCATTACAAAGTTAGTACCCCCCCCCCCCCTCCCCCCACCCAGTTCTACCACAACATTAGTGCAAATTTTGTTTCCCTTGTAGCAATGAGAAAGCATACTCTATACAACAACAAAAAAGCAATCATTCAAATCGGTATACACGTTACGAAGTAAGGTTTTGTCCCCTCTGCCACCATACCTTACCAAAGTTCAACAACAAGAATTGCACAACTTCGCGAAGTTTCAAATCAATGCGTAAAAGTGGTTGAAAAATCGATCACAAGATTTAGTTGTTAGTTAGACATCGGTGAAATTAAATAAGATCGTTGAAGAAGAAGATGGCTGGAACGAATTTCATTAAATTCATATCTGATCATGTTAACGTTAGAAGTGTATTAACACCCTAGCGAAGTCGATATAATTTTTTATTCGCCAGGTTTCGTGCTAGAAAAAAATTTTGCCGAACAAACATACACTCCCACACACACACACACTTCTTTCCAAAAATAGTATAAAAATACTGTGTTGACCTTAAAATATAAAAATATGTCGAAAATATCGGTTTCGATTTTCGGACGCATTACAATAACTTCCCTATATACTGGGAAACTGAAAACTCGAAATTATGTTGTGTTTTTGTTGATGTTACTGGGAGAGTTACAACTGTCTCTCCTGAGGGTCTCGTCAAGCGGTCAATTGACTTGTACAATTTAGCACTATTTTCTTCACCTGTACAGTATAACTTTATTACTTCTAGCAACTTCTCCGTATTCCGACTTATTATTCAGTACTGCGTATTAACTACTAAACTACCGCTAACTCAGAATCTTACAAGAAGACTGTTTTCGGAAATGTTTTTGTCAACATTCTTCTTCCGGGTAGATGAAGAATCTCGACTTCGCACAGGTGTTCCGCCTCAGTAGCAAAACGTTTAAATAGCGGAAGATTTTCACTTCTGTGTTTTACGACAGGTGTGACTTTTGCTTCCGTGATAAAGATCTGCTCCTAAGACGAATCTACACCTGCATGGAATACAACAATCATTACTTTGCGGGCTGAATCGTTTTTACAACGTCCATTTGGTCGCCAGTAGAGTAAGTAATAATGTGTCGGCTACCAGTCCGGAGGTCCCACATTCAAATCCCGCCGGCGGCGACTCATGGTTGTGTTCTGTTGTCAACAGATTACGATAAAAAGTTGATGGGAGTTGCAGAGAAAATGTCACTGGTTCGGAATCCACTTAAATTGTAGGTCCACTTGCAATCGTTGTCTCGAAATGTGTTGTTTTAATTGAGAAAGGATTGTTTTTTTCGCAGATTTATTTAAGTTTTATTTAATTCTCGTTTTCTTCTTTTTGTTGAAGAACTTTGTTAGTGATATTTAAAAGAAAAGAAGAAGAAGAAAAACTATTTATAACTTCTACATATGACAATTAGCATTTTAGAATTTTTTTTTATGTAATAAATTTTTCCTCCTACCTACACTTTCTTTACCATATACCCCACTACTCACCATTTTTTATAATTCCAAAAAACATTTATGCAACAGTTTGTAGTTTTGAGAAATTCAAAGGTGATGCAACATTTTTGTCCACTAGTGTATATATATTTCTGAACTTGTGCTTTTACAAGTAAACTAACCACTAAAATCAAAATTTAATTTTTAAAACAACACGGCTATAATTGGGCTACCTGTCCCCATCTTTATGTAAAGCTTTAAGGATATGTGTCTAATATTCGCAGTTATTTAATTTAACATGAAAATCAAACAAAATCCTAGCCTAGTTTTAGCTTTTTTAATAATTTAATAGCTTTTACATAAGTGTCGATCAATCAATCAAATCAACCAATTTAATTTGTAAAGGTCGCTGACAAAATTTATTTATTTCTTATTTTTTACCTAAGCTTGTACTGTGAGCTCAATTTTTTTCTTTATAGAATACTACTTCCCTAAAAAGTTTCAGGTCTTAGAGTTATATCCTTTTTTTTAATCTTCAAATATTGACTCACCTTGTGAGTAATCACCTATGATTTTCACATCAGGTGACCGATGACCCACACGGTGAACAAGCGTCTATGCGAGTGAGATTTTACTTAACCTACGCGATGAGTCACCAGTCTCGAATGTGTTAATTCCTTTCCTGCCAAGGCTGTGCTTAAGCATCATAGGGCATCCCCTGAGCTTTGGCATCATCATATAAAAAAAAAATAAAAATAAAAATAAAAAATAAAAATAAAACGGAATAAACTTATGGCGGACGTATTTTTAGATTTTTGTGCCTATTTGGCAATTGTCAATTGATATTGTGCCTATTTGTCAATTTCTAGGCTTGCAGCTGGAGCGTGCATAATACTACCGGGCGCAGTTTTCGCTATGCGTGCTCACAACGGGCGCGTATATACTTTAAAAAATACTTCCTTCTGTATTTGCTTGGGCTTATTTTTACTCAGGTATATTTATCCACACAATACCTTCTTTCCACTCTAAATTTTAAGATTTTATAACAATATATAAAATAATAAAAGCGTGGCAGTGGCTTTGTTTGTTAAGTTCAAATAATCCGTCTATTAATTGAAAAAAAAATTTAATAGCCCCTTTATTACTGCTCTGTTAAGAAATATTGCAATATAAAGAAAAGAACTCGAAATAAAATCAAAGATGGACCACAGCTGATTAACAAAGCAGGTACCAAAAAGGTACCAGGCTTTAGGCTCGTTACTATTTCCGTAAAGTCAAAGCAGGAATTTGGCTATTCAAGCTCCGACAGAAGAGTTTACTTTAGATCAGAGGGCTGGCTGACATGTACAAATAATCGAAACGACGACGTCGCTGAGGTTAGTAATTACAGTCCGGATGCAGTTAGATACTGCGGTGCTAAGACACCCCTAGACGTGGGTGTAGGAGGGAAGAAAAGTATAATCGAAACACACCTTTCCTTTATATACCTATCAAATTTTTAAAAAAAAATTCAGATAGGTCTCCTGAAATGCAACAAAATCTGTTTGAGGACCTTTTGACTCTAACTCTTCAATCACGAGATATTTGCTCCTGAAGCAAAAATAGTTTATAAATAATATAGGAAAAAGAACACGCTCTTAACCTATTGTTTATGTCATGTGGGTGTGTGTGCGTGAGATACCTACTCAATTAAAACACCACTTAACATACCATATAAAAGCTTGTCCTTTTCTGTCCCCTCCCAGTCTCCCTTAGCGGGGGCCAGCTAAATTCGCCCCTTATCCACGATTGCCTGGGTTTGTGCAAACATCGCATCGCATCGTTTGTGCAGTCTTCTGCTTGCTAACCGAGGGCATTGGCACACTATGTGAGCCTCCGCCTCGTGTTCTATCAAGTGCAATCTTTAAATATGCATAGATTCTCTAGGTGATAGCCGCAGTTACCATGGCCTGTCACCAGTGATGTTGACCTTCTCAGGGTTACCCGAACCAAGTGAAGGTTGTCCGATTTGGTAGCACCATTTGCCATTTTTGCGGCCATCTGGACCTTCCTTCAGCTTGACTGCCAGTCAGTCTGCCGGAAGGTTTCTCCAGCTGATCCCGGTTGATCTCCGGATATTTACGAATGCCATTACAAGACCGCAGTTCAATCTACTTCCTGCTTTCTTGACGGCCTCTGCTTCCTTCGTCGGACACCAGATCATCAGACTAGTTCCACCTGAGGTTTCGTCCGCAAATCTCTGCATTCGAGATACTCTTCACTTGAATGTGTCTCTAATAAATTGATTTTGGTCTTTCATCTTCCTTAGTATGATATCCTTGTTCTCAGGTTCCCCCTGTTACAAAGATCATCATTTTTCTAAAGTCTTTAAGAACATCTAGACGGGCCACGGTAACCGCTTTCAAAAAGGTTGATCAGCTGTTTGACCGTATCACTTACCCAGCCCGTGGATTGTTGCTTAACACATCTCAGTGTTATCAGGCCATCCTCCATGGTCACCGAGTTCACCCCTATATCCCCGGCATTTTCAGGAAGGGAGTATATTGCCTTCAATAGGGCGTCCTTAAAAGCCCCTAGTAGTGCCGACTCTATCCCCCCTTCCCTACTCGCATCCATGACCCCCAGACGCAGATCATCCGCTGCCGCCAGGGAGAAGGTCGACTTACCGCTGGTACCGGCTGCCATCTCTACCTGACGAACTTTTAATTTCTGTACTGCCGGTGACATCTTACCCTTTTTGCTTGGGGTTATAAGCCTCACTCTGCACAGAAGACATATTTTTGTTTTTGTATTTTGTTTTATATGGCCGCTCTGTCGCACTTCCGCTTCCGCTTCTCCGCGCCGTGCGATGTGGCTTCCATCTTAGTCGCTTTGCCACCTTGATCCACATTTGGACCTTCACATCTTCAGATGACGTGTCATTTGAGAAAGATTTGTTGAATCTCTCGGCATTTTGCTGACCTCCTGATTCTTCGCATCCCCTTAGCGACTTTTTGTCGCTTTTTTCTTTCCTGTCTTCGTTTACGCTTGAGAGTCTTACTCTCAGGCAGGTCAAGTACCTTCTTCCGGATTAACTGTAGCTGGTTCTTCGGAGGGCAAGTCTTTATTTTCTACTGATGCGTGTACTGCGGAGATAGCCAACTCGTTAGGGTCTCCCATCGTTGCCACCGCCACCCTGAGGAAATGCTAGTTATTATATTGCCAATGACACATACTTTCAACACTGTTATAGCACTTTCAGCCGACGCAAGTCCCGGTTCCATAGTCGCCAAAGCTTCTTTCTTGTTGTGGTACCATGAAGATAGCCAACTTATTAGGGTCTACTATCCCCTCCACCTCCTACAGAAGCGCTTGGATTTCCTTGATTTATCTCTTCTTTGTTTTCTTTTATATATTCCATTTGTGTTCACGCGATTTGGGGAGCAATAACAGGAGCAGAACAACAGAGATTCCCCTATACCCATCATACTCAATTGCTCCTGAAGAGACACCATTCGCGACCCAATTACCCTGAGTCCTGGAGAGAATGAAACCACTGCAAACTTCCTCGACATGGCATACTACAACCTTGGTTTGGGGGATTTCTCAAGAGGTTGTTTCCTCCCACATTAGTTACTTGGCTATGTGCATTACCTGTTTGTTACCATTTTGAGGTGTAACTAATACTTGAGAGTGTCCAAATGATAATCACCGTATCGTAGAAGGCTTTCAACGCTTCTATCCACTCTCCAGTAACCCGAGTACCTAGTACACTTTAAAGAGACAATTAAATTTGTTCAGTATCATTAGAAATAAATTAATGTTAATAACATATTTTCATACCAAAAGCATATTGCAGTTATCCATTAAAATCTTTATTTGGAAGTAGTTCCATTTTTGTCAAACTGTCAACAATAAGCAATTAATATGTCATCATTGCTAATTTATGGGTCTAACCAGAACACGTTGTCGCGTAACACTTATGCACCAGAATAATTCATACTCAGAATAGAATAATTTATGTGCTTTTCTGAGGTTAAATTAAAAGCTGCTAGTTTAGCTGCCACTTCATTGGAAATATTAATTCGTCGTCATATCAACAGTTTTACTATATACTCTGATTACTCATTTAAACTAGAACAAAACTTAACTATTCAAATTGAGTGGGTCATAATAGTACTAAGATATTACAAAGTATTGGTAATTGAAAAAAATATTCACATATTGACGAAATTAATACAAAAAATTAATTTAAACAGAACAAGAAAAGTACTAAAAATAAATAAATGCAGAAACAAATATAATGAAAAATAAACTTTGACTAAATTAAAATAAACAAAAAAACCAAACTTTTTCCCAATCATTGGGCCACCACCAAACGACCACATTGAGAAAATGAAACATCAACAGAAAGTAAAACGCCACAACGACACGTATCCCAACTAAACTAAAGGTACATGAGCTTAAAATTAATCGTTTACTCAAAAATTCATTCAAAATTTAAACTAAAAATAAATTTTCATAAAATCATCGAAAAGCAGAGAAAATTAGTCTAACAATTAATTCAGAGTGCAAAGATCTGTCCATAGATGCAAATCATATAAGCGTTATTTTAAAAAATTACTTATTCACCACTTTCTTCTTCTTCTTCTTCTTAGTTAATTTTCAGTGGTGAGTACACAAAGGCAATGTCCAAGGATTGGCATTCGGGCCACTTCTGTTGCTGGCAATGTGACGAAAGTTTGACTGGTCAACGGTATGTCATCCGAGACGATCATCCTTATTGCATTAAATGCTATGAAAATGTCTTCGCCAATTCTTGCGAAGAATGCAATAAAATTATTGGTATTGATTCCAAGGTGAGTTTGTTTATTTAGACAATTTGTGCCGAGTGTTAATTATCGTTGTCTCGATGATTTTCAGGATCTTTCGTATAAAGACAAACATTGGCATGAGGCATGTTTCCTGTGCAGCAAGTGCCGCATATCATTAGTGGATAAACAATTCGGTGCTAAGGCAGATAAGATTTACTGTGGAAATTGTTATGATTCACAGTTTGCTTCGAGGTGTGATGGATGTGGTGAAGTCTTCCGTGCTGGTAAGTTTGGTGTATTTTGTTTTCAATATTTGTAGATATTTCCTCTTATAAACTATATTTTTCACTAACATTGCACAAAAATGAATCTTCTAAACGCTTCCTCTTTTCTGTTTCTTTCTCACTGCTTTCACTAAATCACCGCAAATTTTACAAAATTTGATAATCACGAAAATTGCACTAAAACAGGAGGTAAGTAAAATACCGTCTATATAGCCCTAATTAACTTAATTTCAATTATTTGCACTAATTAAAATGTTAAGAGTTCACAAAAAGTACAAATACGCAAATTAATAAAGATAAAATTTATGAAAAAAAAGTACAAAAGTGCAATTAAAAAGAATTGGGAGCATTAGGTCAGTCGTTTTATGTACACTGTGGCATTCCAAGAGATACAATTGTTGCAAACAAGCAAGTAAAATACAAAATTTTGTGGTTAAACATTTTAATAATATTTCTCACTCTTGAACAGAATACAACAAATTTTCTGATTAATTTTATTATTACAAATACATAGGATGAATATTTTAAACATTCTACATCTTGACAACGATTCAGATTGAAAGATTAATTCTTGTGCACTTAACGCGATGTGTTGCAACATTTTTCTGATAATTATAGCAACCTTGTAATTAATTGCTAACAGAACTTAATTCATAGCTAGACTTATGAACCCCGACTGTCAGGTGGGCCGTTGCTGTAATATTTCACATTAATTGACTCAATAGATCTGAAATTATTTTCGGTTTAAAGATTCTTTCTTACTGCATCATTCAAGACTTCAAGGTAGCAGGTTGGTGTTATACTTGTAAACGAAGAGAAGTTTTGTAATAAGTGAGATAAGCTAAAGGTTGCTGCTATTGACTTTAAAAAGACTTAATGGCTTTTCTTTACAAGAAATTTAAATTATTTTTTCAGGAGAATACTTAAAAAGAATTGAGGAAAATAAAATATTACGAGCAATATATTATATTTACAAGAAGAGGCTTTAATGCCAATATTGCAGATGTGATTCGTTGACATTGAAATTGTCAAAATTCATTACAAAAAACTAGTTGGACTCGCGCACTGATGTTTTCGTAAATATAATTTTCATTAAAAAAATACACACCGAGTCTTGAACTCATTACCTCTAAAATATGAGGCGAGCGGGTTACCTCTACGCCACAAGTAATTAACAACATCTAGTCACCTTGTCATCTCCTTGTGAAACTGTGAAACATTTTCCTGAGTGTTCAGAAATCGAATAACCTTGAGAAACTCAGTCAACCAGTGCGTGCTGTGGATCAACACGGAGCATTTCTGGGAAATTTATCACAGCTAGGAGAGTAAAGTGGTCTATCAACTCCTTTAAAACTTGCAAATCTGATAGATGATATGTTGTGGTGAGGGCGGCCTTTATAGCTAACGGTGGAGGGCGACCAGCCGCTCAGGTCAAGGCCAATCAGCATCTGCTTTCTCCTAAAATCAATGAAGAAAATCAAGCGGGCACATCAACCATAACAGCATTACAATATTAGAAGAAAAACCAGAAGATGCTGTTAATGGTAAAAATATTGCTCTCTTCTCGTTTGACAACACGTCATTCACATCCATTGAAGGAGGGGCTAACGGCAGAGGAATTCAAGTCCGATGGATGGGGTGGGTGGGAGGGGGGGGGGGCAATGTTGTAGGAACATCACGGCTAGACTAAGGGATAAATCGGTAACAGCGGATGATCTCAGGGAATAGTCCTTTCCCCTCTGCTAAGACTGATGCTGGTTACAAATGTTAGAGCTATGCAGATGGCCTGGTAATTACCATTATGGGCAAACCGGACAGAACTATATTTGGAATACTGCAAAATGCTCTAAATATCGTGCAGTTCTAGTGTTTTATGGAACTACTTAAAGTCAACCCTAGCAAAACAACCGTTGTACCTTTTACAACAAAGAAGGAAGCTGAGGTAGGAAGCTCCCATCCTTGAAGAAACACGGATAGAATTTTTAAGTGATATAGATAAAACACAATTCTAGATCAAACACTGACATGGAATCCTCAATTGAAAAGGGCTACAGGAAAGACTATAGCTGGTCCTATCGAAGACTCTTCGGTAGAATCTGGGGGTTAAAGCCTAAAATGACACTATGGGCATGTCAAGGTAGGGCAGTGTTCACTACAAAGACTGCGGAGGTCAGTTTGTCTATGAGTTACGGATGCCATGCGCACGTGCCACACTGCAACTATGGAGGCTCTACTGGATCTCCTTTTCATACATCTATACCTAAAGAAGGAGGCTGCACCGAGCGCAATAGGGCTGCATGGCTCCAATGTTTTCAAAGCAAGCAATTTGTCCGGTCACAGGAAAATCCTTGAAGAATTCAAGAATGATTCTGTAATCAACTCAATCTCAAATGCCATACCGAAACCCACAAATTTAATACAACATTCAAGTTGATCATTAAAACTAGGGAATACTGGCTTAACAACATTCAAATCCTTGAAAAGAGATCTCTGGTTTGGTACATGAATGGTTCCAAGATGGGTGACAGAATGGGCATCGGAGTGTATGGACCAAGACTAAGTCCCTCGGATCTGCACCAACCATCTTTAAATCAGAGACTACTCAAAGAGAAATACGCGGTACCAAAATATATATAATGTCAGGCACTCAACCCTCTATGGTCTAATACCTTTGTATCTATAATTGTTTGGGCTGTCTGAATGCACTCAAAGAACTTTCCAATGGCAATCACGTTGGCTTTGGGACCAGGGCACAAGAGCATTGAAGGCAATGAGATAGCGGATCCCCTGGCAAGAAAGGGCGCGGATTCTCAATTGATCGGAGCAAAAATGGCGGATCGCCTGGCAAACAGGGCGCGGACTATCAGTTCATCGAACCTGAGCCGTTTTGTGGCTACTCGAAAAGCCAGTTTACACTGCGTATCAGGTCATGGGAGGACAGACTTAAGTACTCACACTGGACAAACAATCCGCGGTTAAAACAAACAAAGAGGTTTATGACTTACTCAAAACAGAAAACGGAAGTGCTACTCTCACTCGGCAGACCAGATTTAATGCTTATTCCAGGGCTTTTAACTAGTCATTTCCCCCCTAGGGTACGACCTAAAAAGGATGAGGCTAGCTGAGAAAGACACCTGCCGCTTTTGTTTGGAAGAGGAGAAGACAGCGGAACACATTCTCTGTCACTGTGATTCCATCGGTCGAACATCTTTTCCATCACCGTTAGGCATAGCTGAAAAACTTTAGGTCTAATTAAAGAACTGAAGTTTGATTGGGTGGCTTAATCACAAAAGATCAATTTGGTCGAAGTGATAAGAGGGTACTATAGCTTCCTAGATCCACATCTAATAATAATAACCTCCTTGTGAATAAAATTTATGAGGCCAAAACTTATAACTTTGTATCAATTGTAATGTTGGAGTCGGAATTGGATCAATGATAGCAATAGGGTTCAGGGCCTTGGCGCCGAGAAGTGGTCGTTACCGTCGAAACTCGAGTGACCAGGTATCCAACAGAGACCCTGTTGTGACTGGCCAGTTGCTAAAGGGCGTCGAACTACTATTTAGTAAGCCTCGAGGAAAAACTCCGTGAGCATAGAGCTTTCAACGGTTGACTATCAGAAAAAATAGATATATTAGCTGTTATTGACGTTGACAAATTTCGATGGCATGGATTTTGGCTTAAAAGATACTGGGTCAAATACCCAGTGCAATCGAAAGTCCACTCTTGGATCCAAAGACACCAGCACCATATTCCATTTTGAAACCATCAGTAAAGTATTTAACGCTTTTAAGGTCTAGACTTGGGCTACAAATAACCCAGTCTGCTCGTTTAGGAAAGAGAGTCTTGAATTGTCGGCCAAAGCTGTCCTTGGTCATCTTGTCCGATACTGTGTACACATATAACATAACATTCGGTTTGACAATAATATTATATAAACAAAAAATCATTTTCGAGGGGAGGCTCCAAGTCCTGCCGAAGAGTTTTCTACAGGGACATAGGGCCCGTGTATCCTTTAGGGTGGAATTAAGGTGAGCGTTCCAATAAGTTGTTTATCGAACATTCTGCCCAAGTATTTTATTGGAGTACTCAGTGATCGTACCGTGGATCGAAATTGGACCAAAGTCCAAATGGTGCCTTTTGGTTAATGGCACAAGAACAGCTTTTGCAGGGTTATTAGTGCATTTGGCATGAAATCAGTGACAATCGCGTCGAACTTCCCTGAAATAATGATTGTAAGAGTGACCGCATATTGGACTACTCCGTGATCAAGCTCACTAAGCTTATTTAAGAGGTCGTCTACTACTAGGCACCAGAACAGAAGCGACAGTATACCGCCATGTGGGCACCTCTTAGCGGCCCTAATGCAGACAGAGGTGTTACCAAGGGTAAATGTAAATAGTGTTGGTGAAAGCACCTTCTTTGTCAAGAAGAGCACATAAAGCTATTTTCTTACGGCGAAGGGCTTCCTGCAATCGTGCTAAGAAGATTGTGTAAGGCAGTCTCTGCTGATCTACCTTTTGTGTAGACAAACTGAGATGATTGGTTCAGTTTGCACTTGATATGAAGGTCTAGCAATCTCTCAATTGTCTTAAGTATAGAGGAGTTGCGATTTATTGGTCTATATAATTAAGGCAGCTCTAGAGGCCTATTGCCTTGTTTGCTGGAAAAATACCACAACTTCTTTTTGAGAGCGGTCTATAGCCCCAGTTATAGCTGGCTCCAAACAAAGTGACTAATTGACCAAGGATGGTATCCAAGCGATATTGCACGAAAACTGGGAAGATACTAGATTGAAAGTTTTGAAGAAGACCCTACGACTTAACGGAGATCATTCGTCAAAGGCAACTTGGTCGACTGAACCTAGTCGGAGATTTAATCCAGGGAAGTGCACCTGCAACAAATATTCCAAGGTTTCCCTTTCGGTTTCCTGCTTATTGAGAAGACTTACCCCATTAAGGCCTCTTGGTTAGTACCTTTTGGAGGCAATCTGCCTCTGGCAAGGATTTAATACTTTCGCGTCGCCTTTTTCCAAGTCTTACGTTTGGAGCGCCTTATTTTCTTATTGTATTCAGTGAGTGTGAACCTGTATTCATCCCACTGTTTGACTCTAAAACAATAACTCAGCACAAAACCGTCTCCAAATTTCCTTCTATCCAAAAATGCAGGTTACGGTAGAGGCGTTTGTCTGGACCATTTGGAATGGTGTATTAACAAACTTTCTTACATATAGAGTAACATTAGCTAGTGATGATTTTTATTTATATGAAAATATTATTCAACCAAACACAAGTAATCTTTTCAGAAATGGCCAAGGGTTAGTTCCACAATTAGTACACTTCTTAAAGTCGTCTTATCTATTTTAAAAATATAATTTCCTATTATCTCACAACTTGTTTGATATATCTTTGATGTTATTATGCAAAACGTATATTCACGAGGCCACAAATAATTTGGTTAAAAGCAAAATTAAGTTCACCCCGAAACTGAGGTCGCATATCTTAATTTGTGAAAGCCGAATTCGCCTACCCGACTAAACGTCGCCCCGCATTAAATCTGCGATGCAATTTTAATTCCATCACCAGACTATGTAGTTATAGTACAAAAATAAATCCCAACATCCGAATAAACTCAGATTTCTTGTAGTCCGCCTACGTGCAAAACTCGTTACGCTATAACTCGTTCTTGCTTCTTAAAAACAGAAGCTCGAAGTCAAGTATGTAGCAGCCTAGCACTTTACTTTCACTCTAATGCATAATAGCATCTGAAACATGACCTGTTCCTTAATCCGAAACGCCGCCCCCGCGAAATCTAATTTCGTTAATTTGAAAGCAACGCTGCACTATATAAATTCCATTATTGTTGCATGTCGCTGAAAAATTAGCATTCCGTGGGGCATTCCCCACGAGATGGAACAGTAACCTGAGCAAATTGTATCGTCAACAGTACGCCCGCAGGCGGATCAGATCAAGTAACCGCCATTATTAAGTGCTTCATATCCTACCAGCAATGAAAGAAGTTTAAAAGTGCCCAAATGGTTTAAGATTATCCACCAAACAATAGGTGCTCCTCGAGCTTACAAATCTGCGCCATTGTTCACAAATTCACCTGCTCCAAGGAAGCAACGAGGTGGAATTACATGGACGGCGCACACCAAAGATTTGCATGAATCAAATTATCATACTCAAGGTGAATTGAATTTTTTCGCTCCAATGCCGTAGACGCTTTGCTTACAATTCAGGGAATGCAGTCCGAGTGCAATGTAAACGGGGCTCTGGCTAAGGAAATAGGTGAGACGTAAAACAAGTCACCTGAATCCGGTCGTAAGTTTGAAATGTTACTCCCAAAGCGTTCTTAATTTAGATGGGAAATGAACAAGGTATGTCGCCCACTTTAAAATTACATTGCCTTGCGTTTCGAACAACTTTGCTTGAAACATATTCTACTTGCTGCATCGTCCCCTGATATGGGAGATGTCACAGAATGGAGTTCTCCCCGGTGCTAGTATGTTAATTGAGTCACTTTGGCATCGTGCGCGTGGGCTCCTTTTGGACACTTCTCGCGTAAAGCGTGATAAATGGCAGTAATGAATGTCAGTGTCAAATCGAACCTAAGTTTCCCACTTGCTAGAAGAGTTATGGACGTATCTTTGCCTGCTTTTACATTTACCATACACCAAAGGCTCTATTTGAAGCGAGCCTTCAAGCCAGACGCTATTTCGTTAAAACAATTAGTGCGCAGTCTCGGCCCTCTTATCTCCTAGGAAACATTGATTGATTTACGGAATTGCCATTTCCGATCAACTTTTTACATTCAGATAGCGACATTTGTGCATACGAAGCGAACGTAGGCTAAATAATTGCAAAAATATAGTTTTCAAATATCTGAAAACATTTTTCGCTCGACGAAAAAGTAGCAAACAAATTCATTAAAGCAATCGACAAATTCGCTACAAATTTGCGCAGCCTTACTCTTCGAGCAATTTGTTTGTTTCGATTAAAAGGTTCTTAAATCAATTTTGACAAATGGAAATGAGTCAGGTTGTGCGTGATATCATCGAACTTCTCAAAATATTCTTTGTAAGGCCTCAAGTTGTTTATGCCAGTTATGGTTTGAGCAGGTTTTAGTCGATTTTCTCAAGTGTTATGCTAACCTTGTTAGCTCGATAATTTATTTATTTCAAAACTACTAATAATGACATCCAATTTTTATTTACTATACGAGACTTCGAGGTGCGAATTTCCGTAAACATATATTACGCAATTATCAGCGATACTGCTATTTGTAAATCCCAAAAAAAGTGATTTTTATTGCAAATGTTTAGATCTTAGCAGCGATTTTCTATTTAGAATAACTATTATTGCTCAGAATTTGAAGAAAATACATGTACGTGAAAAACAACAAAAATAGTTCCAAAACTGTTCGGTTCAAGATCTACCATCTACCATGACTAAGTTTTATATTAAAATAAAACTCGATGCTGACGTCAGTTGCAAAACTTATATCACATTAAAAATGAAAAAGTAAAAGCTCTTGTTTTGCTTCCTTGACCCCGTGAGCTTTTATTAAGAAATTAAAATAATCGACTCCGTCTCTGGGCTGTTGTCTAGCTCGCAGCAATGCAAAAACATGACTCAAGTTTCCTCACTTCCCTTGCCCTAATTCCCTTCCGGGCAAAACCATACTAACGCATCAAAGGGTTGTCCCCTAGGATTTGGCCACATCGTATAACAAAAAAAACAAGGAGCAATAATTTCTTTGGGATGGTGATCGCTCAATAATATGACCGCTCAAAGAAAATGATGAATGTTTCGACCAAAAGTGCAAGGTGGTCATCATCAGGTACTTCCACTTTCCTACACGGACATCCATGAAGGTAGGTTCAAAAACTCAACTCATATAAGTATGAATGACGTGCGTGCTGGAGGAGTGCGACGTCGTCCTGGCTGTGAGCTCTTTTTACGATGTCCTTTACGTTTGTTTTACCCGACTTGTCTTGTTCTCATCGGCACTTCTCGATCGGGTTCACCACATTTGTTTCCTCCCTGGCTTTACGGTACTTCACGATAAAAAAAAAGTAAAGCTTGGAAGAGGTTTAGTGCTTCAGAATGCCACGATGACTACTTGGTTTATTCTGATTTGTACCAGCGTTTCTCCGCTCGGATAGAGGACTCCTACGCCGAATAGTTGTCTAACATGAGCGGCACGCTGCCTTACGATCCTAAACAGTTCTGGAGGTTCATCAAATCGAAGCGAAATTGTGACGCTTATCCTTCCTCCTTGAGGTATTATGACTGTGAGAGCGATGACTCGTTTACAATTGCTAATTTCCTCGCGGAATTTTTCTGAACTTCTTTCTATGATTCCACCTGTGATATCTCCACCTCTGATTTTACCCACTTGACGGAGCTCCCGCCTACTTCCTTTGAGTCTAAGGACTTAGTATTTGACGACGCATGTGTTGCTGAACATCTATCTAATTTGGCAGACGGCTTCTCGAGTGGTCCCGATGGTATTCCCGCTTGATTCTTCAAGAAATGCCAACTGCCTCTTGCTGGTGTTCTCTGTTATCTGTTCAATTTGTCCTTGCGTTCCGGCCGCTTTCCCGAACTTTGGAAGACATCTGTTTTGATCCCGTTCCATAAGAAAAGAAGTAAGTCTGACCTTTCCAACTATCGACCGATTGCCAGCCTGTGCCATGCTGCGAAGGTTTTTGAGCCCCTCGTCAGCGACATACTCCGATTTCACTGTAGTCCTTTTTTGCGGTCTTTCCAGCATGGCTTCCTTAAGGGAAAATCGACGACTGCAAACCTTCTTGAATTCGTTAATTATTCTTTGCCGACCATCGAAGCTGGTAAGGTAGACTGTGTGTTTACGGATTTTAGTAAGGCCTAATCTATAAACTGTCTATTCTTGGGTTTTCTCATTGCTTCGTCGATTGGCTGTCCTCTTACTTGTCTGGTCGTACACAGCGAGTCCTATTTCGTGGTGCTCTTTCCAACCAAATCTTTGTCACCTCGGGGGTGCCTCAGAGTAGTATCCTTGTCCCGCTCCTACTTTTCATATATATTAATGATATTTCGCTTCTGCTATCCATAGTGAAATTCTACGAATTGCAGAATAAAATTTTTAGCATCCTCAATAAGTCATCTATAACGGAGTCAAAATCCGATCTATTGTACCCAAATGTACAATCACTACAAAACGATTCAAACACAATTGAACTTCTATAAAATAATAAGGTGCAACGAGCGTTGGATTCACTGATAAAAACAGCGTTAGTATGTATCTACAATTGTAAATCACTTTAGCTTTATGTAGTGTTTTGCGTTTTCTCCGAAACTATTTGATATTTGGCAATAAGATAAGAATTGGTGGCAGAATAACGGCCCTGTAGTTAAATTTTGATATTTGGGTCTAATTTTCATTGGGCTGAAATGGGAATCAAATGAAATTGTTTTTAATGTCATCGAGTGGGGTGAAAGCTTATAAAAACGAGTTCAAAAATATAAATTTTAAGGTGATTCACTTGTCACTTTTGGCACTCTTCTTCAACTTTTTAGGAAATTTAAGAAAACTGTTTTCGTACTTTTGACAACTGCACCCCCACCACACAAAGAAGGAATTTTCAGGTGCGGAAGTAAAGAAACAGACCTAAAGAGACAAAAGCATACTATATAACAGAGACAAATGTATTTCGTACTGTCAAATGTTGTTTACTTTTGTGCATGAAAATTTTTCCTGAAGTAAATTAAGTTAAATTTTGTTCAGTTTGCTATGATAGCTCCTATTAAAACTGTATATTATCATTGTAATAAAATTATTAGACTATTTTGCGATTTTTTGTGAACCGACATTGCCTAAAAGAAGAGAATTTGTTTAAATAAAGCAGCACGAAGTTTTAGATTTTTTGGTGCCCAAATAATTAGAAATAACTTATAATATAACATCTAAATCAATATGCGGCTTAAATATTTTATTCAGAGAAGTTAAAATCAAACTATTCTTTAACAAATTATCGAGATTTTAAATTTACTTTTGGCCCCACTTTAAATCTGACGTAGCCCGAAATCCTACTTGCCCTTACATTTTGGCGACTGTTTAGTGTCCATATGGCGATACTGTCTGTGTAAAGTCTGGCGACCCTGATTCGACCCTTCTCTCTAGTTCCCGTAACCCCGGAGAAGAACTTCACTCGATTCAAGACAAGGATTTCAAGTGTACCTACAATTTAAAGAGGCCCTCAAGCCGATGAAATTTTTCTGAAACCTCCAATGGGCTTTTTATCAATAGCTGTTGTCAGTAGAAAACAAGCATGAGTGGCCGCCGGTAGGATTTGAACCTGGCACTTCCTGATTGTAGGTTAGGTTAGGTTCGTGTGGCTGCCTTAAAGGGCACACTTAGACCTCAATAGGCCCATTGTAATGCCACGGGAATCCAAGAATTCCCTCCACCTCCTCATTGGAACCATCCGGAGCTTTCGATGAAGCGCCAGAGATCTACAACGTCAATCGTCACCAGATCGCAGTGCAGGGCACCGGCAGAGGTAGTGGAAAATAGTTTCCTCCTCCTCCTCGTCCATGCAGCTTCTGCAGAAGTCGTTTGAGAAGATAACCAGTCTCTTCGCGTGTAAGCCAATAGGGCAATGGCCTGTGATTACCCCAATAGCTATACAAAGCTCAGATCTGCCCCTCGAAAGCAGACACTTGGAGCGCCTAAGATTCAGCTTAGGCCAGATCTGTCTGGGCGTATGGCACGTAGTGCCGGCTGGATCTCCAGGGTGGTACCACGTTTTGCAAGCTCGTCGGCCACACAGTTTCCTGGAATATCCCTGTGCCCCAGCACAGGTGAATTTGATACCGCTTAGCCAACTCATTTAAGTGTGAGCGACAGCTATTAACAGCCCTAGATGTCGATAGGACAGAATCAAGGGATAGCAAAGCAGCCTGGCTATCTGTAAGGATATAGATGTCCTTTATAGGAGCTTCGTTCCCCTTCAACAAATTCAAAGCTTCCTGAATAGTCATGACCTCCGCCTGAAACACACTGCAGTAGTCTGGAAGACGGAAGGACAAGCTAATATTCAGTGCCTCTGAGAAAACCCCACCCCCCACCCTGCCCTGTAGTTTAGAACCATCCGTATAAATCTGAATGGAATCCCCACAGGGAAACGTGTCCGCATCCCAGACAAGCCTGGTTGGAATGGTCGATCTGAAACGCTTGACAAAGGAGTAGCTAGGAGTGTAAGGCCAACACAAAAATTAATGAGGAATGGCTAGATTTCCCCAGTACGCCTTCCTCATCTCGATTCCCTTGGTTATTGCAATCATATATTTGTAGATCACTGTGCCAAGTTCTTCTCCTCTTAGCGAGTGTTTCCCTAGCAGTGTACATCTCTCTTAAGGCAGAATATTGGCATACTATATGCACCGATGTCTTGTCTCCTCATCTTCCAGGCATAGTCCGCAGTTGTCGTCCTCAGTAAGTTCCATTTTTTCGGATGACACCCGAAATTACCATGCCCTATTATGATTGCCGTCAACCACTTGAGGGTCTTGCTGTCAAAATACTCCAGAGTACAATGCTCCTAACGCCATATTGATACACGAGTCTACTTCGTCCCACTATATCGAGAAACACTTGAGGTCCATTTCTCAATCAGATCTCTAACCTTGCCTCTTCCTTAGTCAACATATGTCTGCGGGCCTTACAAGTTCGTGTCAGCTCCTCACTTAGCGAGCCTATCTGCTTTCTTGTTTCTTTCAATTCCTACGTTTTGCTTTATATTAGTATCACCTTGTTATGTATAATTGATTTGCACTAAGTTATTACAAGGTAGTGAACCAACTAGGTTAAGCTCATAGTCCCTTTTTAAATTGGAACAAAAATTGAGATAGCTTAGATTAGGTTAGGGAAGATTTTTTTATATATAGTTAAAAAACAATTGAATGCGTCACCAAACTTTTTTGTAAAATCATACCTGCATACATAACTCTGTCTCAATATGACTAGCACGCACGCTATCATATGTACATTGAAATTCTTTAAGTATGAACTTCACATTTTTCTTATTATTCTTAATTTTCTCATTGTGTTTTATTTGGTTAAAAATTCCAAGTTCTCCTTGTTGTCATTAGAAGTGTCATGAATTCAATGGACATGTTTTCGGCAACTTAACAAAATGTTTCTTGTTATTTTTAGAACCAAATAATATACGCTTGTCATGTAAAGACAATGACATTATTTTATAAGAAAAATACACAAAGCAGCAATTGCTATTGTTTTCTCAAATTTAGGTTGAAAGCTAGTGAACTCATTAGTATTGGCTTTTCCTTCTCTAAGCTTACGAGATCCAAATTTTCGCATATAAGCAGTTTCTAAATGTAGATTTACTACAGAAAAAAGCCATTTAAATAGAACACAACTCGTAACTGTTATAAATCCATTCTCTTTCAATTACGGTTTGGTTTTTGACATGACATTGATATGTTCTAACGTTTTATTCCATAACTTGTCTTTCTTAAACAATCTTGACTTCTAGTAACCCTGACAAAATTAAAAAAACATTTCTTGCAATTTGCTCAATCAATTGTGACATCTTTCGAAACTACAATAGATCGAAAAAAAACAAAAAACCATAACACAACTCACGCTGAACTCGTGAACTTCTTCTCCACTTCGAGGCTAATGCTCTACCACCCGGCCAGACGAACAACCATATTTTTTCCGCATTTAAATTATCCCGTCCGGTAGAATGCTAAATAAACCGCGCATTAAATATCGAATATTGCAAATAGCTGGCTATTAATCTAGATATCACACCGCCTCACTTCATCAGTAATTACAAGTTGTTTACAAGAAGCCAACGACTGCAATCTCAAGCATCCGTCCGAATGCCAGAACTCCGGGAAGCCTATGCATGCAGCGAAAAGCCCATGCAACTCCCAACATGCCGTTGCTTGCAAGCTGACAGTTTTTGTTATTACCCGCTGCGATACGTACAGGCCAAGATGAAACATTGTAATAACATGGAGGTCGGCAGAGGATTTACGTGCTTCCACCTACTGAACTTTGCACACCTGTCTATCTCAGATATCAGAGGACCTCGCTTGGAATCTCTTGTTACACCTAAGAATACTATTACAGTAGTTGCGGATAGCACTTTTCCTAGGGCATCCAGCTCATTGTCTTCTTAACAACGGTGGCATACGCTAATCCGACTATGCCTCTTCTCCAAATTTAGCTTACTTCAGACAGTCTTTAGCACAGTCAACCTAGGTGTGCCCCCCCGGGCACCCACAAGAAAGCTCTCAATCTTGGAACTGTGATGAGTCTGTTCTTTATAGTATCCCACCCGCTCGCAATGAATACCAGCGAATTAAAGATTATTCTTCAGCCTCGCGGTCTATTACTACTATTAGTTACTACGATTCGGCAGTAAAACGTCAGGTCCCGGGCGCATTAAATCCAAATCGACATAATCAAGCTTCAGTTATGAATAGACAGTTGTCGTGAGCGGATCGAAATCGTTCGTTCTTGTGGTGTACGTAAGACAAGTGAGCTTTTATCGTGTGCTAGTGGCTTGTGATTCAATTAATTAATTCGAATTCAATAAAAATCAATTAAAATCTAAACTATCGCGAAAGGAGGAATTTAGTTTTAGCATTTAACGGAAATGTATTGCAAGATGGTCACTAATTACAACGACTGTGACGCCCTTTGGCGCATATATTTTTGTGAAGATGGCTAAGGGCGTTATTTGTGGTAATGCAACTCGATATCCGACAATTGTTTATCAGATGGCAGTGGTCGATGCTAATTGAGTGATAACAACGGTTCTTGCTTCATAAATGGCGGCAATATTCGGATCGTGAACTTCATATATATGTACTTCGACAGTTAATATTCAGCACGTGAATTGGAATACTTTCGTGTAGCCTAACATTTGGTGGATTATTTTTGCTATATATAGTTCGATTTTATATCACTCATAGCATGCTAATGTAGATAACATCAATAATTTTTGTTAACGTTTAAGCCAGGTGCAAAGATGTGCAAATATTCTCAGTGGACTTCATGTTAGTAGTAGAATTTTTATAATTGTTATGAGAAAGAAATGTGCAAAATGTTCTTCTTAACCAAAACATTTAGTACCTGGAATTGTGTAAATTGTTGCCAGTTTAGAGGTAAAGAAAGTTGACACCTCAAGAGCGCTATCTTTTTCGAAAAATTATCTTATTTTATCCTCATCGACAAATGCAATAACAAAAACCGAAAACAAAACTGTTTTCGAAGTTAAATTTTTGAAAGCTAAATAGCAAGCGTTCTCTCGGAAGGATTCGCCTTAAAATAAGAAAGTGTGCAAATTTGGGTTCTTTAGTTAATGTTTCTCTCCCTGCAGTAACTCCTTGTGGGGCATGGGGCTGAGGAACAACTTCACCCAATTCGAGACAACGATTGCAAGTGGTCCTACAATTTAAAGTCAATTCCGCATCACTGGTATTTTCTATACAACTCCAATGGCCTTTATATCGTAAGGACAAAATTCTTTTTCCTGATGAAACTTTGTTGTCCAACTTAACCTACAGCGTAAGTTAGATAAAACCACCAAATATTGATTTGCAGCCCCTAATAGCCTACAAGTGCCATATATTGTTGATCAGAAAAACAACCACATGCCGTACTGCCAGTAGGTCCGAGTCTGATCATAAGATTTCCAATCAATAAGTATTTCGTACCAATAATTGCGCTGATATAATGTAGTTTTTTGGACTATCAATTAATTTGCATCAATGTTACCTTTATAGTAGCAGAGAACTCAAACTGAACTTTTCCTCTGGTCTGAATGGTGTCCTTCCTGCGTTCGTGCAATCCTGCTTTAACGCCTCCACCCTACTCACTCCATTGACACTCATCTTCAACAAGTCTCTTCAAGCTGTTCGATTTCCTACGCTATGTGTAGACGCTCTCAAAAACCTGATAAAAAGTTACAGGCCAATCGCGAATCTATCCCAAGTTGCTCAAATTTATAAGGGGTTAATCTCCCATAATCAAAATGACTTTCTGCCAGGTAGATCTGCGATAACAGGTTAGTTAGTAGAATTTACCTCCCTCATAATCTCACCTTTTCAACTTGGTCTCCAGACCGACTGCGCCTACACCGCCCTCAGCAAATCATTTGATAATCTTCTTCACTCTGTAATTATGCTCAAGCTTAAAAAATTTGGTTTTACTCCTTTATTGTTCGATTGGATCTGTTCTTACTTAAAAGATAGGATATACTGGGTATCTTTCCGTAACCACACCATATCTAGAGTCGTTAGGCCCACATTAGATGTTCCGCAGGGTAGCCATCTGGGTTCGCTGCTATTTATTCCTGCCATTGACGACATTATCCTCTGATTAGGCACTCTAATCAATGGGGACAGTATGAAGATTTTCTCATGTGTTAAAAATAGTTGGGAATCTTCCCAAATTCAGGACGACTGGTGTGGATCTAATAACCGGCAGCTTAACTTGGAAAAATGTGAAGTTATGTTATTCTCTAGGAACATCAATCAACACGTCTATGATTATTCTTTTGCGAAAATTAATATCCGACGCGTACAGTTTGAGACTGGAGCTTGATAAAAAAATCGATTTAAATCTACACATAAATCATATGGTTTCTAGGAGTAGCTCAGTGGTGGATTATGCAAAACTATGATCGAGGAAGTTTTTTAATCGACTTTGATTCATTTGTTCTCTTCTAGGGCCATACCAATTCTCGAGCATGCATCTCAGGTTTGGTCACCTTGCTATACTATTCACTCTTGACGCATTGATTGGGTACAGCAGAGTCTTGTTAGGCTCGCCTTAAGAGAGCTCCTGTGGCATTTCACTTATGTGGGCCTTCTCCAGTTGCTTAATATGCACTATATAAAATTGGTCTTTATTCATCAGCTTTTAAATTCAAATATAGTCTCTCGTTCTCTCCCAGGTAAGGTTTCTAATAGACATACCCTATATGGCTTTAGAAGATTAACTTTACTACATGTCGATCACTCTCGGTCTAACTGTGCTGTGCGCGAGCCTATGTTTCGCATATGTAGGGCCATAAATATATGTCTCGCCTTCGATTTGGCTCTTACTAAGGATTCGTAGAAGCGATCTCTGTTCCCTATGCTCCCCTGATTGTTGGGTGTGTGCGTATTCTAGTGTTTTTGCTTTTTATGTTTTCTGCAGGCTGGTTAAAAGCCTGATTCTACCTAACACTTGCCTCCTGCCGAGAAGTTCGCCTTCATAGTTAGAAGGAAATTTCTACAAAATAATTATTATATATCTGGAAAAAAATTTAATTTTTTTTTCGTATCCGTAAAACTGTCTTTATCTTTTTGGGATCTTACTCGGCCAAGAAAGTTCATTGTTTTGACTGTTGCTTGATCTGTAGAGTACAATAATTGAGTAATTAACGGTGACGACTACTCGCAAAGACTCCAACACTGCGAATTTCGCTCCAAGAGGTCCAAACACTACTTTGATTTTGACACCCCTATCGACTTGTTGTTCGCCTTGAGCAATCGCGACACGCATCGAACGGACAACTCTCTCAGCTCCTAACTTCTCCTTTACACGTTTTCCCACCTAAAAATAAAAAAAGTTGGTTAAGTATGAACGTTGTTCATTCTCCGAGGGTTTCGAATTTACACCATTTTAAACACTAAAATCTTTCTGTTTTGCTTCAACAGGTAATGTATACGGGTTCAGGCCCAAAATCCCATGTATTTTCTTATGGAAATTCCAAACTCACTTTTCCGCCATTTTAGATTTTGTAGCGGAGTATTAAGATGTGGGGGGGCATTTGCAAGAAAGTACATATACGACAACAATATAGCGGCTGACCTATTTTTTGTAACTTTTACTAACTATTAATCATTAAAAAAATCCCTCAAGTACGAGCCCAGCCTGTCAAGGCAGCTGTGGCCTGAATGGGATTTGAGAAAAACCGCGTTTCTGCTAAACGGAAGCCGGATAAACCTCCGAAAAATTGTGGCAGTTATTACTGGCCACTGTATTTTCGGTAGACACGCAGAACGTCTGCGCGTTCCCACGAATGACTTCTGCCGGAGTTGTAAGGACGAGGAAGAGGTGGAAAGCATTCAGCAGTTACTCTGCGAATGCCCGGGCCTAGCAAAAAGAAGGTACAATGCAATGGGCGTGTACTTCTTAGGTGGCATGGGCGATATAGCCGGTATCGGGCTGAAGCAGCTCCTAAGGTTTATTAACAGCTGCGGCTGGTTTTAGATAAACTCGGCAATCAGGTACGGTTCCACGGATGTGGTAACACAACGAACCATTTATAGGTCTATGTGAGGCTTATCGGCTGTAGGGCTGATAGCCGCCACCCTAACCTAACCTAACGACCCATATCAGGTTCAATACAACTATAGAAGACCTTGATTGGTTTGTTTGGCAGTCATTTTCTAAAAAATTCACATCTCTCTCTTGCACACGTATATTTAACTACCCAGAGTTTTTGCCCTTTAAGAATTCCCCGATCTTTTCTCTATCTAACCTTGCCTATAAACTTTATAAAAGCCTTAAGGACTAAAAGCCTTAAGGACTAAAAGCCATTGGGAGGTTGCATTGATTTTCCTTATATCTTTATGACGTTTTTGATATTTTAGGACCCATATTTTCGGTTATAGAGAAGAGCAGAAAGTGAGGATATTAAGAAAATCTAAGAATTAAAATAATAAAAAAAAGTAAAGTAAAACATCAAAAACCCGAAAAAGCTAACTTAAAAGATGGAAACAAGATAAAATAAAAAATCCTTTATCCTCGGCTTGAAGTAGTCACAGTTCTCAGCCTTAAGGGAGCAATTGGAAGGGGATAAAAAATTTAGCAAAATGAATGCTGTAAAACGTTGACACGCTGTCAGGAGCATCCGATATTTCTATTCAATATGTGAATATTATGCATGCTTCCGACTGCATGTTATCGTTTAACAGCATGAATTTTAGAGTACCCACGACATTTTTACCACCTTCCAATGGCGGCCTTAAAGTTGAGAACAGTGACAATTTAAAGCCGAGGGTAAAGGATATTCTATTTCATCTTGTTTCCTTTATGTCTTTTTAGTGTGTTTTTGTTTCTTGATGAATATTAATAGTAACGCATTCATCAATACCTTCATATGAGTAAAGTATCATTGTAGGTTTCGTAGACGGTCCAATTCCTTCAGGGAATGTTTGTCATACGATTGATTTAATAACTTTTTAGATAGACGAGGACTGATGGCCAGAAATGAGCCAGACCTTATTCTGCTATGAGCTACATACGCCTATCCGTTAGCGAAAAGATGAGAGCTTAAGTCGATAATGGCCCGGTCTAAAATTGTTCCTTGTAATTTATGTACCTTCACCTGTTTTGCATTAATAGTATAAACATTTTTAATTTTTTAGTTCTTAGGAAAATTCGGACTGCTTCTACGTCATGAATGATGATCGGCCATCTATGATAGATATGGGTTCGAGACCAGGTCTCCCCGCGAGCTTTTATTAAGAAATTAAAATAATTCACTCCGTCTCTGGGGTGTTGTCTAGCTCGCAGCAATGCAAAAACAAGACATTCAAGTTTCCTCACTTCCCTTACCCTAATTCACTTCCAGCCAAAATCGTGCTACCGGATCAAAGGGTTGTCCCTAGGCTTTGGACACATCGTATAAAAAAACAAAAACCACCACTTGCACACCGTACTCTTGATACAAGCCACGAATCGCATATGGCAGTGAAGTGTCGTATCGTATATTTATTTGGATTTGCTCTTAATATCTAAATAGATATTGATATCGTCTCATCAGTATTTTTATTTTAACACGAATATTCATGTATTTGGAAGAAAATAATATTATGCAACCGACAACAATATGGCGGCGAACGGCCATGACTCTTCATATATCCTGTCACACTCCAGAATCGAGACGAATCTAATGACACCTTATCTATAAAATTCATTCAGCCGTTTGGACGTTACGATCTAATAAAGAATCCCACAAAGTCAGACAATATAACCCTTCTTTTCAGTTGGGTAAAAACACATATTACACATAACATTTTGAAAACAAAAAATGTCCTTGACACAAGCAGGATCAACGTAACTTCCTTGTGTAAAAAGCCTCACACGGTGTTTCATACTTGATTGACAAAAATAAATATTTGCAATTTCAAGTTCACAGCTTGCTGAAATAGGGCTAAAAATATCTGGATATCCGAATATAATTGGAATTATCCGATATAATTGGGATCCGATTCCTCAAATCCGGGTATCCTGTAAATCCGGATAATTCGGATCCTTCTATCCAGTGTTTCCCAATTTCTGTAGATGCGGATCTAGATCCGAACTATCCGGATCCTGACTTAACAAGAAAAGTGAAAACTCTTGCTCTAAATTGCACTATATGTGGAAATTTGATGGAGCTTGTTCGATAAAATTTATATTTTCCTAATGAAATAATGCAATCGAAAGGAATCGGATAATCCGGTTACCCGGATTTGAGGAATCGCACTTTTCGCAGATTCGGATATCCGGATATTAGCAGATCCGGATCTAATTTTCAGTCCTATGCTAAACAATATAATTGAGCTTGATTAACCGCAATTCTGCCGATATGGCTTTGTTGTGCAAAACGTAGTATGCCGTTTACTCGAATTAGTTTATCTCTTCCGTACTTTGCCCATATTTAGGCTAAGAACATTTCCAAGAAATGCTGATGTGATTAAATCCCGATTTAACAAGTAGTCTAGATTTCTAAAAATTTTATCTCGAGGCGACAAAATCGTGGAGTAAGTGACAACGTGTTGGCCTTTCATTCCGAAGGTCCCAAGTGCAAACCCCACTGTTGTTTTCTGCTGATAATGATAAGAAAAGGCCCTTGTGGATTGCAGAGTAATGTAGGTGGTTCGGGATCCACTTTAAAGTGTAGCTTCACTTGAAAACGTTGTCTCGAATCAGGTGAAGTTCTTCTACAGTCCCATGCCCCACAGCCCCATGCCCGATTTATAAAAATGTTAACAACACATAGCAATGGGTGGTATGTAAATATGCTTGAGTATATTTATTCGACTACGAATAGATTTTTTTTTAATAAAAAGCTGTGTCCTTAATCTACTAATACACGCAGGCCCGTAGAGACAAAATTCGGGCCCGGGGCTAAGCGTTTACGGGCCCATATACAATCGAATGAGTGACTTTCAATTTAAAATCTGTCTAGTATATTACACTTTTTCGATCGTGAAACATTTCTTTTATATATAATTAAAATGCAAAAAATGACGGGACCCCTTTTGAAAGTCCGGGCCCGGGGTGTTTACCCCTTTCGCCCCCCCCCCTCTCGGCGGCCCTATATACACGTGCGAAAAAGTAGGGCAGTCTATATTCCGCATATTTTTTATTTTATTTATTTTTTATATACGATGTGACCAAAGCCTAGGGGACAACCCTTTGATGCGTTAGCATTGTTTTGGCCGGGAGGGAATTAGCGGAAACAGCCCAGAGACGGAGTGGATATTTAATTTTTTAATAAAAGCTCACGTGGAGACCTGGTCTCGAACCCGGGACCCATGGCAGGGTGGTCGTGCCGCTCAACGAATTGATCCAACTCCGTCTGTTTAAAGGACACGTTTTATGCAAGGAAATATTTGTATACTAAAATTTAAAAAAATATATCCTTTTCCAAAATAGTTAAAGAAGTTCCTTTGTTAAGATTATTCGAGGTGTGACCCCTAATATTTATAATTACCATATTGTGCCTTGTATAATCATATCTTTTCACTTAGGATTTTTCGAGATTGTAACGAGATATTTGCTAACGTTAAAATTCCTGAGAACGTCGTAACCCTTTAAAATGTATAACATTTTGTAAGTTGAGGGTTTTTTATTTGCCAATTCAATCGCCAACTGAATACATTGTTTAAAACAGCTTTTACTGCCCTCTAATTTAGACTCGTCACTACTCCGCGCCAGGACCCTGGTGGAGTAAAGAGAACGGTCGACCTAGTATCTCGGAGGTCCAAGGTTCGAATTTCACCGGCAGCGACCCAGGGCGAAAAGAAGGAACCCAAACAAAAAAAAATGGCCTGTTTTCGTCAAAAAAGCTCTCAAAGCTCCATGCTCATTTCGAATAGAATAAACGACCAATTTTATTATTATTATTATAAGGGGGTTACCCATATGGTGGGCTCTACGACCATGGAGGTCTTTTGTGCCGGAGCCCTATTACTGCAAAAGACACTCAGCCACCCTGTGGTAAGCGAGGAGGTCTCTAACAGGGGAGGATCTAACGTCAGCCGGATTCAGAAATTCTCGACTGAAGGTCCTCCTTCTAAGCCATGCTAATGCAGGACACAGTGTAGATGATACCTAAGCCCATAGTGGCCAGATAGGTGGCCAGATAGGTAGCCTGATAGCAGTTTGAGATCCGCCTTGCTTAGGGCGGTGATATCGTTATAAGCGTAGGGTCTGACAAGTGCCTTGGCCTGGCGAAGCCCAGGGACATTCCTCCAGTATAGCAGCTGTTGACTCCTACCCCAATTTTCTACAACAGCTCTCGTCGAAGCCCAACTGAGGCTGCAGTAGGGTTCGGGACCTTGGCAGCGAGAGGATGAGCCTTTCCTGGCCAGTTCATCAGCGATCTCATTGCCCTCGATACCAGAGTTACCTGGTATCCAACAGAGCGTGACCCTGTTGTGGGTGGCCAGTAGCTGGAGGGTGTCGAAGCACTCCTTAGTAATCCTCGAGGAGAAACTCCATGAGGATAGGGCCTTAAGGGCCGCTTGGCTATCAGAGAAGATAGTAATGTGTGCACCTTTCAGTCCTTTATTGACGTTGAGAAGGGCGCAAGTTTCGATGGCATGGATTTCAGCTTGAAAGTCGCTGGGCCAACTACCCAATGCGAGCGAAATCCTAGTGTTGTGTCCAAAGACACCAGCACCAGCACCTTGTGCCATTTTAGAGCCATCAGTATACAATTTGAGGCTTCTGGGATCCAGACTTGGACCACCGCCGATAAACGACCAATAAATCACACCAATCAATCAAAGTCAATTTTTCTGGATTTAATAAAATTGTTATATATGGAGTGCATGTATGACAATTTTGTTTATTCCCATATCCATTCAAACTGAAATGACTCTCGCCATGAAATGCGTTGAAAAGTGGTCAAGAATTGGACTGAAAGAATGCGCTTGGTAACTGATCGTACCTTTGCGCATTTCATTCTAATTTAAAAATTTCCCCCTAAAAAAACCGGGCAAGTGCGAGTCAGACCGAGTTCAGACAATATTAAAAAAACAAATTTATTTATTTCCTTCGGAGACTATAAATGTATGGAACTTTTTATTATCATGAATTATTTCATATTTTTTGGCCATCTTCGGAAATGGGTCGGGATCATTTTTCGCAGATTTTTGAATATAAGCCTCCCCCCCCCCCCCCACCCAACTACTAACAATTTATAATAGTATTAGCAATGTTTTAAGTACTAAATTACACAGATTATAATTAAGTACAATCTTAGTCTAACTAAGTAAGAGCAAAAGGTGTTCTTCTCCACATCTTACCTTATTCTCTCGATAAAACTGTTTCGTAATAACTCAATCAATGGAAGGCGTAAAAATTTTCTAAATAATTTATTAAGTAAAGCGCAAAACATTTTAATTGCAGGCTTGCCTTAGGAATTCAAATAGTCTTAATTTGTATAGTTGCAATGAGAGGTTACCGCTCAATGTTGAACTTTTTCTCATTCGCACCATAAAATTCAATTTAGCTTGCTTCCTTCCCTGTAATCGGAGACTTACAGCATTAAATCTTGTCTTGCCATTTTAAGTTATTCCAACGCGCGCACAATAATCGAACAATGCCATTCGATAGCATAATAAATCGAACAAAAACTTCAAGTATTAGAACAACGTTATGAAGAACGCTCGGGAAATGCGATAGAATCGCCGAATAAACGATCTAAGACCGTAAATAGTAATGGTAAACGCCAAATAAATCGACAATTGATCATGCTCCACAAATATACAGTCATCGGCGATCGAACACGAACCGATCTCTCTCAATAGGACTTCCACTGAACAAGATATCGCGGGAAAAGTTGCATCCCGTAACCGCAAGGCACATATAGATCGCGAATCGAGTCGATTTCACAAAAGGTCTTGCGATCGTGTCCCAGTGATCTTCAGCTCTCGTACTGTTTTTGCGGTTACACTAAAATCAATTAACCTCAAATTGCAATCAATGTCATATATCACATTTCTGAGTAAAATTAATTAAAATATATCAATTAACAAGTGGAGACTGAAGTGGAGGAAAAATTGTCATCAGTTAGTTCACCAAAGATCGCCTGATTGGTTCCTAGGCTCTGCAAGAAGACTGATGAATGTGCGTAGGTTGATGAATATAACACCGAAGACCACCGTCCCATTTCTTTACGTAATCAAGAACAAGAGTTGCCGAGTTATATAGTATATGTTCGCTCGACTCTAAGTACGAGTGCAGATTTAGGGCGATCAGTGGTTTTTGGGTCAACGAATTGAATGATATCTCTACTCGTTAGCGATGCTATCGCAAGCAATTGTTATTGGTTTCGAATTTGTACTTTGTCACTTTAATCTTTTCTTTATTAAACCTGTTCAGAAGGTAGGGTTCGTTGAGAACGCCTACGAAATACGGAGCGAGTCGCTTTTCCTCGAAAGTTTTCTAATAATTACCTTGGTCACGCAAATTCAAATTTGTCGGGCAATCTGCTTGGATAATTTGGCAGCAAATTAGAAGTTTACTAAAAAAAAGCGTTCACATGCGTAGAATTGTTATTTCTTCTACTTTTCTTGGTGTCGAAACTCTTGCTACGAACTTGCATGTTTTTTACGTTTATGCATATAACCTTTCCAGTGTTTAAACAATACACGAAACACAAAAAATTAATTTCATATTATTAAAAGAAGTAATTGAAACCTTTTCGGTTGTTTCGAAATTTCAACAGAACAATTTAAATTTCCTTCGCAAGGTCTTGATCGTCATGCGAAATTTAACCCACAGGAAAATGATGAAGAGGAAATGACAGGTGCTTCACAATATTTAAATTAAGTTAAACTAGTGTTAAGCCGACCACTTGCAGTTAAGCTGATATTCAAATCAAAGAGGTGATAATGAGGGTACTTTTGATCCAAAACACTAAAGGTAAACTTTGTTCCTATGAAAGATATGGGAGCAATAAGGTTGGAAACTGTTCGAACCCTTTCATTGAAAGGTCACAGCAAAATTATCTTGGCGGAGGAAAGCCGCCTTCTTGCTTGACCGAATTATACTACTTTTTAAATCAACTTGTACTGTACACGTCCTCCCAAGACATGTGTAACTCCGTGCTCTGTTTAGTCACGGCGTATTTGGAATCGGTTCAGGCACCTAAGTGCGTAGTTATCTAAAGATGCTTGCTAATTTTGCTATGAGATGTTGTCCTGCTAACACAGGCCCAAAAGTGTAGTTTCTCTCACGGTAGTGAAGTAGAAGGTCTCTTGCTCGTTAGTTGCTTTACCAAGCGTGGAATCAGGATATTGCAATTATAGTAACTTAAATGTATGCTTGACAGAAATAACTCCACTATAAAAGACGAACGCGGAAGCAGTGAAAATCTTCCATAAGACACCGCACAGCCCATGCCCTCCGGTAATGTGATACTTACTCACTAAAAACACCTCTCCAGGGGAACAGTCGAAACAGACCACCTAGAAACGGGTTACTTTTCGTCCCTCCCATTCTCCCTTCACCTAGCCTGGATTCTCTGGGTCACTGCTAGCATCTTAGTCTGTCTGCAGGAATCCATGTTGTTCCACCGTCTCCTGTGTCCCTTCTTGGTCGATGCTTTAATCATGACCTTCACTCTTCCTCTGCCCGCGGCAGTGATGGGTTCAGGACTACGACGATTTCCGGCCAAGGTCTGGGGCCTTGACTGCTAGTCACTCTACCGAAAGGTTTCTTCAACTGATCCCGATTAATCGACTTGATGTTAACAAAGGCCGTTACAAGATCGCAGTTCAATCTACTCCCTGCTTTCTTCGGCCTCCGCATCCTCCGTGAAGACCAGATCGTCAGACTGGTTGCACTTGAAGTTTCGTCCCCATTTCTCTGCGTCGGGGGCACTCTCCACTTGGATGTACTGATTTTGGCTTCTCAATCTCTTTAGTATGATGTTCTTATGCGCAGGTTCCCCCGGGACAAAGATCATTATTCTTCTAATTTCTTTAACAACATCCATACGGTTCTCAAGTTCGCTCCTTCCCAAAGGTTAGTCAGCCTTTTAATGGTTTCGCATTCCCAGACCTTGGATTGCTGGTTAACACATCTATAAGACCATCCTCAAAAGTCACCGAGTTCATAGTGGGTCCCTAATGTTTTTAGGAAGGTCCTCTATAGTCATAAAGAGGACCTCGGTGAAAGTCCCGGTCAACGGCGGGACGACGAAGTTCATTCGCTGCCGCCAGGGTGCCGGCTGCCGTCCCTTCCTAGGGAACTTTTGTTTTCCGTACTCCCGCAGATATCCTACCTTTAGCCTACATCGGTCTGGTCTTTTGACTAGGGTCATGAGTTCCCTTCTGCACATAAGTTCTTCTTTTGTAAGCTGGCGGTAGACTTTTTGATGGCCGCTTTACCGCTCTTGCTTGGCTCAGCTCGCGCTTTTCCAAGCCGTGTGATGCGGCTTCCATCTTAATCTCAAACACCTTCTTCAAAATTGACTGTAGTTAATGCTTACGGGGACCTGGATAGGTACTTCTCGGCAGTAGCTGTCAGAAGTGAAGAAAAGAGTGCACCTGGCGTACAGGTAACAGAATTTGAAGTGACCGAACTTGATAACCAAGAGACCGAAGAAACCTGACATTTATTGGTTTAGCTTTCCTGGTCTTCTTTTCAGGACTTGCAGTTGAGCTGCATCAACTAGCTAGTTTGGTATTTACTTTAATGAAAACTCTCTTGAGTATTATCTTAAAGCAATTTCTATCGACAATCCTCAGTACTGTAAGACATAACGTCCAACATTCGCAGGTTCTAGTCTCAACGGCAAATATTTATTGTGCTTTTCTACTAACAACCTATAACTGTTTCAGACTATTTGTAAGTCCACTTGCAACTTTTATCATCGAATCGGGGAAATTTGTTCTCAAGCTCCACACTGTTCCGCAACTAGAGGGAGTTTTTCGAAAAGACTTTCTGAGCAAAACGAGTGAAGCTAGGTTAAATCAGAATTCCAGAATTTATTTCATTATGGAAGTCGTGTAAGAGATAATGAATGGAGAATTTTGAGCTATTAATAGTAGTAGTAATCACGTAAATTTTTTATTTTTAGGTTGGTAGTACTACCACTGACGTACAGGTCAAGTTTTAGCCAGTTACGACACTTCTGTTTAGTGAGCGAATATACTAAGACATACTTAAATATGTTTAGTAAGTCGACCTTGGTTCCTCAGAAAACTTCCATTGATATGTTGAACTTTCTTTTCGCCATCGTACCTATGCATCAACGTTTCATCACCAGTTACCTATATCAGCAACCATTTGTTCAGTGATGGTAACGCGATGCTGTTTTTGTTGTGAATTCAACAGTTTGGAGACAATTTTTGCTACCACTTGCTTCATGTTAAGAATATTTGTACAAATCATTAGCCATGGACTGCATGAGATTCGTTTTTCTTCAAAAACCTCTCTAATGATGAATCTGCGATTAAAAAGTACAATTTTTTTAAACTTTTTCCACGCTTTCAACATTGTCTGATGTACTAGGATGCCTAGAACTCGCGACGTCACCGATGTCTTCTGGGCCTTCCTGAACGTGTTTTGACCACTTATGAACCCGTAGTTGTGACTTAGCATAGCCGCCAATGGTCTTCAAAAACACAAACAATTTCACAAAAATTTCACAAAATTTCAGATAAGCTCTCTAATCCGACATTTTGCCTACAACATTTTTTTTTACATTTTTTTAAAGTACATACATAAGGTGAATCGAATATAAAACGGAATTTCTCTTTATAATTTATTTTCACAATCATTCACGAAGCACATATTTCCCAAAGAATAGGTATTTTTTTTATATCATCGTCGTAGAAAGAAGTAGGCCGAGTCAAGAGCCACGAGCGATTGTACATCTCCGTCATTATCAAATCATTGCCTCCCAAAGCTTCCTTCATAGGGTCAAATAAATGGAAGTTACAAGCCGATAAATCCGGCCTATAGGGCAGGTGTTCCAGGGTCCGATATCGTGCTAAAAGTCTTTCACACCTTTAAAGAAGTGTTTCTTTCCATCCATCAGTAAGCGAGGACACTTTTCGCAGTCCCAGGTAATCGGTTATGATTGTTTGTACACTTCCAAACGATAGTCCAACCTAGTCCAACCGATTTCAAGCGCCTATCACCATCAATAAGCTCGCGAATCGCTAAAATGTTAGAGTCCGTCGTATTGGTTCGAGGTCGCCGAGAATGACTTATATTTTCTGATCCTTCCCGATCACTGGAAAAATTTTTGTACCAATCATACTCGGGAGCGGGTTCTCACCAAACTGTTTTGCCAGACTTTGCAAAATTTCAAACGGTTTTATGTTTTCTAGTGTTAAATATTTGATAATAATCCGTTTCGAAACGGATCGATAGAATTGATCGAGCGGGTCGAGCGGGTCGACCGGTTGGCTTCTTCCTCTTCTAACACCCCACTCAATTAATAATTTAAAGACGAGGTGATCGGATCATTTCAATGCCAATGGCAGGGAAATTTCGGTTGATATTTGATTCACCCTCATATATTCAAGTTTAAAATATTATCGTTCAACTAAAAATAACGATTCTTTAAGCCTTTAAGAATCAAGATCGGCCGATATCTGCAGAAGTATACAGCGATGTTTTCGTCCACGCGTTGTGCTACCAAAATTCTTTGCCTAAAGACAGTTACAAAAGATGTTCACTTATTATGGAGACAACTACGTCCAGGCATTGTCAAAATGTCGTAAGTTTTGGCATTACTTCCCTTGTTATTAAAAACAAAATTTACGCCTCAAACTTGAATTGAGTTTTTCTCAAATTACTGTTTTTGGGTACGGTGATGGAATTTTCTAAAAATAGGTTCAGTTCAACGATAAGTTCAAAATTTTGGAATTTTTTCAAATAGCAGTATACAGACGTACACTAATGACAAACTGCATGTTTTAAAAGATGTGGCTCGTCTATAAACCAAACCGAAACCGCTTCTCTGCCATCTGTTAAATTTATCGATTTGTTGTGCCACTTTTCCGAAAGCGTGGGAACTCTCTGTAATCCTTCCGCTGCACAAAAGCGGTAGCGAATCTGTATTACATTTCAAAAGTCTTTGAAACGACCCCCTGCGTCCACTGTTAACCATTTTTGAGTTCCTCCCAGCACGGTTTTATACCAACCGACTACTACCAACTTGTTAGAATTCTCAAATTTCTGAAATTCATTCATTAAAGATGGTAATTAGGTTGATCGCATTGTTGCTGACGTCAGTAAAGCCTTCGACCGGATTGAACATAGCATCATTCTTCATAAACTAATACTTTTTGGTATCCCTACTAAATTTGTCAACTTTAAATCCTGTTTATTTGAGTGCGATGGCCTGAGTTCACTTTTGTGTTTTATATCAGATAGTATCGAGATTACGTCTGGTGTACCGCAGGGCAGGCAATTGGGTACGTTACTTTTTATAATTTACATTAAAGACGTATCCTTGATCTTGCGCTACTCGCGAATACTTTGTTATGCGGATGTTTTTTCCAGGGCAATTTAAATGAACGCAAAATTCTGATGCCGGCACAATTTACACTGTGCTCTCTTAAACGTCAACAAGTGCACGTCGGTGTACCTTTTAAGTAAAAATGGGCCCCCCCCCCCCATTTAATTTAACAATTAACGATAGTTCTTTAAGGAGATTGTACAAGAGTAAGGATTTTGGCAGTTTTCTTAATTTGCGCTTTTCGTTTCAGGCCAAATTGACATTATTGTCAATAGAGCGAATGCCTCTTGTGAGCTTTATAAAATAATAGTCCAAAGAAGACGATCCCTACATTACGAAAATTTTATTTAGCACATTTATTAGGTCAATTCTAGAATACGCTACCTCTGTTTGGTCCCCTTTCCACGCGATGCACATCGACGCGATGAGGCAATCCAGCGTAGATTTTTATGATTCGCCCTAGCCGGCCTTCCCTGGAGCGACGCTATCTCCTCTCCTCTCGAGTACTCGAAGTAAATAATCAGCTATGTTAAGGTTAAATTTTAGGTTACATGCTCCTAAATGTAATCAGTTATTTGATGAATTTAATAAATAAATAAAAACAGAAATAATGAGACTTTTCGAAAAGCAATTGTTTCCCATAGAGTGAAAGTGTACTAAAAAATTTTTTTTCGCTTACCCCGTTGATGTCTTTAGATAATTCCTCTAAATTAAAATGCATAGAACTCCTCCATCATGAAATAGTTGCTTTCAAAGTCGTTATTAAATCTCTCTCTATTGTTCCCGTAACCCCTTGTGGAGCATAAGGCGGGAGAACAACTTTTCCCGATTCGAAACAACAATTGCAAGTGGGCCTACAATTTTAAGTGGATTCCGAACCACTGACATATTATTTTGCAAAACCCCATGATCTTTTTTATCGTAATCTGATGTCAACAGACCAGCAACTATTGGTCGCCGGTAATGGGTATCGAACCTGGGACCTCTAAACGATCCATGTGAAGTATTTGCAAAAATTTCTGAATGTAACCTTTAGTTAGTACTTTTAATGAAAATTATAACGAAAACTATTGCAAAAATAGTTTAAGAAAAATTTAAAAATAACTCTACGGAACCCTATCATGAGCGTGCCCAACACGCTGTTAACTGATTTTTTTAATTGACATCGCTTATAATCCCCAGTGTGCCATAAGCAAGACGAGTATAATTAAAATTAAACCACAACCGCGTTGTATGCTCTGAAGTGGAAGATTTACTACTTAAGGTCGGATTCTTTCCCTCGAGGTTAATAATAACCTGGATCAGTCGTAATGAATACATATGTACTGGAAAAAATTTATTTTCAGTTACGTAAGAATCATCTTCGTCCGTTCTAACCTATCTTAGTAAATCAGCATCCTTTAATACTCGTAAATGAACTTGAGAAGAACATTGGAATCAATTTATTTGCGCGCATTTCTGTCACCTCCTACGAAGACAGAGCGTGCATTTTAGTTATGCACTGCACTATGTCATCACTTCACCAGCATGCATCCCAACATACTCTTAACCTTTATGGAATGCAAGAAAGGGTAAACACCTTGCCTGTGGCTCAAGATAATCTTTCCGTGATTTAGTGTGGACGCTCTGGAGGGATTCCACTTGCGGGCAAATATCCATTCGTGACATCTTGCAATGCACCTTTTGCCATTTCGTAATGTTTGCCATACACTCATCTACTCGAGTTAATTAGGGTCTTAATCGAGGAAACTAGTCGTGGATCATTTCTAGAAAAATATTCTTCCTTTCGTGCTACGCCTAAAAAAGTGTCGGATGAACTTAACTTTTTAATGCTCATCCTACACTTCTCTAAATTGACCGATTTAAACGGTGTTAACTCGCGTTTTATGCTAACTAAATTGTGATCTTAAAAGAAATTTTAGGGGATTACGTGGGATTTTAATGGTTAATTGAAGTTAAAATTTCGTGCGCTTCTCGTCTAATTAGTGGTATAATAATAAAGAATCATAGTATAAAAAAAAATAGAAAGAGACCTAAAAGTGAGACTAGGCGGCTGTTAAGTTTCCTGTTACATAAGATGGCAGCAGATATTCTGTCATCAGAGATGAAGTCACGTTTACATTTAACAACAAAAACTGTCGGGGCTGACCGAATTCGTAAAGCCAAAGAAAATAACGAAGATGTTGCCGTTTTAAGTATGTTCCTGCCAAATGCGTCTGCAGTCGAAGAAAATCGTAATTTCCGGTGTGCACTTGGGTTACAGTGTAGGCTGGGTGATTCTACAAAATCGACAGCAGGTAATTAACATGTAAATTCTAATTAAAATTGTAATTAAAAATGTATTTAATGTTTTCGTTTGTTTTTATATAATTTCTTCATATGGTAAATAATTGAGGAAAAAATTATGTTAAGAAAGGAAACAATGAATAAAAATTTTTTAAATGGAAAAACACTCTATTCAATAAAATGATAATACAATTACTTAAATTTTTTATGCTTTCTTATTAGACAGTTTAGCAATATTTTATAATGAAATTAAGCCCATTGTATAGTGTGTATTCCATCATGAAACAAATGGAGACCGAGTTGGATCAATATCATGGGTCCCGGGTTCGCGACCAGGTCTCCCTGCGAGTTTTTATGAATAAATTAAAAAGTAATCCACTCCGTCTCTGGGCTGTTGTCTAAGGCTCGCAGCAATGCAAACAAGACATTCAAGTTTCCTCACATTCCTTTCCCTAATTCCCTTCCGACCAAAACCATGCTAACGAATCAAAGGGTTGTCCCCTAGGTTTTGGCCGCATCGTATAAAAAAAATATATATATATATATATATTACATATCCACCATTTAGCGTACACATCTGCCACCTATAGTGGCTCACAAATGTATTTAAGCTTACCAAAATTTACGACAGAGATTATTGCATTCACCTTCTTAATACCTGCAAGTCGATTTATTAACTTTTACAAAATTAACAAAATTTTCAGGAAAAATTCAAAAATTATTTTCTTATATTCGGCCAATATACCACCCAAGCCAGTAATAGTTTGCTATAAACAAATTTTAGTATTACTTCAAACCCAGAGGATTTTGTCAGATTAAAATCTCGACGCATGATGAAATTGAGTGATGTCATACTATTACTACTAGATAACCGGCTCCCTTAATTACCCAGCTATTCTTGAAAAAGTAACACTGGCACTTCAGTAAAACGAAATATATTCAGCTTTTAAAGTCATAAGAATAAACATGCAAAAAAGAGTACACGTAGTGTGCAGGCATTTACTCCTGTCAAAATTATTTGACAGAATCACTTACTCCTGTCAAAATTCTGCTCTCAGTCGGAGAGAATCACAGACTCCTGTCAAAAAAGTACCGCCAAATCTTGTCGAAGAGTAAAAATGTACCAAAAAGTACCACCAATAAAAATAATTCATGAGCTTTACAGTTGTATTGGCTTAATCCCTCCCAATCAGCATGGGTTCTTTCCCGGTAGATCAACGACTACTAACTTACTTGAATTTACCGCCCACGTTATTTCTGGCTTCCAGGAGTCATGCAAACTGACTGTATATACACGGATTTCAGTAATGCCTTTGATAAACTCCCTCACTCCGTAATTATATTTAAACTCGGGAGGTTGGGTTCTTCTCGACTGGATTTATTCCTATTTAAGAGACAGGACATATCCTGTGTCGCTTCGTGGCTAGTTACTTCAGGGCTTCATCTGATGTACCACATCCCAGTCTTCTCGGCCCTCTACTATTCGTTCTTGCCATTGACGACATTGTCCATCTGATCTCGTACTCTAATGTTCTAATCTATGGTGATGACGTGAAGATCTTCTCTTATGTTAAGGATGGTGATGACGCTGCACTTATTCAAAAGGACTTAGATTAGTTTCTGGAGTGGTGCGAGCATAATGGCTTACACCTCAATTTTGAGAAATGTGAGGCTATGACATTTTTCAGGAGCCCTAATCCTCAAGCTTGGGATTGTAACTTTGTGGGGAATGGTCTCCATCGCGTGCTGTCCGTAACTGACCTTGGGGAAACTTAACTTTACTCTGCATATTAACTAAATCGTGTCTAGAGGCAGTTTAATCTTGGGCTTTGTTAAGCGTTGGTCTAGAGAGTTCTCGGATATACCAACATTGATTCATTTGTACTACTCCTTAGTTAGACCTATTCTAGAGTATGCATCTCAGGTCTGGTCGCCCTATTACGCTATTCATTCAAAGAGTGTCGAATCGGTGCAGCTTAATTTTCTTAGATTTGTGCTTAGAGGGCTCCCGTGGGAGGATCCGCTTATACTCCCGCTCTACACCTACCGCCTCCGATTGCTCTTCTTCTTCTTTCTTCCTTTTCCTTTCTTTTGCTTGTTATTTTTTCCTTTGCATGTTGGTGTGGGAACCTCATTTCATGGTTTTCATGGAATAGGTGAAATGACTTTGGGCTCCTGCCAAAGAAGTGTTTATTTTATTTTTTATTTTTGTATTTTTTATGCAATAGCTTGTATTAAGCTTAAATAAATAAATAAATAAAAGTGCCTTCTGTGTTAGAAGGGTTAATTCTGTAATTCTGTATTATTGGTTCAAAGAATTTGAATTTTCTAAAATGTTCATGTAGTCCGTGGCATTTATGAGGACTGCGACTTCGATTCTATGCAGCTCACCAACGCCTTCAGATGTGAAGCAGCCCCAAACCATTACACCAAGTCGGCCGGCCCTTGACAGTATTTGTGACACAGTCGGCCCGAAATTGCTTTCCTCGTCTTCTAATGCAAGTTTCAGGTCTGTCCGAGTGTAAATAAAATCGTGATTCATCAGACCAGATGACCTTACTCCAATCGGTATTTTGGTTATCTCTTACCCAAAGCAGTCTTCTCCCCCTGTGGCTAGATGTAAGCAAAAATTTTTAAGAAACCTGCGCACTTGAGACGTCTCGATTTAAAATAATTTTAAAAAATCTCACAATTTCCACCAAAAGTGTAATTGTCTCCCTTGCATAAAGGAGAAAATGATGAGGTAAGTGCAATTCTGAAGCGTTCTCTAATTATACACAGGCACAAAAAAATTGTTTGTCGTGAACCGGAGGGTATACCCCGATATTCTTAGGTTTTGGGGGTCGCTGAAACCGAATCCGACCATGAAAAACCGATTTCAATTGCCCATTTTCCCGCTACGACCCCCCCCCCTCCTCTAACAGCAATCCTGGGGTAATGAATTTTAAATTTTCATACAAAACTAAGACGTATGTGTATTTCTATGTTTTTGGGGTGCTGAAACCGAAAATGACTAGAATAAATGCAATCAATCCCTTCTTTTCTCAATAGCAACCCCTTACTGAAACCTGAGGGGGGTTGAATTTTGAATTTTCACACAAAATTAAGATGTATATCTATTTGTATATTTTTTGGCCCGCTGAAAATGAAAATGACTACAAAAAATGATTTAAACCCCTTCCCTACTCCCTAGCACTCCCTTGATGCACCCTGCAGGGGGTTGAATTTTCACACAAAATTATGATGTATGTATATTCCTATATTTTTTGTACCGCTGAAACTGAAAATGACAACATAAAATAAATTAGACCCTCACCTTCCTCTCTAGCACAATTTTACGACACCCTGAATTGGGTTGAATTTTGAATTTCCATACAAAGTTAAGATATATGTGTATTCCTATGTTTTGTGAGGAGCTGAAACTGAATATGACTGTAACAAATAATGTAACCTTGAACATCACCTAACACACATAATAATTTCAAATAATTTAGTAGGCTGCATATGGAAGTTCGCACTTGGTAGTTTGCGCTAGCGCTCTAGGAAAAAAGCGAATCGGGGTGATTTTTCAACGTGAGTTCCTTTGCCTTCACGCTTTGGACAAGATATTTTAATGTTTTTATCTTTTGTCAGCATTTAGTTTTCTCTTTGTTTTCCATATTTTTACTTCTCAACGATTAGTCTTATTCATGCTTCAAAGCTACTGAAACTAATTGTATGTCTTCGGAATAGAACTGATTCGGTATCTACTTTTGCGACTAAGACACAATAAGGAATGGGTTAAATGCATTTTTAGTAGTCATTTTCGGTTTCAGCGCCATTCATAGAATTAGATATTACATCTTAATTTTGTGTGAAAATTCAAATTCAACCCCCTTCAGGTTTCATTAAGGGGGTGCTTGGGAGTAGGGAAGGGGTTTAATGCATTTTCTGTAGTCATTTTCGGTTTCAGCGCCCGAAAAAACATAGGGATACACATACGTCTTAGTTTTGTATGAAATTTCAAAATTCATTCCCCAGCGTGGTTGTAAGGGGGTCGTAGGGGGAAAATGAGCAATTGAAATCGTTTTTCATGGTCGGATTCGGTTTCAGCGATCCCCAAAACCTAAGGATATCGGGGTCTTTCCTCTGGTTCACGACACACAATTTTTTTTGTGTGCCTGTGTTATTTAAGATAAAAGGCGATAGCATTTGAAATGAAGGCACAATGTAGGAGTCTGTCTAAGTTTTTGTTTAAGTATCGACTTATTTGTTAGTAACTTTATTACATAATTCCAGTGGCATTCCAATGGCAGCATATGGCTCTCTAAAACACATAAACCAATCTTGACTTTTAAACAAACATATAAATGAAATTTACTCTACAGAAAAATTCTGTTTGCACTTCATAATTCATTATGTTTACTTTAATCACTTCTCACTTCATAAATCGAAAAAAATCGATGAAATCTGCTGGAATTTCGCTCAATATTGAACCTTCTGTTTAGCGGGTGTTTCAACGCAAATTTTCTCAATGATAAGCGAAAAACTTGACGAAGTTATTTGCAGGGGTTAATTTACTTTGTATTGTGTCATTGCTGATATTTTGCTACTTTTACAGGTAAAGTATTTGGCCTTGATTTTTTAATAGACCACCCACACGTGAGGAAATTTCCTAACTATACAAAAAAAACCGAAACAATGAAATGATTTCATTTCGTTTAGTGGCAGAATTATCCGATTGCAGCGTAGGAGTCGATTTTAATTGAAATCCCGATAATTTTGTGCGTGCCCCAGGAATATATCGTCTGTCTGCCGTCAAATTTAATAGATATTAATAATGGAGGTTGAGTCACAGTCTGAAGTCACTGGTGCTCGTCATTAATTATTTCCGAAAACAAACAAACATTTGTGACTTCAAAACTTTAGAAGACGCATTTTGTTGAATTCTAGTATTTACCCGTTCGTTATTTTTTGACACTGTTAAAATAAAGTCTAGCGACCTCTGCCAAATTAAAGTGCGTGTAAACATAGCTTTATTTTGCAAAGTCCTTTGTGTAGCTGACCTGAATTAGCATTTGTTCTCCTCAGAGTGTTCAGAAAAGTCTTTTAAAATTTTGAAGTGATGTGCCACACATGGCGAGCTAGTTAAATCTAAAATCTTCCGGATTATAGCTATCAACGCTTTCCATACCAGCTGGCTTCGCGTATTTTTAGTGCATTTTTCTTTAATGGACGACCAGTTCCTGCTGTGACCCAATTGGTATTTTTCACAGCTATGACCATCAAAATGTTCAATTTTAGAACGAACCTAAGTTTTAGTGCCCTGTTTGCAAAAAACAGACGACCACAATTGATGTGAGCAACATTTTTGTTTATTTACACAAATATCAAGGACTGCCAGATGATTTGCTTTCCTCTGAGTGAATCTGTTTATTATATTTTAGCGCACTTTTAGTTTAGATAATTATCTACACATTATTACTCACGTGTGGTTTTGTAACAAAATAAATTAAAATAGAATGTAAAAGTCATAAATCTGTAGGAGGAGTCTGATATTAGTTGCCTTTACATTCTTTATCAATCTTGTCATACTCAGAGTTATTTTTAAAACGTAAATTAACTACTTACTACTTTAGGGTTATAATTCAGCCATTAACGTTAAAACCGTGCTTGACGGGCGTGTAACGCGTACACGCATTTAATACGTGTTATAATCTCTGATATTGACCACTTTAGCGCTTTTATCATTGATGATAGTATTTCCAGGTACAGTGAAACCTTTTTAATGGGACCACGTCGGGACTGGAAAAATGTGATTCGTTTATTATGTGGTCCAAATATCAAGGGTTATAAAGGGACCCTCTTAATAGGACCGGTTCGATTATAAAGTAGCCCTTTAACCGTATAACTTGATTTATGATTTATGAATGTTTTATAAACAACAAAATGTATGTATGTTGAAGATAAGCATTTAACTATAGCTCTCAAGTGCTTCGGCGGAAAGGTGCGAGCTTGCTTGTACTGATTCCTGAGAGCGACCCTCTTAATGATTGCTTGGGCACGGCGGTCTGTTCGACCGAAGGAGACCCCTCGTAATCTCTTCCTTACAATTGTATATTACATATGCAATTACAAGGTTGTTAGGGTCTAGTTGCTAAGGAACTATGTCTCGCTTAGGTGTCCTAGAGACGGAAAGGAACAACGCCGATCCCTAAAATGATAGGGCAAAGGTGCCAATTCCTAGGCGGGGCATAGATGTGCCTACATTCAACCTCCACGAGCTTGCTTTAAGGCTAATGAAGGGGCTTAACGACGGAAGTAACCAGTATTTTAGATACTAATATCATGCATTCTTACCTTGGTTTGATCCTGAGATATGTCACTCAATCGAAAATAATTTTTAGTACGCAAGGAGGCGTCAACTGATGCGAATACAGCATAATGATGTCTTAACCTCGGTGTTTACATTCATAGCCTTAGCTTAGCAGTTGGTCGTTCAGGGCAACTCCACCCACTGGGTACCGTCTGAACGGAGAACTGCCCGGGTTCACCAAAACCTTGCGTAACCTCGGTTCAGCTCGTCTCTGTTCCTCGGGCAGAAGTTTGGCACTACGGAATGGGCAAAATGTCTCCAAATGTGTCCAGTCTGATGCGGCTAATCAGACCTTTGCCCACTTGGATTTGGACTCTTAGTAGCTGTGGTTGGGTAGGGCAGGCGCTTGTTGCGGCATGCGTCGTGGTAGGTGTAAGTCTCTGACCGGGATGAATCACCCAATCAAAGTACATATTTATACAGGGCGTTCCAGACCTGACGTGCCAAAATGAGTGGGGTGATAGATCTCAACTAGAGAAACAAAAAAATGGATTGCAGGGGGGGGGGGGGGCAATCTCAACCGTTAGGGAGTTACGGGGTGATTCATAAATTTCAGTTTTTTATGATATGCACATTACTCTTTTATTTGTATCTCTTGATATACCCAACACAGCCACATCAAACAAACGCTAAATAACAACTATCCTAATCACCTTTCCAAAAAATTCCACACTACTGATCTAACTCCTACCATTGCACGTACAGTCACTTCCAAAAGTGGAAAAATGGCTTGCGATTACCTAAAATTCAAAATTTTCCCAAATTTTCTTCGAAATTCATGTAATTAGTACACCTCTCTTTTATTTTTATTTATTTGCCCATCTTATTACCTTTCCAAAAAGGTGCAACATGGCAAGGTAGACACAGGATTAGAAAAACCGCATCCTTAGAACTCCCTGAGTACCTAATTATTTTAATTTAGGTAGGAAATTCTTTAAATAAACAAAATTTTTAAGATAAAGGGTCGAAAATGTTTGTTTGGGTCAACATAATTTTAATTACACAGAATTGGCCCATCACGTCAGGATTTTGATATATTTGAGGTTATGTACCCGAAAAACGGCGTTTTTTCCTACTTTTGAGGTTATGTACAGGGCGCAAAAAGTTTTTGTGGTCTGTCTCTGCAGTTACATCATTTAGTACCACTCTTACCCTTTAATTTAAGATTTCAAGAGATCAATTACGATTTTTTTTCGCAAAGTTATGGTTATTCTAAGTTACAAAATATATCCCTTCGACGTCATTAATGCAAATGCTTAATGCAAATGCTAATGACATCGAAGGGATGTATTTCGTAATTTCGAATAGCCATAACTTTGCGAAAAAAATCGTAATTGATCTCTTGAAATCTTAAATTAAAGGGTAAGAGTGGTACTAAATGATGTAACTGGACTCCAGTTACTGGAGAGACAGACCACGAAAACTTTTTGCACCCTGTACATAACCTCAAATGTAGGAAAAAAACGCCGTTTTCGGGTACATAACCTCAAATATCTCAAAATCCTGACGTGATGGGCCAATTCTGATCCCGGATTCGGATTTTAGGCAGCAAATTACTTCGGAAATGACCCTTAGCTTTCCAACAACTAAACCATGTTGACCTGTGTTATTGCTGCAAAAAAGTTCTAAAAATGTTAGTGTATCCTTGTATCCTGGCGTTCTGTTACTCGTACCTGAAGAAAATTTTGCTATAAAAAAGGGTCAGTCAGCAAGAATACCTATTATAGCTGAAAAACAGAAAAACAAATCAATTATTACGTGTGTTTTTAAGCAAACATTATTAAAAAATGGTGAATAACACTTTTTAGGAATACGCGGATATTATTTACATGTATGGTGTAGTAGATGGAAAAGAGAGAGCCGCTGTACTGGAATATCAAAGGAGTTTCCCTAACCGGCGAGCACCCAAAGAGGGGTATTTACACAGACTTTCCAAAGGTTAAGAGAACCAGGAAGTGTAACTTTACACGACGTGGAGACACGACCTGAAACTTCTGGAACTTCTGCCGACGTCGAGCAGCAAATAATCACCATCGTGAGGGAGGACCCTGACACGAGCACAAACGAGTCGCAAGGCGATTAGGAGTGTCGTCATCTAAGGTTTAGAGGGTTATTCATCGAGGGGAACTACGTCCATATCATCATCACCCAGCTGAAGGACTAATGAAAGGAGATTCCGAAAGAGACTGAAATTTAGTACTTGGCTTCTGGAACGCGACATTGACGACAGAGCGTTTCTGGACCGAATTCTGTTGACAGATGAATGTCAATTCGCCAGGAATAGTATCACGAACTTCCATAACCTCCATACCTGGTCATACACTAACCCACACAGAGCAAAGGTGACCTCATTCCAGCAGATATTCAGTGTCAATGTTTGGGCTGGTATCATCGGCAACCATTTAGTAGGATCTTTCATTTTACCGCAAGTGCTTAATAGTGAAATTTATGCGGACTTTTTGGACAATACACTGCCAGGTATAATAGAGGAGAACCCTATGGTTAACCTTAGGGTAATGTTTTACCAATACGTTAAAGTTCCAGCGTATACGGCTAACATTGTGAAGGAAATACTAAGTGAAAAATTTCCTAACCGCTGGATTGGACGAGGTGCACCGATTCCTTGGCCTGCTAGATCTCCAGACTGGTCCATTGGACTTTTTCTTATGAGAAACAATGAAGGAAAAAGTTTATTCAAGTCCTGTTAAAATTAGGGAGGATTTAGTTAGCCGAATTGGAAATGCAGCGATGAAAATACGGAAGAGGCTAGTTGCAATCCGCCTTAAACAGGGACTTAGAAGGAGATTGTTGGCATCTTAGAATAAAGAACTAGAGGAAGCGCTGTACCGTGTAAAATCCCTATCCGTGAGTGAAGCTGCTCGAGGAATTTATAATCAGCTGGGATGGTTGACTAACAGAGACGAAAGCATATAAAAAAATGGGACAAATATATTTCGTACTGTCAAATGTTTTTTACTTTTGTGCGTGAAAGAGTTTCCGTGAGGTTAACGTGAAAACTGATTTTAATGGTTTGGGTCGTTGGTAACAGGAAGGCGTCAAACAAAATTTTTAGGAGGCATCAATCGGAAATCTTAAATAAGATTTAATCAATAAAAACCAAAATTGATTATTCGCTTGATCTATAATATAACGTCAAAATTAATATGGAGCTAAATATTTTATTCAGAGAATTTAAAATCAAATTATTCTTTAACGAATTATCGAGATTTTAAATCTACTTTTGGCCCCACTTTAAATCTGCCTTAATTTACGCCTGTATTGTTGCTACGACTACATCGCTCGAAATTCTACTACAAAAGAAATTTGCTTTACTAAAATCGAGTTACTCTAGTTCTTTATTCTAAGGTTGGCATACATCAAAAGTGGTGGTGGAAATTTTTAACTGCTTTTGTTACTTATCAAGATTTATTAAAATTATTTTTAAATTTAATAAAAAGCACTTTAGAATTAATTTGAAGTTAATTTCTTTAATATGTTGATTTTTATAATACTCTCCGATAGGATTTCTACGTATAAATTTCTACATATTTTCTCTACGGAGACATGTTGCACCTTTTTGGAAAGGTAATAAGATAGGCAATCTAATAAGAGTAGAAAAAGCGGTGTACTAATTTGTAAAAATGCTAAATTTCGGGTAATCGCAAACCATTTTTTTCACTTTTGGAAGTGACGGTACCTTCAATGGTCTTAGTTAGATCAATACTGTTGAAAATTTTTTAAAGGTCATTGGAATAGTAGTTTTTTAACGTTTGTTTGATGTCACTGTGTTGGGTAGATCAAAAGTTAAAAATTAAAGAAAAATGTGCGTACCATGAAAAACTTAAATTTATTAATCACCCTGTAACTCCCAAACGGTTGAGATTGCACTCCCCCCTGCCATACAATTTTTTATTTGTCTAGTTCAGATCTATCACCCTTCTCATTTTGGCACGTCAGATCTGAAACACCCTGTATATAAACAAAATTGAATTGACTTGATTTTGAAATAACTGGTTTTATAAGCTTATTAATTTACAAAATACCAAAACTCAAATAAATACTTTTAAAATATCCGTCTGCCTTTATGTTTGTCCGGGCTAATCACGAGAACTCTCGAACTTTTATGACATATTGCTCTTGTAATTAAATATTTAATAATAGAAAATTATAAATAACCAAACAACCAATGGAATTTTTAATAAGTAGCAATACGCTCGTTAGGGACTCACATTCTACATGATACCTTAAAACTTACGTTTTTTGTTCAACTATTGTGTCAATGTGAAATTTAATCTATTATTATTCGCTTAATATTGTCATCATTTAAACTTTCTCGCCAAAACAAGCAAAAATCCGCCATAAACATTCGAAAAAGAAAAAGCTTAGCGTGCGGATGCATACTAAATGAAATGAATAATTAATTCGACCATCACTATTCTAAAAAGGTAACTTTTCCCAAAGTTCCGGCACTTCCAGAAATAACAAGAAACCAAACTTTTAAAGAAAAATCTACTTGACCTCAACATATTACACAATCCTAATCATAAACGTCTTCTAAATTACTTCTTTTATAAAAGAGAACTTGAAAACATTAAAACATCTATAAATTATATTTCACACTATTTTGTAATTTTGTTTTTGGAACTATTTTGACCGCTCAAAGGTCATCTTCCAAAATAATCAAGTGATCTCAGAGTGATCTATGCGCTGCGATCAATTCATTCATTCATCGAAAATTTTCTCTCAATTAAAAACATTTCTAGTTTCTGTGATGATCACGTCACACTGATCATCTGAAAATAGATACGATGATTCTTTTTTTTTACTCTTCAACGATTTGTTTTCTTTTATGCCTAATCAATGCAGCAGCCGATTAGATCAAGTTTTACCGCATCTATCCATATTTGAAGATACTGCGATCGTTAAGGTCAGTCTTATTTTTCATTCAGGGTTACCGACATGTGGGTTATGTGATATCTTCAGGTGAAACAAATGTTTTCGTGTATAAACAAATTGGAATTTTTGTTAACAAGGGAATTGATGCAAAGCTTTTGTTTACTCTGAGATCGTGATGATCTTTAAAAAAAAATTAATGATTCTTGGTTATACAGGTTATATAATTTTTCCTGAAATGGGCTTCTAACTATTCAGAAACTGGAAACAGATAACTAGCTATAAGTCCATTTACATATTTATACTTAGTAAATTGCTATGCCGACAGCTAAATGTTAAAAAGGCCTTTATTGAAAATTCTGTAATAAGTAGTTAGAGAAGGGGAACTTGAAAAAGGATTTAGTGGACGATCTTTATTAATAGTTATTCGAAGAAAAGTTTTTACCGCACCATATTAATACATATATCTTGCAAAATTAAAAAAAAAATTTGTTGGACACCCCCACCCCCTCCCATACAAAGAAAACTCAACTTAAAAAATATTCACTTACTCCATCAAGTAGGATATGTCGATGGGTAGGTCTCCTTAAATGCTACAAAAAGTGTTTTGGAGTCACGATATTTTCGCTTTCAAAAAAGTTATCAATGCAGCTCTCTCTCTCTTTCCAATTCTTAAACTATTAATGCGAAAGATCTAAAAACTACAAAAAAAATTGTATTTTTCTTTTTACACGTACCTAAGGGCGGACTTCATTCATCTTTTTAATAAAGAATCTCCTTTTTATTCAAAACAGATTGATGATTTTCACTTTCAGGCTCTATCTATCCTACACGGAGAGAAAATTCCAGGAAAAATTACGGTTCTACTCATCGTAATCGCCAAAACTTAAGCAACCGCTCTATAAAATTTACGATCCTTTTAAAATTATTGTGACTCATAAAATTTACTGTGCGATTTAGGAAGAAATTACCCAAAATAACTGGATTGGTCTGATTGCTTTTCTATGAGAGACGTTAACAGAAGCACCGATTATATCTTGAACATCCAATTGTTTGGAATTCATCGCTTTATTCCCCATAGCTTCGAGAACATCAAACCATCTAACACCAATTGGTTCAATAATGACTGTTTCGCAGCCATTAAAAATAAAGAAGCAACCTTGCAGGCATATAAATTGTGCCCTTCAGAGGAATTGAGACGTATCTATAGAGATGCGCGGAATATTTCCAATTCAGCAATTAGTCGGGCAAAGTTCAATTTTGACCAGATCATCAGACGCAAGATGGTATTTTCTACTCAAAAGCCTGATCTCTAATAAAAACCGTAAAGAACAATTTCACCTGTTCGTCAACACCACCACTCATTTATAATGGGAATGTTTTTACTGACTCATTGGACAAGGCCAACCTGTTTGCTGCTAATTCGTACTTGCCACCTTCATCGCAGCTACTCCCATCTCCATCACAGTACACTAGTAGACAAAAGCCAGTACACTTTCGCACTCTCGAAATTTTTAGAGTACTTTCGAAACTCGACGTGTCCAAAGCTACTGGGCCTGATGGTTTCTCGCCCCTTGTTTTAAAACGCTACACCTCTGCCTTGGCTAAACCTGCGCAAACTTTTTCACCTGTCATATTCAACAGAAATGTTTCCAAGTGTATGGAAGCTTGCTCATGTCCAGCCGATACTTAAAAAAGGAGAGGCATGCGACCCCTCTAACTACAGACCAATTGCACTAACCTCGATCATATCTAAAGTTTTTGAATCACTCATCAACTCTCAGTTGTTGAAATATATAGAAAATAACCATCTTATCAACGATTTCCAGTACGGTTTTCGCACTGGTTGCTCAACCGGAGACTTACTAACGGCTCTAACGGAGCGTTGGAATCATTGCCTCCATAATTTTGGTGAGTCCGAAATCGTCGCTCTTGATATTTCAAAGGATTTTGATAGAGTCTGCCATGCTGCCCTTTTGGCCAAACTTCAAACATTTGGTCTGCACCGTAACCTCGTCAAATGGATAGAGAGTTTTTTGTCGGGCTGTTCAATCCGTGTAGTAATTGACGGAGTTACATCTGATTCCTACCAAATAAATGCCGGTGTACCTCAGGGTTCAGTTCTCTCACCACCCTTATTTCTTTTTTTTATTATATTTTTTCTTCTGTATTTAGATTCAATAAAATTAAGTGAATTTTCTTAACATCTTTTCAATTCAATATTGTGATTCCAACAAGCGTAATAAAAATAATTAGCTATACAAATAAACATTTGTATTTAAGGCCTTGACAAGTAAAATATCTTATTTGGACATGTGTACCAGAATTTATTTTTTTCTTTCAAGTTTCATTAACCCTAGAACCCCACCCTTGTTTTCGGCTCGTGTAAACCCCACGCACAAATTTGTGAGCCTTATTTAGACTCTTACCTTTATGATAAAATGATTGCCATACCTGAAAATGTTTTTTTTTTAAACATTTTATCAAAAATCAGAGGCATATAGGCAATTTACACTGGAATGTTTAAAAATTCATATCTTCTTTTGTATTTTTATTTTTGTTTTTAAGTCAAGGTAGTAGCTTTTAGTTAATATGACACACTTTGTGGAAAAAAATGAGAACCAGCAGGGGTGTAAAAAGATATTTATTTCACAGGTCGAAAAATGAGAAATTTCAAGACTTTTATGTAGGTCGGAAAAATTCATAAACCGAAAAAATGATATTTCTTTTTATTATACGTTGTTTTCCTGGTCAAGTACAATGTATAAAAGTTGTCTCTAAGACAATATTAATTTTTAAAAAATTAAAAGCAATCGTCCTACCTAAACCCCACAAGTGGGTCGTTTGTGTCCGCTCTCAAAATGGTAGTCTCGCTGGTCGTCGACAAACTGAAAGAATCTGGACGGGCTTGGAATTTAAGATCCCCCTACCCACAACTATTTTTTAGGGTAGGGTCCGAGTTCCCCACCTGTTAGGGCCTAGTAGTATTTACACTTCAAATTTTTGGTACGGACACGAATGACCCATGTGTGGGGTTGTAGGGTTAATTTTTAACAAGATGTAAATTTTTTGTTTCTATATTTTGGTTCCTTCACTGTTGTTTTGATATACACTACTCAAAACAATTAAGGGAACAAAAAAATATCTAAACTTTTTAGTGATTTTTGACGGGCTGTATCTAAGCGAAAAATAATCGTATCGAGGATCTGAAAAAAAGTCTTAAAACTCCAAAATTCTAGTTTTTGAAACTTTCATCCAAAACATTTTGAAGACCACGGTGCTCACGCAATCCAAAGGAATAGCGCAAAAAAAAATATTCCAAATTTTTAGTCTTTTTTTTTTGGTTCACGGAATCGGATTTTTTTTTAATTGATCACCCTACGGACCAGATATCCTGTAAATTCAGCTTTAATTATCTTTTTTCAAATCCTTGATACGTCGATTTGTCGCGGAGATATTAAACGAAAAAGGACACTTTTGTATTCAACCATCGATATCTCAGTGACCAATGATCGTACAGAAAATTTAAGGGCAGTTTCGGAAACTGGAATAAATTTCCTAAAAGAATCCGTCAAGGCATAAAAAAATAAATTTTTTTTTATCCGTAATTTCAATTTTTAAAAGCCAAAAAAAGTGACTTTTTTCCTTGTTTTGGTAAATTGACCGCATCTTTGCAAATACTGATGGAAAGGCTAAGGTTTGTAGGAATTTTTACACCTCAATGTACGTTCAATAGCCCTGTAAATCCGCAGATCGATCCATTGGACGGTTCCTTAGGCCCGATTGATCAAAGTTTTGGAAAAAATTAAAGGAACAAGAATTGTGATCTCAAACATGGTGTAATCTTCATAAAAATGGAAAAATCACAAATTAAAAAAAAATCGAAAATTTAAAAAAAAAATTTTTTGACAAATCGAAATTTTCGTAGAAGGAACCGATGCACCTTGGGGATATCAACTTTTGGTTAATTTGAGAAATTAACAATAAGGAATAAGGTTGATAGCTTTAAAAATGAGTCTCTAATTTTTGTCTTTAGTAGCTAAAAATAAAAAAAATTTTTACAAAATTTTCGATTTGTCAAAAAAAATTTTTTTTTTTCGATTTTTTTTAATTTTTTTTTTTTTTAAATTAACCAAGTGATGCATAATTGTGAGAAAAGTCGAAAAAAAATGATTTTTCCATTTGTCAATTTTATCATTAGCTAACCATATACAGAAGAAGGTAATTAAAAAATAATTTCCAATAAAGGCGTTGGTTTAAATCTATAATTCAATTCAATTGCATCTTTTTTAAGATACTTTCGGTTTAGGGTAGTAGCATCTGTGTGCACCTTGCACCTATAGCCTTATCAGTCATAGTCTTGCAAATAGTTGGGGATAAATAATTCTAGTGCCCTTTCAGCCGTGTTTCTATCATATTACTCCAAAAAACTACGTTCTATTTTATAAAAAGATATAATTTTTATCTCAGCTTTTGTCAAACATAGCGTGGTAACGACGTGAACACGCCACACGCTCTTTCAAAACGTTGAGTTATCGGTAGTTCTTCACCACGATATTTTACGGAAACATTAAAATAAATGTACACCCATAAAACTTCAACAAGGTTCTTGCACTGATAATGGTGATAAAATAACATTCAATCCAAAATTCGAGAACATATTAGTGGCCATAAATACATATAGGTATATCTTTTCCAGGGTATAAAAGTCAAAATAAACCAAAATTATAAATCATCGCAAATGGATTCGGTCACGGCAATTATTTTTCGATATGAACATTTCGGTATTCTGTAAATTATTATTTCCTTAGAGATTAACGAGCCTCCCGTACCATCCAGATATTGGTTCCTTAATTTAGTGTCGAAAAATTTCTACTAAAAGCTTATAATATTGCCACAATCTAAAAGAATTCCGTGTCTCCACCGTTCAACAGTTTGTGTAATAGCAACGATAACGTGTTTCCCTCCTAAAATTCAATCCTTTGTATATCTCGCTTGTGTTCATATAGGGCTTTGAATGCTAACCGTAGAAAGGTACTAGGGCGCACACCAACCACCCGAATAGATTAAACTTTGATTTTTGCCACCAATCGATGGTTTCGATAACTATGCTACTGGCACAATGTCATAGGGGTTGTCTACTGCCAGGGTGGCGTGTCTAAAACAGAAAAATTTGCTTAGATTGCATGTTACTTTCACCAATAAAAGGAAAAATTGCTCTGCTGCCCTTAACATACTACCAGGGTTTAGCTTTCTTTTTGTTAAACGCCACATGAGTTCTAATTCTCATTTTTCAAAATAAAAATAGACACAGGGGGAAACAGCAATGCAAATCAACTGATGAAACCTTTTTTTTCATAATTCTTTCAGGAACAAAGAAGATGGAGTACAAGACCAGGCAGTGGCACGAAAAATGTTTCTGCTGTTGTGTCTGCAAAACGCCAATTGGCACCAAGTCATTCATCCCACGGGAACAGGAAATCTATTGTGCTGGATGCTATGAGGAGAAATTTGCAACAAGATGCATTAAGTGCAATAAAGTGAGTGTCATTGGGTGGAGTTCTATTACTATTTGTAGAGATTTAATTTTATCAAATTATTTTCTAGATTATCACCGCTGGTGGTGTGACCTACAAGAACGAGCCATGGCATCGGGAGTGCTTTACATGCACCCATTGCAATACTACTTTAGCAGGACAACGATTCACTAGTCGTGACGAAAAGCCATATTGTGCCGATTGCTTTGGTGAACTCTTCGCCAAGAGATGCACAGCCTGTGCCAAACCAATTACTGGTGAGTACTGTGCTAATTAAACTTTCAAAACTTATTTTACGAAAAGACATGTCAGCGAAATTCGGAACGTGCCTCGACTTAGTCGTTCTCAATAACTTTGTTTGCATGCTGAATTGGAGTAAACCGAAAGTAGATTTCTTCTTGGTTCCTTTTAATTTTTCATACGAAATAGATTAAATCTGGATTAGAGTAACGTAAGCAATGGGGAGGGTTAGATGGGCCATCAACTCATTCAAAAGCTACGAATCCCCTGGCACCAATGGTATCCTACCAACTCTACTGCAACAGGGTTTGGAGGAACTGCTGTCAATACTAGCAAAGGTTTTTAGACCTAGTTATACTCGGAGCTATATTCCTAATCTTTTGAAGAATGTAAAGGTGGCGTTTCTTACCTAAAGATGGAGGCAGTTATCTGTCCAACCTAAAAGCTATCGCCCGATTATACCTACCTCTTTCAAGGTAATTGAAAATTACCTCAGATATGGGATACTGAAAGCGAAACCACTGCTTGGATATCAGCATGCGTACCAAGCGGGCAAATCCACAATTGCAGTCCTACACCAACTATTATTATTATTATTATAATGGGTTACCTCATATGGTAGGCACTGCGACCAAGCAAGTATTTTGTGCCATAATCCCTACTTCTGCAAAATACACTCAGTCACCTTCAGATATTCAATGAGGACATAAGGCTCAGGAATTCCCGACTGAAGATCCTCCTTCTCAGCCATGCCAAGGTCGGACAAAAGTATAATACATTATATGCAGGTGGTTCCATCATCCTCCATACAGGTATAGATGACATCTCCATCCAAAGTGGTCATATAGGTAGCCTAAGAGCAACCTTAGATCTACCTTATTTAAGGCAGTGGTATCGTTATAACCAAAGGGTATAACCCTTAGCCCAGTATTAAATCGCAGCTCTTGCCGACAACCAGTTAAGACCGGGACTTTCGGGGAAGAGCCATTTCTGGCCAGTTCATCGGCTATGATAACCAGGTATTCAATAAAACATGACCCTGTTATGGGCGGCCAGTTCTTCGAGGGTGTCGAAGCACTCTTTCGTAAGCTTCGAGGAAAAACACCAGGAGGATAGAAGGCTACTTGGCTATCAGAGCAGATAGCTATATTGGCCCCTTTCAGTCCTTTTTTGACGTTGATAATGGTGCAACTTTCGATGGCATGGAAATCGGCTTGAATTATACTGGGCTAACTACCCAATGCAAAGGAACCAATAGTGTTGGGTCCAAAGACACCATCACCAGTACCATATCCCATTTTTGAACTATAAGTGACCTATTTAAGGATTTTAGAGTCCACACTTGGACCACCGCTGTCCCAGTCTTCTCGTTCAGAAAAGAGATTTCTGAATTTTCTGCCAAAGCATATTTCCTTGGTCATATGGTCCGATACGGCGGACACATCTATGCCAGGAATGCTCTGAAAAATGCCCAAGTGACCCCTGTCACTGTGATGTAAGTTGTACTCTCAAGGCGCTAATTGCAGCCGATTTCATGATACAGATGTGGAGGGGAGTGAGTCCAATTATCGCCTCCATTGCAGCTGTTGGAATAGTCCCCGTTGGTCTGTTATGCAGGGATAAGAAAGCCGCTGAAGCTTATTATATTTGGCGATTTCCATCTGCTGGTGAACTTTAGACTCCTAAACTAAAGTAACGTACGTAACAATCGGTTTTACAAATTGTATAACCAGGATATCATCCTCGGGGTAAGACTCCACGTCCTTCTGAAGAGTTCTCGACAAACCCATAGGGCTCGAGTAGCCTTGCTTAGGATGAAGTCAAGGTGAGCATTGCAATTAAGTCTTTTTTTGAGCATAATGCCCATTGGAATATTCAATGGTCGTGCCTTGGATTGAAAGTGGACTAAGGCCCAAATGGTGCCTTTATGTGGATGGCACAAGAACGACCTTAGCGTGTTTATTAGTGAGGCCTACTTTAGCGCACCAATTGGTAACCGTTCCGTGCCGTGCAAGGTCGTCCGCGTATGCAAGGTCGTCCACGTATCCGACTGCCTGGTTACCAATCTCAATAAGCTGATTTAAGATATCTACTATTAAATTAGCGACTAGAGCAGCCACAACAGTGAACGGCCTCGTGGGTACCTCTTAGCTGCCCTAATGCACACGGAGGTGTTACCAATGGTGGATGTAATTTCTCGCTCCTGCAGCATAACATCCACCCACTTTACATAAGAGAATCCATACCCCTCCGTGCGAGAGCTCTGGACCCATACCTTGTGTTATCTAAAGCACTTTCTATTAAGAAAAACACATAATGCCATTTCTTTATGGTGAAGGGCTTTCTCGATCTTGATAACAAGATTGTGTAAGGCAATCTCTGTTGATCTTCCTTTAGTGTAGGCAAACTGAGTAGAGTGAAGGGATGATGATTTGTCCAGTTTGCACCTGATATGAAGGTCTAGTAGTCTTTCCACCGTCTTAAGTGGGAAGAATGTACGACTGATTGGTCTTAAGGATTTAGGTTCTTACACCTCCAAGGTCCTATTTCCTTGTTTGGGGATAAACACCACAACTACTTTCCTCTATGTGAGTGGTATGTATCCCCACTTAAAGCTGGCTATAAACAAATTGATCAAAAGGACAAAGAAGATATCTAAGTAGTTTTGGGAAAGCTTGAGACCCTGAGGCTAGGGGACCGATCCTCGCCGGCCACGCGGTGAACTGAGTCTGGTCCTAAAGATGATGCAGGAAAGTGCACCTGCAACATGTACTCTCATGTGACCCTTTGTTTGTACTCTCAATGTTTCCCTTTGGGTTTCGGTGTAAGAACCATCTTGCTTCTTAATAAGCCCCACCCCACCCCACTTGAAGCGACCTTGGATAGTACCTTTTGCAGACGAGCTGTATCTGGCAAGGTTTCAATGCGTTCGCACCGTCTCCTCCAGGAATCATGCTTGAGCGTCTTATTTCTTTATTGTATTCAGTGACTGAACCGTTTGGAACGTTTAGCTCTGATGAAAAGACGTCTCACCACTCCACGCATTTCATGCAGCCGTTCGCTCCATCTCGGCACCTTTCTTACCAATTTGGTTGGGACTGAAACGGTGCGGTTAAGGTAGGAGGAAATAAGCACGTCATCAAGCTAGTTTGTTGCCACTTCCAGTTCGCCTAACGAGCTTATTGTGGGGACCAGCATGTCAGCCTTCTACAACACAATAGCCCTGAAGATTTCCCAATTTGTTTTCCTGCGAATAGCAGTACTTAAAATTATCTCAGAACGCCTAACTAATTAATAGACTAGCCTGGTCGATTGAGTGAAAGAAACATCCCTCTATGCCTTCATGAACATTGAAAGCGCCTTTGATAACTCCTCCTTTGAATCAACTAAAGAGATAATCGTCAAAATGATGTGGAGCAAAGCAATGCTCACCTGCCGGAAAATTGCAGCTAGCTTAATAGTCAGCAACTATTAAGGCCACTAAGGGCTGCCATTAAGATGACTTTTGTAGTCAATTTGTAGACTGCAGTTAAGAGACAGATGTCATGCCAATTGTTACAACTCTTTGGGTTGCCTTTCTTGGGAATCTTCAAATTTATGTCTGTTTTCTATTCAGTGGGATAGGGCTCGGTTTCCCAATTTTCCTGGATTACAGAAAAAAGAGCCGCAGGAATGGAATCCACCTTAAATAATTCCGCTGTTACTCTTTTAATTCCTGGAGCCTTACCGAAGTCCGCCAACTTAATTGCTTCCGCCACCTACTATTTATTCTCATATTAATGTTGGTTCTTCAGGTTCGGATAAAGAGATATTCGACGGTCGAAAGGTGTTCTTTAAGACTTCAACAAAATATTTTCTCCACCTCCGCAGTTGATGCTGATCCGTTACAGGTATGGATCCGTCGGTGTCTCGTACAGTACGTTCAGTTGCAAGAGTCTTTATTTCAGTTTCTTGGTAATCTTGTATAGATATCCACTGTCACCGCGGTAGGCCGCTTCTTTTGTGTTTTCTAGTAGCGCGTTGATGTAAGTTTTACAATTCTTTGGATGCAATTCCTCAGAACGTCTCAACGTCGTTGGACTCCCTCTCTCTCTCTCTAGTTCACGCAACCCCTTGTGGGGCATGCTGTGGGAGCAGAACTTCACCCGTTTTGAGACAACGATTGCAAGTGGAGCTAAAATTTAAGGTGAATTTCGAACCGCCGATAATACTCTGCAATTCCCTTTTTATTGTAATCTGCTGCAGAAAACAACCATGGGTCGCATCCGTTGGAGCTCAAACTTGGGATCTCTGGAATGAAAACCAACACTTTTTCACCTACTCCATAGACGACGTTTTTAACTACGGTCTTTAAGTAGGAAACAGAATTTGGTGCTGGTGTTCTCTCTGGCACTGGCGCTCTCTCTGGCACTGGCTGGCTCTCTGATACTCGGTCTGTAGCTAGGTTAGGTTAGGTTAGGTTAAAGTGGCTGCCCGAGAAAGGCACACTTAGACCAAGGATTCCCATTGTGATACCACGTTGAGGCTACAAAATTTTAGCAACCCAAATAGAAAATAACCTAAGTAATAGGAGGGTGGACATGTACCCCCTGTGCACCGAGCCAGCTATCTGTTTCCAGTGGGGCCAGCTCTAGGGAAACCAAAATAGATTTGCCTAGGTTGGGAAGGGTGTACGGCCATAACTCGTCGTCTGGAACCATTTTGAACTTCTGATAAATCTAGCCAGGTCCCTGACATCAGTGGAGCCTAGTTCGGTTAACTCTTCAAAGAAGGAGGAGCCCAGAAACCGTTTCTTACGGTTGGCTAGGGCCGGACAGTTACCGAGGAGGTGAAGTATGGTTTCCTCTTCCTCTTCGTCATGGCAACTCCTACAGAAGTCGTTTGAGGGCACGCCCAGCCTATCGGCGTGTCTACCTATGAGGCAGTGAACCGTGATTACGGCTACTGTACTGCTAATTATTTTGCGTCCGAGTAGGATGAGCCCTCTTGACCGCTTAAGGTCAAGCTTTGGCCATATCTGTCGGGTAATCAGGTAGGTGTGTTCCTCTTGCCAGTTAGTGCTAGCAATCTTGAGAACCTCCTGTGAGAGCTCCAGTTTGCATGTAGCTAGCGGTTTACCCGGCTGGTGGTTAATGTCCGAATCAGGACGTGTGGTACCGATTCTCGCTAGTTCTTCGGCTCTGCAATTGCCCGGAATATCGCTATGTCCAGGCACCCAGATGAGCCGTACTTTCAGATGTTCAGCTATGTCATTTAGTGTTGAGCGACATATTATGACCGTTTTAGAGGTTGTGTATACTCCCGAAAGGGATTTAATAGCTGCCTGACTATCTGTGAAAATACATATATTATCTGTGGGTAGCGTTAGATGATTCAGGTGGTCCGCAGCTACCTTTATAGCCATGATTTCCGCCTGAAACAGGCTGCAGTAGTCAGGCAAGCGGAAGAGACATCGAGGTCCACATGTTCCGAGAATATTCCTCCACCCACTTTGCCTTCCAATTTGGAGCCGTCGGTGTAGTGATGCACCGACTCCCCCCATTGGGGAGGACGTTCTTCCCATTTCGATCTGGTGGGAAAGAAGGAGTCAAATTTTGTTCCAAAGAAAGGCTTGGGAGAGGTATAGTCGATATTGTTGGCAGTTCTTCTGTCCAATATTTTGGAGTGGTAAGATCTATCACCCCACTCATTTTAGCACGTCAGTTCTGAAACACCCTGTATACGAATAACTAAACTTTTAATAACATTCTAGCAGCCTAGCGCCACTGTTTAGGAGCCTTATCAAAGGTGTCGCCAAGGATTTGGCAGAAGATCTCTTTGGTTGCTATATCCGCTAGAGATTTAGGAGGTTTTAAAACTTTTCTTTAGTCCTTCATTTGTAGATCTTTAATTCTTTACATTCAATTCTTTTTACGATATAATAAATGCTATTACTCGTACACTTTATGTGACATCCGCTCATGAAATATACTACTTATATTTTTTACTATCAATTTTTATTAAAACATAAGTTTTGCATTGTTTATTCGAAGCAAACGTATGGTAAACGAATTCTCCTATAATTTTTATATTTATGCGTTTTTAAGTTTTATTCTAAACTATGATTGTTTTCAGGAATTGGTGGTACTCGATTCATCTCGTTTGAAGATCGCCATTGGCATCATGATTGCTTCATTTGTGCCAGTTGCAAGACATCGCTAGTCGGACGAGGTTTCATCACAGATGGACCCGACATTATTTGCCCAGAGTGCGCTAAGCAAAAACTCATGTAAACGATCCTAAATACTTAACGAATGGACCACACTACTCCATTTTAATAAAAACAGAAATTATAATTCAGAAAAAAAAAAACAATTATCTTCCGTTAAACTATTTTTAAAAGTATTTTTAAAAAGTTCAGATTTTTATGGAATAAAACTAACTTTTTTAAAGAAAGTAAAAATTAAAAATTCATACAGAAATACAGATTACCTAAAATTGTTGAAATGTTAAACAACAGTAACAAAAAAAATTATCAAATGTGAGAAAAAAAAAACAGTTTTAAGATAGAAAGATAAGCAAGGAGAAAAGTAGATATTTTAACAAATTTTACTTAACATAATGTAAAGCAGAGAATTATAAATATTTAAACAGAATTATATTTTTGTTAATATTTTTTTTTCATGTAGCGTTAGGAGAGGAGAGGTCGCCGTTCTCCCCAAGAATTGCTTGTTCTGACACATTTTACAACTATTCTTCTATAAATGCCTTAAGTGCGATCATATTTGTTACCCTGCTGTAATTAGTTTTAATCACTTTCCGTTGTAATTGTATATCTTTATTTTTTATTTTATTGTAATCAAATATTTTTTTGAGTTTTAACTTTGGATTATGACAAAACGCTGAATCTTTTAACTTGTTACTCTCTATTTAATTTCCTTTTTAATATATTATAAATAAATTTATAATTGTTTAATAATTATATATTTTAATAATTTTAAATATACAAAATTCAACTCAAACTTCAGTTGCTTTTTCTGCCATTTCATTTTCTCATTCGAAATTTGGTTGCTTTGTAAATTTAGCATTTTGCCGCCTAATTTAGAGAAATGATGGCAACGTTGAGGACATTATTAATAAGGAAACACAGAAAGAAACAACAGTGCAGTCTTTTCAAGTTTATTCTTTGTGTGTAATCCATCTTAACAATCGAAGGTGTTTAACCAGACAGCCACCTCCACTTAATAATATTCTTCTGAGTTATATAAATGATTCTTTACAAGATAGTAGCAGAAGAAGAATTTCAACCGATTCCAGACAACGATTGGACCTACATACAATTTAAGGTGGATTCCGAACCACAAACTTGGTTGGTTGGTTAATTGGTTGGCTTGAATTGAAGGTGTGACGTCCTCAAGCGCTGTGGCCACTAGGACCTATTGTGCTAACCCTCTTAACTTCTTACAACAAGCCTGTCCCGAATAGGTTAAATTATAATATGGGGGGGGATTGGAATAGAGGTCTCATCACCCTCCAGACCAGACAAAGTCTGCAGGTTGGGTCAATAGTTCTGCCTATTTTTACCAGTTGCTTCCTCAGCTGACGGTAAGCAAGCCAGCCGAAGTTCAAGTGTTTTAACTTTTTTTTCGCATTTTTTTTTTATTTAATAGTACAACCCTTCAAGAGTATCTAGTTAAAATTTGAGGTCGATTGGAGCAAAACTGCAGGAGATACAGTGCCGATCCTTCTCAAATTTTGCATACTTCTTTTATACATAAATAACGAGGCAACGACGTCGAGATTTTGTATTTTTTATTATTATAATAAATTTTACAACAACAAATTCGCCGATTTTTATCAATCAATTTTCATAAATTAAAAAAAATTGTCTCTTTTTACTTCTAAAAATTGAAAAATTAATAAAATAAACAAAATCTCCACGTTGTTACCTCGAGAAACTAATAATCTAATGAAATCTTTTTGGTTTTTTGATGATCACCGCAAAGTATCTTTTTTTTCTGTATACACGAAGATTTCCGGTCAGTCGCTCAATTCACAATATGTTTACCCAAAAATTTAACAGAAGACTCTTGAAATGTTGTACTATTACGTTATTAAGATAAAAATAAATTATATTTACCATATTTTTTTTTATTTAAAAATTTGTTCAAAATATTGAAAATTAATTAAGATTTTTACTTAGTAAAACAGACCACTTTATCCGGGTCCTTTTTCGTCTCTACTCCTTGCGATCTCAGCGAGAGAGACCCGAACAAATCCAGTTTTCTTAACTCACCTGGATTCCTCGGGTCATCGCAAGCATTTGCTTATAGGACACCTCTGCCACTCTTCTTTATTCCATCCAGTGGTGTTCCATCAGTTTTCTCCTTCTGCTTGCTAGTGCAGGACACTGACACACTCTGTGTGCCGCCATCTAATGCTCCCCCTCCTCGAGAATGTTCATCTTCTTTAGATGACACCTGAAGTTACCATGTCTTGTTAGTAGTGCTGTCAGCCATCTCAAGGTCCTATGATCCATATCCAGGACCATCCTCTCCTCCTCCATCCTTCAACACTTCTGGTCGCTAAAATCACCATCTTAGCCTGTCTGCACGAGTCCACGACATTCCACTGTTCCCAGTGTTCCCTTGTCGATCACGTTCTTAGCAGGCCCTCTGCCGTGCCCCTGCCTAGCTCCGTGAACGGCTCCGGACCTTGGAAACTCGAAGCAGCTCCTAGTTTTGCCAGTACGTCCGCTTTCTCATTTCCTTCAACCCCTGCGTGTCATCTCATTTGATGAGGCACACGCGTTTAGTTTACGGATACCCTCTAAGGCCAACGCTTTATTGAACTCTGTACCGTCAATACACCTGATCACCGCCTGATTGTCGTGTGCCACCACAATCTTCTTGACCCTCACCCGACTCTCCAGCATGTAATCCAGTGCGTAGACCAGAGCCAGCATCTATGCCTAAAATACTGAGGTGTATGCCCTCAGGCAGAGATGGGTGTTCAAATTCATGTCCTCATTGAAGATTCCTGCACCTGCTCTCCCATCAATTCTATATCCATCCGTGAAAATTGTAACGACGTTTTTCAGGGAGGGACCCATCCCTTATAAGCGTTTCGGGATGTCTATCAATTACCCTTACTTTGCTTATATTATCAACAGGCATTTCTTATTCCGATATCTCATCTTTGCGCCTCGATCCATGCGAAGAGCTGCCAATGCAGCAGCTCCTGCTATCGCCACACACGCTAGCCTCTGAACCACCGAGGCATATGATATAATCCGTCTCACTATCATACTGTAGATCCATTATGCGGCCTTTGACGAAATGCCCTACTTTCGCCCACATACCCTCCCACATTAATGTAGAGCCCTGTTCGCTCTTTGGATTTTCTCCTCAAAGTCAAATGTTTTTGCCAGGTAAGACTTGACTCTAGGAATGCCCCCAGATACTTCAACGAGCCCGAGACCGTAAGTTGTTCCCCAAAGAGTTCCACTGGTCTAAAGTCTACGTTCTTCCTTTTCCTAGTCAAAACGATTAGATCAGACCTCTGTGCATTTATGAAGAGCCCCAGTTCCACACACCATTGCTCCCCCCCCCCTCCCCACCACTCCTTATGGTGATGCCTTCTTCCTCAAGTTTACGCAGCAATAAGTCAACAGTAATGTTCCGCAGAATGGGATGGGTAATCTCGATTCACCTCTCTAGATGTTTACTGCTCTTGCTTTTACCGTATTGCCAATCCATCTCCTTACGGTAGGATTAGTTCGACGTTCGATAAGAGCATCATCCAGCCTTTCGAAGTCTATATTGTCAAATGCTCCTTCAGGCCATCGCTATGCCCTTGCCATTAAGCTCTTCTTCTGCCACTCGCACCACCTGATGAAGATCGGTAGATCTCCCAGGACAATAGGCATGCTACTACTACTACTAAGTGGATAACTATCGAGCGTAGTCCCTTCGATGTGGTAAGCCACGGTCCATTGCTTTCAACAGAAAAGACGCCAGGCTCACGGGTCTAAAGGACTTTGGCTCAGTATAGTCTTTTCTTTCCGGTTTTGATAGAAATATTACCTTAGCCTCTCTCCACCAAACCGGGTCATATCCTATTGCTAGGCATGCTGTGTATATTCCCCTAAATGTTGGTGCTACAATTCTGGCTTGGGAATATACCATCTAAACCTGCTGCCTTGAACGGTTCAAACGATCTAATAGATCGTCTTACCCCCTCCAGCGTCCACAATCCTTTCCATCTCAGAGCGATCCATGGCATGCGCACACTGCTTCCTCCTATGCCACAGCATGTCCCATTTGTAGCTTCCCGGAAAATGAGTTTCCAGCAGGATTTCATTTGTTTCGTCCTGGAACATCTTTCCCGTTCTGTCCCGAACCGGCCCGAGTCACCGTGTTACTTGAGGCTTTTTCAAACCCAATGATGACTGCTCTCTAATTAACACAAAAGACGTCTTGCCACGTGACACGAATGACCTTTTAACATTACACAAAGCATCACGTAAACATAAGAAACCATTAAGGGAGGGCAACTAGTTAGGTAGGTATCGAGCCAAAAATTTGAAGAATGTCAAGCATGCCCAAGAAGAATAAGAAGAAAAAACAATCTTTGGAATCGGTACGTATCGGCCTGCCACCCCGAAAATCCCAGGTTTGAATTCCACAAGCGCACAGAGAACGAATTGAAAAAAACCCGGAGAAAACCCATTAACTAAAGTATTTTTAAGTTTTATCTGTTGATTTTCTGGTGAAAATAAATGTCCAGCTCATATAAAACCGGGGTTATATTGGCCATTTATCGAGTTATTCGCTATTAAAATGTCCCTTAAGTTAAGCTAACTCCAGATTACACCTTAGCAAAGATTCTGGAACCTATATAGGACCCCAACAGTACACATGGCTGAAGGGCTACATTATACATGGAAAAAATTTCCTTCGAACGAATAGTTCGGAACTGGACCAAGTGTAGGTTTAATCCGCGGATGATTAAAGGCAACAAGAATTTCGGTTTACTTTTGTTTTTGTGAAAGAGGCGTTAGAAAATTTATTAACAAAGTTAAATAGCAGAAAAAAAAACTTTATTTTTACAGGTTTCTTAATTTCAGTTGGGATGCGAAGATTTTGGCTGATGGGGTCTCCACTTTAATATGCATATCGTTTCCAGAAACTATCGCCAAATAATCAATCGATGTTTTCAGCAGTTATTTTAATTTATTTGCAATCACTTTTATTTAAATCTTTTAATTACATTTTCTTTTTAAAATAACAATAAATTTGTCAAGCTTTCATAATTTTCCTTTTCAAATGGTGTCATCGTTTTCCGAAAGAACCAAAATCGTAGTGTTTTATTATTAAAGCACGGCCTATTCACGAAAGTTGCCTTCTTTTATAATATTAAAAAACTACCTTTAACTAAAAATCAAGATAAGAAAAATATACAAAAATAGAAAACTATTGAGATACTCTAGTGCAATTGAGAATATATGATATACAAACTTAACTAAATTTAAGATAATGCAAATGTATAGTAAGAATGAGAATGTAAAAGCACATGAAAGTATGTTTCTGAAAAAATCACTAAATTAGTTATTTTTTATTGTTTTTATTGTTTAATGTTAAAATAAAGAATGGAACTTAATTAATTATGTTGTTTATCGGCTTTGATTAATAACTATGAAATGAAATTCATATAAATATTTATTACACACAAGGTAATGTAGAGAAATAGTATTTCGAGAAATAAAAAACATTATTTACTACATTTGATGTGTTTCTTTCTTTATCCATGAAAATAAGTGTAGTGTCTAGGTTCACGTTAACATTTAGAAAACAAACATACAAGTGAAGATATATTGAATCCATTCAATTCCAGACAGGTAGCACTTAGACATTTACCGCATATGCTATGTAATGAAGGTAGTTAAAAAATTTGATAAATTTTCAAAAATAATCGATTGTAATTTTGGTTGCGTAGTCCTGAATGCCAGGACTGCGCTTCCCATAGTTGGGCATTAGAGTTGAAAATTATCTCTCCCTCAGACCCTTTGGGATAAAAATTAGTCGCCTCGTCAGTCGAAAATATCGCATGACCGGTCATATAACTTCTTCCGCGGTCGGTACCAATTTAAATCGGACTTTGAATTTCGGTCTAGCGGTTTCGGTCACATATTTTTAAGGTCTATTTATTTCGGGACCATTTAATTTCGGTCTCTCTATTTCGGTACACTTTAAATTTCGGTACCGAAATCAAGACCGGTGAAAACAACCTAAATATGATAGGTTTCGGTGCCGTTTCGACTCCCTGTCGTAATCTGTTGTCTGCAAAAAACAATTACGAATCGCCGCCGGTGGGATTCGAACCTGCGAACTCCGGATTGGTAGGCTAACACGTTATCACTTATTCCACCGACAACTCAGTACTGATATAATACTATTGACGCGAGGGAAGGGTTGCACATACTTCCTAGAAAACTTACAGATCAACTACTCTGCGGATTTTGAAACTTACGGATTTCGATTTGGAGACTGCGTCCTTGGCGATTTTATATTTTGGGGATTGCTGGAAATTGTGGTTAATGGATTATGTGATTGCAGATTTCGTGGGTAAGAGGCCGTTTAAATATTACGAAACACAGTTTTTGAAGATTTCTAACCCCCCCCCCTTGTAACGGGCTCTAACATTTCGCGTTACCCCCCCCCCCCCTAAACGGTATGCAACACTCAGATAATTATGGGTTATGGAATAAGAAGCAATGGAAATGAAACGAAATGTCAGCCCACTTTTGCCCTAATGTGTGTGCGTGAAATAAACTCATGGCTTGTAGTTTAGGTAGTTTTGCTTAACCGCAAGGGACGGACTCTTAGAGTCCAAGCTATGGACTCGTGGTATACGGCTTATTGTGGTTATTTGCCATATATATACTTCGGTATACTAAGTGACGCGACTGAGCCGCGAATCACGAGTTAAGAGTTAGGACTTTTAATTTAAACTTAATGTCACGTAACACGTTGCTCGACTTCCCCCCCCCCCCCTCCTATAACGCACCGTAACGTTTCACAAGATCCCCCCCCCCCCCGTTACGTAATACTTGAACGGTCACTAACCCGAAAATTTCACCATCTACTTACCCTGTATGGCTGCGTGAGATATACAATCCACTCTGCCGCCCCTTCAGCGATTTTAATTAATTGAAAAAAACTCCTATATTTCCATCCATTCCTTAAAAAACTGCATAAAAATGGCCATCTTTCGCGCTTCTAGGTGTATAGTCCCCCTTAAGAAAATAGATGAAAACTGGCCACTGCCCCCCACCCCTTTATCACCGAAACTACTGAGCCTAAAATTTAAAAAAAATAAAAAAATACAGAAAATAGTTCTTTACTTGTAGATTACAAGAGAGCCTATAAGAAGTCTATGGTCTGAAAATAACATGGTAAATCTCTTAATGTTGTGCGTACAAACTTACATTTGCAGTTGAAATGTATGGGAGAACATGTTTTTCAACTACAATGTTAAATTTGTGCTTGGGATAAATTATTGGTACTACTCGTTCCACTTGACTAGGCCAAGCATCCATCACTCCTCGTACGTACCGCGCTAAGTACCTACAACTCGACGCTCCGTCAAGTGAAAATCGGTCAGGGACGCGGCATACCTAGCGATCGCACGTATTAGGTCTCAGTACAAAGATCAGTGGGTTTACAAGAAATCGTAAAAATAAATAAAAAGGAATAACAATTTACTGAAAAAGTTAATAGTTCCCCATGATTATTTAAATGTTTATTTATAAGCTGTAACTCATCAGCGTGTGAAAAATTTGGGTAAAAGGGGAAATTACTCGGCTGTCAAATCTCTTCAAGTCCAGAAGTAAACAGACGCAGTGTGGACGAAAACTTTCGGTTTTGTGCAAAAACTTTTAACATTTATTGCGATGCGGGCTGCGATACGAGTGTCGCGGGGGGTGACATCAAAATATGAAATATCAGAATACATTCTATCACTCGGTCTTAGTCCACGTATTCAAGAATATACGATAAGACAGAATTCAACAGTAGACAGTAGACAGATATTCAGCAATTTCCCTCTATAATCCGGTACCGTACATAATTTTCCTGTGGTAAACAAATTTGGATCAGATTTTTAAAAAAAACATGGTAGGTAACATATTCATCGTACAGAATTCTCTTCACGCGAGTTAAACTCGCACTTGTTCAGTTTTTTTTAAATTAATTAACAGTAAAAAAAATTACAGTCTTTAACACCTGTCAACAGAGATTTTAATAACGTCTATAACACTAAAACGGTAGTAAGTTATATATTTTCAAGTAAAAATTATTGAAAGTTTTTGCAGTTTTTCAAGGAAACTTCTGGGCGACTCTATCTGTAATTTGCTTATCATAGTTTTATTAATGAAAGTATGAAATCTGGCTATTGTTGTAATTTAAAAAAGCAATATGTAACGACTGAAAGCCTAGATAGATATTTTTAACTGACTTCCCAAAAACAAAGAGGTTCTAAGTTCGACACGTATTTTTTTTTTCATTTTTTTTTCTTGATGACCGGGAACAATTTTTGTAACGCGTGGACCGATTTTGATGATTTTTTTTTGTTAGGTAGAGCAGGTTCAGCGATTGGTACCAGGTCAAAAAAATTGTTGTTGGGATGGGGGTGTAGGTGAAACTTAACTTCTCAATGCGTGGATCGATTTGGATGGTTCTTTTTCTGTTGTATAGAGTATTGCAAGTAATGAAAAAAATTTGGTCGTACGGAGAGTGGAGAGGGGAAGGGGTAGTCTAACTTCAAAACGCGTGGACCGGTTTGTATGAAAAATCATCCAAATCGGTTCACGCGTTTCGAAGTTAGACTAGATAGAGTATGTTCACCATTGGTATCATTGGTACCATGTCAAAAATCTTGTTTTTGGATGCAAGTTGGACCGATGTGGATAGTGGTGGATGTGGCTTATGGCTTAGAACAGATAACGAAAGGAAGTGCAATACCGTGTATAAACCGTGTACGTGTTTTCCGATGTTTTGTTCGTGGGAAAGGTGTGGGAAGAAAGTGTTGATTGAATAATTTTCACTGTTCCATTATTAAAAGTGGTGTTATCTTACAAATAAAGACAATTAACATTTAAAAGACTGTTTTGGTTTAGTTTACTAAGAATCTGAGGTGCTTAATTTCAACATTGTTAGTGTGCGGTATTTTGTTGTAAAAATAATCGACGCATTGGGTGTGGAAAATCATTTTTCAGGAAAGTTAAATAATATAATAAGCAATTATACAGCATTTTCTTTGAAATATGCGCAAAAGAAGTTTTTGCCTAGGGGCTCTAATAAACTTTAAAAATATTAAAATATATTTCTACTTTTTGGATTTAGATTTAAAGACTTCAGAGTACTCTGGTTAAAATCCATCGGTAGAACTGATTATATACCATCCGATGGTTGTAATGTTTGCGAGGACCACTTCGAATGAGTCAAAAATTTACTACTTCCATGGTGAAAACTAACACATTGACATCTTTCAAACACATAAGGAAAATTCGGAAAGTTTTTGAGCATGGTGCTCTTCCTTTCGTTTTTTGTTCTAAGGGCTTATGGTGAGAGTTGAAGGATGGGCGGCGCTTAGCCACGTAAGGCGTAGATCGATTTTGATTTTGTTGTACAGAATACGCTTCCTGATTGGTAAATGATAAACATTTTGTACCTAGAGTGACTACGAAGATTCTCTGACTATGATGATTCTCTATTGCTGTATAGAGTACAGTGGCGCACTGGCGCAAGGGTAAAAATTTTGTATCTAAGGAAAAGGTATGAAAGGGAGACCGTGATTAATTTCGTAATATGTTGCCGGATTTCGATTTTAGATGCCAGATTTTCTTTCTATAAAATTCACTACCTCTGTAACTGTTGAAATTGACTTGTTCATATGAACAGCATTTTTCGAGTCGTATATACAAGGACTCTTAAAAGTGACAAATAATATAGTTTTAAAAAAAAAGTTGAATCGACTTCACAAAAAGCGCTGAAAAGCATAAAATAATTTTTCATTTTATATCTATTACGACATATTGAAGTCGGGGCAAATTAAACAAACAAACAACTGCAACAAAAGTATTTAATGCTATTTAGATATTTCTGAAAGCACTTTAAAAATTTATAACTTCCGTTTTCGATTGAGTAGGAACATCATTTTAGTCTCATTTTAAAGAATAAGATTAATACTTTCCATAAAAAATTACTACTGGGAAGAAGGAGGCTAAAAGGATATTAAGGACACAAGTTTTGTCCCTCGTCCTTGAATATCTCAAATGAGTCCACTCTGTGGACTTTCATTTTTACATATATTATTTGTCATACTAATATTTAAAAAATACTAAATTTTCAAATTTACAGTACATACTTTCCACGAACTCAAAAAATTGTAAGCATTATAAATGTTTGTATTACTTGAAATATACAGGCGGTTCAAGGGCACACATTTGCAGTACAAAATAGGTTTTTTAAAATTTGCATCTTTGCGGCCAAAAAATTGTACTTTAGCAGGAGCTAATGGCACACATACGGTATGTGTTTGCACCATACATCAAAATATAAAACTTTTGTTGGAAGGGTGTAGAATTGTTCTGCTCACGGCAAATGAGGAAATAAAAATTTTAATTTATAAAACGCTTTTAGCGTTAGAAAAATGCAATCCACCAAATATACCATGTCTTTTTGAAGAGTGCCAGCAGTGCCCGGGATATTCAAGGCTTGAAAATATATTTGATGTAACTTTTGAAAAGCACTGCATCGAAAGTATTTCGTATAAACAGTGGACATCAACGGATCGTTCTCAATTAATAACTATAGTGGAGACAGTGGATGACTTTGTGGAGACCGCGATTGAAAAATTACCTGAATTTCCTTTATTGCAAAACAACAAAGTCTATATCTTCAAGAACTTAAATCCTCACTTCCAGAAGGCGATATTATGGTTTTAATGGATTTTTCGGAAAATTATTCCTTTATTGTTCAAGATGAAATTAGTTTAACCACTGAAACACTGATCAAGGAACCATTCATCCCTTTGGAGTATACTTTCGTAACAATTGTACACATAAAATAGCAAATACTAACTTCATAGTTATAAGTGATTGTTTCACGCACAATAATATATCTGTACACCTCTTTCAAAGCAAGCTAATCGAATTTTTGCAATCCAAACTCAATTTTATCAGAAAAATTCATTACTTTTCGGACGGCTCTATAAAGATCGCGCAATATAAAGTTCAGTACAATTCTGACAATTTAACACTACATCGTGAAGAGTTTGCAATAGATGCAGAATGGAATTTGTTTGCGACTGCCCACGGGAGAAGTATTGGAGGAACCTTAAAGCGACTTGGAGCTAAAGCTAGTATTCAACGACCTTTTGATAATCAAATTACAACTCCTTATTAGTTGTATGAATGGGCAAAGGAAGTGCATCAAATTATCACTGGCTGTATTCAGCGGCACTCAGCCTTCCCAGCCGCTGGCAGCGGCTAAGCGCTGAGATATTCTGAATGCATTTTCTTACTTAGCCGCTAACTCAGCCTCTTGTCATATTTTCCAGCCCAAATATTTTCGGCTGAAGTAGGCTGAGTAAGAAGAAGACGATTTTTCTATTTGTTTGTTCCGTCAGTTTTTACTTAGTGATAAATTTAGTGAAAATGGGAACTAAAAACTTTCAAGTTGGCTAGTGCATTTACTCTGTAAAAGACAATGCACAAGTTTTAAAAAGGCTGACAGCAGGTAATTAACAAAAAACAGCGGGTAATTAACTAAACTAGCAGCTAACTTAGAATTTTAATTCAGCGCAAGCAAGCCGCTTTAACATAGCATAGCCTGACGTCACGCACATCAGCCTACGCTGAGTGCCGCTGAATACAGCCAATGTTTCTAAAGCAGTGATGGCCAAACTCACACTACTTAATGTGAGAAATGCTTAAAAGCTTTAGAAGCTTTTCGTACTGTTTGTTTAATTTAGAACCTTAAAATGTTTGCAAAAGGTTGTATACCTTAAGATATTGTATAATTGCTTACAAACTACTTAAATATGACGATTTTTGTAACTTTTGCATGCTTCAACGATTAAAAAACGCGAAAACAGGAAACCGAATACAGCCAAACAATTGCATATCCGAATTTAAAAGCTCAAAAGCTCACTTGCCCGCGGGCATAGCTTTGGACATCACTGTTCTAAAGACATAGTTAAAGCTAAGTTTTTCTCTCTTTCCTTAGACGAATTTACTCATAATTTTGTCTGAGGGGAGAGAAAAAGATAGATTATTATTCTTATTTATGTTATATTATAAACAGTGAGATGTTTTAACAAACCTTGAAACTTTAATAAAAACTTTTATAATGCTTACAATTATGTGACTTCGAAGAAAATATGTATTGTCTTGTGGTAGCCGGTGCAGTTTATTTAGAGTTTACCTATGATCCCACTTCCGTCCCAATTTGAAAATTTGGTATTTTTTAGATGTCAGTAGGACGAAGGACGAAAATTGTTTCCTTAATATTCTTTTAGCCTCCTTCTTCCTAGTAGTAATTTTTTATGGAAAGTATTAATCTTATGCTTTAAAATGAGACTAAAATGATGTTCCTACTGTATCGTAAACGGAAGTTATGAATTTTTAAAGTTGGTCCGAACTGCTAAATCATGGAATTTTCAAAATTCTATAACTTAAAAAAACAACGGAAAGAAAAAAGAAAAAATCCGTTTATTTCGTTTACATAACTCTGCAAACCAGCAAAATGTAAAAAAGATCTGAGAGGGTGCTTTCAGAACCATTTGTTGATTTTCTGTGGAATGACCCTTGCACCAACTTCAAAATGTCGAAATATATATAAAATAAGCTGTTTAGTGCTTTTTATAAAGTCGGTTCAACCTTTTTTTAAAAAAATTTTATTGCATTGTAATTTAATTAATTATTTCCACTTACCACTCCTATTTCGAAAATGAAAATGTTGCAGTTCCTCGATTATGTATTCTATCATTTAAAAGATTAGTGCTTATTCAACTACTGTATCATATATATCTAATTAAATATACCTTTTTAAAAGATTTAAAACATTTTGAGTTGAAAATTAGGACTTGTTTAATTTAAAAATTAGGAGCAGTTTGAAATTAAAATAGACTTGGAATTTAAATATACTTTAATGACTTGAAAGGCGACCAGTATGCTTTTAAAATGCTCTAGTGTGATATTAAATAGGTAAAATACCACAATTTCAATAAAATCAAATGCAGCACTAGCAAATAGAGGTTCTGTAACTGTTAATTATGTTGACGTTATTTTATGTTTCCTACTACTACTGGCACTACTAATTTCAGACATTTTTAATTAATAGAATATCCACTGAACCGAATTTCGAAGTACGAATTAAAGCTGACTTCACTTCGGTGCAGTGTCAGCGGGTCACTGGTGTTCGGCTGTGTCAAATAATTGTATTTTTCACATTGAATTTCGAGTTATTTAAAGATTGGTTATAGAAAGTTCAATAACTAAACAGTTTTTAAGAAATTATAAGAAAAATGGTGTTATCAGCAACGGATACTGAGGTAATATTCTTTTATTAAAACAAATTTGCACCATGCCCATAACTGCGCCCAGTGTGGAAAAAATTAGTGTGCGTATACTGTCAGGTGTAATGTAAAAAATTACTAAAACTTGAAACTACGGGGTGGAAGCTTAATTACAATATAAGATCTTAAAGAACAGCTCAATTAAAGAAAAACTATGACGAAAAGCGATATGAAACGTTTTGACTAGGTAGATTTGGGGAACTACGGTAGTACTTAGTATTGCCAGGGCAACTTAAATTTAACGTAGAGCTGCTGGAGTCAAATGATTCCTTTAAATTATAAGCGAAACTATTCCTAATGAAAATTAATTTACCCACAGCTTGAGGAACAATTAGAAATCTTCCAAACTTCTCAGTGGCAACAGAAAGGTTTTGACCAAATTATCTCCAATATTTCCTTACAAGGGAATCTGGTAATGAGAGTTAAAATTTTCAATTTTTATTTTTTAGTTTCTATTTACCAGAGTACCAGCAAACTGTTCTCTTAATTTCAATGATCTAGCTAATTTGTTTTACGTCCACCAAATTTAATGCTATTTTACTTGTTTCCAGGGACAAATTTGTCATAAAAATAAACTTTCACAATTCTTAAAATTGTCGCAATGATGGCGCAACTTGATTGGCATTTATTAGGTAAACCGCAGATTTATAATTTAATTTTTGTTTTCTGTGTCAGTAGCAAACATATACTGTATAAAAAACGTAAGAAGTGCTTCCTTCAGAAATAAAAGGATGCTTTGAGGCATTCACTGGTACCGTTTTTAAAGGAAGTTGTCTTGTGACTGAACCTTTTCACTTATGTTCACTTTCTTTCAGGGTTCCGAATCGATACGAAATTTCGCTCCAAATATCGCTCCAAATCGCTCCGGATCGGATCGGTGCGATATCTGGATCGATTCAGCCTGGAGCGTTATAAAAATATCGAACCGCTCCGGAGCGGATCGTTATTTTCCAAATCTGTTATCGAACCGCTCCGGAGCGGATCGTTATTTTTTAAATCTGATATCGAACCGCTCCGGAGCGGATCGTTATTTTCCAAGTCTGTTATCGAACCGCTCCGGAGCGGATCGTTATTATTTTTAATTTCAATCGATCCGAACCGCTCCTGGAGCGATATTGAATCGATTCGGAGCGATTAGAATATCGCTCCACTGAATCAAAAGAATATGTTTGGTAATTATAAGAAAATAATCCTCATCTGCAACTTAATTACTAGGTTTTTTATACTAGGGGTGATGGGTAGGCTAGTGCACTTCACCTGTAATTTAATTACTTGAACTTAAAGTATTTTGAGTTAGTGAGACGGATTTGGAGTGAGTGGGTGATGGGCTGGAGAGTAGGTGATGGGCTGAAGGGTGAGAGGTAGGTGTGTGGTTGGGTATTGAGTGCCTACCACCCACATGCTACTCACATTCACTCCTGGAGCGTTATTGAATCGATTTGGAGCAATAAGAATGTCGCTCTACTGAACCAAAGAAAGAAGTATGGTAATTTTTAGAAAGTGCTTCTCACCTGTAACTTAATTACAAGGTATCTTGGACTGAGAGGGCTTTCAGAGTTTATTATTACTTATTTGGCCGTTTTTCATTCTAATCTGCGTGTTAAAAATTGCAACCAAAACTTCACGGCTTTTTATTATTCTAAGAATTTTAAGTGAAGGGTTTCCTTTTTCTTTTTAATTTTTAATTGATGAACCCAATGGAGTCTGTCTGATGCTAAACTATTTGAATTATTTAGCCAAATCAGGGAGCTGACAAATGTGCATAGGAATCCAAAGTAATAAAACAGAAAAATCAAATGTAGGTTGATTCCCAATTTCAGAGAATACAATTTTATGAGGGTAAAGTAGGCCTTTGTGTTTTTCAGAGTAATATCATTTTTGAACATGCTTTTGTATGAATAAAAAACCTTAATACTCGGAAAAAACGCGAGCGAAATTTGTTCGACTTCTTTAAGTCGGCCAAAGGCGCGGCATGCATGGTCCCATGCACTTGGTGTTTTCCACATTATAATGATTATCACTATTAGACTGATAGTAGGACATAATTTTATCGTCTGATGCGCACTTAATATATGCCTCTTCTTTTATTTATTCCGCTGTTCTCTCATAATTCAGGTTAAATACAGCAATTTATCTAATTCGAAAGTTTTTAAGGTATTTATATATATATATATCAAATCTTGGTTATTGGATTATATTACTTTAAGTTTCATGAGGGAAAGTTAGATTAGGAAGTTACCTTTGCGGATATTTGGGCCGCATGCAGCCTTTCCTCCTTTTCCTCATCACTGCCTTCTCATTGTCTTCCCTTTACTCTTCTCCAACATCTAATTACCCTAACACCCGCTGCCCCCCTTGCTACTATTAGCCCCACATCCCGCCACTCGCTCCTACCCAGCACCTATTCACCACAACTCTATAAACCCTATATATATTGGTCAGTACAAGACACCTTGTAATTAAATGTCAGGTGAGGTACACTTTTTGAAAATTAACAGTCATATTCCAGAATAAACGCCTTACCCATCATCTCCCACAGCCCACCAATCAACCATACACACTTCACATCCTACTACTCACTGCTACCCAGCACCCATTTAGCCAAACTCTAAAAGCCCTCTCAGTACAAGGCACCTTGTAATTAAGGTGTAGATGTGGTGCACTTTATAAAAATTCCTAGATATATTCCTTTGATTCAGTGGAGCGATATTCTAATCGCTCCGAATCGATTCAATATCGCTCCAGGAGCGGTTCGGATCGATTGAAATCAAAAATAATAACGATCCGCTCCGGAGCGGTTCGATAACAGACTTGGAAAATAACGATCCGCTCCGGAGCGGTTCGATATCAGACTTGGAAAATAACGATCCGCTCCGGAGCGGTTCGATATCAGACTTGGAAAATAACGATCCGCTCCGGAGTGGTTCGATATCAGATTTGGAAAATAACGATCCGCTCCGGAGCGGTTCGATATTTTCATAACGCTCCAGGCCGAATCGATACGTGGAGCGGAGCGATATTTTGTATCGATTCGGAACCCTGCTTTCTTTTATTTTTCATAGGATGTTCACAACCAATACTTCTAATTTCTTTACACTTTTTTGAGTTAATTTTAATTTGCTACGTTGTCTTATGCAGAGCCCTGCAAACGGGCAGCCCATTTGTCCAGACCCGGCCCGAATGTTTGAATGTTGGCTTTCATTACTTGCGCCCAGCTCAGCTTGCCTAAATCCGCGCGAATCTGCTTAAATTTAACAGTTTGACAGGGTAACTGCACTAGTTTCTCCGGAGATGCTCTAGTATTCGGACACTCTTCACTTTATTTGCAATAATAAGTCTGTTCACGTACTTTTTGATTAGAAATATTCTGAGTAAAAATGTTAAATAGGAGAAGTTACCAAATACCAAGAGTACGTGAACAAGTTTGAGTAGTCTTGGACAAAAACTAAAGCAATAACTGTCAAAGTGACAATTTGTGGCTTTATAACAAAGCTTAACAAAAGTATTCAACTTATTTCTTCGGGTAAATTTGGACTAACATTTTTAAATAGGGGAAATGTTACGTCAGCAAATTTCCCCCCATTTCATGAGTACGTGAACGCGCTTGGGTAAAAATATCATAATGCATTTACCCAAAACTGGGTACGTGAACAGACCTAATAAGGAAAGGGCCCACGTAACTGTTTAAATTAGGTTGGCATATTCTTTACTTGGAAATCAATCATCGATGTGCAGAAATTAAGGGATTTACGTGCTCTTTTTGAGCAAGGGCGCATCATTTAGTTGATTACTTGGCGTAAAAAAGTTCCGCAGTTGGTTCGAAATAGCGCAGTGCACTTTAAGGGGGGAAATAGGGTTAGGACAGCGTTTTCTGAACGATTTTCATGAATTCTTTTATAGTATAAAAAATGAATATAATTTATTGAAACTTTGAGAATATTTTATACATATATACTATAAAATTGTTGAAGAATTTCCTTCAACAACACCGAAGATATTAGCAACCCCATATTGCAGGTCACAATCAAACTCAGCATTTTGCGTACATTCTGGAAGCCGCAATTTTCATCTGAAATCAAACGAGGATGGAATTTACTTTTATTATATGTCTCTCTTCTATATGAACCTAAATGCTATAAAAAAAATTTAAATTGAATTTTTTACAGGGGTCAAAACAAAAAATCATGATTTTTTGCCATTTTAAATAATGATAATATTCCGATTTTAGGTTCATATAGAGCGCAGTGCTATGAAGAAAGTAACTGCCAATTTTCAAAACGATTGGTTGAAAACTTTTCAAACTAGCGTGTACGCAAGTTCAAAAAAAGTCGTTTTGAGAAAAACGCGTTTGAAAAAATAATACCAAAAAAACAAAGTCAAGGCAGTCATAAATTTTCTTAAATTAAACCTTTTAAATCTTTTTTTTAAATTAATCTACTATTCCAGCACCATAAAGCAATCCATCTTCTTTTTGAAATTCCTCATTTTGAGCTAGCTAGCTCGCCTTTTCGGGCTTCTCGAGCTTCTCTGGTCTCCAAAGCGCTGCGTCGATTTTGTCGGCTTACGTGTCGTTTGTCCATTTGATGTGCGAAACTGTAGCAGCGCTTACCTACTATAATATTTAGCTCGTTCATCGCTAATAAAATACTTGAATTTCCTTCATTGAATAAGCAAGCAGCCAGGGATGATGCGACCTCAATCACTTTCAACCCACAATGTAGGTGCTTCGGGGCTAAACGCCAAACTGTTGAAATCAAGCTTTCATTTGCGTTTTGGGTGTGGCCGCCTAAGCACCTCTCTAATAAGTCATCTTCTGATAAATCTTCGAATATCGGTAAAATTTCATTTTGAACATCAGGATGTAATGGAGTTGGATATGCTTCAGGGGTCGTTCCGAGAGCTTCAGCTTGTTTCCAATTACACCAGCTATCTGTACCAGCTGGACAGTCGTCATGCTTTGGATTTTCATCTCTCGATATCATGTGATTATATGTTGTCATTATTGCTTTCTTCATGTTTTCTACGCTATTAAAATTTCTTGTAATCGCCAAACCGTAATAAATACTCATTTTTTTCACCAAAGCCTCCGTCAATTTTCCTTTTCCACCTAATTTTTTGTCTTTTCTAACCGCTCGGAGTCAAGTTCACATTTTTTTTTGCACGTGGCCTATGCATTCGTTTTAGATAACAGTCAGTTGTTTACCATAAGGATTTAATTTAAGAATTCCCGCGAACGTTTTGGAATCGCCATCATCGATGTAATTGCCATATTTCACTCCATATAATTCTTCAGATCTTGAAAACATGGTTTTAACTGATTCCACTTCCATACTTTCCGCAAAACCTTCATGCGTTTTTGTGTACGTTTCTTCATCATGTTCTTCCCAAGCTAAATACTCTGGTGAATTTTTTGGCTTCATTTGCCACACTGCACATGCATGGCAGTAACTACTTCGTACGTCAATATTGATCACTTTTCCACTGTAATATGCCATGATAGTTGTTACACCGTATAATGATTTAAACCCTCTTTTCTTCCAAGTCCCATTACCAGATACTTTAAAATTCTAAGCAGGTCTTTCATGCTTTTCATTTTCAATTTTTTCTTCTGCCACAGCTTTCCGACAGCAATATTCAAACACTTTTTTCGCAGCGGCGTAGATGTGTTTGTATATTGAGTTGTAAGTATCTTCAGATATACCTAAACCAGTGTATATAATTACAAAATAAATTTAATCCTCCTCGGCCAACACCCAAGAGTCGCATGATAAATACAATTCTACGGTTTATTTCGAATCCAGTGTTTATGTAAGGACCTGATTGAGTTTGTTTGGAACCACATTGGCAATTGACAACAAGCTTGAAACCGAGGCCACGTATTCCAGTTTCTGTAAAACTTACGTCCTGACGACAATTTCGACAAATTAACATATCTGATAAGGCTGTAAACACGGTGAAAAATTCAATAATTCGATAACAATGTAAAGGATCAACAATTACATCTTCACTCGTAGCACTTGCAAGTTTTTTTTGCACTAATGCTTTCGTCATTTTTATCACATTTACTTGATTCACTGTTAGAAAATTGATTCCCGTGAAGAGATCTTTTACGTCGTCTACTAGTACGAGAAGGTGTTCTATGATCTTTTTTCGGATGCGTAGACATTTTGCTTATAAACTTGATGTTCACTGCTCAAAAGTTCGTTTTCAACAGATGCCTAGTTACAATGCGTCTAGAAATTTCTACCTGTGGTTTCTATTGTGAAAATACATAAAAGGACATTTGCTGGCATTTTACGTAGTATCTGTGACCCCACAAATACATGCCACGTAGTAAGTAAATGGGTGCCTGAGTGACCGCTCGGTTATACACGTGGCGCGCTCGGGGCCTGAAGGAGAGCTACTCACTTTAATGGCTTATAACAACAAAACGAGTCGAAATTTTCATTTAAAAAACATCACAATTTAACATATGTTTATTCAGTATTTGATTTATTTCAATATATATTTAATTTTTTTAATAAGATTTAAAAAAAAAACTAAAGAAGTTACACACAAAATAAGTTAAATCACATACGAGTCATATTTATGCTGGCATGATATTTAGCACATCTGAAAAATATTATATAAAACCAAATTAATATGTAATTTAAATGATGCAAACTTACCTAATATTTTGTTGGGTGTCCTTTCTGAGCAATTATGGCAGAACATATCTTTTCCATTGAGAATACCAAGTCGGCACAGACTTCAGGACTAATTTTGTACCATTCTTGACGGATGGTGTCCAATAAATCCTTAATCGTCTTTGGTTTTATTGCTGACATACGTCTTTTGATGATGGCCCACAAATTCTCGATCGGGTTTATATCTGGGCTGGAGGCTACTCAATTACGGAAATTTTACGTTCCTCAAACCATTCCTTGACAATTCGAGATGTGTGGCATGGAGCATTGTCCTGCTGGAACATCAATTGGCGGTATACTGACAACGGCAAATTCTGTGAGTATGCTTACAGATGGTTGGCCAATATATCTTTGTACATCAGCCCATCCATTTTGCCTTTTATTTCCACTATTGGCCCAAACCATCACGCTGCCACCTCCAAACTTAACCGTCTTTTTTGTATACCTGGGGTCCAGTTCCTTGTTTGGTGGACGTCACACAAGTTCGTCCATCAGGTCCAGTAAGATTAAATTTGGATTCATCACTCCAGATGATCGAATTAGAAACCGATTGACATTTCGATCGATGGCTTCTAGAGAAATCTAAACGTTTTCTCCTATTACCTTGTGTAACCTTCGGTTTCTTAAGGCTCTGGCACCCTCGGAGGTTATTTTCGAGTAGCCTGCCTTACACTTCTGGCCAAGATGTTCATGCCGTAATTTTCCTCCATACGGGCTCTTATTGCCACTGAAGTGTTGATGGGGTCTTGCAGAGCACGCCTGATTATTAGACTGTCCTTTGGTTTAGAAGTTTTTCTTGGCCTGGATCGTTTCTTATTTTGAAAAGTCCCGTGTTTTCGATAGTGCTTAAGAGCGTTCTGCACTTGGGGGGGGGGGGGGCGTTTTTTATTTTTTCATTCCGGTTAGCTTGTCGAATATTGGATTTTCGGCTATTTGGTATAGCTTGTTAAAAAGTATATATTTTTTAAAGTAAAAACTGTGAATCATAAATAAATGCTGTTATCTAAAAGATTTGTCCACACTTTTTTGTTGTAGAAAAAGTTCCTGCGGCTCTATCTGTCATGCCGTGTGCCCCTGCGCTGAGCGCATACTTCACTTCAAGCACTATAAAATAAAATGGGAACAATTTTTGTTAAACGAAAATTAATTTACGTTTTTATCAATAAATTACTACTTTTCCAAAGAATTGAGAGTTTGAAACATTCAAGAGTTTTTTATTCACACGCAAAGTTCAGTTAGATTTTGGTCATTTACACGTATTTCCCCCTTTAACAGATTTGGCAAAATATTATTATGGAATAATGTTCAGACACACACTCTATGCAAGGATATTTTGGAGAATATTCATACATAATATGTGTTTGCAGAAAAAACTCATTATTATTATTTTTTTGACGTTAAATAACACGGCTGCGGCGTCAGAGCGGGAAAAATGTGTCAAAGTAAGTGTAAAAAATTGCGACCATAAGTTTCCAAGAATTGCGCTCGGAGCACAAATAGAAATCCAAACGACTTTCCTTGAGCGATACCTGAAGGCGACTCTCCTAAGCACAACCCAAACCTCCGAGGAAAAATAGAAGTCGTAAGACATCTGCAAACGATGAGACCAAAGTGCACGCACTGCCAATAAACGCTGCTAATGGGGCACTATTAGGTTTGTTTATGACTTGCGCGTAAATTTAAAAATTTGACTTCGAAAATCATACTTGCCCAGTTGAGGTAAATTTTGAAATTGAATCATAGTGATCTATACTTTTTTTGACGTAGAAACAGTGAAAACAAATGAAAATCACAAACGTCTGCAACAAATTTTCTGGTTGGATTTCGAAAAATAGTAAAACCTGGGCATTTTTGTGATCTTTACGTCGGAAAGTAATTTCTGATAATTGATCGAAAAAGCTTTTTAATAGAATGCCAAAAGAATTTCTTATTAAAATTCCAAAAAAAAGATATATTTTACGCTTATACCTGTCTCAAGAACCTAATCCATCAATTTTGCTACCAACATTTTTTTTATTTCGTGCGATAAATTCGTAGTGTGATTTTTTTTTATAGTTGTATTTATGTATTTCTACTTAAACAAAACCGGGCAATAATACTACTACAAGTGTACTACAGGAAAGAAATTGTTGTTTTCATAAAAAACTTTATACAAACTGTGATTGATAAGTCTTTTATAAATGAAAAAGTTTACTAAGTCAGAGGATATGTTGAAACAAATGTTTAAAAAGCGCCGTCAGTTTTACTATGTAACTGTACGTATCAATAAATTTGATTTTTATTTAGAATTCTTCTGTTTAATTTTAGAATGTGGACAAAAAGAACACTGGAAGAGACATAAAGGATGAGAGCAAAGATCAGACGGGAGTTGCGAACTTAACGCAAGACAACCTCGTTAAGCACCCTTTACAGAATACATGGACCTTATGGTATTTAGAAAGCGACCGGTCAAAATCGTGGGAAGAGTTGCAAAATGAAATAACTAGTTTTGATACTGTTGAAGATTTTTGGAGGTAAGTGAATGTTTACTTACTTTGTTTAATAAGAGCCAATTTATTATACATGTATTAATCTAGTTTGCAAATTTGAGGTTAAGATGTTAAATTTGGGCTCGTGTCAAAGTGCGTCCCCTTATTTCTAATGAGAAAAAGTGTAAAGTATTAGATGGTAGTAGGATTATACCTGTAGTAAAAAAGCAACTCAGAACTTCTTGGGGGCAATTCCATACAATACGTTTTTGTTAATTGATGCTCAAAGAGAAATTATTTTGAATGGGTTTCTCCATTTTAATTGCTCACTAATGATCGTGACTTCATCATAACTTTATTAAATATTGCACCTGTAAGTTGTTAACAGAGAAATTAACCACAACAAACTTAATTGGCAATTAAGCTATTTAAAAGAATATATTTTGTGTGAAAAGGCATGTAAAATTCTTGTCTTAGGTTTGGTAGACCGGATGTGAGACTTATCACGTCTAATCACCGGCCACTGTCAACTAAAAAAGCACTTTAAAATCTGTAGAGCAGCTGGTCCTATCTCTAGATCGTATAGTGCTCGGAATTTCTTGGAAAGCCTTTGTGGGACCTCACCGATAGTCTTAAAAATAGAGCCGTTTTTGAATTTTTTTTAATGTAATTTAATGAAAAGGCATTTGTTAGGCATATATTTAGTATATAAAATTAACAATTTTTTTTAAACAAAATGCCGCCGTTGAACGGGATTTTTGCAACATATGCAAATTTCGAAAAGTTATATGAGACGTTCAGTAAAGAAAAACTAATTTTTGACCTCAAAAATTTACACAAAAATACCATAACTTAGGTATTTTTTTCTTTTTCTGAAAACCCCTTCTTCTTCTTTAGATAATTTAAAAAGGAAGCCTTTCTGATAATTTCAAGTCATCGGTTTGAAAAGAAATCAGTTCCGAGTAAAACGCCTATAAAGTTTTCACGTTCACAGAATAACTTGTTCTGATGCTGGTATGCGCTCATTAATATGCAGATAAATGTCATAAATACTTCGAATTCTTCAATTTCTGTACCTTATTTTTAATAGTCTATACAATCTACATTTGGCGACAATTTCCTTTAGTTTTAAATGCCTTCGTTGTCCATAATTTATCTTTGATGTTATAAATAGGTTGTAATGGGTTAGTCCCACGTGTAGTGTACACGGCAAATAATTACGCAGCACAACGGTAGAGTATCTTCCAAAACGTTTTGTTTTGTTTATAAAGTAGCATTGTCCCGCCTCAATACGTTTTTCTTACTATTTCGATTCTCCGTAGCTTGAATATGGGAGGAATGGTAGGAGGCAAAAAGGCAAAAGGGTTATTTTTGACCAACAGACGCCGATGAAAAAAGTTGTAGTAGGCCTATCTTGTTGAGAATGCCTGAAACATTTTTAATCTATCATACCGTCAAAGCCATTAGAAATATACCAACGCTCATGTATAATTTTTTGATTGTTTCTAATGTTGCATATTGTCTTTAGAAATGACCAAAAATGGATATACGGAAGACCGACTTGACTAGAATAAGGCATTAGATAGATAGGTCATTATGGAACATTTATTTGTGTTAATATCAAAATACAAGTCGAGAGTATTTTTTTTTATACGATGTGGCCAAATCGTAGGAGACAACCCTTGAAACGTTATAGCATGGTTTTGGCCGGAAGGGAATTAGGGTAAGGGGAGTGAGTGGTTTTTGCATTAGGTCTGTTTGTTTCGCTGCATGAAAATTGCAGAAGTAGTGTAGAGTGTAATCGATGTGACTTTTGAAGTGTAGAAATTTGTCCTACACTAATGTCATCACAAATAAAACGGAAAATAATATATTACCGGCTTTAATGCAAGAAATTGTGTGACTCGTCTGATAATTAATTAAAATCAGTTCAATTAAGACCGGCTTTGTTTGACAATTGCCTGACAAATGTCAAATATCTGCCTGCACTCACTGCACTTCATCCAAAGCAAGTGCAGAAATTTCCACTCTTTTGCAACGAAACAAACGTTGTGCAGCTACACCGAGAGCGATACAATCGCCGTTTGACGTCAATTTTGCACAAAGTGCAGGCAGTGCAGAAAAAGTGGAGCGAAATAAACGGACCTATTGCTGCGAGCTAGACAACAGCCCAGAGACAGAGTGAATTATTTTAATTTCTTAATAAAAGATCACGGGGAGATCTGGTCTCGAACCTGGGGCCATGGCATAGTGTTCGTGCGGCTCAACGAATTGATCCAACTCCGTCTCCAGAGTATTTGTTAGTTTATAAATAGCAAGTTTAATCACTTTTGACCGAATCAAATCTGAATTTTTTATGAACAGAAAAGTAAAATTTAACATTTGAATGCAATTTACACGGTTTTTTTTCTATTACGATTTGGGTCATAAATCTTTGACAGTCAACAACTGCCGTACTTATGGAGAACAGATTTTGAAATTTGAAAATTTTATAGAAAAAAAAATTTTATAGAATTTATGTCTGCGAAGAGTCAATTTGTATTGAACCTTTGTGTTAGGTGCTTACAATCTTAGCAATCATATGCATTCTTCACTCTGTCATTACATATTTTTGAATGATATTCTTTCCTTCGTCCAGACGTCCAGAGTGCGCTTTACGTTCAATGTTAAAGTCGTTAAAAATCAAATATTTATACATATAAAAGTATTGGGGCCGTGCCTGTCCATAAAATATTTTTTTTAAATATAATCGCGGTGGACATTATAATCGATATGGAGGACAAAAGGAGTTTTTTCAGTTTTTGTCTGTCTATCTGTATGTGTACACATCACGCGGAAACTACTGGATCGATTTAAGAAACTACTGGATCCGAAAAGAGAGAGTTTACACGGGGTAGTGAAAAAACTATAGAACTGAAAGTTTTCGTCCGCACTGCCCTGCTTCTGTTTACTTTTGGACTTGAAGAAATTTGACAGTCGCGTAGTTTCCCCTTTTGCCCAAATTTTACACACGCTGATGAGTGTGGACAAGATTTCGGCAGGATTGGAACTTGCCATGCTCACACACACGACATATACACTATAGGGCTTCTCCTTTAGTTACTTCCTCGTAGGTTTTTACACACGCTTTTGTACACTGAAGTAAACAATCACACTTAATATTATATATAAAAATGGGTGCTAGATTCTGTTGGGATTAGATACTGTAGGGAGAGGACACCCCTAGCATTCCTAGCGGTTGTGGTGGGGAATGAGTGTCCTGTAAAAATACCTAAAGTATAAGCAATACCAGGCATACGTAGCTAGCCTAGAAATATGTAACTGCTGACTGCAAGTGATGCACAGTATCACTGCATAGACTCCGTTATTAGCCAAAAGATATTTGATTTCAATGTAAATTTAACGTTGACAACGAGTTATCAGCTACCTCAAAAATTTTATTTACAATTGGCAAGGGTTTCTCTTTATGCAGAAGTAGGGTGCCAGTTTAACAAGGCGTTGTTTTCTTTTTTAATGCGAATGACATATGCCGTTTGCTGTTTGTCTTCTGAAGAAAATATTCTAGAATTGCAGAAATGTTCTTTCAAATACATTTCCCTGTACGACACGCGCGACACCTACTGTAAGTTAATTGTACTATGCCTATAACCTTCGCGCAAGTGCGAGCAATAAGTTGACAAAGTTTTATCGCTTCCTTTTTGGAATCTCTATAAATCTATCCCTATTACAGAAAACGAACGCGGTCACTATAACTCGTACTGCTAAGCAGAGTCAAGAATATTTGACTACTTAGTTAACTACTGTGTTTCCAAACGGCTATCAGTTAGCTATAGTTGACAATGGTTTTTTTTATGGGAGCGGGGAAATGGCACCCGTGTGCCGTGCTCACCTGGCCAACCACCAGTTCTACCGGCTAACCCCCTCCTAAGCCTCCTGCGAGGCCCGCAAGTCAACAGAAGCCCCCGTTCTCTCGCCCTCAACAAGCTAGCAGGCGATCCCGCTAGACATTGTGTGTCGTATTAAGGCATTAAGAAACCTAACATCAAATTATAAATAGTCGCGGAGAACAAATAGGGATTTATGGTTTAGTATTCTCAAATCTAACTTAATTAAACTATTATGCCTACACAGCAATTCCAACTAAATTTTTAAGCATTTGTATCTACTGTACCCAATGTTATTTAAAAAAGAAAAAAATCCTCTTGTAAAAAATATTTTGTTGTTGCGTTTTTGGTGACGATGAGATCGAAAAAGTCACAAAACCACGATTGATCACTGATGTTTTTTATCTTTCTTCAATAAAATAATTTATCCTCTCTGTCTTCTTAGTAAAAAGGATCTAAAATTATCACTTTCCTTTCAGTTTATACAATCACATTAAGTTAGCATCAGAAATAAAAATCGGAAGCGACTACTCGCTCTTTAAAAAGGGAATTCGACCCATGTGGGAAGACGAAGCCAATAAAAAGGGTGGGCGTTGGGTGATAACTTTAACGAGGCAGCAAAGACGAACTGATTTAGACAATTTATGGCTAGATGTTGTAAGTAAATCATTTTACATCTTGAGTGAAATGTTAAACGATCTCTTTTAGCTTCTCTGCCTCATAGGAGAGTCATTCGAACATTCAGACCAGATTTGTGGAGCAGTAGTAAACATTCGGGCAAAGGCTGATAAGATTTGTAAGCTAAACTTTGAGATAATTAAGCATTTTTTGAAATTAACATTATTCCTTAATAGCTATTTGGACTGCTGACGGCAACAATGAAGAAGCAGCCTTAGAAATTGGGCAGAAATTAAAGGAATCTCTCCGACTCGACCCTGACAAAATTACCCTTATTTACCAATTACACAAAGACACAATGGTAAAACAAGGATCGGCAGTTAAAACAACATACACACTTTAATTCGTTACTGTTACTGATAATTTAATAATTTTCTTAAATTGAACCGATATATCGATACATGTAGTTGTAGCACAAAATAACTGCTACAAATCGCGTTGATTACGCGCTTAAGCAATTCTATCTCTTCTTACTACTACAATCAGAGTAGAATAACATTTTTATTTATAAAGGATGCATCCATTTATTTTGTTTTCTTCCCTCTATGTAATTTCTTAACTGTAATATTTTCTTTGTTAGTTATGGAAGTTTTCAGAAATTTGTGAATCTATTGTCATGCAGCTGGAATAAAATTTTGTATACCAATGAACTTCGCCTTTCGTAGAACGGAAGGATTGCGAAGATAAAAATGTCAGGACAATTTTATTTCGTAAAAATTCTGTCAAACAGTAATGTGTTCTTTACATTATCTGAATTTTCTTAAACTTTTTATTTTAATTTTGTGAGATGAATTCATATTTTTAATACATGAACTGTTAATATCAAATTGACTTTACTATTTACACATCCCAGAATTGGTATATCAGTGTTTCAGGTAGAGATGGGAACCGAATCGAAAAGTATCGATTCTTGGCATTGCAATATATCCGCATCTTTCGGTACTTAGATACAAATATACCGTTGAAAAAGTATCGATACACAAAAGTATTGGAACCATATGGGTAAAAAATTTAAAAAATTATATATGGTGTAGAAATTGCATAGAAATTATAATTATTATCTTATCAACTTTTATTTGTTTTCAGACAACCTTGTTACCTTGTAAATACGCAAAATTGTAAAAATGTGGAAAGGTTGCATTTAACAAGTGTGTGTTCAATCGGTTGAAGGGGAATGCCAACCGTTTTACAAAAGTTTTACTCATGGCAGTCCAAGCGCTTTGAAGTGTCAAAATCACACGCCAGCTTTCAAACAGGCGACAGAGGATTTAGATGCAAGTTCCGGGGAACGGCATGGGAGAATTACAGATCATGCGCACAAACTTGACACATTTATTCGTTGCTATGAAATTTTTTTCTGTTGCTACAAAATTTTTTGGACATGCACTTTATTTATTGAAACGGTTTGGTTGTCTGGAGGCAACTACTTGGCTGAGAATTCCTACCCAGGGTACCACCAAACCGTTTCAATAAAGAAAGCGGATGCCCAAAAACTGCCGTTCCCCGGAACTTGCATCTAAATCCAATGCCCAGCCCTTACAAAAAAGATCTAGAATTTTAGGAACATACTACTGCGAACTGTTCCACATTCGCGCTGTTCTGCTTAGAAAAGATTTCCGAAATTTGACGGTACGTCCAAATTTGACCTGGAGAGTATAGGGGTGGGAGCGATTTGTAGATCTTGTATCAGGTGGGGTGAAATATTTCTTACATCTCTGTAGAAAACCCAAACATTTCATCGCACTTTTAGCGATTGCAAATATATGATCAGTCCAGCTAAGATTGCTGGATATCTCGATACCCAAGATATTTAGGGAGGGCGAATTTGGTATATTCACTCCGTCTACTGTAATGGGTTGGGGGAGAACTGGGCGTTTTTTAAGGGACATTAAACAGCATTGAGTTTTGGATGCATTAAACACGATTTGCTCTGCCCGAAGCAAGGACCATAGAAATGTCGTTGTTTAATGATCTAAACATGCGTTCCCGATTGGCTTCTGTAGCATTTCCACGTGAATTCATAACAGAATCAAATGAGTACGCGAAATCAAGGATGCTGTCGTCGGCGAAACTATGAATATGATTGAGAGTAAGGGATAAAATATCATTAATAAAAAGAAGAAATAAGGTTGGTGAAAGAACTGAACCCTGAGGTACACCGGCATTTATTTCGTAGGAATCAGATGTAACTCCCTCAATTACTACACGAATTGAAAGGTCTGACAAAAAACTCTCTATCCGCTTAACGAGGGTAGGGTGCAGACCAAATGTTAGAAGTCTGACTAAAAGGAGAGCATGCCAGACTCTATCAAAAGCCTTTGAAATATCAAGAGCGAAAATTTCAGACTCACCAAAATTATGAAGACAATGATTCCAACGTTCCGTTAGAGCCGTTAGTAAGTCTCCGGTTGAGCGGCCAGTGCGGAAACCGTACTGGCAATCGTTGATAAGATGGTTATTTTCTAGATATTTCAACAACTGAGAGTTGATGAGTGATTCAAATACTTTAGATATGATCGAGGTTAGTGCAATTGGCCTGTAGTTAGAGGGGTCGCATGCCTCTATTTTTTTAAGTATCGGCTGGACATGAGCAAGCTTCCATACACTTGGAAACATTCCTGTTGAATATGACAGGTGAAAAAGTTTGCGTAGAGGTTTAGCCAAAGCAGAGGCGCAGCATTTTAAAACAAGGGGCGAGAAATCATCAGGCCCAGTAGCTTTGGACACGGCGAGTTTTGAAAGTACTCTAAAAACCTCGCGAGTGCGACAGTGTAGCGTCTTTTGCCTACTACTACATTGTGATGGACGTGGAAGTGGCTGCAATGAAGGTGGTAAGTATGAATTAGCAGCAAACAGGTTGGCCTTGTCCAATGAGTCAGTAAAAACATTCCCATTATAAATGAGTGGTGGTGTTGACGAACAGGTGAAATTGTTCTTTACGGTTTTTAATAGAGACCAGAAGCCCTTACTACCCTTTTGGGTAGATAAAACCTTCCGTCTGATGTTCTGGTCGAAATTGAACTTTGCCCGAATAATTGCTGAATTGCAAATATTCCGCGCATCTCTATAGATACGTCTCAATTCCTCTGAAGGGCGAAAAATCCCGTATTTCTATTACACTCTTGTTTTTTATCGAACAATTATGATTATTAAATTCCTTGCCCAGGCAATGATAGCTTCTGGAATCGCTAAATGTAATACCAGATTCAATGTTTACTAGTAATTTTAATGATTTTACAATTACTTTCAGCTACGCTTCAAAAACAGGAATTCCGGTGTAATACCTAAATATTTCTCTCTGCTTCTACGTTTTTGTTAAATTTGATTTCAGCTACAGTAGTTTGACCCATCGGTATAATATCGGAAGTAATCTTTCCATTAACAAAATACAAATCTACCATGAATTAACCTTTATTTCAAAAGGCTTACAAATCTTTTATAACAAAATTTAAATTCATTTTAAAAGTTGCAAAAACTTGGACAAATCAACGAGTCATTATTTCCTGCACTCGCTGGCTTAAATCTCTCCGCCTACATTCCTCTAAAGCAATACAAAGGCAGTGAACGATCCGCCTAGGATCGACCCTTTCATCTTCCTCATAAAGTTCTAACATTTTACGAACTTTCAGTTTAGAATCTCTTGGATAGTCTGCTTCGAAATTATCCATCTCACCTTCTCTGATACCGATTTCCCTTCCGAGATCTCGCCACTTTCTTCCAATTTCCGTCGAAATTAGCTTATATATAGCTTCTCGTTTCTTACCTTTGAACAAGTAAGGATCTACAGGATTATTTGGTATTCTAGCTGAATTTTCTTGTTGAACGTTGTCCTGCAGTTCTGGGTTTCTTAAACGACTAATTCGTACCTTTTCCTGCATATCCTCTTCAAGTCTTCGACAAGCATATTCGTTCTCTTTTTCGTCGTAGCTACAACTGTCAACAGACAATTGCAAGGCATATTGCGACGCGCCAGCAACAATATTTTCATCTCGTAAGTAGTCACCAATATCTTTCAATGCTTGTATATTATTTTCATTAAATTCGTCTCTTCTCTCGAGTACATCAAGCAAGTCGGCGAGGGTTCTAATACTAGACAGGCGCCTTGCTGATCCAATATCATCAGCAAAACTTTCTTTTAGTTCTTCAAGCTCACGGGGTGAAATATTTTTCTGAGCAATTAATTCTTTTAATAAGTCGTACGACCAGTGATGGCTTGTCATGGTAGAAAATAAATAATTATCACAGAAAATGTGAAAACGACGGTGGTAAAAGTAAACACATCACTTTATCTTTCTTCTTCTTCTTAGTTTTCTTGATTTCAGCGCCTGCCTCATCTTCACGCACTGTGAGCGCTGTGGACTGCTATGAAAAGACTCCTTGCGGCAGATTATTTTAAATATTAAAATGATTGTTTTCTGATTTTTAATAAATTAAATGGAATGATGATTTGTTCTTTATTCGTAGGTTTTCCTATTTTTAAAATGAAAGAAGCGCCATAAGTGCGAAATAATAAGAAGTCTCTTCAGGAGTTGCGGTTCCTTAGCTGACAATCACCAACCACGATCGTTATGGACGAGAAAAAATTCGTAAACGATTTTGCCGAATTTATGTAGCAACAATATGGGATATCTTCGTTGGAGAACTGGCACGCTTGCCAGCAGTTTCATTCAATTAGGAAGGCTCATATATCTCTGAACTCTGGTAATTCAATAAAGGGCTTGTCTACAAGTCAACTATCTTACATTTTCTTAATATAAAGTCGCAGGTATGTTTTCAGAAATATTTTCTTTACACTGAAAAAAGTAAATATGATTTGTTATTTCAGAAAGTCTTTTTTTTATAATCTGATAACTTTTTAACAGTGAAAGCTGTATTAGCTTGTGAGTCTTGGCAACCTTCTTTGCATGAAATGTTTTTGGTTGGTTGGTTGGTTTTCGAGAGGGGAAAAATGTGTATCATCCATGCACTAAGGCCTTTAGTGGCCCGTTGTAAGCCCCCTGCTCGGCAGCGTACCCTAAAGTCTTACGTAACCTAAAATCTTACTCCCCGTTCTATTACCTGTTTAGCTCCTATCTCTATCGCTGAGATTTCACATTGAAGAACCGAGGAGGAGTCGTTTACCCCTCCCCATAACTCCAGGTCAAGTTCCTCGCTCGATATTCTCAAACCACAGCCACGCTCGCATTTTGAGCCATCTGTGTAAATCTCTAAAGTATTTTCTTGGATCACCCATGATCCATTCACTTTTAGTCGGGTACTGAGTTTTGAAGATTGTCTCTAAATTTGGGTTATCAGTTTTGAAGTCCCAGCAATCTTCTTCCGCAAACAGTCTCTTGATCGTATAACTATTACATACTCGGTCGATCTTTTCATGTTGAGTTTGCATTCCCCTTAGCTTCCACAGTTAGTTCATACGTAAACGTATAGCCGAGTTAAGTGCCACTTGTTTAACGTAGAATTCTAGTGGAGTAATATTTAGAATGACCTCCAAGGCCCTTGTCGGTGTTGACCTGGTAGCCCCCGTTATGCCTAGCCAGCACTTGCGTGGGCCTGGTCCATAATCTTCTGGTTTCTGCCCACCTCCATCGCTTTCCACCAGACTATCGCTCCATGCGTTATCATGGGTCTGATTACACATGTGTATGTCCATTTTATAATATAGGGTGATACTCCCCATCCTTTACCTATAGAATTTCTACACGTCCAGAAAGCTCTTATCACTTTGTTTTTCTTCTCGTGTAGGTGCTTCGCCCAATTTAGCTTCCCGTCCATCAGTACACCCAGAAATTTTGCCTCATTATTTGAGGTTAATCTCGTGTTTCCGATGCACGGGGGAACTATCTTTCTTAATTTGTGTCTTTTGGTGAAGCAGCAGAGTTCCGTTTTATTTCCGCTTTTTTTGGTTTATCTTCAGTTCACAATCCTGCGCCCAAGAGGGTGCCGTGTCGATTACTTCTTGAAGTAAGTATCCAAAATTTTCTTCAAACTTACCTCTGACTACTATCGCTAGGTCATCCGCATAACAAGTTACGTAGAGACCTTTCTCCGATAGGGTTTCAAGTTCATCAATCACTATCAGCCACAGGAATGGTGAAATAATCCTTCCTTGTGGAGTTCTTCTATTTACCCGCGCCGTCAGTTGTTCATTTTCGAAACTTGTAATTATGATTCGGTCTTCCAGCATGGACCCTTCTCCCTGCACCTATAGAGAATCTTTTCCATTCTGACGTTGTTGAAGATCCCTTCTATGTCCATGAAGCAGCCTAACGCTACTTCTTTGTAAATCAATGCCTTTTCCAGTTGATGTACTAGGCTATGTAGAGCGGAATCAACCGGTATAAAGAAGGTCTGAGTAGATACTCAATGACACAGCTGTCTCCGATTATCTGTCCCCATATTTTCGTGTGTTCCGGGAAGAATCCTTGGCCCGCACCTCTTCACAATTTACATCAATGACGTCTCATTACTTCTGCTCAGGTTCTGAATCCTGTGTTATGCTGATGTTGCTAAAATCACTCACGCGGTCTCCTGCGACGATAACTGTGCTCTGTTGAGCTCCGATATGCGCATTTTTGAGATTTGGTGCTCCAATAATCGTCTTCCACTGAACGCAAGCAAATGCATGTCTTTTTCACGTAGGATTCGTTTTATTTCCTTCAACTACTCCATGGGTGGTTGCATCTTGAGCAGGATTAACTTGATTAAGGACCTGGGGGTGTTTCTTAACTCGACTTAACTGGACGTCTTGTTTGGCCGAGCCAATTCCACGCTTAGTTTTGTAAAAAGATGGTCTAGGGAGCTTGACGATCCTTATTTGACGAGGCTTCTCTACTGCACTTTCGTCAGACCTATCCTGGAGTACGCCAGTCCGCCCGGGATCCCTATTTCGCCGTGCACATTAACCGAATCCAGTCAGTCCAGCGAAGATTCGTTAGGTTCAAACTTCGCGGCCTCTCCTACCCACCTCCCTCCGTATCCTGCCAGACTTAGTCTGATTTCCCTTGACACGCTTGAAAAGAGAAGCAACGGTCTCCAAAATTGTTTTTTTTATATGACCTGTTGCACTGGTCGATCAACTCTTGCGAATTACTTAATGACGTGAGCATCTCCGTCCCGGCCCGGCCCCTAAGGAACCATGACTTACTCCATGTGCCTCACCACCGAGCCTTGTATGGAATGCACGAGCCCATCGCCTCTATGTTCCGGTTATTCAATGAGTTTGCGGCCCACATCGAGTTCGGACGTTTCAGATTGCAGCTGAAAGCCCAATTTCAGCAAATCATTGAACTTTGATTATTTTTATCATAGGTATAAGCTGTGAATATATATCACAATTGTAGTAGCCAGCTTTGGCAAATCTTTTTATGAATAAATCTGAATTATGTAAGAGATTGTCAGCCGTACAAACTAAAAAGTGGTGATGAATTTAGGTTACTAAATTTTAAAAACGCTAGAGCTAAGTGTTCACTGGTTTATAGAGGTTTCAAATTGTTTAATGACTTGCCACAAGAAATAAGAATAAATAATTTTTTATTTAAAAACATCGTCAGCTCAACTAGTCATTATTTCCTGCACTCGCTCGCTTAAATCCAGTCGTCTACAGTTCTCTAAAGCATCGCAGAGATATGAAACAATCATACTAGAATCGACTTTTTCTTCCTTCTCAAAGAGTTCTAACATCTTACGAACCCTTAGTACTACGTTTCTCGGATAGTCTGCCTCCAAATTCTCCAATTGATAGTCGATACCAATTTCTCTTCCAAGATCTCGCCACCTTTTGGAAATTTCTGTCGAAATGAGCTTATATACAGCTTCCCGCTTCTTACCGATGAAAGGATAAAGTACTACAGGATTTTTTGATGTTCTATCGGAATTTTCTTTCGGAACATTGGACTGCAATTGGGGATTCCTTAAGCGACTAATTCGTATCTCTTCCTCTATATCCTCTTCAAGTCTTCGACAAGCATATTCATTTTCTATTTTATCGTAGTTGGTAAGCTTATCATGCGATTGGAAGGTATATTGCGACGTACCAGTAATAATATCTTCATCTTGTAAGTAGTCTCCAATTTCTTTCAATGTTTGTATATTATTTTCATTAAATTCGTCCCTTCTCTCGAGGATATCAAGCAAGTCGGAAAAAGTTCTAGCACTAGAGAGGCGCCTTGTCGACCCAATTTCATCAGCAAAACACTCTTTCAATTCTTCCAGTTCACGTGCAGATATATTCTTTTGAGCGAATAACTCCTTTAATGAGTTGTACGACCATTGATGGCAAGACATGTCTTATAAAATAACACAGTAATTTGTAAAAACATTTAAAAAACTCAATGCAATTTGGAAATAAAAATATTTTGACATTTCCCAGATACCAGCTGATCAATTTTTCTTCTTCAAAATGGTATGTGCCCAGCAGGTGTAACCATTTTAAATCTAAACTAGTATGATTAATAATTGTTATGCCCCAGACTTTTTTAATTGTGCAAAAGCATTTTCTCGCGAACTTTATATATAATAAATATATTCTTTTAAATTTTTTGGACTGCCATCTATTTCTTAAATTGGAAAACGATATATTTTACGAAAATTTTTTATTTTACGAAACAGCATTGCCAGCTTTACATAATTTATCAAAAGCGTTTCATTTTTATTCGATCCTCTCTGCACAAACACATACAATTTCTGCACTAACACTTAGACAGCTTGCATATTTATTTACAATTTCTGCACTAACACTTTTAAATTTATTTTAGGAGCTTTACAACAACAATGCCATAGTAGGTAGATTAAGTTGGTTGCATTTCAATTAAAATAACCGTCGTTTTATTTATAAGTTATTTTTAAAATACAATTCGCGTTTATTTAAGGAAAGACATTTGGGCGCATGTAGTCCTCCTCTTCATATATCGTGTGGTTACCTACCAATTTCATTTTAAATATGTAGTGCAGCAAAAACATCATAATTAATTCAACGTTTAAATTGAACTGTTGCCAACTTAATCCACCTACTATGGCATTGTTGTTGTAAGCTCTTCGAGCTCTTTCAAAGCTCTTCGAGCTCTTCAAAATTTTTCTTTCTCTGTGCTTTTCGGAGTGGAACAGTGGACAGTGGACTGATGATGAAGTTTGACCGTGAATTGTTTAGTTGAGTTTCGTCTCCCAAAGTGTTGTGGTGTTGTGCAGCCACGCGGCTCGGTGGTTTTTGACGTCTCGTTTTAAGTGAAAAATCTTCATTTTCGCGTTTCGTTTCATTAAATTTGGTCAAATTGAACATGATTTTAATAATATTTTACTAGATAAGTGAAAATTCAGTGCACATAGTTGTTTTAAACGAATTACATAATAGTGCGACTGTGAAAAATCACGGTTTGTTGGGGTGCCCTCAAGTAGGACATCGCTAAAGCAAGTGCGAAAAATTTTGTGAGGCAAAAATGTCAACAATGAATTATTTTTGCAAGTGTTTTTCCTCGTTTATTTTGTAATCAGTGTGTTATTTCATTTATAAAACAAGAGTTAATCCTCTTCTACTTAATAGTTGATAAAAGTTTTGTTTTGCTTGTTTTATACTACGCTAAAATATACAAAAATGCCCAGCGATATTGTGACTGGTAAAGCTTCCTCGGATATAGAGAATGTCGATTGGAGCACCGGCACTACATCTGGTCCGCACTATCAAAATGTTGTCCGGTAAGTTTTTATTCAATTCACATTTAGGACGTTGTGAAAGTTACTATCAAAGCGGTTCATTGAACGGAGTTTGTTTGAGAAGCATTTTGCATGACTGCTTTTTCGTGTCTCTCTCAGCTTTTTCTTGCATTTCGGGTGTTCACCCGGAGACGTTGAAAGACGAATTCCCTAGCCAGGCAGGCAGAAAGCATTATCCGATTGCACTAGGTTATGACCTTTTTAGACTATTTTTTGCAGGTTTCTTAACGATAACGATATATTGCAAATTCATCAGATGCAAATATTGTAATTGCTATGCATGCGAAAACACATCATGGACATGATCGGAATGGAATGTTGCATAAGAAGTATGGGCAGTGGATACGCATTGCTTAGTTGTGCATTAAAGTGCATTGAACTCAGATAGTTTTAAGATGTAATTGATATGTAAAATTGAATAAAACCAAAACATCTTTAAATTAGGAAAGTTTGCGGTCTAAGTTTTGCTCATTTATGGTAAAGGATTTGGACGCTATACTTTTTTTGCGGAAGATGTGAAAATCGTACCCGGATAGCCCGTAACCTCCTTACTCATTAAAAACATCTCTCTGGGGATTAACCAAATCAGACCACAATTTCGCTTCCTCTAAGTCTCTTTTAATTGGGGCCAACTAAGTTCATCTGTCGCCATTTACATCGATTCCTTGGATCAGTACAGGGGTGCTCCTGTGGGATACCACCCATATTCTGTTGACATTCAGGAAGTGAGCTCCCAACAGACAGTATGCATGCTAACGCAAGGGAATTGAACACTATATGAATCGCCGTCTCCTGTTCTTTAGAGATGAATAGCTTATTTAGATGGCACTCGCAGTTACTATTGCCTGTCCCAAATGCTGTCAACTATCTCAGGGTTACCTTATCCAAATGAAAGGTTTATCTTTTGTTAGCACTATCGGTCATTTTCAACGATAGCGTGGTCAGTCTACAGAAGCCCACGTTGCTCTATTGTCTGCAGTGTTCCTTCTTGGCCCATGAATTAATTTTAACCTTTACCGCTCCTGTGTTCAAGACAGTGAAATTTCCTTGCCTTTGAAATTTTTCCATCATTTCCATCATTTCCGTATGTCCTAGACGAGTATTATCTTTTACTCAGAGGCACTTGCATTGGGGTTAATAATAAGCTTAAATGCTAGAGAAGTGCTGATTTCCGTCGGTGCCGTACATGACCGCGTGACTGCCCAGCGCTATGCCGATTTTCTTTCCTATCACCCGGCTTCATAACTGCTGCATGTATAAAATTCAACATCTCCGCTTTATATTCTAACATATACCTTCCCAGTACTTGATGATGAAACAAGTTCAGTTCCTCTGAATACCTGCGCTAGCTCCATAATCAATTCTGGATCCGTCCGAGATGATGGCGTCAGCCTTCAAATTTTAGGGAAAGAGATGGTTTGGAGATAAGTGTTTTAGGATATCCTTCGATTACCCTTACTTTCCTTTTCTCCATCCATTTTCCTCTGCCCAAGGATAGTGACAGTCCTATGTCAGTTTTCATCACGGTTCAAACTAAACGAAGGGCTATGGTTGCTGGATTTTCATTTTATAAAGGTCTAAGGACATCAGTGCTAACAGTACTTCCAACGCAAGTATGGGTGTGGTGCGAAAAACACCTGTGACACTTGCGCATCTCAGTCTAAGGACTTTACTCAGTAGTTTTCTGGCAATCATTTGCTTGGCTTTCGGCCACCAGAACACCCAGGTATATGAGATGATAAGGGTACCATCATAGTGTAAATGCGCAACACTTAACGAATGAACTTAATTACTAATTACTCGGGAGATTATCTGCAAGAGAGCACTGACTGTAGCGATTGACTATAGAGAGCGACAAAAGTACTGCTATCGCAGAAGAACCTGAAAAAGCATAGTGAAATGTGCTTTTATAATAATATTTAAGCGGCTATTAAAGCGCTCGACTCAAACACTATTAAATCACTCCTGGTGCGCAGATGCAACACCGGTCTAGCTTGGGGGCTCTACACAGGGTGATTTTCTGCTGGGTAACGAGGCGACCGATGTTCTGGCGAAAGAAGGTTAATATTTGAACGCTCCACAAATAGAAACATCAATCGGTTGACGTCTAATCTCATCGATCCAGTTAAGGCTCCTTTGTTATGGTATGTGAGGTCGACTGGGTTATTACCTATAGCCGCCAACTAACCTTACCTGACTATTACCTACATACCTCTATGCCTGAATTTGGAAGCTAACATCGAAAATATGGTAGCCTCTATATTTCTCTATATTTATATAAAGGCGTTTGATAGTCTGGTATGTTGCCTTCAGTGGTGGGCATTATTCGAATAAATTTTCAATCAAATAACGATTTTTTTAAAAATCGAATAAAAAATTAGTCGAATAAATTTTTATTCGATTTTTAATTTATTTTAAGTTATTCGCAAATAATTATTTGTTATTTGGTGCTTTTTATTCGAATTTCAAATAATTATTTGTTATTCGATTATTAAAGAATTATTCGATAGTTCATGGCTCTTTATGAAATAATTATTTGTTGTTGGTGTTCATTAGTTCAATTTCAAAAAATTATTTCTTGGTACACGCATTTCATATCACAAGGTGTCTCGTACTTAGGAAATTAAAACTGTCTTGTTATGTTTGGGTGTTTACAGTAAAGATTTTAGTAAATGATACCATAAAACAAATAAGTATTCCATAAAGAGACATCAACTATCGAATAATTACTTGATAATCGAATAACAAATAATTATTTGAAATTCGAATAAAAAGCACCAAATAACAAATAATTATTTGCGAATAATTCATCGAATAATTATCTGATTATCGAATAACGCACGATCGAATAACAAATAATTATTTGATAATCGAATAAAAAGCACCAGATAACAGATAATTATTTGCGAATAATTCTCCGAATAACAAATAATTTTTGTAATCAAATAAATTTTTATTCGATTTTTCAATCTATTTGAGCTTTTATCTTTATTCGAATAAAAAATGCCCACCTCTGGTTGCCTTTCTGCCCTTTTGCCTTTTTAAATTTATTGCATTTGTTTGCCTAACCGTTCACTTAATCAATCAAGAGTCATAGTAGCCAGAAGTGTCCTCTCAGCCCTACGGAATAAATGCTGATGCACCAAAAGGTTCAGTGCTTTCGGCCAACTTTAATTTTTTTTTTACTAATAACATTCTAATTCTTACTACCAATCCCCTTCAAACGTCAAGGATGATAGTAAAGTAAACTGTGTGAAGGCGCCCCCCCCCCCCGAAAATTCGAAAATTTAAAATTAAAATACTGGATTCGATTGATCACCGAGTGACCACTATTGGTCAGCTGCCCCCCCCCCCCCCCCCCAATATTATATTTACTCATTTTTATTACTGGATAGAATTTACCATGGATTGAAGCCTTTTGACCAACCATTAAATTTATTGACCAGCCCCAAAAAAATTACCAAAATATATTTCCAACCCGGCAATTCAACAATTGGTGTCTATTCTAACCATACGACTGCACTCATCTAAAGCGATTTCCATGTTTGACCAGTCTAACCTTGTAACGTGTTGACGGATTTGGCTAACTGATTTTTTGAGGTATGGAGTATGTTCCTTATTGGTACTATGCCGAAAATTTATGTGGTGGGGGAGGGCTGAAACCCAACTTTGTAACTCGTAGACCGATTTAGAAGATTCTCTTTTTGATGTATACAATATGTTCCCCCATTGTTAGGATGTCAAAAATTGTGTGGTGTAGTGGAGCCCTAACTTGGATGATTTCCAATTGGTACCATACCAAACATTTATAGGGAGGAGTTTATGAAAATTTTTCTTGTGTTACTTCTCGTTTTTAGGTCAAAGACGAGTCTATTTGGAGGGCTTCAGGTCTCTGCACCAAATTCCTGGCAAAATTAATACGGTTATGCACCTACTATACATAGAAGTTGCTTTCTTTACAAGTTTGTTTTAAAAACTTGCCACTTTGATTTTGATGGTCAATCGGTGTTGCTACCGCAAAAGACATATTCCAACAATAAACTGTATCTATTTACAATTATGAATTTTTTTCCTTCCCTTTTGATACGAAATTGTTTTTTGACAGTTTTATTCCGTCTATTCCATCTACAACTTCGGTACAAAAAGAACGCGTTTTTATATAAAAAAAAAAACGGAAAATTGGGAATATAATATTTTGAACGAATAAAGAAACATATTAGCTGCGTTCCGCTTATTCGGAATCAATAAAGAAATGCACCCATGGTAAAAATTTTGAATCCTAAGGAAAATGGGGAAAGCGCGCAAAGCAGAGAGGGTAAGTCGATACAAAGGTTTGCCGCTCGAAATTGGAAATCAAATCCTTATCGAAATTTTCTTGGCGTAATTTGAAGTATTATTGAAAAGAATGAATTAATAAAAATTGCGAACTCTTTAAGAACTCGATCATAAATAAAATGTTATCGTGGAAGACTCAAATCGAAGAAAAGAGACAATACTGGACGTAACTAAGGTTATTCATGGTTTCAAATTGACTGAAAAAATGTTGATTTGATTGATTTCAATTTGACACGAAAAAAAAAAAATTTTTCTTTATTTTTTCGGTACCTTTCCACTTAAAAACCCCCATATTTCTTTTATATTGCATGGAATCGAAATTTTAACCCCAGGAATCGAAAAGAGCGCACCCAAAAATAGTAAGATATATAGGTTTGGTTTGGATATTTGGCCTTTTTTCATTCGAGAATGAAGCTTAAAAATTCAAATTATTCAACCTTAAGGGTGGCCAGGGGTGGTACCGATGCACTTGGAGGATTGGATTAATTTATGAAAATCACTAACGGAGTTATTTGTTTTTTTTTTTTTTTCAAATAAAGACAAGTTAATTTTTATCATTGAGGTAGTGGTTTCCGACCGACTTTTTTTGAAAATGTCTTAAGTGTAGAAGTTGTTTTTGAAACAAAAATTAGGGTTTTTCTTATATTCTAGTGTAGAGAAAAATTATGTAACGTTAACTGTGGTGCTAGGGGTGGTGCAAAACGTGATAGCGGGGTAATTTTGTTCAGGAGAATAATAACTAACATTTTTACTGTAATAGATAATAGATTGCCTTCATTGTCTTAAGACAATTCGAAAGCGCTGGAGTAATTTCCGAAAAAGTTAGAGGGTTGGCATTATTTTTAATGAGTTCGCCATACCAAATTACTCGGGGCAGCAATATTAGCGAGGTGAAATAAATTTCTCTTAGCTTAAAAAATATTCATTGAACGTTCAGTTCTTTAAGTATCTTATTTATGTATGTAATTTGTTAGTCTTTTTCTTCTAAATTAAATATACTAGCAGTTAAAATACGACAAATTTTATTCCAGAACTTATTAGTTCATTCTTTAAGAATTATTTAAAAAATAATAATAGTTTAGTTACTGCAGCGCCACTTATCTTAAATAAATATCATTTTAAAATTTTATAGTTTTTCTTCAAAATATTTATGAAAGTCAGTTTTGAGCTAATACTGACTGCACCATTCAATAAATATGTTGCCAAATGCATTCTGTAGGTTGTTCTGAATATTTTTGTCAAAAAATCATTGTGATATGATGAAAATTGCCAAAGTTATGAAAGTTTAACTTAAACTATGTCACTACCCGCTACAGTTCTCGGTACCGCAAAAACGTGTTTTTCTATACATTCTTGGAAATTAATTTCTCAAAAAGTATTCAAGCTACAATTTAACATCGTTAATAAGGATGGCAAATGGAACAAATAAAAAAAATCATAATATTCTGAAACCTGGGTGATGTGATATGGATTATGATTATCTTGAAGGATTCAATCCTCGTTTTTGTTGATGTACCAATGTTTGACAATTGGTAATAAATCCTTTTTGTAATAAGGTTCATTTTCTCGACATATAAATTGTAAGGAAACAGGAAGAAGTTCCCGGAGACACCCCTCCAAACATGGATCTTAACAGAGTGTTTAGCAGTTCGTTGGAGCAACCTGGTTGTAGGTGTTGTCCAGGTGCGTATGAAGGTTGAAAAGGGCCAAAAAGATGCCTCATCGGAAAAGCTCACATTCCTTCAGTTTCGTTCCTTAAAATACCTCACAATGAAAACAGGAACCCCTATAGGATCACTTCGTTGTCCGTCTGCCTGTCTGTCTGTTTGTCAAGACAGACACTCGCAAGTAAATAAAAACCTATAGGGTATTTCTCGTTGACCAAGAATCAAGAAATTTGGCAAGAATCTTAGGTCTCACAACACAAGAAAATCCCTAATTTGTATTTACCTATATCACATGAAAAAATTACGGAACCCTCGGTGCTCGAGTCAAACTCGCACTTGCCCTTGTTTCTTCGGCACCCTCACGCAAAATCGAGTCTGGATTTTTTTAACCATAAATAATTTTGTTGATCTTCGGTGATACTTTTCATACTGAACCACGATGCCGTAACTCGTCGACGTTATTGGGCTTCAAATACCGGTTCACTTTGGTCCTTTAGGGTGCGTATAAAAAAACAAAGCTTCCAGTCGCAACGCGTAACCAGCACTCATTGTCATCCTTAAATAATTGTACGATGAACTTCTTTTCTGATTGAGAGTTACCCCGAGTAAAAATAATTGAGTTGGTATATTTACGCGTTAATGAAGTACAGACGTTAATATATTTAAAAGTATATACGCGCCCGTTGCGAGCACGCATAACGAACAATTCGTAGTATTATGCACGCTCCGGCTACAGGCCCAAAAATAGAAAAACACGCTCACAACACGGGTATTCACGCTCCCGCTACCGGCACAAGAATCTAAAAATACGCCCACCATAAATGCGAGCTCTTGCGTTCTGCTTTAACACCTTCGAGACTGATGATTCATCGCGTGGGTTATGCAAAATATCACCTGTATAGACGCGTATTCAGGGTGTGAGTCATCGGCCACCTGCTATTAAAATTGTGCCAAGATGAGTTATGACAATAATAATGATAAAAAGTACCTAACATTTTTAATTTTTACTCTTATATATTTTGGAGTTTCAGTTATAGTCTTTATTTACTCGAGTAAAAATTAAACTCAACTGCGCAAACGTTGCCGGTTACTGCGGAGATAGATTTGTTATTTCAGACGTCGGTCGCGTATGAGTTAATCTACGAAAATAATTTTATTGTTTTCATTTTAAATTTTAGCCTAGAAAAAGTATGAGCGTACCATGCTTGGCTCGGACTATTTCGTGTGTCTTTTATTACCTGCCTGCAGTGAGCTGGCATTTGGAAAAATATAATGTTATATAGATATAACGTACCGTAGTTATCTCATTTGACTGCCATTTCTATTTCTGGCTAGGAATGGGTGAGTCTTATTTTTACTCGGGAATCGCTCTTACTTGACCGACTGTATTAACCCACGAAACACACCTAGTGTACATGTATTATAACAAATTGTACGAAATAACAAAAAATTTATAAAAAATGTTGTGGTAACGGTCGTTTTCTCCAGCGAAGAGGATTACGACCTCTGGTCTATAATTTGCTAACCTCGCCAAATCCTTTGCTGGGTAAAAAGAATTTGTATATCTGCATTTGTATAAAACTTCTGAGATATGAGACTCTCCGGAGACGTCTACCAGAAGTAAATCTTCAGTATATACTCTTTCTATGTAGGAATTATCTAGACCATCTTGAGAGTTGTGCAAGCGGGTTGAAGTGCTTAGGACCCTATTTGAACATTCTTTATCCTTACACAAAATTATTTCTTGAATTTATTACGAAACAGAAAATTGAAGTAAGACAACGGTGGCGGGTGGGCATAAAATTATTGCCACAGGGCGCCAGAGTGGCTGAGAACGGACCAGGGCATAAACTCGACATCTTCGTTATATTCTTTATATGATATAAATTCTCTCCCTCATGAGCTATCAAATGTCGTGAGCTTTTTCAAAGCATCTGAATGTTACAATTGCGATTTTTCGGGGAGTAAATGAACTTTCACTCTTTCTTTATGATCTAAACAAACACCTATTTCCTCTTCGAATCTTTTGAGCATGATTGCGGTTTTAATTGTTGACGCCAATTTCAATTTTTAAATGCTTCTTTCCTTGGCACACTATTGATTTCATCTTCTATTAAAATTCGATTCACAGGGGTTTCAACGCCATGTAATTGTTTGAACACGCGAAGATGAAGTTACATAAGTAATCTTGACCTCAAAGGAATCTTTTATTTCCACTAGTGCAAATGTACCGTATAAAAACCGGGAGGCAAATGGATCATTCTTACGTACAGTGCTGAAGCCCTGGAGAGATGTATCGATCTAATTCTAACCGAACTACTAGATTTTCTGCCTTGAGGCGTAGCATCTTACGAAAAAGAAAATTCTCACAATTTAAGATTCCTTCGTCGTAAGATAATTGAAAGCTGCTGGGGTATCTGGTCTTCTTGAACAGTTGGGCGTTTTCCAACCGTTTCTCGAAACATATTGATTCTGCTCGAGAGCTTTGAGTATTTTTCAAAAACATTTCCCAGCTTCCGCACTGCATGGCACTGATAAGTCGATTACTGATTAGTTGTTTTTTTTCTACATCGAGCGCATCAACCAATAGCAGATGCAATAAATTACTGAAAATTGTCAACTTTCCAAACCAGCGAACGAGTAGAGTCTCTCCTTAAGTGAATTATTGCGACATCACTATTTCAGCGATTCTACTCGGGGAATTTTCAAAAGTAAACAAATTACGAAATTGTACAGAGTGTCAGAGCACATTTGGAGAAGCAGAAATTATAAATTTGTTAAGACTGCGGGTAATTACAATTGACGGCTGACGTTTATGAATACTTATAGCCAAAAGGTTAACGACAATGGCTATGCAGGTGTCGTTATGATAAATAGCGGAAGTACTCGTCATCTATTATGATTTAATTAGGAAGGAACGAGGACAGTAATACATTACAGCGGCGATAGGAAGTCGAATTGATTTGCTATGTCGGGTGTTGCCGGGCTCTATGAGCTCGACTTCGATTACTCAATCTCCATGGAATACGTAGATGTTTCTATTTGCTGACATATGCGAAGTTGACAATCAATGCGTTTAACGAGCTTACAATTGGCGCCAACTTACTTTGTTGCTTATAAGTATCTACTTAGTTCAGAAGTTGTTTGATTGATCGACTTAATTTTTGATAAAGGGCATCGGATTAATAAGATAAATCATATAGAGGTAAATTACATAGGCAAATAATGGACAATCTTAATTATAATTGAAAAACTGTAGGTGTTGGTATATGCAATCTCAGTTTTTAATGCCATGTTTGAAGCACCTTACGTAAAGTGAAGTCCTATCGGGTATGAGGCTTGTTGCTAGGAAATAAGCCGGGTTTTTTTTAAATTTTATCTCATATTTCTTTTTATTTAAAGTGTGCAATTAAGTTTGAATAAAATGCCTATTCAACACTTTTTATTTCGATAACAAATATGCCGCCGCGGATGGACGCTGAAAGTCAGGGTGGCCACAACGTGACGCATTGGATGATTACAAAGCTCAAAAGTTTCATTAATGGTAAGTAATGTTTATTTACCAACCGCTAACCATGAACGTGTAAGACGGTATAAAAAGTGCTCGAGTTATATGGCGTATCTGAAGTCTTCTGCCAAAAAAAATGTCGCTTGGTATGCAAAAAATTGGCCACCACGGTAACAGTTTTTTTTCCCCTAATAGGTATTCTTGACCTACGCAATAATTTGTGGTGAGAGAAAAAGAACGCAGTGATATTTTTTCAATACTTTCTTCGTTGTTTTAACACACTTTTTAATAAGTTCTTTAGCAGGGTGGTAATTTTCTGACAAACAAAACTCAAGGAATTTTTCTGGTTAGGGCTAATACTACTTTAAATCTAATAATCTTTCACATAACACAAAAGGTGGCCTTGCGGATGGCGCAAAATTAATTTTGTTATTAAAATGGGTCTAAGCACTTTTTTTAAAATTACAGTCAACATAGACACGTTCAATTAAGCTATATATAAATACTAATTCTGCGATTTTGGCACGAAATACCTAATTACCTCTTCTTTTAATTGGAATTAAATATCAAGCTATTAAAATCGCTTATATAATTAGAGCTTATTCTCTTTTCAGTTAAATTTGATGGATTTAAATCTGCCATTGGCTTTAGGATATACACTCATTCCCTCGAGAATGCATTTTCAGTTACAGTAAAACCTCCCTATAGCGGACACTATTAAGAGGTGACCTCTTTTCAGAGGTAGAAGTTTGAGGCAAATTGATGATTGCGACAGGAAGAAGTGTCCGCTTCTCAGAGTTGTCCGCTTTTCGGAAGTGTCCGTAAAGGGAGGTTTTCACTGTATTGAAAATATTAACCATTAATTTAATTTATGGAATTGTATCACTGCCCAGCTGCATTCCTCTGCTGTGTTCAAATAGGGTTTCAGCAAAGAATGCTCTGAACAAAGCACAGCACCATACCTGGGCCGAAAATTTACTTTCCAATAACTGCGAAATTACTGGTGCAAAACTACATTTTTTTTTGTAATCTAAGGTACAAGAATATTAATCAGTGTCAATATTTTTTTTATTAACTAATCGCATAATTCTAAGAACATCTTTTTATAATTATAAAATGTAACAATCAAATAATATATAAATATTGACTTGGGAGTGGTCCTCAATTCTCGTTTTTCTTTCGAGGACCATATTTGTTTGTAGGGCTAACTCGATGCTGGGCTTCATCAAGAGATGGTCTAAGGAACTTGATGATCCCTACCTGACCAAGCTTCTATACTGTACCTTCGTTAGACCTATTTTGGAATACGCTAGCCCTGTATGGTCCCCTTACTTTGCCGTTCACATCGACCGCATCGAGGCGGTGCAGCGCAGATTCCTTAGGTTTGCCTTACGCGGGCTGCCCTGGAATGATCATTGGGTGCTTCCCTCTTATGCCGATCGTCTGGGATTAATTTCGTTGGACTCTCTAGAAATGAGGCGCAATATTTCGAAAATAGTAGTTATGTTCGATCTTTTGTAGGGAACTATTAATTCACCGGAATTACTGGAGGCTGTTAATTTTGCTATACCTCAACGCACCTTGAGGAATCACGACTTTCTATTCGTCCCAAGCCACCGTACTCTTTACAGCATGCACGAGCCCGTCACGTTGATGTCCCGCCTCTTCAATCAACACTTCGGTAGTTTCGACTTGGACATGTCTAGGCGGAATTTGAAGTGTCTGCCAAGACAGTGCCTTGGCTGATGTGGTGTTCCCTGTCTAGATGAATGTTTGTTCCGACTTATGTTTGGCAGTAGTTTTCTATTCTTTATTTTGAATTTTATATATATTGTAGTAATCTATGTATTTGATGAATCTGTAATGATATAATAATAATTTTCGCAAACCCCTCCCAGACAATTTTTTTCCCTTCCGCCACTGCAGACTTCACAGAACAGCTTATATGTGAAAGGATATTTTAGATGATGGTGATATTTTGCCAAAATTCTACTATGCATTACATTACATAATCTTAAATCCTTTTTTATTTCACTTAAAGTTTGAACTAAAGTATACAGGGTGTTTCACAGCGCATGTGCAAAAATGCAGGATCTGGTAGCTCTAGGTGAGAAACGAAAAAAAATGTATGGGGGGGGGGGGGCTGTCGCCATTGCCCCTCTAGCTATAGCGATTTAAAAATTTTGTACGATGAAAAAAACCAGTTTTATATTTTAAGGTATATCTTCTTAATGGAAAAATTGATTTTCTGACTTAAATTTTCGGAAAAAATAAATTTTTTTCATTTTAAAGGGAATTAACTTGAAAAATTGCCCAATTTTTTGTGTGTTATCTTTCAAAGGAAACTTAAAGCAAAACCGTTTTCTAGATAACTAAACTGACTAAACGTTCAGTTAATACCTGCCAGTTTAAGGGGGTCTTCTACCTTACGACGCGGTGTTGATACTATTTTTCGAGGATGAGTCTTAGGGACACCAATAATGCGATTGATATGCAGTTTTTTTGGGTTCGTTTATTCTTATACTTTTAAAATGAATTTTTTGAAAGTTTGATTGTTTCTGGTTCGATATTAAAGTACCCCGTACGAAAAGTTTATATCAAAACGGTTGACACGATTCAGCTCATGAAAGTCGTCTAAAACAAAAAATCGAAAAAGATTTAGTTATATTATCCCCTTAGCTATCGTTTGACGAACGGAATTTGCAAAAATTTCGCAAAATAGTCATTTAATTAAAAATTGTGTTTTCATGTTTTTAGGGTCAAAAAACAGCTGTAAAAATTGTTAAAATAATTAATTTTCAAAAAACCTTGATCAAACGGCATGCGGTTTTTCAATGATTTTGATAAAAGATTTGAGTTAGTCGATCAATAATTATTCGAGATATCATGTCAACCAGTTGCAAAAACGAAACTTATGGGAAACCGCATTTAAAGATGTTCATGCATGAAAAAACAGCACGCGGATTTGTGTGACAGTCTCTGATATCCCGAAATAATAAGAATTCCGTTATATCATTTCCAGTGTATGTTCCTGACACATTCTAGATTAGAAAAATGCAAAAAAGAAATTCAATTTTTTGAAGCCAACAATGTAGAAGACCCCCTTAAGCAAAAGAAGAGTAAAAAAGATCAATAAATTAGAAGGCAGGTTGAATTTAAAAAATATGCTTGGAAAAAAATAATTAATTTGTCCGAATTTTGGCGCCGTACAGGGTGCTGATTATTCAATCAAAACTTCTACATCTTTCAACAAGTTTAACGCGTTAAGTACACAGAAAGTGACAGCTCACCGCTCGATTTGACAGCACTAGTTTTTAATCTGGCCACACCAAATTTACGTATACATATACGTTAGAGTTTTCCTGTAGGGAAATTCCTTTCTGGGAATTTCTGTGGAAGTTGGCGTTAGACGTACGTTCAAAAATTCGATTTTCGGTTTTTTCGCTTTCTTGATTCTCTGCTCTTTTTTGATTACAAAAATGTATTATATTAAGCGATATACAATGACAATAGTTTTTTTTAGAACGAATATAGTGCAGGCGCGCAACTCTGTAAAATTACGTATTTTTAAACGTTGCTAAACTTTAAAGTGGATTTTCTCAGAACTTATTTTTACAAGCTTGCGCTCAAGGTATCTTGGAAACCGTTTGAGTTCTTATTTTGCACAACTAACTAAAATAACTTTTTCAAAAAAAAAAAAAAAAATCCTATGACAATTTGTAGCCTTTAAAAAGACCTTTCCAATGAAGTTTGTTTTATTTTTTTATGTTGAAGGGTTCATTAGAAATCATGCGCGCAAGCTTTTTACCCCTAAATTCACTCTCTAACTTTACACCCTCTTGCGCCTTATATTGGAGGTATTTTTTTTTAAATAGCATAAAATTATAGGCAAAGACATGAGGAATACCAAAGAAAAAATCCTCAAGTACAAGGGTCATCATGAAAAAAATTAATGAAAAACTCATTAAATACATGCAGCAATTTTAGTAATTTAAGGCCATTGTTTCATTTTTCAAAGATCGGAAATCGAAAATTTTTTGATTTTTCTTTTTGTTCAAAAAAATTTCAAAAATACAGTGCTTTTCAAAGTTATAACCGCACCGCTCACATTTGTAGTTCAGAAAAAATAAGAGAGCAATAATGAAAATGACTGACACTAATGATTGCGCTCTTAATTGCTTTCAAAATATGGTAAAGGGTTATTGCACTGATAACCGTACTTTTGTTGCTAAAATTCAAAATATGATAGAAGTGAGCAAAACAGGCGTTTCATTGTTATAACCGCACATGGCTTTTTCAAGAAAAGAAACAACGAAGATAACGGAACAATTAATAATTTATTTGACCACCATTATTCTCTACAATTGCAAAAATCCTTCTGGGCATGGACTCTACGTATTACATCAATGTCTCAGGGGCTAATAGCGACCACGCTATTTTGATGGCAGCTTTTAACTCTTCCACGTGATTGAATTGGCGGTTGCGCGCGTAGACTTTTCGGACGACCAATCCCAAACGTTCTCCATCGGGTTGGCATCTGGAGAACGAGCTGGCCAATCCATTAAATTAATATTACGGTTTGAAAACCAAGCCTTTGTGGAAGCGCTCACATGAATCCGTGTTGGAAAGAAAGGCAATATCCAGAAATTCGGCGGAGATATGGCAAGAGCTTTGCTTGAAGCACTTCCTGGTACTCGATACTGTACATCCGGCATGAAGGAAATGCCAGATTAACAGTGCCATGGCTACTAAAAGCTCCATCAGAGAGCCACCGCCGAAATTCCTTTTTGAAAAATAGGGCGGTTCTTTGCGCAAATCTCTCCAGTACCTACACGTTTAGACCATCTGGTCCATCAAGGTTGAATTTTTTCTCGTCAGAAAAAATCACCTAATGCACGAAAAAAGTTTGGAATTATAGGGTGTGAGTAATGAGTTTAAATTAATTTTCACTTTTCCTTGGTCCAGTCGTGAGTAATGCGATTTCGAGCAACGGCGAGTCGCGCAATCTTATGCTGTGGGTCTAGACGAGGTGCTTTCTGCATGTAGTCTCGAACGATGTCAGGGCTGTTCTTAATTGCACGCCAAATCGTCGGAACGGATGCAGGGAGCTCACATTTTTATCTAATTGAAGAAAGCGAGACCGTGGAATTGGACGCTGTTCTGCAAATCCTTCTAACATCTCCCTCTCGCAGCAACTTCTTTCTTCGAGGATATAATCTGGACCCATAATTTTCCCAGTCCGCTAGGTAATTCCTGACAACCCGTTCGGATCTGGCAATTTTCTTAGCGATTTCCCGCTTTTACACTCCTTAGCTCCAAAAAGCGTCGATTTTTCCTTTTTCCTTCTCCGAAAGAACATTACCGCGTGGCATAATTAACAATACTTTCTGTAATTTTATTAAAAACAGAAAAAAATCAAAAAGAAGATCCAAAAAATGCAATTTCACTTACCTCAACGACTGCGGTTATAACAATGAAACGCCTGTTTTACGCACTTCTATAACGTTTTGAATTTTTACAACAAAAGTACCGTTATCAGTACAATAACTCTACCATATTTTGAGAGCAATTAAGAGCGCAATCATTATCATTTTCATTATTGCTCTCTTATTTTTTCTGAACTACAAATGTGAGCGGTGCGATGCGGTGCGTTGAAAAGCACTGTATATAAAAAATGTTTAAATAAAAATTCCTAACGGTTCCTATATATATTATATAACTTTCAACGAAAAAAAAATTCAAACGTGTTTTTCGCGAAATGACTTTTTTTGCGGTTCCCACGATATCTCAAAAACTAATTAATTTATCGATATGAAACTTCGTGTATTTTCTTTAGTGAGTGGACTATTATACAGTGGGAACCGTTTTACACCTCTTTTTTTGCGACCTCTATTTCTACGCCATCTATAAAAAGGATCATGTGAGGAAGAGCAAAAAAAAATTAATTTTTAATAACACGAATGGTAATATAAAACAATAAAAAAAAGTTTATACTGATAGCTAATAAAGTCTTTAAGAAAAAAAAATATAAAAATGGAGGTTTTTTCTAGCAAAAAATGAAAGAATGACCTTAAAGGGGAGGGGGGATAGTACAACTCTTCAAGAGTATCTAGTTAAAATTTTAGGTCGATTGGAGCAAAACTGCCGGATATACAGTGCCTCGGGTCCCCCTCCATTCGATCCATCCTATATACAAAAGAACAGTGTGAAAACTTTAAATGCGTTTTTCTCAGATTGAGTTTTTTCAAAGTCAGTGATCGCACTGTAACTCAAAAACTACTCATCCGATCCTTCTCAAATTATGCACATATCTTTTATACATAAATTACGAGGTAACAACGTCGAGATTTTGTATTTTTTATTATTATAATTAATTTTACAACAACAAATTCGCCGATTTTTATCAATAAATTTTCATAAATTCAAAAAATTCGTCTTTTTTTGCTTCTAAAAATTGAAAAATCAATAGAATAAACAAAATCTCTCGACGTTGTTACCTCGAGAAACTCATAAGCTAACGAAATCTTTTTGGTAAGTAATAAGTTATGAAGATCACCGCAAAGATTTTCTGTCAGTCGCTCAATTCAGAATATTTTTACCCAAAAATTTAACAGAAGACTCTTGAAATGTTGTACTATTATGTTCTTAACTTACAAATAAATTTATATTTACTATATATTTTTGTTCGTTTATTACAAATTTGTATAAAATATTGAAAATTATCCCTACCCTCCTTAATTAATTCAAGTAACTCTTCACCAATTTTTTTTAATATTTGACAACACAAGTTTATAACATTTCCTAGGTTTAAACAGTAATGAATGAGCTTTATAATTAGTATAAGGAAATTGTCAGAAAAAGTGAAAGGGGCGCCTCTAATTGCATTTAAAGTACACCTAAAATTCAAACAAGTTGAACCTACCTGAGCTTTATAATAATATTAATTATAATAATGAACGGAGTCGATAAGAATACTGGACTTGAGATATTTCTTATCAGTTTAAAACCTTCTTAATATTTAAGGGGGGTTTTTATTCAAAAATCGATTTTTTCACATAGTCGATTCCATATTACTTACTCCTAAATAGGAGTATTTTTCGATTTATATATATTTGTACACATTTGTGTTTTTTTTGACGATATCAATCTTGCGTGTATCGTAGAAATCTTGTTTTTTATAAAAATGACTTCAAAAAACATCAAAAAGGGTTCAAGCGATGATCAGGTGATTAAAAGTCGTTCCAGAAAAAGATGGTGTAGGAATAGCAGACTGAAGGAACGTAAGCTTAATTTGTCGCTATAACTTTTTTTTTACAGAAAAAAACGCGAAATTATGTCCTTTCGAGAAAATCGATCTACGAATTAAGTGCTTCTCGTAAAAATCATCCATCGATTTTGGGCTCTTAAGAAATCAATTGAGGAACTATGTCTTTTTTAAATTAATAATGTTGAATAAATAATTCCTGTTTAATTTATTAGAGATCACAAAATTACTGAATGATTTTTGTAAATGCACAAATTCATTGAAAACGATACTCTATCTTTTTTTACTACATTTTCTTCAACTTTATTATTGTTACATTAAAACCTTTTTTTATTATTATTCGCTTAAACACTTTTCTAAGGCAGTTTTAATGGCGCGTGGGGAGTAGCTCGACGTCGAGCTGCACCCCCAAATAACCAACCTTCAATTTGAACGCAGAAAATTGCGAAGAATTATTCTTAATGATAATTTCGGAGAACTTTGTGTCGCTGATCTTTTAGAGTATCTGAACACGTTGCACCGTTTGTGCTTCTAGGAAAGATTCTAAATCGATAGAACCAACAACCAAACCAAAACTTTAATTTGAGCGAAGAAAATTCTAGGAATTATTCCTCTTAAGGGAAAGAGGAATGGTCCGAAGAAAAAGCCGGTTACCGGAAGAGATAACACTATACTATACAGGGTGTGCCAAAAAACAAATTTTCAAATATGTTGATCTAGCAACTCCTATTGCAGATACAGTGAAGAAAATGCTTTGCGATTACCTAAAATTCAGCATTTTCCCAAATTTTCTGTGAAATACATATGTACATGTAATGAATAAAGTTGTTTTTTAATCAATTGCAGAGCAAATGTTCAGATGGAGAAAGGATGTAGAAATTTATAGATAGAAAACCTTTTGGGAAATATTATATAAATCTGCAATTAATAGAAATTAAACTCATACTAAAATGTTTTATTGAATTTGAAATTTATTACAATTAATTATTATGTTACAAAAGGTGTTCGAAATGTCCTCCGCCACTTTCGTGGCATGCTAAGATCGTGCTTTTAATTTCCTGTTTAAAGTGTATAGTAGTCAGCCTCTCCCGTACTTTCGTCGCTGTAGTCCCAATTCTGCTACCTTAATCGTGTTTATCCTTAACAGGTCTTGACTAAACTTCATTCTTCATCGTTTTCCATAAAAAGAAGTTGAATGGAGTAAGACCTAGAGATCTAGCAGGTCAAGTAATCGGTCCAATCCAGCGGTCCAAAAAATTTTCATTTATATTACCTTCACAATATTGCCAGTACGCGCTGGGCCTCTATCAATATGTTAAAACATTGCCCTAAGATTATCGAAAAGGATGTCCTCTAGTAGATCTGGCAGTGTACTCTCCAAAAATTCCCCATAAATTTGGCTATTAAGCATTTGCGGCAAAGGGAATGGTCCTATTAAATGGGTCCCGATGATTCCAGCCATGAGATACCATCCCCGGTGTACTGCGATTCATACGTACACAGAATTCTGTCCAGAAATACCCTTTCACAATATCGCATTCCAGAAGTCAAAAGCAAAATTTTAATCTTCTCTCGTAATATTCTTCCAGTGGTCCTTAATCTGGGATATGGTGATATGGACGTCATCATCATCGATAAATAATCCACTAAAGTTTAACTGAAGACACTCCTGATCGTCTTGCGACAAGACTCGGGTTCATTTCGACGAGAGTGGTTAGGTATTTGCTGCTCGACGTCGGCAGAATCTTCCGATGTTTCAACTCGCTATTCCGTGCTGTTTAAAGTTACGCTTTCGGTATGTTTTAACTTTCGGAAAGATCGCGAAAACACTCTCCCTTCTGTTCTAGAGTTCCGGTAAAAAAATATGCAAAAAACAGTTTTTTTTCCGCCATGTCCGGAGCTTGGACAAATAAAACTAATAAGTGGACAAACGTGGACTGACGATGGATAAACGAATGCAAAAAAAAATTCAAAATTCAAAAAGGGGGTGCCAACTTCACATAGCTTACTTTATTGTTGTTACATTCAAACTTATTTTATTCATTTGAATTACGGATATTCTTAAAGTACATAATTACAATGGATAACAAGATTCTGTCCCCGGGCAGCTGGGGGTTACTTCCGTAGTAATTTGCTGCGTGGAATTCGAATCCGTGGTCAGAATCCGGCCATCACGTCAGGATTTTTAGATATTTGAGGTTATGTACTCGAAAAATGGGGTTTTTGGCTACTTTTGAGGTTATGTACAGGATGCACACAACTTTTCTTAGTCTTTTTTCTAGTTTCATAATTTGGTACTATTTTTACCCTTCAAAATAAGCTATGGAGCGGTCACCTACGATTTATTTTGCAAAGCTACGACCATTTTAAGTTATGAAGTTCATATTGCATATAAAGGTAATATATTCGTTTATATGAAATATGATCTTCATAACATAAAATGGTCGTAATTTTGCAAGATAAAATCGTGTGTGACCGCTCCATAGCTTATTTTGAAGGGTAAAAATAGTACTAAATTATGAAACTAGAAAAAAAAACCAAAACATTTGTTATATCCTGTACATCACCTCAAAAGTAGCCAAAAGCCCAATTTTTCGAGTATATAACCTAAAATATCTAAATATCCTGAAGTGATGGCCGAATTCTGACCTCGGAACCGGATTCTACGTCGCTCTGCACCCCCCACTAAAAAAATTTTAAAAAATATATATGTTATCGAGCACATAATTATTGACTCTAGTACATAATTAGCACATATTTAGCACATTATTCTCATATAGTTCTTTTCTCATTTCTGTGTGGGGGGGGGGGGGGTGTGGCTCGACGCACCTGCAAATCATCTCTAGCTTTATAATTTCTATCGTTTTTGTGTTTCAGATGTTTCAAAGTGTCGTTATCATGTTTACTGCGGAGCAACTTTGTTTTACATTCAAGTTCAAGTAGTGTTAGTTATTATATACATTAATTTGTATGTATAAAAATAGGACGTTTTCAATTAAAGGTAAAGAGAAAGAAAAACCAAAGTGTTCAATTCTGCTCTTAGCGTGAGGAACCCCTTTTAACTTGGTATGATCATTGATCAATCTATCTTATTTCGTCGTACACACAGTGAAATAATTATTTCTTAATCATCTTACAAAGAGAAAATCTTTGGTAAGTATCGCTTTTCTAGAGAAAAATGCATCACATTCCTCCCTGTCAAGAACTTTGCATACTTTGTAGAGATTCTGCACTGCTACTTGTCTGATGCATTAATCAAGTTGACTTCTAATTTATTCGATAATTATTTAATCTCACTCACTAGATGTATGCTTGCATTTGATATTCTCTCTTCTATGGACAACAACGATACTTCTATCCGGAACAGCATCTTAGATGTTCTCGTTCATTCTTAAAATTATTTCTTTCTTTGCGTGTTCACTATAAAAGTAAAGTCAGTCATTTATTTATTTGCTTTTACTTGACTTTCACTTATGCCATTAAATGTGAAGTCTTATTTTTTTCTTGATCTATTTATACTAAGAAGAAAGTATGTGTACCTAATAGTTGCTTGAATTTTTCTTTGCAAGATAAACTATTTACCACTGCCTAATGTCGTGAAATCGTCATTCAAGGGATATATGATTAAAATCGATAAACACAACGCAAGCCCTTTTGGCCCTGAAAGAATTCCCAGTGAGCTGGATTGTTACAACGTTATTGATATTGGATATCTCACAACGTCGGCACGACATCAACGTCGATTTTCGACAGGTTTACTACACTAGAATGAAGGTCTATGCAAAACTTACTGGGAATTTTTCCGCAGCTAAATCTAAATTGAGTGGGCTATTTAGAGAGCGACTCGAGTAAAAATGTCTAATTTGGGAAGTAAGGCTGTACAAGAGACGTACACGAGCAACACTTTAACCTTTTGACGCGGGCGAGCAACTGTGGTTCCCGGTCGTCTTGTTAAATAATTCGGCCTTACAACAATTTGCCATATGTTAAGTCCAGGTGTACAACAGTTGTGTGCTGCGACAATTTTAAAGCAAGTACGAATGTCAGTGGAGTAAGTGATAACGTGTCGGAATACCAATCCGGAGATCCCAGGTACGAATCCTCCCGAGTGGAATCATGGTCGTTTCCTACTGACAACAGATTATGATAAAATGGCTATGGGGGTTGCAGATAAACTGTCAGTGGTTCGGAATTCACTTTAAATTTTGGTCCACTTGCAATCGTTCAGATGAAGTTCTTCTCCCGCCCCACAAGGGGTTACGGAAAGCCCGTGTTTACGGCTTTTTTCATTTCCACTTCAATTTCTTCCTCTTTTACCCGAATTTGGATTTTCCGAATCCTACACCGCCCCTGTATGCCCTTAGAAAAGCCGTGCAGGCATTATTCCAACACTGCCACTGCTGCCGATAATTTTTTTTAGGGGAAACAAAGCAAAAATTACACTAGTCTACAAAATTTTGAAAATTTTTTTTGTGCAGCTGGACAATGAATAGTTGTTTCCGAAGTAACTTTTCCCGCTGAAAGCTAATCCGGGCTCAGAAAGTGCTAAAAACACTGTTTTTGACATATTTGAGGTTATGTAGCACTGCGAATTTTTTCTTTATAAAAAAACCGTGTATGGGATAAGATAGTACAAATCTTTTTCTTTTAAATGTCGTTGAGTTTTGCTCAAATATTTTTTTCGCCGAGATATCGCATTTTGAAATTTTCATGTTCATGAATTTCTCGGTATATGAAAAGTATATGGTCACCTTATTCAAGTTACCATAAAGTTTTTGTATACCGAGAAACTCATGAACATGAAAATTTAAAAACGCGATATCTGAGCGAAAAATAAAGATATTTCAGCAAACTCTCAAACTTACACTATAAGATCCCATACACGGTTATTTGAAAAAAAAAATTCCAGTGCTATATAACCTCAAATATGTCAAAAAACAGTGTTTTTTGCAGTTTTAGGTTAAAATATCTCAAAAACCTGACATGATAGAACAATTCTGAGCCCGGATTCGGTTTCAGCGGGAAAAGTTACTTCGGAAACAACAATTCATTGTCCAGTTGCAAAATCTTGTAGAGTAGAGTTATCAGATTTTCGAAAATTTTAAAAAAAAGTTACCAGCAAACAAATTCTGGATTTTTAATATTAAATATTTGAATTTTTGAATGATGCCAAGACGAAAGGTGGTATGAGCAATGGTTCGTTGAAAAGTGCGTTTTGCTTCATTTGTCTCAAAATGCAAGTCGTTGTTTTGCTCTAGTAAACAAATTAAAAGAAAGTTTATTCTTGAACCCTCAAATATTAAAATGTAATAATCAGTCACCCTATATACTATTGCGAAGAGGTAATTTTTTTTGCATTCCCTCAATGTATACATATTCAAAATCAAAATACTGAAAATTGACCGAGCTGTAAGGTTCTCACTCACGCTGCCCTGGTAGGGAGTTACGCTCATCTTTCACAATAGATGCAATTTTAGGTACTCTTCTGTGAAAACTTTTTTTTATTGTACCACCAAAAAGTCGAAAGGCAATACATCGATATTCAATATTATTTTGAAATCTTTGCAAACGCAGTGGTTAAGACTGTGGGTAGCTGATTTTCAAAATTTTGATTATTAATATTTTAAAGGCCACTTAAGAAGAAACCTCGTTCGATATTTTGTTAACAAAAAAAAAAAAAGAAGGCTACTCAACGACAACTAAAATTTTAATATTTTTTTTAATAAAAATTGGTATAAAAATAGTTGAAAGTGTTCTCAATAATTTATAGCTTACCCGATCCTTAAATAATCAAATAACCCTTTATGGTGCATGGGCAGAAGAAGAACTATCCGATCCGGGACGACGATTGCAAGTGGATCTACAATTTAAAATGGATTCCGAACCACCGACATTAATCTGCAACCCCAATAACGTATGAAAATGAAAGTACAACTCATTTGCAGTCAAAATCAACATATAATCTTTTTTTAAAATTCGCCTAGATATATGGATCTTCGACGAGACCCCTACCTCTTTTCAAATTCGAGTCAATAGTTGGGATATTTTGAAAGCCATTTCTCTCATCTTTTAAATGAAGGTAAAATCATTTACGTGTGTAAACAACTTTTGGAATTACGGTGGAGTAAGCGATGGCGTGTCGTCCTTACCATTCCAGGGGTCCCAGATTCGAACCCCACCGTCGGCGACCGATGGTTGTTTGCTGTTGACGACAGATTACGATAAAAAAGGGTAAGTAATGTCGGTGGTTTGGTCGGAATCAGCTACAGCTAAAAGCTACAGAGAAAAGATATATTTTTTCTAGGGCTGCGCTTTTTCGCACACTAGTATACGTTTTCGGCCTACAATAAGGAAAACCACTGTATGTATATTGTGTAAGCGCACAACAAGGCTTAAACCTTATCCAGAGGTAGGAAACTCAAGGGTTGTTCAAAGGGTGTTCAGAACCGGGAATGGTACAACATCGCGCATCTACAAAGAAAGCTCTCTCTAAGGGCAAAATAGGGGCACCAAAAAACTACAGCAAAACAAACAGCTCTTTCATTGATTTTGTTTGATTTTTGTTTTTGTTTTATTTTTTAACAAATTAACCTATCCAATTAGCTCTTCTTGCATGAAGTGGTAAATTAACAGAAAGAATTTCCTTCTTAAGATGCGAAATTTGCAAAAAAAAGTATTTTTCAATTGTAAAAATAAATCCGCAGTTAAAAGCAAACAAATAAAATTAAGTAGTTCGTTATAAGACAAGGTTTGAACTATATTCGTTTCACTGTATACTAGCTAAATTAGCAATCCAATGCTGATTAAGAAAACCAATAGAATAATTTATCAAATTGAATATACTTGAACGCAGACATGCGGAGGTCAACAGCAGACTCGAATTTTGAAATTATAATTCTTGTCCTGGTTCTAATTGAATTTATTTGCGCGCAAATTAAAAGTTGTTCCCGGCATAGCAAGCATTTCCAAATATGCACATAACCATAAAATTATATTGCGCAAATAGTCAAAAAACTTACGCAGGTGTACACTCAGAAAAACTGTTTGCATACTGCTAAGGTGAAGCGTCAAGTACGTTCATATTTGCCAAATAAAAAGCGAAGTGTAAAAATGTCTCTCAGTGATGGACGGGATAAGTGAAGTATTGTTTAGTTTGACGCGACCGATTTTGCATATCAAACAAACCGATTTGATTTATTACTGAGGAATAACAATTTTATCATTTATGCAACGTCGTTCGCGATGGAGTGTTACTTAATTTTTTTTTACATGATCAAAAGCATTTTCTATGAGAAAATCGCGGAAATGTAATCCACAGAAGTATGCATTACAAAATGCGTCGCTGTTCAAGATTCACTGAACTGAGCCTGTATCTACGCACCTTCCTAACATTTACTCCTCGGTGTGTGACCAAGGGTTGATGTTGAAACATGTGAGCTTTTCAAACGAGAGCTGCAGGTTCGAATCCTGTCGACGGCTAGCCATTGTTATTTTCTGCTGACAACAGAATACACTAAAGGGTCATTAAGAGTTGCAGAGTTATAACTAACCGCTGGCAATTATCTAATATTTCTTAATTTTCGTAGCAAACAATAATTCGTGTTTGAACGCAAAATATTTTATATTACTTGCTTATCAGTTTTGTCAACACCAGAATTGACCCTGTGCAGTTTATGGGGTTTATTTTGGTAATTTTCGTCAGTGGCCGTTTTTATTACGTACGTCAACTTAGCGGGACAACTTCGGCGAATCGCAACACGACTAGGTTCACAATTTGCCGTTATTTTGCCGTTAATTAGTTGTGCAAAAAATAATTTTGCCGTTCTTATTTTTTAAAAATTACAGGGTGTCCCGCTAACTTTATATAAAGTTAGCGGGACAACTTTGAAAAATTCTTAAAAAATGATTGTAAATAAAATTTAACTATCTTAGAATTTGCCGTTTTTTTGCCGTTAGTGAATGCCTGAAACAGATTTCCGATACGACTTAAATTACTATAGTTATAAGAGAATTTTGATTTCACGAACGGTACTGCAGGCAGAATTTCTAGGTTTCCATCCTTTTCTTCCAACTGCAAGTGAATTGCGACAAAATCAAAGACTTCACAACTAAATCAAATTGACCGAACGGCAAATTCTTACCTAAAAATTGTGTTGGAAAAACCGTTATATATGCGATTTTTCGGAGTTGCCTCGCTAAGTTTATATGATGTGAGTGATATCGTCCAATTACAAGGAAAATTGATGCACGGCAAAATCAACGACTTCACAACTAAATCAAATTGACCGAACGGCAAATTCTTACCTAAAAATTGTGTTGGAAAAACCGTTATATATGCGATTTTTCGGAGTTGCCTCGCTAACTTTATATGAGGTGAGTGATATCGTCCAATTACAAGGAAAATTGATGCACGGCAAAATCAACGACTTCACAACTAACTCAAATTGACTGAACGGCAAATTCTTACCTAAAAATTGTGTTGGAAAAACCGTTATATATGCGATTTTTCGGAGTTGCCTCGCTAAGTTTATATGAGGTGAGTGATATCGTCCAATTACAAGGAAAATTGATGCACGGCAAAATCAACGACTTCACAACTAAATCAAATTGACCGAACGGCAAATTCTTACCTAAAAATTGTGTTGGAAAAACCGTTATATATGCGATTTTTCGGAGTTGCCTCGCTAAGTTTATATGAGGTGAGTGATATCGTCCAATTACAAGGAAAATTGATGCACGGCAAAATCAACGACTTCACAACTAAATCAAATTGACCGAACGGCAAATTCTTACCTAAAAATTGTGTTGGAAAAACCGTTATATATGCGATTTTTGGGAGTTGCCTCGCTAAGTTTATATGAGGTGAGTGATATCGTCCAATTACAAGGAAAATTGATGCACGGCAAAATCAACGACTTCACAACTAAATCAAATTGACCGAACGGCAAATTCTTACCTAAAAATTGTGTTGGAAAAACCGTTATATATGCGATTTTTCGGAGTTGCCTCGCTAAGTTTATATGATGTGAGTGATATCGTCCAATTACAAGGAAAATTGATGCACGGCAAAATCAAAGATTTCACAACTAAATCAAATTGACCGAACGGCAAATTCTTACCTAAAAATTGTGTTGGAAAAACCGTTATATATGCGATTTTTCGCAGTTGCCTCGCTAAGTTTATATGAGGTGAGTGATATCGTCCAATTACAAGGAAAATCGATGCACGGCAAAATCAAAGACTTCACAACTAAATCAAATTGACCGAACGGCAAATTCTTACCTAAAAATTGTGTTGGAAAAACCGTTATATATGCGATTTTTCGGAGTTGCCTCGCTAAGTTTATATGATGTGAGTGATATCGTCCAATTACAAGGAAAATTGATGCACGGCAAAATCAACGACTTCACAACTAAATCAAATTGACCGAACGGCAAATTCTTACCTAAAAATTGTGTTGGAAAAACCGTTATATATGCGATTTTTCGGAGTTGCCTCGCTAAGTTTATATGAGGTGAGTGATATCGTCCAATTACAAGGAAAATTGATGCACGGCAAAATCAACGACTTCACAACTAAATCAAATTGACCGAACGGCAAATTCTTACCTAAAAATTGTGTTGCAAATATATAACTATTCTGTTTATTCTGGTAATTTCGTAGAACTTTGTGGCTTGGCGTCATTGGGGCATCTGAATGCGTTGAAATGTAATCATAAGGAAACGTTTATAGTTCTAAGAAAAACTCTTTCTGCGTAGTTTTCTTAGTAAGGCTTCTTTTAGGACACAGAATACAAGAAAAAAAATTTGGCAGGGGAATGGATACAGAAGATTATAAAAAATGGAGGACGATTGGTGGCGCCAGAATTTGTGTTAATTTTGTGGCCACAATTTGATACTTTTTTAATCCATCGAAAATGTTCGATTTGTCCCCGCTCATAGTTGCAAAACTGAGTACTGTATAAGTGGTATTTATGTGCTTGCCAAAAGCATTTATAAAAAAAAATTATGCCCGACATGTTTTAGATTTAGAATTATTGCAAGAGGTTCCACAGGAACGACCGGCTCAAAATTACATTTTTCAGTACTAACCAATTTACTTCTCGTTAATTTGCGGTGGGTTGATATGTAAAATAAATGGATATATGTATCTAGACCCAGTATAACTGACAAAATATCATATACTTAGTCAAAGTAAAAGAAGGTATTGAAAAAATTCTACGTAGGTATATTGCAACGGTACGGGATCATAGAAAAAAAAAACAACGACGGAGGAGACGGAGTTGGATCAATGCGTTGAGCGGCAAGACCACCATGCCATGGGTCCCGGGTTCGAGCCCAGATGACCGTGAGCTTTTATTAAGAAATTAAAAAATAATCCACTCCGTCTCTGGGCTGTTGTCTAGCTCGCAGCAATGCAAACAAGACTCAAGTTTTCCTCACTTCCCTTACCCTAATTCCCTTCCGGCCAAAACCATGCTAACGCATCAAATGGTTGTCCCCTAGGATTTGGCCACATCATATAAAAAAAAAAAAACTGGTAAACAAATTTCCTCATCTATCCAAAGGAATGACTTAAAAGAAAAGTTCTATTTTGGATCAAATGCGGAGTCAGATAACTTCATTCTGATGATTAAAAATTAAGGGCGCTGATGTGGAAGCGCAGGGAAGGAAATGAAGAATATATTATTCAATTTTGGTATTAAATTAAAATTAAATTTCAACGCTTCAAAAATATTTCGTCCCATATTTTGATATTCGTCTCATGTCCCTACCAAAATTATTTCTTGTATTTTGTCTGTTACTTAAAAGAAGCCTTATTAAAAAAAATTACACAGAAAGAGTATTTCTTAAAACTAAAAACGTTTTCTTATAATAACACCTCAACGCATTCATTCGATTTTGATGTTTTTCACGACTTTAGCTTTAAACTTAATCACTTTAATATTTTTTTATAAACAAACCATTTCACCAATCCCTTTATTATGAAGAACTCCCAAAAATCGCATATATAACGGTTTTTCCAACACAATTTTTAGGTAAGAATTTGCCGTTCGGTCAATTTGATTTTGTTGTGAAGTCGTTGATTTTGCCGTGCATCAATTTTCCTTGTAATTGGACGATATCACTCACCTCATATAAACTTAGCGAGGCAACTCCGAAAAATCGCATATATAACGGTTTTTCCAACACAATTTTTAGGTAAGAATTTGCCGTTCGGTCAATTTGATTTAGTTGTGAAGTCGTTGATTTTGCCGTGCATCAATTTTCCTTGTAATTGGACGATATCACTTACATCATATAAACTTAGCGAGGCAACTCCGAAAAATCGCATATATAACGGTTTTTCCAACACAATTTTTAGGTAAGAATTTGCCGTTCGGTCAATTTGATTTAGTTGTGAAGTCTTTGATTTTGCCGTGCATCGATTTTCCTTGTAATTGGACGATATCACTCACCTCATATAAACTTAGCGAGGCAACTGCGAAAAATCGCATATATAACGGTTTTTCCAACACAATTTTTAGGTAAGAATTTGCCGTTCGGTCAATTTGATTTAGTTGTGAAGTCTTTGATTTTGCCGTGCATCAATTTTTATTTGTAATTGGACGATATCACTCACCTCATATAAACTTAGCGAGGCAACTCCGAAAAATCGCATATATAACGGTTTATCCAGCACAACTTTTAGTTGATAATTTGCCGTTCGATCAATTTGATTTAGTTGTGAAGTCTTTGATTTTGTCGCAATTCAATTGCAGTTGGAAGAAAAGGATGGAAACCTAGAAATTCTGCCTGCAGTACCGTTCGTGAAATCAAAATTCTCTTATAACTATAGTAATTTAAGTCGTATCGGAAATCTGTTTCAGGCATTCACTAACGGCAAAAAAACGGCAAATTCTAAGATAGTTAAATTTTATTTACAATCATTTTTTAAGAATTTTTCAAAGTTGTCCCGCTAACTTTATATAAAGTTAGCGGGACACCCTGTAATTTGTAAAAAATAAGAACGGCAAAATTATTTTTTGCACAACTAATTAACGGCAAAATAACGGCAAATTGTGAGCCTAGTCGTGTTGCGATTCGCCGAAGTTGTCCCGCTAAGTTGACGTACGTGTTTTTATTTACCCACAACGATTGTCACTTTTTGTTAGTTTTGTATTTTACTATAATACCAAATGTGGTTATCAAATATAGCTACCGTAGTCACTTCCGGGGTTCCTTATAATTTATATATTAACAAGCCTATACAAATTGCGGATCTTGGACTTGTAATATTTTATAACGACAGAAGACATAACTAGAACAACTATTTATAACGTACACCGCGATAATTTATTATCTGACGTGTTATATGTTGAGTCCAAGTATAATGCAAGCTGCTATGCATAGATTATAGCTATTATATATCTGCCAAGTAAGCATAGTACAGTGGGCTATGCTTTTATGCACGATTTGCAAATATTTACATGGTCAGGCAGTCATACCATATCGTTTGAATAAAAAATATTCGTTGGATATCGAGTCTTGAACCGAGGACCATACCCTTAATACTTCCTTCTCCCTTCCAAGATTCAAGTTTTTTTTTTAATAGGAACCAAATTGTTCATATTCTTAGGGTACCCAATTTTTTTTCGAAAACGTCAATTTTTTGATGAACAAAAGTCACGTTGTACTGCCTTAACCCGATCAATATATCCCATTATCCGGCATGGGACGGGAGAACAACTTCCCCCGATTCGAGACAACGATTGCAAGTTGACCTACGATTTAAAGTGGATTCCGAACCACCGTCATTTACTCTGCATCCCCCTTGGTCTTTTTATCATAATTTGTTGTCAGCAGAAAACAACCACGGGTCGCCGTCGGCGGGATTTGAACCTGGGACCTCCGGATTGGTAGGCCGACACGTTATCACTTACTCCACCGACGAAGTTTAGCCTGGTCAATATACTCGTGATAAAATGGCGACCATTCACAGCAACGTACTCCCGAATTGGCCTGACGAATGCACAATGAAGGAGCCGCGTGATATTATAAGGTTCGCCAATTGCATCATTCATCCATTACACAACAATGATGGTGTCGCTGAAGTCAAAGGAATTTTTTACGAGTAACCGGCATTGTATCCTTACTAATATTAAAGGGATGACAGTTAATAGACCACAATTTGTAAAACGATCATCTGAGTCAGAATTTAAAATTTCACAATCACGCACAAAAGTAAACAACATGAAATAATTTGGCATCGTCAACTATTAATTTTGGAATATCTCAAAAGTTAAGATATATCGTCAAATCGGGTGACTTTGGCAGTAAATTTTTAACTAGCAAAGCAAAGTAAATAAGTACATGTGTGAAATTTGTTGTGTTGTTGTGACGAAGATTAAGTTTTTATTTAAAAATAACTCAATTTTGATTAGTTTTTTCAGTGATATTTACAGAAATTTGCAAGGACTTATTTTTAGTTTAATAACGTGTTATAAATGTGATTAATAAAAATTATTTTATACTTTTTCAACACTGTTCAGCACTTATTCTCATCCTCTCCTAGACCCGAATGGATCTTAAAGGAAAATAGTGTCTTTGGCAGCTAATTTATTTCATTTTCTTAAAGTGCCAAATTCACCCGCATCTTATTTCTGAAAACTTTGCTTTGCAAAATATGTGATAAAAATGTATTTATTAAGATTTATGAAAAATATCCAATTTTAGAGAAATCGTCTGTTGTTATAAATTTCAAATAGACGTTTTTTGTGCACTATACCTATACTTGAAAACTGCATAAAAATTTAGCAAAGTCACCCGATTTTACTATCATTGATGCAAATAATAAAGCTTCTGGGTTATGGGGCGAGAGAAGAATTTCACCCGATTCGAGGCAACGATAGCAAGTGAACCTACAATTTAAAGTGGATTCCTAATCACCGACATTACTTTGCAACCCCTATGGCGTTTTTATCGTTATCTGTTGACAGCAACGCGTTGACACGTTATCATTTACTTCATTCATTTCGGCGTCCAACGCATTCCTTGTTCAAGAAATTTCCGAGTCTTCATCTCCAATATCTGTTGTGTATTTGAATTGTATAATTTCTCAACTCTTTAATATTTTTTTTACTCCGTCGACCTCCATCTTCCTGCGCTACTTTGATGGTTCATAGAACATTCACTTGCATGCTTCTCCTGCCACGAATCATACCATGCTTTGTTTTCCAATATATTACCACGAGTGACACCATCCTGAGTTAACAATCTTGTTAATAATTTTATTGCTGTATTTGTTGAGTGTAGAAATCCCGAAAAAGGCAGAATGTCCTCGCTTACTTCATGTTCCATCTGCTGGCACAGTTAACTACCCTGCGTGTTCTTCTATTTCATTATTATTCGATTTTCTTCCTGTGCAGTCATTTTTATGCTCTCCTAAAAAACTGCTTCAAAAGCAATCCGCAAATTTTTCAGTGCCTTAGTAAACGGTCGTCGACAATCCTCGGCATATGTCCATGAGAGTACAGAAGAGACTTATACCTCTAATTACTACGCCTAACGAACACCAAACGCCGGGTAATTTCATATATCCTTAAACCAATGCTATATGTTGGTTGTTTCTCATTCTTCTAACGCTGCTATGTACCAAAGCCATCATTCCCCCGAAATTGCAATCCATAAGTTTCAAATCGCTCTTACCCCTATACCCTTAACATCAAATTTGCACGTACCATAAAACTTCGAGAATTCTTCACGAACAAACACGAATATGGAACAGTTCACCAACTTGTGTTTTTTTCTCGCCTTTGATCTTTAAGCGTTTAGAGCGGATGGCATGACTACCAGAAGGGCAGTGACCTGTTACAACCGTAGTGATATTACGGAGATTTCGGTGGTTTCCCTTAAATAAAAGCGCCATTCTCTCAGTTACGAACTGTCTTTCGTAAGAACATCGGCCGCTTCATTACCAGACACAGCGCTATCACCGGGTACCTAGCAGAGAATCACCTTGTGTAAAGTCTTGGAGACCGGCCCGGCATCTGCGCTCTGGCAGGGATTTAACCGTGTTTTAGTCGATCGCGTTGATGGTCGCTTGAGTATCACTGAACAAACAAATTTCACTACTACTTTGTAGGTCCTTTTGCGACAGTAATACTCTTGGTGCGCTTTCAATGGCCAGGACCGCTGGTTGAAACATACTGCAGTGGTCCGGTAGTCGATACGAGTTTCGTATGTTGAGGCTATCGGAGAGAATCCTTTTGAACCATCCCTAAAGATGGGTATACCTGGCATTGGCAGCCACTGACAATCTTCCCACTCCTCCCTACTAGGTATCTTAGTAGTGAAAGCTTTCTCGAAGCTTATTGTAGGACCGGTATAGTCAGTGATCTCTTGCAGATGATCTGCCTACGCCTGTGTCTATAATTTGCAGTTTTGCAACTTTTGGATTCCTTTAGGCTAATAGCATTACGAGCAGCTATACTTTTACCGTGGGCGGAGTATTCCTCCCCCACCGCACCATAGGACCAAATTATTCTTTTATTATCAATGGGGGATCACACTCTATACAACAGCAAAATAATCATCCAAATCGGTTCACGCGTTACAAAGCTAGGTCCCATCCTTCTGGGCCCCCCCCCCCCCACCCAACCAACATTTTTTTTTCGTAGTATCGACCAGGGAGCATACTCTACCCAACAGAAGTAGAATTATCTAAATCGGTCCACGCGTTACGAAGTTATACTACTCCTCCCCCCTACCCCCACCCCTCACCATTGGACCAAATTATTCTCCTATTAGCAATGGGGGATCACACTGTATACAATAGCAAAAGAACCATTCAAAAATCGGTCCACCAATTTGTAAAGCCTCCTTAGCTGTGATAATTTTCCTTTTAACTTCGTTTGTATATACCACTGCCGTAAATTTTTTCACACATCCAAAAACAGCCGTTTAGCTGTCAGAGGAGCACTTTAGAGCTTAATATTTCGCAAATCGATCCCTGAATGGGAAAATGGTTTTCACACACCCGCAATATTTTTGAACGACCTATCCAACGACACCCCACAACATAGGAGAGACGAGAAGAAAAATGTATCCCCACTTTACGTGTAGGAGGGGTACCATAAAAAATTTATTTTACCATTTTGTCGGTGTAATTAATATGTATACCCATGCCAAATTACAGCTTTCCAGTACTAAGAGTCTCTGCGCTAAGCCGCGGACAGACAAACAGACGGACATGGCGAAACTATAAGGGTTCGTTGTTGACTACAGAGCCTTAGCAAAAAGAGGAAGAAACAAAATTTAAAGCATTTTGATTTTACTCTGAAGCCCCCCCCCCCCTAAATTAGAGGTCCGCTTGCACTTTTGTCGTGGAATCGAAAGTTCTTCTTTCGCTCCATGCCACACTAGGACTTACGAGAATTAGAGAGAGGATCAGTAAACATATAAATTTCATAATTTATTGAAAATTCACTATAGCCAGTAAAAAAAAAGTTTGAAATGTTGCTTTAAACTAACTCGATTATCGAGAAAATTATATAAAAATAACAAAAAACAAATTTTGAGATCAATTATTTATGGAATTTATTTAAAGCTTGGAGCCACAGTGACTATTTTACATAATTTCCACTGATAAGTAGCCACTGGTTTTGAATAATGGTTTGCACAATGTCTTTGATGTTTAGCGACTAACTCATAGCCATTCCAGTAGTATTAGTATCTTTTTCTGAAATTGGTACTGGACTGTTTTTATTTTTGTGATTTATGATGACCAAATTTTTTTGAAAGGCTGGAGATAGTGCAGGCGTGAGAGATATTTGTTGATTTTAGTCAACTGATTGTATTTGTGTAATTAAAGTCTAATCAAATATAAAATTATTTGATTAAAAAAGAAAAAGAAAGAAATTGGTTGTTGTAAGTTAACTCAACTTGATATTTTTCAAATTTGTCAAAACATTTGCAGTGCCAAAATGATAAGCATCTTTTAGTATTAAAACGCCAAAAATGTAATAATACTTTAGATAAGATGTAAGCGTATTCAAAATATGCTTATAGAACACTTAAGTATCTTGATAGGGAAGCAATCAATTACTAGCAAAACCATTTCTAAACTTGAAAACCTTCCGAGCTAAGAGCATATTTAACGAGTTTATTTGGTTAAGACTAGAAATAATTATCTGAAGCAACGTTGCAAAGTTAAACATTCAAGATATCCACGAAATATGTCATTCGTCTTATGAATTAACGTAGCAGAAAACCAACCCTCAGTAAATCATTATAATCAACAAGCGACAATTACTTTTGGTCCTTACCCTTTTAGTGTTATGAGTTCAAGTTTACACAAAGACAAAAACCTCCGGTTAAAAAGGTCAAGACTTCTGCCCGGAGCAATTCAACCCTTGCAGTCCTTCGAGCCCTGTAATGTACGTGCAGAATTAAAAAAAATGTTGGCACTCTTGAAATATTTTCTTTCCCAATGGACTTGACACTGTGCATTTCTTGGGTGAATGGTCCATAAAACCCTTGACTTAAAGAGAAATGGTATTTGTTGTCCAAGAGAAAGAGAGAACAACCCTATGGTTGCTTCCTTGGATGAATGAAAATAAGTAATTCTCAAAAAACTAAGTTTGCTACTAAAATATTAAGTGGCAAGCCGTCAGTGTGATGTAAGTGCTTTTCTTAGAAAGAAATATTTTAGTAGAGTTTAGCTGTTTTACTGTTGAGGGAGTGAGGATAAAGATTCTCTAATGTCTTCTATTGCCTTTTAATGATATCTTCTACATATAGCACTTCTACTTTGAGAACAATACAAAAGTTATCCTGGCTAATTCGACTACAGTTTTCAGCACTTCTCTATGTCGAACTTTTCCTTGCAATGGCACACACGCAAATTAAGAATAGAGAACTAGAGGACGTAGTGTACATATGTTGAGTTGGTACGAGATTTGTTAAAAAAGTTTCAGAGCTGATTACCTAACTTTAGCTTAGCAAAAAAAAACAAGGATTTTAGAAGTCCGCGGACCTTTTTCAACAATAAATGAGGTGTTCATAGATTCGTCCCAATTGCCCAAGTGCCATCATAGGCTAAAATTAAGTTGATTCCAAAATATTGTAATTAAATAAAAAAATGCTAAGTCAAAAAACTAGAGGACTAAAAATGTTAAATAAAAGTAAAAGTTAATAAAACTTGACAAACGGCTTGCCTTGTTATTTCTATTCACAGAAATTGGTTCATAAATTCTTCCGACTGAAAAATAGTTGTAATGTTTGATCTTCAAAAACATCACATTCACTGTGCAGATGTATTTATTTATTTACATGTTCGTCGAAAATAAAATAAACTAATTGAAAGTAGATTTCAGATTAAATTTGTGTGAAAGATTAAAGTCAATGTTTTCATAATTAGCATAAATAAAATTTAGTTCAGAAAAAGTGTAAGTGTACCGTACTTGGTTTGGACTATTTCGTGCGTCTTTTATTGATACGTGCCTGCAGCGGACTAGCATTTGGAAAATTATCATTTTTACTCCGGAGTACCGTGCCTCATTTGTGTGCCATTCAAGCGTTTTGACGTTGTGCGTGCCTGTTTCAGGCTAGGAATGTGCGAGTCTTATTTATACTCGGGTATTCTTATGCTAGTGAACCGAGGACATGATGCGCTGAATTGTACAGCTGTCTAGGTCTCTTCGGCACATTCACACAACAGAGTTGTTGTTAGTTGCGTACTGTGCATATGGTTATTTAACTTGCAATGACCAGTTAGTATAAGATCGGCTTTTGTAATCTTTATTAGCCATTTGCTATTTGTTTGATCAGTTTGAACAAGAAACAGTTTCGTTTGCTCATCTCTTGATTTCCATCTCTCGTTATGAGACTGTATTGCTCATTATTCAATTTTTGAAAAGACCTAGACAAGGCTTAGGCCTTTTCATGATTTCTGCCGAAACCTTCTGACTAAATCATCCGCGATTTCATTGCCCAGTATGTTTCTATGTCCTGGAACACAAACAAGGGTTACACTATCTTGAGAGGACACTTCATTCAAACAAGCTTTGCGGTTCAGTACCAATTTGGATTTTATGATGTCCAATTTGGATTTTATGGCCACCTGGCTATTCGGGTAAATGATAACATCCTTGTTTTTTCTGTTTCTTTCCAGGATAGTGTATGGACATTTAGCTATGGCAAACACTTCTACTTGACAAACAGTGGTATTTATACCTAGGGATAATGATGTACAGATATTATCTGTTTCTCCGTAGATTTCCGCGCCTGCGGATTGATTCTGAAGAGAATCATCTGTACACCATATAGAATGTATACCAAATAGAGTGGTACTGATGAATTCAATGAATTCTGAGGCTCGCACCCTTCCCTATCGGGAACAATGACTTTGTAGTGTTTAAGTGGTCCTAGTTCGTTAGTGATCATTAGCATGTTTTGATCATTATTGACAGCTTTTTCTAACACCGTGTATATCTAATGTAATACTGTATACTTAAGCCCCATTTTGCCCCGAATAAGCATCTACGCTGCCAGAAAGTCATGATAGCTTTCTTCATTTTGTTTTCTAAATGAGGTAGCCAGCAAAGTTTGTTGCCTAGTATGACTCCAAGGAACTTTACAGATATAGCTGGTTTGACCTCCTTACCGAAAATCTTGATAGTTTAGGGGCCTTCAATTTTCCTTCTTGTGGTGAACAGTAGTCCTGAGAGGCCTTTTGGAATGCACCAATTCTCAATACTGTACCCAGTTGCAGTCGCGTGCCACAAAAAAATATGGCAATGGTTATCATACCTATTGCGATGGTGTGGCATATGGAGAAAGCCAGACTTCCTCAGGAGCGCAGAACCAGAGAGTTGCTTCAGAGAAGAGCAAATAGATTCGTCAGGACGAATGTTCGCTAGATTGCATAAATGCGGTTAACATGTGACCTACAGAATAGAAATCAAATAATACAAGCATAGTCTAAAATCACCTCGCCGAAAGTATAATGAAATAGCCTCGTTTTATAAGTATTCTCATATTCTTTACACCACCTTATATTATAACCTAGGGTCGTATTAGCCCTATTAACTGATGTGTCGATGTGATCCTCAAAGGAGAAACGAGTGTTTATCAAAACTCCCAAGTCTTTGAACTTCTCTATGGTATAGTTGAGAATCAATGAGTTCGTTTTAGGTGCGAAGGAAATAGTGGCGCATTTGTTAATAATATTGAAAGGTAGGAAATGAAGAGAACGCCACTGGCGGAAATTATCAAAGTCGGAATTCAGGAGGGTACGAAACTGTTTCTTGTTCAGTTTTACGTTTACAGTTTATAAATTGCCAGAATCGTCTAGGGTAGTCCCACAAAGCTAGGCTCACCTGAATAATGTACACATTGTATTCGGCTTCGGTGCCAGCACAAACTCGTAGTCGCTCTTCGAGGAGCAGAACGTTCTCTAAGTCTTGTTTACAAAAATTTCTTAAAATCTTCACGGAAGCATCCAACTAAGGCAAGTATAGTACCACGAGCTACAAGAGCTAGGAACCGGAACACAGTGAGCGAACTTGTGACTGGGAGTTACGTTTGTGGGGAGTTTGTCGTTGGAAAATCTATTGAGCTATTCTATAATACTATTGCTACATATAGTATCATAACATGGTTCAATATCTTTTCCAACGTCACCCTCGCCACGAATACAACTCCAGTCTCAAATCGAAAAACAATCGGTTAGTCAAATTATCGCTTCACTCAACGTATCGATTCAGTTTGGAGTGTTTTGAAAAAAATATCGAACAGTTCTAGTACAGACTGACGTGAGAAAAATGATCCACTCCGGAACGGCTCGATATTGTTTCTTAATATCAATCTCTCCGAACTGGTCATGGAGCAATATTTAATAAATTAAAAAAAAGCGAACCCCACTCGCAAGTTTAATGGAAGATTCTTGTACTTAAAGAACTTGTAATTCCATTACTTTTCAATTAGGAATGGAATAAACCAATGGAATTAATATTCCAAGTAATGATGTATGTAATTGGAATTCCTCATATATTCCACCGAGATTGGCAAAGGAATGAAAAGTAGTTGAAAATGAATTAATCTTGATTTAAAACATTCTCAAATTGATAAGCACTCTTACAATAAAAAAATTTCAATACATCAAACCTGATCTGGTAAATTGAGTTTGAGAAAAATATATGGAATTCTCAATTTCAGAATAAAATTTGTTTCTTCCAATATGTTCTTTAAAGTGCTTAAGCAAAGTGCGAAATTCCTAGAATATTGTATACCTGGATCTATTTCTTCTGTATGCCGTGTTTCTTGTGTACTATTTCCACTTATTGGACCATATTTCTTAACCTTTATACAGTGATGACGCATATCATGGATGAATTGTTTTGTTGAATTGAAGTTTGATTTTATTTGAAAAAATATCAATCTTTGAATTAGCATGAAGATCTAATACTCCGTTGACGACTTCTGCCCCTGTAGAAAGACTGTTTTCCCTCGCAGGATTAGTTAACACTCCCAAAAGACAAACTCTTGAGATAGTTTGTTTGAATAATTGGTTTTGATGAAGGCAAATACAAGTTTTTTGCAAATATTGTTAAAGAAACTAGGAAAAATAAATGAAAATAAAAGCAACATATAAAATTAAAAAAATATTGTGTTATTTTTAGACAGGAAAATTTGTATGAACAGAAAGTGCTAATCAGTTTGAGAATGTTTTCATTGAAAAGGAATTTAAAATGAATTAAGCAACTGAGACCTGGTTTTAAATTATTAATAATTCATTTTCAATTACTTTTCATTCCTTGGCCAATCTCGGTGGAATATGTATGTGGGTAATTCCAGTTACATACATCATCCATTGGTTTATTCCATTGCTTATTAAAAAGAATGGAATTAAAAAATGTTAATTCCAAAGAATGGAATTGGAATGGGAATGGGTAATGAAATTTACAACTCTACAATTTAATCACCACTAAACCACTTACTCCTCCTCAACTCTAAAAGCCAACAAAGTACAAGATACTGTTTATTTAAGTTGCAGGCGGAATGCACTTTCTTAAAATTATCATTACAAATTACAATAACATTTACAAGTACCATTTTTCAATTAAATAAATTTTTTTTTTGAATCAGAATCAAATTAATTCAATCTTACTCCAGGAGCAGTTTGAAGCGATTTAAATTAAACTAATATTGAACTGCGTTTAGATATTCTTAAGCTGATATTGTTCCGGAGCGGTTCGATATTTCGATAATGCTCTGAGTTAAATGGGTCTAAAAATTGCATCGATCCGATTCAAAGCAAATTGGAGTGGTATTTGTATCGATTGGCAACCTGATTTGTATGGGAAGTGGACAGTTTAGTTTTTTTGACAGAGTTTTATTTTACGAACGAGTACACACGTAACAGTTATAGAAGTGAGTGCCAATGCTCGTAGGTGTCAAAGTTTAAATTGAAGAGAAAGTGGGAACAAATTAAAATCATCTAGAGGAGGGGAGAATTTAAAAAAACATAAGGCTGAAAAGCTAAGTTCTTGTTGATATGAAATTGTTTGTTTTATTTTCACTTTTCTTATTTTCCTTAAAAAATGTTGCTCTACTTTCTCTTACATTTGACTGGTTTTAACAGAGTTCGTAACCTCGCATAACCAAATGGTGCCTAACAGTGTTATTTAACTCACCGCTTTCCCCATTGAGCTAGGACTTAATTTACATTCTCAAAGGGATTGTGATTTAATGGGAATTTGTGTACTTTAAATGTAAATCAGCCTTTGGAGGACGGAGGAATGCACAGGCAAACTGGAATTCCTGTAAAAATGGGCGAAATTAATTCAGAGTACCATAAAAGGTGAAATCTCGATTTTAAAAATGTTCATATCTACACTACTTTTTTTTTCAATTAAAACCTGAAAGTAAAAATTGGATATACCCGTGACCCGATATACCCCCAATGTTTTGAACTGTTTGGCTTTTAGACACGTTCCCATAAAATTTTAGTGGTATGGATTGTTGTGCTGTTACTGGCCTTAATTTTAAATCTTCCACGTGTTTTATGACCACAACACATTTATTAATTTAATTCGAAAAGGCTTACCCAATTTATTTCGTTCACTAATAGCACAGTGCTCCAATTTATTGAAATCATAAAGATCTCGCTTCTCCTATAGTCTAGTTAAATTCCATTCTTTGTCACAATTAAATTTCAGTGCCCCGTAAAAAATAATCCGCTGGAACCAATTAAAAGCTCTAGACAAAGTGGACCCAGAGAGGTCGATTACTGTCGTATTTGGCACTTTATGGAATTACCTGTTTCCGTTTAAAACATGATAAAAAAAAACATGTTCAGTCAGGCATATTAAGCCCAGCTGACACATATTTGCAAATTTTGAAGGTAGTCTAGCTGTTTACAGCTCATAAAAATGCTAATGATGTTACATAATTATCTTCATTTGTTTTTATACCGTTTGAGGTGTTCTATTTTTATAATCTTCCTGTATTTTTTGTGTATACGGTAAATTATTTGCAATAGTTTGTCTCTCTTCTGCACCATCTTGACCTCAAATCGGTGTAAGTTTACTGACCTGAAACTAAATAAAGATTGTCTTTACGCCTAATTTTAGCATTATTTATTCCAAAAAAAAAAACCTCGAGAAACTCAGCTCGTAGAACAGATTGCAAAAGTTCCGGCGACGATGTTAAATCTTTTTTTTTTTTTGCATAATTCGGACCATGTGTTTACATGAAGAAATTGTTGCTAAATAAATATCGTGAAGTCATACCGTGTTCGTCTGCTTCGAAAATTGTAAAAGTACGTGCTTCGTTGCTTGCATTTTTCGTTATTTTTCTTGACCTCCTTAAGTTAAGTAAATGAGCAATGATCTCACTCTTGAAGAAAAATTCGAGGTCAACCGACGTGAGATGTGTTAATCTACAATGTTGGGAATAATTGAATTTCGGGTCACGAATATTTGAAGAGCTTACAATTGTTTGTATCCACTTAGTTTTTTCTTCATAAGATGCGAAATAGCTGTCTTCGTCTTTATCGTATCGTAAACGGAAGCAAATAATAATGAGCAGTAAACAAATTCAGAAGCTGCTAGAAAAAGTGAATGCGATTAAAAAAATACTTGGAGAGATATGAAGTGAGCACATTACTTACAAAGTTAAAAATAAACTGGAATAATTCAAAGTCATGGAAAAATTATTAACATTCGCCAAGTTCGCGTCAATATAAAGAACAATTTCAGAGATATGACTGCAGCAGAAACTTTATCTACAGAATTTGCTTAGTTATAGTCGATAAGTACTGTTTACTACAGCTAATATCCTAACCGGCAAACAAAAAAGAAAACAACATTGAGCTGCATTGTAAAACAGCTATTAACTGAAATTTATGTTCCTATAAAATTCTAAAATCATATTTGACTTTCAAATTAGTTTTTTACTACTAGACTCGCTGCTAATTACGGGCGCGTCAAGAAACTGAAAGGAGAAACAACCTCTATGGATTGCCATATTGCTGCAGTTACGTAAGAATTTCTCTACAAGATCAACTTGGTCACGGTTTTCTCCTTTTGTATAGGAAAATTATTTGTGGAAGATTCGAAAGTAATCTCTTTGTTAATAAAAATGAAATACAGTGGCACACAAAACTCATGTGATTTATTGATGATATGCTAAAGCAGCCAATACAAAAAACTTGTTTACATTTTTATTATTTTATGTAAATTGCAAAAACCGGACAGGAGGTTCGTTGAATGTTGTAATTTGCAGTTAATTTCTCACGATTGTATAATACACATGTTCTTTTAATTGGACATGATTACAGCGAGCGAATAATATATGTATAACCAGAGAAATACGGTGCAGTCGAATATTAATAATTAGGTCAGTGCGACTTAATTTATCCTCTTGATCAAATAAATATAATTTATTTACAAATGTTTGCCCTTGAGTTGAGACCATTTTTTGGATTTTGAAAATCTGTTGCACTATCACTTCCCGTCTTCCTACTCTTGATTGGATCAAGACCAGCATGGTCTTTGAGCTTAAGTTGCGATATCTCAACTGTTACATATCTTGGCATAATTATGGCAAGACAATAACTTAAGGCGGTTTCTAGTATGTTGGCTTAAAAAATAGATTTTTTTTTTACATTTGTCGATATTCTGAACCCTCTAGAATAACCCTATGTAAACCTTTTTATCATACCTGCATTAGAAAATAAGTTGTATGCAACTTTTCACTAAGTACCATGAATCATTCAATATCCCTTCCCATAAGGTTTCAGAAGATCTATCCACCTATGCTGCGTACCTCAGTTCTCGCCGCATTTCCCATCTCCAAAAAAGTCGCAACGACTCCTTAAACTACTTTCGCTCCTAACCCCCCGCGCTTTCTCTATTTCTGACTTCCCCCTAATGCACCTGCGGTCTCCGATCAAGTACCTCTCCCCAGCCGCTTGTCAGTCTATTACCAGAACGTTAGAGGACTTCGCACAAAAACATCCAATATTTTTCTTAACTCCCACAAATTCCCTCACGATATCTTTGCCTTAACTGAAACCAATCTAACACCAGGAATTCTCGACAACGAACTATTCCCTCCAAACTATACCATTTTCCGTTATGACGCCACCCTGCTAAAGACCTCCGACTCTACAATATCAGAATTTGTATGTATCAAATTATCACTCTAGATGCTTACGAGCCCATAATTGAAGCGATCGACACCCTGCTTGAGAACGCTAACGCCTCCGATGAATTTATTTTATTGGGTGACTTTAACCCCCCCTGTATTCAATGCTCATTGTCTGAGGACTGTTCTCACTTTGTCCCCCGGAAAAGCAACCATCCCCTTTCCTCTCTTCTCGATCGTCACCATTCTCCCCTGCTCCTTGTTTTCTCCTACGAACACCCTCATACCGTTTCAGGCTCCGAGTCTTCTTTATCCTTCAATTTTCGTAAAGGCGACTTTGACAAATTAAATCACTTGCTCCTCAACTCTAATATTGGGGATATCCCTCAACATCTCCCAGTTGACGTTGCTTTAAAGGCGTTCTATTCGGAAATACACGCTTGTCTTACACAATCTATCCCTCTTCTTCCTCGTAAAAACTTCTCCTCATCCCCCGTATGGTACGACAAAGAATTACGCTCTCTTCGCAACAGGAGAAATAAATGTTGGCAAACTTTTCTTCTAACCCAGACTGAGTCTGACTATTCTTCCTACCTATCTGCTTATACCTCTTTTTCTGAACGTTGTGATATCCTCTACTATGAGTACCTCCAACGGATGGAAACTAGCCTCATATCCGACCCCAAGCGTTTTTATAACTTTATTAATTCCAAGAAGAAATCCAATGGTTACCCCTCGACCCTAAAACTTGAGAATACCTCTTCGTCTGATGCTAAGGTTATCGCCAATCTCTTCGCACACTTTTTCAGTAAATCTTTCAGCGACAATTCCCTACAACCTGACCTTAACTACTTTTCATTCTTCGACAAATGCACTCAAACGTCGTTTACGGCTTTCGACCCTGATCCCGAACTAATCGCCGCCAGTATCAACGGGCTTGAGGACGACTTCAACCCAGGTCCTGACAGCATTCCGGCCATGCATCTAATTCAACCCCTTACCTTGCTTTTCCGCCTCTCGGTCACTCAAGGGCTTTTCTCTCATTTATGGAAAAACTCGTATATTATTCCCATCTTCAAAAAAGGTTGCAAGAACGATGTGTCCAACTACAGACCCATCGCTAAATTATCATCCATACCTAAACTATTCGAAAAATTGGTCTATGATTCCATGTTCTTCCACTGTAAGTCTATCTTCTCCCTCTCCCAGCATGGCGTCCTCAAAGGAAGATCTACAACCACCAACCTTACCGAATTCGTCTTCAAAACACTATGTGCCCTGGAAAACGGTTAAGATGTTGATGTTATCGCCACCGATTTTAGTAAAGCCTTCGACAAGATCTCCCATAACGTTATCTTGTTCAAACTTGATCGCCTAGGCTTCCCCTCCCGATTCATCTCCTGGATTCAATCCTACCTCAACAACCGTCGGTACAATGTTCTTTTCAGCTCATCCATTTCTAACCCTATTGTCGTTCGTTCCGGCGTCCCCCAGGGCAGCCACCTCGGTCCATTAATTTTCATCCTTACAATAAATGATGTTGAATGTGTTATCAATCACTCAGAGCTGTCCATTTATGTCGATGACATGAAAATAATTAAACATATCTCCTCCACAACCGACTCTCTTCTCCTGCAAAAAGATCTCGCTTCCTTCACCACATGGTGCATGAAAAACTTTCTTGAACTCAGTGTCTCCAAATGCCAGTCCATCTCTTATTCCCGCAAGCGTCTTACCACCACCCCGAGAGTCTACATGCTAACCGACATACCAGTCCCTATCGATACCTCTTTGTGTGACCTAGGAATAATCTGTGATAGTGAACTCAATTTCCGTTCCCACATTGACAGCATAATTAACAGAGCTAACTCCGCGCTAGGGTTTGTGAAGCGCTGGTCCAGAGTTCTCCAATCCTTATGTTTCCAAATCTCTCTATATCTCCTTCGTTAGACCTCTCCTTGAATATGCCAGCCAGGTATGGTTGTCTACACAAACAACCCATATTAACAGAATTGAATCCGTCCAGCGTAGGTTCATTCGCTTCGCTCTACGTGATCTTCCGTGGGTAGACAGATTCAATCTTCCACCTTATGAAAACCGTCTGAAACTGATAGACTTACAACCTTTAAGTAAACGTCGTGATGTTTCCGATATTCCCTTCATTCATCGGCTATTAAGTGGTGCCATAGACTGCCCTTCAATCCTGCAATCTTTACCCATCTATACCAATCCCCGCAACCTTAGGTCCACTCCCCTTTTCCGACTCGACCGCCATCGCACAAACTACAGTCAAAGTAAGTCAATTACCAGGATGCTACGAAAAGTCAACGACCTGTCCTCTTTTGATTTCCATCTGAGTAAATCATCCCTTCACAAAGCCTTATATCTTGATCCCGCCCATCTTGATCGCCTTTCTTAATTTTTCTTCCTTCCAGCCCGTATCTACTTTAATTAGAGCTCATATTGTAGCTTTTACTATTTATTTATTATGTCATCATTTATTATAGCTTGTAGTATTAGTATTATGTTATAGCTTGTAATTGTAGTATTATAATGTAATAATTTGTATTAAGCTTAAATAAATAAATTTCATGACGGCCGGTTGGATCACATCAAAGCACTTTCAAAACTCCAAACGCGTTTTTCTCGAAACAACGTTTTTCGAGCTGATGTGCAGTACTTCGCTATCTAAAAATTGTTCAATTCCAGCAAATGGGGGCTTAAAATGTTCGGCAGATATGTAATTCTCGTCGTGACCACATTCCGATTTTTCGCGATATTAAGGACAAAGTTATGTCCCCTTAAAGACGAAAAAAACATTGAAATTTGAAAATCCATTTTGAATTTCGCGCCATTTCTACGGTTTTTGAAATTTCCGAGTCAGAACGACAACCACAAGAGTCTGATAAACTTTTTCATTTCAGATTACTGGAAGGGCTGGAACTCTGCACACTGTGGAGCCGCATTTTTTTTGGGAGGGGCCAAATTTAGCGTCCTGCAGCGCCCCAATGGTTTCTGGTATGGTTCTTTTTAGAAAAAGAATGTTTTTCTGTACTTTATGTTCCGAATAAAGAGACGCATTTTACTTTTCCCAAAAAAAAAATTGCGAAGTTAGGTATCAAAAACAGGCCATCACACTAGAAATCCCCGTTAATGGGTATTCTTGATTAAGGGGGATTTATACGGTGATGGATTGTTTTTGATACCTAATTTTGCCATTGTTTTATTAAAGTAAGATGGTTAACTGTCTTTTTATTTGAGACATAAAGTACAGAAAGACAATTTTGTTTGTTAAAAAAACTAAAATATGGGGGCGCTGCAAAGCGCTGAATTCGGCCCCTCTAGAAAAACGAGGGGTGTGTAGAGTTCGAAACCTTCCAGTGATCTGAAATCAACAAATTTGTCAGATTTTAAAAGTAGAGGCTTGTGGTTATCGTTCTGATCAGATTTAATTCGAAACTGTAACTGTAAAAATGGCGCGAAATTCAACATGGATTTTAAATTTTCCATGTTTTTTCATCTTTAAGGGGTCGTAACTTTGCCCATAATATAGCGAAAAATCTAAATGTGGTCAGTACGAGAATTACATGTCTGCCGAATATTTTAAGCCCCGATTTGCTGGAATCAAGAATTTTTAGATACCAAAATACTGCACACCAGCTCGAAAGACATGGTTTCGAGAAAAACGTGTTTAAAGTTTTGAAATTCTCAATCTCAACCGTTCGGGAGTTACAGGGTGATGATTCATAAATTTGCACATTTTTTTTATGTTTATCTTTTGATCTACCCAACATAGCGACATCAAACAAACGCTAAAAACTACTATCCCAATGGCCTTTCCAAAATTGTCAACAATGTTGATCTAACTCCTACCATTACAGCTAAAGACACTTCCAAAAGTGACAAAAATGGTTTGCGATTGCCTAAAGTTCAGCATTTTCCCAAATTTTCTCCGAAATTCATGCAATTAGTATACTCCTTTTTTATTTTTATTGGATTGCCCATCTTATTACCTTTCCAAAATGTTACAACATGTCCAGCTAGAGAAAGGGTGTAGAAATTTATAAGTAGAAAACTTATCGGGAAATATTTGTAAATCTGCAATTTCAAGAAACTAAATTCATATTAACTCTAAAATCCTTTTTATTGAATCCAAAAGGTATTACAATTAATCTTAGTAAATTACAAAAGCTGTTCAAAATTTCCACCGCCACTTTGCACGCATGCCAGCATCTCCTTCTAAGTCTCTCTTTAAGGCGTATTTCAGCCAGACTCTCCCTTATTTTCGTCGGTGTTAATACCGAATTCTGCTAACTAAATCCTCCCTATTGCTAACTGGGCTTCAATAAACTTCATCCTTTATTGTTCCCCATAAGAAAAAGTCCAATGGGGTTAGGTCTAGCAACCCAAAGAATCGGTGTACCCCGTCCAATCCAGCGCTTATGCTCCATCGTGTTGGTAAAACATGTCCGTTCGATTATGCACAGGGATCTCCTCTTTTAGGTCTGGCAGTGTATTGTCCAAAAAGTCCGCATAAATTTCACCATAAAGCACTTGCGGCAAAATGAATGGTCCTACCAAATGGTTGCCGATGATACCAGCCTGAACATTGACACTGAATCTCTGCTGGAATGAAGTCACCTTTGTCCTGTGTGGGTTAGTTTACAAGGTATGGAAGTTATGGAAGTTTGTGATACCATCCCTGGTGAATTGAGATTTATCCGTCCACAAAATTCGGTCCAGAAATGCCCTGTTGTCAATGTTGAGTTCCAGAAGCCAAGTGCTGAATTCCAGTCTTCTTGCGGAGTCTCCTTCTAGTAGTAATTGGATGCGTTATGGTGATATTGGCGTAATCCCTCTTGATGAATAACCCTCCAAACCTTAGATGAAGACACTCCTAATCGTCTTGTGACTCGTCTCGCTCTCGTCTCAGGGTCTTGCTTCACGATGGTGGTTATTTCCTGCTCGACGTTGGCAGAAGCTCCCGAAGTTTCGGGTCGTGTCTCCCTGTCTGTTTCTTTTAACCTTTGGAAATACCTCTCTTGGGGTTGTAGGCATTTCTGTTTTCTATTACTGGTATATTTTAATAATGTAATAAAGAACCGATCATATGTATTCTCTAAAATATATCTTACCTTTATCAATATTTTTCCCTATTTTTTATATTACTATGTTTTTAATTAAATACTAACTGTAGTTTCTTTTTATTTTCAGGTATGTTCTTTATAATGACAGTATATAGCTTTTATGGTATGTACATATTAATTTGCACAATTTTTACTGTAGTTCTCAAGTCACTCAAGAGAACGTTACCAAGCCGTCTTAATGGACGATATAAATCAATTTCCAACTAGAATAAGTTGTACCTTAATACATTAAGTCATCGAACATCTCTGAGTATGCTTGAATTTCCTTCAGGTATTCTATATGGTGTCTCTGTTGTTGCTGAGGCCTCGGTAGGAAGCCATGGAGTTATTTTAAATAAAAGGTTTACTTTTCATGACCATGGTTAGTTGGTTCCAGTGGCGAATGCTGTTCAATTAGCACTTAACGCGCCGTTTTGATACCATGATCTGTAAGACCCGATTGATTGGTCACGGCCTATCATAAGCAGCGAGGTAATTGGTATACGCCGGCGGGAGAGTTGTGCAGGAATATATTGAAGGGAGATATTAAATGTACTCTCTAGAGACGTGATATTTTTTCTACAGTCTTTCATTAGCTTCGAGCCTGATTGTTCGTAAAAACGCCAGCGTTTATCGTCGGTGATTCACTGAGTCCCAGAAGCAGACATGCCTTCAGAATCGCAAGCACCTCCGCTTGAAATACGCTTGTGTTACCCGGCAGTCTGTAAAACTCTGATATATGCAATGGTTTAGAGAAGACCCCAGCTTCTACACCACAGACCTTCTTGGAGCCGTCAGTTAACAGAATAGTGTCTTAGAAGTTAAACAATTTAGTGTTTCTCCATTCTTTCCTGGTAGAAATTTTGACCCCCTCGAAAAGCTCGGGTGTAATATATTTCTCGGTCTCCTGGGTATCTTCGAAGCTGGGCTTACTCCCACGTATTGCTGATTTTAGCGACGCAGCTGCTGAGGAAACTCCTGGAGAATTGGTTCTCACTTTTAATAACCCGGAAACTTCTGACGGTCTCCAATGAATCGAATTAGGCAGTTGGTTAGCAGCTGATCCATCACTATTCGTGAAAGCTTCGCTTCCACACCCTCCAGTTCAGTGGAGATCTTACCAACTGTTGCACTCTGATCCACAAGAGCTATCTGCAAATGGTCTTGGACCACTTCGCTTATCAACAGTCTTCTGGGATCCTGAGTGCCAGTCGGTGGTGGTATGGGTCTGCCCTGTGCCACTCGACTTCTTTTAACGGCCTGGGCGGAAGAGTAAAAGTAAAGGACATAATAACACCGAAGAACTCTTCTTTAAGACAACAGCAGGAACCCCGTCAGGGCCACAAGAAAAGTCATCCGGCAGATCCAAAATATGCTTGTATAAACTCTCCTCCGTGATATATGGAATAGGTACGGGGGATATACATATTGCTATTATTAATGTGCGAAAAGTAGCTACTTTCTGGATAAAAATCGGATGCTTTAAATGCGCCCCTGAAGTATTCAGCAAATAAGTTACAAATAACCTTAGAATCGTTACTGGAACTTAACCCGAATTCCATAGTCGATGTGCAAAATTCTCACTTAAATTGAACTTGTATGCTATACTTCGCCTTACAAATACATTAACATCCCTATCAATGTAATTACTTAGTCTGTTAAGTTCAGTCTAGTTTTAGCTGTACTACACAAAGCATCTGATAAATTGAACTGTGAAACCTTTCCGAGTTTTATCATTCTACACAAGCTTTTTTCTACAGTCGATGGATAGTTATCAACCCTTCTCTTCATATTGACGTAATCAAAAAATTCACGGGGGTCAGAGAATAAGTTGCCTCTAAGGTTCAGTAGGTATTCTTCATATAGAGAACGAGAAAGACCTATGAAATGTTCGTGACAAAGAATAAATTCACGCCTAAAGTCCACACTGCCCACTCGCAGGTACCTTTTCCAGGTAAATTTCTACAGTTTTTGAAATTTGATTTGAATCTGGTTAGAACGACACATTTTTTTTGATTTCAGATCACTAAAAGGGCTGGAACTATGCACACCGTGTAGCGGCGTTTTTTCGGAGAGGTCAAATTTAGCGTCCCCATGGCCCAGGTTGGGTTTTTTTTACCAAAAAAAATTGTTTTTCTGTATTTTATGTCCCAAATAAAAAGACGTAAACAGTTTTATAATTGTATCGTCCTTACTTCAAACCCCCCCCCCCCCCTCTTGTATATTAATGTATTTCCTAATCTGATTACATCACTTATATCTGGAAATTTATAACATTTTTAATTTTCCACTAAGTAGGACATCAATTAAAGCAGTGAGCAATGGAAATCACAAAGCCACACCCAAACACGTGCAAGATGCAACTAATCATGCAAATCACATCGCATATTAATGATCGTTAAATTGTTGCACGAACAGCACTCTACATCGCAAATCAACGAACCCGACCGCATTTGTCATTCATTTCCATCTATAAATGCTAAGCAAATAATAAAACTTGCAAAGAAATAATCTTGACTATATTGCCAAACAACAAATAAGTGTCATGTTTACAATTACGCGATAATTGTTGGAATACTTGAGAACTCTAGCACCTCTCTCATCTGTTGATCAAGCGCAATAAGAACAGTCTTGGGTCACTTAGGCATAATGCATATTTCTATCAATTCACTCAAGAGAATGCTTTGCAAATATCGAAACTAACTTGTGGGCAGGTGAAAAACAATTTTACCTTGAGCAAGTTTAGTCTTGAAGGTTTTTTTTTTTTGTAATTTCGTTCATATAACAGCAGACGAATAATAAATTACAAATCTCCACCAACTTATTGTCGGATTATTGCACGAAAACATCGTAAAACAATTTTCAAACAATTCTGAAAAAGAGGACTTATGAGATTATACTCACGCTTGGTGAAGTCTATTTTAAACCGGCTTCCATATAGGGGATTTCCTCTTTTTATCTAGATAAATTGTTGTGGTAGCTATTAAATATTAACACGATTTTGCAGGTAAAGTGCTTATATTGCATTTGATTATTGATAACTTCACAATTGAACTGCGTTTTTGATATTTACATTTTAGGTAAATTTAGGTACTTTAAATTGTGGAATTATCTTATTAATATTTCAAACTTTCAATTTAGGAAATTTATTTATGGCGCCCATTAGGTCTCCGCATTGGGGTTTATTCGGCTTTTCTGAAAGCTCTGTATCTATTTTAAGAAAATCATTCTGAGTATTTGAGACAAAATTATGAAGCTTTCGATGAATCATTGCTTTATGGTTGGATGGGCTCCAATATTTTCTTGGGTTGTAAAAGGGATATGGCATTGAAAAATTTTTGATGCTTTTATTCTTAAGGGGGTCCTCTACTCTCGCGGTTTCAAAAAATCGATTTTTTTGGTTAATTTCAATCTATATGCATCTGAGAATATGCCACAGAAAGGATTTCGTGAAAATCACATTCCTTTGCATGTTTCTGGGAACAGAAAGGTACCGTCTCCGGCCGTTTCCGAGAAACTAAGCACGGCGTCTAAAGAATTTACCGGTCCGTGAAGAATGTGGACAACCAAGAACATCAACGTGATGAGGAAGGAGAACTCTGCGGCCCCGGTATAGCAGATTAACTCGTAAGTTACTACATACAATCATGTTATACACCGTAATTTATCATTAAACGCGTTTTCCCGAAAGTAGTGTTTTTTTAGCTGCCGAGTAAGACTTCTCATAAAAGTATTGGTCCGATTTCAATAAGTTTTTTTTAATTATTCAGAAAACATACCGCTATGTTTTCCCGAGTACGATTAGCAAAATTTTATTTTGTTCCATTTTTATAGCCTGTAATAGGTCAAAAAATGACGTAAAAATGGGAAATTTTTACAAATTGTTGCATAACTTTTACAAATTGCAAAATAAAACTAGTGGGGTGGGTCCAGATTCTGGGTGTCGCATCATTGGTGCGACCCTTGAGGTCCACACGAACAACTTCCCAGTTAATAACAATTTTCAATTGTTATTAACAATATTCAATTATAATTAACAAAAACTCAATAAAATTCATACTATACATTAATATCAACTATTTATGGCTACAAAAAACTATAAAAGTTCTGGATTTTTCTTTAAAATCTCTCTTTTTCCAAAAAAAACTTTCGCCCACTTTTATCTCATTCAAAAATACTTAAAAAAGTGATATTTTAAATTTATAAATAAATAAATTAATGAATTTAATTTATCATGATAATTTCGTTGTAATTAGATGCGAAAAATTTTTTAAAAAATTATTCCGTTATAGCACTATTTTTTAATGAAAGCCAAATAAATGCACTCTGTTTGGAATTCATTTGTTATTAATAATTTTGAATGGTTATAAACAATTTATAATTGATATAAACAATTCTTAATTGTTATAGACCATTTTAAATTGATATAAATAAAGTTTATTCATAAAAGAAATTTTTTGTGGTAACAAAAATTTCAATTGTTTATAAGAATTTTCAATTGCTATGAACAATCTTCAATTTTGTATTCAATTTCCAATTTTCAAAATCAATTTTCAACCAGGTAAAACCATTTTTTCTGATTATAAATTTATTATTGTTATAAACAATTATTTATTTTTATAAACAATTTTTCATCATTATCAACAATTTCTGTTCATAATAAATTGTTTATCCGATTTTTTGATGTCCCGATCGTCATCAGAACAAATTACATCGAAGAAATCCAAGAAAGTCTAAAATCAACTTTTTTTTCAGTTTTTTTGTTTAAACAAAAAAACGGCTGAACCGAAATTGATTAAATTTCTTTCAGCTCTTATTGACAATAATACGCTTCGAAAATCATATCATTTTTCGTTCGCGAGATTTCGTTGTCGAAAAAAGTGGGTCCGAACGTACACACACACACACACACACACACACACACACACACACACACACAATTTTGAAAATCGGGCCAATTACAATAACTTCCTATATGTGGGAAGTTAAAAATCTGTCTCGGGAAAACATAGCCAACGTAACTATGATTATAAAGAATATGAATCTTCAGATTACAGATTACCCAATTGGCCACAACTTTGCTTAAGCGGGACCCATGCAGTTTCAATATCAATGTCATCAATGACGTTTCAAGGTCGCGAAGGTTATTTTTTTATGTACCTCAACTTAGTAAAACACATTTCTCGAATCAAAAATCTAACACTCTCATAATTTGTTGCTAAATAGTTGCTAATTAGTTGTAGAAAAAAATAATTTGTTGCTTTTTATTAAAAAAAAAATGGGATGTTTTGCTAAGTTCAGCTGAAGTTAGCAGAACACCTTCTTGAAAAATGATTTTACAGAATCGGGACGGTGCCTAAATTATTAAGTGAATTTGTTGCTAATTAGTTGCCGGGAAAAAAATTATTGCTCTTTAGTTTTTTTTTTTCAAAAATAGGGTGTTCTGCTAAGTTCAGCTGAAGTTAGCAGAACACCTTCATGAAAAATGAATTTACAGAATCGGGACGATGTCTAAATCATTCAGTGAATTTGTTGCTAATTAGTTGTGCACAACGACGACCAAAAATAATGAACCACACCATCAGCATGGGCTGTTTTGCCAGATATTTCGAAAAAATTATCATTACTTCGATTTTCTGTTTTCCATACTGAGTATTGATGAAAAAAAGATTTGTTGTAATAATAATGATATCAGTGATAATTACCCAAAGTAATTTAAAAGATATTTTTATAATGCTTTTATTATATTTTATATAGCGTGGAAAAGGAATAACTATTATAAAAGTGAATAAAAAAGTAATCAATAAATATAATTGTATTATCTGTTCATTGTATTTTTAAAATGACATACCTATACTGATTATCCAACGATGACATATAATATGTAATGAAAAACTGTACTATTAAAACCAAAGATTCACAAAAGTGTACATTGTAATTTGTCTATTTAACGTAACGTGGTCCTAATTTGAAAAAAAATTCCATCAAATTTAAAACAGCTCTCGGATTGTAAAACAGAAGACAATTCTCAATCTGAAGTGATGGACATCGCCCTTAAAATTCTGGTTTTTCCAGTTTTGAACTGAAGTAAGTAAAAAAGGAGAACATAAATACACAAATTGTAGGAATTCCTCTTTGAAAACTGTTCTTAACTTTAATAATTTGGAGTAGCGAAATTGTCCGCAATGCAAAAAACGCGAAAATCCAAGTAATGATAATTTTTGCGATATCTCTGGTAAAACAGCCCATGCTGATGGGTTGGTTCATTATTTTTTGTCGGCGTTGTGCACAACTAATTAGCAACAAATTCACTGAATGATTTAGACTTCGTCCCGATTCTGTAAATTCATTTTTCATGAAGGTGTTCTGCTAACTTCAGCTGAACTTAGCAAAACATCCCATTTTTTTTTTAATAAAAAGCAACAAATTATTTTTTTCTACAACTAATTAGCAACTATTTAGCAACAAATTATGAGAGTGTTAGATTTTTGATTCGAGAAATGTGTTTTGCTAAGTTGAGGTACATTATTTTTTTTCATCTTCAAAAGTAAAATTGAAAAGTCAAAACATGTATCTTCGAAATAAAAAAAAAATTTTAAATGTATTCAGTAGATCCTTCGCAATTTATTCCCCAAAAAACCGCTCAATTTCAGGCCTCGAGAGTAGAGGACCCCCTCAAAAATTGTTTCTCTGTAGAACGTGTGAAAATTTTAATTTTCTGTTATAAATCCTTTCCATTAAATATTACTTTCGCAGTGCACCGGAAAAAAGGCTCGAGCGCCGGTATTTGTTGCCACTTAAGCCTTAGATAAAGTTATAATCGCGGCTTTATATCTAGTAAATAACGAATGTAAACTATTATTTTAAATAATTTTAAACAAATGTACGACGTTTCGGGTGGCACTTATCTCTGTTTTAGTGAAAAATTACAAATTTTTTAGAATATTTGAAATATGTCATTTTTACACGATTTTCATTATTAACCGGCACTTCGACCTCTTCATTTTCTTTTTCACCGTCGAAAATCCACAAACTTTCGACGATTATCCAAACAAAAAGAAGAGTTCCGGAGTTCCTGATAGTCTTTAGCAATAGTTCCGGCGAATTCGCAAAGTTATGTAAAAAAAAACAATTCCACTTTTTTGAAAAATTAGCTAAAAACTGTTTTATTGAGTTCTGACGAATGTTCTGAATAGCAACACAATAGTTTTAAAGCGTGCTGTAGTCAGAACTCCGTTCATAAATAAATTGCATATATTGCATAAATTGAAAGAGGACGAATCGAAAATATCTGAATTTTGCGTTCTCACAACTCGGAACAAAATTGAGTTAGAGTTCGCAGTAGTATTCACAGAGCTGAATGGCTGAAACAGATTTTCGATATGACTTTGGTCAATTTGATTTAGTTATGAAGTCATTGATTTTGTAGCAATTCAATTGCAGTTGGAAGAAAAGGATGGAAACCTAGAAATTCTGCCTGCAGTACCGTTCGTGAAATCAACGGACAGACACACGAATGATCCTATAGGGGTCCGTTTTTTCATTCGGACGCACGGATCCCTAAAAAGGTGTTAAAAATAGTTTTGAAAAAAAAGTTGAACCGACTTCACAAAAAGCTTTAAAAAGCATAAAATAATTTTTAATTTTATATCTATTACGACATTTTGAAGCCGGTGCAAATCAAACAAACGAAACAACTACAACAAAAGTATGTAATCGTCATTTCTTATGAGCCCGCGAGCTCAAACGTTCAGGTAGTATTATGTATTATTTTCAATTGTGGTTCTGTAGTTGTTTTATTTGTTTAACTTGCACCGACTTCAAAATGATATAAAATTAAAAATTATTGTATGCTTTTTATGCGCTTTTTGTGGCCTTTTAACTTTTTTTTTTAAATCTATTTTATTTTTCACTTTTTAGTGTCTTCTACTCTATACAACGAAGAAAGAACCATCCATATCGGTCTATGTGTTACAAAGTTAGGTTTAACCTCCTACCCCACCTCCATCACGCGTTACGAAGTTAGACTAACCTCTCCCTCCCCCTCCCCCAACCTCACCATAGGATAAAATTATTCTCCAATTAGCAATGGCGGATCACACTCTATACAACAGCAAAAGAACCATTCAAATAGGTCCACGCGTTACAAAGTTAGGTTCCACACCACCCCCCACACTCACCCCGCCAATATGTTTTTTTCGTGGTATCAACCAGGGAACATACTCTACCCAACAAAAAAATAATCATCAAAATCGGTCGACGCGTTACGAAGTTATGCCCGTTCAGACATTAAAAAAAAATACACGTCGAACTTAGAACCTCTTTGTTTTTGGGAAGTCGGTTAAAAATTCAGCATTTTCCAAAATTAAATATCTGTTTTTTATTTTTATTAAATTGCCCATCTTATAACCTCTCCAAAATGGTACAACATGTCCAAGTAGAGAAAGGATGTACAAATTTATATGTAGAAAATTTTTTGCGTAATATTGGGTTGGAGTTAGATCTATAATACATTGTTGACATTTTAGGAAAGGACATTGGGATGGAGTTTTTTTTAGCGTGCGTTTGCTGCCGTTGCATTGAGTAGATTAAAAGATAAAAGTAAAATAATGATGTGCATGCCGTGAAAGTTGCAACTTTATGAATCACTCTGTAACTTCCAAACAGTTGAGTTTGTGCCCACCTCCCCCTCCCTCCTGATATAGCATTTTTTGTTTGGCATGGTGAGATCTATCACCCCACTTATGCAGAACACCCTGTATTGTAAAGAACTTTTATATTCTGAACATATTACGTTAATGGTCAATCATAAATAGAATAAGATAGTCGAAAAATATTTTCCTTAAAAAGCATTTTTTTTTTTAAATTTTTAATTCAAATCGAGAGCAGTTTTTTAAGAAATTTTTATATGGGTGAACTATTTTAATGCAAGAAGTGGTTAGTTGAAGGTAAGTTAAAAGATGAAAGTGTATATACACTTAGGTGTAGTGAATGAATCTTTTAAAACCGCGTTTCTACTTCTGTAAGTTTATAAAATGGATACTACAGTTCCACTTAAAAGTGTATAAATAGACAGGATGAAGCGTGATTTTCAGATTTTTTTATTAATTGTAACTTCCATTTTGATACTATTAATTGTAGTTCATTATCCTATGTTGAAAAACCGCCAACAAAGTTCATACAATTGCTTGAGAGGCTGTATAAATTCACTGGTGTGGACTGACTGAACTGCAACTTTCGGAGGCTTTCGCTGCCTACGACGGACTGCGACAGGGTTGTATGTTAACCACAATTTAAAAAATAACCACAGGATGAAAAAATGTCATTTCCGTTTTAAACAGGAACTATAGTTAAGGCTTATTAAAATAAAACCTTCATAACGAACGCAAACTAAACTAATAAGAGTTGCCGTACTATTTTAATTATCAGAAAACGTCGCTGCCCCTGACGTATACGGAGTTGTGCTAGTTCTGCCAGTTTACGGAGCCTGTGTATGTCACGGAGCTAGGGCTAAAGGACTCGACGAAAGTATGTCTAGAATATGCTGTTAATGTATGTTGATGTTCTGCCTGATAGTTCGGCTACATTACAGCATATGCTTCGTAGTCTGAAGGAATATTGTCAATTATGGAACCCTCAGATCAATCTAATTAACTCAAAGGTTATTTCAGTGTGATGTAGAATATCAAAGAAGTGTTGCAAATTGTTGTTAAGGAGTAATTAATTTAAAACACGGCGTTCACCCTGTAAAGATATCTTTGAATATCACTTGCAGACAGAGATAGAATTGAGATTTACGGAAGAGATTGCTATGTGTATCGCATTATCTAGCTCTGCTCTATGCAGTGGTCTTCATTTGTGAACTTACGCATAATACAATTTCGTGAAAAAACTATACAGGTGATGAAAAATCATTGACTCTTGCAATAGAAGAATTGATCATATATTGCGAAATTTCGCACAAGTCTGACCCCGATAATTAAATAATTTATTCGGCTGATCTAGACCTTACGAAATCAAAACAATATTTTGTCTCAGCCCGAACATAGCAGAAAAACTATAAAATTATTTGCGATGAATCGAAAATTTACTAAAAAGTCGGCGTAGAAAATTTACTAAAAAGTCGTGAGTATACTTAATTTTTGTACCAAATTGTTCTAAAGTCACTAAATCTTTTATTAAAAATTCTTGTAAGTGAAGCTATCGCTACATAGCGTTACTTCATTAAGAAATTGTTGCGTTTACCTGAACAAACTCGTAATTAAGTTTTAATACTTGTGATAGGCAAATTTTGCATTTCCCTTTATATATTAAAATACAAACTTAACTATTTTCAAAAGGCTCTGTACAAATATGCTCTTAAAATCTTGCCTTTCATAGAAAATTGTTGCGAATAAATTTTCTTGGTATGCAAATTGCAGAGAATTGGCAGAGAAGTATGATTTATGTTTGAGAGCTGAATTTCTAGAATACTTTTACTTGAAAGATATTTCAATGAAATTAATGCAAAAAAGGATGAGTAAATACCGCAAAAGTTCATAGATAAAGCTCGGATTACAAAAGGCATGAAATATAAGGCTGAATTATAAAAATGCGACTGGACTAGTTTAAAAAATTCTACTTCCATGAAATCCAACATAAAGTTTTAAGTTTATATTTTATAAACATAAACAAGATGAATTTAGGAGGTATTCATCTTAATCTGCTATTGCAAAGCAGAGAGTAAACGTTTCTGTTCCTCATATTTATTATCATGTTTAAAAACTAATTATGTACAAGAAAAACTTATTTCGTAGGTATTTAAACGTCAAACTCGTCAGACACATCATTTTAAGCTTTTCTTTCACACACATTTCTTTTAAGAAGTTTATGCACAATTTCGACGTGAGATACGGATCTTTGTTCTGTTGAACGATTTTTGTTTCAAAAGAGATATGATGTTGCTCCAATATCTTCTTGTAACCTTCCTTGTTCAGTTTTCGTTCGATTTTAATGATGTTCCCCAAAATAGTTCCCGCAAAACAATCTAACACCCGCTTTCCAGTTGATCCTCTGATAAAGACACGAATCACCCTTAAGATGATGGATGTACTATTCGAATTAATCAATTAATCTATCCAGAAAAAGTTGGACATTATCTGCTTAGAGGTGGATCGACAAATGTTGCGATGTCTATAATATGTAGACAAATCGACAGGGGATCAATAAAAAAAAATTTTTATTATATTTTTTTTCTGACATTTTTTTTGTATTGACAGATTTAGGTTACTTGAGAAGTCAGTAGAGCGAGAGCGAAAACGCACGAAAAGGTATCAATCCGTCGATAACGTAAAATTCTGTTACAAGTAAAAGGGGCCTTCAAATTCTGAGGCCCTGAAAAATTCAAGGGCCCCAAATATTTTCTAAGATAATAAGTTAAAAAAATCAAAGTACTTCTGAAAATGTACGGGCCTCTTCGAAGAACTTCGGTCTCGGTGGGAATTCCTCCGTTACCCCCTCCGATCACCTTCCACTCCCCCTCCACTCCCCTCCCCTTTCAACGGCCCTGGGGCTTGATACGAGAAAATCCATACAAAAATAAGAGATACGAAAAATATTCATTTTTGAACTTTGCTTATCAATTCTTTTACATTAGTAGTTTATTATTGATTATTATTTTCTAATAAAAGTGCTTTTAAATAGAAACCAAAGTTTTTTAAATTATTATTTACAATAAAAATTTGAAAAATAGATAATTTTTTTTAAATCAGAAATATCATTCTCGTTTATACAAAAGCAAACTTGATCTAGTAAAATTGTTTTTTCCTCCATTAGTTACGTGGGAAAAACAAAAATTTTTTATCTACAAAATACATGTTGACCGGTGTAATTGATATTTATTTATGGAAGATTTGTTAGTCCTACTGCCGATGAGTTTGTAGGTTCATTGGGTAATTTATTACATGGATGTAGTGATGTTATAGTGGGTGGCGACTTTAACGTAAATGTACTCAGCAGGGATTCTTTGGCTGTAGAGTTATTGTCCGTAATGCAATCATTGCATTTAAATGCTGTAAATGATCAGCCTACTTATTTTAATTGTTGCAATCCCTCGCTCCTCGATCTGTTAATTGTATCTGAAAAAGACAATATTCTATTTCATAATCAGCTTAGTCCAATCAGTATTTTAGATCATGATTGGCTCTTTATGACTTATTCCAATTGGTGGTTATATTCCCTTAAGAGCTCACCTCATAATGTCTGCTGTGATGTCCACGTTCTTTCCTTTCACCATAATTGCTATGTGGTCGGCATATCCTACATTGTAGATGCCTTCACTATCGAGTCTGCGCAGCTTTGTATATTAACCACTTCTAATTTCAGCATTTTGCCAATATACTTGCATATCAGTGAATTTACGCAATGTCTTCTGAGGACGGTTTCCAGTTTTGCGAATTGTTATCAAAGTTTTATCCAAGTGCCTTTAATCTCCATTACAGTCGGCATTCATATTCCTCCGCTAGATAATTCTTCTTGGACAATAGTTAGAGAACTAAAGCAACATAAGTTTATGTGTGGACAAAACATTTCTATGAATGATTTTGTGGAACATTTCACGCAATTGTTGAATCCTTGACTTAAAATAGGTCCCACGCAATATGCAGACCCCTTCATACAAGACCGGATTCTAGACATACCCATTTCTATGGAAGAAATGCAGACTATCTTAACGAAAGCCAAGAACGGCAAAGCCCCGGTTTAGACCGGATACCTGTGGAATTTTATAAGAATTCTACATATGAATTTCAAAGCGAGCTTGTGAAAAAATTTAACAATTTTGATATGAATGCATATGTTCCTGAGTCCTTTAGAAATGCCATAATTTACCCAATATATAAAAAGGAGACATTAATAACCCCTCCAACTATAGGGGACTGTCATTCGAGGACTCTGACTGTAAGTTATTTACGGGAATATTGCTAATCATTCTTAATATGTGGGCCCACAAAAATAATAAAATTAAGAAATGCCAAGTGGGTTTTCGTAAAAACTCTCAGACGGAGTTGGATCAATTCGTTGAGCCGCACGACCACTATTCCATGGGTCCCGGGTTCGAGACCAGGTCTTCCCGTGAGCTTTTATTAAGAAATTAAAATAATCCACTCCGTCTCTGAACTGTTGTCTAGCTCGCAGCAATGCAAAAACAAGACTTTCACGATTTCTCACTTCCCTTACCCTAATTCCCTTTTGGCCAAAACCATGCTTACGCCTGAAAGGGTTGTCCCCTAGGATTTGGCCACATCGTATAAAAAAAACAAACTAGATAATTTGTTCAATCTAACTAGTATCGTTCATTTGCAGCTAGACTCAGGAAAGAAGAATGTGTTCGGATATTTCGTAGATTTCAAAGCTGCTATTCACTCAATCGACAGGTCTACTTTATTCTACAAACTGTTAAATATGGAAGTCTCAAGCAAATTTGTGAATGTGCTAAGGGCATTATATAAACAGACACAAGAGCTACGATTTGGAATGGAATATGGGAGTTAGATAGGGAGATCTTCCCAGTCCGACATTGTTTACACTATACCTAAATGACTTAGAGGAATTTTTAGAAGAAGGCGTTGAGGTGGGTGACGATATTGTAGGCTTGCTGATGTATGCAGATGATATTGTCATTCTAGCAAACGATCCTGATAAATTACAAAGAATGATTGATTGGTAGGTTGGTGACTTACTGTGATAGATGGAATCTAACGGTCAATTTAGAAAAATCTAAAATAATGGTATTCAGGAAGGGGGGGAGGCTAGCTAGTCATGAAAAATGGTACTTTAGAGAAGAGGTAATTGAAATTTTTTGTAGCTATAAATATCTAGGTATAACACTAGTCCCGAACCTCTCTTATCAGAGACACGTCAAGGAAAGACTCATTCTAGCGAAGAACAGTATTAATGTTATATGGAATAAGTTTCTAAGGAGGAAGGATGTCGCGCTATCAGACAAACATAAAGTATTTGATGCCGTAATGCGATCAATTATGTGCTATGGAACACACGTATGGGGTTATACTGAGTATGAAGGAGTAGAAAAACTGCTCAGATATTTTATCAGGAAACTATTTCGTCTGCCAGACACTACGCCGAACTATATGATATATCTCGAGAGTGGTCTTAATAAAATCTTCTTATACACCATAAAACTACACCTTAACTATATAATCAAGGCACTGGATTTAGATGAGAGAAGATTACTAACAAAATTAGTTATTCAGTGCATTCGTCAGAAAGTTAGCTGGGTGTAGGAACTTTCGAAGTATGGGCAGCAAATAGGAGACAGTGAGTTTTTAGATTTTGAGAGTCATAACAGCATCAATTGGATAAAGATAAAAGTAGAAATAGTAAAACTGTTAGAAACTCCCACAAAGGAACAATACATAGCTCAGGTGAGGGACTCGAGATATCATGACATACAGCGTTCTGACGTATGAGGGGACTAATAGGTATTTTGGAGATGAGCTTACAGTGGACATTATAAAAACAATATTCGAAACAAGGGGAGGTCTACTAGATCTCAATGCTAGAGCATGGAAAAAGAACACATGCGGTCTATGCTCAATGTGTAATAGAGGTTTATTAATTTAGGATTCGTCATCTTGGTTCAAGCTTGATAGAAGAGAATGAATTTAGGGCTTTTATGAACGGTAAAAATTGGTTGAATTTATATAATTATATTAAGGAAGCATATGAATTTCGAAAATTTTTAGTTAAAGAATACAACTGCTAGGGGAAACTAAGTAAAATGGTAACAAGACGAAAAGGAAGCAAAAAATTGATTTACTAAAAATGTAAGAATAAAAATAAGTATGATGACAGTAAATTACACGCATAAGTATAGTAAAAATTATGAAATTGTAATTATTTATAATATTAAATTAAATTTGAACTATTTTCTTGTATTGTGAGTACATATATAGGTATGCCAACTGACAGACGGCTATAGAGCCATTGTCTTTATGTTTAGGATAGAAGAAAAATGTAGCAAGATATTTCTCGCGAATGAATAAAACATAATTATTATTATTATAAATGATGTTAGACTCACCGGTCTAAAGGACCTTGCCTTAGTATAGTCTTTCCTTTCGACTTGGACGTTTTTACTTAGAAATTTGAAATTTGGAACACAGGTAGGGATTTTTTTTTTTTTTTTTTTTTTTTATAACTAAGCGATCTTTCTAATTAAAAATAAAGACAGCAATAAGCCGTAAATTGAATCCTGTGATAACTCTTACTGCAAAACAAATTTTTTTAAATACGACTGCACATGTATTTGTCACATAAGTAGTAGTGAATTATTAAATGTATCAAAAAGTTAATTTGGACTTTCAGATCATTTAAACCGCAGACATTTTCAAATTTAATTTAAGCAAGGAAATGTCGAAGTTATCTTACTCCACGAATTTCATTTAATGCTTATACAATTTCAAACTAAACCCTTAAATAAAATCTGCATTCGACATTAATATTCGTCGCTATAACATTGCCATCCATAAATTTGAATTTTGATAATTATTTTTGTCTCTTCCGGATAACATGCCAAGCATAATTATAGCAGCAATAAAAACCAACCCGGCAGTCTGCAATTTTGCTGTTTACGTTAAATTTAACTCTTTTAGTGGCGCAGGGCAACAGACGAAATTTTATCGATTTTGTTAGATTCTCTGCAGAATATTAAAATGTCAACAGTAACACTTTATTGCTCAACTGAAATGCTGAGAGAATAGTAATTACTCGGTTCAAAATTCGATTTTGTTGTGTCGAATAAAAATTTCAATTTTAAGCGACTACTTATTAGTTAAAGTATGTAAAGTCTTCATGAGATATACTTGTTTTGAAAAGTACAAAAAGCTTTTAAATATTTGCATAATCAATGAAACTGCATTCGCATTGTTCCAAAACTCTCCGTGATATTATTCCAGTCACACTATTTTAATTTATTTCTTTGTTTACTCTTTAGAAAATGATTTTTTACAAAAAGTTTAGATTTTTTATGTCTATTGAGCTAAACAAAGGTAAATAAAATGTAAATTTTAACCCATTCGATGCACCTGTTGATTTATTTTTGAAGTCCGTGATATTAGATCATTCCACAATGCATCGACAAGCTCCGGAACAACTTTCTGCAGCGATCTCACCGATCTCGCTTAAAGTAAGTTAGTTGGTTGCCTTATATGAGCTATTAAAAAAACTAAAAATTTTTGCAAAAAATTCGCTAATTGTAGGAGCCTTTGAAAATTGCAAGAAACTCGTTTTTTGCCCTTTTGATATAATTTAAAAAATTTATATCTCCGATTCTACTTTCCCAATTTTGATGATCTTTTGGCTTTTTGAAAGGATAGATTTTATATTTTCTGAAAAAAATATCTTTGACCGAAAATCCAAAAACGTTAACGGTGATTTTATCCTTGAAAAAGTCCTTGATGAGCAGCTATACAGCGATTTTCAGATCTTTTCATATTTTTTAAGGGCTACAACTAGGCTACAATTTGTGAAAATTTCCAGTTGGGATCTCTATGTGTTCATATGCTACAATTATTTTGGGGAGTGAAATTCGGAAAAAATCACTCGTTATTTGATTGGGGTGACAAGTATTAACTACATCCTAGTGCAAAAGTATTGGGCACCCTCATTATTTAACACCATCTTCAAAACTGGAGTTTGGTACCCCTGGCGCAACGTACGTAAGGCGAAGAGTGGGTGAAGAATTTAACCCAGAGTGGGTGGTGCAAACGGTGAAGCATAGTGGCGGCAGCATTATGATCTGGCTGTAAGGCTGCCTTTGTTATGGGAAAAATGATTTTATGTGAAGGTCGGATAAACAGTCAAAATTATATAGATTTAGATTATATTGAAACACCTCTAGAGCCATACATTTGTGCAGTTTTCGGCGATGCGAGAGAGAAAATGGGACTGCTTGACTGCCCCCAGTCGCCAGATCTGAACCCCATTGAACATTTATGGGTTATTTTGTCACTGCGTGACTCTAAAACGTCGAAACAATCACTGAACGCGATACAACAAGAGTGGAATAACATGTTTTTATACATACCACACCATAAACATAACTGGAGCTACCAGATCCTTTCAAAGTTGGTGCAAATGATTTATTATTTATTTAAGCTTAATACAAGCTATTACATAAAAATACAAAATACAAGCTATAACTTAATACTAATTCTACAGACTATAATAAATGATAATTAATAATAAATAAATAAAAAGTATAAGCTACAATATGAGCTATATATATATTGATTACTGGCAGAAGGCGTAAGGAAGAAGAATTAAGGTAGGCGATCAGGATCAAGATGGGCGGGGTCAAGATATAAGGCTTTGTGGAGGGATGATTTACTCAAATGGAAGTCAAAAGAGGAAAGGTCGTTGACTTTTCGTAGCATCCTGGTAATTGGCTCGGTTTGACCGTAGTTTGTGCGATGGCGGTCGAGTCGGAAAAGGGGAGTGGACCTAAGGTTACGGAGATTGGTATAGATGGGTAAAGATTGCAGCATTGAAGGGCAGCCTATGGCACCAGTTAATAATTGATAAATGAAGAGAATGTCGGAAACGTCACGACGTTTGCTTAGAGGTTGTAAGTCGATCAGTTTCAGACGGTTTTCATAGGGTGGAAGGTTGAATCTGTCAACCCACGGAAGATCACGTAGAGCGAATAAACCTACGCTGGACAGATTCAATCCTATCAATGTGAGTTGTTTGTGTAGGTGACCATACCTGGCTGGCATATTCAAGGAGAGGTCTAACGAAGGAGACGTAGAGAGATTTGGAAACATAAGGATTGGAGAACTCTCTAGACCAGCGCTTCACAAACCCTAGCGTGGAGTTAGCTCTGTTAATTATACTGTCAATGTCGGAACGGAAATTGAGTTCAGTATCACAGATTATTCCTAAGTCACACAAAGAGGTAACGATAGGGTCTGGTACGTCGGTTAGCATGTAGACTCTCGGGGTGGTGGTAAGACGCTTGCGGGAATAAGAGATGGACTGGCATTTGGAGACATTGAGCTCTAGAACGTTTTTCATGCACCATGTGATGAATGAAACCAGGTCTTTTTGCAGGAGAAGAGAGTCGGTTGTGGAGGAGATGTGTTTGATTATTTTCATGTCATCGACATAAATGGAGTGTTTGATGAAACATTCAACATCATTTGTTGTGAGGATAAAAATCAATGGGCCTAGGTGGCTGCCCTGAGGGACGCCGGAACGAGCGACAATAGGGTTAGAAATGGATGAACTGAAAAGAATATTGTACTGACGGTTGTTGAGGTAGGATCGAATCCAGGAGATGAATCTGGGGGGAAGCCTAGGTGATCAATTTTGAACAAGATAACATTATGGGAGATCTTGTCGAAGGCTTTACTAAAATCGGTGGCGATAACATCAACATATTTACCGTTTTCCAGGGCACATAGTGTTTTAGAGACGAAGTTAGTAAGGTTGGTGGTTGTAGATCTACCTTTGAGGAAGCCATGCTGGGAGAGTGAGAAGGTAGACTTACAGTGGAAGAACATGGAATCATAGACCAATTTTTCGAATAGTTTAGGTATGGATGATAATTTAGCAATAGGTCTGTAGTTGGACACATCGTTCTTGCAGCCTTTTTTGAAGATGGGAATAATATTCGAATTTTTCAATAATTGAGGGAAAACTCCTTGAGTGACCGAGAGACGAAAAAGCAAAGTAAGGAGTTGAACTAGATGCAAGGCACACTTTTTCAGAACGATGGCCGGAATGCCATCTGGACCTGGGTGAAAGTCGTCCTCAAGCCTACTAATACTGGCGGTCGGGTTGCAGAGAATTGTCGCTGAAAGATTTACTGAAGAAGTGTTCAAAGAGGTTAGCGATAACCTTAGGATCAGATGAAGAGGTATTCTCGAGCTTTAGGGTGGAGGGGTAACCATTGGATTTCTTCTTAGAATTAATAAAGCTATAAAAACGCTTGGGATCGGATATGAGGCTAGTTTCCATCCATTGAAGGTACTCATGGTAGAGGGTATCACAACATTCAGAAAAAGAGGTATAAGCAGATAGATAGGAGTAATAGTCAGACTCAGTCTGGGTTAGAAGAAAAGTTTGCCATCGTTTATTTCTCCTGTTGCGAAGAGAGCGTACTTCTTTGTCGTGCCATACGGGGGATGAGGAGAAGTTTTTACGAAGAAGAAGAGGGATAGATTGTGTAAGACAAGCGTGTATTTCCGAATAGAACACCTCTAAAGCAACGTCAATTGGGAGATGTTGAGGGATATCGCCAATATTAGAGTTGAGGAGCAAGTGATTTAATTTCTCAAAGTCACCTTTACGAAAATTTAAGGATAAAGAAGGCTCGGAGCCTGAAACGCCATGAGGCTGCTCGTAGGAGATTTAGAAGAAACTCTAAGTCCAATTAGCTTCTAGTTTTGAACATTCTATTCATTCTATTGTAGTAGGCTAGTAGTGCATTCTGAATAAAACCTCGATTTTTGGCGGGCGATTTAGATCAAAAATTGTAACGATATTTTGCACTTTTTTAATTGATCGCCAAATATTGGCATTTCAATAAAAATACACCATAGTGGTTCAGTGCATTTGAACCGATTATATCTTTTTTTTTCTTCGTGCCGTAAAAAAGGAGCGTACCGGAGCCATGACGCAAAACAAAAACAAAAGATATTTTTTTTAAGTTTTAGTTATAAACTTAAACATGGTGTAATCCATTTTTATATAAGCAATATATTTTAGTTCTGCTGTTAAATTTCCCCTCATCTGACAAATTGATTTGATACAGAAGGCGTAGTCTGTATGATATTCTAACGCTTAGCTTAAACATCATCTATAAAATGATGAACAATGAAGATAAAATTCGTCTATTTCTGTTACGATGGTACTACATAGTATTGCGGATCCCAATTTAGAGTACAATGATCAAAAATGATATTGATGTAGCGCCTCCTTGTTTTATAATAAGATCTATGATTTGCTTAACTCTTTTTTTCCATTAAAACAGATTAGATCTACCTGCTCCTCTCTCCCGTGGTACAGTACGAACTTCGCAACCTTAGGAATAGGAAGAAAAAGCTCTGGAAAAATTACTTGCGTTGTAAAAGCGCCTATTATGATAGCTTTAAGGCATTATCCTCCACGCTCTATAAGGAATACCTTGTTAGTGTTCGCGATAATATGCTTAGTCGTCAACCCTTGTAATTTCTTTAAATTCTTCAACATGAAAACGAAATCAAGCAACTATCCATCTACGATGTGGTATGAGGGGTCCTGCAGTAATGTCGTGTCCGTCATAGCAAATAATTTTGCTTCATTTTTTGACAGTGCCATTTCTTCCTATAACTTTGAGCCTTGTAAGAATAACTTTCATTATATTTTGGATCGTCCCACTTCATCCGATTTTTTGCCCTTTATATCTCGGGATCTTATTTTGGAAAAAATCAACGAACTTAAATCAGACTTTTCCACCAGCCCTGACGGTATCCCTCCTGCATTCGTTAAGGGGCAGTCTGGGCTTATTGCACATATTTTCGATATTTTTTTTTATAATAGAAATTATTTAAATGGTTCATAAATTTAGTACAATAAATTATACATATTAAACTACATGAAAATTTTTTGTTTGTTTTTTGTTTTAATTTATGGCAAAAAATGGCGGTCATAAGAGAACCCTGTAAAAAACTGGTTAACAAGATATCTCGGGTCAGGAACGTCTGAAACAAAAAATTCCAACAGGATATTAAAATATAAGTAAGTGGCTGTAGCCGGAACTAGAATTGAACATTTTGAGTAAAAAAAACAAAACGGCGGACTTTTGAATTTTTTGAGCCTTATTTTGCTACTAAAATTGTTAAAAAAAAGGGTTAGTTCAGGCTGAAACTATAAATGTGCTGAATAAACCCTGAAAGTTTCAGCCCAATCGGTTAAATGATTTTTTCAAAATCGTGTCAACCAAAAAACCAAAAAAACGTTGTTTCGAGAAAAACGTGTTAATGTTTTTTTACCGGCTGTGCAAGCTCACGAACCCTCTTTGTATCGCCTTATATACATATTTCTGGTGATCTCCGACCCGAAATAAGAGTTTGTACACTAATTCTACACGAAATAATAATAGTACACGAAAATGATGTTTTTGGAAAATTGAATTTTTTTAAAAAATAAACCCTTAAGTCCTGCCCCGATGCCCTTCTCACCACATTAGCGATTCTCTTCAATAAGTCCCTTCAAGCTAGTCAATTTTCCGCATTGTGAAAGGGCTCCTTTATAGTCCCTGTTCATAAAAAGGGCGATAAGAATAGTGCATTCGCAATTTATTGAGCGCTGTGCAGATTTAATCTCCCCCATTCAGCATGGGTTTTTGCCCGGTAGATCTACCACTACTAACTTCCTAGAGTTCACCTCCCAATAACGTGGCAGGTTTCCAACGAGGCAGACTGTATATACACGGATTTCAGTAAAGCCTTTGATAAACTCCCTCACTCCGTGATTGTATTTAAACTCAAGAGGTTGGGTGTCTCCCTTTTTTTTAATACGATGTGGCGAAATCCTAGGGGACAACCCTTTAATACGTTAGAATGGTTTTGGCCGGAAGGGAAGTGAGGAAACTTGAAAGTCTTGTTTTTGCATTGCTGCGAGCTATACAACAGGATTATTTTAATTTCTTAATAAAAGCTCACGGAGAGATCTGGTCACGAACCCGGGGCACATGGCATGGTGGTCGTCCGGCTCAAAGGATTGATCCAAGTCCATCTTCTCAACTGGATTAATTCCTATCTAAGAGACAGGATATATCGTGTGCTGCTAAGTGGCCCGTCCTCAAGAATTTTCAGAGCTTCATCTGGTGTGCCACAAGGCAATCATTTTGGTCCTCTACTATTTGTTCTTGCCATTGATGACATTGTCCATTTGATCTCGCATCCCAATATTCTGTTCTACGCTGACGACTTGAAGATCTGTTCCTAAGGACTTGGACACGTTCTTGGAGTGGTTCGAGCACAATGGTTAAAGCCGTGTCCACATTGTTCGCTCGTGCTTGTGCTCCGGCTGCTTGCTACGTTCGTGATGTTTTGCTTCATGTTCGAGGTGTTCACTCTTGCATGTTCGAGACACGTCCACATTGCTTGTTCAATATTGTTCGGTTCGTGAGGTTTAATGATGCCCCGACACAAATTCTTTGATGTTTCCGCTTCTGCATCGAACACGACGATCATTTGCTTCAGCCGTTCGGTCGTGCTTGCGAGGTGGTTCGCGTCACGTCCACATTATGCTTGTGAGGTTTGTTATATTATGCTTGTGATGTTCGTTCGGTCATGTTCGTTATAATGTGGACGCGGCTTTATATCTCAATTTTAAGAAATGTGTCCTTCTCCAGGAGCCTTAATCCACAAGTTTTTGACTGCAGCTTTTGCGGGAAATGGCCTCCGTCGCGTGCTGTTTGTAACTGACTTTGGGTTAAAACTTGAGAAGAAACTTGACTTTACTCTTAATATTAATTATATTGTTCCTTGAGACAGTTTAATCTTAGGCTTTGTAAAGCGTTGGTTAAGAGAGTTCTCAGATTTATCAACTCTGATTCATTTGTACTGATCCTTATAGTTAGACCTATTCGAGAATATGCATCTCAGGTCTGGTCGCCCTACTACGGTACTCATTCCAAGCGGACCGAATTGGTGCAACGTAATTTCGTCAGATTTTTGCTAAGAGAGCTCCTTTGGGACGATCCGCTTAGACTCCCGTCCTACATCGTCCGCCTCTCCGCTGACTTGGTCTTTATTCACCAACTCTTGAACTCTAATATATACTCGGGTACTCTTATTAGCAACGCTTTCTTCAGACAGTCCCAACATAATCTCCGAAGACTGCCTTTATTGCATGTTGACCCATCCATATCAAATTATGGCATACATGAACCAATTAACCGTTTATGTGGGGCTGTTAATGCATGTCCTAATTTCAGTTTAACTCTTAGCAAGTACTATCTATTCTCTGTGCTACCGTGACTATCTGTTACGCATGTTGTGTGCTAGGTTTCCTTCCTTGTTTTTTTCCTATTCCTTCCTTTTGCTTGTTTTTGTCCAATGCATATTGGTGTGGGAGCCCCATTCCACCGTTTTGATGGAATTGATGGACAATTGATTCTTGGCTCCTACCAAGAAGTGCAGATTTTGTGTTAGAAGGGTTAATTCTAAGACAAAAAAAAAAAGATTTCGAGAAAAATAAGTTATAAGTGCAAATACCCCTTTAATAAAGCAATGCCTATCATTTTCTCTTCACTACCTTTTCCTAAGTTTCTCAACAACTGTCTGTTTTAGACATTTGATCATTTCAACTTCTCCCTTCAAAACTCAAGCAAAATAAGTAATATTAAACTTTCGTGATACAATTAGGAAAGCAATATTCCTGTGATGCTTCCTCAACAGTAGCAGGCCACACGCCTCTGCAGAACACCAACAAAATATATTTAATAGAATAGTTTTATTATAAAGTAAGATTTTTTTAAATGAAGAAGATTTCTCAGTAAGAAAAAAAGTGCAAATACCAGTTTTTCCACTTGAAATTTTTGTAAACTTTATGCTTCATCTTTAATAACAAGTTTAGCTTCAAATAGAATAGACCGGAATTTTCTAATGTAGTTCACTTTCATTATGTGTCGTTGATCCTATGGCAAAGTTTTCTTTCAGTAGCAGTGAGCTGGAAATTAATAAATATTTGTCATTCGTAGAGTGGTAATCGAAATTTTCCGTCCTAATTCCTGTTTTTTTATTTATGCCTCAATTACCGCTGATAACTTAAAACTGGAAATTTTTAAGTTTGGTGTTATATGTATATATATTTTTTTGTTTTTTTTTATAACATGCTAACCTTCTGCTATTAAAAAAGGAAAAGGAATGCCCTTGATATTGTGTTAGGTTCCGGTTTTTATACTTAATCCACTAATGGGAGATATAAATTTTATGTTACAACATAAAAGTAATTTTTCGATAAATTCGTTCAATTAAGCCAGCCATCGTGTGTTAATACATTGGGCAAACGATAAATATTTATACGCATATAATACGGTTTCCTTTCTTGATTTTGGTTAACGATGATTACGAAAACATTATCGTTTTACGATACTGAAATCACTCGGCCGCCATTGCATGTCCACGGCAATTTTCATAATACGAAAGTGTGGAACGATAACAAAACCGAAGAATCATTGATAAGGACGTGCACCTTCCAACTTCCTCTCGTTTAGAAGGCGATCAACATTGGGAAAACTTTGCAAGCGTTATCATGAATACACCCACAATACATTTCTCCCTTGCTTCGGGTTTTCAAATTGCCTGAGGGGATAATGTGCCGACAGATTATGCATTAATTATATCCGATAACAGTGTTGGAGACGAAATCCGGCTTTGTAAAGAGTTTGTGAAAACGTGATGCCATACTTTAACCCACCCGGGAAATATTACCTAAGATCGAAAACGATAATTAAATACACGCGGGTATACGAACCTCTGACCACATCCAAACGTTTTGGAATTGATAAGAAGGCCGTGGCAAAAAGATTATCGTCTAATTAAAGTTTTGTGGTAAAAATCGATGGAAATTACGTAAAAGGTATTAAGGCCAGATGATAACTGGCTTTATTTCATTCCATTTTTTTTATAGATAATCGGAAAATGTGTGGAATTAATGAGCTTTGAATGGCTTTCGATTGATTTGAATTAAGTTCACTGCCCCTCAATATATTTCAGGGCAATAATTAGGCAAAATGGCCACAGAAAATGTCATTTTAATGTTCCTGTAAATGACATACATGTCAAGGGAAAGTTGTACTTATTTCTTTAGCGGCTGTTCCATGTTTGGTTAGAGGAAAATTTGGGAAATTGATTTCTGGTAACTGAACTATAATTCCATTATTATAGATAGTTGCTCAGTCACATACGGGTATACAGGATTAATTTGGATTTATGACATCATTCATTTATTTGCCTGTTATTTAGAGAAAATATTCGTCAGCCTGCGCCGACATATGACAAAAATAATTGTTTACATTCAGAGTAGAAGAAAGCAAACATCAAGAAAAAATAGACTAAAGCCGGAAGCAAAATGGTGATAAATTCCTCAACATTCAATTTAGATACGTCGACTTAGTAAACTTTATGGAAATTTTTTAAACACCTTTCCAGCATTTAAAAATTTTTCACATTAAAGCTTTCAATTTAATATGACCGGCAAAGTAATTGTACTCAGAATTTACAAAGACATGAGTATTTTGAAATTATATTTGAAGCAAAGTCAAATAAAATTTATCATAGGAATTGTAGCAAGTTTTTCAATATTTAAAGAAAATTTGTGGCTAAGTTTAATTTGGTACAATGTAAGACCAAATAACTTTCTAAACTAACAAGAATACTGCCTCAAGGTGTACCTCACCGATTTCGATGATTTTCATATATACATATGTTAATCTACAGTGACTCACACATTCGATCAAATGTTCGGTTGAATATTAGAAAGCGTGTTTTTTTTAAAGAGTTTATATCAATAGGTGAATTGAATTGCAGAAAAAAATAAAGCAAACATGTCCATTTCGACAGCAGAATTCCTGTAAAGCAGAGAAAATGTACACTTGATCAAATTTGTGATTTACCTTTAATTACACTCTCTGCTTCTTTAATATTTGGTATCCTTTTGCAGATTGTCATTTTTGGAAATCTTATTCCACTCAGTTTCAGCCCTAAGTGTTCTATAGGGTTCAAGTCTGGGGATTGTGGAGGTCAATCCAAGACTTGAAAGCCCTGTGTACTAAGCCATTCTTTCGTCACTTTAGCAGTGTGCTTGGGGTCGTGTTCCTGTTGAAAGACAACTTCAGAAGCGCTCTTTCCAAATTTATCAAGACTGTTGCCTAAATTATCTTCCAGTATTCTAACGTAATGCTGCGCTGTCATTCTTCCTTCAATTTGGTAGCAGCAATCGACTCCTTCACTACACATGCATCCCCAAAACATAATATTTCCACCTCCGAATTTTAAAGTTTTCTATACGATTATACTTATGGGTTCTCCCTTCGGAATCAAAACGATTTATTTTGGTTTCGTCCGAGAAAATTACGTTCGCTCAGTCTTCAAGAGTAAACTTTTTATATTTGATTGCGAAATTTCGACGCAGCTTCTTATGTCGGTCGGTGTGAAGTGGCTTCTTAATTTTTGCGCTTCCTTTTAACCCGGCTCTTCGCAAGATCCTCCTAACAGTTTCTGCGCTAACGCGAACGCCATCATTTCTAAAAAGATTTCTTTGCATCTGAACGGCGTAATCTGTCTTCGCAGACAAAATATCTTGCGTTCTAAGGGCTGCGAAATAAGAGGTCGGCGTCATGGTTTGTTTTGAGGTATTTCCAGAACTATTTTTTTTCTGTAATTAGTAATTGTTTCAAGTGACAAGTTTAGTTTTTTCAATATTTTCCGATGAGAGTATCCTTTGGTTAGCAGTGAGCCCAGTTCTTTTAAAGAATCGGATGAAATTGTCTCATTTTAGAAGAACTGTAATAGAAGATATAACATGCTCCAAAGCTTTTCGCATATAGGCTGTAGAATCAATTTAATGCACGCAGTACAAAATATTAATAAAAAATCTAAATGAAAATGCTTTTATTTTACTCTTTACTCACTTTGTCAAAAAAAGTTTAAGAACTCACAAAACTGATCAAGGGCACCACTAACAATGAAATGCGCTGAAAGTAACTAATTTACTTGAGGACTCCCGACTGAATGATCTTAAAACAATGCGATATAATGGAGTTAAATTCTGAGAAGGAATGCGCAGCTAACAGTTAATTCGCGGAAAAGTACTAAAAAGAAATTTGAGTTTTGCTACATTTGATCGAATGTGTGAGTCACTGTATATCGAAATCTAAGAGACGCGTATTTTTTTTTAACCGGCGAAAAAATAAAGCGCCAGATTTTCATAAACTAATATATGAGGTAGCTACCCCTTTAAAATTTTTATTTAAACACGTAACCTCTTCTGTTTCTTTCGGATTTTTTCTGCAACTTTTGACGTGTCTCTTAGATTTTGATGTAGATTAACATATAAGAAAATCATCAAAATCGGTGAGATAAACCTGGGACAGTTTCCTTGTAAGAGTTGGCAATATTTCAGCAAGCTTTTTGAGTTGACAACTTAATGGTAGGTTCTAGTCGAGCGGCCTGAAAAATGGCTGAAGTTTATGAATGTTTTTCTCACAGAAGAACAATGTTTTTTTATTTCTTTAAATTCTAAAATTTGCGAGATATCGAGATCGAGAGATATAGATATGAAACACAAAAATCAAAGTTATTTGCAAAGTAGAATAAATTTGCGGGGCCATGGACCGTGTTTAGAAAATGGCAACCGTTTAAAGAAAAAAGCCGATATTTTTGCCCTTTTTTTGTTGTTCATACTGTTTAAAAAAATAGTAAATATTAATCTAATCATCCTTGGACCACTAAGATGGCAGCTTTCCACAGTATGTTAAATAGGCTACTGGAAATACCACTGAGCCGCGTTTGTTTTCAGACAGAACTGCGGACAATTATTAATATAGCACAAAATAATGGTTATAAAAAGAAAACTATTTACAAGCTAATGTATGAGAAGAATCGCAAGTCCATTTTGTGCTCTATCTTTCCAAAGCAGACAAGGGATCCAAGCGTACAATGGAGAAAGGTTCCATATGTGAAGGGAGTGTCAAATAATTTAAGGAATATTCTTGCTGGACATAATATAAGGCCAGCTTTTAGTAACAACAAAAATTTAAAGACTATATTCGTAAACAATAAAATAAAAGAAAATATTCCAATTATTGAAAAAAGCGGTGTTTATAAAATTAAGTGCGATGATTGTCCGGCAATATATATTGGAAAAACAAAAAGGAAAATCTTAACAAGATTTTCTGAACATATCGCAGGCGCAAACAACAAGAAACCTAAGTCAGGGCTGTCGAAACATCTGGTCTCTGAAGGTCACTTCTCTAATATCAATAATATTAGCTTACTCCATGATTTACGAGAAGATTACGTGATGGATAGATTTGAAGTATTCGAAATTAGAAAAGCTTTGGCTGATGGTAGTGTATTAGTAAATGATCAGAGAGATTTTACAGATATTAGTCCGTTGCTTAAGCCAGATCTCTTTTTTGTTAATAATGGTCAGTAGTCCGTAGTCCCCTTGATAATGCCCTAAGAAGGCGAAACGTGTCGGGTTAACATATGTATTAACTTGATTAAATAATAAAAATTGTGAAACAATTTTATACAAGTGTTTTTTTATTGAAAATTTACATTTTCTAATTACCGAAATGTTTCACCAAGTGCCTTAAAAAAGCCTCAATTAGCTATATAAATATTAATATTTTTTGTTGAAAATGGTTCATGACCACCTAAATTCAATAATCTTTATTTAGTAGAAAAAAGAATTCAATCGGTTGAACGGTTCGACTGCAACTCTGCACGGCGTGTCTAAAAACATGGTTTTGAGATAAACGCGTTTAAAGTTTGACAAAGAAAAAAATTAGAAAAAAATATAATTTTTGTTTCTTACAGCTGTTCCTGGGCCATAGAGCAATCCTTTCTCTTCCTTGTGAAATTGATTTTGACTATTATATTCAAGGAACATGATTTTATTCAAACAGAACATATAAAAGAATTTTTATACCTGCTGAGCAATCAGTACGACGCGCGTGCATTTCCATTTAGCCCGAACGTAGCTACGATTTTCGGCCGTTACGCGTTCGCACTAAATCGGCAATAGCTTTTAAATTTTTCGTCAAATTGTTTTAGAGGGTTTTTCTAGACACTATAGATTTAAAATTTGCAAAAAAAGAAAAATTAATTTTTTGAAATTGCTCGACTAGAACCTACCCTTAAAAGTTACGAGAACAAAGTTGTTACGGGCTCAAATCCAGAGAAAACTGAAGCCTAAAGGAACTCCCTCCATCTATCTTTTTCTGTCCTTTTAAGCCAAAATTAAGAATGATCCTGCAAAGAATTTTGTTTGTTTACAGCTTAGGGTACGGTAAAATCCACTTACCTTATTTCGGGAGACGGGCCAGATAAATTTATTTTCTTCGCCTGTGTGCTGGAACACCTAAAGAGGAAGATGGTCAACTTGAATAATACCCAAAAGGAATTATCGTCGGTACACTCTGGATGGCTAAAATAGAAAATTAGAAATAAGTTCGATAAAATGTTAGAAAGGATACTCCAATGTAGAGAAGATTATTATTTCGTAAGTCACGATATCTAAAAGTAGGGAGAAATAAAAGAAAGTAGTTTTGTATAATTTAGTTAATTTTCAACTTACCTAATCCGAATTTCTCTTCATAATGGCTATGACATCTCTCTTCTTAGTCACACATAACCTTAATAGACACCGACAAGACATTACCAGTGTTCACCATTCTTCAGTGTCCCGAAGGAAGGAAAATAATTTATATAAATGTTTGCAACCCAAAGTATATAGGATTGAATTCATAGGGCTCCAAGGAGGCTGACCGAACAAATTTAGAGCCCCTAAAAGTGGTTGTCAAATTTTTGAGACAACACAAAAATTTGTTATTAAAAAGAATTTTTATAAATTTTTGGGTAACATCAAAAGACGTCTAAAAATGTATAGATTATTTCAATTAAAAAAAATTAATTTATTATTTTAATAATTAAACCGATTCAAACCGATTGGGAAAATCAACATGGAGATGGCGCATAAGTCGAGGAAAGAAAGGCAAGTCAAGTGGAAGGTAGTAGTTATCTTGCTAAAGAAAAGAAACTCAAGTCAAGTGGAAGTAGCAAATTAGAGGAAAAACATCAAGATAAGTACCAAAGCCAGAGAGAAGGAAAATTCGGATAGGATTACGTCATTACAGATTAAAGTAAAAATTAAGTAATTTGGAATATATTTTGTTATTTTTGAGTTTTATTTTGTCAATTTTGAATTTTGGAGTGTGTTTCTTTCCGGTGAGAAACGCAAAATAACATTTCCTTGCTGCGGTTAGGGTAAATAAAAATAACACAGGTCGACAAAAAGCGGGGTGATGATTGCTGCTGGGCAGCTGTGGGTCAGTTCCGAAGTATTTTTCTGCTTAGAATCCGAATCCAAGGTCAGAATTGGGCCACTACGTCAGGAATTTAAGATATTTGAGTTTATGTACTCAAATGTATTAATGTATTTTTGAGATTATGTACAGGATCCAAAAAATTTTATTCATTTTTTCTTGCAAACTTACGACCATTTTAGGTTACGAAGTTTATATTTCATATAAACATAATATATCTATTTGTATGAAATATGAACTTCATAATTGAAAAAGGTCGTTACTTTGCAAGAAAAAATCGCAGGTGAGTTTCTGCGCTAATACCTTTAACCTTCTAGTACTGCCACGACAGTGATGGGCATTATTCGAATAAATTTTCAATCAAATAACGATTTTTTTAAAAAATCGAATAAAAAATTATTCGAATAAATTTTTATTCGATTTTCAATTTATTTTAAGTTATTCGAAAATAATTATTTGTTATTTGGTGCTCTTTAATCCAATTTCAAATAATTATTTGTTATTCGATCGTTCGTTATTCGATAATCAAATAATTATTCGTTATTTGATGAATTATTGGCAAATATTTATCTGTTATTTGGTGCTTTTTATTCGAATTTCAAATAATTATTTGTTATTCGATTATTAAATAATTATTCGATTGTTCATGTCTCTTTATGAAATTATTTGTTGTTGGTGTCCATTAGTTCAATTTCAAAAAATTATTTCTTGGTACACGCGTTTCATATCACAAGGTGTCTCGTACTTAGGAAATTAAAACTGCCTTGTTATGTTTCGATGTTTACTGTAAAGATTTTAGTAAATGATACCATAAAACAAATAAGTATTCCATAAAGAGACATCAACTATCGAATAATTACTTGATAATCGAATAACAAATAATTATTTGAAATTCGAATAAAAGGCACCAAATAACAAATAATTATTTGCCAATAATTCATCAAATAACAAATAATTTTTGTAATCAAATAAATTTTTATTCGATTTTTCAATTTATTTGAGCTTTTAGCTTTTATCTTTATTCGAATAAAAAATGCCCATCTCTGTGCCACGATACCTATCTTCTTCTCTACGCGCAATGGTCTGATGGAGGACGGACTTGAAGCGCTTTGCAGAATCATTGAATCCTGCATAAGTTATGCGAGGATTGGCCTCCACTAGAGGCCACAACGAACAGTAAGCGAAGCTTTTCACACAAAAGCTTTAAATTTTTTGTCCAAACTTTTGCTAAACATTTTAATGAATAACTTATTAAAGCGGCACCTCGAAAAGCTTTGGCGAACTAAAATGTATCAACATTAATTGCATTGTTCAACTCTTATCGCTCCGCATGTATTTGCATGTATGAAAGTCATTCGTTGTACATAAATTACTAATAAAATCAAAATATACGTAAGATGTACCTAACGAATTGATTTTTCACCTGCCAATTCTCTACAGGTAATACGACCACTCCTTGTTTCCGTAAGGATATTACCTCACATAAAACGTTAATTTACTCAAATTATCGTTCCGATAAGGAAGTAAATTACCAATGTGTACACAAATTAAAAACAACCATATAAATTAGTTGGTCACGTTCGTTCAGACGCATACCGTCTTTGGCAGGAACAATTAAGTCGCCGCGTCTGCTTCGGTCAGTGTTTTGTTGCAACGATCAGACAGAATGGAGCCATAAATTCGTAATGACAAAAGCACGAAGACGATTTTTATTGGTCAATCGTTTCATTCGCCTGTGCTGGGAGTGAGTTAATTAATTTAAGACGCAAAATAAACGGCAAACGATATATCGACCTGTTCATGGCAACCAAGGACGAAAGTGATTGTCCCATGTTTTCCTTCTAGGTCTAATCGACAACATTTCGTGGTATGCATCCTTTGTTGACTCTTCTATTTCAGGCTTTGTGATTTGTACGGATAATTACAAGTCCAATTTTCCTGTAAGTGAAAGGTAAACATTTGGCTCGACAGTTGTTTGAGCACAGGTCGATTAATACTCTAAGTGACTTTACTTTATGGCCTGACTACAAAGGATCAGGTTGTTTATATGTGAACGTTTTGACTGTTAGCCTCCTTGCGAATACGTGGGTTCTGAAACATTTTAGATAAATAGATATATCATAGAATGAGGCTGAGGTATATCCGTAATTTAAACACCAATGTATGGAAATTTGCCAAAAACTTTATTGGAAATAATAAAGCTGAGGAAAATGGGTCACTTTGTGCGGTTCTTCGATCAAATTAAAATAGAGCAAAAATTTTATTAAAAAACAACACTAGGATTTATTTATTTTTGTACACGTGCATAGAAGTATTGCTCGCTAAAGGTAGTACACTAGTAGCCTTTCTCTTGAAATCACGGTTCCAAGGCTTTTTCGTTTGTCTGCCAAACTTGACTTTATCTAGTACTTTAGTCGTGCAAGTATATATCGATGTGTTCTTAGATTTGGAACGCAATGCACTTAAAATAAAGAACATGTTCTCAAAAAATTTTTTTGGCAAACATTTTAGTAATGTAACTCTTTTTTTCATTAAGACATGTGACTGTGACAAGTGACTGTAGGACTTGAAGATGTAGTTATCTGAAAGATGACATCATTAACGTTTACAAGAAATTTTTGATTTGATTTTCCCATATTTTCAACCCTTTTTATTCTCGTCAAGTCAATATTGGGTAACGCCTACACTTTGGCATCATCAAGTTTCTTTAACAGTATTAATTCGTCCTTGCGTCTTACGAAGAAGACTTAGGCCAACAATTGGACTACAATTGCATAAAGTTGCTTTGCATTTGAGTTAAATATGTATCTGGGATTGTTCTTCAGATCATTTATGTAAAGACAAAATAGTTAAGGTCCAAATATAGAGCCCTGCGGAACACCAGACATTAGTTCCAAGAAACCTGATAATGAATTTCTAATGACAGCTGAAATCTGAGAGTAAGATAAGAATAAGTAACTTTTGTAGCAGTGTTATCGAATTTATATAATTCACTTAATTTATTGCACATAGTTTTGAAATCAATGCTGTCAAAGGCCTTTGACAAAATGCAAAAGAACAAAGCAGAGAGACGAGATGTTTGTCAATATTCCTTTGGATATTATCTATAAGGTAAACGGTGGACGTCGTTGGGCTGTGATTATACGCAGATTGGAATTCAAATAATCGATTATTACTTTGAATATAAGAGTTAATTTAGAAGCTCCTCTGCAATCAAACAGGCAGGATAGGTTTCTTATTAATGGGAACCACTTTAGCAAACTTCCACAAACTAGGAAATGTTGAAGTAATAATTTGTATTAATGATATGGGTTAAATGTGCTACCATATAAGGCAGGACAAGCTGAATCCAATGCCCATCCAAACCATCCAAAACACATAGACCTAGACTTAATAGAAGAAAAGGCAAAGGAGACCTCGTTACAGGTAACATACCTAATAGAGAATTTTTTTCGATATTTCTGTCCATCCATTCATTCTTGTACTTGTGAATAATACATTTTGTTGGAACATAATGTTCAAAAAGTTGTAGCAATATAGTGTTAAGGAAACAGTTTTGGGAATTAACGTCATACGTTTCATATATTTGATATCATGATAATTCCTCTAAGCAGTTAACGAGCTCCCGTATATTAATATTACTGATGTCTGTAATTTCGTATTATCTTGGGATAGAGTCACCGCCGATCCGTAAAGGAAACTATGCATATATAGCTTGATGATCACTAATTCCTGGTACCGAAAATTTACAAACATTCAACTCGATCTATCTATGTTGATTATAAAATCAATTAGTAAAGAACCGAACTCGTAGAATCTAGCGGCTCTTCCATTAAGAACAGCTAGCTCAGAACCATGAAGAGTACCAAGCACGTTCCTTTTTAAAGAACTTTCTATAAAGGGATCAATATCAAGATCGCCGAGTTTGAAAACTCATTCATAGCGACTGGAGAATAAAATTAGATTGTCAAGAAATGGATCCAAATCTCGGACACTTTCTAAAAAAAATGTCAAGGAAAATATATTTACTATCTGTTAGCAGCAGCAAAAAGAAGATATCCCGAAAGCCAGTCTTGGTAAGGCGTCATATACATTATTTAGTATTTTCTTTGCATGGTCATAGCATGTCATATCTGAGTTAAATGTCGTACCAAGATTCCTAACCCATTTAAGATGTGGTAACGCACTAGCTCTGTGGGTTCCAGCCCTCCCCTGTAATCAAACTTCGACTTTACAGTGTTGAATAATAAGTTTTGGCTTTAGACCACTCACAAATAAGTACAAAGTGGATATTTAAGCTACATAAACCATCCCCTGACAGACTTAGGTAAACCTACATTCATCAAAATACATGTGCACCTTTTCGTCTCAGACTGAATTAAGCAGGCTATGTATGTACAAGGAAAAACACAAAGGGACCAAGATCGAACCTTGTGGTACACAGCACAATTTCGATTTCCCAATATAATCTGCTGGGAACGACGCGATAAAAAGCTTTTTATGATATTAACACCAGAGAACGAAAAGTCAAAATTAGCTATTATCAATATCACATTGTTATGAAATACACTGTTAAATGCCAAATTAAGAAGTCCAGTAGGACAATAATGCTCATAACGCTTTTATCATACGTCTTTTCCAGCAACTTCTTGGCAAAGAACCATAAAAGTTTGGCCAGCGTTCTTGCCTCGGTCTCCCCATGAGTTTTTAAATAAAAAAATCCACTCCGTCTGTTGGCTGTTGTCTAGCTCGCAGCAAAACAAAAATAAGGCATTCAAGTTCCCTCGCTCCCCTTAACCTAATTTTTTTTTCCCAAAAAGTCATGCTAACGCATCAAAGGGTTTCCCCTAGGCTTTGAAAGCATCCTAAAAAAAAACTTCGTCAAATAATATAAAGCCCCATACCTGCGCCGCATATACCATGATTTCATGACACTTAGCAGCAGTTTAGGTTGGGTACCGGATATATAAACCATGCCATCAGCATATCTCAAAAGGCGAACATTAACCCTTTTCAGTGTGATTCCACCGCGCGGAGCAGAAATAGAGAGAAAAGCAGGGGCCGCAGAACACATCCTTGTGGAACACCCGCCATAGCTGTGATTTCAAGCTGTGCGTCGAACTGTTCCAAACAGCACACTACGTCCACGCATATAGAACTTAAGATATTTATTTTTGAAATTTCCAAGTTATATAGTTCAAAAAAATCAAGAACACCTTTCGATGGAATGAAACGCTGCGCTGAAATCCACGAATAAGCAGTAAACTTTTCTCATTTTCTTATCATTTTCAAACTGTAAAGGGGGAAGATGTTGTTTATCGTTCTGTAGGTTCAGGAAGCCCTGCCTGGAAGTCATCATAGAATTCGCCGTTCGGTCAATTACAATAGTAATTGATTTTGTCGCTATTCAGTTTTAGTTGCAAAGATAGAATGTAAACCTAAAAGGTCTGCCTGCAAAATGACATAATTTTAACAATAAAGACTCCGTTTTTTAAGTTACAGGAATGCTCAGAAATTAAACTACGCCATGTTCTGCGACTTATCAAGAGTATTTTTGACGGTTTTTTATGCCGTCATGTTGCGGATGCCGAGAAGATTATGCAAATTTCATCAAACCGGACAAATCTTCAATTTTTTACTGACGAATTTATCACCTTGAATGATAACATTGACAAGCCTCTGTCCACATCGAAAATACTCAACCTTAACTCAGGTTACTGAAGAGATATCAAGAGCTTCGCTCTAAGATTGATTACTTGTTGGAGTCTGTCGATGATCTTCGCTCGACTCTTCTATCTTCCTCATCTTTAAATTCTGGTGCTTCTCCAGTTCTGTCGATAGTTGAGGATATCAGGAGGAGGAGTGTGTGGTTGAATAGGAGTGAGTTCAATTCTTGGGCTTCAACTGACACGGAGCTTTTTTTACACAATTTCCTTGGCCTTGAGCAGCATCATGCTTTGGGAGCTCTTTCATCTCCTCCGTTTGTTTTGCTGCAGTGGGTATCTTCTCCACTAAATATTTCTTGATCCAGAATGACTAAACGTAAGAGGCGATCTCGTCGAAGACATAAAAATTACTTCTCCACACTTTCTTAAGGTGGTCCGGTGCTCGAACACCTTTTCAAACTGATCTTCTTGTTGGTTCTGCGGGGTACGCCGAGGATCTACAAACTACCTATGTAAATGCATCTAGAATTCATCCTGAAGCTACTGTGGAAGAGATTGTCAGCCATTTTTTGGCTTATACTTTAGTATGGTTTAAAATAATCCTTGCCTAACTATGTTGCAAATGAAAAAATTTACTTGTTTTTTTATTGCTAAAGGGTCCGAAGGGGAGGGGGGAGGGCAACATTTTAAAGCGGGGCTACTAGGTCAAGTGAGGTATCATATGAAAGGACTTCATTTGCACATTACAAAATATATTTTCATTTTCTTGTATGCCGCAAAGTTTTTAGCTTATTAGCTTATGATGAAAAATGTCTAAAAAAATTACCATCACCCCCCTCCTCCCAATCCTTATCGCTGAAGTTTGCAAAGCGAAAAATCTAAAATAATTAGAGTTTATAAAAGTCTATGTAGATATTGCAGAAAAAATAAAACGATATCTCTAGTTAGCACAGTTTCTTAGAAATCAGCAACCTTCCAAGGTTCGGAACCCTTGATGCGCGAGTCTGACACGCACCTGGTCGGAATTTTTGTTCTCCTACTACGACAGAAAACGCATCAGTGAGGTCTCAAAGTGGTAATGCCAACGTAACTGGGCTACGCTCTAAATTTACTTGGCTTTTCACTGGCTCGACGCATTCCTGTTTCGATGTGGTTTATTTGATCGAATCATTGCTGTGTGGTAGCATTCCAATCGCGGAGCGCTAAGTTCCAGTTTTTTCCTCGGTTTTGGAGACTCCCGTTCACAGCGGAGTGCTACGTGCCGTACGTCGTGCATGCTAACTGATTTTATTACTTCTAAAAATCTGGAATTTATGTGCGTGATTCAAGGCTACCACTTAAAATCGTTTATGTGGCTACAGTTTATATTCCTCCTGGCTCATCACCTAGCGCATATGAGACGTTGGATCTGTGCGTCGATGGGCTTTTTGATGCGTTGTTCCCTTCTGATGAATTTTTGCTCTTCGTGGAAGTTAATTTGCTGCTTCTGACCTGACATAGTCCAGCAATATTACCAATGACTCGTAAAAATCCTTGGACTTGGTTTTCTCCACGGATCCTGTCGACACTTATCATCATCCAGCACTTTTATTTATTTTTTAATACTTTAAAAAGGCCGATTTTTGAAATCCAATAATTGGCTTTCTGAGTGTTCTTGAGTATTGCCTTTCTTAGTTTCACACATGAAGTGCCTCTTAAAATGGTTTTCAGACAAGTCAATTGACCGCTGGGGTTCCCAAGCTTTTTTCTAATCTGTCTGCTCATACGCAGTAACTCCTACTTCGGGGTGTTCTTTCGAAGGTGTTATTTAATACTTTTGGCATTCCCCAAGGTTGTCACCACGGGCCACTTCTCTTCATTATTTACATCAATGATATATCTTTGAATCTGACTAACTTTAGAATTCTTTGCTTACTGGCGACGTCAAAATCTTTCTTTCAACATCTTATGTTTGCTATTGCGAAGTTTTGAACTCATATGTTTATGCCTTCTATAAATTGGTGTCCAATCAACTTCCTTGCTGTCAATGTATCTAAATGGACTTCCAATGTCTTTTTTTTTTTGTAAAAAGCACCCTCTTTATTTTGGATATAATTTGGATGGCTGCTTATGTTTAGACTTAATAACAGGAAGGACTTGGGTGTCATTCTGTACTCTCGGCTTTTATGTAAACACCACATCGACGCCATCGTTTTTAAAGCTAACGTAACCTTAGGTTTTTTAAAGAGATGATCCAGTCATTTTGGTGATCTTCTTACACCTAATCTTCTCTACTATACTTTTGTTAGACACTGGAATAAGCTAGCTAGATTTGGTCACCTTTCTACGTGATGCACATTATCCACATTATTGGCTAGCACTCGTTTGAGAATAGACGCAATAACTCCAGCATTGCTTTCGGTTTTAAGTGTATATAGGGGGGTTATTAACTTCCCTAAGCTTTTAAGTATTTTAAATGTGCGTGGTTCACATTCTTTTAGTAATCATGACTTCTATTTATATTTTTCAACATAGGTTAGGTTAAAGTGGCTGCGTAAGGAGGCACACTTAGGCCAAAGAGGCCCATTGTGATACCACGTTGAGGCTACAAAAAATTTGGCAACCCCCATAAAAATAACCTAAGAAATAGGAGGGTGGACATGTTGCCCCCTGTGCACCGAGCCAGTTCCCTGTCTCCAGTGGGGCCAGCTCTCGAGAATTCAAAATAGATTTGACTAGGTTGGGAAGGGTGTACAGCCCTAACTCGTCGTTGGGAACCATTTTGAACTCCTCATAAATCGAGCCAAGTCCCTGACATTAGTGGAGCCTAGTTCGGTTAACTCTTCAAAGAAGGAGGAGCCCAGAAACCGGTTCCAGAATTCGTTTGAAGGGGCGCCCAGTCTATCGGCGTGTCTGCCTATAAGGCAGTGACCCGTGATAACGGCCACGATACTCCTAATTGTTTTGCATCCGAGTACGATGAGCTCCCTTGACCGTTTAGGGTCAAGCTTTGGCCATATCTGTCTGGTAATTAGGTAGGTGTGTTCCACCTGCCAAATAGTGTTTGCAATCCTGAGAGACTCCTGTGAGAGTTCCAGTTTGCATGTGGCCAGCGGTTTACCCAGCTGGTGGTAAATGGACGAGTGGTACCGATGCTCGCTAGTTCGTCGGATCTGCAATTGCCCGGAATGTCACAATGTCCAGGCACCCAGATGAGTCGAACTTTCACATGCTCAGCTATGTTATTTAGTGCCGAGCGACATGTTATAACCGTTTTGGAGGTGGTGTATACTCCCGTGAGGGATTTAATAGCGGCCTGACTATCTGTGAAAATACATATATTGTCTGTGGGTAGCCATGATTTCCGGCTGAAACACGCTGCAGTAGTCAGGCAAGCGGAATGAGACATCGAGGTCCAAATGTTCCGAGAAGATTCCTCCACCCACTTTGCCTTCCAATTTGGAGCCGTCGGAGTAGATATGCACCGACCCCCCCCTTCGGGGAGGACCTGTTTCCCATTCCGATCTGGTGGGAAAGAAGGAGTCAAATTTTGTTCCAAAGAAAGGCTTGGGCGAGGTATAGTCCATATTGCTGGCAGTTCTACTGTCCAATATTTTGGAGTGACCGAAGTCAGTTCGCTTCCAGGTCTGGATTGAGTTAAGCCTAATGGCCGCCGAGGATGCGGTTTGCTTACCATAGAGATCCAACGGTAGAAGGGGGAGAATAGTGTTCAGGGCTTTAGAAGGTGTGGTTCTAAGGGCACCTGTTATCAACAGTGTTGCAATCCTCTGAACTTTACCCATTGCTTTGTGATAGGTTGAAATATTTAGTGCCGGTCACCAGACAATGACCCCATACATAAATATAGGTCGTATGACACTTGTATAGAGCGAATGCACAATGCGTGGCTCCATGCCCCATCTTTTTCCTATAGCCTTCTTACACGAGTACAGCGCTACTGTGGCCTTTCGTACTCTTCCTGGATGTTAGGCTCCCAGGTATGTTTTCTGTCTAGGACTAGATCTAGATACTTAACATGATTATCCAGTTTCAGCGTAACCCCGTTTAGTGTAGGGCAGTTAATAAGATGTATTTTATGCCTCCGAGAGAAGAGTACTAACTCTTTTTTGTTTGGGTTTATACCCAGACCACACCCATCACTCCATGATAAATTCCTGGAGAGGGCGTATTGTAACACTTCAGCCAGTGTGTTGGGGTGCTTACCTGAACATATCAGGGCAATATCATCGGCGTAGGCGATAACCTTGTGACCGGACAGGTCTGTGAGTAACTCATTCAAAGTTAAGTTCCATAAGAGTGCCCGGAGGGGTACCTCTGGTTACCACTCTTTGGATATTGGATCCTCCCAAACTCGAGACAATGACCCTGCTTTTTAGCATGAGGTCAATAAGTTCAATGAGAGGATCGTCAATTTCAAGCCTCCTCAAGGATGCCATTATCGCCTCTGACCTGATATTGTTGAAGGCACCCTCAATATCAAGGAAGGCTGCAAGTGAGTATTCTTTTTGTAATAGCGAAAGCTCTTTGATTGTGGTAAGTTCGTGCAGGGCTGTTTCTACGGACTTACCTTTAGTTTATGCATGTTGCGAAAGAGACAACCTGGAAGGATTGATTGTCTCTTTAATATATACATCTAAGAGTCTCTCCAAGATTTTGAGCAAGAAGGAGGAGAGACTAATGGGCCTAAAATCATTGGGCTTATAGTGTGAGGCTTTTCTTCCTTTAGGGATAAAGACCACCTTCACCTTCGTCCATGAGGATGGAATATAGGTGAGGTTAAGGCAAGCCTCATAAATATTTTTCAACATACTACTAACTGTTGTACGTACGAGCCAATGTCTTTAATATCTCGCCTTTTCAGTTTCATTGTTTAGACTTTCATTTCTTTAAAGACTAAATAAAAAATCAGCTTGGTTAGAGTTTTGTGTTTTAAATTATTGTAATAAAATTAATAAATATAAGAACCATAAAAATAATTTTCTGAGGTAAGCAATATCGAAAAAAGTGAAAGCACGGCAGGTCGAACCTTTGAAATTTTGTGATAAAGTGAGATTTACTCATATGACGTTTCCGTAATTATTAACGAGCCACTGTTTATAAAACTCGTTTAAAATGCTAATCTAAATGTAGACGCCTTGAAATAGTGTTATTGTCTTCTCTGCTATTCGGAATTCTATACGACAAAAAGAAGAAATGCGATCTTGAAATGTGACATTCTTTCTTAAAAATAAAAGAACAAATCCAAGTCTCAGTTAAGAGGTAATTGAGCTTTCCTGATTACATACACTCAGGTTGTATAGAAGCTGAATAGAACATGAGTTAAAGTCCTAATAAATTTTCGATTGGCACAGTCTTTGACGCACCTTATACCTATCCGGTATCTTGCAGATATTAAGATTTATAGGTGCAGTAGATACACTTAATTTATAATCAAACCCTGTCGGGAAAATAAGGAACAAAGGTGTGCTCAACCGGAAATTCTGCTTCGGCTAGTGTTACCGATAAAGAGAAATTATGGAATGTGTTCATATTTGCAAGCATATTAAGTCGACTCAAAAAATGTATTCCAATTTTTTTGCAATTGAGAATAAAAAGCAACGATGAGTCATTACACGGAATATTCATAAATCAAACTCGGACTATACCAAAAGTATTGCATAACATCGATTCCAATTAATGAAACTATAAAGGTGAGTTTCAACTTGTTCAACTCAACCTGACCACATTCACTTTTTAATGAAAATATACGTGTGCACGCGCATTTTCGCGAGCCTTACATCATTTTTTAAACGGCCTTACCTCGATGAGTTTCATATAAAAACTAGCATTGAGTGGAGCCTAAAAAACGAAGATATATTAAAACCAGAAATATTGATGCAGATCAGGCACAAATTGTTTTCAAGGGTATTGCAGAAGATGACTGAGGTTTTCATTGCTGCATTAAGCAAGAGTAATTGAAAGAGTTTTTTTTAAAGCAGTCGAATTAATGGCTCCAAAAAATATTAGAGCGAAAAAAGAGCAAGGTAAACATCAATTCTTAGTTTACCACTCTATTTTTAGTTCAGTCTTTATTTGATTTATTTTTACTTAATGAGTTCGACCTTCGTTAGACATATCATCGCGGAAATATTCATAAAATAGTGGCAAACTAATAAAAATTTCCTGAAAATAGACACATCATTTACCAGCCATTGCTTTCAGGAAGAGACACGAAAATTCCTGTGTAACAAATCCTTTATGTTTGCGTGTTGACCTAGAAATTTTGTAGTGATGAGTAGCTCATTTCACATTTCCGCAAAAAACTGTATAAATTTTGGGGAACACGTTGAAGGTATTATAAATGGGGTGGAAGTTAGGAAAGCTGTTACATTGAACTTGTTATTTTACGATATAACTGACAGCGTACATATTGAAGTGACTTGAAACTTATGAAAGTCCTTAACCTCACGTTATTGAAACTGTCAGCCATGATAAGGATTTCCACATCAAAGCACTGACAGTTAATTTAACCTGCAATTTTCTCATGGGGGGTTTATGCATTTTGAAAAATTCTCTATACAAGCATGGCTGAATTTATTACTCGGAAAAATGACTGAAAATAGAAAGATTCCTGTTGAAAAATTCAAGAAACAAATAATTAATGTCTGACAAGAAACATCTGTCTAACCTTTCAAGGTTAAACAGAATTGGAAAGAAAGTAAGCAAGAGAGGAGCACAATGTTTTGTTTGGGGGAGCGGGTATGAATAGGTTTTACAATTCTAGCAATTCTCTTTTACTGTTCTTCTACAGGTTGAGTTCAGCTGTGTTTTCGATCCATTATTCACTCCCACTTCGATCTTTTAACCTGAATCGCTTTTGACTCTTGGTATTGAGTTTACCAGAGTTCTTTGTTTGTATACTGTTGACCAGAATATCATGCTATTGTATCCCTGTTGACCAACATATATTAGGTACGGTTGTCTGAAAGACACGCCGCTGCATGATAACCAGCACGCTTATCAGGTAAGCAAATCAACTATAACAGCACCCCATAATCTGATTGGTAAACTAGAAGATGCTGTCAATGGTCCATTGAAGGAGCGGCCACCGACAGAGGTATTGATCTGCTGACGGTCCGATGGATTGGGGCAATGCTGAGTAACCGTAACATCAGAGCGAGGCTCGGGGACAAGTCGGTAACAGTAAGGGCCACTAGAGGCTGTCCTCAGGGGGGACTTCTCTCCCCACTGCTTTGGTCTCTTGTTATCGACGATCTCCTGGTCAAACTGACTAATGCTGGCTACGATTGCCAGGGCTACACTGATGACCTGGTCATTACCATCAAGAGCAAGCAGGATAGAACCCTATCAGTAAGACTGCAAAATGCTCTAATTATGGTACAATCCTGGTGTGCTAGGGAACGGGTCAGAGTCAACCCTAGTAAAACAACCATTATACCATTCACAAGAAAAGGGAACCTTAGGCTAGAGGCTCCTACTCTTGAAGGAACAAGGATAGAATTCTCAAGTGAGGTCAAATATCTAAGAGTAGTTCTAGATCAAAGACTCACATGGAATCCTCAACTCAATAGGGTTACAGGAAAGGCTATGACTGCCCTATAGTCCTGCCGAAGACTCTTTGGAAAAACCTGGGGACTAAGGCCCAAAATGGCCCTTTGGGCATATGAAACAATCATAAGACCCATGGTCACCTATGCATCTCTCGTGTGGTGGCCAAAAGACAGCGCGATCCACACTGCTAAAACTGCAGAGGTCAGCATGTTTAGGAGTTACTGGTGCCATGCGCACATGCCCCACGGCAGCTATGGAGGCCTAGTAGACCTCCCCCCTTTACATTTACATTTAAAGAAGGAGGCTGCCTCAAGCGCAATAAGGCTGACTGGCTCCAATCTCCTCTCAGCAGGAGACTGGTCTGGCCATAGGAAAATCCTTAAAGAATTCATGGGTGATCCTGTGATCAACTCAATATCGGATATTATGCCGCAGAGGCATACCTTTGATATACCATTCAAGCTGATCCTTGAGAGCAGAGATTTTCATATCTTTCAAAGGGGATCTCTGGTTTGGTACACGGACGGATCCAAGATGGAAGACAGAACGGGCATTGGGGTCTATGGAACAAGATTAAGGCTGTACAAATTGCTCGGTTCTAAACCAATCATCTTTCAAGCAGAGATACATGCTATCGAAATCTGCGCACGTGAAATTACCAAAAGAGGAATACGCGGTGCTAAAATATATATCATGTCCGACAGTCAGGCGGCACTTAAGGCTCTGGGATCCTACTCCTTTGAGTCTAAAATCGTCTGGGACTGTCTCACTGCTCTTAAAGAACTGGCCCAGAGCAACAGCATCACGCTAGCATGGGTACCAGGGCACGAGGGCATTGAAGGCAACGAGAAGGCGGATTTCCTAGCAAAAAATGGCGCGGATTCTGTTTATTGGACCAGAGCCATTCTGTGGCTACTCAAAAAGCCGAATAGCAATGCGTATCCGGTCATGGGAGGACGAATGCAAGCACTCACACTGGGCAAATATCTCCGGGTCAAGACAAGCAAAGAGGTTTATAACCTACTCAAAACGAAGGAGCTGCTCTCACTCAGCAGACCAGATTTAAGGCTGATAACTGGACTTCTAACTGGTCACTGTCACCTTTGCTACCACCTAAAAAAGTTGGGGCTGGCTGATGATGACACCTGTCGATTCTGTCTAGAAGAGGAAGAGACAGCGGAACATATCCTCTGTCACTGTGAGGCCCTCGGCCGTATCAGGCTTAGACACCTTGGTGGGGCTTTCCCATCAACATCAGATATAGCCAAGGCAGCCCCCAGAAAAATTTTAGGTCTGATAAGGGAACTAAAGATTGATGGGGCTTCCTAATACTGAACCTGGATCAGGTCACAAAAGATCAAATTGGTCGCAGTGACTAAAGGATGCGGTTAGTCCTTGATCCAATCCTTTATAATACTAATAATAATAATCCCTGACAGACTAAACCAAAATTCAGAATTTCAACTCTGTTCTCCAAATCAATCGACGAGGGCTATTCAAAAAGTAATGACATTAGTGAAACTGTGGGAAAATATGTTGCGAAGGGTGGTAATACTGCATTCCTTCGTATAGCCCATTCATTTAGCTGTCTAACGTGAAATTTTTAGTAAAACTCGGGAAGGACCCAAAAGGCGCATATGAATTTTTACTTATTATATTAGTATCGTGAAGATGTTATCAAACATGTGGCCTTCTACAAGTGGTATAAAAAGTTCGAGGAGAGTAGAGAGAGCATCGCCAACGAGCAGTGCGTGGGGTGTCTAATAACGCCTCTGACCGAGGTTGTAAAGAATACAGCTGCCAATTAGTGTATTCAGACACGAAAATTCCCTAAATTTCCAGGCTGTCGTAGCAAACTGATAGAGGTCTGAATACTTGTTCTTACAATTCAAAATCGCAATAACTTCAGTTATATAATTATATATATAATTTAATAATTTATAATTTCTTTTTCCCAAAGGATTTTGTTCGGAATTCCGATAGGATAGGACGTGCAACGAGGAAGTGCAAAAAATCCTCATTCACCATAAGATTGCAGAGAGAGCAAAGACTACTACCGTCCCTTCTCCATGGACTAGTGTGTAAATTTAAAAGACCGCTTATATATCTCAAAACCAGGCTTATCTTTTCAATTGTAAAATCATTTCTAAAGTAGTTTTAAGAAAAACCTAACTGTGGTCGTTGCTCTGCACAAAGCCCTTTTCTTTGACCATATTTCGTTGAGCTCGATAATTCTCAAAATGAGGCTCCTTCCGCATTCAACTCAACGTTGTACTTTTCTGCTAAATCTTGCCATATTTCAAACTGAAAGATATATTTTTTAAAAATTTTTCAACTTATCTTATGTTGAAGCCTATCAGGATCATAATGAAATAACGTTCGAAGCACGTATTTAAAATGACATTTAAACGTGTCGATGTATAGATTCGATAGACCTGTCTCAAGCATGAGTATTACGTAATTTGCGGTTTGAGGAGGCAGTAGCAATAATTTGTTCAAAAAGAATCTCTGCAACCTTTCAATGTCATCATAATGCTTGTAGCCCCACACCTGTAAAGCATAATAGAGTATGACCGCGTTGAACATTTTGACCTTTTGAGAGTGTGCTATGCTAGATTTCCTAATGAATTTTTGCCGATGTTTTAGATGTTCCGTCATAGATAACTTTATAGACAGAGTGACCGCAATGTACGCATATCTCTTGACCAGTTCAATGTTTTCACTATTAAAAACCCAATTTTCAGATGTTTTTCTTGGACCCAGCCCCTGTTTGAAAGATCATTATTTTGGATTTTTCTAAATTATCTCTAAGAGCTGATAATATTCTTGCAATTTATCTATTTTTTCTGTAGTTTGGCTGGGTTAGTTGATAATACAACGACGTCATCCGCATATAGCAAAAGCTTAACATCTATATTACCTATTAGAAATCCTGGTCCTAAATAATCTTCAAAAACAAAACAATACTGGGCTAAGTACACAATCCTGCTTGACACCGCAGTCCGTTTAGAAGCTTTTGGATAGTCCAACGCCATCCCATACTTGCGCCGTGGTAATTTTATAAAGTTCTTGCAAAATACTAATTATTTTAGAAGAAATACCACAGTTAGACTTCTTATAAAACAAAGAGCTACGTACAATTGAGTCTAACGTTGATCTAAAGTCAATGAAAAATGCATAAACTTTTTTATATTCTAACAATGAGTCAGCTTTATTAGGCTCGTAAGGTTATACATATTATCAATTGCTGCAAACTCGTTGCGATATCCAGCCTGGTTCTCTGAAAGGATCTTATGCGCTCTTTCCCAATCGCTCAGTCGTTGGTAAAGTATTCCTGCAAAATTTTTTAACTACATACACTGTCCATAATAGGGTTATAGCTATGCGTTGGATTAAATGAGGTCTGGAAGTGACTTCTAAACGAATCTATACTAATGGATGCACCCACTATAAATCTTTTGCCACATAATTCCCGAGCTAATTTCCACCAGGATTTTGAATCGCTAAACGCCCCAAGTTCTTTTGCCAGAGATTCATTCCTAACTAATTTTAGTATACTTAGCCATAACTAATATTTGTAAGTCCAGGATCAATTTTCTTTCATGCATGAATTAAATGAATTAAAAAGAACTAATTGGACGTACTTATTAAATTTAAGACTACAAAATGCGGTCACTCTAGGTAAAATTTATTCTTCATTCTGCCAGCTTTTAGTAAGGTTTGGTATGCTCAAAGTATCTATATTCCTATCAAGCTGGCTTGTTTGATTACAACATACCTTCCGAAATAAAAAGTTCAACATAGCAAAATATGCTATGAAAAAAGGAATAGCTGGCACGCAAGAAATACAGAAAAAATAAATAAATAAAGAGAACTAGGGCATCTTACAAAAAGAAATGAAGTCACACCAAAAACATTCATCAAAGTGCTGACTACTACTCAATGCTAAAAAACAGTATAGTACAATATAAAATCAAAGAATAAGGAGAGAATTCAAAACATAGAAATATACAATATCAAAATGCAAATGTGCATAAAAAATACATAAAAATTAACTTCAAAAAGCTGACTCCTCACATGTTTTCGCGATAGATAAAATTCAATAGGATCAAAAGAGGAATTAAAAAATCATGACCTCGATGTAATCGGCTCATTTACCTCACAATTGGTGCGATGAGATTGTACATGAAATAAGTCGTGAGGGAGTGAGCTGGAACGGATATGCCAAAACATGCAAAGAGAACAGAAGAGTCTATGGACCCCCGAATGTAGTCGAAAGGAAAAAGGATCCTGGAGTTACAGCGTCTCTTTTCAAATGTATCAAAGTGCAGCAGTCCAAGCCTATCAACAGAAAATGGTAATATAAGAGAGTTATTCCAAGGAAGGCCCCGAAAAGCGAACCTAACGAAATTACGTTGAACAGCTTACAATGTTATTGATATGTTTCGTATAGAGCTGTAACCAGATCCTCTGAACGCGAAATCCAGAGTCATATTAGCCTTGGTAACAATGGCATCAAAATGATTTTCGAAAGAAAATTGGGAATTAAGCCAGACACCTAGGTCCCTAATCTTTGTAACTCTTTTTAATGGACAACCCTCTATGGTAAAGTTAAATTGAAAGGGGGATCTTTTTCGTGAGAAAGACAAAGGTGTACACTTGCCGATATTTAGGGTAAGGTCGTTAATGGAACACCAATTCTGAAAGGCGTCGAAGTCAGATTTTAAAAGTAGGCAATCGGCATTGTTTGACACAGTGCGAAATATCTTAGCGTCGCCGTCGGAATAATAAAGAATATTTGAGTGAGACAGAATCGTAGATACTTCATTGATATAAATTATAAATAACAATGGCCCGAGTTAGGAGCCCTGCGGCACACTGGAAGTATTGAAAATAACATTAGACAGCGTTCTACGAAAATAAACCCGCTGAGTTCGTTTAGTTAAGTACGAATGAATCCAATTTACAACAGTTTGAGAACAAGAATTCAATGGTTTCTTCTATCGAAAGCTTTGCGGAAGTCAGTAAAAATACAGTAAAATTTCTTACTACCTTCAATTGCAAAAGTTTGAAAATTCCGTGGTGGTTGTGAAGCCATGTTGAAATAGCTTGCATTGAAAATAAAGAACATCGTAAATAAGTGCCTCAAAATTCTGGGATATACATAAAATATTAGCAGTTAAATCCTTAAAGCTTATATCACAGGTATCGTCCAAAAACGCAGTCTTCAAAAAATTGGCAAGGAGATTTGCTATCATCAAGGGCTCACTACTTTCGCTGTCTCCGGAAGGCCAAGAAGATGGATAGCCATCAGAATTGTCTCTCAATTCTCTCCCCCCGCCACCACCCCTATCCCCCATTAACCACCAGCTTGCGCCTTACCAAAAACCTAATTTCAAGTCAGTGTAAAAAGTCAAATATTATCTGGAGAACCGGGAAAAGTCTGCCAAATTTGGTCTCGAAAAAAAGTGGCCACCCTGTGTAAGAAGAGACCAAGTCAGATAAAAATTTACTGAATAAGTTGGCGTAAGTTAAATAGTCAGCGTCGCTCCTTAGAGGAATAAAGCCTCTTCCAGGTCTTACATTTAACATATAGCCAAGCCCCTAAATCTACAAACCCTACATCTTGGTCAAAATGTATGGCTTGGCCGTTTCGCGGCCGTCGCGCAGACACTCCCATGAACTTATGGTAAGAAGTTAAGTCTTTAATGTTGTGTCATACAATAGTTTCATGAAATGGCCAAGCCATACTTTTTGACCAAAATGTAGAGTTTTGTAGACTTCCGGCAACTTACTTTACATGAAATGTTTTTGGTGGGATTCATATTTGAGGAGTGGCGGCGCAAAAGGTAACTTTTCCAGTTTTTTTGTTTTTTTTTTCATATACGATGTGGCCAAAGCCTAGGGGACAACACTTTGATGCGTTAGCATGGTTTTGGCTGGAAGGGAATTAGGGTAAGGGAAGTGAGGAAACGTGAATGTCTTGTTTTTTGTTGCATTACTGCGAGCCTAGAGACGGAGTGGATTATTTTAATTTCTTAATAAATGCTCACGGGGAGGCCTGGTCTCGAATCCGGGACCAAAGGCATGGTAGGCTTGAATTCTATTCAATAGTAGTCTTATATTTTTGCAAAACGCAATATTTTCAAATTTATTTAAATATGTAAAAGTCTAAAATGTTTAAATTGTAAAATTTTCAAAAGTGGAAAAGTAACCTTTTACACCGCCACTCCTCATTTTCCTTATATTAGACTATCACGTTCATGGAAATACAGAAATACATTAACAACAGGGAAATTGAGCAATTTCCATAGATTTGGTGTTTGATTTACAAGAAAAATATAACAAAAATGAAAAACTGAGAGCTAACATATTTGCCAGGTCATTAAATCTACCGACAAAACTTTCTATTGAATCAGATAACGTTGTTTTCCCGCCGTCGTGACGACAGTCGACATGTTTTGCTATAATATAGACGCAGTGGCACGTACTAATGATTTATTCAAATAACATTTCAACGTGGTAGGTCATCTATCAATCGACAATAATAGTAATAAAAAATCGAAGTTCTATCACAATGTTTTTCATTGATTCGTGATTACGTAGAAGTGCCTAGTTTTTCTCTTTGAACTGAAAGTGGATACGAAAATACAGAAAACGTCGAACCCGACGTTTCAAGTGTTTATGTATTCCGCCCCTTGTTTGAATCAATTTTTCTCTTCACCTCACCATACCTTTTAGATTCTAAATACGATTTTGCAATAACAATAATTTCCTCTTACGGAGCGAACCAAGCTCATGAAAACAACATTCGACGTAGGTCACATATGCTATCGAAATATCAGTCTTGTTCTATGCTGTGCGTGACTTCTACGGACGAATGCATAATAGAGAAAGTAGAAATCGATCTAACTCTACTCAAATAGAGATAAATTGTTGCAAAACTCTAAACTTTGTTGTTCTTAGGGAAAATCTTCGCTAACTAGTTTCCGCTTTACGTGGGCCTATGGCACGTGCTACCCATCCAACTCAATTTACATTAGCGTGAGTTGTTACTTAACATGAAGTTGAATAAATTATTGCTCTACACTTTAAATCAAAACGAGACAATATCTTGAAGATATTTAAATATTTTGCTATTGTTTGAAGATAAATAAAAATATTTACTAAAAGCCCATAAAAGCAAGTTGCCTTCACACCTGAGAATCTGATAACTCGTGATTCATAAATTAATTTCCCTGACTTATTTACGTATTCCTCCCTCAGCTAATTAATGGCTTCTGTTCTCTTGCTCTAACCGGTTCCCATGTGCTATTCATTAATGCTATTAGATTTCTTGATTTAATTGTCTGAAATTAGTTTTGATTTCTATTTCAAATTAAATTTACGAGTCTAATTTGAAAAATATTTTCTTTAAATAAACTTTTCATCAGAAAGAGTAGGAATTCCGGGATCCCGCCAAAGTAATAATATTTCTGTCCGTTTCAATGTCGTTTAATTTCCATTTAATTTGTTGTTTGATGGAAAAATAATTTTATCTCGACAGAAAGTATTTGGTGAAAGTTTCGCAGAAAAACAAAAAAGATAAGCTGTCTGTCTACCTTTTGTTTTCAGTTCTAACGAATTTTCACTCAAGTATTCTTGTGAACTCGTGTATTTACTTAAAAGGTATTTGAAATACTTGGGTCTCTCACAGATGCTCTCGTAATACGGGCACGTGTATTTCATAATTTATTATTATGAGGCAACATAAATTTGAAAATTCTACTGTTCTTCCTACTTGGGTATGTTCATAAATTACTCGATAGCTTTGATGTTGTAGAAGAGAAATTTTTGATTGGGGTTGAAAGGTAGGAAAACCACTTCGATTGTTATGGTACTTATGTTATTCAAACCCTTCGATGATTAAGCTCTTTTCCAAATGCCTTTCCAAAATTTGGTTTGTTTTGTCTTTCTACACTACCGATGGAGCAGTGTGCGATAGTGTGGAGTGTTAATGGAAAAGGATAATATCTAAATAACTGCATTTTACATGTACATGAATGTAACCCTCCAGGGAATGGAACTCTCCGATCGGTAATAGATGGGCGATCGGTAAGCTGGGGTACAAGGTCAATAGGGTCCTTCAAAGGAAGAAACTGAGGTGACATTTATTCTGGTCCTGATGGTGTTCCACCTGCATTCTTGAGATCCTGTTCTGATGCCTTACTCACTCTATTAGAACTCATCTTCAACAAATCTCTGCAGGTCGGCAGATTTCCTACGTTATGGAAGAGCTCCTTTTTAATTCCTGTTTATAAAGTTAAAAGTTGTTTGAATCTGTTATATATTCACAGCTTGTTGGGCAATGTAAGGGGTTAATCTCATCTAATCAGCATGGCTTTCTGCCTGGTAGATCGACGACAACTAAACTGCTTGAATTTACATCCCACATTATCTCTGCATTCCAACAATCCAATCACTCTGTGATTTTGCTTAAGCTTGAAAGGTTAGGTTTTCCGCCTTTATTGCTCGACTGGATCTGCTCGTACTTTAAAAATAGGACTTACCGTGTCTCTTTCCGTAATACTTTATCTAGAGTCGTTAGGGCTTTCTCTGGTGTACCGCAAGGTAGCCATCTGGGGCCGCTGCTGTTTATTCTTGCCATTGACGACATTGTCCCTCTGATTAAGCACTCCAAAGTTTTAATCTACGCAGACGATATGAAGATTTTCTCATGCGTTAGAAACAGTTATGATTCTTCCTGCATTCAGGATGATTTGAATACCTTCAGGGTTTGGTGTGCCTCAAATGGACTGCAACTTAACCTGGATAAATGTGAAGTTATGTCATTTTCTAGGAACATCAATCAGCTCGTCTTTGATTATACCTTTGCGGAAACTAAAATGTAAAACTAGACAAAAAACTCGATTTCACTCTGCACATAAACCATATTGTATCTCGGAGTAATTCAGTTCTGGGTTTTGTTAAGAGGTGGTCAAGGGAGTTCTCTGATCGACAGACCCTAACTCACTTATATTTTTCTTAAGTTAGACCAATTCTCGAGTATGCATCTCAGGTTTGTTCTCCTTGCTATGCTGTTCATTCTAGACGCATTGAATCGGTGCAGCGGAACTTTGTTAGGTTCGCACTAACGGACCTCCCGTGGAATGATCCATTAAGGCTTTCTCCTTGTGAGGATCACCTCCGATTGCTTAATATGTACTCGGTGGTGGAACGACGTAGAATTGCTGACCTAGTATTTATTCACCAGCTTTTGAACTCTAATATAGATTCTCTCACTCTCGCAGGTTTGGCTACTTATAGGCATACCTCGTATAGCTTAAGGAGATTGCCTTTACTACATGTTGTTCAGTCTCGGTCTAACTATGGTATGCATAAGCCTAATAATCGTATGTGTAGAGCCGTGAATATGTGTCCTATTTTTGACCTGGTTCTTACTAAGGACTTGCTTAAACGATCTCTGTTATCTGTGCATCCTTGATTGCAGCGTTTGGGCGTTTTTCGGTTTACTAACATTATTTTGATCTCTGTTATTTGTGCACCCCTGATTGAAGTGTTTGAACGTGACTTGGTTTTTTTTGGTTAAAAATAATATTTTTTTTGGCATGTTGGTGTGGGAGCCTGATTCACCTCAATATATGTTATATTCTGGTGAATAGGTTAATTGATTCCAGGCTTTTGCCTGTGAAGTGCGCCTTCTGAGTTATAATTCTAAACACTAGCCCATTGGTTTTTTTTTGTTTCACATGTTCTGAACATCCCCTACAGTGGGAACCGTTTTACACCTCTTTTTTGCAACTTCTACTTTCACGCCATCTATAAAAAAGGACGATGTGAGGAAGAACAAAAAAAATTTTAATAACACCAATATTAATGTAAAACAATAAAAAAAAGTGTGTACCTACTTATAGCTAATAAAGTCACTGAGAAAAAAAATATAAAAAGTGACGTTTTTTGAGCAAAAAATGTAATAAAGGAAAGTATTCCTGGTTTATTTTATTTGCCAGTAAACGAATGAAAAAAACCGGATAAGTGCGAGTTGAACCCACGTGAAGAGGGTTCCGTACGATGAATATGTTATATAATATGTTTTTTTTAAATCTGACCCAAATTTGTTTATGGTAACTAAAAAATGTATGTATGGTACCATTCATTCTCACACCGCGTCTTAGCTTCAAGAAACACTGGAAAGAAAGGTTGTCTTTGGCAAAACTATCAATGAACAGTGCATGGAATAAGTTGTTGAGCAGAAATGATGTATTTCCTTCTGAAAAATTTAAAATATTTAACAGCGTATGTGGGCCACTATTTGCTATGGAGCTGAGGTTTATGGATATCTACATATATAGCGATAAGTTAGAAGCAATTTTTAGATATTTCGTCAAAAAAATAGTTAAGCTCCCTCAGGCCACTCCTAATTATATGCTATACTCGAAAAGAGGCTTTTACGATATATATTAAAGACCTTGTCTGTAATCTCCGAAAGTAGACTACCACGTACAATATCAGAAGAAATCTCCAAAACACAAAAAAAAATTTTTGACATTTTTTTATTCTCAAAAATACTTCCATAAAAAAATTATTTATGGTGATTTTCGTGTTTAGTGGGCAAAAATGCATGAGAAAATAATAGTTATAGTGGGCAAAATTGCTGTAAGCTAGTGTAATTGAAAAAGGTTACATTCCTTAATAACTTTGGGTATACCCAAAAATATAAATTCTTAGAAAATTTTTATTAGCAAGTAATTTGGGTAGATACTGTTCTTTCAGAAAATACAAAAAACAAAACACAAAAACTAAAAGTCTGAAAATTTTGAAGTTTTCTTAAAATTAAAATGGGATGGATACGATATATTTTTTATCACTAGCATCTTGAATAGGCAATCGTTCCGCTTAAAACCTTAAAGCTTTAAAACTCCGTCGGCGATGCTCTTTCGCAGTATATTGTCGTCACTATAAAGGGATAATTTGATTATTGTCAAGACAAATGACCTAAAAAACGAGGAAAGTCCATAAGGATTATGCAAAGTTTATAATATCTTTATCCGTACGAATATCCTGTTCATTCGAGTGGAATGATCCTACAATTGTCATGATTTCAGTAAAGATAGGCTAACGAGGAGTTCTCTCTCTAGATTTAAGTATCATAAAAATTGTTTATGCGTAACTTTCCAGGAAGATGTACGAAAATTAATTCCCTGGTTGAGCTCGAGGATGCAGTTCCGAAAGCTTGAAAACAAACTCCATTTTCATAGTCCCCCACCCTATTGCTTTCTACAGGCAGCAGTTGATGGCAATTTAAACTTAAAATTTCTGTGAATTACACACAATAATTATTCATATGCTCATGGCTGTAATTTATTTGTCGGTAATGTTTCTTTCTACATCTTTCTCTTTAGTTCCCGTAATTGTAATTGCATGTACATAACGACACGACATCGAAGGCATTCATAAATGAATAGAGATAAAAAATTTTTACTCTGTATTATTAATAATTTGTCAAACAGATTATTGGTCACAGTAACTACCGATAATATACATAATTGGGTGGCATTTTAATATTATCTATATTACTTTTGCGACATAGGGTGGGAGAATTCGATTCGAGGGAACGATTGAAAGTGGGCCTACAATTTAATGTGTATTCCAAAACATCGATATTACCAGATGCGGATCTAGGTTTCCGCTCAGGAAGGGCAATTTGTTGATTTTGGGTATATCACGCGTGAAAATTTGTTGACCGATTGGAGCAAAACTGCCGGAGATACAGTATCTCGGGTCTCCCTCCATTCGATCCATCCCATATACAAAAGAACAGTGTTAAAACTTTTAACTCAGATTTAGTTTTTCAAAGTCGGTGATCACTGTAACTCAAAAACTACTCATCCGATCCTTCTCAAATTTTGCACACTTATTTTATATATAAATTACGAGGTAACAACGTCGAGTTTTTGTATTTTTTTTATTATAATTAATTTTACAACAACAAATTCACCGATTTTTATCAATAAATTTCCATAAATTCAAAAAATTCGTCTTTTTTGTACTTGTAAAAATTGAAAAGTCAATAAAATAAACAACGCTAATATAAAAAACGTTGTTACCTCGAGAAACTCATAAACTAACGAAATCTTTTTGGTTTTTTGTCAAGAGATAATCCAGTAATGAGTTATGATGATCACCGCAAAGAGTTCCTGTCAGTCACTCAATTCACAATATTTGTACCCAAAAATTTAACAGAAGATTCTTGAAATGTTGTACTATAATGCTCTTAACTTAAAAATAAATTTGTATTTACCATATTTCTTATTTGTTTATTTAAAAATTTGTTTAAAATATTGAAAATTAACCCCCCCTCGCACAGCGGAATTGAAAGCCACATTCAGCTTACCAGCTGACACCGGTTCCAATTTAATAAACGAAATCAACGGAATAAACAAGGATTTTACAAGCAGAAGACTTGAAACTTATAAGCTACAGATAAAGGCAGCTTTTGTAGGGACTCATATATTTTGCCAACGACACTGTTGAAATGATTGAAATAATTTAGAAACATATTAGAATAACGAAACAAATTTTTAACTGAATTACTACAGGGAATAACTATACTATCAGAAATACCATTTGAAAATGAAATGTCTACATTAGATTTGTAGATTATAATAGCGTTTGATTTAGACTCATTAAGATCTAAACAATTTTGACTAGTCCATTTGGATCAGATCATCAATCAATCGACAAATGGCGTCCTCCACCAGGCCCAGAGTTCTAGAAATATACAGCTGTATATCATCCACATAAAGATTATAGTTGCAGTACCGTATAACAGGTGTAAGATCATTAATAAATATTGAAGAGGATCGAGAATAGATCCCTGAGGCAGCCCGATTAACATAGGAATATAATATATGTAATAATTGACTTATAATTGCAAGTAATCTTTAGTTTACGTCCTCTCAAATATGACAATATTAAATTGCATGCCACATTACAAAAGTTAAATATCGAACCAAGTTTTCAAAAAGCGTTCGAAAAGTCAAGCAGAATCAACACTGTACATATATTCATCATTGCAACAGGAAATTTTTTATGTCGTCAGTAATTTTTAGCAAGGCCGCAGTACAGTTGTGCTTAGTTCGGAAGCTTTATTAAAAATTTGACAAAAGCTTGCTGGTTTCTAGATAATGTACAACCTGCGAATCAAGTACTTATTTAAAACCGTTTGAAAGAAACGCTAGGATAGATATCGGGCGATATTCCAAGGATTTGTAAACTTCTTATCAGTGTAATGTTGATCTATCTATAATATTGTTATGGTTTGGTATGATATCACTCTGAAACCCAACCAATGGCCCTTTTCATCGTAATCTGTTGTCAGCAGAAAACAACTATGGGTTGCCGCCGGTGGGGTTCGAACCTGGAACTTCAGAGATCGAACGACACCTTATCACTTACTCCAGCGATGACTTCTTCATCTACCGAATGGTAAATTAAGGGGAGGTTACCGTTTATGACGTTCCAAAAATCGAATTTTTTTACATAATTTAAATCCTCATAGTGCCTAGTATACAGAGGGTGATCAGCGAATTAGAAATGTCTAAAATTTACTGAATTTTATATTGCTCATCAAGTTTTTTTACACTAAAACAATATCTTTTTGTAAGTCGAATACCTGAGATCAAAGATGTATCTGTTAATGTTTATTTTATGACATGTCCTTTTTTTCATCCAATTAAGAAATGGGTAAACCCAGGACAAATGACTATTTCCACATTTATCACCGATTCTAGGTAATTACTAACATTCTGTTTTCGGCAAAAAACTGGAATAAGTTTTCAATTCAGTCTTAAAGGTTTATTTGAAGGATGCATTTGCACGTTTGAGTGATATTTTTGTGTAAATTAAAGTTATAGAGTGAAATTTGATATTCAAGACTATATTGAAAACATGCGTCGTAAAAAGGATATATAACAAATGAAAAAAAATATCCTATTGGTGAACTATTGAAATCAAAAAAGCTAACAAATCGTGAGATTGCTACGCCTAGGACAGACCGAAGAATAATCCTTATGGCGGTAAAACAACGTAGAGCTCCTACTAAGGTTCTTAAACGAAGTCTGGATGAGGAAGGAATTCAAATATCTCAAATTACCTTACGCAGGCGGTTATATGAAAGCGATTTGAAAGGGAGGCAAGCAGCTAAAAAGCCAAGGTTGACCCAAAAAATGAAAAAATCCCGGCTTGAGTGGGCTAGACAACATCAACACCTTACGATTAATGACTGGAAAAAAGTAAGCTGATAATGTTGCTTATCTTTATTAAATTTCTGGTCATAGTATAAAATGCATTAAAACTAATGATTCTTTTAAACTTTAAGTCATCTTTAGCGACGAGTCTCAGCTGCAAACGATGACGGAAGCTTTTTGTTTTGTAAGGAGGCGGCGAGGAGAGAGATACAAAGAACGGTCAAAGACCCACCGTCAATAATGGTATGGAGCTGTATTTCTGGAAAAGGTCCTGGATCTGCATACTTTGTTGACGGAACAATGAGACAGGATCAGTATAAGAAAGTCCTCCAGGATGTTTTTATTCCACATAGGAATTCACTCAATTATCACCCTTTCTGCTACACCTTCATGCAGGACAAAGCTCCTTGCCATACAGCGAAATCGGTCAAGCACTTTTTAGTGAAGGAGAAAATTGAGGTACTTCCATGGCCCTGCAATTCTCCTGATCTGAATCCAATTGAAAATTGCTGGGCCTTACTAAAAGCGAAAGTTTACAGTCTGCAGGACCCAAATATTGCAGAACTGAAGCAAAATATTAAGAATGTTTGTACAAATGACGACCAAATGCGAGAAATAATTATTAATTGTGTGCCCAACCGAAAAGCTAAAAAGTAAAAATGTTCATACGTTTCTAATTCGTTGATCACCCTCTGTATGTAGTTAAAAGGATTTTAGATTATAAGTTACAGCGCATTGAGCGGAATCGCGTGCCGGCTGGAAAACAGGTAACTGAGTCGCTCGTGCGCCTAGCGAGACGACCGAAAGCCGAAGGCTGCCTCTATGGTGCTAGATAGCTGACTAGATATAAGTTGTCAAAAACAAACATTAAAAACGATTTTTTATAACTTAAAAATGCATTGCATGGAAGCTAAAAAAACGGTGAACATATGACGATTTTTTTCAAACTTAATTTAAAAGCTATGAGGCCCCCCAAATTTCATGTAGATTAATAATTTTTTACTTGTTTTTGTTTAGGATTAATTGACAAGGGGGTGGAACGCCCCGCGCAGGCCAATGCACGCGGTGTATGGCTTCAGTTTGAAAGTATTCTTTATTTATGGGGAAATACATTATATTAACTGCCGTTTCAATAAATATTCATTATATACCCGAAAAAAATCCCAAAGTTGACGCATTTTTCTTCTATGAAGGGTAACCTCCCCTTAAATTTTATTATTTTGACAGTAATACATATTTAAAATAATTTTTGCTTTTTGTCAACTTTATTTTTTCAAAACATTACATTATTAACCTGAAACTATATTATTAGAATATTGTCGTAAGTGGAGTAAGGGATAACGTGTTGGCGTTCACTCGTTTGTATCCCAGTATCGTTCCCCACCGGCCGACAGTGTCCTATACTTATTAGAGCTCTCAGAAACCCGACCCGCGGGTACCCGGTTCCTACCCGGGTATCCGGTTCTCACCCGGGTACCCGATTTAAGTCGGGTACCCGGTTCCTACTCGGGTATCCGGTTCCAAGGGAGAATCGGTTCCATTATAAGAGTCGGTTCCAACGCCAGAATCGGTTCCGTCAGAGGAATCGGTTCCTCTTGAAATCGTGCAGTACAGATTGAGTTTTAAGGTCAACAGAGAAAATGTTGCATTTCACTAAGGAAATGTCTAGTTTCTTTGGAAATTACAGATTTTTTTGTAGTGAAATTACAAAATACGACTTAAGATTTATTAATAAAAATTTTAAATTCCTTATACTTCCTACAATTAGTGACAATTTTTGCTTTACAATTTCACTCATTCTTATTCAACAGTTCATTCGACGGAATCGATTCCCGGTGGCGGATTCGATTCTCACAGTGGAACCGGTTCCATTGATGGAATCGATTCCTATTTGGAACCGGGTACCTGCCTGGAACCGGGTACCCGGTTGGAACCGAATTTTTGGTAGGAATCGATTCCTACCCGGTCGGGTGGGTACCCGAGTTTTCGGGTTATCCGATTCCAACTGAGAGCTCTAATACTTATTTTCTTTTGACAACACCCTAAATTTATAGGTCCATTCGCAATCGTTGTGATCAAATAAAGTTAAGCTCTTTTCCCGCGCCAATAATATTAAAATGCCACCCAATTATGTAAATTATCAGTAGTTACTAATCTTCTTGGCTCGTAAAAAATTTAATTTCTGTTTATTTATTAATCACTTTGATTTCGTTATGTACATGCAATTACGTAATATGCATGACCGCCTAATTTGCTAAAGTTAGCCAAATATAATCAATTATTTGTCGACCATTGAAAATTTTCGCTGATTAATAGACGGGACACTTTTTATTGTGCAATTGCCATAAAATAACAAAACAGAAGTAATTTTTGTTTTGTGTGACAAATGTGCCGTGAAATTAATTTAAGTGTTGTGATTAATTTAATTCATTTTGACATAATTTATTACTTTTTGCCTAAAAACACTCGCAGATGATACTAGGATTAATTCAAGTTATTATTTATATGTTTGCACTGTATATTTACACTGTGGTGCAATTTGATATCTGTATTTATACAAATTTTGAAATTAGCGAAGATAAAATCGCGTGAACCGAACCATTTCAGTTGCTGGTTAATTTACACAGTAAATTAGTATTATGAGTGCGACAGGCGAATATAATTAAATAAGAGATTCACAAACTGTACAAATACATATGACAGGCTGAGAGTAAAAGTGGCTTAGAAAATGTTCCACGCAAAACCAAACTACATGAATTTCCGGACAAAAACGAATCAGAGAAAAACTCCGGGCAAAAACGACTTAACTGTTTAACTGCATTAACTTTGCATTACTTTTTGTAGTTAAATCGTTTTTGCACCCGGAGTTTTGCTCTGACTGGTTTTTGTTCGCATTGTCACGCGGTTGGTTTTTACACAGAACATTTTCTAAGCCACTTTTGCCACTTATGCGTGCGACAGGCGAATATAATTAAGTAAGAGATTCACAAACTGTACAAATACATATGACAGTTTGAGAGTTAAGTGCGGAACACAACGTGGTGCTGGCGCTCGTAGCTGGCGCGGTAGCCAGACCTGTCAAAAATTAAAAATATGGAAATTAAAAGATGGCGCTGTAGCGCAAAGTTCAATATTTTTAACTTTTGGCGTGCGCCAAATTTGACATTTCCGGGTTAGCTACAGCGCCAGCTTCGAGCACTAGCGCCACATTGTGTTCCAGCCTTAAAAGTGGCTTAAAAAATGTTCCACGCAAAACCGAACTGCATGAATTTCCGGGCAAAAACGAATCAGAGAAAAACTCCGGGCAAAAACGACTTAACTGTTTAACTGCATTAACTTTGCATTACTTTTTGTAGTTAAGTCGTTTTTGTGCCCGGAGTTTTGCTCTGACTGGTTTTTGTTGGCATTCTCACACGGTTGGTTTTTACACAGAACATTTTCTAAGCCACTTTTTCTCGGACTTTGTAGATAGGTCATTTTTACTCTCTGTCTGTCATTTTATTGTTCCACTTCTTAAGTGCAACTCCGTTTTCTTGGTTAAACCTTTGCGCAACCTTTTTTATCTGCCAGGAATCTTATCGATGTGATAAATTGCTCATGTTCAGCCAAAACTGGAAAAAAACAAAAGACTAGCGAGCACGCGAACTACACTAACTTAGATCATATCTAAGGTTCTCGGAGCGGTCACTAATTGTGAGTTGATAAAATATCTTGAAATTATAACCACCCTATCAGCGATTGTCAGTATGCTTTCACTACTGGCAGCTCTACTGGGGATTTACTAACTTACGTCACAAAGATGTGCGAACAATGATTTTATAACTTTGGGAAGCCCGAAATCTTAGCCTTTGATAGAGTTTGACATGGTGCTCTTTTAGCCAAGCTTCACATATGTGAGCATTTAATAAAATGGATTAAAAGTTTTTTTTAACTCGCTGCTCGATTCAGGTAATATTAGACGGAGGTACATCCATTAATTCTCTACAAAAGAAACGCAGGTGTACCCCAAAGTTCTGTTCTTTTTCTTACCCTTTTCCTTTTCTATATTAAATATGGTATCGTCAAAGTAACTTCCCTATTGATAGCTCTCTTGATTTTGCGTACTTCTTTGACCTAATAGGAGTAACTTTAGATAATTCGATTTTTATTTAAATAATGTTTTTTATATTTGTATTATTGTACAACAGGAAATAATTTTAAAAACAAAAAATACAATTCATTAACAAGCTTACTCTTTTATTCTTTTATTTGTGCTTTTTTTTAAACAGCATTTATTGACAACAACTATGATATTAATTTTAATGATTTCACTCACTTGACAAAGTTTTCTTCAACTTGGAGATGAAGGATCTGTATTTCAATGACGATACAGTCGCACAACACATCCATTCCTTAACCGATAACTTTTCATGTGGTCCAGATGAAATTCCCGCCTCCACTTTAAGTACTGATCTTGTTTAAGTGTTCCTATTTTGTGTTATTTATTTAATCTATCTATGGCAACATCTTTTCCAATTTTTGGATATCATCTGTAATTATTCCCCTTCACTCCATTGCCAACTTGTGTTGCATTGGTAAAGTTTTTGAAGCTTTAGTTTATAAAGAACTACACTTTCATACTAAGGCTTTACTTGGTTCCTTTCAGCACGTTGTTTAGGGTAAGTCAACTACCACAAACATGTTGGAATCCTCTAAATTCTGCCTCTCGAATATCAAAGCTGGGAGGCAGGTTACTGCATCTTTACTTATTTCAGTAAAGCATTTGAGAGAAGAGTTCTAATTCATAAATTAGCTGTCCTTGGGTTCCCCTTAATTATTGACTGGCTTCACTCTTACTAGATCTCTCGCACTCAACGAGTATTATTTCGCGTGTCTCTATCTGAAGCTATTCTCAATAATTCAAGCGTACCCCAAGGATGTCATTTCAGTCCACGTTTATTTATTATTTACCTCAATGTTGTATCTATGTATGTCCTTGACTGAATCCAAAAATTTTATGTTTTGCTGACGACGACAAGATCTTTCGTGTTGTTAATTTTCTGCGTGACTGTAAACTTTTAAACTATGACTTAGACGTCTTTTATAGATGGTGCTCTATAAACCGCCTCCCCCTTATATTACTAAATCTACGACAATATCTTTTTCCTGGAAGAGTACACCGCTTTATTTTAGGTATACCATCAATGCCGGTGTTCTACAGATATTCAATTCCATTTCTTTAATTTTAATGAAGATTTTGTTCTATCTTTGATGAATTCACGTACAGTTTTGTTGACATCTTCATTTATCATAAATCTCGATTGGCCCACACGTTGGTCATCATTTACGTCTTCACAACCAACCTTAGAGCGCTACTAAGGGATGAACGTTTCGGTAAAAGTGTTACCAAATTTAAAACACAAAGTTTCTATTGTGACAATCTGTCCGTCTTCATATTGCTGTCCTTTTCCGTGAAACCAGCTGTGGTGATAACTTGTCAGTCTGAAGCATTTTGTTATATCAACCTGTCATTCTATTTTCGTGTCTCTACAGAGATTTTTTCTGCGGAGAAAGATGTAAGAATTCCAGTAATTTATAATTGGTTTTTCACTCGTATTAAACCATAAACAGCACTCTGTTGGTGTTTCAGCAAAAACAGCCTGTTACAATTTTCCTCTAATAAAGCAAGGAGCCAAAAGTTCGTAGATGGGTATTTTAATAAGGATATTGGCAAATGAAGAGAAGATGGATGGATGGGTGGCTTTGGTAAGGCTGTGTGGTTAAGCTTGAATTTGCTAGACAGTATAAATCTACATGTAGAAGATGCAACAAATAAGACACTCAGCGATTTAACAACTAATCCACCTAACGCAACAACAGCTGAACTACCAAAATTCCCAGTGATTGAACCTCATAAATTTTTTGTCAGCAGCTTCACTTCCTTCTTCTACTTAAGCTCTATAAAGTTAGCACTTATTATAAAGAAGCTGCAGATTCCTCTAAAAAATAATTTAAGAGTTTCAGAGATTTTTTACTTATTTCAAATAGAAATTGGCCAGATGAAGCGAATAGTCAAAGGCAGACAGCAAAATTAAATGTTTCTCCCTGACCAAAAAACTGGCCGAGAAAAATTTGATAACGAAGTCAATTATAATAATTTTACAGGTGACAAACAGAAGGATGACGACCATTGTCCTTGCATTTATTGCAATGGGTTTTACTACCGATCTGACGTCAAATTTACTCACCTGCATTAAGTGGTGAGTGAGCGTTTTAATCGACAAAAATGAATTAATTTGAGGTGAACGACAGAAAAAGTGAGAAAAATGAATAAAGTGAATAAATTGAAATACCTATTACGAAATTCTTAAAGAGTCATTAAAATGCTATGTATATATATATAATAAATCAAGTTAATTAACCTTATTAAAAAATTATATGAATGAACAGTTTCTGTATTACATCAAAACACAATTGTGGTTACAGATTAAATACAAGCACATTCATTCAACTCCTAAACCCTTTGAAAAAACAATACTAGTCCCCAAGTCAAGTCTTCTTTATCATTATAAACTTTTACGCAACAAGGTTAATTTCAAGATCCGTTCTCCGAAAATGCAAACTTCCGGAAAGAAAGTTGTGGGCTAACTTATGAAAGTCGGGCGTGTATGGTATGGACAAATTTGACTATGATCTTGACCCGAACTTGTTAAACTCACACTTTATACATATATACACATGGTATGGACAAATTTGACTATGATCTTGACCCGAACTTGTTAAACTCACACTTTATACATATATACACATGAGACAGATGCAAGTTCTGACTCTTTCACTAGCAATTCTTACCAGCGCTCTGAAAATCCGTCTTTTTCTTTTAGGTTACAGCTGACGTTATTCAAACCATGAATTCAATTGAATCCGAAGCCTTGGGTCCATATGGGACTAAGTTTGTATAAATATTATTGCCTTGATTATTAAATCCTCTAATACATATTTACAAACCTTGTGTGACTACCTCTCTTTTCCCTAACCGATTGGATAACTCCGAATGACCCGGATGACTTTTGTTCCATTAGTATTTTGAATTTGCTTGCCAAAATTCTTAAAAAATTACTATCTCATCAATTGATATTGTTTTTGAATGAGAATAATTTGCTATATCCGTTCCAATCCAGTTTCCGAAAGCGTCATAGTTGTGAGACTGCTCATATCGATGGTACAACCAATATTAGAAGGTCATTTGATATAAATCACTTAGAAATGTTGACTCTTCTTGATTTCTCTAAATCTTTAAAAATTACTTAATTAGTTGCAATTTAAATTTAATAATTCGCCGACCTCTTTAACTCTTATTCGTAGTTATTTATCACGGAGATATCAGTTAGTGAAGATGTGTGTCATTTAGTCTGATAGACGTCGTCTCAGTGGGGTTCCTCAGGGCACTATCTTAGGTCCTCCCTTTTTTTTGTCTTTATATAAATGGCCTTCCTGATATGGTTGAGAATTGTTGTAGCCATATGTTGGTCACGGGCCCTTAAAGGATTGCATCCATCGAATTAAGACTGATCAAATTGGGTTGTTGAAAATGATTTGTTGCCAAACCCTTCTAAATCTCAATGTATTCATTTTTATAGTTATGTTACCGCTGATCTTAATATTTCCTGTGCCACATTAAACTGTATACTTGTAGGGAAAATTTATGGTTGGCTGCGCCGGCTATGGTTATCGGTCGGCTGTCTTACTATCAATATCCGCATCTGCACTCAAATTGCTCTAGAACATTGAATGTGGCATGGACCATGCCTCATCGTAACTCATTAGTGGGCTGTCCACTGAATTAATTCTTACACGTTAAACTCCTCATATCTCTCCATCGAATGAAGATATCCTCAATCTACAACAGTGTTCTCCATAACCCAGTAGACATGGGTGCACCGGCGAACCTATTGAACAACTTGTATTACCTACGTTCGCCCCGACATAACAACTTGCTTATTCCTAATTATCGTTAATTGTTTATGGAGAACACTGTTGTAAGGAAAATGCTTGACAAAGACAGGCGAGTTACCTACCAGCAGATTGAGAATATCTTAGGCCTAAATGCATCAGCAATTCATTCGATTCTACATGATCATTTGGACGTAAAGAAACTTTGTAATCTCTGGGTGCCGCATAGGCTGACTGAAGAGCAGATGACACGACGTGTGACATGGTGCCGGGAGACACTGAAAATGTTTGATAAAGGACAATCTCAGTATGTGAACAGCATCGTGACAGGTGACAAGACTTGGCTTTACTATTATGATGTGGTGGCCAAGCCTCAAAACAAAGTTTGGGTCTTTCATGATGAGGATACACCTGTAGCTGTCGGAAAATCCCGATCAGTAAAGAAGAACTTGATAGCTGTATTTTTTAAATCGAGTGGAATTGTGGAGCGTGTCGTTTTGGATACATAGAAGACATTCACAGCTAAGTGATACACTGAACAGTGCCCGCCTAAAGTCATCGAATCTATGAAGAACCTACGACCAAATTGAAAAATGGACACCTGGTTCATCCATTATGACAACGTTCCAGCTCACCGAGCGAAATACTGCACCGAGTATTTAACCACTACAGGACTCAAACTTCTTCCTTGCTTCTTTGCTCCCTGCGGCACTGCACTGTTCCCGCATGTAAAAATAAAGCTGAAAGGGATACGGTTTTTCAGTAACGAGGACCTTCCGGGGCGTTGGGACAACGAGTGTTCCTTACTACTAAGTGAAGCTTGGCAGATATGGTTTAAGGATTGGTTTCGGAGGATGGAGACATGTATTGAATGTGGTAGAAAGCAATTTGAAGTACCCTTTGTATTATAAGTATTCAGGAAGTAATTAGTCCATTACAGTTACAATAATAACATGGTAAGTACGACTTTTTCGAAGAATCAAATAAATAGGTACTTAAAACATCTGACTATGCAATTTGTTACTTAGGAAATGTGTGCACCAAGGTATCGATATATTGTTTCAGTTCCTAAATTTCTTTTCTTCGCAAAATGTGTATGATTTTTTTGAAAAAAATTATTATAATTCTTATGTACATTAACCTAATAAAGTTGAGTTTGAATTTGAAAAAGCTTCCTAAATGAGAATATTCAAAAATTTGCCATTCTCACCGCTTTTTCAATTCTTAGCTAATTACACCGCTCATGACATACGACGTGTAGTAAATTTCAATGTCGCTTACGAATACAAGCATCTTGAACCGGACGCAACGTTAAGGACGCTTGTGAATGCAAATGTCACTAGTTTTCAAATTGATAAAATGTACGAGCGGTTACTAATAACTTTGCTGGAAATGTTTCGACTTTATTTTGCTATCATAATAATGTTATTGCAAAAATGTAAGCTTTCCAAATTTAAAGCCTAATAAGATTTCAACAAAGAGCAGCACTTGTTGAAAAAGTCAATATTAGCAATGTCTGCTTTAAAGAAGTGAATAAATTGCGTCATCACAATATTGTTCGCTTTCTCCAAAAACAAATTACCGTGTGTTAACAGAAAGCAAGAAATTTCTCAACACTTTTCCATGAAAACCACATACTCTGTTCCAAAAACCTTTTTCTGCAACTTAATTTTTAAGTAGACATATTTGTTCTTATAAGGATATCTAACCCAAACACAAAACAGATTAACAGAAAACCTAATTTAGAAAGCAAGGTTTTATTAGACAAAAAATTAAGAGGAAAATTTTTATAATATTCTCTAATCACGGCTGGTCTTGAAATAATTTCAGCCTTAAATGTTGGGCTCCTCAATTGTTTATTTATACAAACATTCGGAAAGCTGTTCTGTTTTAAATTAAATAAAAAAAATCAGTTGAGCCATTTTAAAAAAATCATTTCGTATAAAAAATTGTTTTTTGATGAGATATTACATTAAACAAAATTTGAAATCTCTGTTGCAGGGTGACTCTTAAATTTTAATATTTGAGAGTGCATGAACTCGTTTTTTGTTTCTCTCTAACCGCCTGTGGCGACAAAGAGAAGTTCTTTCTCGATTGAATGAGAAAGATTGCAAATGAACCTATAAATTAAAGTAAATTACGAACCACCGACACCCAATGACCCAATGGCCTTTAAGCGTAATCAGTTATGAGTAGAAAACACACATGGGTTTCCGCAGTCGGGATTCGTACTCGGGCATGGAAAGCATGAAAAGCCCTTACCGAACGTTTTGTTTAGTATTAATATATTCTTATTGAAAAAAAAACAAACAAAAAAACAAAGTACATATTGGCACCAAATAAAAGGTGCTGCTCTCATATTCATATCCTACCTCAAGCGTAGATTTCCCAAAAATTTATTTACATATGATTTTTATCAAAATTTAACATACACCTTATTTATAAATCATGACAATCTTTACTTTGTCTCCTTTTCTAAAGAGACTGGTATACGCAACATGATAAGCCTTACTAACCCCTGTTTATTACAGTAGAGCTTATAATGTGGTTTTCTTGTTGTAGAGTGACATGATGTTCGAGGAATATGTGAAATATAATTTATTCTTTTTCAATTTGTGTCACTAATCAACTTATCTACTACCTTATCATGTGTCTAATCAGAACGACGACTAGAATATAGCCACAAAATTGTTTTGCGGTTCTGCTGGACAAGTGCTACTTAGACCGATAGCGAGAATACGATCACTTCGACAATAAAAATAAAAGGTGTGTTGAAGGGACATTCAACAATCGTAATACAGGGTGTAACGTTTCTAGAGGTCAATACGAATACAAATGATAGCTCTCACCTAGGCAAACAAAAAATTGAATGGCAGGCGGGGGGGGGGGGGGGGGGGGGGGGGCAATCTGAATAGTTTGGAAGTTACAGGGTGATTCATAAATTGCAGTTTTCAATGGTATGCACGTTACTCTTTTACTTTTATCTTTTGATCTACTCAACATAGCGACATCAAGTAAACGCTAAAACAATTTCTATCCCAATGGCCTTTCCAAAATTGTCAACAATGTTGATCTCACTACTACCACTGCAGGTATAGTCACGGCCAAAATTGAAAAAAAAATTTTGAAATTACCACAATTTCAGCATTTTCCCAAATTTTCTCCGAAATTTATGTAATTAGTATACCTCTTTTTTATTTTTATTGGATTGCCCGTCTTATTACCTTTCCAAAAAGGTGCAACATGGTAAGGTAGACAAAGAATTAGAAAAACGGAATTTTTATAAATCTCTGACTACCTAATTATTTTATTGCACTTTAGGTAGCAAATTCTTTAAGTAAACAAAATTTTTATGCTAAAGGGTCGAAAATGTTGGTTTTGGGTTAACAGGTAATTAGTTTTAATTATTGCTGCAAAAAAGTTACAAAAATGTTAGTGCAATTTGGTTTATTGCCGATATTAGGATGTGTTAGCCAGAATTCACATCCTTGTATCCTGGCGTTTTCTTACTCGTACCTAATGAAAATTTTTCTATAAAAAAGGGTCAGTAAACAAGAATACCTATCATAGTTGAAAAACAAATCAATAAGTGCGGGTGTTTTTAAGCAAAAATTAGTAAAAAACGGCAGAATTTAGTTTTGAGTAATACGCGGATATTCTTTACATTTATGGTGTAGTAGACGGAAAGGAGAGAGCGGCTGTACTAGAATACCAAAGGAGATTCCCTAACCGACGAGCACCCTAAAGAAGGGTATACACACGGACTTTCCAAAGGTTAAGAGAAACAGGAAGTGTAACTTCACACGACAGGGAGACACGACTCGAAGCTTCGGGAACTTCTGCCGACGCCGAGCAGCGAATAATGACCATCGTGAGGCAAGACCCTGAGACGGGCACAAGACGAGGCGCAAAACGATTATTAGTATCTTTATCTAAGGTTTGGAGGGCTATTCATCTAGAGCGATTACGTCCATATCACCATTCCAAGGACTACTAAAAGGGGATTCCGAGAGAAGACTAGAATTTACGAGTATCACTTGGTTTCTGGAACGCGACATTGACAACAGGGCGTTTCTGGACCGAATTCTGTGGAGGGATGAATCTCAATTCACCAGGGATGGTATTTCGAACTTCCATAACCTCCATAACCTCCATAACAACCTAGGTTGGAAACTAACCCACGCAGGACAAAGGAGTCCTCAGTCCAGCAGAGATTGAGTGTCAATGTTTGGACTGGTATCATCGGCAACCATTTGGTAGGACCATTCATTTTGCCGCATATAATAGAGGAGATCTCTCTGCATAATCCATCGGACATATTTTACCAACACGATGGAGTAACAGCGCATACTGCTAACATTGTGAAGGTAATACTAAGTGAAAAATTTCCTACTCGCTGGAATGCACCGATTCCTTGGCCTGCTAGATCTGCAGACCTTACCCCATTGGACTTTTTCTTATGGGAAACAATGAAGAGTGAACTTTATTCAAGCCCAGTTAACACTAGGGAGGATTTAGTTAGCCGAATTGGGAATTCAGCGACGAAAATACGGGAAAGGCTGGCTGCAATATGCCTTAAACAGGGTGTTAGAAGGAGATTGTTGAAATGCATCGAAAGTGGCGGTGAACATTTTTAACGGCTTTTGTTACTTATCAAGATTAATTGTAATTACTTTTAAATTCAATAAAAAGCATTTTAGAATTAATTTGAATTTAATTTCTTTAAATTGTTGATTTTTATAATATTCTCCGATAGAATGTCTACGTATAAATTTTTAAATACTTTCCCTACGTGGACATATTGCACCTTTTTGGAAAGGGGCAATCGAATAAAAATAAAAAAGAGGTGTACTATAATTACATGAATAACGGAGAAAATTTGGGAAAATCCTGAAATTTTGGTAATTTCTAAACATTTTTTTCACTTTTGGCCGTGACTATACCTGCAGTGGTAGTAGCGAGATCAACATTGTTGAAATTTTTGGAAAGGTAATTGGGATAGAAGTCGTTTAGCGTTTGTTTGATGTCGCTATGTTGGGTAGATCAAACGATAAAAATAAAAGAGTAACGTGCATACCATGGAAAACTGAAATTTATGAATCACCCTGTAACTCCCAAACGGTTGAGATTGCCCCCCCCCCCCCCCCTGCCATACAATTTTTTGTTTTTCTAGGTTAGAGCTATCATTTGCATTCGTATTGACCTCTAGAAACGTTACTGAGCGTGTGGTATCTACTAAAACCCCCCCCCCCCCCCTTGGGATCCTCGAAACAGACTTCTATTAAATCCTTCTTCGTACTCCATCTATATCTAAATTCCCTTGTCTCACTCACCGCTATGTCCTCATCTTCTAGGTATAGTCGACAGATGTCGCCCTCAGAAAGTACCAAATTCTTCAGATGACAGCCGTAAATACGATGTCCTGTCCTGTTCAGAGTCTTCCGGTACAGATTCGGGACACTCCTCCCGGCAACATAGTAGGATACCCTAACGCAAAATTTTGGCTTGTCTACACGTGTCCATTTCATCACAATGTCTCCAGTGTTCCTCTGTGGACCATTTCTCAGTCAGGCCTCTAACCCTGCCTCTTCCTAAGGCAACATATGGCTCCGGGCCTTGAAAGTTCCAGTCAACTCCTCGTCTAGTGAGAATGTCTGCCTTTTCGTTTCCTTCAATTCCTACGCGTCCCTTTACGCAAACCAGTGTCACATTCTAAAGCGAGAGATGTGTGGAACGTCGTCATGCACTTAATTGCCTCTTGATTATCAAGTATTATAAGCACAGTTTTGCCCGTGACCTGACTCTCCCTCAAATGATCCAGTGCAAACAACAGATCCAACATCTCAGCTTGATAGACCGCTGTGTGTTCCCCCAGGCTAAGATGACGTTCCAGATTTAGTTTCGTACTCCAGATACCTGCTCCGGCTCTTCCGTCAATTCTGGATCCATCTGTGAAAATCGCTACATCTATCAATCTTCTCTCAGAAAATGATCCATTATTTAATAGCGTTTCGTGATATCTTTCGATAACACTTACTTTGCTTATCATGTCCATTGATATTTCCGGACCCAGTATATTGTTTTCCGACCTGTGCAGGACGGTACATTCAGAGGGATGTCATAGCTGCCAAATCTAGCGGCAGCAGCCCTTACATCATCTCTAATGCTTGTGTTGGTGTGGAGCAGAATGAACCCGAAATACCCACATTAACCATATAAGTAGCTCTGGATATTAATCGTTCTAAGTTTCAGCTTGTTGCCAATCCACTCGCATATCAGTGAATTTACGCAACGTCTTCTGAGGCTGGCGTCCAGTTTTCCAAATTGTACTTTATCAATGTCCATTACACTGGCTGTAACGATTCCTCCGGTAGTAAATTCTTTTTCTGCTACGCGCACCAGTTGGTGTTGGCGCTATTACTGTAGATTTACCAACAAAATAAACATGATGGTTCTTACTTAACGGGTATTCCTTCAGCGTTGTCTTCTCTATGTGGTAACCGAAGACCTTATTCCCCATTGTAATAGGGCAAGGAATACCATCTACTCCTGCTGTCTTGAATGGGTCAAACGGATCAATCACACGTCTTACTGCATTCAACGTAACGATCCTTCGTCATTGTTTGATCCCATGACTCCGTCATTTTAACATTACCCTCTCTACAAGTCCAAGATCCGAGATGGGATTATTCGAGCCCATTTATTGCAGCCGAAAAACTTCAGAAATGTCCTTAGTTCCCGAACAGAAGTCTGTCCACGATTCCTCTTCTTTCTTCGCAGTACTTTTTAATGACTTATATTCATTCCAGGCTTTCGGGTCATTTCTTTCCATAGCATCGTTGAAAGCCTGCTTTACCTCTATTTAGGTTTTGGTGCAGGATCTGCGAAAGGCCCACTATACAACCTCATTTATTGCAGGCAGCTGATCACCTTGTATATAAGTTGCAACCGTACAGGACAAAGTTTATTTTACTCCCTTTACCTTCGGAATTACCTGCAAGGTACTTTTGTTCATTAAAGTCGCCTGTCAACCATAATAAATGATGGCTGACAACGAAAAGTATATTTTTTTAGTTTTTTTACACTTTAAAACTTATAGAGATTGATGATGTGCACGGCTGCATGGTTTTCGAACTTAGCACCCTATGACTCGTCACTATAGCAATTTTTAGCTGAGGAAACTAATTTTTAGCCTTAGAGGAAGACCGTTATATGAAAGGTTTACGAGCTCTGCTACTATAATACCAGATCTTTCGAAGAGTGAATATAAAGATTAAATGTAGTGCTTTTGGTAAAATGAATTTAAGGATAATGATTACAGGTGTAATGTTGTCATGCAAAAACTATAGCACCACGAAAGGTGACAAAAATATTAAATATTTCTATCTTCTAAAAATTTTTTTCAGATGAGTGGGTTTGTGGCAAAGTGAAAGCGTTTAATATTAAATGTACACGAAGTTGTTCTACTCATTTCACGGAAAAAGATTGAAAGCGTCTGACGTAATGCGTAATGTTCTATAAAGTAAAGGCGGTTCAATGTCAATTTTGTCATGATTGACGTCACACCGTTTGACATTTCTCCTTGCACAGATCTTGTCTTCTGTAGGCCGTGCATTTGTGAAAATAATTTAATCGCGATGTGTGTTTTCAATATAAAGATTGTCGAGTTGTAGTATGTCATATTGTTTAATTCTGTTGGAACCACATTTCACTGAGATCAATGTTATCCAAATTTTGTAACGTTCGCTTGTTCTTCATGATAGAAATAACGACCGGTGACACCACAAGTATAAAATGCACACCACACAGTTACCTTCTAAGGATGAAACAAACTCTGCTGAATGGCTTCTAGATTTTCCGTACTACAAATACGGCAGTTTTGCTTAATGAAAATTAACAATTTAAACAGATATAAGCTTCATCACTGAAGAAAATTTTTCGGAAAAAATCTGAGTCAGTTTGGAGTTGTTCACGAGTCCAATTACCAAACTTGCGACACAGTAAATGATCATTTTTCTTTAATTCCTGCACCAGTAAGTTCTTGCAATAGTGAAGGCCAAGATCGTTTTGTAAAATACGCCACGTTGTCCCATATTATAACCCCAAATGTTTTGACAATAGGGAAATCGATTTTAGATCATCCCTTACACTTTCATTTTACTAGCCTCATTCCGAGCATTTCTTTATCTTATCGTCATCCTCACATCATGTAAAGAATAATTGCTTTTAAACCCTTCCACAATTCGAAAAATAACTTGCTGAGATAAACGATTATGTCAACTATAGAAATCACGAAATACACGGTAAGTTTGCTACCAACCTTATCAAAAGTCTAGTATCTCTTTCTCATTCTCATAACCCCTTGTGGGGCATGGGGCGGGGAAACCACTTCACTCGATTCGAGATAACGATTGATTGACGGTGGGGGGAGGGGGGGGGGGGGTGTGCAACAACTTACAATTTAAAGTGAAAACCGAACCACTGACATTTTGTCTGCAGCCCCCACAGCCTTTTTTTATCGTCATCTGTTGTCAGCAGAGAACAACCATGGGTCGCCGTCGGTGGGATTCGAACCTGGGGCCACCGGATTGCTGGACCGACACGTTATCACTTACTCCACCGGCGACTTAGAGACAGTATAGAGTAGTGTTCTTCTTCTTAATAATTTTGTACATATTATTTTATATCACATACGCTTGACGTCTTTCGCAAGCAACGTTTTATCGTCTCTTTTCGCTATCGACATGCTTATTCATTTCAAGCCAGACGAAACACAATACCTCTTCTTATTTTTCGATTTCGGTATTTTATTTTTTTTCGCGAAAAAACGATTTTTTACCGAACACCGAAATCGAAAAATTCGGTCAACCTGTAGCTCTGGAAAACAATTGAAGGGTCCACGGAAAGACCGTGCTTAATCACATTTTAAAAAATGGTCAGGAAAACATTTCTAAAGTGTTGCCTAACTTTTCCCTGTATAGAGATTAGAGATATTGGATATATAACTAGACGTAGTGGGATTTTTTCCATTCTTATAAAGGGGTAGGAAGTGCATACGTTGGGCCACTAAATGACATAAGAAACCGAAAATTTAAAAAATGTGACTTCGCACGTTCTTTCCGTGGACCCTTCAATTGATTGAGTAAGTCGTCAGAAGAGCTGACTACTTAATAATGGTTGTGTCTTTTGTAATCAACCACAAAATAAAGTAATATATTTCACAAAATACACCTATTTGCAATTTTTTAATAAATTCTATTCTTTTGTTTCAGATTCGGATCGAGTAGTAGTCAGGCATCGCAAAGCAGTGGAGACATTTGCAGAATATGTCATTGTGAAAGCGATCCACAAAATCCCCTTTTAACCCCATGTTATTGCTCAGGAAGTCTTAAATACGTACACCAGGCCTGTCTACAGCAGTGGCTTACGGCATCGGAGACAAATGCTTGCGAATTATGTAAATTTCCCTTTATAATGCACACCAAGATAAAGCCATTTAACGAGGTCAGTTCGATTTCGTTGTTCTTGGAAAACCTTAAATTTTTAACAGAAAGATCAAATTTTAGTGGCGGAGCCTGGATATGTCTGGAGTCGAACGACGAAGACTGTGCTGTGCAGTGCTATTTCACTGTGCAGCTGCTCTCTGTGTTATATGGTCTCTCTGTGTTCTTATAGAACGTGCAGCTGAAGAAGTCAAAAGAGGCCTTATTGGTAGGTAACATGTTTTATAAAAACAATTCGAACTAAATTTAATATTTTTTTACTATTCTTACAAAGGCTGGCCATTTTGGACTAAACTTGCTGTAGTCACGGTTGGATTGACTGGAGGAGTTGTTTTTATGTATATTCAATGTAGACAATATTTACATCTTTGTCATAGATGGAGAGCACGCAATCGGTTTGTATTTTGTTTTTATACAGTTTCATTTTATTACGAATGTGGATCACTCTTGCCTAGAAAATAACATTTAAAACTTAAAAAACTTTACTTAAAAATAATAAAATAGACAGCTAGAGTAAAGATAGAAAAATGCTTCATATTCACTCTATTTATAACGGGGTAATTCTAAAATATGAAATTTAAAGAAAAGGTGATAACTCCGGAGATATTCCAAAAGGACTTTAATTTAATTCAGTGCAGCAACGATATTCAAAAGTTCCCATCTAGTTTCGTGCAATCTGTTCACACACAAAACACAGGGTGTTTCAAATCTGGTGTGCCAAAATAAGTGGGGTGATAGATCTCACCTAGCCAAACTAAATATTGTATGGCGGTGGGGAGGGGTTTGGGGGAATCTCAACCTTTTGGGAGTTACAGGGTGATTCATAAATTTGCAATTTTTATGGTATGGTTGGTTGGTTGGTTTAAGTGGTGAGCGTCGCCATCAAGATAATACTCCAATTAGCACTATTATAACGCCATTTTGATTCCACAACCAATAAGACCCGGTTTTTTGTTGGACTCAGTTCACTCGCCACCCTGATTCTTATCTGAAATCATGGTTGGGGTCGGCTGAGTTTATTATGAGAAAAAGGAACTAAAGCCAACCGGAGGAATTTAAGAAACTGGCTATTTCCTTAACCTTTGCCTTCAGGTTTTCAAAGAATTACTCCTTCAATAGCCGGTTATTTACAGAGAGGCTGAATAATGGTTTCTTTTTGGTTCTGTTGAGCAGATCGGATGTCTTATTTTTATTATAACTTGGCCAGGTTGCCCTGGATATGCTACATACTTTTAGGGTAATCCATCTGGCATTTGTCAGTGCCAAGGAATGCAGAAAAAGTTCGATTCCGTTGCTCTTGCAACACCTTAAATTTTAACAAAAAGATCAAATTTCAGTGGCGGATCCTGGGCTCTTAAGGGAGACCAGTGGGATACGAATATCTTCAACATGGCCTCGTTGTAGAGCAGCGGCCTCTCTGGCAAGTTTGTCGGGTATCTTGTTACCTGTAATGTTCCTATCTCTGGGAACCCAGGGCAGGGTTACGTTAAGCAGACTCCTCAAGGAGCTAACTAACCCCGGACAGTCCTGAACCACCCTAGAAGATATGTTAACAGTCAAGCGCCCTAATGGCCGCCTGACTATCGGTAAAAATTGCGATGTTCTGTTTCGGTGAACGGATACACCTCCGCCCGGAAGAAGCTCGATGGTTCGCTAGACGATAAGACTTCGATTTATTCAGTGTCTCAGAGAACACCCCTGCACCAACACGTTGTTCCATCTTAGAACCATCTGTGAATATTACGGTATCACAGTTGCTGGCATGGTATGCACAGCGCTATTTTATTTTTATCTTTTGGTCTACTCAGCTCAGAGACATCAAACAAACGCCAAAAAACTACTATTCCAATGACCTTTCCAAAATTGTAAACAACGCTGATCTAACTTCTCACATCGCAGGTACAGTCACTTCCAAAAGTGAAAAAAAATTTTGCGATTACATAAAATTCAGCATTTACGAAAATTTACACCGAAATTCATGTAATTAATACACCTGTTTTTTGTTTTTATTTATTAATTTTTTTATTTACAAATTCGTCAATGACTGACTACTACAAACAAAATTAAGCTTACCTAATACATAGTATAGATCTTAATTGATTTTGTAAAATAAGTTAGCACAGAGCAAAAAAAAACGAAAAGAATAGAACACAAATAGGTAAAATTAAAGTATAAATAGTTAACAAAAGTATACAAGATAACCTTAACGAAGTTGAACTATCAAGAGGCTTTTGGACAAACAAAAATTAATGGAGTGAAAAGAGAAATTAAATAGCCGTGGTATCGATGAGATCGGATCAAATTTACCATAATTAGTGCGGTGGTGAGACATGCAAGAAGTCGTGATTCCTTAAAGAACGAGCAGGATTGGATAGACTGAAAGAAGCCAACATTTCAGGAGGGTCAATTAAACCCTGCAGACAATTGAAGGCAAACATTATACGGGAATCGCGGCGTCTTCCTTCGAGAGTATCCAGATGAAGCAACTCGGGGCAGTCGCGGTAAGGTGGTAGTATAAGGGAATTATTCCAGTGCAGGGCAAAACGAACCAAACGAGAGAGGCATATTCCAAAATAGGTCTGACGAAACTACAATAGAGAAACTTAGTGATGTGGGGGTCATCAAACTCTTTCGACCAACGATTGACGAAGCCCAAATTCGCTTTGGCCTTTTTAATTGTAGCATCAAGGTCGTCATCAAATGAAAAACAGAAATTCAACCAGATACCCAGATCCCTAGTTTTTTCAAGCGATGGTGAAGTTAAACTTCACTGGGTTTCTTTTTCGGGAGAAGGACATAGCTGTGCACTTGCCGATATTTAGTGGAAGGCAACCACCATTTAGTGGAAGGGAACACCAATTGTGGAAGTTGTCCAAGTGAACATTTAAAAGAAGACAGTCGGTAACGCTCAACAGACGCCATCAGCATAACGCAGAATTTTAGAATGAGACAGAATTAAAGATAAGTCATTAATGTAGATAATAAAAAGCAATGGTCCGAGATGGCTGCTCTGTGAAACTACGGTAGTATCAAAAATGGACTCAGACAAAGCTCCACGAAACGAGACTGGCTGACTACGATCACACACATATGAACGCAAGCACTCAACATAAACAGATGGAAGCCTTAGCAAGGAGAATTTAAAAACAAGAATTTTATGAGTTATTCGATCGAACGCCTTACAATTCCAACAAATTCTTGGTGATCGACTTGCTTTTCATAAAGCCATGTTGAAAAGATTGCTAGAACGATTTGCAATTAAAATAAAGGGCATTACAAACTAAGGACTCAAAACAACATGTCCAGGTAGAGAAAGGATGTAGCAATTTATAAAACCTTTTGGGGAATGTTAGAAAAATCTCCAATTTAAAGAAATTGAAGTCCAATTAACCCTGAAATGCTTTTTATTGAATTCGAAACTTATTACAATTAATCTTAGTAAAAGCTGTTCGAAATGTACTCCGCCACTTACGATATATGTAAATAACTCCCTTGTAATTCCCTCTTTAAGGTATATTGTAGCCAGCCTGTCCCGTATTTTTGTCGCTACAGTCCCAATTTTGCTAAAAAATTGTCTATTGCTAATTATCCTTAAGTAAACTTCGCCCTTCATTGTTCCTAATAAGAAAAAGTTCAATGTGGTAAGATCTGGAGATCTAGCAGGCCAAAGAATCGGGAAGGAATTTTTACAATGATACCAGAATGTGCTAGTGCTCCATCGTGTTGGTGAAAGATAACCCTAAAATTATCCGTACGAATGTCCTTTAGTAGATCTGGCAGTGTATTCTTAAAAAAGTCTGCATAAATTTGGCTATTAAGCACTTGCGGCAAAATTAATGATGCTATTAAATGGGTGTCAATGATACCAGCCCAAATATTGGCTTAGAATTTGGGCTGGACGGAGGTCACCTTGTTCTAAGTGGGTTAGTATCCGACCAGGTATGGAGGTTGTGTAAGTTTATGATACCATCCCAGATGAACTGCGATTCATCCGTCCACAAGATTCGGACCAGAAACGTCCCGTTTTTTATGTCGCATTCCAGAAGCCAAATACAACATTTCTTCACTCGGAATCTCCTTAATGTAATCCTTGGACTCTGTTTATGATGATATGAATGTCACCCTTCTGGATGAATAACCCTCCAAACTTTAACTGAAGAAACTCCTAACCGTCTTCGCGACGCATCTCGGGCTCGTTTCAGGGTCTTGCTGTTTTGCTGCTTGAAGTTACACTTCCGATTTCATCTAATTTTCGGAAAGTCCGCAGAAATACCCTTCTTTGGGATCCACGTCGATTAAGGAATCTTCTTTCATATCCTAGTACAGCCGCAATGTAAATTATAGCTGCGTATTTCTCAACAGTAAATTCTGCCAATTTTTAATAATTTTAGCTTAAGTACACCCGTAATTATCGATTTGTTTTTCAACCATAATTGATGTTCTTGCTGACTGACTCTCTTTTATAGCAAAATTTTGATCAGGTGTTAGTGCCTTCTATCCAACCAGCAGAGTTATGTAGCTCTAATGTCCAAAGCCCTGTGTAGAGAAGGTCGCAGAACAGGGCTTAAGATCAATGCTGCTAAAACAAACTTAGGAGATTGGACTCCAGGAGAGAAAACGAAATTTATCTTGTAGAGCAGCAAATAGAACAAGTGGATAAATTTTACTCTCTCGGAAGCATAGTTACAGCAGACGGCGGAACTGAAGCTGATGTTCAGGCTCGCATCAATAATGCTAGCGGTGCATTTAACTAACTGAGATATGGCGCAATAACAACATCTCAAGACCCACAAAACTCCGGATCTTCGAATCGAACGTAAAATCTGTTCTGTTTTACCGCTGTTCAGCATGGAAAGTGACCTGTCAAATAACATCTAAGCTTCAAGTCTATGTCAACAACCAACCAACGAAGACCTAAACAGACTTACAGGCCAAGATGGGATAGACACCACTATTCGCAGGCGAAAGTAGCAATGGATAGACCATATAGTAATAAAAGGGAAAACTGCATCGCTCAACAGGCTCTAGATTGAAACCCGCACGGGACCCAAGGAAGATGCCGATTTGGACGACCGCGCATCACATGGAGAAGACCCGTAGAGAAGAAAGGTACCAAGATGAACAAATCGTGGAGATTCGGTGTAGTAGACGCCCTATGCGCCCCAATGGGTTAGAGGTTTTTAAGGATGCGGTTTTTTTTAATACTTTCTATACGTAGACATGTAACTTTTTGGAAAGGTAATAAGATAGGCAATTTATTAGAAATAAAAAACATTTGTATTACATGAACTTCGGAGAAAATTTAGGAAAATTCAGAATTTTATGTAATCGCAAAACTTTTTTTTCACTTTTGGAAACTACTGTACCTGGAATGGTAGGAGGTACATCAACATTGTTGGTAGTTTTGTAAAGATCTTTGGGATAGTATTTTTGGCGTTTATTTGATGTTGCTGCTTTGACTAGATCAAAAGTTAAAAATAAGTGATATGCGTACCATGAAAGTTGCAAATTTATGAATCACCCTGTAAATCCCGGAGTTGGATCAATTCGTTGAGCCGCACGACCACCATGCCATGGGTCCCGGGTTCGAGACCATATCTCCCCGTGGGTTTTTATTAAGAAATTAAAATGATCCACTCCGTCTCTGGGCTGTTGTCTAGCTCACAGCAATGCAAAAAACAAGACATGCAAGTTTCCTCGCTTCCCTTCCGACCAAAACCATGCTAACGCATCAAAGGGTTGTCCCCTAGGATTTGGCCACATCGTATAAAAAAAACGGTTGAGACCATACAATTTTTTGGTTGGTTGGGTGAAATCTTTCATCCCCCTTTGGCACACCAGATCCGAAATACCCTGTATATACCAATTTTAATTTGCATAAACCACTATCCATCAACCCTATGAGTACCGGATGCGAAAAATACCGCCGCAGATTTGAGGAATTTATTTAGAAATATATATGCTAGTACCTTGTTTATCTGTGGAATTAAAAACCATTCTCTAGCTACAGTTAAATTACTCTTTAAGTAATATTCCTTTATGTTTCATTCAAACGTTTTTGATATAAAAGTGATCTACAAATAGCATTAGAATCTTGATCAATTTAATTTTAATTAATTCTTTTCTTTTTTTTAGGATTCTTTTAATTCAAAATGCACCAGAAAAGGTGCATCCCTTATCGCCGCCTTCGCCAGTTATGACAAGCCGTTATATACCTCGAAATAATAGCGCAACGGCAGCATCTGCAATGACAGCAAACAGTTGCAACTACAGCACGTATGGCTGTACTTCGGCTGGTAATCGTTCTTCATCAGGGATAATTAACTCGTCCAATAATCCTCATGTCCCTCAGCACGGACAAATTGTAGCGAACATCGAAAACAACTCTCAGAATTATGATCGAGACTGGACATTAGATGATGTGAGTCAAATTTCATCATTTCGACCGTGCCCACAAGGTTCAGGAAGTATGACACCTTTTCATGACTCTGTCCACAATGCTCTTGAAAACTCAATGAGCTGTAGCAATTCTTTAAGTGGATCCCGTCAGGATCTGAGCAATTTAATGCCAAATTCAAGCAATTGTAGCAATCGATCGCATGATTTAGATATGTTTAATAAGACTACTTCAGCAGCAACTGCCGAGACGATTGCAGCAGCAACAATTCCCAACAAATATCCAAACTCTTCAGTATTCTCAGAAAACAGTGATATTCTAAATGATAGTGGATATCCGAAGATTAATTACAGACACTCAAGCGTGTTAATGTCTCCAGATATTACAGATAATTTAGATAAATTTTTGGGAAAAGACTTGAGGAGATATTCAGATACAAAACTACTTCAACACGATACAGATGTTCTTACTCCAATATTTAATGTCGCTCTACGTAGTGGCACTGAGGAGTTTCGACAGCGACAATCTGCCTATCCAAAATCAAAATCAGGTAAAAATAGCAACAACGAATGTATAGTTCATAATTTATTAGGTGCGCCTCAAATCACCGATATAATTTTCGAGAGCACAAATCAATTCGATCCGCGAGAGCTCAGCAATATTCATGAAATGCTCGAGTTGGATGGGCAGCTTCACAAGGGTCCTAAAAAATCTCGTCATTCGCTGAATAATGTAGATGCAGAAAATGCAGAAGAAAAGGACAAATTCGACAAATCGCGTTTATTTTTTAAATCATTGCCAAACCTCAGCAGTAGCTGTGAAAGCTTAATTAAGAAGTGAAGTCGCTGTCAATTTGCCTGGACAGTGCACTTTTTGATTGTTATTGATTTGTCACGTAGTGCTCGATTTACTTAAGCAAGGAATAATGTAAATGAAAAAAAAATCTTAACAAATGTATCCTTAACAAATTTTGCTGTGATAGCGTCGTCTACTTTTTCAAGATTTATGATATGCATATTTGTTTTTCTTCTTATTTAGAATTAAATAATTAATGCTCTCTTTAACTACTTCGTAGATTTTTTGTTGCACTTGTGTTCTTTACAGTCTTCTAGTGCTTTTGCTTCTTTGTGTATTATCGAAATTGAAAAGGATATTTATTTTAGAAAAGTATTTTAAGGGTATTCGTGATAGTTAAAACGAGGCTAGAAGTGTTTGCTAATAATTTATAGTTCGAAAGTCCTTTACTATGCTTGCTTTAAAGAAGTTTTTCATCGAATAATGGTGATTTCGTACAGATTTAATTTATTATTAGAATTTTTCCACTTCTTTTGCTTTTCAATTCTTTCATTTTCTATTTCCACGAACAGAGATGACATGATTCCGAAATAACCCGTTCAAGTGCAAGTACCTAGTTTAACCTGTAAGAATCACGCTGAGAGTAAAAACCAAATGCAAGCAAAAGTGAATAATTTTATGCGAAGTAAAAACTGAATAACTTCAGTTGCAAGCGAAAACGCATTAATGAAAAGTTCCGGGAAAAAACGAATTAACTGTTTATGTCGTTTTCACCTGAAACTATTCGTTGTTGCATTTTTGTCCAGAGCTTTTCGTTTCGATTTTGCTGGCGGAACTTTTCTTTGTTGTTCGTTTATGTACTCACAATGTTTCGTTTCGATTTAGTCTTAATAAGAAAAAATGGTGGCGTAGGATGGGGGATGATATGCTTTAGCAATACGTAAGAAAAAATCTTACCAGGGAAAGTCTGCTGAGGACCCCTTCGATTTGCGGTAATGGGTAAGCATCATTTTTGGTAAACTCTATCTCGACAGGCTCCATCGCAGGAGACAAGTTTTGACCCATGCATATGCTAAAGTGTAGGCCCAAGCAATAAAGGGTGCTGAAAACAAAATCAAAATAAAATCAAGTAAAAATCAAAAACATGAGGAAATGAGGAGAAGGGATACGGGAAGCAAGAAGGGGACGAGACTTCATGGAGGGTTTCCTGAAATCAAAGATATAAATTTCAATTTCTATTAGCCCTATAATATACATAATAAACATTACACCGGATTGTCATTGACCTTATATAAGTAACCCTCCACTTAGCAAAGGTTTCTACTCTATCCTAGCGAGTTGTCTAACACTGTTTAAATTCCAAAAAAGATTGATAGATGAATACAGACTATCTTATCTAATTAATATTAAAATTTTTCCAAACCTACTAATTTCGTGTTTTCATTATTTCTCTTTTCTTGCATGGCAGGATACTGTACAATGATTAAAAAAAAAACCACCTGAACTATGAGTTTCTGCTGCATATACTAGTCTATCTGCCTATATTTGGAATGGTACAAATCTCTAGTTGCAGAAGCGGCAATAACTAACTATTCAAGGATGCCATTGATGATAGCAAACAATCGTATCACAACTAAATTAACATAGTCATGCGCTTATTGCGACTATAACCGAAGTACCGCGGCCCTATGTCCGAATTGTGCACAATCCCAAAACATATACGAGTATACAAAAAACCATTTTTTGATCTCGACCGTTTATGTGGTATGTCAGTTCATTTTCTGGTCGAAAATAACCAGAAAAGCCCCTATAATTTGTCCCGAATACCTGTCTGTAATAGAGGTACTGATTAACGATTGCTATTTCTATGCTGCGAGAAAACAAATCACTTCACATTAGCCTGAAGATTAATAAAAAAAAAGTTACCGCTATACACTGACCTACTTGAACGACCGAGACAAATTTTCAGTCATACGCTTTACGAATTATAACCAAAAAAAATCTTTATACTCAAGTAAATTTGTTTGTAACTATTGGCCGACAAAACTAAGAGGGTCATCTACTGCAAGCTAACGCAGAAGAAATGTGAGACTGAAATTTACATCTTATTCCACTCATATATCATTATGTGAAATAATTCTTTAAATTTATTCAATTGCGTTAAAAATATTCAAACTATTGTGCCGTTAGTTCTAGGCATAAATTATTATGCGAAATAAATCCTGAAATGAATGTCATCACATAAACAATATCTAGTAAAGAATAGTGGCAATCCAAAGTCACATTCTAAGCATACTTTATTATATGAAATGCGCCCTGAAATTGATTCACTTATGTCAACAATATTTAGCCTATCTGAATTCTTATCATACACACATTTCATTAACACTTTAAATCCACTAACTATCTTTGAAGGAGGATATTATTTATCGTGCAACAATTTTATTTTCTATCTTGAGATTACTTGAATTTAACTAATTGCATCGAAAAAAGGATCCTTTTTTTGACTTGACACATTGCAAAAATATCCTATCATTCATGGTGTATTTTTCGTTTTCCTTTTCTAATAATGCCGGTAATGGGCCATAAGAGAAATAATTAAATTTTTTTGTTATAAATACTATAGTAAACAATATTTTACTATAAAATTGGTATTATTGATATTTACTAAATAATTATAAATACGTTTGGGCGAAGACAACGATATTCTGGATGAAATCCGGCTTCTCTAACGATCTTCATTGTATGTGGCGTTGTAACAAATTCATGGGTGTGCTTACTCAGTTGAATCGAGATTCTTGAATGACAATGGGGCATGAGACTTGTGTGTTTTTCTTTTTGTAATGCCCAGGCCCGAGGACGTCTATTATCACTTGGGGTGGTTGACAATTTTTCTGTTGCCAAGGCTGGACGGGGTTTTCTCTTTTTTTTCCATTCCTTTCCACTGCAGCGACGGCAACTTTTTTTTGTTCTCTCGTCGGGCCAACACTCGATAGTGCGTGAAATTGACTGCAATTAGCGCGCCTTTGTAACAATTGCAAAAATTTCCTCGGAAAACCGGTGAACAATGCTACAGCCTTTGCTTAATTTCAATGGCTGTGAAATGACAATGTTGAATACTAACAACAATAGCTGTGGGTTGCCCACTCGTACTCATTGGATATAAGCACAATTGTATTCACTGCATATAAGCACAATAGTTTGGGGGCTATCAGATTGGTTTAATAAGTGTTCGCACACTTAAGATCTTTTAAAATTCACACCTCAATAATAGTGTCCACTAAAATATGATTTCTTTAAGCACAGAAACTTAATACTTAATGAAATTTATTTAGCTACGCATAGCAAATCGGTACAGTTATTATTGATCTTAATGTCCGCTAAAGTAGACTTTCTTAATACACATAAATTTAAAACTTATATTTACACAATAGGTTGGTAAAAATATTAATGAACTTAATGTTAAAACAGGACTTAATGTTAAAACAGGACTAGCTAGCTAGTACCAAAATTTGTCTTACCTGATGAACGTTACTTGGAGTTGGGAAGTTTGGATACTGCGGTGATTTTTATTTCACTTGGCGTGACATTATTAAATCTCACTTTATATCCTAGGTAATTTATGTTCGTTTTAAAAAAGGCGCATTTTGTTAGGTTTAACGTCAAATTTTCATCGTTAAATAATTTAAGTACATTTTCGAGTTTACGTAAACCGTCCTCATGGGTCGTTTTAATTTTTCGATTTATCCGTATTGATTTCATTGTCTAAAATTTCACTTAATTGCACTTTAAAAAAAAACCTGTATTTAATCATATTGTCTTCGTTATCGAAATGTTTGTTATCTTTCCATTATATCTTCACCTAACATGTTTATAGCAATTTATTAATTCTTATTCATTTGCGGCAAAATTGAGAGTTTCTTACTCACGATGTGGCACGGTTTGGATAAAGCTTCTCTGGCGGTTACCTGGAGGCTCAGCGAGGGGATCTGTTGTCTTAATAATTGTAGCTTTTCCGTTTCTCATTTCGTTACAGCGCACGGGCATATTTTATCATCTGTTTGTCATCACAGACTAGCCTTGCGTTGGCTGATAAAACACGTAATGCATCTGTTGGACTACCGGCTGATGGTTACTGGTGCATAAGTGTTAATTACTTTTGGGGTTTTAAATATCCTAAAAGTGAACCGCAATCATTTAAAATGATGCTAGGAATTCGACACTTGTACCTTGCACACGTATTATTGCGTCCTCGAGCTATTTAGGATAAACACTCTGAATTAGATTTCTACGCAGCCGATTGCAATTGAATTGAAATTACCTGAGATGCTTATACTTTCCGATATCCCAGAAATTTTGTAAAGAAACTTGTTTTTGGTTCTTGGAGGGGGATATGATGGTGCACTCCCTTACGAGGCTCTCCTTAAAATTTCGTGTTCCTGGGGCCACTACTTGGCACCGAAATAGACTCAACTATCGTTGAAGATAGTCCGAAAATTTTCTTTAAGAAAAATTTTCTTTTTTCTTCCCTCCGTCAATGGCTGAAAGGTTATATGGGCCTTAGATAATTATCCAAGTACGGATGGCTTGGATAATTAGAAAATAATTTTTGCAAAGAGAAAAAGTTATTTACCTTAAATATGAGTTGACTTGCTGCTGCTACCGTCACGGAATGAGTATGCCTTCTTCTTCCTCAGCAGCGGCACATCCGTTCAATTTCAGCAGCAACAGCGGTGACAAGCACCGAGTCTCGACTAACCAAAGGCTAAGCCGTGGCTCACATTACAGTTTGACCGATTATCACTGGTATGATTTGAACTTTATCGGGTACTATTAGTGCTTCGACGATGGCTTGAGGAAAATCTACTTCTAATTTAACTTCAGCCGTACATTTGACTACTGTTGGAGCCGCCTCCATATCCAGAGACGCTAAAAGCACATGTTTTCAGTTGAAGTCCTAGATCCTTTGCATTTGATTCACGAAGCATTACGACACAACCTCCAGTATCAATGTATCAAGGAAAGTTTTGTCCATTTACACTACAGTTTACAAAGTAACACGTTTTTTTTCTCTTTAATTTTGTCCACTTCACAGTTTAATGATGTTTTGCTAGTTTTGTTGCAGAAATTCTCATTGTGTCCCAATCTTTTGCTCTAGGAACACTGAATGATAAGTTCCTTCCATTCTTCCCATGACCGATATATGTAGTCAGGTTGCTGTGAAATGTCCTCGTTAATCCTGTGAGGCGATTCTGCATGTGATAAATTTATTTTATTATTAAATTATATTTTCATTTATCGATGCCAGCTGCTCTATTTTTTCAATCCATTTCGAGGCACTTAAAGATGAATTTCCTCGTTCAAACTCAGGAGTACAATCACTTCGAATAGCGTAGTGAATTGGCCTTTCTCTAGTCAAAGATATTTGTCTGAAACTTCGCTGTACAAGCGATTTCACTATTTTTTCCAGTCGATCCTCTATAGCCGTTAAATTGTAAACCACATATAGGGCAGATGCTGTCGTTGCTGGTTGATGGACCACCCTTACAGTATCTTCTCTGATGTTGCTTCGAACCAGATTCAGAGGCATAAGATCCTCCGCATATGGAGGTAAATCTCCTTTGTGTAGCCGACATAGTGGGATATAAAAGTACTCACTTGTCTGTAATGAATTTTGTTCCTGAGCTGTACACCTTATGGAGCGTATTCGACACTTGATGTAATGTGTCTTGTCTCTCTTTGGTCGTGGTTATTACTAAAATTGATCGGTTTTATGATATTTCAGACTCTCTGTGTTGAGGATTTTTATTTATGTCCTTTGTGTGGTCGTTTGTGATGGGGCATAGTATAGCCTATGTAGCGTAAGTCCAAAATTATAACATATGTCCAAAAAAATTTAAAAGTCTTATAATTTATCATAGATATGACGTAGATGACGAACGTATCAAAAAAGTTGCTTAAATACTCACAGTCCAAGAAATTTTCGCAAAAAGCCGAAATTACATATCCTGAGGGGCACGTGTGGGTGTATACCTTTGCAATTGGCTTTTGATAAAAGGTGATATTAAAAAAAATAATGACGGACACAAGAATAATAAATAACACGAAAACACCGCTTAAATTCCATCACAGTCACATATCACAGTTTTCAGTATCGCGCACATGTGTGGCATAAATGGTCTAATAACGTCTAAACTAAACACACGATCGTTCCGCGGTTTTCACCGTTTTTCTTGTTGTTATAGCGCGTAGGTGTTGTGCGATTTTCACTATGATATCACCTGCGGGTCAAAGTTAAAAAATTCCACCCAAAACGATACCAGTAAAAATCACTTAGTCCGAATATCTCGCGAACTATTCTGCGGATTTTCACCTGGTTTTCTTTAATATGCTTGTATTAATGGCGCGCACTTTTTATCCACCTTTCTATCACTGTTATTTTCGCGGCAATTTGATTTTCCAGTTTTTGGCTACCGGTACATGCGAAACACGTGTAATTTTCGAAATCGCGAACCGTTCCGCGGATTGTTTTAAATTGTTTAGTTTTTATGCGCGCACTCACTGACCAATTTTCAGTAATTTATTTCACAAACTTCCGTGACAATTGACTACAACACTTAAAACACGCCCGACCTCGACCACGTCTCGTACGAGTCTTCTGCATACACAGAAGACCGTTCACGACGCTTATTTCTGTGATGCCTATCGCGCACTTTTGATGAGCTGTGTTGATCACGATTTTGAGCGATGGGCGATAATTAAAGTTCGAGCAAATATATCCTAATCCAAATCTATTTTATGCAAGGAAAAAGGTTCCCTCCATTGCGCTTTATAATAGTTGAGATTGCCGCGCCAATTTGGGGATGGAAATGCTAAAATGGGTCAAGAGTTTCTTTTTTTAATTAAAGATTCCTGTCGTATTTTTAGATTAAGCAAATTTACCTTGATCCCAGGGCAAATGCCTGCAGAAATAATTATCTGCCCTACGAGGCAATTCCTCCATTGTGACTACCGTGACTATCAAGATCACGTTGATACAACGATTTTCCTGTTGCGATTAATAATTAATCCAACTGGTGGGCCTCTGAGAGTCTTTGTCAAGCGGAGTGCAAGCTGGGGTACGTGTGTTTTTATGAGACCCAACCAAGCCTGGGGTGGCCAAAGATGAACTTGCCCAACAGGGGCCTGTATGCTCAAACACACTTCCTATGTTAATGCAGCCTGATGACAAGAAATTTTTATATAAGTTGTGCTGATGGGTTAGAATTATAACAAAATTTTTCCGAACGGTTCCTTAGCAATTTAACTCTGGGTTTTCCCAACTGTTATGGGGTACTTGATTCCGTCAGTCTCATACTTCGTATCCTGGGTTATTCTTGATTCCGTTCCGTCACTTCTTTCGGATCCTGTGTTATTCTGCTGACTAGGTTAACTTATCGTTTCCCTCAGCTCTTGGTTTATACATTGTTCGGAAGAATCTGAAAAAAGGTTAAACCGAAACCTCGAGAGAATCTAAGCTCTCGAGGGTTTTAAAATTTGCCTCTCCTGAGGACTTTATCTTGGTTGATTAGCAATAAAGTTTTAGTTTTTACACTCATTCAAAATTTGAAACTTTTATTATAAAATTCTATGTAAATTTTTAATTATTTATTTTAACAAAACAATGCTCTTACGAGCTGTAAAGCCGGACAATAACTGGTTAAAAACTACAAATCGATTTGATACAATATTTTCAATAAAACAAAATTATTCTGGCTTACTTAAATAAAATTTGCAACAAGTAACTATTCAAACACGTACGTAACCCAAAATCACTAAACCTTATAAATGTAAATAAACTTTAATACGAGTAATACTGCCATCACACTGTGTCCAAAACCGGCGGGAAATAAGAGGTCTGTTCCCGTACTTGTGCAGCTGCAGCTGGCTCTAGTTTAATTATTTATGCGGTGGGGGTAAATTCACTTCAGTACGGGAACGACCAGCTGCAATGTTCTGAAAAAGCAGAAGAAGATTTGTTTTGGAGAAAAAAATCTTTTCCTATATATGGAAACTAAATAATCCCAATTTTTCCTTATAGGCTACTTCACTTCCTTAATCTGACGCTTAACTCTTAGGATATAAAACTTGGAATTCAGAAATTTCAATTTCACTTAATTGACGTTTAGGCAGTTGTCACTTTGACAGATAGGCATATTGCAGCTGGTCAAAGTTGCTGCATAATTCTTAAAGCCCAAAGACCTTCTTCTTATGAGGTCTTTTTTGGATGTGCCTCCACACAACTTCACAATTTTACTTTAAAACTCTACCGTTTTGGTTGTGTAACAGTGTGGTTAGAACGGAATCTGCCACAGCCTGTTGTAATGTATGTGTGTGTGTGATGTGCAACGTAAAGTTGCCGCAGGATGTTCAAGTGGCACGCGCTAGCTCGCAGCACGTTCTAGCTCGTCGGTGTGGGGTGTAGGTCCTTGAACATCCGATTCACACATCTACAATCGAATTCCGCGTGCCTGTGGCGAAGAAAGGTTGTGGTATCCTTTCTTTAGGTCTGCCACAAAAGAAAAAAAACGAGAGACAGATATAAAGGAAGAACAACAGGTCTGGTGTCACCTGCTGTTCCTAGCCGCGCTGAACTGTCATGGAAAATATTCAAAAAGAAAATCTACCCCCTAGACTGACAGTTCAGGCTACAACCTACTCCATTCCTGTACCTGGCTAGGTTACAGGCCCAACCTATAAGAAATGCTGAAACAAAAGAAAAGAAATAAGATTAAATTATAACATAAGGCGGATGGAAGGAGTGATGAGGGGGACAGGAGGAGGAAGAAGCTTCATAGGGGGTGAATTCCTGAAACAAAGATAATTAAAATGCCATGATTCAATTACAACAAAAAAAGTATCGACTTTCCTTTAATCATAAACTTAAGACCTAAAGCTGAATTTGAAAGCTATCGGATGTAGTGCGTTTACATTAGAATCTACATTCGAGCACAAGTTAAAGAAAAAGACAATTTTACACTTTTACTACTTCATATATCCAAGATTATTCTAAACAAAAAAGGGTAATTCAAGTTACACACACATTTTTATCAATTTCGGCTTACTGACTCGCGAGAGAGTATCTTATTATTAAGTGACTAATCACTAAGTTGATCCCGAACTAACTACTAACTTTGAAAAACTAAGATATTTAAGACAATTCTTTTCACATGATATAAAGGAGACGACTAAGTTATCCTATTAAAATCCAACACTAAACAAAAGAAAAAGGTTACATAATCTTGAATCATAAGTTATGATCGAAGTATTCTAGATGATCGCATCGTGTCGTATGATCTTAAATAATTCTAATGCAAATTTAACTAAGTATACTTAACGGACGATGGATTTATGCCGAATTGTCGTGTCGCTTTTCGCAATACAAAATAATCTTATAGTGACTGTTACGAATTAGGTATAATAATTTCAACAAAACGAAAAAAATATATATACAGAAAATATAGCAATATATGAGTAATTTTCTAACTACTTATCGTGGCATAAACAGTTGTCAAGCCGGATCGGGGAGATTCCTTTACCTTCCTTAATGAAACGATTATTGTTTTACTTTCTTCTCTGTTTCCTGTCGTAATGGGCTCGCACTGGCCTCTTACACGTACCTCACGAATGACGTTTGTGCTTCATCGCATGTGAGGTAAAAAAATTGGAAATTTACGATTTCGTTACTAACCTTTATGTGCCTAAGGCTATTGAAGGGAGGGTGAGTTATATGGTGGGGCTCCCTGCATACTGCGGGGCTTATTTTGTAATTAATTTGGCTTTCTTGTTGCCTTTTCTTGCTGAGCCCGATGTCTGTCAAAATTCCTTGACAAAGGAGAGTCTTCACGAGGGTTTTAAATGACCCTTGTAAAGGGTAGTAGATTTCCCTTTTTATGCTCTTTTCTGTGGCAGCTTTTTGCTTTAAATTCGCTGTTTGTTTTGGTTAACACTGTTTATCGGGCTCAGCGTTAGGTGATAGGATTGGACGCTGGTCGCCAATGTTTAAGCAAGGAAAAACGCTCAGGTCCAGGCAAACATACACGCCACTATATGGCAGCCAAGGCTAAAAAAAACTTGCCGCTGCCTTCCACAATGTCTTTGCTGGGTTAATTCTCTCGGCACGAATGAGCTGCAGTCAAATTATCGTCACCGGTGCACAGAAGGTGCGAGGTTGCAGCAGGATGGCTATGATGCAAACGGAATTAGATTTATTTTACAGAATAATTCAGAAAATTTACTACTCTAGCTGACTTGGGTGCCAGACAATAAAAATGCATACTTACCAATTAAACAAATCGAGATTCGACCTCTCTTTTACCTCTAATTTGCCGGCTCTAGCTCGGATTATGGTTTAAAACGCAGCAAAACAGGCAGAACACACAAAAAAAATACGAGTGTGCTTTAGACCACACGACTGAAGTAAAACTTCTTTAGCTATATGTATGTATGTTTACATATGTATATATGTATAATATATACATGTATATACATATATGTACATATATTAATTTTCTACAAATATTTAAATTTATTATCGGTTTTCATTGATAAACGAAATGAAATCATCAAGAAATCACGGTATATCTCCCTCTCAACTTTCGTTCGCCTCGCCCGATCACACTTTTCGTAACGCTCTCGTCACGCATTCACCAGCTTACTCCCCAAGTCAAGCGTGCGTAAAGAACGTTCACTGCCTCAACACCATACTGTCCCTTGCTCATAAGGTCCGAACTCTGAACTTAAAAGGGCAAGCTTGGTTATAATTGTCCGCATTACAATCGAGGAACTTGGGGCACCTAGCAATAATTACACAATCATTCCTTCAACTCAATTCACACAATATTTTTATTCAGGACAATTTCAATAAAAAACAAATTTAAGATCAATAATTAACAAGTGGGCTGAAAAGTTCGTAGGCTAACATAGTAAAAAATATTTTTTTGACAAAATTCGATTTTATTATTCAATATAGTTGCCTTCGAGAGCGATACAACGATTATAGCGGTCATAAAATTTTTCGATCCCAATTTTTAGTACGATTTCTCTTTAGCCTTAAAATAGGCCTCAGTTTCGGCGATTACCTCTTCATCAGTGCTAAATTTCTTTCCAGCGAGCATTCTTTTAAGGTCTTCAAACAGGAAAAAGTCACTGGGGGCCAGATCTGGAGAATATGGTGGATGGGGAAGCAATTCGTAGTCTAATTCATATAATTTTGCCATCGTTTTCATTGATTTGTGACACGTGCATTGTCTTGATGAAACAGCACTTTTTTCTTCTTCAAATGGGGCCGTTTTTGGGGCGTCCACTGCGTGCATCGTCTTCGATGCTCATTTCGCCTCGTTTAAATTTAGCAAACCACTTCTCAACGGTTGATTTTCCTGGTGCAGAGTCCGAATAATGTTTATCAAGCCAAGCCTTGGCTTCAACAGTATTTTTTTTCGCCAAAAAGCAATGCTTTATTAACACACGAAATTCTTTTTTATCCATTTTTTCACAATAACAAAAGCTGCTTCACTCACAATGCTATATCTCACGAACTAATTATCCGGCAGCTGTCAAATTTATACACGTATCTTTTGAAGGTTAGTACTAAGTAAAAATCACATGTATTTAATTCTAGAAACGCCACTTATGAGTCAGCCTACGAACTTTTCAGCCCAACTGTTACTTCGAGTTTCGTTACTAAAAGAAACTCAAACAGATTCTATTTACTACTCCTCATTATTACAATGAAATTTTATGACTGTTGACCTTGTTCTTGAGTAATTAGGAACAAATCACTGAAGGTAATTTGTAAACAACAGAAGTTAATTCATACCGACCAAACTAATTCAATGTTTGGTGAAATCAATCCTCAATATGTTCTTAAAATTACTTGCCAATTAGAAACGTAAAAATTTATGTAAAAGGAAAAAGAAACTAAGTACTTACCGGCAGAGTCCAAAAGCTTTTGGGGATCGCCGGTCACAGCTGATTGAAGTGATTCCCTAGGGACAAATTTAGTTTTAGATTTTTATTAAAATGAAAACAAAAAAAGAAGTAGTTAAATTCCGACGGCTGGTTTGATGACAAAGGCGGCAGCTTAAGATACTCCAGATTTTCCTTGTGCGGAAATTTAGGACTTGCGTTTTCTAGCGGTCACGCTTCAAGGTCAACAGCGGACACAACCTTTAAAATATTAAAAGCTCGTCTGTTGCCCCTGAAGTACTTCAATAAATTCGATACCTTAGTTACTAATCAATGACCCTGGTTGAACAAGTCTTCTACAATGGAATGGTACGGTAACTTTGCTACCGGATTTATCCCTCTTTCTACGCCGTAATTAGCGGCTTCACCCTTACAGGTCACTTCAGCGGCTAACCTCTTATGCTCATACGAAATTATTTGCGGAGGTTAGAGTCAGGTCGATTAAGGTGAATCCTCTAACCGTTGCCCTGATACACTTTGAGTTCTGATAAATTTACCCTAGACTTAATTAACCAATTTTATCAAACCCACAACAACTTACTCGATTGAACTCCTTATCCAATTCTACTGGTTCTCGTTAGCACTATTGACCACCAATATAAACTCACGCTCAATCCGCGTGTTACACTGAAAATTTATTTTTTTGTCTCCAGGTGGTAAATTCTATAGCTAATTTAAGCCAATTTCACTGCAATTTCACCTTTTTTTGTTTTCACTGGCACTTAGCTCGTTCCCTATTCGAGGAAATTAAGTTATTCCACTTGTGGACTTAAAATATTTTCTTTCTCTTACGCGTAAAGAAGCGTGGTGCACTACATAGTCGGCTAAGAAGGACTGACGCCGGATGGCTTACGGTGATCTTAGCCAGCATCCAGATTTTTCGGATGACACCGTTGTTGCAAAGTAATACTTAAACATTGGCTGGAATATTTGTACCGCCCAATTACACTACCCGAATCATTTTATGGCAAACGTTGTCTGAACTTTTCCCGCGCGTTTAACAGTCAGTGTAAATAATTAAACGGGTTATTATTTTAATTAGCTTGATCCTTAGCTAATATACTTGACCGTTTTTATATGAATATATATATTGGGATATAATACTTGGAATTTAATAGCGCAGGCAATTACCCTGTGGGGTATATGACGACTTAATTACGTCATGTACGCACTTTATTCGTTCAGCGTTGTGTTTTCTTCAGCATCAAGTCCTGGTATACAGAATTGAATGTAAGTCATTCGAATTGGATACTTCAACTCGGATGTCATCATGATCTGGAAAATTTAATACCCTTGATGGGCAATGATTATTACAGGTCTTAATAAGGCCTGACCTAGAGAAACGTTGTTTTCCTAGGATTTTAAAATGGTCTTCAATGATGGCTTGATGTTACCGTTGTACAACGTAAAAAAGTTAAAAATGAAAAAACGGATTTAAAAAATAAAATATTAACAATTTTACTATTGGAAACTTTTAACAACGATTGATTATGTCTGACACTGTTCATAAGAACGCTACTCTGACTCTAATCTCTACTATTTTTTTCTATCAAAAATAAAAACAAAATTGTGCAAGGTGTACTAAATTTGAAATGTGAAATTAAACGTAGAAAAATTGCAAAGTGGAAACATGGAATTTCAGCAGTGCTCAACATGTAAAAATTGAAAACTATTACTGAAAGTTGCCACAACCCTCACCGAGAATTAGTCCATAATTACCCCCAGTGACATCTATTGGTATTATCAATACATGAATAATTGACTTTCTAGTAATTAGGGACTTGCTATTTATTTGCGTCTCCGATTTAGCATTTATTTTTGACTTGGCGACTGTTACAGTTGTTACTGTCCAGTCATCCGCTTGGAATTCCCTCAGATCTAAAATGGGCCAGATGAATTACGACCAAAGAGAAACGAAGCTAAATCAAACTTACCTTCCGTAAATGTGAACCCTGGCAGCTGCCACGTAGTAAGAATGTGCTTCGTTCCTATATGGAAGAGTCAGAATATTCTCGTGTCAGAAGGCATGGGTGCCATTCACGGAAGTAAAAAAAGGCACGTCCACGTAGAAGTGAAGTAAAAAACTAAAACTATATCGTCAAATTTTTCAATTAAAATTCTCAAAAATTCCACAAATTCTTGCTCTTTTAATGGATGCTAGGACTTACTTCGAAATACTCTCGGTGATCTGTTATTAATGTGAAGTGTCGCCCATACAAATACTGGTGAAATTTCTTCACTCCGTATACAATTGACAGCGCCTCTTTTTCAATCTGGCTATATCGTTGCTGGTGTTTATCCAACGTTTTAGAGGCAAAGGCAATGGGTCTTTCAGATCCATCCAGGAGCACGTGTGAAATGACAGCTCCAACTCCGTAGGATGATGCATCTGTAGCCAGTATAATAGGTAAATTTTCGTTAAAATGTGCGATGTGGCGCTTTGCATATACGTTGCTTTAACTGGTTATATGCATTTTCATGTTGTTTTCCCCAGTGGAAACGTATATTTGAGCGGCGAAGCTGATTAAGTGGGGCTGAAAGTTGAGCAAAGTTATCCATAAATTTATTGTAATAGTTAATTTTGCCAATAAATGCCTGCAACTCCTTCAAACTAGATGGTCTTGGCAACTCTTTAATAGCGGCTATTCTAACTTCTGATGGCTGTACCCCATTGCTGTCAATAGTATATCCCAAATATTCTATTTTAGGGCACATAAACTCACATTTGGCCCGATTGCATCGTAAACCGCTTTTTTTAGCCGCTGGCAAATAAAATAAATAAATAAGTTACACATCCAGGAATATCACCTATTAATTGTTCCAACATACGCTGAAATATAGCTGGTGCACTGGATACACCAAAAGGCAACCGCTGGTATTGGTATAACCCAAGTGGAGTATTAACGACCATTAACTTGTTCGCTCGCTCATCAAGCTCTATTTGCAAATATGCGTCTGACAGGTCAATCTTTGAGAACCGAATACCACCACGCAACTTTTGTAAGAGTTCCTCAATACGCGGAATTGGATCATACTCTGTATTAAGCTGCGCGTTTACAGCTTTGAAATCACCGCAGATACGAACGCGATTGTCTTTCTTCGTCGCAACTACAATTGGTGCGACCCATGAACTAAAATTTATGGTTTTCCAAATTCCTAACCCAACAAGACGATCGGCTTCCTTTTTAAATGCTTCAATTTGAGAAAACGGAATTGGGCGGGCTTTAAAATATTTAGGAACAATACTTTCTTGTAAATGCAAGGATGCTTTAAACGAAGTGCAAGGACCCAGGGAATTATCGAAGATTGGTGCAAATTCATCACACAATTTATTTACAGGATCTGTCAATTCCGGCTGCTTTATCATATTTACGGTGTTTAGTATTATTCCAAAAGCGTTTATCCAATCCAATCCAAAAATATTATTTACTTGCTGAATATCTACTACTAACAGTGGGAGTTCTAAAATGCGATTATTGAAGTTTACTTTAACATGCGTTTTCCAGAGTACCGGAATGAAATTATTGTCATAAGTTTTCAGCGCACACTGGGTTGATGAAATTGGCGGATAATCCAAATCTTTATGTGTGTCAACGGTTATTATCGCACCTGTATCGACTTGAAATTGTAGTGGCGTTCCATTTACTGTTACCGTTGTAATTAGCCGTTTACTACATACACTAATAAGAGAAAACACTCGTGTGCGAAAATTTACGGAAGTTGAAGATGCTCACTGTTAAGCATACTGGGGCTATATGGCCAATACGGTTGCATTTTCTGCATATAGCAGTTCGAAATTTACATTGCTCTCTACTATGATGACAACTACACCCAGAACACGACTGCAGCAGTTTTTTATTCTTTCGTGCATTACGCTTACCATGGCTGGCAGAATTATACCGCTCCGATTGATGTTGAAGTTCTTTCACTTGATCTATTGTAGATTCAACCGAATTATTGTTTTGCTCTAAATTTTGACTGTAGCGGCTGCATACGCTTCTGCTATAACTAACACTTCAGCAAGGGAAGCTATGTATGATGAGCAGTATTCAATATACGTTTATTACTAATATAACATTAATTACTTATTACTAATATAATTCGCGATATTGGCCGGCCGACACATATGAGCAGACTGGCTCTAGATTGATAGGTCGAGTGAGAGTCAACTGTAAGAGTCCCATGACGTTGCCAGATGTATCATTCTTCTTATGAGGTCTTTTTTTGGATGTGTCGCCACGCAACTTCACAATACTTTAAAACTCTACCGTTTTGGTTGTTGCTATCCAGTCACCTGCTTGGAATTCCCTCAGATCTAAGATGGGCCAGATGAATTACGACCAAAAAGAAACGAAGCTAAATCAAACTCACCTTCGTAAATGTGAACCAGGGTTCCGAATCGATACAAAATATCGCTCCGCTCCACGTATCGATTCATCCTGGAGCGTTATGAAAATATCGAACCGCTCCGGAGCGAATCGTTATTTCCCAAGTTTGATATCGAACCGCTCCGGAGCGGAGCTTTATTTTCCAAATCTGATATCGAACCGCTCCGGAGCGGATCGTTATTTTCCAAGTCTGATATCGAACCGCTCTGGAGCGGATCGTTATTTTCCAAGTCTGTTATCGAACCGCTCCGGAGCGGATCGTTATTATTTTTAATTTCAATCGATCCGAACCACTCCTAGAGCGATATTGAATGGATTCGGAGCGATTAGAATATCGCTCCACTGAATCAAAGGAATATATCTAGGAATTTTTATAAAGTGCACCATATCTACACCTTAATTACCAGTTGTCTTGTACTGAGAGGGCTTTTAGAGTGTGTGTGGGAGATTGGTGGGTTGTGGGAGATGATGGGTAAGGCGTGTATTATGGAATATGACCAGTAATTTTTAAAAAGTGCACGTGCTATGAGTAGCAGGATTTGTGGGGGGGGGGGGGGGGGGCAGCGAGTGTTAGATGTTGGAGAAGAGTAAAGGGAAGGCAGTGATGAGGGAAAGGATAAAAGGGTGCATGCGGCCCAAATATCCGCAAAGGTAACTTCCTAATCTAACTTTCCCTAATGAAACTTAAAGTAATATAATCAAATAACCAATATAAGATACATGTAAATACCTTAAAAACTTGTGAACTAGATAAATTGATGTTAACCTGAATTATGAGAGAACAACGGAATAAGTAAAAGAAGAGGCATATATTAAGAGCGCATCAAACGACAAAATTATGTCCTATTATCAGTCTAAGATTGATAATCATTGTAATGTGGAAAACACCAAGTGCATGGGATCATTAAAGATATGCTTAAATTTACGGTCTTGAATATTTGGTATAATTGAAATAATTGTCGTTTATTTTGGACAATTGTGGTCTCTGTTTGCATATCGCAGCGCCTTTGGCCGGCTTAAAGAAGTCGAACAAATTTCGCTCGCATTTTTTTCCGATTATTATGGTTTTTTATCCATACAAAAGCATGTACAAAAATTATATTACTCGGAAAAACACAAAGGAATTCTTTACCCTCATAAAATTGTATTCTCTGAAACTAGGAATCAACCTACATTTGATGAGGAGCTTCTTAATTTTCTGTTCTATTACTTTGGATTCCTATGCACATTTGAAGCAAGCGAAGTTTACTCAACTTCTGTAGTCAGTTCCCTGATTTGGCAAAATAATTCAAATAGTTTAGCATCAGACAGACTCCATTGGGTTCATCAATTAAAAGATTAAAAAGAAAATGGAAACCCTTCACTTAAAATTCTTAGAATATAAAAAGCCGTGAAGTGTTGGTTGAAACCTTTAACATGCAGATTAGAATGAAAAACGGCCAAATAAATAATAATAAATTCTAAAAGCGCTCTCAGTGCAAGATTCCTTGTAATTAATTTGCAGGTGAGAAGCACTTTCTAAAAATTAACATACATGTTTGGTCCAGTGGAGCGACATTCATATCGCTCCAAATTGATTCAATAACGCTCCAGGAGTGAATGTGGGTAGCATGTGGGTGGTGGACACTCAATACCCAACCACACACCTACCTCACACCCTTCAGCCCATCACCAACCACCTACCCTCCAGCCCATCACCCACATACTATCCACATTCACTCCAAACCCTCTCACTAAGTCACAAAACACTCTAAGTTCAAGACACCTTGTAATTAAATTACAGGTGAGGTGCACGTTTATAATTACTAGAGTTCTTCCTTTAATTCACCCATTCACCATCCACATCCTAACACCTACCCATCACCCCTTGTATAAAACACCTAGTAATTAAGTTGCAGGTGTGGATCATTTTCTTATAATTACCAAACATATTCCTTTGATTCAGTGGAGCGATATTCTAATCGCTCCGAATCAATTCAATATCGCTCCAGGAGCGGTTCGCATCGATTGAAGTTAAAAATAATAACGATCCGCTCCGGAGCGGTTCGATATCAGATTTGGAAAATAACGATCCGCTCCGGAGCGGTTCGATATTTTGATAACGCTCCAGGCTGAATCGATTCAGATATCGCACCGATTCGATCCGGAGCGATTAGGAGCGATATTTGGAGCGAAATTGCGTATCGATTCGGAACCCTGGCAGCTGCCACGTAAGAATGTGCTTCGTTCCTATACGAGTTCCTATAGAGTCAGAATATTCCCGTGTCGTCAAATTATTCAACTAAAATTCTCAAAAATTCCACAAATGTTTGCTGTTTTAATAAATGCTAGGACTTACTTCGAAATACTCTCGATTTAGTATCCTTTTCAATTTCATTTTCCTGTTTGCTTTCATTGTCGCAATATTTATTTCGTTCTAAACTATTTGGGTGTTTACCCCTTCTTTCTTTGATATAATATTGTTCAAATTTTAAAAGTTACACTAAGCAAATCTCTACATGAGCATAATTTTAAAGATAAATTAGGAATTATTTTAACAAATATAGAATGTATAGAATTTTATGAGACTGCAAATTAGGAAAAATATAAATAAATAAGAAAAATGAGTAGCGTAAGCGAATAAAATATAAATAAACAAATTTGAACTTGTTAACTGGTATTTTTTTATTTTATTGATGATACAGCGAAGAGATGTTTTAAAATTTTACTGTTCTATACTAAGAGAGTTGATGTCCACAAATCTTTTAGTGTAATTTTAAGTAGTAGAGATTAAAAAAAAATTATTTAAATAATATATTTACTGTACGAGCATAACTAACTTTAAATATTTCTGTACAGATTAGTTTTAAATCGAATATAAGCCACTCAGTTTTGTGGCAGCTGATAATATTTTCTTATACCTCTTCTGACTGGATGACTTAAAGTCAATCATATTTATTTTTGTAGCCGTACTCAAGAGTCAGTTTGAATTGTTTTAATTTAAATAAAAGCGAACTAGAAAGTATAATATTGTAGCAACGCTTGGACACGTGCACCTCAAGTAAAGAAGGCAATCAAATTTTCACCTTGATATTTAACGATTTTCAACAAATTGTGATTGCGTCAAAGCTTTTCTTTAAAATAAATCAACAAGAACAACACACAATCACCATCAGCTCAAGAGATTTTACACATCTATGGCCAGGGGTACGAATAAATGAACCCCAGTTAATCTCTTTATTCTTCAGACTTACACAAAACTATCTGACAATTATTATATAATGTTTTAAAGTGTGTTACAGTTTAATCCAAGACGCTATTTCTTAACATAGAAATTTAGATGTAGATTTTTTAAAATAAAAACAATATTACGCAGAAAATGTTTGCTTTTACTTTCATGACATACCTTTCTTAACCGACTTCCCAAAAACCAAGAGGTTCTAAGTTTGACCCTATTGGAAAATGGTTTCCATTTTCCCGTGATTTTCCAAAGTTATTTATATTATTTTCCATTTCAATAAAATAATTTTTAATTAAATTCAGTTTTTCATTTGTAAAACCTTCCTTGGCATCAATGATTCCCTTGCATATTATAGAAAAATTATTAGTCCCTTTTATTTTCAAATAATTGCCCATTCAGGGGGGAGTAAGGTATTAATTTTTTATTTTTTTTTCTTATATTAATGTACAACATATTAAGATCATTGTGTCAAAATTTAATCGATTAGAGTCAAACTAACGGAGATATGGGATTGTAAGTCTCCGCCTCTCCGGTCCGGTTTCACGCTGCAGCGTGTTTAAAGGAAGGTTTAGTTTAGTTTTCTCACAGTTACCTTTTTCAGAGTCGGTGCCCACTGTAGCTAAAAATCTACTGCACCGATCCTTTTAAAATGTTGCACACTTTTTCTTTACATAAATGACGAGGTAATGACGTCTATTTTTTTGATGAAAAATGGGCATTTTGACTTCCAAGTGCTGTAAAAAAAACTCGACGTCATTACCTGCAGAAACATTTGAACTAAAAAAATCATTTGGATTTTTTGACTTCAGATAATCTAATGATGAGTTATGAGGGGTACCGCAATCAAACTTTTTTTTCAGACGTCCGCGGAGATTCGCTGTCAATGGCTTATTTCTTCATAAAAATTAATGAAAATTTCACGAAATGTTCTTCAAATGTTATTTTATTATGTAGTAATTATAAAAATAAATATATATTAAGGGGGACTTACACCTTGTAAGCCAATTTTGGAGCTAGTTTTTGACAATTTATTGTAAAGAAACTAGAAAAGATTTTCATTTGAATTTTTTTTTATTTATTAGTAGAACAATAGAATATCGCACATGATTTTTTTTCCATAGTCATGTTGACTTACAAGACCTTGAGATGACATTAACAGCGCGCGCCTCAAAAGTGAAGGGTTGAACGGTGTACTTGATTAGATCGACCCTAGTTATCTTAAATCAAAAATCCAAGAAGACTTTCAATAATTCTTACATAAGTGAGGTCCCGATCGTTCACTTTTTCAAAATTTCGATTTTTCACAAAATGGCGGGTATTTGTTCACAAAAGTCATTTTCGTACTATGTTTTTTGTCTTATGTAAAACTGTCAAAATGCAGTAAATCAAAATTTCTTAAAAATGAACGATCGGGACCTTGCTAAGTGTTTTCTGAAAAAAATTTAAAAAAATTTAAGCCAATTCGTTGATTTGTTCTCTCGTAATCGTGTACACCAGTTTGGAACATTAAAGTTTTGGAAAACCGCGTTCAAAGTTTCAGAACAGCACAACACGTGAATCATGGGACTTACGTGAAGTATCGTTAGAAACTGAGTGACTCGAAAAACCCTTTCCTAAAAATATGCATAGACATACACACTGACAATAGAATACAGGAAAAGCGTGAAAACCATTGACAGAACGAGTAGCTACACGTGAAATCATGATTAACGCGGAGACGATCCAGGAGCGAGCGAATCTGACGTGACTTTCTATTTTTTTTTTGAGCTATACTCTCGAAATAGAGACGAATCCTTTTACAGGCTGATTTATAAGACCCTTTAGATCAGAAAAATAAAAAAAATTGATTTTTTGAAAGTGACAAGGTGTAAGTCCCCCTTAACTGTGTTGCCAAAAAAAAATTATCGAAAATATGCTTTTTTTTTTGTATCGAATTAACCTTACTCCCCCCCCCCCCTAAAGATCTTTTGACATGTGCATTCAAGTGCTCCAAATTTCCCTTTTCCGGGGTTCCTCAAGTTAAATTTCTGGCTTTGGGTTGCGATTGTTTTCTTTTATTTGTTAATTTCTTCAGGAACATAAAACACAAGGTGAAAATCGGGACGTTTCAGGACATAGGTTAGGTGCTCTTATACTGAGAATTCTGGCACACTTTTAGCTCCAGGAAAGCTCTGGTTTACGCTACTACTTCCGTGATATTCTGATTTTTTTCAATTCAAAAGATAAGTCTGATTTTCGTGCTTAAAATTCTTAAATTAAAATAATTCAATTCATTCGTGCGTGCAACTTTTCCGTTTAACATAAATCGTGACATGTTCAGATATACACATAGTAGAAAAAATCTGCGTTCACGCACACAATTTTTCTTAAATTCGGCATAACTTATTTAAATGTTGCTGGAATTGATTTCTGCTTTCTCATTTATTTTAAGTAAAAACACAATAATGAATTTCGAACATAAAAAGTTAACGTTTATTCTTAAGAAAAAAAAATTAAACGCAATTATGCATAAAAGCAACGTTTTTTTCAGCAGAAAAAGTTAAAGAAGGTATATAGAGAAAGTACTGCCAATTCGATATACCAAATTAAGAAAACAAAAACTTCTTCCCTCCCATATGGTCACTATTTCCGCTCTTTTTCGTGCCCTTTCGCGCACCATGTACATTAACAAATTTGCTGTCAAATGACAAATGGCGCGAAAGTTTATTTTCCTCTCGGTAAAGTGCGCGCGCGAATTACATTGAAAAGACTGAATCGATTACATCGAAGAATTATCGTGCAATAAGTGTAAGTTAATTAATTTTAATGTTAAACATTAAATTTAGAACCCTCATAGTGACATTTACCATGTAATTAGTTGAGTTTTTCGTGCTTTCGCGTAAATGTTGTACCACAGGACTGCGCCATACTTAATTTAAGGGTAGAGCAGCCAACTTTAGAAAAACCGGATGAGGGAAGATTCTTTGTGCAGTTTAACGAACCTGGGCCATATTGGCGGTACTTTCTCTATATACCTTCTTTAGAAAAAGTCACGTTCACTTCCTAGTATTTAGATTTCCAGTTAATTTAAATTCGCTTGCAAGCATAATTGTGCAACTAAATGATGTTTCACTATCAGTTGAATTCCTAAAGTGTTGAAGAATATATCATTTTAAATATTTTTTGGAGATAAACAGTACCTTTTTATAATGGAAAATAAAAGACGTGAAATTAGTGTTAGTGAGCGACAAATTATTGCTAAATTTTGGAAAGATGGCAAAAGCTTACGACGAATTGCTAAAGATATTGGTCGTCAATATTCGTCTGTGTAGAGAGTTATAAATAACTTCAAAGAGACGGGAGCTTACGGGTCTAAACCTCGCACTGGCCGCCCTCCAATCCTATCAGATAGAGAAAGACGCGACATCATCAACCAGGTGAAAGTTAATCCAAGAATAACATCCTCCAAAATAGCTGAAGATATTGCCGAAAAATTAAAAAAAAAATGTATGTCCTGACACCGTACGGACAATTTTGAAGAAAAGCAAGTATCTAGCCGGGTTGCTAGAAAGAAGCCATTCATATTCAGAGTTAATAGACTAAACAGATTAAGCTTTGCAAGGGAGCATGTAAATAAACCTATTGAGTTTTGGAAAAGAGTTATTTTCTCCGATGAGAGTAAATTTTGTATATTATGGATCAAGGGTAGAAAACTTGTTTGGAGAAGAGCCTGTTCAGCCTATGAAAAACAAAACTTAATTCCAACGGTGAAACATGGTGGTGGAGGTGTGATGGTTTGGGGGTGCATGGCTAGTAATGGTGTCGGAAAACTTGAATTTATACAAGATACAATGGATAAATTTGGGTACCTAAATATTCTAAAAACAAATTTGAAAGAAAGTTCCAGAATGTTAGGGCTAGAGACCACCTTTTTGTTTCAGCAGGACCAGGATCCTAAGCATTCGGCGGGGATCGTACGTGATTGTCTGCTGTACCATGCTCCCAGGCAACTCCGAACACCGCCACAATCAACAGACCTCAATCCCATGGAATACCTATGGGATCATTTGGAAAAAAAATTCGTCATCACACGATTTCTAACAAGGAGCTGTTGAAAAACGTTTTAAAGGAAGAGTGGGCTAAAATAAATGCACAGGATACTACAACATTAGTTGAGTCCATGCAAAGACGCCTCAAAGAGGTTATTAAACGCAGAGGTTATCCTACAAGCTATTAAATAATAGACTTTAATAAATTTTAATTGTTTTAATTGAAATACTAAGAAGTGAACGCAGACTTTTTCTGCTGAAAAAATCGTTGTTTTTGTGTATAATTGTGTTTAATTTTTTTTCTTAAGAATAAATGAAAATTTTTTATGTTCGAAATTCATTGTTGTTTTTTTACTTAAAATAAACGAGAAAGCAGAAATCAATTTAAGAAAAATTTAGTGCGTGAACGCAGACTTTTTCTACTATGTGTATTTTTTTGAAAGTTTAATAATTGTGATGTGACGATGAACCGTAGTGCAAATTTTTTCGTGTTGAGTGACTTTTCCAAAAGCTAGAGGGGCGTCTGTGGATAAACTGGACGACGCAGGTTGCTGATGTGCTCTTGTGGAATACGAGGAAGCTGATGAACATTTCAGGTCAAATTTAAACATAAAGCGGACAAGACAACAGGTACATTATTCATTTAATTTAATAGATGAAAGTATATATACAATATTTCAGATTTCGAAGATTTTGATGCCGTAACAGTTGATTGTTTACCTCCGCAACTGTCGAGTGGCGTGATCGACCTGCTCGTTAATATGAGAAAACCTTAGAATAAAGAACTAGAGGAAAAGACATCATTCGGAAAAATGTAAGCATTTTTTTATGTAGTAGAACCCAAGCGATGTGTGCGTTTCGAACATGAAAGTAGTAAAATTATGCTTGTATACAGGAGGGGCCAACTCATTTTGATAATATTTTAAATTAGGTGTTTTTAAAATATATTCTTATAACACTTTTAATATAAAATAACTTTGCCCGACAATATTTTATTAATTTACTTAATTTTACTATTTAAAAACACTTTGCTTATGCCCCCAAATATTTCAGTACTACGGAGACGACTTTGATTTCAAGGCGGCATTCGATTCAATTTGACATTTCAGGCGACATTCCTATTAGCATCTCTAGGTCTGGATCCCCTCATCTGTTTCGCCCCTGGCTTCACGGTGCCTCACGGCATCTGAGGAACTTGAAGGGTAAAGCTTGGAAGAGGTTTTGTGCCTCGGGATGCCATGACGACTATCTGGCTTACTCTGACCTTTGCCACCGCTTCTCTGCTCGTCAGCAGGACTCCTACGCCGAATACTTGTCCAACATGAGATCCACGTGGCGTAGTGACCCCAAACTCTTCTGGAGATTTATTAACTCGAAGCGCAAATGTGATGCATATCCTTCCTCTTTGAGGTACCGTGACCGTGAAAGTGACGATGCTCTTTCAATTTCTACTTTTTTCGCGGATTTTTTTCGAACGTCCTTCTGTGATTCCTCCTGTGATGTTTCCGCTTCTGATTTTACCCACTTGATGCGGCTCCCGCCTACTTCCCTTGAGACTAAAGATTTAGTATTAGACGATGCACTTGTTGCTGAACATTTATCTAATTTGGCGGAGGGCTTCGCGGGTAGTCCCGACGGTATACCCGCATCCTTTCTGAAGAAATGCCAACTATCTATTGCTGGTATTCTTTATCACTTGTTCAACCTGTCTCTGCAGACCGGCCGCTTTCCTGTGCTTTGGAAGACTTCTGTGTTGATTCCTCTTCACAAGAAGGATAGCAGGTCCGAGGTCTCCAACTACCGGCCGATTGCCAGTTTGTGCCATGCCGCGAAGGTTTTTGAGTCTCTCGTCAGTGATGTTCTTCGTTTTCATTGCAGGCCTTTCATGGGGTCCTTCCAGCATGGCTTCCTCAGGGGGAAGTCTACGACCACCAACCTCTTGGAGTTTATTAACTTTTCTTTACCAGCCGTTGAGGCGGGCAAACAGGTGGATTGTGTATTTACGGACTTTAGCAAGGCTTTTGATAGGATAGACCATGGTATACTGGCCTATAAATTGACTCTTCTTGGGTTCCCTTCCTGCTTTGTTAACTGGTTGTCCTCTTACTTGTCTGGTCGCACCCAGCGCGTCCTGTTTCGGGGTGCCCTTTCTGACGGAATCCTAGTCACTTCGGGGGTGCCTCAGAACAGTATCCTCGGCCCACTCCTCTTCATCCTTTATATTAATGATGTTTCGCTTCTCCTGACACGCAGTAAAATTCTATGTTACGCGGATGATGCTAAGATTTTTCGCATTGTTTCCCATGAAGCAGACTGCAATACTTTGCACTCTGACCTGGCTGTGTTCTGCGATTGGTGCGTGCGCAATCGCCTTCCTCTAAATGAGGGGAAGTGTACCGTTATGACCTTCTCCCGTAAAAGGTGTCCTTTTCTCTTTGACTACACCGTTGATGGCTTTTCCCTGGGTGGGTCTATAAGATGAAGGACCTGGGTGTGGTCCTCAACTCTCGCCTTTCATTCGAGGCCCATGTGGATTCGATCATTGGCAGAGCTAACAATTTCGATTTTAATCTATCTAGGCTGCAACTGAAGGGCATACTTAGACAGTGTCTTGGATGATGTTGGGCTGCGGATGGTGTCAACCGTTCCTGCTGATTTGTTCTCGGCCTCTAGTTCGTAGTTTAGTATGTAAGATTTCATTATATTCATTATATCATTCATCTTTTGGATGAATCTGTAGAATAAACTAAACTAAACTAAACTAGACATTCCCCCTTAACCCACTCGCCACTTGGCCGAGAAGAAAAATGCTTATCACACGTACAGGGTTTTTACTTAAGATAGCCTTTCCTCTCGTTCTTTATTCTAAGGAGAAAACAAAAGACGCGCACCACGTTTGTTGTCAACTTCACATTAAAACCATCGCGTTTAGATTGAAACTTACAACGAAGAAATATACAAACATAATATTTTAAAGATTTAAAAATACCCAGGGCAGGAGACGTGAAACATGCGGGACTAAATTTATCCTTATTTATTTTCCTGAAAAGATAAATGTTAACTAATTTTGCTGATATCATTATAATTATTATTTTTACTAATTAATAAAAGAAATAATAATTAGTTATTTCGATGAATTTAAATGTATATAAATTCGCTGATTGACTGATACGACAGTAAAGGGACAGGCCACGGGAGCGACTATTTTCAAGGATAAGGTATGATTGGAACGAAACTAAGTCAATTAAGATCATGAAGTTTACTGATAACAAAGTAGACGCAGCGTATTAAGAGATACTGACGTTATTTATCATACATTTTTGAAAAGAGTATCAATTTGTATCGCGGACATCAAGAGTATGTACCTCTTAACTGAGAATTACCCATATACTAAGTTTGATTTAATTATTTAAGGTTTTTTCTCACCTCCCCATACCGCTATTGTTTAGATTTCCAAAACTTTAATAGGTTTTGGTTTAAAAGAATGTATTTCTTATTGTATTCCATCCATTAATAAAATTGGATTGAACTTACACAGATTTCAATGAATGCCATATATTCTAGCCTAATGCAATTTGTTTAAGGATTGGGAAAGTGTTTTTTAACGGAAACCATCAACACCATTGCTGAATGATGAGAGTGGTACAAGTTAATCGCTGTTTAGCCTGTAGTTGTCGTACTTAAGGGGGTCGTCTACGTATGAAGTTGCAAAAAATCCTTTTGTTTTTTTTACATAATACTCATTTGGAAGATGTGAGGAATGTTATTTTCAAAAGATTTTGGTAAACTCTTCACGGTTATTCAGCAATAGAGCGTTGAGCACGCTCGCTCACGGTGTTTCCGCGCGCTTCCTGTGACCGCGGCTACCCCGAATTTTCTATTTCCTTCAGGTTAAAACCGATTCTCGATCATAAAACATCTAAACTGTTTCGGCGTTACTAAATCGCTGTTATCCGAGTTTTGTCGAGATTTTTTTCACCAAATGGATCGCAAAAGAGCGCGGAAAAATGGTGCCAGTTGTGTCACGTTAGTGCGTCCGCGAAAAAATTTAAAAGAGACACGTCGATTAGTGCTCCAATTGAAAAAAGTTTCCCCTTTTATGTCCTTGAATTCTTTTCGGTTTTTTCGGCAATATCTGAAAGCCTCGTTTGCAAAAAGTGCCATGAAAAAGTAGAATTTTCCCAAGATGAAAAACGTGGTTTGGGATTTACACTTTTGATAACGTGCAAGAATTATGGCGTCGAATCGGTGAATTCAAGTCCGAAAATAAATTCTCGCGGCTACGAAATTAACTGTCGTTTAGTTTTCGTATTTCGTTTACTGGGAATCGGTTTTGATGGAGTGAATAAATTCTGTGGACTCATGGACATTTGTAGTGGACTTGCGAAAAACTCTTATTACTCGTGGCTGGAGAACATCAATTCCGCGGTTACTACTGTCTACAACACCGTCTTGAGTAAAGCTGTTAATGAGGAAAAAGAAATGAAGGCAGTGCATGGGAAAGTGGCCAATCACTTGACGGTTTCAGGAGTCGTCACTTGGAAAAAGTGAGAATTTTCCTCGTTATTCGGAGTATCTACACTAATCGGAAGCTACACGGGCAAAGTGGTCGATACAATAGTGAAATCAAGTTTCTGTGAAGCATGCAATAAATACAAAAATTTGAAAGATGAAAATACAGATGAGTTTAACAAATGGTACGAAGAACATCAAAATAGTTGTTCCATTAACCATATAGGCAGTTCCGGGAAAATGGAGATAGACGGAGTAGTTGAAATGTTTCAGAGATCGGTAGAAATGCATGGTGTGAAATACGTAAAGTATGTGGGTGATGGAGACTGTAAAACATTCAAAGGGATACTTTCTTCCAACCCGTATGAAGATGAAGTGATTGTAGAAAAGAAAGAATGTGTAGGCCATGTAGAAAAACGGATGGGCACGAGACTAAGAAACATGAAAAGAGCTAACAAAGGTATTGGTGGAAAAGACCAAGGAAAATTGACTGACAAAATCATAGGCGAACTGACAAAATTTTACGGCCTGGCGATTCGCAGAAATGCTAATTCCGTTCCAGAGATGAAAAAGGCGATTTGGGCAACTTTAGAACACTGTAGCTCGTCCGATGAAAATCCGAAACATTCAAAGCATCCTTCTGGCGAAAAAAGTTGGTGCGAGTGGCGTAGAGCAGAGGCAGCTAGAACCTTGAAGACTTTTCACCATACGCGAATTCCTCTCCTGCCCTCAGTTGTAAAGCTATTAGAGCCAATTTATGAAAACTTGTCATCGGATGATTTATTGAAGCGATGTTTGGGGGCTCAAACACAAAATAACAACGAATCACTGAACAGCGGGATTTGGATACTGGCACCTAAGCACTTGCATTCAGGAAAACAGGTGATCGAAATAGCTAACTGTTTGGCTGTAATAATTTTCAATGAAGGATTTTCGGCGATTTCTGATACAATGAGTGTCATGGGACTTACTTTGGGGCCAGAAACGGAAGCGTGCGCTACGCGGCTGAACGAACAACGCATCAATCGCGCAGAAAAAAGGGTCAGTGACTTTGCAAAAAACGCTCGAATCCAACAAAGGGAGGAACTGGTAGCACAACGGGAACATCTCCAGGAAGAGGAAGGTGAACTCTACGGTCCCGGCATAGATGACTAATCGTAAGATCCTTCAAAAATATTTTTTTCTTGTGTGAACCTTTAAACGCGTTTTCCCGAAAGTCGTATTTTTCTAACTTACCTGAACGATTTTAAGAAAAGTTTTACACGTATCGATTCGATTTCTTTTTTTACTTGCTCAGAAAACATGTCGCTATGGTTAGACACGAGCTTTTGACGAAATATTGTTTTTTATTATTATAACAAGCAATAAACATTTGAAAAACAGAGGAAAAATAACTTTTTTTTCAAAAATGTCCACCATTTCGAGAGATTTTTGAATTTTACAAAAAGCTTGTGTCTAAGCATAGCTGATGTAATAACAATTATAGATTAGTTTCATTTTTTGTTGTAGGTTACGTGGTTGGCCCAAAATCTTGCAGAAAAATTGATATCAAAATTCTGATGAGGGCACGTTCAAGGTCATCCTGCACTCGAATATGTAGAAATATAATTTCAATACTTCTCTCTTGAAAGATTACGATTAAATAAACAAAAACAAAAAAAAGTGAGTGAATATCTTTTTTCGTTCCTTCGTAATAAATTTGGAAAAACAGGCTCGAAAATCAGGCCGCTACGTAGACGACCCCCTTAAGTTCAGATTTAGGACTTAGGTTATTGAATACGGGAGAGAATAGATCCTAAATTTTTACAAAAATGGTACTTTATAGTAATTTGTTACCATTTATTATTTAATATTCATTTCACAATTGTTTTTCAATAAAAGTGACATCAATACATTTGCTGATATTCATGAAGGTACATTTATAGTTTGTTTCTAATTTTAAACTCTTACAATAAATCTCATACTTTTGCTCTACAAAATAACATAATACAAAATATTGTAAACGAAAACAAAGAAATACAACAATAAAACATTAACAGGCAATATATTATATATTACTTTTGATCTTTACCCAGGACGCAACAAGTCGTATAAGAACGTGAGATAAGTGCTACTATAACGTCAAACGTGCTGTAAACAGTGGCTATGTTTGTTCGTTTCTTTGTACTAAGAGACTTGAGATATGGAAATGTATTGAGTGCTTGAGAGATAAATTATGTGTTTATGTTTATATAAATAAAACCAGTTATATGATGTGAATAGAAACTATTGTGGACGGATAAGGAAGAACACTATGAGTTTTATTTGTTTTTTAAAACATTTAGCACACAGCACTTTAAAGTTCTGAAATTATTTAACTTTGTTAACAACTGACTCTGTTGCGTCCTTCACAATTATTGTTATAAATAAGAAAAACAAAGATTAGAACACAATTACAAAAAAAAAGGATATTTAAATGCAATACCTTTTCAAACAATACAGAATTACACATTTCTTTCAAAATTAATTTTTGTACTTTGTAACAAGTTTTACAAGGTGTACTCGTTGGTGGCGATTTAACCTTCAAATTAGATCAGTTAAAAGTTTCATATCCTTTAGATAATGGTTTAAGTGAAGACATATTTCCTTAATTTTATAATGTTATTGCAAGAGCTCCAATTTAAGATTGCAAAGGAATTATTTATACATTCACTAAGTATATGTATGTGTATTAATATCGCCACAAATTTCTGAAATTTGATGTATTACAATGACCATAAAGCCTTTGAAAGTTTTTATTTAGTTTCAGTCATGAACAATCGAGCCCAATTATTATAATAATAATTCTAATAGTTCCAGTTCAGCGGATTGATTGTTGCAAAATTAATCATTTTAAAAGTTAATTAAGAGTTTTGTAATATGCCCCGCAACTAGGAATGATCGATGTTCACAAAGCATCGATGTTGAGGGACCAAACATCGATGTTGAAGTATGTAAAATCTCGCACAATCAATGTTAATTACAAGACATCGACCTTCGATGCTGGCGAAAAATAACTGGATCAAAATTCAAAAATATATATTTTTTCTACGTTTAAAGACTTAGCATTTGTTGCTTTATAATTATACGAGATTAAAGAGGACCTATATATATTTTTATAGTCTGACTAAGAAGAAAGTAATTCAGAATTTTGGTTGGTCTGACAGTCCCTTCTTCAAATAGTCAGTAAAGCTGAATTTCTATTTAGAGATCAATAGTAGAAGCAAGCGGCATAACTTGTAAATTCTGAGTTTGAATAAGGCTGATTTATCAGCTGATTTATTACTTGAATCATATTTTAAATTAATTTTAAAGTTAAGTAATAATGGGTTGATAGTGTTACTCAAAGTTGACACAGAGTTTTTGCTGTTCTTGTTGTTTACATGCGGAATGAGGTCGGTACGCTGCTTGTTTTATTTACGGAGGCAGCTGAGTATCAGTTACATTATGTTTTCAATACTAACTGCATAAACAGGTTTACTTATGTTTTAGTAAATATATATTTCCTTTTACTGGTAATAGAAACACATAATATTCCAAAACATACTGCGTACCTTCCCGATTTTTTATTTAAAACAAAATCAAAGAAATACAAAACAAATCAAATAAGAAAACAAAGAGATGACATTAGACACACTGACTATTCAAATAGCGTTTTAATTGAGCTTTAGACGTGTTTAAGTAAAATCTATCCCAATGATCATTCAAAAGACGAGACGAGCGTAGTTAGTGCGACAGATGTAAAGGAGGTCATCATACCTGAAAGGGCGACAAAAACCAAGGTATTCAGACAGGTTAGTAGCTTCGTGGTATTATTTGTACCCTACAAGCATTCATAAACGAACAGATTTCCAAAGACTTTCGCCACTTCATTAGAGTGCCCATGGAAAGAAGTTTTAGTCTGTCCCTGTAGGGAGGCAATATAACAGGATTTTTCTAAGAACCTACGTTATATCGCTCCGAAGAAAATTATATGAACCGAATAAAATGGGTGACCAGATCGCAGAGGCGTACTCTAAAATCGGCCGAACTTAAAAGCAATAGAGTCTTGGTAATAAAACAATCATCAAATTCACGAGACCATTTCTTTACGAAGCCCAACACGGAATTTGCTATAACATGAAATTCGGTTATCGTAGGAAAGATTCAAGTTAAAAGTTATTACCAAGTCCTTAGTGATATAAACTCTGAACAATAAGATCCCTTGATATAATAATTATGACATATAACTTTAAACTTAGGAGCATTTGACATGGCGGTTCAAGCAAAACTTCGAAATATCTGCGGCGTTAGTTGCTCCCGATCTTGTGAGGTCATTGTTCAGTTTTAATTTTAGTTAGTTGTATTCTAGCTTGGCGACGTTTTCATTAAAATCACCGCTCAATATAATTGGTATTTTGTCACAACAGTTGTTCAATAAAGCTACAAGAATCGTTTAACGACTTTCCACAGTACTGCATTGTCGTATTTGTATACTAGGGCTCATTTGACGTAAAGTGCACCTAACTAATGACAGCAGTGCTTCTATCAATAGAATTATGATAGATGGCAACTCCACCAATTCTGAAGTCTGGGTGTTTAAATTAAACACAGCGATCAAAATTAGGCATTATTTTCCAACATACAAACTTAGCCTACTGCGACAAAAGAAGTTTCACTTCAAAAACTCTAATAAATGTAGGAAACGGAAACAAATTATCAACTGGTGGGATCTGGTCTTGAACCGAGGACCTTACGCGTGATAATTTATCACCCTAACCACTGGGTGTTTAGCGCTGTTGCCGATTTTCCGTTCCAAAAGAAAAACCATATTGGAAGGCGCCAATAAATTGATAATAGTGGAAATACAGCGATTCAGAAATACTAAATAATTTGCCCACTTCAGGATAGGAATTCTCGCAAAATTGGTTGCTTTCAGACAACATGGTTGCCTTGTAAGTACGCAAAAATCTTAACATGTGTAGCGGTTGAATTTAACAAGTGTGCGTTCAATCGGTTGAAGGGGAATGCCAACCATGTCAAAATCACACGCTAGCTTCGAAATAGGCGACTGAGGATTTTGATGCAAGTTCCGGGGAGCGGCATGGGAGAATAACATGCGCACAAACTTGACACATTTATTCGTTGCTATTAAATTTTTTTCTGTTGCCACAACATTTTTTGGGCATGCGCTTTTTTAATTGAAACGGTTTGGTTGTCTGGAGGCAACCATTTGGCTGAGAATTCCTACCCAAAAATACTGGCAAAATGTCGTTAGTTACATTGTTCCTATTGCCCTATTACGCCGTTCTATAAATTAATTCTATTTAATATCAATATTAAGGAACATCGATGTTTTGAGTTCGATTATTATTGATCATCGATGTTTAGTCATCGATGGCAATATCGACTTTTTGCCAACGTCGCTCATCCGATTGATTTTTAATAAAGAAATTAACTCGTCACCGTTCCTAGAACAAATATATAAACTGTCCCGATTCCGACACTGAAGCTTTACCAATCTTTTTAAGGTGCTATCATAGAGTGCAGTGTCCAGTCAGAAGACTTGTTATTAGTTTTAGCTCTGATTTGCTGAAAATGTTTGTCAATAAACAAAATCTGCTCGTTTTTGGGTATGTATACCCTTTTTGGACACTTTTTAAACAAATGTATGTCTTATAATTCAAGCCGGCAAAGAGATCAGACGCGGCAGAAGACTAGCAGCCCCCAGCCGATTTTCACACTATTTTCTGCCATAAAGTTTATATATTCAAAGTTTGTTGTATTTAATTAGCAATTTTGTCTATCCTCCCTACAAAACTGCGGGAAAAAAATAAAAGTCACCAAAGTCAATTAGGAGTGACGTGACTCAGAGTACAAAAGTCTATAGTACTTGCTAATAAAAAGACGAAAATAAACGGCTCTGCGTAGATTTTAGACAGTTTAACAAGCAGGTCATACGAGGTAAACTCCCATTAACATAGATTGAGGGCCAGAACGATGAACTTCGCGGAGCTAAAGTATTTTCTACATCGAAAATGGATTTTTCCATGTTTCAGTCGCGGAAGGAAGCCGAAAGTCCACTTGGTCGTCGAAAAATTGCATAGGTTTCTAGTATTAGCCGGATGCTTCCGAAAATTCGTATACAATTTTTCTGTGTGTACTACTTCGGAAGGAGTCTACCTTTAAATTGGAACACACGCAACGCGTTGCTTTTGCAAAAATAAAAGAAGTACTTTCGAGACAACCTGTTTTGGCAATTTATAATTCCCAATCAGAGACGGAATTACACACCGATGCATCAAAGTTAAGATATGGAACAACCCTACCACAGAAAAGTTCAGATGACAGGAAGTTTTACCCGGCATACTATTTTAGTCGCCAAACGACTCCAACGTAAGGGCGATTCAGTAGTTATGAATTGCAAGTCGATAGCTATCGTGACAGCGCTCAACAAATTACGTGTCTACTTGTTAGGAATATCCTTTAAGATTATCACTGACTGCACTGCCTTTAAAATGACAATGGAGTAAAGGAATTGGCTCCAAGACCAGCAGGACGGGCCTCACTTTTACAACACTAAAATTACAGACTAGAACACAGAAGTGGGACCAGGATGAAACACGTGGACGCGCTGAGTAGAGAGCCGATAATCGTGCTGATAGAATCCGACGTAATCACGAAGATAAAAGATGCTACATTCAAACTTATCTCACAGCTTCTAGATAACGGACCTTTTGAGAACTACACGAAAGAGAGAAGAGGGAGTTGTACAAAATGGACAACGAGGGCAACAAATCACTTTGTGTACCGAACGAAATATAAGCGGAATTGATCAAAAGTGTACATGATCAGGGACATTATGGCCTACGGATTATATATTATATACCCTTATGACAAGAGGAGTTCCCAGAAGATTTAGTCAGGTGGAAAGAGCGCAACGGGTCATCGTTTCTGTATTAGCAAAACTTTCTTTACCAAATCTTGAAGAATGATATAAATTCCCTAACCAAGTTCGAAGGTACCTGAATTCCATTTGACACCGAAACCATTCGAAGTGCTGTTTGAAGCGAGAATCCGTAGCCATGAACAAGTGCGGAAGCGGTTTCTGAAAGCATGATCGCGACTTTCCAAGAAGAGAGGGACGTGGTACGGGAGGAAGCTAAGATACAGGAGGAGAACTGAAAGTAGTTTAACAAGAAAAGGCGAGTAGCACTGAAGTTGAAGTTCTTGTTGCGATAAAGAGAACTAAGTTCGGTAATTCATTAAAAATTTAAACATGTTCGTCCTTACAGAGTTATCCGGATTGCTACAAATCATAGATTCGAAGTCGAAAAGATGAGTGAACGAAAAGGTCCTAAAGGTATTGATATGAGCAGTGATAATATGAAACTGTGATCCACGTACGATGCAAATGCATGCGCTTCTGAACATAACAACACTTGTGACTAATGGTGGGCAAAAAAGACGAGAGTCCTATTAGCTAAATTAAACCTTACTAGACACTCCTTTACTATTCCAATTAATCGCTAACCATCCAAGATGATTCCTTAACATCACAAATGATTTTCTCATCGGTGTAAATATGCAGATGGCACGTAGATGCCGTAGATGTCCAAGAGCTTAAACGATGGCTAGCAAAATAAGCAGATTGGTCTGAGGAAACTTCCTGAGCACCATCAGTGAACTAATGGAAAGAACTCTGAGTAAAATCCACAGGTGTGCAGCCAACTGCTCCTTATCGGCGACGGAAACAGGACTCCTCACAAGGAAGAAAGTGATTGAATCTTTATAAACTCCCAAATTGGGCGGGAGCACGCTGGCAGTAACCCTCGTTTGTACACTGGATAGACATTTACACTGTGAGACCGATCCTTACTTATGGAATAGCAGTCTGGTGGACTGCTATAGAGAAGCAGAACAACCTTAAGAAAATAACTAATATTCAAAGTGCTGCCCGTTTTTGCATTTCCGGAGCAATTAGCACAACGCCAACTACGGCATTGGAGACCATACGCCATCTTCCACCACTTGACGTCTACTGTAAAAGTATAGCTGCACACAGCGCCATAAGAATGAAAGAGTCTTAATGTTGGAAAGTTCTGACCACGACCAAAGCAGTATGCTAAGGACCTATCCGGAAGGCTGTTTACAGGAGAACACCGACTACACTACCCTACACTGAGCTTTGGGAAAATCTTCTCTACCAAGACAGAGGAGTGGTGGGCGGATAGTGGTGTCACCATGGCAGATATAGCGATCTTCACTGATGGATCGAAAGTGGAGGACGGGATGTACTCTGATTGCCTAAACATACATATGTAGTCAGTATCGATTGCAAGACTACTGCAGGGTGTTTCACGCAGAGATTTTGGCCATGGAAAGGGCGGCAATGATGTTACTGTCCCAAATCTCCCTAATGGCATCGATATTATATAGAAATTATAGGAAATTATATAGGCAATCAAGCGGTAATAAAGTCCCTGGTTTCAAATGTAATAAGGTCACAGCTGGTGCGCAGGTCTGAGTCTCCAGAGGAGATGAGAGGAGCAATACACAAGGTAACTCTCTGATGCATCCCTGGTCATAGTGGGACATAGGGGAATGAGGTAGCTGATACGCTTGCAAAGAAAGGTTCGCAACAGAACGCTTCATTCGGCCTTCAGAGTAAGGAAAAAGAAGTTGACCTTAAGGCTATTCAACTCTCTGGCAACATGTGGTATGTTAAATCAGCTGTGGCCAACTCAGGACCTTAAGAAAATGGCTTTCTTGCTAAGGAGAAACCCTACCGATCTCCGAAATATTGTGGCAGTCACTGTCTTTTTGGTAGAAAAGCAGAACGCTTATGCATCCCCACCAACGACTTTTGTAGAAGTTGTATGGACGAGGAAGAAGTGGAAAGCGTCCGGCATTTACTTTGCGATTGCCTGGGTCTGGCCAGGAGAAGGTAGAAAGCTGTGGGTGCGTACTTTTTCAGAAGACTGGACGATGTTGCTGACATAGGATTGAAGCAGACTATCAGATGTATTAACAGTTGCGGCTGGTAGTTGGTTTATAAACTGTACAAAATATGTATACAAAATGCACGAGTGAATTTACTTATAAAATAATTTTGAAGCAGCTAAAGAAAAGCTAATCCTTTGGTGCTGCTGTTGAGAAAGAGCTTTTCTTGATCAGAAACGTCGATTGTGTTTAGAAAAATTAATATTTATTTTTTTGCTCGAGTTAAGAACAGTTTTGTTTTCGATTTTAAGTTAGTTCAGTTGGCATTTAGTTAGTTTTCGCACAGCCTAAAATGGCAAACAAATACAAAAACTTAGTAAACTTTCAACATGCTTGTGGTTTAACTTGAATTGCTTAGAATATATTTTAAATAAACTGTTGAACTTGTATCAATCCTTGAACTGGAACTCTTAAAACAGTATATCATGAAAAGGTTTAATTACTAAAATGCGCACATAGATGCAATATTTAAATTAGTCTTTCATTACATTTGCGACATAACACTTAGGTACGTTACTATCGACAAGAACATAAATATATATTTAACGACGATAATACTCCCTTTTGGGAGCACACCTACCAACCAGAGTAGATTTATTTATTAGGTTTTAATTCTAAAAAATACATTTACCATTAGACTAGACTTTTTTGAAAAATTCTGCACCATTTTAAAAACGATCATAATAAATTCTTTTGTCAACTGCACTTAATATAGCCTAAATAATACGCATAAGCGAAAATCTTACAAAAACCAGTTCCCTCTGCCTTAACCTTGTAGAATCTACATGAAGATGAAAAATAACATACTAATGATTGATGATAAAAGTTTTACTCGAATTGCAAATCTCTAGATGAGTTTCAGTTAGTCTTCTTAGCATGTAACACTTAAAACTTGAAAGATTCATTTGAAGTTAAACATTAAAAATTGCATTCTTCTTCGGTTAAACACTTATGATCACAAAAACAGTACCTAAGATTTTGGAATATATAAATAACAGTATGCGCCTCGTCTCTTATTAGTCAGTACAATGTAAGCCATGACTGCCTCTGGTCTATTTTTTTTTCAATTTGAACGTGTATATTGATACATACCTCACTCCAATCATCAGGAATAATATATATATATCTTTTATTGATTGGCTCAATAAAATTATCAATTAAAAATATTCACTAAATAATAAACGAAAAATAAATCAAAACTAAATTTAGATTTTTTAATTTAAATTGAGAATGTTCCTGTTCTCGAGATTCTCTCGCAATGTGTTGAAGATTTGGATTTGTTGTTCAGGTTTTAAGTTGTAGATCTGAAATAAGAGAGACTGTAAGCGTAAATTACATTTTCAAAAAATAATGTTGAATGTAAGCAATAAAAAATTCTTAAAATCATGAAATAAAATAGTTATTTAGAAATAAAGATGAGAATTAATATTTTTTTTTATAAATAATACTTATTTCGAATGAAAAATATTTTCAAGATGTATCTCTAATTTTTGTAACCCTTTGTAATGAAGAACTTAACAAGATTTTGTGACAAAGAATCCAAAAGGTCTTACAGTCTAAAATGGATTGCGACCCATAGATATTACTTTTCAAATCCCAATACAAAACCGGAATCGTTAAAGTGTGTGAGTATAGTGAATAGTGATCGAAGTAACTCTTAGATGCGAAAGGTCTTTTGGCTTCAAATGACTGACTAGTGCAGACCGTTTGTGCGTTACTTGGTACATAAGTTAAAGATTAGCGACAACTCCAAAGGAGAACGCGCTGAACAAGCCAACAATTATCGGAAAAACAACTAAACCGTGAAGAAAATATCTTTGGAGAGGCAGGGAGTTGAATCCGATTTGATAGGATCAGGACCATTTTGTCAAAGGTAATTTGTCATTCGATTGCACTAAATGACGGAATTATGTGCCAGAACTAATGCCGTGCATATTATTTTAGGCAAGAAATAACAAACAGCTGCAAATATTAAAAAAAAAAAAAACTGTCAAAAACGAATAACTAAGTGAGGAAGGCAGGATTTAAAAGCAGCGCCGCATATGACCGAGTGTCGTAAATCCCCCTAATTCCACAAAATTGGTTGGGAAAAGCCTAAAGGAAAGGAAAAACCACAACTGCTGTGCTCAAGGACCGACACCCATAATTGACGTGGGAGTATCTCATCACTCAAGATCAATTGAAAGCCGGATCGCAGGAGCTTCAGGGGGGAGATCAGACAACCCGCGGTGAGTTCATTCCTTTTTTCTTATTAAAATTTTGAAAAAGGGAGAAAAGGGCAAAAGAACTAAAGTAATTGAGTAGAAGCAAAGCAGCAATACTTTTAATATTTCTAAGTGAATGTTGGCAGGAGAAAAAAAGGACAAGCCTCCCTTAATCAATCGAATTTTTGATTTTGCTGTTTGAAGGTTTTTTTTGTGTTGCTTTTGAATAACAATATAGTAGAAGGAGATCGCCCTCTCTGACCCCGAAAGGGGTCGTTTGATATAATATTAAATGAATTCTAAAATGTAGAGTGAAAAAAAAACACAAATTAAACTGAAAAACTAAAAGTGTAATAAGAATAATAGAAAGAAGGGAGACTGATAAATCTAGAAAGTGGATAGGAAATGAACTAAAGAATTATAACTTTTGAAGTGTTACTAGGATATAAAGATTAAAAGATAGTAAAAGTAGGTGAAAGCGAGGACCTGAACAGTTGTGCCGAGCGAAGTACAATGTTGCGGCTTTTGTTGTTTCTTATGGGCATTTAATTAAAATGATACCCACCACAAACGAACCGAATCAAATAGAGCGGTGGAATCGGAAAGATAAAAAGGGCATTGATCGCGTCCACTTCGTTTCGAAATTCAAACGCACCTGTACCTAAAGGCGCGGTCGATAGAAAGTTTCCTCAGTGCTAGTTAAATGACAGTGGGTTTTAGTAAATGAAAATAACACATATAACTCTTATAAGATGAATAACTAGTGGTGTATGTTTGGCAACAACAAAAACTCTTATAAAGCTTCCAAAGTGCTCGCTAACTGAAATTGATTTGGTAATATGCCGTCGAGTAGTACTAGTATTTTTTTGGACACATACTAACTGAATAATTTAAGTCAAAGGGTTTCCTTCAGTTTGTTTATTGGTGTGTCAAGTATCGATGAAGAGCAAGAATTTTGTGCTTGATTGACTAAAAGAAAAATTTATTAGTAGGTTATCTTAATAGTAGCGATTAGCTAAATTCTTTCTGGTATACGAGTAATTTAGGAGCCAGCCAAGAAAAAAAAATAGAATTCTTATTGAATAGTTGAAATTATGATCCACAATTTTTTTAAATTTGATTAATCATAGAATTATATCCAGGAGTTTGTAACAATTTCTTTATTTCTCCTCATAATATTTTAATCAGAAAGTTTCCTTTCAGCAACACTTGGTGGAAGTCATTTATTTAAAAATGAAAAGTAAAAACACTTGTTTTACTTCCACAAATAGGAGTGAAAACAAGTGTTTTTACTTTTCATTTTTAAATAAATGACTTCCACCAAGTGTTGCTGAAAGGAAACTTTCTGATTAAACAATATTTAACCAGTATTGGTGTTATATGAAATTGATGGACTAAAAATCCTCTTCATATAATTCGTACTCAGATTTAAAACTGAGTACTTATAGGAGTTGTGATTTTGACCTTTCGTCATGGATGTCCGTGGTGAAAAGTACAAGTACCACGCCGATGATGACCAGCTTGTACTTTTGGTCGAAACATCCATAATCTTTCTTTGAGCGCTGATATTTTTCAGCGATCACCATCCCAAAGAAAATTTTCACTCCTATTTGTGGAAGTAAAACAAGTGTTCTCTTCATTTTTATAATATTTTAAGATGATATGAACTAAGATTTGAATGTATGTAGGGCCGTCCACAGAGCCTCACTGAGGTAAAAAATCCCTGACCTTCATTCAGAGGTGGTGCGACTTCTAGTATAGAAGGAAAACTCTAGAACACAAACATTTCTTTTATATATATTTTTTTGAATAAATCTAGTATTGGCATGGATCTGTACTATGGTTTTTTTTATCTCCAATATCTCTCTCTAATAGTCAACTTCTCCTTTAGGGCGGTCATCTGCGATGGAAAAGGCCCTCAATATGGGACGAGTGGACCCTCTCTGTGTTGGTATAGAATTTTTGAACGTTAATGAGTTAAAGTCAATAGGGCATCCAGATGACGAAGGTTCTCTGGGTACATAGGATGGTTGGGGCATGGGCCAAGGTAGGGGGAGTCACACCACCAGACTCTACCCACGTTTCCCAGTAAGTTCGGCGACGCCTGCCGACATCCTTCCTCCGCCTGTTCTCCTTCTTTTTGCTTTTATTTCCAGATTTAGTTTTTTTTAATTTTAAATGGATTTCCTGTCGGGGTTAATTTTTCTTGTCTTCCAAGTTTTTGTTCTTTTTATTTCCGTTGCGTTTATTACCTTTTCCTTATCCTTCGGCATGAGTTTGTTCTATTGTTGCCCGACCCAGAGCATGATGGCATCCTCGTTGAACCACTCCCACTACTCTGCTGCAATTTTGCTAGCCTATCAGCATGCCATCCCCCATCCTATTCAAGCTTCTGCTGACAGATGAATGTCCAGCGGAGGCTCTGACCCCGAGTGTCATCAGCTGATTTTCAGTTAAGGACATTCCGAGTCATAGCCTGCCTTGGGCAATCATCCGGCGGCAGGGTTGGTCCGAGCTCGCAACAACTTTTTAGGATAATCTGATGTCTGTTGAAAACATCCGTGAGCCACCGTTGGCAACATAAGTATAGCTCACGATATATAATTGTGCCCAAATTTTTTGAGATTATAAAGACACAAGAATTTGTCATTATTTATCGACTGCACTGCTTTTCGGGTTGCCGCAGTGTAACGCCCTTTCTAAGTAACTTGGCACATCTCTTACCCTCGCTTTTTTAGAACACATGCTAGATTTTGATGCTGCTTTTCTAACTGAGACCCTCATCTCTGACAGCTGCGGAAATGCCTAGGCGAGCCAAGGACCGCATTTGGTTACTCAACATGGAGTTGGACAAAAGCAAGCTTTTGCAATGCCTCAAGCTGCATAACCCTGCTGTTCCTATGGATGACTGGGCGGTGATCAAAGCCGAGGAGCCTCAAAATAATCTGCTTTTGATTGATGAGTGCCTTAGTAGCAAAAGCAAATTCTGCTCTCACCCAGAAACCTTGGGTCAAAGATCTGGCAGTAAGAGGAAATTTTTATTGCAAGAACGCAAATCTGGGAGGTAAGCCTAGAATCTGCAGCTCAATAGACTTGACAGTTGTCAAGCTAAAAGACAGTTGCAACGGACACATCTACATAGCGTCGGCCTACATGGCTCATGATACTGCACCTCCGCCATTTTTACATTTCCGAGTACGGCTATTTTCGTCGGCTAGAAGGAGGTGCTTGATATCTCAGTGTTGCTAACCAGAGAGAAAGGTAGGGTCGAAAATTGAAGAGTATGAGAATTAAAGTCAATTTCCGGCCACAACTAGATAATATTAAATGTAATAATAACCTGGGAGGTGAAACGGCTCAATCTTTCAGAAACCATAGAAAAACTAACTGGAAGAAATTCAGTCAAGTAATTAAATCTAAATTTTTCCTGATTTAGGCATTGAAACTATTCATGAGCTAGAATCAAGGGTAGGTACATTCGAGGAAACCATGAGTATGGTGGAATGCAGATCTTTTTAATTTGAGAAAGATTACTTGAGCCATCTTCAACATCTGCTGCATGCATAAATACAACAAACCTTTTTAAAATGCCTTAAGTTTTATAGAAAAAGCCAGAAGAGCAGCCAAGACACAGGTTTGGATAGAGTATCATCAATGACGCTACGATTATACACAGCAGTGGAACCTCCTATCCTCATCAATGACTCCCTAGTTTGGTGGCTAGCTATGGGGAAGGATTATAACAAGCCCAAACTAAGCAAGGTGAAAAGAACCGCTTGCTTTTGTGCTACTGGAACTTAACGCACTACTCCAACCGATGCTCTTATGTTCTGCTACACCTCAGACCTCCTGACCTACACAGTAGCTATCACGCGTCATGCAACGCATTCAGACTGAAAAAAGCTGGATGCTGGGTTGCCAAATCCTATGGGCACAGCATTATCCTCAGTAAAGCACGGAGAGGATTATCTGCTAAGAGATCTGCTTACACAATACCTAATCTCAATTTTATCAGAAACTTCAATGTAATTATTCCAACTAGGAAAAGAATAAAAGAAACATCCTGTTCACTGACGGCTGCAAGATGGACTGTGTGTGAGTTCTATAGACTTCCTGCCAACGCAAGTGTATTCCAGGCAGAGGGGCTTGCGATCCTGAAGGCAAGCTCTCTGCTAGGACTCGGCGTATTAACAAGGATGAACTTTGGCATCTTTACGGACAATCAAGCTACAATTAAGGCGCTTGAAAAGGTAACCACCTCGAAGCTAGAGAGCTAATGTAGAGATAAACTCAACTCTCTGGGGGAGAGATACAATATCACCCTCAACTGGTTCTGGGTTATAACAACATACCATAGAATGAGAGTGTTGATGAACTTGCCAGGAGCAGCCCAGCGGAAACGGTTCACATACCGCTGAATTTCCTTAAAAGGGAAAGGCACTTTTCAGTGAAAGCTAAGATGGAGTGCTTCGTCAACCTGTACCATCTTTAGAATGACCTGACCAAGCTTTAACAAAAATAGAGCATAGGAACTGATTTATAGGTCTTGTTATCTCGTTGTCACGATAGTTGGTCTGCTATGGCCACTGTGTAATAGGTGAGCATTCGGCTAGGGTAGGCGCTCCATACAATATGCACTGTCGCAGCTGCGCCAATACAGGTACTAGGAGGAAGTTGGTGGGAGATTACTCCTTCAACCAATCTCAGGAGTAATGATCGAGAAATTTTTCCAATACCTCAACTTCTCGAATTGGTTTTAACATAGCCCTCACGCCTCGTCGGACTTCTACCTCGTTGTCTATGATAGGCCCTGATCAAAACGGCGCGTTAAGCGCTAATTGGAGTGCTAGTCCTGTCGATCAGCAGTCGTCACTTTAAGCGGCCGTTCAAGTATTACGTAACGCAGTTGGGGGAGGGGGATCTTGTGAAACGTTATGGTGCGTTATAGGGGGGAGGGGATCAAGCAACGCGTTACGTAAGATTAAGTTTTTGTTAAAATTAAAAGTCCTAACTCTTAACTCGTAACATTATTTTTTTTAATACGAAAACAGTCGCGTCACTGAGTATACAGAAGTATATATATGGCAAATAACCACAATAAGGCGTGTACCACGAGTCCAAAGTGTGAACTTTAAGAATCCGACCGTTGCGGTCAAACAAAACCACCTAAACTACAAGCCTTGAACTTACGAATTTCCACGCACACACATTAGGCCCAAAGTTGACTGAAATTTCGTTTAATTAACATTGCTTCTTACGTAAAATTTAGGAGGTGGGGTCAGAAATCTTCAAAAATTGCGTTACGTAATAGTTGGACGGCCCCTTAAACAACTGACCAACCGGACGGTCTGAATGGCTATTGAAAAGATCTCAGCAGAGAATCCGTTTGTCTACAACAGGAACTTCGATGAAGGTGGCTTATGGTGCGGTTTGCATTCAGCAGGTTTGGTATAGTTCCTTAGGCGAATTAGTTCCAAGGCGAATGAACAGTAGAGAGCCGTTCTGGAAGCGTAAATGATACCATATTTGGGTAATATTCAATTTTTCAACATGTTAATGACCTGATTTGAACCCCGTGAAGCCATACATCGAGACTTTGTAAAATCGTGTTTTCGAGGTTATAACACATAACGGATTATTAATTATATTTCCTTTTAATTTATGTGTTTTTTAGTTCAAAGCTCCTGTGCGTCTGTAGCAATGAAACACTTGATAAGATCCATTCTTTGCCATATGACAATAACAAAATTAGTGTTATCAGAGAAAAATTTCTTTAACTTAACACATTAAGGGGACATTTACATCAGTTGGACCAAAATTTCATGATTTTTTGAGAGCGTATATCTCGTGAATGAACAATGCTAATCAATTGAACTTTTTTTTTGTTATTTTTGTACATTTTTAAAGTAACATTTGCTACGTCGCCGATTCATCCCCCCCCCCCCCAGTCCAACCCCCCCTCCGCGCCGTCAAAGATTGCCGTTCTCGGCGGACACGTCGTGTTCTCGGCAGATTTCCTGGGTACACACGTGACCTAAAAACAAAAAAGTCAAGATTTTTTTAAAGTTTATACCATAATGCGTGGTATAGACGTTTGGCAAGCCAAAATTCCAATAAAAAACAAAATGGCGGCCATTTGAAAAAAAACTCGTTTTTTTGGTAATTTTTTTGCTACTATTTTTTATTAACTTTTGAAAAAAACAATCAAAATAAAAAATTGAGGTCTATACCACAATGACATATGAAATGAATAATTAGAACGCTTTTGTGAAAAATCGCAGTAGCCGTTTGCTCAGAAACGCTGCCGAGAGGAAAAAATGTTACAAGCTGAGATATTTGGCCTTAAACATTTCAGTCGACTTCGCTTTCGCTTAGAAAGCAGTTGGGCGCTCGACGGCAGGCACGCCTCTTTAATGACCTGTAACTCGGAAACTACTCAAGATATCAATTTGGAATTTCGGCACATTATTTTTGATCGATATATCCATCGATTAAGCCAATAAAAAAAAATAATTTTTTGGTCCCAACTGATGTAAATGTCCCCTTAAGTCACCGTGAAATTAAAAAAAATATATTATTAATTAATTCTCCATTTCTCTTAAAAACAACTTTCAGTGGAATTCGTCAGTAGCCTTAAAACATACTGTATTAGCACTTAACTTAGGAAGATTAAATAATTCTTTCCTTTATACAAAATTACAGTGTATAGTCTGTGTCAGCGAGCTAAAAGGTCAAACAGTGAAAATCCATCAGATTCCTACTTAATTTTCACAATTTATTTTCTCCCTCCATTGGATATAAATAAATACTTATGTTCGTTCAATAAGTCGCGAGAGAGGACCTAAGAAATTGCAAGAACTTTCATTGCAGTCAACTGCCCATAGATTAACAAAAAAAACCTCTTCGGCAGATATAATTCATGAATATATAAAGGATATTTTATTATTAAATATTTTTATTGATTCTCTAGTTTCCTTAACCCCTTCGTAACCTGACTCCATGATAAAAATTGCCGGTGGAACTACAATTTTATCTGGATTCCAAGCATTTCTTTTCAACCCCCTATATCATTTTAACGTAATCTTGGCCATTGGTCGCCGCCAGCGGGATTCGGGAATATTTAAAGCGAACACTTTAACCCCTACATGATATATATTAAAATATAAACAAATTGTTAATCACTAAGAATTTGCATATAAATTAGTTTGATGTTCCCATTCTAAGGAATTTAATTATTACGAGAGTGAAACTCATTTATCCATGGAAAAAAATAATTACGTTCAGTGTAATAAGTTGAGGAGCTGGTGAACAAACCCGGACTTGTTCCTTAATTAGTTTTTTACAGGAGAGGTAAAAACCAAAATAAGCAAATTGAGATAAGCTAGAATTTTAAGCTTTAGTTTAAGAAGTCGCTATTAAAATTTCCCAGACCTGGTTTTAGTTCAATAAATAAACTTACCACCCTTTTTATATTTTTATTTTGGACAAGTCCTGGTTTGAATAAAAAGGGTGGACAAGTCCACTTTTGAATGAAAACCTTATGGACATATCCGGTTATGAAAAGAAATTATTTTTTGAAGTTTAACAATCCTACACAAACTCTTCCATGTTAGGCTCACAACAATCACATTCTATATCATTCTCATGATCACTGTGGTCATCTGATAATCGAGCGTTGGCTTCAGTATTAAAGATATTGGTTTTGAACCACACAAGTTTAGGATTTTCAGCACAGTTCTCTCCAAATTGTTTTTTTAATATTTGCGGAACATATTTTTTTTTGTTCCTTTATCTCGTTGACAGTTGGCAGTCTTTGGAGTAGAGATAGGTAATTTTTAAATGGGTTTAACAGAGATACTGTATTTTCATTGTTTTCTTCTCTGTTGTAAAACTTAAGGATTTTAATGTCGCAATTTACATGAGTTAATGATGCACTTTGTTCACTCCTTCTGGATGTACGTACAGTGCCATGCCTTGTGACGCGACCTCTTCGACAGCCTCTTCCACGGCCCTGAGTTGTAGCCGATAGGATTACGTTTTGATTTTCTGCTTGGACACAGATTGACTTCCTCTCTATTGGTTCGTTTTGCATATCATATATTTTCAACTTTCTTGTAACTGTTTTCAAGCTTTTTAACATCATAAGGATACCAGTCTTCGTCCAAGATATGTACTTTGCCATGCTTTTCATACACCTCATAATAAGTTTCTGGGTTAAAGATGAATGGCTTCTTTCTCAGTTCTTTTTCAACCCTCACGAAAACCCTATCTGCCGGCAGAAAACTGTGCCCTCGTACAGGGAAAGTTAGTATTATTTTGGTAACATTTGCAGCGGTACAATTCTTCAACCAATATACTAATGTATGCACCACATGGGAATTTTTGTTTTGCCCTCCACAGCCATCTGCAAAAAGCCGCAAAACACTCCAGATAAATCGGCAGACATAAGGTAAGTTAGGAGAGCTGATGCTACTTCGGACGACCCTTTCTAAGCTTGATTTTCGAGCCATATAAAGAAATGTGGGTTTTTTGTATCCATGGCTGTAGCACAGATGGAATATAACGCAACTTGTCTGGGGTTGAAAGATTCTTAGGTCTTTGTCCGGTTTTGATTGCAAATAAAAATGCAATGTAATTATCATCCAGCCAGCCATGGAAAAGTTCGTTTCTGTTTGAAAAGGCAATATGTGGCAATTATTTTGAGGTTTTTAAAGCCAACTTTGACTCAAATTATTTCGAAGGCAAATGAAAGTGAGCTTGAAGTGTTCGAAAAAAAAATTTAAAAAAAATTTTATTATTGTGGACAAGTCCGGTTTTGTTCGCCAGCTCCTCAGTTATGAAGCTGTGATTTTCATACATTTTTGAATTTAATCGGTACTTTTGAAAAATCGGTATAAAATTATAAGTACATATGAACATAATGTAATAAGGCAAAAATTAATAAAAAAAAACAATTCAGACTTTTACAATACATACTTGTGACAATAATTTAGCCGGGGATGGTGTCCTTATAAAGCTAGAAATGTATACATTTACGAATGTTGCCATCAAAAATTGGCAGTCGAAACGGTCCATGATGCCACCATGACCAGGAATCATATCTCCAAAATCCTGAAAAATTAAATATTTACTAAATCATTACCAACAAAATATTGTATAAATTGTATCTCTTGGTAAAAGTTAGCAACTTATTCAAAGCAATCGAATTATTTAGTATTATTGTGCCTACGGAAATTCTTAACATTCAAAATACAAAGTCAATCATTCTTAATCGCATGTAGTAGTTACTTTGATCGAAATATCTCAAAATAAAGAACCCAACTTGCCTTAATTTTAAATGCTCTCTTAAAGCCGGAGGCAAAGAAGCCACCAAAAGGTCCAATAATTGAACTGAAAAGACTCAGTGAAAGGGAATGTAGAACGAATGGATACATCATAAACGATTGACGAATTCCAAACTGAAAGAAAATAACAATAGTAATGAGCTTTAGATATAGTATTGATTTCGTAAAATCCAATTATACGCACCAGGGCCAAAGTGTAATCTTGCTTTTGGAATAAGTAGCTTGGCTGACACTCCATAGTCATCCTTCCCAGCGTCTCAGAGTACTCAATAGGACAAACAAAATACTGAAATTGGCACAAAAAGTATGATATCAAACATCCGAAGAATATGGTTGAGATCCCGCCACCGATGAAGCCTTCCCATGTTTTCTTTGGACTTAGCTGAATTAATGGAGTTTTGCCAAAGAAAAATCCAAACATGTACGCCATCACGTCATTGCAGACAATCATTGAAACCGGAACAATGAACCATATTAAGCCTGAAAAATAATAAAAAAATTCAACGAAATCGTTTAATTGATTTAAATCTCTTACCTTCGAAGATATTTTGAATAATTAAGTAACTCTGCGTTACGACAATAAGAAGTGAAACATGAGTCCATGCAAACAAGCTAAACTGTTTCATGTAATACTTCTTAACGAGCGACAGCACGAACCAGACAAATCCAATACAGTAAAGACAGAAAGATAAAAATCGGTGGTATGTGACTAGAAACTTTAAATATTCCTGAAAGATAAATTTATTTGAGGTAATTTAAAGATAGGTTATTATACAAAATTCTTACGACACGATTTATCACAACTCCAAAGTAATCAACTAAATTTTCCCCGTAAAAGAAATAATTCGATGTCAGCAAGAAATACCACGAAAGACTCCTGAACCATGGTAGACCGTGGATTCTATAGACTTGGTAACCAATGGAAATAATCTCCTCAAAACACTTGACTTGCACAAGAAGAGTCTGAAAATTAATGAAAGATTAAATTACACAAAAAAAAAATTCTTTTAACAAATTAATGTTAACAGGCATGGCAGTCCTCGGAATGATATTGAGAGAAATAAGAGCAGCAAAAGTGTTTTTGTGGTAGAGAAAGTTTTAATTTTCCAAATTTGCGACAAAACACGACTGAGAAGCAAAAACGCCACTGTAATTAATTTTGAACACGGACTTCTGAAGATTATACAGACTATTAAAAGTTTTAAAATTTCATCAATTTCCTTAAATTACTCTTAAGTTACTAAATTGATCTAAAACAGGGACGTTAACTAAAAGAAAACGTTTGTGTCTATACACTTTATATGTTCTGCTCCTAAAAAGAAACCAACTTAAGACTGAACTAAATATTTGTAGCTTGAAAAAATAAAAAACAATGGTTTTATAAATGTATTAAAAAGTAAAAAAATGTTCTGATCTGATAAAAAATTTATTAATTTAAATTTATATAAATTATTAAAACTACACTACTCGCAAAAATTAAGAGCTGTATCTTAGTGACAAATGGTCGTATGGACATAAAAAAAAGCATTTTGAACTTCGAGATTGTTTGGAAAAACATTTTTATGAGCAACAGTGCAATCATTAAAAATATCGCGAGAAAAAAAACATTTTTCAGAGTCCACGGGCTTCGAAAAATTGTTTTCAGTTAAACCAATGCAAAGGTCAGTTGGCTTCTTTATGCAACTTAAATTTTCCTTTTTTTATTCTCCCTACGTCAATTTTTCCCTGCGATATCCGATTTTTAATGAAACAGGATCCTTGGTCATCGATACCTCAGCAACTAATGAGCGTACAGCTGCCGCCGTAGTCGGTCCCAATCCCGGTTGAGAAAGGAGGAGGGAAACCCGCGCGCCAGCCAGAATACCTCGTCTTATAGAGTACCTACGCGCCATTCAAATACATCTCGGTGACTCCCTTAGGAGCAGCCCTCCTTTTGGGATATGATATAGGCTTGTAACCCGCTTATCTGGAAAAAAATACACTCAAAACGTCTAGTACGCCTCGGATACCTCGGACTGATTTTGTGATGACGATCTTTGGCTATAAACAACGGACTACGATCAGGCTATGGAACGTGAGAAATCTGTGGGACGAGTGAAACTAGATGGAAAGTAAGTAGAGAGTTTACATCACAGACATCTGAAACCATGCTGCTATATTCTGGCCAGGAAGAATTAGATACACTGCGCATGACAGGTGTAGGCTTGTTGCTAACCAAGCTTGCCCGCCAATCTGGTCACCAATATCCGACCGAATTATCACCGCCAGATTCCGGACCAGGGAAGTAAAATCTCAATAATTCAATGCAATGCGCCAACCGAACAAGCGGATATAACAACTGAGAAAGCCGTCTACCAGCTCCTTGGTGGCATCTTTGATAAGGCTCCTAAAGGTGTTATCAAAATAGTCATGGGGGATCTCAGCACTAAGATTGGCTCTAACAACATCGACCTGAAATACGTAATGAGGAAGTTTAGACCCGGAAACAGGAACGGAAATGGTGAGTTCTTTGTTGAACTTTGCAACTCGCGGCAACTTGTCATCGGTGGATCCTTATTTAAACACAAAAATAGTTTTTAAAAAAAAAGTTCAACCGACTTCACAAAAAGCGCTAAAAGGCATAAAATAATTTTTAATTTTATATCTATTACGTCATTTTGAGGTCAGTGCAAATCAAACAAACCAAACAACTACAACAAAAGTACTTAATCGTCCTTTCTTATGATCCCGTGACCTGAAACTTTGAATTTGTATTATTACCTTCAATTGTGGTTCTGCAGTTGTTTTATTTGTTTAATTTGCACCGACTTCAAAATGTCGTTATAGATATAAAATTGAAAATTATTTTATGAAAAAAAAATTATTTTATTTTATGTTTCGTTTGAACTTTTTTTTAAAAACTATTTTATTTTTCACTTTTTAGTGTCTTCTACTCTATACAACGAAGAAAGAACCATCCAAATCGGTCCAGAAGTTAAAATGTTAGGGTTAACCCTCTACCCCACCTCCATTCCACAAAAAAAAATGTTTTTCATGGTAAAAATCAAGGAACATACTCTACCGAACAGAAAATCGTTCCACGCGTTACGATGTTACTACCCCTCCCCCTCCCCCACCACTACCAGAACCAAATTTATCTTCTATTAGCAATGGGGGATTACACTCTATACAACAGCAAAAGAGCCATCCAAATCGGTCCACGCGTTACAAAGTTAGGTTTCACCCTCCTCCCCCACCCCACCAACATTTTTTTTCTCGTGGTATCAACCAGCAAGCATACTCTACCCAACAGCAAAAGAATTATCCAAATCGGTCCACGCGTTACGAAGTTAGATAACCCTTCCCCCTCCTCCCTCCACCCTAGGCCAATTTTTGTTCTCATATTAGCAATGGGAGATTATACTCTGTACAACAAAAAAAGACCCATCTAAATTGGTCCACGCGTTGCAAAGTTAGGCTTCACCCCCACACCCACCCTACCAAAAATTTGTTTTACATGGTACCAATCGGTGAACATACTCTACCCAACAAAAAAAGAATTATCAAAATCGGTCGACGCGTTACGAAGTTACGCACGGTAAAAGAAAAAAAAAAAAATTATCGTAATAAAGGAGTCCTACTCAGAAGCCCAATGTCACGTCTTACACAAGAAAAACTGTCGAAGCCCTTCCAAGTGCTGAATGCGCACTGTATCCTTTGATTTTCCTGATCGTATTGTGCAGCGTAGGATTAGATGGAAACTTTTTAACCACCTTACCTCTGCCGACGATGTATGTCTCCTATTCAACACACAAAGTCAGGTAGCGTAAATGTCCGAAGCCCTGAGCAGAGAGATCACATAGCAGGGCTTAAGACCAATGCTGTTAAAACCAAACTTATGAGCTTGGAATCCCGGAGACAATATGAAATATTATCTGAAAGAATAAGTGGATAAATTTTGCTACCTCGGAAGCATAGTTACACCAGGGTAGGAATTCTCACGAAATTTGTTGTTTCAGACAACCTGGTTGCCTTGTAATTACGCAAAATTCTAAAAATGTGTAGAGCTTGAATTTAACAAGTGTGTGTTCAATCGGTTGAAGGAAATGCCAACCGTTTTACAAAATTTTTACTCATGGCAGTCCAAACGCTAAAATCAAAATCACACGCCAGCTCCCAGCCAGGCGACTGAGTATTTAGATGCAAGCTCCGGGGAACGGCATGGGAGAATTACAGATCATGCGCACAAACTTGACATATTTATTCGTTGCTATGAACTATTTTTCTGTTGCCACAACAGTTTTTGGGCATGCGCTTAATTTATTCAAACGGTTAGGCAACCAAATTGTGTGAGAATCGCTACCCAGGTGGCGGACTTGAAGCTGATGTATAGGCTCGCATCAACAAGGGTCGAGTTGCATTTAATACAATTGCTGAGATCTGGCACAATAACAACATCTCCACGGAATCCAAGGAAAAGGCCGAATTGGACGACCGCGCAACACATGGAAAAGATCCGTCGAGAGGGAAGGTACCCAGATCAACAAATCGTGGCCACAGTTGAAGGCGTTGGCGCAGAACCACACCAGGGTGGAGAGTCGGTGTAATAGACGCCCTATACCCCACAAGGAGTTAAAGGAACCAAAGAAAGAGAGAGAGATAATGACCGCACAGAAAATATAAAGGCAGTTTTAAAAATATGAAACATTTTAAAAACTGAAACATTGATTTGAAACACAGAAAAAAAGGACTTTTTACGGTTTTTTCAAAAAATCTACCACTTATTTACAAATGTTGATGGGGAGACAAATCAATCCATCAAGCCGTCCATCCATCCATCAAATCGATCCATCAAACCGTTTGAACAAAGTTTCATCACTTAAAGAAACAAGTGTGTTGTTTCTGAACATTATCTAATAATGAGTAAACGATGAGAAAAACGAGGGAACGCAAAGGCTGAATCATCTCAAAAATTAGTCACTATTGTTTTTTGATTTTTTTTTATAAATTAAAAAAAAATCAAAAATCATTGAACGTTCAGTTCTTCAAGTACCTATTGCAGGTACTTTTTTGTTGAACGTTAAAACGCACTGATTTCCACAAAATGGGAATCATATACGTCATTTCATTCCATTTGAAGTTAACAATTAGTTTATATTCTGGCATATCTACTTTTAAATAACGAATATGACAGTTTAATGTATAATGTATGGAAGTTCGTAAATTGCATTGAGATAAAATTAAATAATTAAAATATTTCAAATCAATTGTTTTTAAAAGCGCACGGTTAAATTAGGCAAATTATATGAATTTGCTAAGTACTTTCAATAAAACGTACGCTTTGTTGTATGGGGTTTTATTCCATAACGCGAAATGCACACGACGTACTTTTTCTGGTTCAAAATTTTCATTTTTTTAAATTCCATATTCAGCAACTATCATCTCAAGACTAATTGGTAAAAATTAGAATTTGTCAAATTTAGAAGTCTTTGTCGAGAAATTTTTTTGCTTCAAAAAAGAAGTATTTTTCGAACTTAGCCAGATGAGTTCTTCACCCAAAAACCGAGTTAAGACATGTAATTCCATCACCTACTTAAATTTCTAATTTATTAACTTAAGGGCGGAGGATCTTGAAATACTTTCCGTAAATTATTATTAATTAATAAATTTAAATAAAATCAACAACAACACTAGTTTACAGCTATTTAGTGCAGCCGATGCCACTATTTTTTTCATATGTAAATTGACTAGCTGAACACGAAAAACGCACTGAATTTTTTTTATGGGTTAGTTCATTCATGTTTTTTTGAATCGATCTAAATGTGGGGAAAAGGAATTTTTTTCACCCGAAATGGAGATCGTAAATTGACTTAAAGTACCAGTTTATTTATTTTTTACGTTGAGTCGACACTTTTACGAAGAAAACAAGGTACTACTTATACTTACGAAGATCTATGGATAAATAAAAAAGTTATGAGCGATTGAGGGGAAATACCCAAATTAAACTTTTTCTCTATTTCTAGGTTTTTTTTCTATTTTGATACATTTGGTTTAAATATTCCGATATAATACGTATGTATGTATTAGAAATAATTCCGGTTCCTTCTTTGTCCTTTGTTCGTGTTGGGATCCGATTCTCTTATGAGAAACCAAATAGTCTCCCATCATCATTTATGGGCTATTCAATTCCTTTAATTTGATAGCTTGTGCGATTAGATTGGTAAATTCTAACTCGAGATATACTTAAAAGTGTGAGGCTACGAAAGTAAAAAAAAATTTAAAAAAAAATTTTTAAAAACTAAATTTCAGTGTTCAGCTAGTCAATTTACATATGAAAAAAGTAGTGGCATCGGATGTACAGCATTTTTTATTTTTTTTTTGTAAACTAGTGTAATTAGGAATTATATGTACTTTGGCTCATATTTACTGCTTAAATTTATTTTATGAAAATATAAGTCAAGTGGATTATGAATGTTATAAACTATTCTGTAGGGCTACCCAGCTTTAACCCATGATGCTATTATAGGTTGGTAAAGATTTTTCACTACATATAACTGCCTTTTAAAAAACTTAAAACAATCTGTAAAATTAATATTAAAATACTTACTGTAATCATTAATGCCAACGGCCCGCCGTATATGATGAGACCAAATCCAGTGATCATTATCCATGTAAAAATTCCTCGGATGACCCAATTCTTCCATCTGCAAAATGATTAAAAATATATATAAAATAAATGAAAAAGAGTTTAATTTTTGATATATTCGCAATTCCACAGTATAATGTTTTTTTAATGGCAGTTAGAAAAATAAACTAAATATAATCTTAAAAAATTTTATTAACAAGAGTACCTATAAAAATTTCAAACTTTAAATTAGTAGGTCGAACTAAATTTTAAATTTAATAAATTACAAAATTTCCGAAAATTAAAGTTAAATAATAAAATTGTGGAATTAATGGAAGTGGAAAATTTTTTTTTTTTGAGAGCATCAAGTAGGCCGGAAAATTATTTCTTCGAAAATGCCATTAAATCTGTTTTTGGTAACGTCTGTTTACCAAATTTCATTCATCTCAATAGGTTTATAAATGAAAGGATTGGAGAGCTGTGACATACAGATAGTCGGATGAAATTAAACTACATACAATAGTTTTTGCTTGCTACAAAATGTTAAAACCTAAACCTCACCTATATAAGCGCACGGATGAAATGAAAAAGGTAATTAAAAACATTAGGCTTCAAAATTTCCAACGCTTACTAGTAGTTTATGGTAACTAAAGTGTGATACAAATATTCTATAGTTTGGTCGTCAAGCACCTTGCCTAATATCACCATGTCTTTTGTTTTATTTTGTGTGAAATTCTCGAATACGTTCCGGTGATGATTCATTTTATAAGGTAGACAAACAGAGCAATATTTAAATGCAAGTCGAATATGATGGATGTTCAGACACAAATCACAAAATCAGAACTAATTTCCTGGAAGATATTTAACCCACAAAAAAAAAATTCGAGCCCCTCTCCCAACAAATTGCAAATCAACAATCATAAAAATACAAACTGGTAACCCGCCTGTATATAAAATTTCTTCTAGGGAGGTACTTCGAAAACTTCTAGAATGCTGAAATTTGATATCAAAGCTAGATGTTATTTTAACATAAACAACTAAAAGGTGAGTGTGCTATGAAGAAAGGAACTGTGTAAGAAATACCTTCTTTACCGGACTACGCTAGAAGGAAGGGCCGCCGGGGGGTGATTTTTGTTTAAAATCGTACTAGTGCCTAATATATTGCTTCTATAAAAAAAATTGGTTTTTTTCTACTTGAAGTTAACAAAACAATATTTCGAATGAAGTAAAAATAGTCATACCGTATTTAAGAATCTAAGAAGCATTTTTACGCCTAAAAGCACCAGACCATGGTCGGACCATGCTTTACTGCTTGCGTTTTGGATGAAAATATTGTTTGTGATTAAAATTTCAGGTTTAATCAGAGATTTCTTGTTATTTGGGTTAATTAAATGTACATGTTTTTACTTTGTTGGAAAGATAATTTAGTCTGCAATAAGTACCACCCTTATTTATCGCTTATTGCAAATAATAAGCCAACAAGGAAAAGAGACAACTATAGAGAGTGGGCTATGAAAAACTAAAAAGAACTAGAGCATCTTACAAAAAGAAATGAAATCCCACCAAAAACATTTCATGTGAAGAAGGTTGCCAAAATTCACAAGCTCATACCGCTTTCATTGTTAAAAAGTCATCAGATCTCATGTGAAGCTAAGCCCTAAATCTTGGTCAAAAAGTATAGCTTGGCCGCTTCATGGATCTAATGCATAACACAACATTAAAGACCAGTGACTTCATTTCTTACCATAGTCCGTAAGTCCATAAAAGTGACTGTGCGATGGCCGCGAAACTGCCAAGTCATACTTTTTGACCAAGATGTAGGGTTTCTAGAGTTAGGGGTTGTATAGTTAGGCGTTATCGAGTTAGGGGCTCGGCTCCACATGAGATCTGATAACTTTTTAATAATGAAAGCGGTATGAGCTTGTGAGTCTTGACAACCTTCTTTACATGAAATGTTTTTGGGGGGATTTGAATTTCTCAGAATGTTTAATATCCCTTCTTCTAAGAAATAGTTAGTTAGTTTAGCAGTTTGGAGGCGCTGTTTGATCGGTCATAGGAAGTTTCGGCTTCAATATAATACCTAAGTATACCTATTCACCACTTCAATTGGTATACTCTCGAGTGCCCACTTCGCATTTTGCTTCCTTCTTCCACCACCTCTCTGAAAAATCATTGCCTTACACTTATTCATGTTAACAACAAGACCAAATAATTTGCAATACTCCCCTAGTTGATCTATCATTCGCTGGAGTTTAACTGATCATCTGCATATAATAACAACTTAATATCTATATCCTGTTTTACTAGACCTGTTTCTAAGTAATCCTCAATGTCATTAATAAATAGTGCGAATAATAGAGGGCTCAATATACAGCCCTGTTTGACTCCACAAGTATCAAAAAATCACAAAGTATCAAAACTTTCAGAGTTTCACCCCGTCAAACACGTATGCCGTCGTGTTTTTGTACAATTCTTGCAAAATTTTAATTATTTTATGGAAAACACCGCAATTATAAAGTTTATAAAAGAGAGAAGTACGTCAGATAGTATCAAAGGCGCTCTTATGGTCTACAAAGAAGGCATATATTTTTTTCTTATTAAAATAGTATGAGAGTTTAACTATACCTATAGGATTAAATATATTACCTTTAATATCTATTTTGATTTTTTTTAAACTGCGCCAATCCGTAAATAACACAGGTCTACAAAAAATGGGATCATGATTTTTTCTGGGCAGAATTGGGCCATCAGCTCAGGATTTTGAGATATTGGAGGAAGAGTCATCTACCATTATTTCTTGCAAAGTTATGACCATTTTAATTTATGAAGCTCTTTTTTCATATAAATAGATATATTATGTTAATATGAAATATGAACTTCATAAATTAAAATGGTCATAACTGTTCGATAACTTATTTTAAAGCGTAAGAGTAGTGTTAAATCATGCAACTAGAAAAAAAGACCAAAAACAATTTGTGCATCCTGTACATAACCTCAAAAGTAGCCAAAATGGCCATTTTTCGAGTACATTACCTCAAATATCTCAAAATCCTGAGCTGATGGCGCAATTCTGACCTCGGATTCGGATTTTTTGCAGCAAATTACTTCTGAAATGACCCCCAGCTGCCCAGAAACAGAATCTTGTAGACCTGTGTTATAACTACTACGTACTTTAAAAGGTGGACAACCGCTGATTTCAATTAATAAACAGATATTTACAGGTTATTATTAAGAAGGTAATAATAATATATTTTTTTCTACTTTTAATTGTTTTAAATTTTCCTTTTACACCTTTCTAACTTTGGCTACACTTTAGTGAAGTGAAATAAAAGATATTGTTCCTAGCTGAGTGCAAACAACCTAAAAAAAAAATTAATTTAAATCGAGAAAGTCAACGCGAACATTTATTTATTTTCTTGAATTGTTGCTTTTCTATTTTTAGTGGATTGATTGATTTGTTTTATTTTTAAAAGTTGTTAGAAATTTCAATATTTTTCTCTTCAAAAACAGCAGAATGGTGTGTGAAGAAACGCTATTCATAATTTTCAAAAGAAACCAAATTGATTATTATTGATTTCCAACAATACAAAACGGTGGCTTCATTCAAATTAACCTGAACTATGTATTCAGAGCAGAATAATTAATATTCCGAAAAATCATTAGACCGCGTTCAGTTGCATCGATTTCCATGGAAATTTCTAATTGAATAAGCGCCATAGGGGAAATTACATCAGGGCAAGCAAATACAAATATCGTATTGGTTGATTTAACGCAAATCAATATTGAAAAGAGGATGACAATAACCAGCCCAAATAATCGATTTTAGCGCAAATTAAATAAAATGCTTAAGATTAACAGAGGTACCGGCTGGATCCATAACCAGTAGAGTTATATAATACAATGGGAAACAACTTTGTATTGGCATCTGGGGCTTTGCGTGCGCATAATTCCATTAGCAAAAGCTGGCAGAAGAAGTGACCGTAAATTCAATAATATATTTTAATAACAAAAAACCAATTTATTTAAGGTAAAAGAATTTCCCATGACAGACAATTTTATGGAACCTAAGCAGTGAAACTAAGGGTTTGGTCGTTGACTGACTGGCGACTCGTAAAATATCAAGGCGTTCATGTAAATTGTTACATCAAGCAGAATTAGGCTCGCAATTTAATCAACCAGTCAATCGGATTGATTTTTCAATTTATATCAATTAAATCACATATTGCTGTATTTGCGAACAATTGTCTCGTGGACTTGCAGCAATTTCTTTTAGCACAACTGGAGTGAATCACGTGAATCGAATTCATTATTTTGTTTTGAATAAATTGCTCTATCATGCAAAAATTACGTTTATGCAAAGTATTGCAGTATTTACGCCGAATACATGTCTAGCGCCTTTAATATGCAAATCTGAACGCTAAGAAATGGGGTATATTGTGCGAAGTTTTTGCTATAGCATTTCTTTTATTATGCATACTGAGGAATAATCTGTGTACATAGAAGTTGTACATTTTGATTTAAAGGAATCTGCTGTGATTATTCAATTCACAAGCCATGAGGAAAAGTTTAAAAGAAATGCCGACAAACTCTTAAGTGTTTATAAAGTTTCAAACTTATGACGAATTATATCAATTTCCGTTCAGCAAGAGTTTTAATAAAACTTTTCCACAGCTCAGTTTTCAACTTTTCTCGTAGAATCGTAACGATTTATCAAATATGTATGCATGTACATAGTTATGTTGTCTACTTAAAGATATTTATCTCATAAAAATGTACCTATCGTATTGTGCATAACTACCACTTACAATTTTCAATAGAGCAGCAATAAAACATTGTCACTGAGTTAATGGTGTTCCTTAAGGCTGGAGCACAATGAACGCATCGCAATAAAAGTAAGTGCTCATTTTGTGCACAAATATACTTGCGCAGTTTTAAGCGTAAACAAATTGTTCTTAGGTTTATTTATTTATTCGTGAAAATTCAGCAAGTCTGGCTACCACAATAAGAGTACAGTAAGGTTGAAACTTAAACCCAAAATTAGTATAATTATTCTTCAATGTTAGTTAAAATTGGATTTTCAGCTGAGGTCTGTGAAGTTATCCCCCGAATCGAACGAAAATTCGATTTTAATAGCTCATTCGTTTGACCAGGCAATGACCATGTTGATCCACCAATTACTTTTGTTAACCCACTTTTTGGAAACGAGTTTTTTTTTTTTTTTTTATATATGATGATGCCAAAGCTCAGGGGATGCCCTATGATGCTTAAGCACAGCCTTGGCAGGAAAGGAATTAAGGATGAGGGAAATGGGTTAGGAGTTTGGGTGAAGGAGGTGTCGATGTACGCCCCGTTTGAAAGTTTCAGGCTGATAAGACGAGGGAAAAACAGAAGATGGTAAACTGTTCCACATTCGTGTTGTTCTGCTTAGAAAAGATTCCCGAAATTTGACGGTACGTCCAAATTTGACCTGGAGAGTATAGGGGTGGGAGCGGCTTGTTGATCTTGTATCGCGCGTTGTCATGAGTCTACAAGGAATCAGGCTAGCAATTTCGTTAGAACAACGGCCATGGAAATAACGATAGAAGAGTGAGAGACAACCGACATTCCGTCGATGCTCCAGAGAGTCAAGACCCTCAGAGATTGAGGGATCGCCAATAAGCTTAACAGCTTTACGCTGGACTTTGTCTAACGCGGACAGTGCGGTGTGTCCGGCCCCTGCCCAAATATGGGAATTATATTCAAGTCTAGGCCTAATGTGGGACTTGTAGATCAGCGCTAAGTCAGGTGGGGTGAAATATTTCTTACATCTCTGTAGAAAACCCAAACATTTCATCGCATTTTTAGCGATTGCAAATATATGATCAGTCCAGCTAAGATTGCTGGATATCTCGATACCCAAGATGTTTAGGGAGGGTGAATTGGGTATATTCACTCCGTCGACTGAAATGGGTTGGGGGTGAACTGGGCGTTTTTTAAGGGACATTAAACAGCATTGGGTTTTGGATACATTAAACGTAACACGATTTGCTCTGCCCCAAGCAAGGACCTTGGAAATGTCGTTGTTTAATGATCTAAATGAGTTATTCAAAAAATGAAAATCTTAGCTAACTTCACACTTTTTTTCAAATTTTATGAAATTTAAAAATCGCTAGCTACATCGATTGACCATCGTTTGACCACGTAGACCCACCCCCTAAAAAAAACCCACCGTTGAAAAAAAGTTATAAAAACTTTTTTTTTACATAATTTTTTTTATAATCCATATCAGCTGTTGAATGACTGCTCATTTTGGTACCACAGCCTCATATGTTATTTAACCCTCCTGCATATTTTTTAAAATCAGAATTACAAGTTTAAAAAAAATCCTCCGTCAGGGCTATCTTGACACCTCCCCTGAAGGATTATTAGAGCGAAATTGAACAATCAGCGTTTTGCTCATGTTTGACCAGCCTAAGAAAACCTTTACCCACCCCTCAGTTTGTTAGTCCAGATCGTAACTTTGTTTAAATCAAATTTCCAAATTTTTTGAAACCTTAAAATCGTGGGGGCTAACTTCACACCTCCCCTTGAGCCGAAATTTAACAAAACGACATTTGGCAATGTTTGACCAGCCTAAAAAAAACGTTTACCCACCCTCAGTTTGTTTTTTAGGCTGGTCAAACATGGGCAAATGTCGGTTTGTTCAAGTTATGTATCAATAAAGATACAAAGACATTTTTAGATAAGTACGAGATTTTTGAAATTAGAAAGGCTAATGATGACGGTTTTACTCTATTAAATGACCAAATAGATTTTGCGAATAGAAGTCCCTTACTGAATCCATATTTAATAAAAATTTAACACTCGTTTAATTACGTAAGCTTATATGTATGTATTTGTTTGTGCCGAGCTTTTCTCACTTTGTGTTAATTTATTTATATAGTATAGTCTGTCTAAGTCCTGATGATGCCCTTGCAAGGCGGAACGCGTAGGCTAATTTATAAGATCTTTTAAAAAAAATTTAAACTCAACAAATAAATTTGTGGAATTAATAATAAAGTGTTTAACTTCAAAACTTGTTATTAATATTTTATCCATCCTTTTTAAGCGTGTTTGGACGGAAAAATGGATTTTTTTTGTTTTTTCATTAAAATACGCGAGGATTTTTTTTTTAATTTTGGCTAATGTTGACATTATCGAACTAAAGGAAGGAATTTTTAACTAGACTAGTTTTTGTTTAAGACCAATGGGACCAGAGCAAGGTTCAGAAACGCACGCTCATGTGCGAACGTAAACAACTCATGAGCCTTCAAGTTCGTTCATAGAAGATGGTATCACAAACTTCCACAACCTCCATACCTGGTCGGATACTTACCCACATAGGACAAGCTGACCTCCTTCCAGTCCAAATTCTGAGCCAATGTTTGGGCTGGTATCATTAACAACTATTTAATAGGACCATTCATTTTGCATTTGTGCTTAATAGCCAAATTTATGCGGACTTTTTGGGAAATTCACTAAATTTACTAGAGGACATCCCTCTGGATAATCTTAAGGCAAAGTTTTACGATAACGATAGAGCCCCAGTGCATACTGCCAACATTATGAAGGTAATATTAAATAAAAAAAATTCTGACCGCTGGTTTGGACGAGGTACACTGATTCCTTGGCCCGCTAGAGCTCCAGATCTTAATTCATTGAACTTTTTTTTTATGGAAAGCAATGAGGGATGAAGTTTACTCAAGGTCTGCTAACGATAGAGACGAATTATTTAGCCAAATTGGGACTGCAGCGACGAAAATACGGGAGAGATTGGCTACAATACACCTTAAACGGAATTAAAAGGAGGTTATTGGTATGCATCAAAAGTGGTGGAAGACATTTTTAACAGCTTTTGTAATATAATAGCATTAATTGTAATAATTTTAGAATTCAATAAAAAGCATTTTAGGATTAATTTGAGTTTAATTTCCTTAAATTGCAGGTTTTTTTAATATTTCCCAAAAGGTTTTCTACACACGAATTTCTACATCCTTAATCTTGGACGTCTTGTACCTTTATGGAAAGGTAATAAGATAAGCAATTTAATAAAAATAAAATACAGGTGTGTTAATTTCATTAATTTCGGAAAAAATTTGGAAAAATGCTGAATTTTTTCCATTTTTGGAAGTGACTGTACCTGTAATGGTAAAGTTAGATAAACATTGTTGACAATTTTGAAAAGGTTATTGGAGTAGTAGTTGTTTGGCCTTTGTTTCATGTCACTGCGTTTAGTAGATCAAAAGATAAAAATAAAAGAGTGATGTGCATACCATGAAAAACTGGAATTTATGAAAGGTTGAGATTTTTTGTTTGCCTAGGTGAGATCTATCACCCTACTCATTTCCACACGTCAGATCTGAAACACCCTGTATAACAACAGTCGAGGAAATAAAATTTGAATCAGAATTTTGACTTTTTGTTATATTTTTGGTTAAAATAATAAGATTTCAAAAAAAAATTATATATTTTTAAAATTCGTAGTTATTGTATAAGTAAAACTTGAGTTTACTAAAAAAAACAATTTTGTGAAATTAGCAAAAAACCTTTCTTTTTATTCCAACAACGTGGTTTTACTACTAGTAAAGAATAAATAATTTGTAAAATAATAGAACAAATAGTTTTTATTGTTTTTATGGATTATCTACTAGCTACTAGGAAAGGAGCATTGTCGTGATGAAAATAAAATATATTTTTACTAATTTCACTAATTTATTTTTTAAGTTTACTTTCTTATAATTTTAATAATTAGTTTTGCTGGAATTCGGTTGGCTTTGGGTAGTTTATGCATATAAGAGTCATTCCATTCATCTTACCTATCATAATTCATATTTATATCTCGTAATGTTAAATTTATGCGGGCAGTGATCATGCCTTATGAAAGATGTGTCACTAAAGCTGAAAAGATATGTCAACTCAAGCTTACATAAGATATATTCGAAATGGATATTTATTAAATATTGAAAGCATATTTAACTAGCCTACAGTTTTTCCAGACAAATTTATTTTACTAAACTGCGTTTGTTGTGGCTGGTTTTTTAAAAATGCATTTTACGATTAGCTAAACTATCATTAGGGATGGTAACCATAACGTTGGCTAAGAGAAAAACAAACTTGACAAGCAAGAATTTAGAAGACGGCTCTTACAACTCAAATCAAGAATCAAGTAATAGGCTAATATAGAAGTGAGACTTGAAAAGTACATTGTGTCAATATTGCTGTTGTGATAAATTGTCTTTCAAATCAATCTTATTAACTTCTTCTGTACACTCGTTCTCTAAATTTTTTTTACTTCACTTACTATCTTGTATAATTCACTTACCTATCTGGTAAGTTTTTGAGAGCCGAATCAAACACTTCTGGAGTTTTATTTGTTCCTTGAGGCAGAGTCTTTGACATTTCATCCACATACTTATCCTCGGGTAGCTTCTCTTCTTCTGAGTCGACCTAGAAAAAACAAAATTTGTTTAGAAAAATTACAAAAGAATTAGTGAATTGTTTGTGGATAATAAGATTTAAAAAAAACATTTATATTAAAACAATGGTAAAAACACCTTCGTCAGCAGGGAATTAATTTATGAATGGAGAAACAACGGAATGAATATTTTTAGAGAAAAGACACTAAGGTGCTTTGAAAATTTAATACGATTTTGGTACTTTCTTTAATAGTTAGTATGTTTATTAATGCTTCATATACAGTTACACGGGTTGGGCTTGAAATCCCCAAAAACAAAATCCCAAAATTTTGCTATATAAGCTTGGGTTACGTTAAAGATTACTCAATCTCCCGGAAAGAGAGAGGTCTGTAATTCTGTTATTAGAATCATTAAAAACAAGTGAATTTTAACATATTTTCAATTAAATTTGTGATTCTAAAAAAAGTAATAAACATTTTAGCGCTACATTTGTATTGCTAAAAAGAACTTGATAATATATAATATCTTAAGTGTAGATAAGCTTTGAGAACTTTGAATTTGGGGATTTTGTGCTTGGGGATTTTAAGTTTGGGGATTTGATGTTTGCGGGTATTGAATTTGGTTATTTTTCGTAACCTTGGGGATTTTGTTTCTTGAGATTTCATGTCTCTCCCACAGTTACACTGAACTAAGCGTACATTTATGGCAAAAACATAAAAATGACTATATTTATAAACAATATAAGTTAAAAAACAGTGTTGTCAAAAGTAGAAAAACAATCTCATCTTCAACGACAAATATGTAATTTTTGTAAAACGGAGATATATTTTAAAATCATTGTTCGAAAATTGATGTCTTAGGGGAAAACTCTATGATGCGTTAGCTAGAATTTCTTGTTTTTGCTAGGCAACAACCCAGAGATGGAGTGGATTTTTTTAATAAACTTTTTTTTTAAACCCACGGGGAGACCGGTCTCGAACCCGGGAACAATGGCATGGTGATCGTGCCGCTCAACCAATTGATTCAACTCCGTCTCCAACTTGAAATGACTATGGATAAAATCAATATTCCGATATTTTCAAATGAAATTTGGTCGAGCCTACCAAAAACATTTAAATTAGTTTAGAGTCTACTTTCAGCAGGACAATGATTCCAAGAATACTGCTCATATAATTTGGAAATGACTATTAATAATGCCCGCACACAGTGTTGTCAACGCAGTCGCCAGATCTTAATCAAATCAAAAACTGTTGGGAACAAGTAAAGATAACCTTGACAAAAATTATTTTACGAAGGCCTAAAGTTTAAATCCAATGATTACATCGCATAGGTGTATGCTTTGAAATATCATTGATTAGGTATTTTCGTTGACGCTACTCCGAGCCAAAAAGAGCCATTTTTTTTCTTCTTTTTGTGCTTTTTCAGTTCTTTGAGAAAAGAGCCAAGCTCCTGTTGACTCTTTCTATGTTCTTTGAGAAAAGAGCAGCAATTTCAGATCACTTCAGAGTCAACTTTTTAAGATCAAGTTATTTGGAAGTGTTTGACTATCAAATTCAGCTGTTCAGAGTAGAGTACAGCGCCAATCTGGCTTCGCTACGCTGCTATTTTATTTTCTGCTATTTTTGGATCCTAGCCGACCCGAGATCTGCGTTACTCGGAGTGGTGTCAACGAACAGGCAAAATAGGTCTATTTCTGCCAAAGCTGACACAGTTGACTCAATACATGATGCAAGCGAGAATGCGACGCACATATTAGCTGTGTTCCATTGGGCCATGCAGAGTACTCCGGCGTACACGCAGCTACGCTCAGCTACACTAGAGGATAGGTAGGTGTAGTTTGCAAGGGTACTTACGCTGAGTTTTTCCGCTAGGGGTTTTGTGCTTCAAAAGCTCTCAATAGGTGGCTTTTTGCTGTTTTATGTTATGCCAAATCTTAAAAGTATTTAAAAAAAAGCGTCTGCTTCCCGTAAATAGAAAAACGTTAAGACTTTTTCCAAAATTACTATAATTATCGCATAACATACCATATTCCTCACAGCACATCAAAAAACTGCAAGTACAATCTATAAAATGACAAACTTGACAGCGGCTAAGGCTACGAGTAAGAAACTAAATGGAGTGGCCCTAGTAGAGATGGGCGATACTGTATCGATATACCCGAGTATCGATACTTTGCTTTCAATACTTCGAGGTTTTGTAATCGGTACTACCAGCCCCCGATACAACCGATCCTCGATACTTTTCTTTCAATACTCGAAGTATTGACAGCCCAGCACACACCGTCTCATTATTTGGTGTATGGGTCCAATCTCTAGTGTGGCTAGACCAGTTACAATTTCGAAGCATAGCGGCCGACGCCCCACGGTGGGAATTTTTGTATGGAGTCAGAATGTCAAATCATATTTTGCGAAGCTTTAATGATGTAAACTATACGCTTCTGTAACTTGTCTAGCTCCTAAACGACTTCTACGCCCATTATGAAACTTAGCAAGGATTATCTATATACTATTAGCTATTTTTAGAAAAAAATTTAAAAAAAAATTTAATGGTCGAACTTTGTGAAATTCAAGTTTCAAAAATTTTAATATATTTTTTTTCCAAAAAAAAATTTTTTTTTAAATCCAACAATGCATTTAAAAAGCTCATTAAATGAAGTATAAATTTGATTAATTTATTTATTTTATTGTTACTTTTTAAAACTGGGTAATGGGATTCGAAGTAGCGCATACCTGCCGATTAGTCAAATTTTTAAAGCCCTCTAGCTCGTTAACCAGACTTTATACTGTAAAAACATTTTGTATCTGAATCGAGGACATATATATAAGTGTAACATAATCAAATATTACTAAAATCGGAAACATCGAAATTTTTTACCTGTCCGCTTTACGTGGAATGCCCCATATCACGAACGCAAAGTTAACTTGATTGTTTACATAAACTTTATAAATGATAAAATCAATTTCAATAAAATTCATAAAATCTGGGAATAAATGAGTGAATTCCCTAAATTTTATTAATAAACAAAACTTTTCTGGGCTTTTTTCAAATTAAATGTCAACATTGAAACAGGCACACTCTACTCTAGATCCAAGCACCGAAGCTCACTCTAATAGCTGAGCATTGGTGGTGTAAACTATCCAAAACTTGCTACAGTAAAGAATAGGAAAAGGTTGGGGGAATTCTACTTTTTCGTAGTATTTCTCGCAGTACTTTTAGAGTCTCAGCTTAGAATTTACTTGACGTGAACTTATAAATGTTCTGAACATTGTGGTTCCGACAAAAAATTTCCCATTTACAATTTGCATTTGTTTTAATATGTAGACTCTCTCTTGGGTTCGTTTTGTTGAAGTATTGAGGTTAGAATGCGTCAATGACATCAGCATTTCTCTGCATTTCTCTTGTTAGGACAGTGTTAATCTGTGATACAAAAATAAATGAAATAAATATAAAAATAAATAAATTGTAAAATGGGCGAACTGTCATGTTTTCCGGGCTTGTATCTAGAGGAACAGGTCGTGCGCCGCAATAATTAGCTTTCCGCCCTAAGAAATTTAAAATAAATTTCTACATTTCTAACACTAACACTTTCTTTTAGTTCTATGTAACTGTTATAAAACACTTTTAAAAATAGCCATTTGAAAATAATAGTTATTCATTAACGTATTTGTTTGTACAACGCTAATATTCATGACCTCCATAAGGGAGGAAGTGGGAGGGGGGGCTGACAGTGACCTAGTCTATTGGTCCGGAATTTCCACGGCCACCAAACTTCCATAATCTGCTGTGTAATTACAATTATCTCGGTTACTAAAACTTTAAAAAACTTAGCGAATGAGCGATTACATTAAAAAAAAGTTTACTCCGAAAAAGTTTGTCCCACCCGCTATCGATAACTATTGCAGATACCACGAAAGTCAGACCAGGCTAAGCTGTTGTGCTCGAAACGCCCTCTATGCTGGTATCGTCGGTTCTGTCGTAGCTTCAATAGATGCCGAGATAAATGAAAAATAATTTTGCACTTGTCAGCCCCCTCATACCTCCCTCTCACGGCACTTAAAAAATATATAATTTAGTGCATTTGCGATACTTAGGGTGGGCTTAAAGCATATACAGAGACTTTCTCTGAAACTATTCACAAGCACAAAGATATTGATAACCCAATTATAGAAGCTGAAATGAATAACTTAGCATCTATCCCGGAAAACAAACACTATGTCGAGCTAGTAAAGTATAAAGAGTTGAGAAGTCTTTTAAGTTCGCAGACGGAGCCAATGCGCTTTATATCAACTGACAGATTGTTCCATGCACGAAAAGTACAAACGAAGTAAGAGTTTTCCATAACCGAGTATGGAAAATTAGGAATAGCCAAGCTGTTATGGCGGGGTCATAGGTATTGCAAGTTGGTAGATAGGTACGGCACCCATGTACAATATACGATGGTCAAATCGCCTAAATAAATCTTATGCAATCATTGTATAATACATTAAATCTACTAGAACACAATCTGTGTCCAGATGTGGGTAATCTAAATTGCCAATTAAGAAGTAAGAAGGAATAAACCTAACAATCATCAACCTCATATTCGTAGTAAGACAGCCGACCGATAACCATAGTCGACGCGGCCCATCATAAATTTTCCGTATCTTGTACGATACATTTTTTAGTTGATGTAAACGCCAGTTTTTCACGCGCTCGGGAAAAGCGATTCATTTACCTTTAAGGTGACACTGGAGATATTAGGATCAGCGGTGCCATGACTATAAGATTAAATAAATTGAGATTTCGAAGAGTTTAATTTATTTATTTATTTATTTACATAGTTTCATCATAAGCTGATTACCCAACAACAGAAGCGAAAGCAAAAATGAAAGTGGAAGCGAAAAAAGATAGAAAAAAGCAAGAATAAAAATAACAATAGCAAACGAAAACAACAATAAACTGAAAATAACGATCCAAATAAACTTATCAAAACACTTATAAATTAAAATATAAAAAGTAAAGAAAAGTATATAAACTAAATAAAAATATAACAAAATAACACATTTAGCTGAAAACGACTCTAACGGAGCTGATATCTCACATTTAACTTAGAAAGATTAAAATCGAGACGGTTGTTAAAACGATTAAAAAGGCGAGACATTGACGACAATGGTTCATTCAAACCGTAGTTAGTGCGGTGAAACGGAGCCTGGAGAAAGTCACTATGTCTAAAGGAACGAATAGGAACATGGACATTCAACTTAAACAGCAGTTCAGGTGAGTCAACAAAACCCTGCAAGATATCAAATATGTATAAAGAAAGTCCTAGATCTGTTGTCTATCCTCTAGGGAGTCCAAAGAGAGTAGCCCAAGTCTTTCTTTATAAGCGGGGAGAATCAAGGGGTTATTCCATGGAAGGTCACGCAATGTTAATTTAAGGAACCTGCGCTGAACAGCCTCAATACGAGCGCTATGAACCGCATAGGACTGAGACCACACGGGGCAAGCATACTCTAAAACGGGCCGGACGAAGGTACAAAAGAGAAGCTTAGTGATAAAGGGATTACTAAATTCCTTAGACCATCTCTTAACGAATCCCAAGGAAACGTTGGCCTGTTAACAATGTAATTGATGTGATCGATGAAAGACAAATGTGGATCAAAAATAACACGAAGATCCTTTACTATATCCAGCCTGGTTAGCAAGCTGCCACTGACAGAATAGTCGTATATCAATGGAGCCTTCCTTCTTGAATACCGCATAACATAAAATTTTCGAGTTCGCTAAGATGGAGCCCATGTCGTTAATAAAAATAATAAGTAGAAGCGGACCTAAATGGCTGCCCTGAGGCACCCCGGAAGTGACCGAAATTTCACGAGAGAGGGAACCACGAAACAGAACACGCTGTTTTCGGTCGGAGAGATAAGAAGAAATCCATTGGACGAAAAGAGATGGAAAACCTAACATAGTAAGCTTCAAAAAAAGTTACTTGTGGTCAATGCAATCAAAGGCCTTACTAAAATCGGTATACAATCAACCTGTTCACCAGCCTCAATGGCGGACATGCAATAATTAGAGAACTCAACAAGGTTAGTAATCGTTGACCTGCCTTTAATAAAACAGGACATCACAGATCATTGCTTCGAAAAGCTTGGGGATGGCAGACAAATTAGCAATAGGCCTATAATTAGAGATATCATCCTTCTTACCCTTTTTATGAAGAGGAAAAATGGTAGACGATTTCCACAGTTTGGAAAAAATACCGCAGGACAAGGACAAGTTAAACAAATTAGAAAGTACAGGAGTAAGATAGTGGATACAATTCTTTAGGACAGACACGGGAACACCATCGGGGCCGGGTAAAAAACTATTGGACAACTTCTTAATATGCATCATAACTGAAGCATCGTCAAAGAACAAATCCTTAACCGATAAGGAGGTCATGGGATAATTCGTCAAAAAATTAAAATCTCCTAAACTAATATCACAGTTATTTGTTGAAGAGGCAGCTCCAATGCGCATAACAGAAGGGAAGCCATCGCTTTTACGCTAATAATATAGCACTTTCAACATTTTGGTTAAATTATTGATATATTGTTTATAAATGAAACTTATGCAGCATTAAATATAGTTTACGACTATATGAATACATTTCCAAATGAATTTTGGATGAAAAGTTACATTGATTGTAATCTTTTAATAAGTTAGCGGTATCGCTCTCTTTTAAAAGTGTATACATAATTGTGCCACAAAAATGAAGCGTAACTTTTAATATATTTTTTTATTCATTTTATTTAGTCTTTATAGTTATATAAATATTTTGCAATTCTTGATATTTAGGAATATCTTTTATTTTAATAGAAAATGGTAACTACTTTTTCCAAACGACGATTGTACTCGTCATAACACTAATGATAACGAGTATACTTATCAATAACAGCCAACTGGTTAACATTTCGCACGATTTTTCAGAATTCATAGTTGTGGATAATTTTTAATTTCGATAAGAACCTCCGGCCATCATTTCATTTTTATTTATTATGGGTGGCGTTAGCAGTGGCAGTTAAAGCTTAAAACGTCTGAACATTCCAAATTGCCTTGACTAATTGAGTAAGTTCAGTTGTGCGACAATTTGTGTTGCCATTAACTGATTTAATACTGCCTCTACAAGAGTTTAACTTTTGTCATCGCTGCAATTTTGTAATCAGACTAGTTTATTTCTTTTTCCATATTTGTCACTTGATTTTTAAAAATTTTTTATTAACATATTCCGAGCGTTTAATTTCGTCCCCAATCTCCCTGTTGTTATTTTTATTATTTTCTCTGTAGATAAATATTTTCTTTTAGCCATTACTGGGTATTTCTCATCAAATTACAAAATTTCAATTTGGATTACATCTAAATTTTTTGTGTTAAGAAAATCATTTTTTGTAGCAGAAATCCAAAGTTTGACTATGTGATGTCTATTTGAGAGTAATGGTCTTAGATATTTTTGTTCATAACTTTATAAAAAAAATGGGTTTAAAAAGATACAAAATGAGGGAATGACTGTCAGAGTGACGGAATGATTTCTAAATATCATTATAGTAAAAAACAAAGAATTATGTATGAAATTATATAAATTTTTAGTATAGTTAATTTTTATCGAATACGTATCGTATTCTAGAAATACATAACTTCGTATTTTAAATCAGGAAAACAAATTTAGGACATCTTCTTAGATTTAACATTATTAATATCTAATTATTAAACTCTTTTAAAATAAAGAAGAACTTAATTCATCTTTATATGGATTAATGAATTAATTTTTGTTAATTATTCATTTTCATTCATTCATTTCATTTATTAGCAAAAAATTAATGCTCTTTTACAACAACATATAATTCATACCTTAAAAAACATTACCTCAAACTCTTTCTTAATCACAAACCAATACATTCCACTTACTCATTATGAATTCTATACAATATCTCTTAAATCTATCTACATTCATATCACTGCTATCATATCTTAACCTATTGTACATTTTAAGGCCCTTATAAATTAAAGAATTTTGTGTCCTTACTGTGGAAAAATTTACTAACCTAAACTCATTCACTCTTCTTAAGCCATACGGCTGCACTTCACTTGTATACATCAGATATTCACTCAGATACCCAGGCAATAATCCATTCTTCATTTTAAAGATTAACAACAAAACATTTAACACAATCCTTTCTCTTACACTTATCCACTTTAATGACTCCAGCATAACTTTAATAGGCGCATATTTATTGCAACAAAGAATTGCTCTCATTTCCTTATTCTGAAGTTTTTGTAATCTATCCATCATTCCACTGCCAAGTAAAATAACACAGACGAACAGTACTCAAAATGCGGTTTTATTATTACATTATAGATTTGTATTGCCGTAAGCATTGAAAGAGACTTTGGTATTCTTCTTAAAAAACCAATCTTTTTACCTATTTTCCCACATATATAATCCGCGTGCTCTTTGAACTTCAATTTGTTATCAACTATCACACCCAGATACTTTATCTTTTCCACTTTTTTCAATATTATCACTATCCATTCTTAAATTACTCATATATATTACCCAATAATGCGTCATTAGCAAATAATACAATATTTGCACCATCCAATACACTCTTTATATCATTAATATAAACAAGAAATAGTAGGGTACCCAGCACAAAACCTTGTGGCACTCCCGCATTTATTGCCTTTCTCTGAGACATCGCCTTGTCTACCTTAGTTCTCTGCATTCTTCCGGACAAATAGCTATCAAACCATGACCATTCCTCTCCTTTTACTCCATACTTCTTCATTTTTCTCATTAAAATATCTCGATCTACAGTTTCGAAAGCTCGCTTAAGGTCTAAAACACCGCCAATACTTTTTGCTTTCTTTGCATTGCTTCCCTCCATTTTATCAGGACCAAATTTAGGGCCGTCTCACAAGAATGACTGACTGCTCACTCAATATTAGTCGATTTCCTTCTAAATATTCCTCCAACTGCAACTAAACAACTTTCTCCAAAATCTTTTCATAAAAACTTCTTCTTAAACTTCTCTGCAATTTGCGCTTTATCCCTAAACATTCCTTCCTCAAAGTATATTTCCTTAATTTCAGGAATATTTTCTTTTAGTACAAATTTTTTTAAATATCTCCACATTTCCTTTTGACTGTTAGCACTAACGATCCGCTGATTTATATTATTTCGCTTCTCAGTTACTATTTTATGTTTGTAAATATTTCTGGCCATCTTATACTTTTCCCAATCACTCTCGTTATTTGATAAGCTAGCTATCTGATACGTCCTTATTTTCTCACATTTTAACTTTTTTAACTCATCAGTATACCAATTATTACTGTTATTCGTTACAGGTTTCCGTTGTACGAACTTTCCCACCAAAGCTTTCATCTTGTGTTCAAAAACTCTCGTGCATTCATTTAGATTTTCAATATCACCCACTTCAATCATACCAATATCATTCAATTCATTAGCAAATTCATTCTTTTCATAGTGCAATAACTCCACAATCCTGGATTCACTTCTCTTATCCACCCTCAAATCTATATTAAAACACAATGTCTCATGATCGCTAATTTTTAGTTCACTCGAAACTTTCACCTCCAAATCATACGAATTAGTTACCACATAATCGAACTAACAGTCACTCTAGTACATTCATTCACCACTTGCTTATAACCATTATCCGCGATCATTTCGTTAATAGTATTAGAATACAATTTATTTTTGAAATAGTCAATATTAAAGTATCCAGCTATTATGATCCTACAATTGAACTGCGATAAAGCATCAAACTGGTCATCCATAAAATTGCTAAAATCCCTTGCCGAAGAACTAGGCGAACGATATGTTACAGCAAATATTACTGACTCACTATTGATCCGGCATTTTATCACCAACCACCAAATATCCAAACCAATCACACATTCAGACACCATTTCAAACTGCCATATATTTCTTAAATAAATTACCACACCCCCTGTCCTCTTAGAAACTGAATAACACCGTATCACATAATATCCATTCAATCCAATTTCACAATCATCTACATCATCAGTAATGTGTGTCTCTGAGAGCAATATAATATCGGGTACTTCTTCATTTACAACTACCTCTAATTCTTCAAAGTTTTTCACAAGTCCCTGTACATTTAAATATATTGCTTTCACTTCAGATAGTTGCTAGTATTCTACAAATTTCCTTAGGCTTATTTTATAAGGCTTATTAATGTACATTAATTTTTAAAAATCACACGCAGACTTTGGTTTTTAAAATCAAATTTTTAATGAGTCTTAATTTTAAATTATCTTACTCTGTAATAATGTAGCACCCCCTTTTAACTAACTTCGGTATCTTTATTTTCTGTATCACATATTTCCAACGATATATTTGATCATCTTTAATAGCTGGCCATCTCCAACATTATAATCCTCGCTTCGTACACCTAACCATTAAACCATCTTCAAAAACAGAAAAAACTTCTCCGAGATACTTTTTATTGTCCCATTCAACCAGGACATGATCTCCAATGGTTGCAATTTGCTGGCTGTCAGAGACAGCAGAAGGTCCAGCATTATCCAAATCAATTGTATCAATTTCTTTGGACATTACAGTGTGATCTTGAGTACGCGAAGAAGGTAGAGATAGTCGGTCATTATTATTTTTAGCTTTGTTGATTGTATCAATTTTTATTAACTTCCGGGTCCGGTACTACGATGGTTCTGGAATTTTTGAAAATATCCCAAATGATAGTCAGTACAATGTTCTATGCACGAAAGTCTACGGCACTGTAAAGTGTTGTTGAAAAATACGAACTGGCGTATTTTTTGATTACTCCGAAATGTAGGAATAGTCGTAGACTGTTTCATTAGGTCATCCATTAGTGAAATATCTGCTGTGGTTACCTCAAACAAGAAAATAGAGGGACATCTGGTCTGAAGGATTGTTTTCAACGAATTCAAATCTATGATGTCGTGACCTTCGACTATGACTTTATCAGCCGTTCTTTTCAGGGTTTCACCGACACCATCAGGTGCTACCTTACCGTGCCCTGGTTTAGAATAATGCCATGAGAAGTAAATAATTTCTGGATAAAGAATTTTTGGATGACGACACACCATTTCAAACATAAATTTATTTTTATACTGATTTACAGGCCCGTCACGTAAATTTCACTGTAATCTACATGAATCAGTGCGTCAGTTATAGTTAAATTGTTTTTGATATGTTGAATAGCTTGGTATTGATGTGCTATAGTCCCAACATGTTCGAAAAAAAGTGGTAATGCCGCTTCCAGATTTTGAACAAGTTGTTTCATTTTAACTTTATACTCTTTCTTTACGGGTTTACGAACAGATTTTTTTCTTCCGTCTTTTTCAAACGAACTGACTTCGTAAAACCATTGTCGATAGGACACCAACTTATCATCCTTTGGTAAGTAGCATTCTAAAGATCGTTCCTTGCAGGTTGAGCATTCTCTGAATAAGCATTTTGTGGAATGCACATCACAGGTTATAGCCGCTAGAATGCTGTCGTGCTACCAGACTTAAATGTTCCGAATTCACGCAATTTAGATATCATCAGTTCAATGTTAGCATGATGTACGCATTTGCAAGTATTTCTCTCTTCTTTTGCCAGGTAATCAATCCAAATGCTAGACTTATCTTGAAATTGAGTGTACCTAAAAACTTTTGATGTAAGATGAAGTGTGTTTTTTGTTGTATCTGACCTTCTTTGGATTTAAGAAAGTCCTTATTTTCTGGGCACATTCGCGTGTTTTCATCCTTCTGTAAAAAGTTGATGACATCGTCCCTAATTTTCAGCATTTTGGTGCTTATTTTTCGAGGTTTGTGTTTTTTGAATGTGTCATGCTTAAAAAAGGTTTTGATGTATGCAGCAACTTATATTTCTGGAGTGATTTCAGGTTCAGAATCTTGAAGTATTGTTTCTTTTCTTTATGCTTGTTCCCAAGATCATCGTAACTAGTCTTTAGGTCTCTTGATATTACTTCTGCAAAAAGTATTTTTTTCTTTACATTATTAGGAACTTGTACATTCTTTTAGAGCGAAGATACTTTAGTTGCTTTTTTTTCCAAATTTGCAATCTTTGCATACAAAATAGCTCGCCGCTTTCGCATTTGAAGTCTATTACGAGCTGCTAAAGACTCTGAACTTTGCCGCAAAGATGGTTCATGTCTTTGTGGAGGTGTTTCATCAAGTATTCTTTGCAAATTTTGGCGACCTATGCTTTTTTTGATCCTGTACATTTTACTATTATTTTTCCATTGTTTACATTTTTGTCTCGTTTCTCTGGCGCTCATATCATTGATTGATTTTACCTTTATGTTTTTTAGCTTGTATTGATTGAAAGTGTTGCTTTAGAGAGGGGAACACACTGAAATTTCTTCGAAACGTGTATTCCAGTATAAACAGTGACATAAGACACCCTTCATGCCAACTGGACCCCTTGTTTTCTGTATCACCAAATATTGCAAGAAACTGAGACGTGCTGGACCAATTCTGACCTCGGATTCGTGATCAGCGGACAAAAATACATAGGGATACATAGGTGGGTCCCCGAGTTCAGAGCATTTTTTTTGTATGCCTGTATAATGAATTAAATAAATTTTAATTGCATATTTTCGGATCTACAGATTACGTTAATCACGCTACAGAAATTAGGAAATTACTTGCATTGTGTATAAGTGTGATTAAGTGTGATTAAGTGTCAGACCATCTGGATCTCTTTCCGTTTCGAGATTATATTAAAATTACATAAAAATTATTTAATAAGTTCACAAAGCTTATAAAATTCCAATTAATTATGAGCTACTGATTAATAAATGACGAAGTGAAGAAGAAGTTGTCTGTGTATTAAGTATGTTCAATATCAAGCTAGACAGACAAGGCAGACTGCAATTATTTGCTGATAAGAACAAACGATCATACTACTGTACATAGTAAGTAAATTAAAAAACTGATAATTCCATAATTGTATTAAGAAGCTTTACAATTCATTGATAAATAATATGTAATCATAATCTGCTGTGTAAGTTTAATGTGCTTAAATTAGTACTACTCATTATTATCTATTTAAAGGTTTTTGGGCAACTATTTTTTTTAATTTGAAACATCTTAGGGCTTAAATTTATTTGTACATCATACCACCACATATTTTTTTTATTATATTAAGAGTTATCCAACAATAAAACTCTTTAGATTTAATTATTTCCTCTTATTTGTTTAGACACAATTTACGTGATCTAAACGTAATGATTCCTTTTTTAAGTCCTTCAAAAACAGTTAGAACCACTGTTCATAAATTAATTTTTATTAATTATATTTAATCTTTTAAGGGGATGTTATCGTTCATAGGCATGAAAAATTAGTCAACTTTTGGATTTTTTCCGGGTATATAATGAATATTTATTGAAACGGAGGTTTTCATTGATACAGTGATGATGGCTTCATGTGTGCCAGATGACATTTGTTATAACTTCAGTAAGGCTGACTTTTCCGTGATCAACAACTGGCTCTCAGCTTGTGATTGAAGTGGCGTCCTCAATGAACGAGATATTAATGAGGCCGTAAGATCTTTCTATAATTTACTATCTATCTGTTTTCCTTACTGTGTCCCTATTGCTAAATCGAATAACTTACGTTCTAACCAGCCTTGGTTTGATTGTTCCTTAAAACATTTAAAGAATGTTAAATGTAAGGCCTGGAAGAGGTTTTGTTCCTCTAGAAGCGACGCTGACTATTTAACAAATTCCAATTTACGCAGTCAATTTGTCTTCTTATGATAATTATATTAACAGAATGAAAGCATCCTTACGCGTCGATCCTAAGCGATTTTGGAGGTTCGTGAACTTGAAGCGTAATTCTGATGACTATCCATCTTCTTTGTATTTCGGAGACAGCCAAAGCAATGAGCCCCTAACGATAGCAAACCTTTTTGCCGATTTTTTTTTTAAACTGCGTTTTTGGACGATACCTGTGATATTAGCTTTAAGGATTTTACCCATTTGACGAGGTTTCCGCCGACTTCTCTCGAATCCAAAGACCTTTTACTTGACGAAGCTACGAATTTGAAGAAAATATCTACATTGGCTGATAGTTTTTCAATTGGTCCTGACGGTATCCCCGCCTCACTCGTGAAAAGATGTGGTTTCGTTCTTGCTCCCATTCTGTTTTATTTATTTAATCTCTCAACGCGTTGCGGTGTTTTTCCGAAAGCTTGGAAAACAAAAAAGGTGATAAATGCGAAATTTCAAACTATAGGCCAATTGCTAATCTTTGTTGTATATCCAAGATTTGTTCTATGCTTCCATTGCAAGGCGTGTTTGCAGCCGTTCATAGGGCTTCATAGGGGTAAATCAACTACCAAAAATTTATTGGAATTTTCAAACTTCTGTATTTCTGCAATTGAAGGTGGTAAGTAAATTGACTATATTTTCACTCACTTCGGCAAAGATTTCGATAGAATAAATCATAGAATTTTTGTTCTCAAACTCTCCTTTCTCGGGTTTCCGTGAATTTTTGTAAATTGGACTCATTCGTACTTGTCTGAACGCACTCAGCGGGTTGCTTTTCATGGAGCTCTGTCTGATGTTAATTTCAACACTTCCGGTGTACCGCAGGGCTCCCACCCCGGCCATTGTTATTTATAATTTTTATCAATGATGTATCTTTCTCATTCAAATATTCTTTGTTATGCCGACGACGCTAAGATATTTCGCAATGTGTCAGACAATGCCGATTGCCTACTTTTAAATTCGACTTGGACGCCTTTCAGAATTGGTGTTCCATTAATGGCCTTCCCCTAAATATCGGTAAGTGTACATCTATGTCTTTCTCACGAAAAAGATCTCCCTTTCAATTTAACTTTACCATAGAGGGTTGTCCTTTAACAGGTGCCTGGCTCAATTCCAAATTTTCGAGGATAATTTTGATGCCATAGTCACCAAGGCTTATATGACTCTGGGTTTCGTGAAAGGTCAAAGGAATTCGATGACTCTTACATTACAAAGCTTTTATATTCCACTTTTGTGAGGGCCTATTCTGGAATATGCCTCTCCAGTCGCTCTTCGAGGCCTTCCTTGGAATAAATCCCTTATAAAACCTCCTTATGTTAATAGACTTGAACTCCTGCACGGATACACTTGAAAAGAGACGCCGTAACGCCAGGATCCTTTTTGCTTTCGACTGCATTCGGGGATCCATAGACTCTTCTGTTCTCTTGGCTTGTTTTTGCATATCGGTTCCGGCTCTCTCCTTGAGGAATCACGAATTTCTTCAGGTACCTTTTCATCGCACTAATTATGGATTAAATGAGCCTATCACATCGATGTCGCGATTTTTTAATTCCTCTTTAGGCTGCATTGATTTTCATCTATCGCGAAATCATGTGATGAATCAGCTTTGTTGAAGTTACTTTTTACTTTTCACTTTAAGTATATATACTTTCAACTTTTTATGTACTTTTTATACACTTTAGCACTTTTATTTTCTGTATTTATATTTTGCGAATTCTCTCCGTATTCTTTGATTTTATATAATTTATTATACTGCTGTTATTTAGTTTTTTTTGTAGAAGTCACAACTTTGATGAAGTATTGTAAATAAATAAAGTTAATATAATTTATTTCCCCATAAATAAAGAATACTTTAAAAATTTTTCATTAAAAAAAATACAAAATGGCGGCTGTAAGACCAATAAACTAAAGCCATTGAACGCGTGCATTGGTCTGTGCGGGGCTTTCCACCCCTTGTCAGTTAATCTGAACTAATAACTGGTACAAAATTATTAATCTACATGAATTGGGGGGGGGGGGGGGCTTATCGACCGCTTGAAAAAATACGTCATATTTTCACAGTTTTTTTTAGCTTCAATGGACGAAAAAAAAAGTTTGTCGGAAAAAAAATCGCGTCCATAAGGCCACCGAAATTAAATATCCTTTACGGTTGAACAGATTGCAAGTCAATCGGTTCATCCGTTGAAGCTGTAGTTGTAGAGCGCTCCGCGCGCTGAAAAATGCTATTTCGAGATAAATGCATTATTCTCGAAACAGCAGTTTTAAGTTATAAAAAATCGTTTTTAATATTTATTGGTATTGTTACCTTCCTTAGAAAACCTGACCAACGCCAAGAAAAAATCAACTATGCGATAAGGATTCATTGGAATATATGCTGGTATGTAAGATAGCGGAAAAAGGTCATCTCGCAAGGCGCGCCCCAGCTACCTGTTTTCCAGCCGGCGCGCGGTTCCGGCCAATGCGCTGTAACTTCTAAACTACATCAGATTTTACAAAATCCTTTCAACTATAAGGAATAAAATTATGTAGTTTTTGAACGGCATGAACGGTAACTTCCCCTCAAATTGATAAGATTGAAAAAAAATAATATGTTAAAATAGCAAAAATTTTATAATAGAAGTCGTCGGTGGAATAAATGATAACGTGTCGGCCTACCAATCCGCAGGTCCCAGGTTCGAATTCCACCCTCGGCAACCCATAGTTGCGCTCCGCTGACAAGAGATCACGATACAAAAGGTCATTGGGGTTGCAGAGAAAATCTCAATGGCTAGGCATCCACATTAAATTGTAGGTCCACTTGCAATCGTTGTTTCGAATCGGGCGAAGTTGTTCTCCCGCCCAATGTTCGACAAGGAGTTACGGGAACTAGAGAGAGAATAATTCAAGCACAGTGAAATAACTTGCTCCACCTATTGTAGTCAGCAAAATGGACCGTCTTTTCAAATAATCCAATACGTTTTAACCACCCCGCTTTTTATAACAATTGCAGATTTTCTAATATTGAAGTTTCACTAAATTAAATTTTTACGAATTCGAATAGGCTACCTATAGGAAATTAATTGAAAACAGACGTTTACCAGAGAGATACTTTACACGGTATAGGTTTTGCTATTAGAAGGAAGGCCTTCTTCACTTACCGCACACTTCTCTATCACAAAAATTTTAAAATAAAAAAACTACGCAAGGAATTTTAAATGCACATGCAGAAACGCGTATAAGAGCATGGTAAATTTCACTCATTTACAGAAACGACACGCGCTCTAAGGAAACTAGCTGCTCAAGTGTATTGATAGAGTATTTACGATTCACGTTAGGCTGTGACACGTGTAGCAACGTTAAGCATAAAAACTATATTTCTGAAAAAATTCTGTTTGAATTCATAATTTTATTTTCAAGATATAAAATGTTAAACTACATCAGCACGAAAAGTTTTTGAAAAATGTTATAAAATGATAACTAAAACAAAAACATTTGAAGTTTGAAAAATTTGTTACAGTTCTTAAGGTACTACTAGCGAGTTAAAAAAATGTTAATTTTTTTCTTCATAAAAGTGTCTATGAATATGTATTTAAAATTTCAAGTCAAAATTCAAAATAGAAAAAATTTCGAAATGACATTTTTCAAATTTGCCCAAATTCTAGCTAAAGAACTCGGATTTTAATAAAACTTGGCTCATATTGTTTATTATTATGCCTATTGTGCATCCCCCACGGACCCTGGTGATTTTTTTTCTTTTTTCTTCCCGTTTAGAGACTTAAAACGCGGAAAAACGAGGCAGTTTTTGAATTTTTTTTTCAAATACGCGCCATTTTTCGAAAAAACGCTTACCTCCGCTTTTGGTAGGGGAGATGCACAACTAAATATGTCTATATTAAAATGCCGTTTGGGTTTTTTTCAGATGTACTGGAGAGGCTCTATTATTTCCGTAGATTTGGGCTCTTTTTTTTTACTTCAACTTCAACGCCCGCCCTCTATACTAGAGCAAAAAAATTATAATTAAAACAAAATTTTTTTTTATCTAAATTAGAGATCCTATATTATCATATGTATATGTATATTTAGCCCTAAAAATAAATTTTTCACTTTAAAAAAACATTTAAAAAGGATCTTTTTTAAACTTCACCCGCTAATAGTAACTTAAAGAAAAAATTAAATATTTTTTCTATAGAATTAACCCTTTTACTCAGAAGGCCCACTTCTTAGGCGGAAGCCTAGAATTAATTGACCTATTCGCCAGAATATTACAATATATTAAGGCAAATTAGGCTCCCACACCAGCATGCAAAACACATTAGTAAACAAAAACTAAAAAACGCCCACACACAACAATCTCTTATGTTAAGGATGGTGGGGACGCCGCCCTTATTCAAAGGGACTTAGATACGTTTCTTGAGTGGTGCGAGCATAATGGCTTACACCTCAATTTTGAGAAATGTGAGGCTATGACCTTTTCTCGGAGTCCTAATCCACAAGCTTGGGATTACAACTTCGCGGGGAATGGTCTCCGTCGCGTACTGTCCGTAACCGACCTTGGGGTGAAACTTGATAGGAAACTTGACTTTACTCTGCATATCAACTATATCGTGTCTAGAGGCTGTTTAGTCCTGGGCTTTGTTAAGCGTTGGTCTAGAGAGTTCTCGGATATACCAACATTGATTCATTTGTACTTCTCCTTAGTTAGACCTATTCTTGAGTATGCATCTCAGGTCTGGTCCCCCTACTACGTAGTTCATTACAAGCGTATCGAATCGGTGCAGAGTAATTTTCTTAGATTTCCGCTAAGAGGGCTCCCATGGGAAGATCCGTTCAGACTCCCGCCTTATACCGATCGCGTTCGGTTGCTCGGTTTTCCCTCGCTTGAGAAAAGGCGCAAAGTCGCTGACTTGGTCTTTATTCACCAGCTCTTGAACTCTAATATAGACTCAGGTTCGCTTGTTAGCAGGGTATCCTTCAGAGAGTTCCAACATAACCTTCGAAGACTTTTTTTATTGCATGTTGAACCATCTAGATCAAATTATGGCATGCGTGAACCTATTAATCGTTTATGTAGGGCTGTTAATGCATGTCCTAATTTTGATTTAACTCTCAGCAAGGTGTCTTTTAAGAATTATCTATTGTCTGTGCTCATGTAACTTTCTGTTTTGCATGTTGTGTGCTGGGTTCCCTTACTTGTTTTTCTTCCTGCTTTTTTCTTTTACTTGTTATTTTTCCTTTGCATGTTGTTGTGGGAGTCTCATTTCATCGTTTTGATGAAATAGGTGAATTAATTCTGGGCTTCGGCCTAAGAAGTGTGCCTTCTGTATTAGAAGGGTTAATTCTATATTTTATTAAGCAGTAGAATGTAGGAATGGAGTTCAGAAAACTAGAAAACAGGATACAGTGCCCAGGATTATGTATATTTATGCTTAATCAGAGAATACACAGAATTAGTCGGTGAAGTAGTCATTCACTACACAAGTCATAATTTATTACAACACACCAGACAAGAATTTATAGCGGAGCTGGGGGTTATTTCCTATTAGGTAAGAAGCATTTAATAACTATTTTAAAAAAGCTTCCGAATTTTGATTTATTATTAGTCCCTTATACATTATTTATACTGTTATTGTAATATTTTCTTTTATGTGCAAATTGATGAACCTTCGGCACTATATTTCCTTTTATAAACGAAAAGCATAAATACAAAATACACTCAACTGTTTACGACCAAAGTCAGTACTACTGAATATTGGAGCTTTTTATTTACTAAAAATTTTGTCAACAATTACCTGTAACCTCTGCCATATGAGGTCATTTCAAAGTATTTGGCAATCTCAAAATATTGCATAATAAAATCCAGCAGCTCTATGGCATGATTTAATTAATTTCGACAATCAATGTCGGTTCGTTTATCTCATTTAACATAAAGTATAAGAATTGTTTGTGCTATTTTAAGATATTGCAATGTAAACAAAATTTCCTCCCGCTAACGATTAGACGGAGGACATAGTTCAGCTGAAAATTCGTGTTCGGTTTAAAAATAAAAGTAATATGCACCATCATCGGGAACAGATGATTTGATTAGTAATGCTACATACGTGATCAGACGAATCAGCTGTCACAGAGTCACTACGTTGGGGCTTCCTCGGGTTTGCTTCTGCGGGAGCTCCAGTCTCATCAAATTCGTCTCCCTCACCTTTTCTACGTCGCACATCAGCCATTTTTCACAAAAACTATTCACTTGCAGTAGAACAACGATATTTTATTTTACACTAACCACGATTAGTAAACGTCGGCAATTTCTGACCCTTTGGTGACCCGGCGATTTCCTTTCAATTTTTTACTTATCACCTTGAAATCGTCCAACAACAAATCAGCAGTTTTGCGTCGGACTTGTAAAATCTCCGTCAAGCAAAACAAGTTTTAGCGTTTATTGAGAGAACGAACGAGAAATTTAAATGTGTTTCACCTGTTACGGCATTGATATTATTTTTCGTTAATTATTAATTAACAAACCGAATTATATTTGCGAGGAAATTACGTGAAAACCGTCCGTAATCCGCGACAGTTTGTTTTCTTGTCAATTCTTCAAATCAATATCAAAGACGACAAAAAAACGAGTGAACTTCGTGACAGCTCGGTGGATAAATGAATATTAGGCGTTGTTTAAATTGGTTTGTCGCCATTGTTCATCCAAACATATGCTTAATGCAGGGTTGGGTAGTTTACTTGTTATATTTGGAATGATTTGTAGGTATGCACAAATCAAGTTACATTATTCCTCTTTTCGCTAATTAATAAATTTATTAAATAAATAGCCGACTCATTTTCAAAGCAAGGATGTTTAATTGAAGGTGGCCACACTTAATGCTAATTTAAAAGAAATTGTGATACAACCAAGGCATATGCGCTGGTTACATTACAAGTTTTCTCTAAAATTTAGAGAGACGTTCTCGTTAAAATTATTAAAAAGAGATTGCTTTTTTCCCCCTTCTTAATTCTCTTCGCGTCAGCAAGGAACTCAATATAATTCAGGAAACTAAGAAAAATTAAAAGAAGGAAATGACTGCAAGATGTTGGTTTATCTAGTAATATCTGTAATAACAAACTAAGAACACCGTAGTCCCAACCTGATTATAGTGAAATAAGACAATGATGCCATTGAGGCTCTACGAAACACACTAAAACATTTTAATAGAAAAATCCTAGCCACACAAAATTTATTAATAAATTCACTACTGGAACAAAGTATATTCCGAGCTACGACTGACACTAACTTTTAATTAAATATTAATCTTCCGGAACAAAATTAACGGGTCGATAAAAGTTACGAAAAATGAAGAAAATCTTCCATTTAAAACAATGTACAAAACAAGTAGTTTCTCCTATAATAGAATAACTTTGTTAGTTGCATTAGAGTTTGGCCACCCAGAACGTCTTCTGCAAAAAAGTAAACATTAGGCAAAGGAAACAAAAAATTATCAACTTACACCTTCCACTTTCCCCTCTTCCAACCACTGACCTCGGCAACATCATTTTAATCCTCACAAATGACCAATTTAGTTTTAATTAAAAGAGTAACAAGAAAGTTTTGCTTTAACTTACTAAAATATTTAATATCCCCAAACAATCCAAACATACACAGCTGATTTTTGACAGTACCAATTAGCAAATGTACATACCATCAGTAAATGCAAAGAGTGGACCAGCCACAAATCCAAAAATATCAAAAACAGATCGGTGCAGTCAACTTCAGTTATAAAAGCAAACGAGCCTTAGCAAGTGGTATCCATTCCTCGATCAGAGTTTAATCTGAACGTTCCTTTCCTCCGTCAGAGCTTAATCTGACAATCCTTTATTATGAGTTTAATCTGAAATCCATTTCCTAATTCAGAATTTAATCTGAAATTACCAAAAGTTCTCACAGAAGCTTAATTCTGTTTCCTCTCCCACAGAAACCCAATTTTATGAGATTGCATTTTGAATGTAGTAAAGTTTAATATTTTTTCTTTTATTCAGAAGAGTAATTCTGAAATTTTATTTACAGACGTAAACCAAGTGGAACAGGGACGCAACCAATTTAGGAAAATATCAAAAAGAGATCGATACAGTCAACTTCAGTTATAAAAGCAAGCGAGCCTTAGCAAATGGTATCCATTCCTCGATCAGAGTTTAATCTGAACGTTCCTTTCCTCCGTCAGAGCTTAATCTGACAATCCTTTATTCAGAGTTTAATCTGAAATCCATTTCCTAATTCAGAGTTTAATCTGAAATACCAAAAGTTCCCACAGAAGCTTAATTCTGTTTCCTCTCCCACACAAACCCAATTTTCGGTGATTGTAATTTGAATGTGGTAGAGTTTAGTATTTTTTATTTTATTCAGAAGAGTAATTCTGAATTTTTAAAGTGGAAAAGGGATGCAACAAATATAGGAAGATATCAGAAAGAGATCGATACAGTCAACTTTGGTTATAAAAGCAAGCGAGCCTTAGCAAGTGGTATCCATTCCTCGATCAGAGTTTAATCTGAACGTTCCTTTCCTCCGTCAGAGCTTAATCTGACAATCCTTTATTCAGAGTTTAATCTGAAATCCATTTCCTAATTCAGAATTTAATCTGAAATTACCAAAAGTTCCCACAGAAGCTTAATTCTGTTTCCTCTCCCACACAAACCCAATTTAATGAGATTACATTTTGAATTGGTTAAAGTTTAGTATTTTTTATTTTATTCAGAAGAGTAATTCTGAATATTTATTTACAGACGTAAACCATCTGAATGGTGAACAAGTGGAACAGGGATGCAACCAATATAGGAAGATATCAAAAAGAGATCGATACAGTCAACTTCAGTTATAAAAGCAAGCGAGCCTTAGCAAGTGGTATTCATTCCTCGATCAGAGTTTAATCTGAACGTTCCTTTCCTTCGTCAGAGCTTAATCTGACAATCCTTTATTCAGAGTTTAATCTGAAATCCATTTCCTAATTCAGAGTTTAATCTGAATTTACCAAAAGTTCCCACAGAAGCTTAATTCTGTTTCCACTCCCACACAAACCAAATTTTATGAGATTACATTTTGAATGTAGTAAAGTTTAATACTTTTTATTTTATTCAGAAGAGTTATTATTATTATTATTTTTATTTACAGACGTAAACCAAGTGGAACAGGGATGCAACCAATATAGGAAAATATCAAAAAGAGATCGATACAATCAACTTCAGTTATAAAAGCAAGCGAGCCTTAGCAAGTGGTATCCATTCCTCGATCAGAGTTTAATCTGAACGTTCCTTTCCTTCGTCAGAGCTTAATCTGACAATCCTTTATTCAGAGTTTAATCTGAAATCCATTTCCTAATTCAGAGTTTAATCTGAATTTACCAAAAGTTCCCACAGAAGCTTAATTCTGTTTCCACTCCCACACAAACCAAATTTTATGAGATTACATTAAGAATGTAGTAAAGTTTAATACTTTTTATTTTATTCAGAAGAGTTATTCTGAATTTTTATTTACAGACGTAAACCAAGTGGAACAGGGATGCAACCAATATAGGAAAATATCAAAAAGAGATCGATACAGTCAACTTCAGTTATAAAAGCAAGCGAGCCTTAGCAAGTGGTATCCATTCCTCGATCAGAGTTTAATCTGAACGTTCCTTTCCTTTGTCAGAGCTTAATCTGACAATCCTTTATTCAGCGTTTAATCTGAAATCCATTTCCTAATTCAGAGTTTAATCTGAATTTACCAAAAGTTCCCACAGAAGCATAATTCTGTTTCCACTCCCACACAAACCAAATTTTATGAGATTACATAAGAATGTAGTAAAGTTTAATACTTTTTATTTTATTCAGAAGAGTTATTCTGAATTTTTATTTACAGACGTAAACCAAGTGGAACAGGGATGCAACCAATATAGGGAAATATCAAAAAGAGATCGATACAGTCAACTTCAGTTATAAAAGCAAGCGAGCCTTAGCAAGTGGTATCCATTCCTCGATCAGAGTTTAATCTGAACGTTCCTTTCCTTCGTCAGAGCTTAATCTGACAATCCTTTATTCAGAGTTTAATCTGAAATCCATTTCCTAATTCAGAGTTTAATCTGAAATACCAAAAGTTCCCACAGAAGCTTAATTCTGTTTCCTCTCCCACACAAACCCAATTTTATGAGATTGCATTTTGAATGTAGTAAAGTTAAGTACTTTTTACTTTATTCAGAAAAGTAATTCTGGATTTTTATTTACAGACGTAAACCAAGTGGAACAGGGACGCAACCAACATAGGAAGATATCAAAAAGAGATCGATAAAGTCAACTTCAGTTATAAAAGCAAGGGAGCCTTAGCAAGTGGCATCCATTCCTCGATCAGAGTTTAATCTGAACGTTCCTTTCCTCCGTCAGAGCTTAATCTGACAATCCTTTATTCAGAGTTTAATCTGAAATCCATTTCCTAATTCAGAGTTTAATCTGAAATACCAAAAGTTCCCACAGAAGCTTAATTCTGTTTCCTCTCCCACACAAACCCAATTTTCGGTGATTGTAATTTGAATGTGGTAGAGTTTAGTACTTTTTATTTTATTCAGAAGAGTAATTCTGAATTTTTATTTACAGACGTAAACCAAGTGGAACAGGGACGCAACCAACATAGGAAGATATCAAAAAGAGATCGATACAGTCAACTTCAGTTATAAAAGCAAGCGAGCCTTAGCAAGAGATATCCATTCCTCGATCAGAGTTTAATCTGAACGTTCCCTTCCTCCGTCAGAGCTTAATCTGACAATCCTTTATTCAGAGTTTAATCTGAAATCCATTTCCTAATTCAGAATTTAATCTGAAATTACCAAAAGTTCTCACAGAAGCTTAATTCTGTTTCCTCTCCCACAGAAACCCAATTTTATGAGATTGCATTTTGAATGTAGTAAAGTTTAATATTTTTTCTTTTATTCAGAAGAGTAATTCTGAAATTTTATTTACAGACGTAAACCAAGTGGAACAGGGATGCAACCAATATAGGAAAATATCAAACAGAGATCGATGCAGTCAACTTCAGTTATAAAAGCAAGCGAGCCTTAGCAAGTGTATCCATTCCTCGATCAGAGTTTAATCTGAACGTTCCTTTTCTCCGTCAGAGTTTAATCTGAAATCCATTTCCTAATTCAGAATTTAATCTGAAATTACCAAAAGTTCCCACAGAAACTTAATTCTGTTTCCTCTCCCACACAAACCAAATTTAATGAGATTACATTTTGAATGTGGTAAAGTTTAGTATTTTTTCTTTTATTCAGAAGAGTAATTCTGAATTTTATTTACAGACGTAAACCAAGTGGAACAGGGATGCAACCAATATATCAAAAAGAGATGGATGCTGTCAACTTCAGTATTTTATTCAAAAGAGTAATTCTGAATTTTAATTAACGGTGGTGAAGTTCCAGAATTTTATTATACATTGTATTTTTTAAAATAATAATGTATTTTTCGTTCTACTGAATTTTATTGTTTGAATTTTTATTGTTATAATGTAAGATTATTTGACTGTTGTATATAAAAACAAACTTAGTTATTGTAATAAAATTTCGAAGTTGCTAAAAATTGGGTGTTATCCTTCCGACAGCCTTTATTACCTGCCAGCTGGTATGTTGAACAATTCAACATTAATCACGATCAAAAAAAGCAAAGTTGACATTATGAACCCCTGTCTCACTCTGTTCAGCACTTGACTCCGAGAGTTTTCTCTTTTATACGACGTGACGTTGGGCTCCTGAGCAGGTGATATTTTTTCTATGATGCCTCTCCTATGTAAAGTTGCCCATATGTAATCGCGATGAAAACTGTCAAATGCCGATGATAATGCGGAGGGTGTTGATGTGATCGCTGTAGGAGAAACCCTCACGAAAGCATGCCTGTTCATCTAGAGGGCGCTTGGTTGTTGACTTTCGCATTAAGATAATTTTTGCGATCAACTTGGAGGTGCAGTCAGAAGACAGATACCGGACCAATTGCTATAAATTTTCAATTTGACTTTTTTGGGAATCTTCAAAATTACGCCTGTTTTTAATTTAGTGGGATTTGGTCTCGGTTGACATTTCTGGATTACGGGAAGAAGAATATCAGCCGCAGCAAAGGGAACCGCCTAAAGTAGTTCCACTGGCATTACTGAGATCCATCAACTTAATTGCGTCTGCCAACTCCAATCTTGACGGGGTTCGGATGCTAATATTGGTCACACTTTGCCGATGTTCAGACTTGTGTGAAGGGGTTTTCTACGGTCTAAAGATGTTGTTTAGGGTTTCAACAAAATATTCTCTCCACCTCCACAGTTGATGTTCCTCTGTGACAAGAAGGTATCCGCTCTAACGAAATTCTGGATGCGTCTTTTGTAATTGATGTATTGCAGTTTACTACTAAATAATGTCCAATGGTGTCGATCGAGTGCCGAACGATTTCCACAAGAACGCTCCGGACGATTTGATAACTCAACTTCTGGGCTGCTTAAATAGAATTTACAACAAATCTGAGATACACGGAAGCTTTGCTAGATCAATAATCTACCATATACACAAAAAAGGGGATGCTGCTCACTTTTGCCAACAAATATGCAAATTTTCAATGCCGCATCGGTAAAAATCAATTGGTTTTTGAGAAAAATATTTGGAGGTGGCATTTTGGATATCATCCAAATTGTAAAATATTTGGTTACATAGAAATTGTTGTAGCGATCGGATAAATGGAAATTCGATGGTGCAAGTATGATGGTGAGGTGAGGCAGCACGTTCCACCCTAATTCACTAATTTTTTCCAGAGCCCGCCTTGCGCAGTGTGGGCTTGTAGTATCGTGTTGCAGAATAATATCTTTTCTTTTGAGAATCGCTAGACACTTTCCAAATTACTTGATCTACACACTAAAGGTCTGCATTCACAGTTTGTCGATTTTTCAGAGGAGCCACAGAGACGACAGGGATCTCAGAGGAATCGGAAGGGACCCCAACCGGATGGGCAGAAATCTTGGAGACCAAACTCCTAACATGCGTCGCTACAGAAGAAATGTGTTCAGAGTCCACAGAGTTCACAGAATTTTTCGACAGATTAAAATCAATGCTGTTAAAATGGGAATTAAAAAACCGAGACATTGACGTGACGGGCTCGTGAAAACCGTAATTCGTGCGATGCTGTGGAATTTTAAAAAAAATTTCGATTTCTCAAGGAGCGACTCGGAATCGATATATTAAAAGAAGACAAAAAGACTGGAGAGTCAACATTACCTTGAAGACATTCAAAAGCGAAAACAGTTTTAGAGATGATACGTCTAAATTCAAGAGAGTCTAGTTTTATGAGCTTAAGCCTATCTGATTACGGCGGCAGGATAAGAGGGTCACTCCAAGGAAGCCCACGAAGTGCAAAGCGAACAAAACGGCCCTGGACTGCCTCTACCCGGTCAATTGAGTCACGATAAAAACAACAAAGGTGCCTAACAAAGGTGCAGTAGAGAAGCCTGGTGATATAAGGGTCGTCAAATTCCTTTGCCCATCTTTTTATAAAACCCAATGTAGAATTAGCCTTAATAACTATCTCATCAATGTGATCGTCAAACATAAAACGACTGTTCAACCAGACACCCAAGTCCTTGGTCCTATTAATTTTTTCCAGAACACAGCCATGCATGGTGTAGTTGAAGTCGAGAGGATTCTTTCTACGAGTAAAAGACATAGACGTACACTTACTAATATTGAGGGGAAGATAGTAAACAGAATACCAGTTGTATAAAGCATCTAAGTCAGAATTTAAAAGTTCACAGTCTCGAATAGAGGACACAACACGGAAAATCTTGGCGTCGTCAGCATAACAAAGAATTTTTGAATATTTCAAGAATAAAGATACATCATTGATGTATATAATAAATAAAATCGGGCGCAGATGACTTCCCTGAGGTACGCCAGAAGAATTAAAAATAAACTTGGATAGTGATCCACGGAACGACACGCGCTGAGTCCGATTTAGTAGGTAACAACAAACTACAAACAATGAAGGAAACCCGAGGGCCCTCAACTTGTGAATCGAAATTTGGTGGCTTATTCTGTCGAATGCCTTGCCAAAATCTGTAAAGATACAATCCACTTGCTTTCCAGCCTCAATTTTGGGAATATGGGAACAGACTCTCCCTGGATTTAACTGGGGTCCGCGGGGTTGTGAAGCCCGTGATTTCATGGAAGTCCACCTGCGGGGTTATTATTGTTAGTGCCTGGTACGATCTTATCAACGACGAAACTGTCTGGCAATAATAAATTGTGTTGATAGAAATTAGCAAAAACCAAAACCAATGAAAAAAAGTGGTTTTTAAAATTAATACTTTTACATGTATTAGTGTTTCCAGTCAAACAGGCCGCATGCCTACCGAGATAGTGAAAGAGAGCGGATATTAAAATGCTAGCCTATTTGAAATTCTCTGTAGAAAACGTCTCCAGCTCTTATACTATAAGAAGTTATAAGGCTTTTTCAAGCAATATTCAAGGCTACGTATGTCTAATTATTCGAAAAAAATTTAAAAAAAAAATCAAATCTGGGTCTTTCCTTCGAGAAGAATACATGAAATTTAAAAAATTGTCATTCATATCATGATTGTAAAGCATTCGAAACACGCTTCGAATTTAGCTACAAATTGAATTGTTTAAAAGAAAAAATTGTGTTTTCACAAAATCCACTAAATATATTTAATCGGCCAATGAATTTTAAACTTACTTTCTGATTTACCTACTTCTCACTGGAATTGTCATATATACTTTCAAAATATACTGCACAGAATTCTCGTCACGTATTTTCAAAAGTCTGTAAAATTGTTGTTTTAGTCAAAAATTTGTGATCAATTTTGCATTTCTATAGAATATTAAAAAACTTGTCGTTACTTTATTGGTGTTGTGGTGAAATTAGGACTTTAGAAATCATCATTAGCATTGCCATCGTAAGTAAATTTGGATACTGCTTTTGACTTAATTCAAATATTTGACTTTTCTGAATAATACAAGATACAAGATTGATCATAAATTGTTAAATCTAATTCACGTTAACAAGAATTGTTAAAATTATGTTTTGCAGAACACCTAAATGCCTTTACTATTCTTATAACAAGTGCTTTATATGAAGACAGGTTTTTAGGAGCTGAGAAGCTTTGTTTTATTTTAAACTGAAATATCTTCGCGCCAGTTAACCGAACTGGTTTTGGATTCTGAGGGTCGTTTTGAAAATCCAGACTGAACTTTTAACTTTTAAGAACTGACTCAGAATTACCTTGTACGAAAGTAAGCAATCCTTAGTTTTGTGGGGTTAGCCTTTGGGATAACAGTTCGACCTTAAAGCTAGTAAAATCTATATGTAGTCCATCGACATCGGAAACTCAGCTGTTCATAAGCTGTCAACTTGAGGAGCCGCACCTGTTCTGCTCGACCAGGTGAGTATACATAAATCAACTACATACATGTTTTAAACATTGGACAAATATAAATATGCAAATTTTAAAAGTCACGACACATTAGCATAAGAATGAGTTTTGTCATCGCCATTTGTCCGAGTTGCATAGCATCGATTTCATTTGCAATTTGCACTTGTTCGATGCAAAATGCAACACAGTTATTTGAAGCGTGGGAAAGTAGTTTCCACTTTCACTCAATCTTTCGGAAACGGTTGCATTAGCTGCCAAGTGTATTAAGCGTCTCAACATATTTAATTAGTGACATTTGAATTATTAATTGCCTTCAATTTTAACATTAAAATTAAAAAAAGAGTTAATTAAAGATGCGTCTACTTCAGACGTACGAGGCGCCATGAATAAAATTAATAAAAAACGTTTTTGTATTACAAAATCAAGTAAAAGTGGTTGGACTAAACTAATGCAACCACTTTGGCAGTAGATCTTAAAATCCTTCAACGACGCGAAGAGCTTTTTTCTGTGAAATGAGAAAAGTTGAACGACTTTAAAAAAAAGTGTCCGTCCTTCAATAAAGCAACATTTTTAAGTTGGTATCTAACAGACGCTCTGTTTTGAATTTTAGTGCTTTTGTTTTGTATTGAGATTGAGTGGTTTATTATGAATGCCTAAATGTCTGTACGTTTCTGGCTAGTTTAGGTTAGTTTATAGTGGCGCTCGAAAATTACATTTCGCCAGCACCACTTAGACCGCCGTCTAGGTCCTTTGTGCCCCTTTTTCCGTGCGGGACCAATAAGTTACCGAGGCCCATCAGATCCATCCAGATTCCTTAAAGAACCTTAGGATATCTCTGAGCTCTGCTTTACTCAGTTCACGGAGATCCACAAAGAAATAACTACCAAATACCCTTTGCCTTCTTACTGCCAGAGCAGGTCATTCACAAAGCACATGGCGAACTGACTCGATCTCCCCCAGATCTTTGCAGATGCTACAAAAGACATTAGCAACAAGTCCCAGAATTTTTGCGTGATTACCAAAGCAAGTTTTCCAGTGGTTCGTTACCGCCCCTATTAAACTTCTGGTATCACTTCTATTTCCACTGAGGAGTATCCTAATTTTCTTTTTATTATATAAAGGCTACATTTATCTGTCCCAGTTTTCCTGTCTGCATATTTATAAATGTCCTTTTTTAGGGCTCCGATTGGAGTCCACACTACGGAGATATGCATTTCAGAATCTCTTCTAGCTAATTCATCCGCTCTTCCATTCCCCAGAATATTACTTTGCCCCCGTATCCAGCATTGATCTTACCTCTAGATTATATTTAAAATAATTTACGACCTTTGGTTCCACCACCACAACTTCCAGCGTCAATGGCAGCCTGGATATCAGTAGGGGAGTGGGTTAGGTTGTGAACCGGGTTTTGTTTTGGTAGTATAACTTTTTACAGAATAAAGATATCAACGAATAAAAGATACCGTCGGAAAGGTGAACATAAAACGCAACTTTTTTATTCAGACAGTTTAGTGTTTTGATTGAAGTGTAACTGTCTACGGAAAATTATCTGAGGACGTGATTTTTGGATCTTCCAAAGAAGTGGCTGGGTTGTGAACCATCTGGCAAATCCCGATAAAAGTCGGAAAATAGGTAGTAAAACACCCATAATTTTATAGAAAGTAAACATTTTATTTATTCACAAGGCATTAAGAGGCAAAACAAGTAGTAAAAGTAATAAAGTAATGAAGACAAGTAATGACGCCACTTAGGCTAAATAACCGGTGTTTTTCAGGGTTGACACGGTTAAAAAAATTCAAATGAATGTAAAATTAATTAATTTACAAATCAAGTAAAGTGACATAACAACACTTTATTATAATATATCCGACGATATTTGTTCTAGTACAAATCTAGTATGAAAAACGGATGGTTCATAATCCAGCCACAAGGCTGGTTCACAACCCAGTCATAACGCAATTTTGGAAACGTCAAAAACAGCAACACTTACAATCTTAATTCGACTTTACCAAATATTGGATCGTAAAATGGAATTAAAACACTAAATAAACATGTATTACACTCACCTTTTTGGGATGAATTCAGTTACTTGCATAGCACTTTACAAACAATCAAAAAAACTTTTCGCAATCGATTTTCAATACGACGTCTGCAGCTGGCATTAGCAATACGTATGTATACACTTCGGTGTTAGCACAAAAACTGACTTATGTCAAAATACAAACTAACACAGACAGATGGCGATGCGTGTCATTTAAGGGAAAAAAGCTGATGGTTCACAACCCAGTGCGGTTCACAACCCAACCCATTCTCCTGTATATGAGGATGTCCCTACGCGAATTTTCTCTTCTACCCAGCAGTGCTGTCTGGTGAATGGCTACTATTTCTGCCTGAAGAACAGAATATTTGTCTGGCAGCCTATTTGATTCATGACGCTCCTATATCTCTACTCATTTTTGATCCATCCGTATATATGGATGTCTCTGTTATTCTTCCCACTTCATTCTCGTCCCATTCATTTCTTGTAGGAAACTTTGTATTCAAGCCTCTCCTAAATTTTAGAGCCGGGACTTGGTAATCTGTATCTTCCTTGTAGTTTACGCACTCCTTACAATATCCAAGTGGCCATATGGCCTCTTCTTCTACCATCGCGGAGCCTTCAGCCTGATTGCGCTGGTCGCTGCTAAGTATATATGAAACATAATCTCTAGTACCGCTTTTGGCGGCGTAACTGCACCAAGACAGCCAGATTGCATTTCTTCTCAAATGCTTTCCACCATGCCAATGATCCGGAGCAGAGGATTGGTCGGACTATACTGGTATATATCCACTGCACCGCTTTTGCTGTTAGTCCTCAGCTAATTCCGACATTTTTTTTTTAAACGTGCAGTATGCCACACTGGCTTTCTTCATATGTTCTGTTATTTTACTCCTCCAGTCAAGTCTTGAGTCTCGTATCAAGCCTAGATACTGGGCTTCACTGGAAAGGTCCAGGTTTTCCCCCTAGAATTGGGTTTCTAAACATTGATATTTTCCTGTCCCTGATAACTTTGCAGAATTTACACACAGACCACTGCTTGAGACCCAGCTATCAAGCTAACAAAGCGCATAAGCGAGACTTTCACTCATTGTGGATAGAAATTTGCCTAATTCCAGAATTACTAAATCATCCACATAGGCAACTGCTCCTATAAGGTGCCTAGGATTTCGTCCATCACGGCTTGCCACCGTAGTGGTGTACACCTAAAAATGGACCTTTGTCATACTAGGTCACCAATGCTGGAGCTGACTGCCATGTTGCGAAGCATTGAATTAATCCAGTCATATAGACCCTTTTAAATTCCTAGCTTCCTCAGTCGATTATTTATTACATATGTTGTCACATTATTGAAGGCTCTCTCATTATTCAGGAAATCCCTCAAGGTGCACTGTACTCCAGGACACTACTGCATGCAGTGCCGTCTCAACGGATTTGTCTCTGGTGTAGGCGTGTTGACCATTTGAAACTTCCTTACCTCTCTTATATCTCTTATGTAAATATCTAACAGTCTCTCCAGCCCTTTTAGTATGGTAGATGATAGACTGAAAGGTCTGCAATCGATCGCTGTTACAAGAGTCGTTTTCCCAGCTTTACTTATTTACCTCCAAGCCGTAGGAATATACCCAAGACAGAGACATCTACTATATATGGGCACTAGCCATTCTATGATGTCTTTTAGTGTCTTCTAAAGCATTATAGGTAACATTCGACTGCCCATGTTATTTTCTTGTAGTCGACTATTGGTTTAATAACGTCCCAATCTTCGCCACCTCTTTGGTTTACATCCGAGCTACCCCATATAGTGTGATAGGCGCTGGCAACGTAGCCTAGAAGAAGTTTAATGCCTTTCTTATCTGCCCCTCTGTCGAAGATGTCATCTTTTAGGTCTTTCGCTGCTGCTACTTCGCAATCTCCCATCGGGATCTTCAAGTACTGAGCTTAAAGCACATTTAGCAGACCGCTCTTCTCGATTGCCACGACCGGTATGCCTACGCGAACCTTCGGCCTCTCTGGGATTTTCTGAAACGGGACGAGCCCGAATTTTGCTTCTTGCCAAGATGCTTTCATGTTAGACTTTCTTTGGGCATGCTAGGCTATTTTCTCCTCCGTCAGAGTACTAAGATATTTTGTAAAAAGACTACCGTCGCACCTCTTCGGTAACCCTCCTGACCTTCATCTTCTTTCTTTCACCGCTGCCTTCATCCTTCTTCTCATGTTCGGCGAGCAAGGGTTCCTCCACGTCAGGTCTAATTCCCGCGGTTTTTCCTTTATTCCGAATGCCTCTGAAGAACCACCCGCGTTTTCTATCGACAAACTGGGAGGGAGGACATCACCCTCTCTGTTTTTTCTTAATTCTTCTATTTTGTTCCCACAAGTTGCGCGAGAAATGATAGTCACCTCATACAGAGCTTCGCATTACCACAGGAAGACTACAATTAAACTTTAGGCCACCTGGTATTCCGAGTCCCTATACTAGCTGCTAAGCCCCCGTAGTGTGCTGTTACACCTTGGCTTGAATCCTAATTCGAAGATGGAGATGCTTAGCGACATTCGTCTGTTCTCTAGACATCGTAACTCTGCCTGTTCAGCCATGACTTCTGCTTAAAAAGTACGAAAATTTTTAGAGCAACGTGTTGCCCGGGGGGTGGTTTCTTCCATTCCTAGAATTATGTGTTGAACGTGGGATTATGTATGGTGTAGTCAATATTTTTGAAGTGTTGAAGAGAAGAAAAGTATCAGCTTCGGGTTCATACCACACTCCGGAAGAGTAGTTTCGAGGGAGCATGTTACATCACCAAAGCTAGAATATATTAGTCTTTCTTGGATGATAACAAAATGTTCTAGATCCAGGAGAAAGAAGCGGCGAAAGGGTCACTCCTTGAGTATTGCCTCTTGTAGATTGTCATAGGAAGTAAACTATATAAGTATATAAATTCGCTGAGTAACTTTTCTAGATTCAACCCCTTTAAAGTTATCTGGTTACGTTATTAAAAGCATCCTCAATATCGAAGAAATATAAATTTCCTATAGATGATTGATCTTTCTATTTTATCGATCAGGTCATGCATATTGAGAGAAAGACAAGTTAGATGGTCCAACTGTTTCTTTGATAAAGAGATCAATAAGTTAGTCTCTCCAAGCTTTTAAGAAGGAAGGAGGAGACACTTATTGGCCTAAGGTCCTTAAGTTTACTGTACGAGATCCTTCTTTCTGTGGGAATGAAAACCATCTTGGCCATTGTCCACAAATTTCAAATTTATCTGAGGTTTTAGAACGCTCCAAAAATGGATTTTACTCATGGGATTATAAGCTCGAAAGCCGATTGGAGTTTGGCTGGGACTATTTGATGCAAGCCTAGTGATTTGAAAGGCGTGAAATTATTTATTGATCACTGTAGTTTTAACCTGCTGAGAATTTTAAAGCAGGGTTCCGAATCAATACAAAATTTCGCACGAAATATCGCTCCAAATCGCTCCGGATCGGATCGGTGCGATATCTGGATCGATTCAACCTGGAGCGTTATAAAAATATAGAACCGCTCCGGAGCGGATCGTTATTTTCCAAATCTGATATCGAACCGATCTGGAGCGGATCGTTATTTTTCAAATCTGATATCGAACCGCTCCGGAGCGGATCGTTATTACTTTTAATTTCATACGATCCGAAACGCTGCTGGAGCGATATTGAATCGATTCGGAGCGATTAGAATATCGCTCCATTGCACGAAAGAAAGAAGTATGGTGATTTTTAGAAAGTGCTTGTCACCTCCAACTTAATTACAAGGTATCTTGTACGAAGAGTGCTTTTAGGGTTGGGGTGAATGGGGGTTGGGTTTGAGTAAGTTATAGCGTGGATATGTGGCGGTGGGTGTAGGGTCTCTATCTGGAATAAGACGGGTTATTTTTGAAATGCGCACGCAACTTTAATATAGCGAGTACGAGATAAGTAAGAATGATGGGATTGGGTGGTAGATTTTAGTACAGGTTAATAGGTACTGGGTAAAAATGAGTGGTTGGGTGTGGTGGATGGGGTTGGATGTGTGTGTGTGGGGGGAGGTCTGTTTCTGAAGAATGAAGGGCAATTTTTCAATGCGGTGTGAGTGAAAGTTTTTGGTAAGTCAATTGAAATAGTGAAGTAGCTAGTTTTCGCGAGAGTAGCAAAATAATAAAGTTTAAAACTATTTACTGATCACAGTCATACAGTCCATAGCTAATCAATGGAATAATTAAAACAATGCGACTAAAAGTCGTGACTGATGACACATAAAAACCTTTAAGAAAAAGTAGCGAAATTGCTTTTGCAAAGCAATTTTAATACGCAATTCCGACTAACGTTGCAATACGATTTGCTGCAAATAAGAAAACAAGAGTTTTTCATTCTAATCTGAGTGTTAAAAATTTCAACCAACGCTTCACGACTTTTTATTATTTTAAGAATTTTAAGTGAAGTGTTTCCTTTTTAATCTTGTAATTGAACCCAATGGAGTCTGTTTGATGCTAAACTATTTGAATTATTTAGCCAAAAAAGGGAGCCAACTATAGAAGTTGAGTAAACTTCGCTTGCTTCGAATGTGCATAGGAATCCAAAGTAATAAAACAGCAATATCAAGAAACACCCCATAAAATATAGGTTGATTTCTAGTTTCAGAAAATAAAATTTTATGAGGGTAAAGTAGTAGTAGTGTGTTTTTTCGAGTAATACAATTTTTGTACAAACTTTTTTTTTTTTTAATTCGGCCAAGGGCGCGGCACAACGCACAGCGAGACAGCGATATGCAATCAGAGACCACAATTATCCAAAATAAACAACAATTACTTCCATTAAACCAAATATTTAATTTAAACCTAGCTTTAATGATCCCATGCACACCATGATTATTGCTCTTAGACTGATAGTAGAATATAACTTTTTCGTTTGATGCGCACTTAATATATGCCTTTTTTTATTTATTCCATTGTTCTCATAATTCACGTTAACTATAACCAATTATCTCTTACGCAAGTTTTTAAAGCATTTACATACATTTACATCTTCTCTTGGTTATTTGATTATATTAATTTGATTCATTAGGGAAAGTTAGATTAGCAAGTTGCCAGAATAAACGCCTTACCCATCATCCCCCACCACCCGCTTACCACCCACACCCACAACACATCCTGCCACTCACTCATACCCAGCAACTATTCACAACACCTCTAAAAGCCCTCTCAGTACAAGTCACCTTGTAATTAATTTTCAGGTGAGGTGCTTGGGCTTTTTAAAAATTACCAGTCATATGCTAGAATATCACCCATTATCTGCCACAACCCAACAATCACCTACACTCACCACACACTCTACCCATCACCCATTTACCTACGTACTAAAAGCCCTCTCAGTACAAGACATCTTGCAATTAAGTTGCAGGTGTGGTGCACTATATAAAAATTACTAGATATATTCCTTTGATTCAGTGGAGCGATATTCTAATCGCTCCAGGAGCGGTTCGGATCGATTGAAATTAAAAATAATAACGATCCGCTCAGGAGCGATTCGATATCAGACTCGGAAAATAACGATCCGCCACGGATCGGTTCGATTTCAGACTTGGAAAATAACGATCCGCTCCGGAGCGGTTCGATATCAAACTTGGAAATTATCGATCCGCTCCGGAGTGGTTCAATATTTTCATAACGCTCCAGGCCTTGTATCGATTCAGAACCCTGTTTTAAAGCCAAGGCCATGACTATCAGAAGCTACTGTAGACTCAATGATTCCTCGCTGTTGAACAGCCCGGAAAGTGATTATCAATTAGTAGTTCGATGAGGTCCAGGCTCCGTTTTGCTTAACTACGAAGCTGGAATGCGTGGTGTTGTTGAGAGGATCTTACGAAAAAGATCGTTTAGCTTTCCTGACGAGTTATTAAAGTTTTCTTTCTAAGGGTAATAATTTCCGCTGGTCACCATGAATGTCTTGACTTGCATCTGTGATTACAATTAGGACAAGAAATTTATGTCGCTTTATTGCAAGCATTTGTTAAGGTGTGCATCGCTTTGTTGAGTATTTGCCTGGAATCAAAACGAACAAAACCGATCGAAAATCGAGCGCAGTAAGAGGTATTAAAAATTTCTTAATATAATCGGTATATCGGGCACAAAACTAGTCTATCTTGTCGAACACTAAATTATTCCTGATTTGTTTTATTTTGAATACACTATACCTGGTCGCAAAAATTCAGTCACAGAACTTCGCCTTAATGGCAAAGTTTAGACTGAATCGACTGCAGGATTTAGGACCGATAACGAACTGTTGAGCTGTTCTGTTTGTGTTTGGTGCCTTGAAAGTTATCATTCATTTTTCCTGCTCAGATCCGTTACAGTTTTTAAGTCATTTAGATATTTTTATCACAGCAAAGAGATATTCCACTCAATTAATGTATACGCTTTTGTAAAACTTGCATTATATTGTAATCTCCACACGCCTACATATGTATATAAATGCATCAGAAAAGATTTGCTCCACATGCGGAATTATTCTTCTAAGAACACCCAAGTAATGGACTAAATTTCGTGATATTTTTAACAAAACAAAAGACTTAAGCGACGAACTCGTTTAGAAATTGAAAAAGCTTTCTCCAATGATCAGTAGGTGCACACGCGCGTTGTCCGTTTAAGAGAGCTTTGATTTTAAGTAAGCAGGAAGAAGTGTTACCTTAATGATCTGCATATTGAGAGAGGAAAGGTTAAAGGCTCTAGACAATCGCGGCTTGCACTTCCCATATACAGTACAGGTGTGGGTAGTAGATATCGCACCAGCAGTTCACAGATCTTTCAGACTTTAAGGTATAAATGTGGAGAGTTTTACTCAAGTTTTTACCTTGCCGCGGAGCTCAGTTCAGTTTTAAGCGAGATACCTCATGCAAAAGAAGTTTGATTATATGAGCTAGTCTTATTCGTCTACCTGTCGTGTTAAAAAGCGGTCGCGTGGATCCACCGACGAAATTTGAGTCATATGTGATTGGTGTCGCAAGACGTATCTCGTAAGGTAAATTTTAATAGCACCGACACCTTTCGATTACGATATTTAATAAATTAAAGTGTTCATCAAGTGCTTAAGTGATTGTAAAATTGGAGTAACCTTGAAGCAGTTATTTAAAGTGGTGCTCGTTTATTTAAAAAAAAAAAGTTTGGAAAGGTGCACAAAATTAGTGAAGTGTCAATCGCAAGCATTTGACTTCAGACATCTGCTGTTACGGTAAAAATGTTTTTTTGCACTCATTAACCTTTAATTTTGCGTCCAAAATAAATTTCAGACATTTTTCAAATGTCGCCTGAGATACACAATGGTAAAAGAAAGCGACTGCTTTATTTGACTAAATCGATGATATTTGAATAGAAAAAGTTTCTGATATCAGGCTTGTTTCGCTTTATTTTTGAAAAGCGCGAGACTTATTTTTGCACGTTCCACAGGTGGATAATTTGCATCCACACAATTGAGATGATGCTTTTCCCAGCACTTTTCACATATAAATGATGGTATCCGGACGTGCACGTTTCAGATACTTTGAATTAGATAACTTTTTATTGTTAAATTTGAATATTCAATTGACCTATCCTCTCTGAAAACTGGCTTGCTTGGTAGCTTCTGCCATGTTTATTTCCAGTCATGAAATGTTGTATGGGAATTGTTCGTTTTTGCCGGTTACATGAATCGTTTGAAGAGTTCGTTTTGAACTTAGTAAATAAAGTCGTGCAAATTTGGTCAGATGAGTGGATTGAACACTTATCCCACACTCGTTATTCGAGCATTCAAAGTTTTGCTTGGGAATTTCCCAATTTGGTTGTATCTTGTATCTGAGGATGATATTAAATGGGTTCCCTTTCTTGATGACTATTTTGGTTTTGAATATATGAACATCATTTTTCGTTGGGATAGAATGCGAAAAAAAATTATATTACATCTCTCTAGCATAATACTTCTGATGTTTCACATATGCGGCCTGTTCCTTTCATTATATTTCTTATGTATTTTTAATTCTTATTAATTCGAAAATGTCACATTATGCAAACGAATGCAAAATTCATTGGTGTTTTTGATGAAAGGGAAGGTGAAATTGAAACTAAGCCGTTAATGTTATTAAAATAGAATTTTATAGACTTCACGTTCTCTGAAAAGAAAGACCCTTTACAAAGCTAGACAAATTGGAAACATATTTTACGTAACAATAATTGTAGCAAAAAGTGGCTAATAGAGCTATGTAAATTTTTGTATGATGATCTTCTTCGTTTTACATGATGGTTTTTTTTACATAAAACAAAATATGAATATATGTATATATAGCATTATCTACTCTCAAATGTCTTCGCGTATTTGAGGTGCTACCGTTATTCTCTCTCTCTCTCTCTCTCTGGTTGCTTTAACCCCTTGTGAGGCATAGGGCGTCTACCCCACCGACTCTCCGTCTAGTCCGGTTCTGCGTCAACGCCTTCAACTGTTGCCACAATTTTCTAATCTGGATACTTTTCTTGTCCACGGATCTTCTCAATATATTACGCGGTCGTTCAATTTGGCGTCTGAGCCTCGGAGCCTGTTGTGCGATTTTATTTGGCCCTTTTCTTAATGTGTGGCTTAGACACTGCCCCTTTCGCCTACGAACACTGGTGCCTATCGTTTCTTGGTCTGTTAGGCTGTGTAGATTTTCGTTGTTAATGACCTTCAGCCAATTGATATTAAGGATGCACCGAAGACATCGGTTGACAAAGGCTTGTAGCTTAGATGTTATTTGGCAGGTCACACTGCGCTTCAAGATAAATTTTGTTCTGTCTCCTGGCGTCCAAGAGCTTAAGTCTTGTTTTAGCAGCATTGATCTTAAGCCTTACTCTGCGACCTTCTCTGCGCAGGGTTTCGGATATTAGGGCTACATGACTCTATTTGTTGTGTAGGAAACATACATCGTCGGCATAGTCGAGGTGCAAAGGAGTTTAAAAAGATTCCAATCACTCGCGATGGGTGGACATCTAGGGCATCGTACAATGCGCCATTATTTTGTGTAGAATTTGGCATTGGTCTCCAGGGGAGATACTTTTGTTTTATATATATGATAATGCCAAAGCTTAGGGGATGCCTTAACATCAAAAAGCACATGCACTTCAGGTAATAAATTAAGGATAAGGATAGTGTGTTAAGATGCTGAGTGAAGTTTGTGATCTTTTTATGATGTAGCTTAAGTCCAGGGGACAAGTCCGGGGCTATGGCCGGAAAGGAACTAGGGAATAAGGCAGATTGAATGTCTGCTCTTTGCATTACTGTGAACGAGGATAATTGCCCAAAGGCCGACTTGATTTTTTTATTTTATTGTAAATTGCAAATGAAGGAAATATTTAAACTACATCTACGGCGAAGTAATCTCTTAACCATGGATCCAACTCCATCTCCCCGTGATTATATATAGTTTAAAAATTTGGGTGTCATAAGACGAGGGAAAAACAAAAGATAAACTGTTCCATGTTATTTCATTAAGGAAAAATTCAAAAAATTTGACGGTTAATTTAACCTGAAGAGCATAGGCGTGCGAGCGACATGAAGCTCTTGTATCGCGCAGTAGGCATATACGAGTGAGAGACAGCCGATATTCCGTCGACGGTCCAGAGCGTCAATGCTCTCAGAAATTGTGGGACTGTCAATAAGCTTAATAACCTTTCTTTACACTTTTTCTAACGTGGATAATGCAATATGAAATTATTAGTTGATACCATAAATAACGCGGTTTTTTATATTTCTTTTATATTGATATTGTCTCTTTATATTTTTTAAGAAGTTCTAAAGACAAAACTGTAAATGCTAGGGGACGCAGGTTTATAGAATTCTGTGAAGATGTAGGACTAGTTCTATTGAACGGGCGTACACCGGGTGACATGGAAGGGAAATATACATTTGCGAATGTTAACGGACATTCAGTAATCGATTTGGTTGCAGCCACATTGCTCACTATCCCTTTTGTAGTCAAACTTGAAGTGTAAGATAAGGTATTTTCAACCACTTCCCACTCGGCTTAACACTAAAAAATAATGACATACAATCAAACACACAAAAATTAAACTTGTTTTCGAAATTAGATTGGAAAAGGCAAAACTCCGACAGTTATAAAAAAACATTAAGCCGTAGAATGTTTGATGGACTCAAGCAAGAAAGCTTCAGTTGGGACACAGGCTAAAAAGCAGACCTATAAACAAGAGTGATTTGACAATAAATGTTACTGTGCAAGAAAAACCTCTTACAAATGGTTGAACATTTACAGAAAAAGGCCAACTGAGTTCACACGGAATAGATACATTAAAGCTAATAGGGAATTTCGTAAGCTGTGCGAACCTAAAGAAAGAATACTACCGGCAATGTGGTGACATGATCTTCAAAGTAACCAGTGCCAAAGAATGGTGGTCTATAGCAAAAAAGTTACAGGGAAAAGAATTTATGAGAGGGAGTGCCCTCAATATTAATAAACTTAAAGAATACTTTCAAGGGCTTTTGAGTTCTTGTCCTAACGAAAGGGCAATTCAATACGCAGAACCGTTTATACAAAAGCCTGAGCTGGATAGACCCATAGAACTGACTGAGCTTGAGCAAGTGCTTCTGATAGCAAAAGATGGTAAGACCCCTGGATTAAACAGAATACAGTACGAATTCATAAAAAATGCCCCAATAAGTTTTTTTCATAGACTAGTTGGTATCTCCAACAATATATTTGATACAGGGGAAGTTCCAGAAAGTTTCAGAAAATCTGTGATATTTCCGATAATCAAAAAAGGGGACCCAAATTTAGTTGAAAATTACAGAGGCTTATCATTTATGGATGTTGATCTTAAGCTCTTTACGTATATAATCCTGAACAGACTCGCACTATGGGGGGAGAAGTGGGTGATCTTGACGGAAAGCCAGGGAGGATTCAGAGCCGGTTATTGCACTATGGATAACATTTTCAGCTTAACAAATATTATACACCTACAATGGGCGAAAAGGAAGAAACTGTATGCTTTTTTTGTAGATTTCAAATCGGCTTTCGACACAATTAACAGAGGTTCCTTATTCAATAAGCTGCACAATTATGGAATATCCTCGAAAGTAGTTAAAATTATTCACAGTATGTACAAAAACACTGATGCTATGGTATGGGACGAGGTCTCATTATCGGAATCTTTTCATACAAACGATGGAGTGAAACAAGGCTGCCCATTAAGCCCCTTTTTATTTTCCCTTTATATAAATGACTTGGAAGAAAAGATGGAAATAGGGTTAAAACATGGCAGCATTTGTACTTGTACTTTGTATTTGATGTACGCGGATGACATCGTAATCATAAGTAGTGATCTCAAAAAGCTTCAATGTATGATAAACTCCTTACAAGATTATTGCGAAAAGTGGAGTCTCAAAGTTAACTTTAACAAGTCCAAAGTGATGATATTCCAGAAGGGTGGGGGCAGGAGAAGTAGAGGGGAAAACTGGCGATTTCAGAGAGCTGAAATTAAAGTTGTCAACAGATATACGTATCTAGGAATCAACCTCACGCCCAAACTGTCTCTAGCAGACCATTTTAAGAGCAGATTAAAAATTGCGAAGGGCAGTTTTAACAGCAGCTGGAGAACATTTCTCCTTAGCAAGGACCCAAGCCATTCAGACAAATTTAAAATATTAAACGCTGTCTCTAAGACAATACTGTGTTACGGGTCACAGGTTTGGGGTTTTGCCAAATATGATATGGTAGAAAAACTTATGCGATATTTCTTAAAAATACTTTTCTTCTTGCCCGAAAAACGCCAAATTACGCATTAATGTTCGAGACCGGACTGTCTAGCAGTTATACATAAAATTTGTAACACCATTATGATTATTTAATTAGAGTTCTCTTTACATATTATGATGATGGAAGGTTACCTAAGCATTTAGCTAGTCTAATAATAGATGAGCAAATCTATTGGTTTGCAGAGTTGCAGGAACTCTCAAATAAGCATGATGTAAGTCTTGATATAAACATTAGCTCGAAACAAGACCTTAAAAAAACCCTATATTCAATTGTTGGCAAGGAACAAATGTGGGAACGACGGAATGCGATAGAACGAGCAGAACAGACGATTAGACATGGATTATGCAATAATCTTAATTACGATCTAAATGAATTGAACTATTTCAGAGATGACTTTTCAGCGAATTTACGCTACAGGTGTGGATTAGTCCCATTAAATGCCTCTTCTTGGCGTAATGAAGGGACTAACTTGTGTGATACACTAATGAATAATAATACTAATGAAGAAGAGGATATTGCTCACTTTATCGGAAGTTGTTCAGTATTAGCCGAACTCCGTATTCCAATACTTGGTAGGAAGAGTTTGCAGAAGAAAGAAATTATAGATCTGCTTAATTGCTCTAATATATTTATATAAGTTTTTGACATTATCCTGGAGATATCGTGAACTAATTTTAAGTGAATTTGCTTAGTGAAGATAGTATTGATTTTTGGGTGTAGACTAATTTTTCTATTGGAAATTACAATTACAATTGTAGATAAAAATTTGATGAAATGCAATTTCAATTTTTCACACAAAATTTGTAGAAAAATTATTACAATTACAAAATTGTAAGGCTGGTGAAATAGGCCACAGCCTCAATTCTGAAATTTAAATGAACAGGACAAATCAGTTTACCGCAGCGTAGCTTTCATTTATCTAATGTGATCGCAATTAAGTTGACTATTTCACACAAAACGTGCAGCTCCCAAAGTTGCTTTGTCTGAACATGGCATTTCAGTAAGTTAAATTTCGACCAACAATAGCAAGTTCAAAATAAAATAAACCTTTTATGGCATCTAAAAGTTATAAAAAAGAGAAAGTTTTGGCGCCGTACGTCGTCCGTCCATCTTTAAATCATTTACATCATCGGACTTAAAGTTAAAAAAATTAGATTTAGGCTTACCCACAAAGTAAGCGCCACGACCTTACAAGGCAATAAAAATCTTTGAGCGCAGTTTAGGAAACCGCAAAAGAGGCAAAGAGATACATATATCAATCTAAGTCACCTGAACGTGATGTGAACATATAAGCGATCTTTTAATTAAAAGTAGGTCTGTCATAGCATTTTTTTCTAAAATTCAGTGATTCATATAATTCCGGTCATTTCAACCTTTGGGGAATTTGTCTTACAAAAGAAAGTTATTCAGTAGCAGTCTCGCCACGAGGTTATAGATTTTCGAAATTAGATGAACTGGTCTGGTCAACCTTGACGGAATTTAAAAATTAAAATCGAGGTATAAATTGTTCCCGCCAAAATTTGCATTCTTACTCAATTTGAAAATTTTCCCAAGTCCGGGAATAGTATCTTAATTACTTATAAGCTACCGTGTATTTGTTGGTTCATGCACTAATTTTTCCGCAAATAAAGTCGTGGGAATTTCCTTCTCATATACTTTTCTAATTTCTTTTAAAATTTATTGTGCAATATAAATTAGCTTGGCCGCTTGACGTACTTTTAAAATTGACAATAACTGTGGCAAAATACACATAGATACCGGAAAGTCCAATCATATTGTCTGTTCCACTTAATAAATAATTAATTATCTCCGTGAAAACTCGACCATAAAACACAGAAAAAGTTATTAATTGACTTTTATAGGTATTATTATATAATTCCTGCAATCAAGGTTCATTTACGCGATTAGTATAATTTATACGTTGAGAAAAAGCCATTTAGTTGTAGTAAGAATGTAGTTAGGAGCTCGGTATTTTTATAATTATTTTTAGTTAGAGTACCAGATGTGGACTGAAAGCTCTCCAATATGTGTTCAACAAACAATGTTACGTAAAAGTAATAGTGCACAAAAATAATCTATAGATATAATAAAACTGTAACGGCGCTGTGTTTTTACAGCGTCCCTTTTCGTCCCTACCCCCTGTGATCGCAGCGAGAGAGATCCGGACTAATCCAGTTTTCTTCCCTCACCTCGATTCCTCGGGTCAGCGCAAGCATTTGCTTATAGGACACCTCTGCCATTCTTCCTTCTTCCATCCTGGCACAGCCTGCAGATATCATCCTCGAGAATGTTCATCCTCTTTAGATGACACCTGAAGTTACCATGTCCTGTTAGTAGTGCCGTCAGCCATCTCAAGTTCCTACGATCCATATCCAAGACCTCTCTCTGTTTCGCACATCTGGTCGCTACAATTGCCATCTTAGCCTGTCTGAATGAGTCCACGACTTTTCACCGTTCCCAGTGCTCCCTCGTGGCCCACTTTCCTAACAGGCCCTCTGCTGTGCCTCTGCCTAGCGCAGTGAACGGCTCCGGACCCTAGCTTTGCAAGTACGTCTGCTTTCTCATTTCCTTCGACCCCCGCGCATCCTCGGACCCACGCCAGTGTCAACTCATTTGATGAGGCACACGTGTTTAGTTTGCGAACACACTCCAATGACAACGCTGTGTTGAATTCTGTACCATCCATACACCTGATCACCGCCTGATTATCGAGTGCCACCACTATCTTCTTGTCCCTCACTTGACTCTCTAGTATGCGATCAAGTGCATAGATCAGAGCCAGCATCTCTGCCTGAAATACTGAGGTGTATATCCCCAGACAAAGATGGGTGTTCAGGTTCAGGTCATCACTGAAGATACCTGCGCCTGCCCTCCCATCAATTCTGGATCCATCCGTGAATACTGTAACGGCGCTTACACGGCTTTCAGGGAGTGACCCATCCCTTATAAGGGTTTCGTGGTGCCCTTCAATTACCCTTACTTTGCTTATACCATCAACAGGCATTTACAATTCCGGTATCTCATCTTTGACAAGTTCCAGTATTTTCCTATGCCCACGGTTATCACGAGATCTGCATCAGTTTGCACCTTGATCCATGCGAAGAGCCGCTGAGGCAGCAGTTCTCTTCACATATGTATCTAAAGGAAGCAAACCCAGTATCATCTCTAACGCCATTGTCGACGTGGTTCGAAAGGCCCCTGTTATCGTCACACACGCTAGCCTCTGAACCTTACTCAATTGGCTTTTTACTGTGGGCTTGGAAGCGCTTGGTCACCAGACCACAGAGGCATAGGATATAATCGGTCTCACCATCATAGTGTAGATCCAGTGTGCGGCCTTTGGCGAGATGCCCCACCTCCGCCCACACACCCTCCTACATTGATGTAGAGCCCAGTTCGCTCTTTGGATTTTTCCTCAACATGTCTTTGCCAGGTAAGTCTTGAATCTAGGAATACCCCCAGATAAGTAGCAGGAATTTTGCCAAGACAAATCGCACACTCTCAGCAACGAACGAGGCACTACAGCACAGCTTTCGAAGACCACCATACACCCTAGAAATAATGCCGTTGACATGATCTGCCCATGATAGAGAATAAATCATGATAACTTCCAAGTTTATTGCATTATCAACGAAAGGAATTGATGATGTAGAACCAATCAGTGAGAAGGAGTCTGTTTTTATTGACCTTTGAATTTTTAAATCGTTAATAGATGCCCAGTCGGAGATACCACGAAGGTCCTGGTTCTTGCGCAAGATATAGTCCTCAGTCAACCCAAGAGGGCAGCTGAGATATATCTGAACATAATCAGCATAAATAAAGATTTTAGAAAATCTAAGTAATATGGGAAGCTCACTTATTTAAAGGTTAAACAAGCGGTCCAAGAATTGAGCCCTGAGGAATACCAGCTAACACTGAAAGGAAGCTAGTCACATATATAACAAGCACCTCGAAATATAGGAGTTTTCTTGTAAATAAATTTAATAATTAGTCACTCATGTCGTTGTTTCTTCTTTTTCTCCTTCTTAGTCAAATAGGGATGAATAAATATAGGAACATTTATGTATACTAACATACACTGAAATACTTTTGCTAGAATTATAACTTTTGCTGCAAATAACTCATTTTGCATAATAAAAATATGCCAAATCCAACAGACGGCCTCGAAGCCATTGTTGTAAGTTTATAGCTTATTTTTTTTCTTCAGCAATTTGGTTTTATTGTGAATTTCTTTCATAATTATTGTATTAATAACATTTCTAATTATGAATAATTTAATTTTCAATTTTACTTTAGTTACTTTGTTTTTGTTTTCCTTATATTTTTGTTAGTATTATTTCTTTATTTCTTTTATGCATAAGTAAACATTAATATTAATATTACTTCTGATCAATATTGCTGAATTAATTTGACAAGTGGATTTTGTAATAAACTATTATTATAATTATAACTAAAATCTGACTTGATTAAATTTAAGACGAAGAACAAATATACGGATGCTATTGTTACTTTAATTATTATAACCTCTACCAACAGTGATCTTTTAAATTTACTACTAAATAGCTTGTTATTAGGTAATCTTGAAAAAGTATCAATTAGTGCACGGCTAGCCTTCTCAGAACGATGTCAAAAACTTGATTTTGCTGGCAAAAACCTAGACCTAGACACAAAAATGCTATCTTCTAGAGACGAATATTCAACTACCAGTTAGGACCGATTGGCATCCGGTTAGGAGCTCCACCAGGTATTAATTTTGCTAAAAAGCGGAAGTACACGCGATCGAAAATATTCTATAGAAAATGCTACTTGTAATGTAAATATGCAACAAAAGCTGCTCGTGCCGTCTGGATATTTGGAAAATTTGCTTTAGCATTTCTAGCACGGAAAATGGCTATAATAAATAATAAGCTGGACAAGGATATTAAATTTAAGTTTAATTCTTGTGCTAATTAAAGTACTGTGCCGGACAATTTTTTGATTGCCACCACACGAAATATGCAAATCTGCGCTATTTATGTGCAAAAGAATTAATGTGGTCACGCAGGACATCTATTTCTTGTACCTGAAGAATGTCATAAATGGCAACCTGCTGCTCATAGGCAATGTGCTAATTCATTCCTTTTAGCATGTTGTGGCGATTGTCAAAGGCATGTGAATGGCAGACTAAGAGTAACCCAAGGCTGTCCATTAATGTAGATCGAAATCGATGAAGACAAGCTGCGATCAACAGTTCTTAGTGAATAATATTAACTTTTTGTTCAACCTATTACCATAGGCAGTCTTAACAATGCGCACTCATTTAGATTAGCGATCTAAACAATGAAACTAAGCTTTAAGTGACTTATTAGTGCTGATCTAATTGGACTAGAAGAATGCGGCTGAAACCGAAGTCCGAAGAGTGGAATTATCATGCAATAAGGACTGGCACGGGGACATAGGTGTCCAACATTCGCTTCGACTTAAATTGCTAATTCGTTGGAATCTAATAATTCACTTGAGAACTTAAAGTCACCTGACAAGGTGACAATTTAGTAAATGAATTGATAACATTTTTTGTACGCCTTTTACCACTGTAATAATTCACGGGTGATGTGACGCAACATATGTCATGGACATACATATAATCTCCCTGGAATTTATTGAAATTGACATGGGCGTGAAACTTGATATCCGGCACGTATCGAATTTGCACCTTTCAACGACTATGGGTGGCAATTTTTGATAAATTTATAATGCCACTAATTTGCATGGCGATTTTGATAGTAGACAAAACTGTCTGTTGGCTTTAAATAAAAGATTAGCTTTAATCCTGGGGCGTAGCTTTCAATGCAAGTTTCAATTGAAAGTTTATTAAACAATAAATTATCTTTTGGTAACAATCCAATAATAGAATAAAAGTAGTACAATTCCAAAAGCAGTATTTGAATCATTTGACAATCCTCACTTTGTTTCCGTGATATAAATTAAGCAATTAACCATGAAGCCAAAAAATCTACTCCATCATATTCCAGTTGAGAAAGGCCACCTCAGCTTAGAGAGTGCCTATGTGCTATATAAATGCACTCTCGGTAATTCCTCCTAGGATAGGCTTGTTTTTTAATTCAAGCTTTTATTTAAAAATAAACTTAAATATATAAAATAACTTTTAAGCGAAGTTTCTAACTTATACACTTATCGCTCTACTCATGTAAGATATATTCTTCTACGCAAAAAGAACTTATGTATGAACCTCCTATAAGGAATGCCTCAGAAAATTTAAGAAGTTGATCAGGAAGGAAGCACCTCTGAAGCGAGTCGTTTGCGAAAAATCCTCTCAACGACACCCAGCATACCCAGTGTCTTAATTAAACAGGATGGAGCTGGACTTCATCCGGTCTTGAGACAGTGGAGCAAATGGTTGGTAGTCGCTTTCCGTTCTGTTCAACAGCAAGCACAGCTAAGTTGAGAGAAACTCCGATTGGCCATGACCTAGTCCACAAGATCCTAAGTAGGAATAAGCTGAAATGGGAGATACACAGTTTCAAGCCCTAAAAACTTTGGGCTTAAATGGCATCATCAAAGTTGAACTTCAATCAGCCTTCGATATCGTTATTCAGTGGCTGGAGATCATCTAAAAGGCCTACCTTAACCCACCTACATATATTCCAATTTTGTGGATGAAGGTAGGATTAGTCTTCATTCCTTAAAGTCGAAGGACCTTACACTCTAAACCTAACGATTTCAGGCCTATAAGTCTCTCCTTCTTCTTTATCAAAATTCTGGAGAGACTTATTGATGTCTACATTAAGGAGACAGTCGATTCATGCAAGCTGTCTCTTTCAAAACATGCATACATCAAAGGTAGACACGTCCAGACTGCCTTGCATGAACTTATCGCAAGTATATGAGGATTTTAATGCATAAAGATTAAACCCTTGAATGCAGGTTTCCTCGATATTTGGGTTGCTTTCAATAACATCATTCCAGAGGCGATAACTGCCTTATTGAAGAGGCTGGATTTGGACGGTCCTCTTATTGAGCTTATTGATCATATGCTTAAAAGCAGGGTCATTAACACCAGCTTAGGAGGATCGAAGATACAAAGAGTTGTTAATAGAGATACACCCCGAAAAGGTATCCTCTAACCGCTCTTGTGGAACCTGGCACTTGACGAGCTACTCATGGATCTGGAGCATTCCGGCCACAATGTTATCGCCTAAGCTGATGATATTTACCAGATTTGTTCGGGCAAGCACCGTAACACATTAGCTGAGTTGTCGCAAAATGCCCTATCTAAGGTATCTTCATGGAGTAATGGGTGTGATCTTGGTATAAACCCGGACAAGACAGAGTTGATACTCTCCCCTTGGAAAGAAAATGTTCCTACTACAAACTGTCCTCGTTGTCTCGAATCGGGTGAAGTTCTTCTCCCGCCGGACTAGAGGAGATGGAGCCATACATTGCGTATTTGTTCTACACTAGTGTTATACGACCCATACTTACTTACATACATACTACAAATGACTTCTGTAGGAGTTGCCAATATGAGGAGGAAGAGGAAACCATAATCCATTTCCTCTGCAACTGACGGGCTCTAGCCAACCGCAGGAACCGGTTCCCCTTTTTCAAAGAGTTAACCGATTTAGGTTTTACTGATGTCGGGGTGTAATGTGCTCTAACCAACGAGAACTACTTTCTACTGGTGATAGAGATCTAGCTTGGCCCTTTCAGAGCTCTAGGTCGGCTCTCCTCGTAAATTCATAATGAAAAAAAAGAAAAAGAAAATTAACAGAAAACAAAAGATAATTAGCATAGTAAACTATTACAAAAAGTATTGATATAAATTCCTGCGAAAATTACACGATTGCTGCTATTCTTTCTTAGTTAGTGAGAGAATTCCTCAATCTTGGACTGGACACAGAATTGTTGCTCACTTTTGAGAGAATAAAAGTAAGAACTCGTTAAGGAAAATGTCCTATAAGATTGAGAAAAACAATTTACAATACAAATAGTATGGTTCTCGAGGTAATATTAGACGGCGTAAAAACATTACAGTTCGGAAATTGATGTAAGAATTGAAATTAGATCCCAAGATCGATTGAGAGACATCCGAAATATGATCGAATAGTCTTAATTGAAAGGCATAGCGTGTCGCTTATGCCACGTGTCGTTAAGAGCCACGTTGACTTTGTATGCCGAAACATAATCTTATTTATAGAAAATATCACACCCATATGATAAGAGAGGAACAACTAATGTTTTCAACAGCATAATACGTGTCTCCAAAGGCGTGAAATTCGGGAGAGCGGACTCCATAGACCTTACAAACTACGCCATTTATGCAGAACGCGTGTGCAAAAATGAAGGATCTGGGGAGAGACCAAAAAAGTTGTATGGAAAAAGGATATATCTCCCCCCCCCCACCCCTCCTAGCTATAGAGGCTTGAAATTTTTTTATGATGTAAAAAACCATCTTACATTTTAACGTATATCTTCTAAAGTTTTCATGCTAGAGACGTTATTAAAATCTTAGTTTACAGGTAACACAATGGTGCTAAAGACTGTCCATTTTTTTACTACTAATAGTTTTAAAAAAATTAACTATATCTCGAAAAATTGCGCTACTTATTTTATTTTTGAGTTTAAAATACTGGCTAATGTGTTCTCTTTCAAAGAAAACTTAAAAAAAGTAAAAATCTTTTACCATTCTCAAGTTACATGACCAAACGTCCAACTAATACCTTCCTGCCTACTAAATTACTCTTTCTGTTAAAATTTGGTTAAATTTTTGCTTAAAATGTTAGGCGTTAGCTGGATGTTGGGTAATATAACTTGAGAACAGGAAAAAGATTTTTGTACGCTTTAAGTTGGACCCTTGCGGCACTTCGCTAAAGGTGGGGAGGAAATCGCATGAGTTATTAGCACAGCAAACCTTTGGAGATGACCCTTCAAGTAAGAGCTAATTAAAATTACATGCAGAGCTGGAAAAATTAAAGTTTGAGCGAAGTTTTTAAAATAAACGGCCGTGATTAACATTATCAATTACCTTCGAAAGGTCAAAAAGCACCAACGAAGTAAATTTATCTCATTCCATAGACATTTTAATGTTGACGTTGGACGCCAAGCTTGTAGGGGAAGGGTTGGAGATACAAATTTTTTGTTGGGGCTTAAGAGTCCGTAAACTCGAATGTGGCTGGAGCAAAATTAGAAAAGATCAGCTTATTAGCGGGACGACATATGGTGCAGTTTAGTGGCTAGCACTGTGTTGGCTACATATTACAATTTTCTGTAAGTGGTAGTAGGCATATCATGGATGTATTTGGGATTGAGGCTTCTTCGTAAAAAAAATAACTTTGGAACGGAGAATCGGCAACGGCGCTGGTGGCCCAGTGGTAATGGTAATGGAGTATCATGCGCATGGTCTCGGTTCAAGACCAGCTCGCCCAATGGTTCTTTTTAACTCCTATTCTCCAATTCCTATTTGTATATATTGAAGAGAAGCGGAGCTAGCACTGAACCCTGAGGTAAGGCTTTGTTAGTTTTCTTAGTTCTTCTTGTAGACTCAACAATAAAGGTCTAAAAGGACCGGTTGCTTAGCACATTATTTCTAGGTGAAATATCTGCAAGTTTATTACATTCAGACTTCAGGGGTTTGTACATTAGTCCGGTACACCAGGCAAGATCATACACCAAGCTCAGGTCCACAAATAAAGCTGCTGTCTATAGTTTATTTTGGATCAATGTTGACGATATAATTTCCGATTCCTCCGATTAATACTTTAGGAATAAATGGGGTGGAAAAAGAAATTTTTGCAGTCTTAAATTTAAACAAAAAAAATTATTAAACAAAAAATATAATTGTTTTCTATGGGACACTAGATTTCATTACACACCCCACTTCGTTGGACGGAATTTTTTTTTAATGTTTGAAACCCTATTATTACAAATATTTATCCACATACAGCATTGGGCCATAACAAGCCTTAAACATACCAAATTTCAAGTCTCTATTTTGTATAGTTTGACTGTGGACGCTTGTGACAACTGGTTGAACAGACAGACAACGGAGAAAAGCTATAAGTGTGGGTTTCTTTAAATTTGCTACGGTACACGTACATTTTTCTGTTATCTCTGCATTCTTTTCCACTAACCAGTAATTTTATTATGTCTGGATTAGATTAAAATTTCGTTGGCACAACATATTTCTTCTGTTTTTAGCCGTAATATGACTTTTTATCGTAAGTCAAAGCATTTGTAAGTTCCTCAAGTGAATTTCAAGTTGTGGCTTTAATAATATCCAGAAAAATATTACGAGAAAAAGAATCATCAAAATCAATTCATAATTGGAGGAATGATCGCGTAACAAACATACAAAAAAAACATACAGTCGAATTGAGAACTTCCTCCTTTTTTAAAGTCGGTTAAAAATAGAATCCATTTTTAATGTTACTATGGAAATGAGAGGCAAATTTGGTTTGTTTACACCATCAAAGCCCAGCTGTTTGTATATGCTTCTAGGTTTCTAGGGTCGACTGTGGACAATACCAGAGTTGCCAATTCGGGCGATTTCTCACCGATTGGGCTACTTGAGCAGTAAGTTGGGCGAGAAAATTTTCCTCTCTGCGACTAGACACTTTTTGGGCGATTTTTAATTCTTGCTGGGCACTTTTGGGCTATAGGCTGAATCAGAATGCACAGCAGCCTACAGCAACAGTTTGTATTGGCTAATCGAAATCACATAACCCGACGTGACAGTAGAAAAATTTTTGCTGTCGATTCATCTCAAATTCTAATTTTGCGCGAATAACTTTTAACTGAACTCCGAACGAGTCCAAACTGACGTTTATCGCAATGAAATTTTTTCGCTCAAACATAAAAGTATGCTCAATGCCGTCGTTATGTCGTAGATATCTGATTCTGATACAGCCGAATTCAAAATTGATTTTCTGTCATCCCTCTGGTTGCTTTTGCTATTCTTTGTATATATATTAATTCCTTAAAGATTAAAATCTGCGTAATAAATAGTTGAAAGCGACTGGGTGAATTATTAAAGGATTATTTGCACTTACGTGTATTTATGTACGTAAAAATTTTTTTAGACTTTCTGGGAGGATGAGGTGTATTAATCAGGCTTTATTAAATATGGGGTTACCGCCCCCCTCCCCCGCCAGCACATATATTTGTAAAGTAGTACGTAAAAGCGGCAGTTTCCCGAATTCAAAACTACACGTAAATCCACGTAAGTACACGTAAGTGCAAATAGTCACTGCCATTATTAAATACCTGCGACTTTTAGTTGCTGCATTAACTGTGGGGCTACAAACCCGTCCCCCCGCCAGGGAATATATTTGTATAGTAGTACATAAAAGCGGAACTTTCCCGAATACAAAAGTAAACGTAAGTGCAAATAGTCATTTCCATTACTAAATACTTAATTAAGGGTATTTTTTTCACGACGCCTCTACCACAATTTTAAATTTGTGTTACTTGTATCTTTTGCTGTGATTACTGTAATAAATATTACATTAAAGTTGGACAAACAACAATTTGAAAGACCTGATTGATTGTAAAATCAAAAGGCGATTTTTGGGCGATTTCAATTAATGGCGCGGCGAATTTGGGCGACTTCATGCCACGGCTCAGCGACTTTTGCTCCAAACCGTCTGGCATCTCTGGACAATACTGATTCTGGCAGTTAGTTGCGGAATGTGGGATGTAATTTAAGCCTTATTCTTTCCATATTAATAAAATTGGAGTGTCTGTTTGTGATTTCAAAATAACTGTCAACATGCCATCCCATTATTTTTACAATTTTTGTCTATCTGTATCCCTGTCTGTTTGACCCGGACTCTCACGAGTAGGTTCAGTATTTTCGTAGGCATAGTTTATGCTACTTATAGAATGCCTTGGGGAGGGGGATGCGGTGGTAGGAGTGATAAGTAAAACCATTCGAAAACGGCCGATATTGCTGTCAACTCCGCACTTTTTAGGATCAGTAAGATACATAATGACACTTCTGAAGCCGTTAAATAATTTGATGATAAGACATCCCTATATTTGAGGGTGGGAAGAGCCATGTAAAAATAATTGAAAGCGACTCGGAATAATCTCGGTGACGGGGAGGGGGGGGGGATGCTGAGATGTGCAAATAATCGAAACGACCGATTTTAGCGTCGAATCCATGCTTCGGGGGTCAGTAAGATAATGCCGTTAATTAATTTGGTGATAACACCATATTAATGTTGAATTCATAGTTTTCGGGATAACTGAGATGAACAATCACACAACAAATGCCGTTGGATACTGTGGAGTAAACACACATCTAGCACCGCTGGGAGTGGGTGCGGAAAGGAAGTGACGGAAACGACACCCACTTAACAAAAGTCTGAGCAACGCCGCGCACACGGAGCTAGCTTTAAATATATCTTATTTGGGCCTTGTATTGAATATTCCTAGATAGTCATCTGTGAAGTAACTTAGTGTTGGCCTTCCATTATGAGGGTTCGAATCGCAGTGTCAGCACATATTATAACATATAATGTTAAAATGTCATGGGTAAAATGTCCAGAGTAAGTTCGGTGGTTCGAAATCCACCTTGAACGGTACTTGCAATCCCTCTCCCGCCCCATACCTCACAGGAGATTACAGGAACTAGAGAGATAGTATTTTCTGAATGCTGCGTAAACGAGATGTATTGGTAGAGTACATTAGTTAGAATCTTGAAAAAGTCACTAAAGTTTTTGGGCATACTATTAATAGATACACTGCTTCGAAATATGATAAAGCTTTTAAAGAGTCAATCAATAATTTCTAGTAATACCTATTGCAATTTTTCTTTTAGGGTGTTAAACTACACCAGCGTTGTTTGTTGAACATCTTGTTAAGTAAAAAAACAAAAACAACAAAAAACCGTTTAAAAATACATTTATATTATTTGAAAGCCACTCGTATAAATATTCCAGTTTCCTTAAGTAGTTGACCGCCGACAGTTGTAGGCGTGGCGCACTACCGGGTAAGCAGGTATTTTATTACCTTAAATCTGTTCGTAAATATTTCCGCATACCTACCCACATGAAGTGTAGGTACGGATTTGCGGAGAAAACCCCTTTGAGTATTATTTTTATTGTTGCCGTCAAAGTTCATATGCACCTATAGATTTTACCTGTCGTACTTTAATTCATTCAATTTTTAATTACGCCCTCGACTTTGCATATTTCCATCGACAAGCGCATGCCGATATCAAAGCGAGTACGTAACGTGATACGAATCCATTTTAAAAGGCGGCAGACCATTTCACTGACCTACTAACGGAAGTGATATTTTGCGATTGATTCATTTCCAGGTGATTCCGTCAAGCACGTCACCTGTTGTTTTTTGTTTTTTTTAATAGGTAATATTTCCCGCCTTACATATCTTGATTCTAATTTGCATTTACGAGCGATGCAAATTCATATTTTCAGCGTGTCTGATTATTATTTTATAAAAATTTAATAGTTTTTGAGAAAATTTTTATTTTTTAAAAATCTCATTTTACGGCTTGTATAATTTTGAGCCAAAAGGTCAATGATAATTGATGGAATGATTATCGAAATTTTGGATCAAATACAAATAAAGTACAACAATAGGTTTGTCTTCAATGCCAAAAGTGATACCACCCGGAGTTTTGCATGAGTGACACATTCCTAAGGTCTTCTTAAATGACTGAAGTAAGACGTCATGGGCAAAATATCACCATGACGAAAAAAATGAGACTGAATGCTACCTGTGGTTTGAATGAAGTTTACCTGTAGTTTCGTAATGTATGAATCATGTGTGGTTTATTAAAACGTCAGTAATTACGATACACATAATTAGAAATGTTAAGCCAGTAGCATCATATTTATTAAAAAAAATTCACAGCTTTTATACTGTCCTTGGATACTTCTCAAATTTTGTCACAACTTAGACCTTCAACTGATAAACAAGATAACATATAGAATTAGAGCCCGAAAGTTGATTATAATCTCAGAATAGCCTATTTCAGATGTAAAATAAATTAGTTGAACCATTCGTGACAGAAACTCGTCTAAAGTTGTCGCGGAGTTGGCGGTACACATGTTGGCATAGAGCCAAGCTCAGTGTAGTGAAAGCCAAATTGAACAGCTTAAAACGGATGGCCTGCCTAAGTTTCACCGAAGCTATGCGAACCTCAGCGCCTGCAGCACTAGAGATTTTACTGAACCTCTTAACATTGAGGATATGGCAATCAGTACTGTCTACGGGTTAGAGAGGCAGGACTCTATGGTACGAACTTAGAAAAGAGCCACTCGACTATTAGGGAATTCCTAGTTAGTGTACATGTCTTTGGTGAAATAAGTGATAACGTGTTGTCCTTTCATCCCGGAGTTCCTAGGTTCGAATCCCACCGGCGGCGATCTCTGGTTCTTTTCAGCTGAAAACAGATTATGATTAAAAGCCATTAGGGGTTATGGATTAATGTCGTTGGTTCGGAATCCACATTAAATTATCGGTACAAGTGGACCGACGTTGGACGTTGGTCGTTGTTTCGAATTTGGTGAGGTTTTTCCCACTCTATGACCCACAAGGGGCTGCAGAAACTATAGAGAGAGAATTATTGTGCCTGAACTGACTACGAACTCTGCCGTTACGATGGCCAGACTGGGTATTAAATTTTTTTTATTTGATAGTACAACTTTTCAAGAGTATCCAGTTAAAAGTTGAGGTCGATTAGAGCAAAACTGTCGGAGATAAAGTACCTCGGGTCTCCCTTTAAACTTTAAACGCGTTTTTCTCAGATTTTGTTTTTTCACAGTCAGTGATCACTGTAACTCAAAAACTACTCATCCGATCCTTCTCAAATTTTGCACACTTCATTTATACATAAATTATGAGGTAACAGCGTCGAGATTTTGTTGCTTTTATTATTATAATTAATTTTACAACAATAAATTCGAATTTTTTGATCAATAAATTTTCATAAATTCAAAAAATTCGTCGTTTTTTACTTCTAAAAATTGAAAAATCTATAAAATAAACAAAATCTCGACGTTGTTGCCTCGAGAAACTGATAAACTAACGAAATCTTTTTGGTTTTTTGTCAAGAGATGATCCAGTGATGAGTTATGATGATCACCGCAAAGTATCTTTTTTTTGTGTATACGAAGATTTGCTGTCAGTCGCTCAATTCACAATATTTGAACCCAAAAATGTAACAGAAGATTCTTGAAATGTTGTACTATTATGTTCTTAACTTAAAAATAAATTTATATTTACAATACAAAATATTGAAAATCCCCCCCCCCCCTCCCCCCACCCGCCCGTCCCATAATACGGCTGTTTTAATTTCTCACGTTGGGTTCAATCGAAAATGGCGACTAGCAGCAATAGTTGACCGAGACAGTACCGATATTTTGGAACATCTCGGTCCGGGTCTTGGCACATCTCTTCAAGGTGAAGACGATCTTGCTTTCGTCGCCATCTCGACGAGATAAAAAAGGAAATTTCGGTGGGAAAATGGGGAGCAAGGACAAGTAATTATAATTCTACCAAAAGTACCGGAGGGGTCAAATATCTTGTAAACTACGCATCGAATCAAAAAATTAAAACACACGTGTTTAATATTTCTTTAAAAAAACTATTAAATGATATCAGTCTCCCCCCTCTAGGGAGTTAGGCGAGGGGCAACTTGGAAATGTTAAATTGAAACACCCATATTACAGATTTGCATTCTTTGGGTAATTTTTTGGGATTTTTGAGGAAAAAAATTGAAAATGTTGGTACTTTAATGATTTTTTTATTCGCAAACGGTTAGATTAGTAGAAAAATTGCACTCGCCACTCTAAAAAAAAAAGCTCTAGATGCCTACCTGACAAACACAATGTCTTCAGAATAAATTTTAATGTAAAAATCCAAAACCCGCACCATGGTGAAATCCTCGATCCGCCAACTTAACACGTTTTTTGAAAACTCACAAAAACTTGAGAACTTAAAAATTAGTTTTTAAAAAAAAAGTTGAACCGACTTCACAAAAAGCATAAAAGCATTCCACTAAACTCCACACTCTAAACAACAGAAAAACAACCATCGAAATCGGACCACGAGTTACAAAGTTAGGTTTAACTCCCACCCCCCACCTTCACCGTACCGAAATTTTTTTTGACATGATACCAATCGGTGAACATACTCTACCTAACAAAAAAAGAATCATCAAAATCGGTCGACGCGTTACGAAGTTATACCCGGTCAGACATAAAAAAGAAAAAAAAATACACGTCGAACTTAGAACCTCTTTGTTTTTGGGAAGTCGGTTAAAAATAGGGTTTTTTTCATGTTCATCATCAGACTAAAAGTTCATCTTCAAAAATAAATTTTTTTTTGTATTTGTTCAGAACCTTTGGAATGGAGTTATGATGCCAACCGAAAAGTGGACAAATTTTGGAGTCCTAACTTTAACGCCCTCTATAAAACTGTAAAAAATTATTTTATATACAATTTTAAGTTTCTACATATATAAACGAATTCTGGAGACAAAAGTAATTCTAAAAATTTATCATTTTACACTAAAAACAGAGAAATACATTGACGAACTTGAAAACAATAAACAAATAGACTTTTGCTTTGGAGTTTTTGGCGTTGTTGTTAATGAATATTTTTAACAACTTGAAATTTATACTATGTTTAATAAAATATTTTATAATAGTCTTTATGCTTCACTTCTTGATTTAATTATAAGGTCTTCGTAGACTTTTGTTGGTCACTGCATTTATTCAACAGACCTTTTTATTTGTTGAGCAGCAGTGTGCAACCAAAAAATATAATTAACGCCCTTGGCTTGGATATAATTTCTTGAAATTAGTGATTCTTATGGTAATTGCCCAACAAGACTAGTTTAACTAGAGTTGCGCAGCTATACACCTTGCGAACGTCTTGCGAGACAAGAAAGTTAAATTTCAAGACCTCTTGCTGCAAAAATGCTCATATAGTAAAACGACTAATAAGACGTCATTCTTTCGGCTGTATAAGGTTTTCCGATTGTTCACGTGCACGTAAAAAACGAGCCTTATGAGAACACCGAACCTCACGACCGACTAAGCAAAAACGTGCAATTGCCTGCATTAATTAACTTGACATCACTTAAGATTAGACATAATGACACTATCAGGTAAATAAATATCTTGATTCAGGTATGCTCAATCACAAAGTCTCCAAGTCAAGTAGCTGGTAGCTCATAGTAGACAGTAGAGCTAGATAAGCGTGTGCCAAACTCATAACGTCGCAACTCCATAATTAATATATCCCGTCGTGTCTGACTTAATTTATTTGCTGACCACTGTTTAGTCGCATTGTTATTAAACAATTTCGTTAACCAGAGCACCCCGTGGGCGATTTAGAATGTCCCGAACGATTTCTTGTTCTGCTAAGACCTAAACCAGTTAATGACAATTGTGAAGGTAATTGGCTTTGAGTTGACTCGCTTTCTGATTAATTACTAACCGCGGCTTTGTGGTTTTTGCCAGCATGATGGATTCGCATCTGGTGAGTTGAACTTATTATCATCCATGAAAGTGCTTTTGCAATTAAAGCAGCAGAATTCCAAGGTAGGCTTATATTCAGATATTTTAATGGTCACTTCATGGCATACAAAGATATTATTGTATGCTAATCGTGGACAAATTTCATTAACGCAAAATAACATTGACTGCTTGTTAAACAGACAGTCGAGTGTTGCGTGAGACACCTACGCCCGAATTACACTTTATGTTTTGTAAATGTCTAGTTGGACTTAGTTATTAATCCTTTGAAAAATGTCATATGTTTGCACAAAGTGTTAATCCTACTACTATTCTTGACAATTAAATTTCAGTCACTTAATTCGAATACAAGGATTCCAAGACTCAATATGTTGTCAGCTTATGAAAGGATTTGTCATAGTAGAGTAATTAGGAGAATAAGCTAACTTCGCACACAAAATAAAATTCGAAATACTTGTAATGATAAGGGGGAGGGGGGGGGGGGGGGCGAATAACATACAAAATACTAATGAATTGACATGGAAGACGTGGATTCACTTCGCTATTCGGTGTCGCTTCTTTGATAGGTTACTATACAGGAAAGGTTTTTGATGTGTTTGTCAAGAGTTCTTACTGCCACCAATGTATAACTTGGGAAAACAAAGTAGGCACCACCGAATTCGAAGATTGGCACGAAGAACACGTCAACAGCGGAAACTGTAAAGCAAATCATGTTGGTCCATCAGGCAACATGGAACTAGACGCTATCATACAGATGTTCAAACGCTCCTTAGAATATTTTGGAGTGATGTATAAAAATTATATAGGAGATGGCGACTCGAAAACCTACAGTGGTGTGATAAATGCTAAACCGTATGGTGAAGGTTTCACGATAAATAAGAAGACATGTGCAGAAAAGAATGGGCACTCGTTTACGTGAACTAGTAAAGACAACTGTGGTCGATGGTGAAACTAAAACAGGCAAAAAAATTAAAAGAAAAAGTCTCTCTGGAAAAGGTAAACTCACTGCAAAAATGATTGACAATTTAACCGTATACTATGGACTGGCTATCCGACGCAATCATGATTGTATAAAAAAATGAAGAATGCGATTTGGGCGACATACTACCATTACTGTTCAACAAACGAGAAACCACAGCACGACAAATACCCGAGCGGTGAGGACTCTTGGTGAGAATGGCAAAAAGCGGCAGCTGAAAACACTCTAGATTCATTCAAACACAGCTACAGTGCCCTTCCTACAGATGTTACAGATGCCATAAAGCCAATCTACGAAGATTTGCGCAAGGATGCACTTTAAGAGCGGTGGCTTGGAGGTTTCACGCAGAATAATAACGAGAGTCTCAATCAACTTATTTGGAAGATCTCTCCAAAATCAGTGAGCGGTACTCAAATCGTTGTTGAAAGCAAATGTAGCAGCATGTACTTTCAATGAAGGATCTTTTGCTTTGTTGTCCTTTTTGAATGAAATGGGCATCTCTATAGGTCCAAGTGCTCACCAATTGGCGTGCGCATCTGACGAACTACGAATAACAAGAGCGGACGAACAAGCTGCACGTACAAGTAAAGAGGGTAGAATCCAACGTAGACAAGAGCAAAAGGATGCATTGGACATCTTGGATGACAGTGTTTTACTGTACGGAGCTGGCATTGATGACTCTGTGTAAGTATAAAAAATCATACCCTTTTATTGATGCCTAATTTTGAATTTTCGAGTATAAAAAACTTTAAATCGATTTTTCAACATTTTTGAAGTCCGTGAACATCATAACTCAAAATCTATTTGACCGATCCTCTTGAAATTCTGTACACTATTTCTACACATAAATCAACAGGTAATGAGGAAGAGTTTTTTTTTATTATTTTTTTTATTGTTTAATAACAAATTAACTAACATTTTTTAAGTGAAAATCGCGTTTTTCACTTAAAAATGCTGCCAAAAATCAAAAAATTTACAAAAAAAAACCCTCTCCTGATTACCTTGCGAAACATATCGGCTTTAAAACGCCTTTCCATTTTTTTGTTTTAGATGATCCGGTGACGAGTTACGCAGTTCACCGCACAACAAATTTTTTTCGAGGTGCCTCGGAAGATTTCCTGTCACCGACTTAATTTTTAATTAAAAATTTTACCTGATGTACATGCGATGTTGTACTATAACATGTACATGAATTCAATAAATGAGTAACATTCATATCTCCAAAAAAATTCATTAAAATATCCTTTTTTTAGCCTTTAAAACCTTACCCCCCCCCCCCCCCCCCCTTTAATTTACTTCAGACATAATTCAAAAAAATCATCTGTACGTTATTTATGTTTTGCAGTAGGTTTAACTTCAAGAGTCTAAAGTTTTTCAATTTTAATTCTTAATATAAACGATCAAGTCGTCGTCGGTTGTTGAAGGTTCGAATCATACCATCAGCAATTCATGGTTGTTTTCTTTTGACTATAGATTACGATAAAAGGCCATTGGGCGATTGCAGAGTACTTTCGATGGTGCGGAATCCACCTTAAAGTATCTTGCAATCTTTGCCATTCCAAATCGATTCATCTCCGATCACAGTTATATTCAATTCGATCTGGACAATCGTCCCTTGAAAACACCAGTCTTCAGGAAGGAACTAGCAAAAGACTGATTGGGATAAATAAGGACCTATTATTGAGGCATCACTACCCTTAAACCTAAGAGTTTAAAGAGAATTTGATTGAGTTGGTAAATAAACTTTCCGCGACCCCTAATGGAGTGATGGCTCAATTCTTTCTATTTAAGAGACCCACAAGAAAATAGAAACCGCCATTGTGAACTACATTACTTGGGACTGTTAGAAAAGAGTTTGGAAAGCTCTTTAATTCGGTAAAGACCAATAGGAATATGCACTCATACATAGGACTGCTATAAAGTAAGACTAATGGCCAAGAAAAGGGACTCAGAAGGGCACAGAGTAAATGGTGGAGAATTTACTACGATAAATTTTCGGAAACCTCATAGGCCTACAAACTCAGGAAGATTCTATCGACGAACCCAGCTATACGCTAAAGGTGTATAGTACTTAGACTCCATCCAGCGCCGAGTTTTTCTAGGTTTCCTTGAAAAGTAATTTTCGATTAAGCTCTACGGTAAGAAGAAGTACTTCTCCCCTCTCCAGAGTTGGCTGAATTGGCAATGGAGACCAAACTCCCTTGGGCTGTAGGCAGTTTTAAACCGTTCAAGTCATCATGACCTGATAGTATTATTCCTGTTGAGCTTTAACACGGCCTCGATATATTGCTACATTAGTTGATGGCTTTTACGTAACCTCAATGTTACATTAGTTGGTGCAAATATACCACCCCTGAAGACATCAGACTTATGTGTTTATCATTTTTTCTCCTCAAAATATTAGAGAGAATAATTGTTGACATACATTTACGCTGTAGTATTACAGAGCAGCTGCTATCGGCGTCCAACACGCATACTGTAACGGAGAATCTGAAGAAACTGTACTACACTCTCTAGAATGCATTACAGAAAAGTCGCTTGAATGCAAAGAATACTTCTTCAAGGTAGGGCTCTATTCTCTCCCAGCCTTCTTGGAAATGCTCATGCTACTAGATTGCAAGTATAGGCAAAGTGGTGTCTTGTCTCCTCTTTTTTGGAATCTGGTGATCAATGAACTTCTAATTCTGGCAGGGGAAGACTATGGGTTGATTACTTATACGCACGACATCGCAATAGGTATATCCGGAAAGTACTTGCCTTCATTGCAGTTCCAATTTAAAAACTAAACTCATGGACATGAAGTCTCGATCAGCATCCATGGCGGTGTGATCGTGCCATTCATCCATCGATCCAACTCTAAATGACAAACTGGAATTTAACTGATTTGTTATGGGGTTTCGGAAACTAGAGAGAGAGAGAGTATTTAATTTCACATACCTAAGACATAACCTTGTTTAATTCACTATTGCACTATCTGTGATCACGTGAAATAAGAAACTCTATCTCGCACTAACAGCAGTATTTGAGGGGATACCAAATTTAAAGAAAATATACCTCTCGAGTGGTGTGGAATGCAGATATGAAATATTTATTTATATCTTCTTCTATTTATAATAATAAATTAATAAAATTAGAGTATATGTCTCAAAATAATTGTTACTTTATGTAAGCTCATATAGTTATTTACATGATATGAAAAACTTGAGGTTAAAGCGTAATGTCTATGATGCGGAATCCACCTTAAATCGCACGTCCATTTGCAATCGATGTCTCCAATCGGGTGTAGTTCTTATCCCCATGCTCCATGTCCCAAAACGAGTTAGAGAGAAGACACTCCTAGCTCCCTCAGCGTGGGGCGGGGAAAGAATGATATGTAAAAATAAGCGAAAATGACTCCTATTAGTGTCGAATCTATAAGGAAATCTATAAGGTTGAAAGGGAATGACATGTAAAAGTAATTGAAAAAGGTCGCGGACTTACCCAAAGTCAGGACGACACCCGCACTCCTTTTTAAGGTGTACAAAGTATTTTACCTCATTAGGTAAATGTGTGGGGAGGATTTCTAATTTTATAATGAGCTATGGATAAAAATTGTTTTTGTAATATGATAAAAATGTTGGTAGTAAAGGCGGGGCGGTACCTAAATTTGTAACGCGTAGACGGATTTTTTGATTTTTGTCCTGTTGTAAAGGGTTTCGCTCATAGGTACTGTGTTAAAAAATTGTATTTGTTTAACTTGTCCTTGTGTTTCCGCCGTTTCCCTATACTCTTGACTATTCCTCATAGGTCTTCCCCAGTAGGTCGGATATCTCAAATTACCGATTAATTGCTGGCCTTTTTCATGTTGCAAAGATCTTCGAAGCCCTGATCAGCGGCGAACTTCGCTTTCATTGCAGACTTTTCATTTGCTTCTTCCAACACGGCTTCCTCAAGGGTAAATCAACTACCACTAACCTCCTTGAATTCTTGAATTATACATTACCGGCCATTAAATCAGGCAAACAGGTGGATTGTATATTTATCTCTGTTTTATATCTGTTTGGTCGCACGCAGCGTGTTCTCTTTTGTGGAGCTCTCTCAGATCAAATCTTTGTCACTTGTGGGGTGCCTTAGGGCAACGTCCTTGGTACGCTCCTTTTTTATTCTGTATATAAATGATATACTGCTTCTTCTACCCAACAGTAAAAAGTTGTGTTCTGTGGATGATGCCACAATTTTTAGCATTGTATCACAGTGATCTATTAAACACTGATTTGGCCACGTTTTTTGAAAGGTGTACTCGCAATCGCTTTCCCCTAAATGCTAGCAAGTGTACGACTACGACTTTTCCCGCAGAAGACGTCTTTTGCTCTTCGATTACTCTGGCACTATATTGAAGAGAGATGACAATGTTATTGATTAGGCCGTGGTTCTCAACTCTCGCTTTTCTTTTGAGAATCATGTGAGAGAGAAGGTCTAGGGAGCTTGAGGATCCCTATTTAACCAAACCTATGTACTGCACCTTTGTGAGATGCAGCGCAGATTTCTATGTCTATATATAATTTCGAGGTCTTCAGCGGAATGACCCTATTGCGCTCCCACCTTATCCTGATCAATTGAGGCTCATCTCTCTAGAATCCCTTGAAAAGAGGCGTAACATCGCCAAAAAATCTTTGATATATTACAGGAATCGATAAATTCACCTGAAGTACTGAGCTCTGTGAACGTCATTCCCCATTGCATGCACGAGCCTGTTACGTTGATATCGATGCTCAGCCTGGAATAATGTTAAATAGGACATATAGGTATAAAGTAGTAGGTAAGAAACAATTTAAATTAAAGAAGAGCAGACTTGTGATGTTTTGGGAAATAAGTGTATAATGTAAGCAAAGTTGTAAAAAGCGCTATATGGACCAAATCGCAAAGCTCTTACTTAAGTTACTTTAAAACTTGAGGTTTTAAGGTAATCAATTTTTTGAATTTGAATTTCAATTGTTGTTCAAAAATGAGTCGGGAGGCTTGAACTGCTTGTTGCGAGCTAAATTCTACAGCTCTACTACAGAGCTATTACTACATATGCGCAGAGTTGGATAGTTGAATCGAGTTGGGGTTGAGATTTAAATCCGCAGCTGAGTTGAAATTGGGTTGATTTGAATTAATGCTCAATATAGCTACTATTTCCTCTTGTTCCCAAATATTTATCCTTACCATCTTAAAACCTTCACAAACACAAAAAAAAACCTTTACAAAAATAATTACCAACTCCCGCGTCAAAATCAAAAACTAAAGATAACTTGTCAAATTACAATATGTCATTTGAACTCTTCAATCCGCCTATATTTGTAAAATTTCAACTCAGCCAGATTACTTTAGTTTAGTTGACTCGACCCACTTTGAATTCAACTTCGGTGTACATGAGAGCTGAACTAGGGTTAAACCTGGCTTCAACTCAGCAAGTGTACGTTGTAATGTTTGTACAGTGTCATAACTCTATTAAGCATACAAATTAGAGCTATTAATTCCAGTATCATCTAACAAAAATAGCAAATGTTAAAAATCAACTGCTTTAAATACTAATGAAAATTCCATGTAACATATAAACTGAATATATCTGCAATAAATAGTAGAGTTCAAATAAGCTCAATTTCAAGGTTTCAATCTTTACAGGCAAAAAACTGAGTGAAAGTGACTGGACAGGTTCGTCAATTTGTTCCTTAGCCATGGGAATATTTGCGAAGAATACCTGAGGGTCTCACAACGAGGTAGTTTCGTCTGTGATTTCTGCACAACTTCAAAGAAGAAACAGAGTGCCGTAATTATTTTTTTTAGCATAAAAGAGATCTTCCTCATTATCGATCTTTCCAGTTTCCGAGAAGAAATTTAACTTGCTCGTGGTAAATATGACAAAAATGTGTTCAGTGAATCTGCTAAGCTCAATTTTTGTGGTAAGTTTATTTTGAAAGTACTAAAAGCCATTAATTGCAAACTTCATCTTTGGTCATTTCAGATATTCATCTTAGTGCTTGGCAGCAACTCACACCCACCGTGCGGACTGTATGGAGCCCCACCGTGTCAATTTGTCCCTGCACCACCAGGGCAAACACCGGCATGCGCCAGACCCGGAAAAACTTACTGTGAGCACATTGATATCTATCCCAAGTAAGTAGACCTACTTTTCTACTTCGAAACCATGTCTAGCGATTTCTTTGTTTTGATATTTCATATGCTAAATTTATGTGCATGATTTCGTCTTACGTAAGACTCCTCTCTATAGAAATATATGAAGATGAGCATCAGGTTGATGATCGTTTAATGATGAGTTATACTGCAAATATGAAGTGCGGAAGCACACAGGTTACAAGCAGTGACGTCTTCTCAATCAATTACATTTTAATTGTTGTTTCGATGTGAGGTAAGCAAGTGATTTACGAGGCCTTTGCGAAGCTTGCACGCGCATATTATGTCCATCTTATCAAGCGTGAAGCATCATTCCCCAGATTGATGTTTTCATTGATGCTTAAGTGAATCTTTAGTGATTTTGCTTCGTGTCAAACTGGCGCCATGTAGTGTATTCATACTACGTGTTCCACGTTGCGTATGGGCTAGTACTGTGCCCATTAGGGCAGCTTCACACGACCATTTATCACGTTGACAAACTTAAAAGCATCATAAATATATGTATATAAAGAGTACACTTTGGCTGCCTTGCTTGATTTTGAAGGAACTTTCAACAACTTCAAAATAGGATCCATCATTTCCACTCAAGAGGAATCTGGCTTACAGACATTTCTGACGAACTGGATACAGACAATGCTAAACAGCAAGTTCATCAGTGACAGTTAAGGAGATTTATCCATTAGGAAAACAACTAAAAGAGGAACATCACAGGGAGGGATGCTTTGGACATCTTTCTAAACAAAATTCTTAAATTACTCGTCAACAAAGGCATTAAAACAATCCAAATAAAGGGAAAAGGACGAAAACATGGAAGGAAACCCAGCACACAACATGCATAACATAGAGTCACTGGAGAACAGAGCATAGACAGCTCTTAAGTCATTCCTTGCTAAGAGTTAAATCGATCTTCGGACATGCATTAGCAGCCCTACATAAACGGTTAATTTATTCATGTCTGCCATAATTTGATCTGGAGCAAATGGGGCGGTCGATGTAGCGTGGGAGTATAAGCGTCCCAAGGGAGCCGTCTTAGGGAAACTCTAACAAAACGATGCTGCATCGATTCGATACACTTGGTATGGACAGCGTATTAGGGCGACCAGACCTGAGATGGATATTCTAGAATAGGTCTAACTAAAGAGCAGTACAAATGAATCAAAGTTGGTAAATCCGAGAACTCTTTAAGCCCTCTAAGCCAATGCTTTACAAAGTCAAAGACAAACTGCCTAGACACAATAGGTCTGTTCTATACCGTCACTCCGAGTAGAGTAGATCTCGGCTCGTATGCCCCTCTTCAGATATGTAGGATCTATAAAAACGGTTGCCCCTGGTTTAGAGCTGAGATTCGGTCTTTAATTATCGACCGTGATTTTCTATATCGAAGATATTTAAGGTCTAAAACTGTTGGAAGCCGAACTCATTATAAGTCGAATAAAAATATGGTTACTTCAAAAATCCGTGCGGCCAAAAGGCGGTACTATAAAATGAAGTTTGATCCAAAGCTTCATTCGAAGACTCTGTGAGGAAACTTGCGTAAGGCCTCTGTTTGTGGCGGAGACAAAATTAAATGCAGTCTTAATCCAAACATGTTAAATACTTATTTTACTACTTTGCCTGAGCTTTCATCATGTGGTATTGGACGGCGGATTGCTAGTCATAAAGAGAGTACCTCGGATAATCGGCAGGCCTGCTTTAGTTTTAGGTGTGTTAATGCCGGTTAAGTTGTCGTAGCTATCACAGCGGTCAAATCTGATACTGTTAGGCCAGACGGTATTCCCTCAAAATTTATTAAATTACTGTTTCCCTGGTTAATTCATTCTATTTTAGATATTTTTAACATGTGCCTTACAAGTTCTCAGTTCCCCTCTGCTTGGAAAATTGCTACTGTTGTGCCTATAGCGAAGAAAAATCAGGCCAAGGTCCCAAATGATTTCAGACCAATTAGTCTACTTCCATTCCTAAGCAAAGCGTTCGAAAAATTATTATCCAAACAGATCATTGATTATTTGCAGACATTTGGCCAATCTGGATTCCATAAGGCTTATAGATGTGAAACAGCTCTTCTGAGTGTTACCAGTGACTTTCGCTGTTCCTTGGATATGGATCATTTGTGTGTTCTTGCATTGCTTGACTTCTTCAAAGCATTTGATATGGTCAATCACTCCAATTTGATAGAGAATCTGGCTTCTAAATTCCAGTTCCACTACCCTGCTTTGTCCTTAATAAATAGCTTTTTATCAGATAGACTGCAGCGGTTTCGAGTGAAAGACAGAAGTCTTGGTGTATTCCTCAACGCTAGCATGACATGATGTGACCATATAACTGATGAGATGGGTAAGATTTATGGTGGGCTTCGACGGCTATCTGCTACCTTGTTGTCAGACACGCGCTCGTTGCTTGTGAAATCGTTGCTCCTGCCCTACTTTATTAATGGAAGCCTACTTTTCCCGCGTCTTTGTTCTACCTGTTCAAGGAAAGTCAAGGTAGCTTTTAATGATTGTATAATATTCATGTTTCGTTTAAGGAGATTTGATCATATGTCGGGCTCGGGATATAGTAACCATCTGCTTGGCTGTACGTTGGAGCAGATTTTATTGCGTAGGCTTGTGACATCCCTTTACCAAATTATTACTTCAAAAAATCCTGGTTACTTACATGAAAAATTGATTATTTTGAACTTCCCAAGGCGCTCTGACCTGCTGATACCTACATAGTTTTCGCTCTTCAATCATGGAGGATTCTTACTTTGTTCGTGCAATTCGTGCTTGGAATCGTTTAACAGCCGTGACGCAGCTTGTAGGCTCGGTGCGTAGTTTTAGGGAACTAGTAACGCAGTGTTGTATTAATATAAATTAAGTTTCTTGGGAACTTTTTTCTTTTTCTCTTGTTTAGTGTGGTCGTGGCTTCTCTAACTTTTTCACCTGTCATATTCAACAGGAGTGTTTCCAAGTGTATTGAAACTTGCTCATGTCCAGCCGATACTTAAAAAGGAGAGGCATGCGACCCCTCTAACTACAGACGAATTGCACTAACTTCGATCATATCTAAAGTTTTTGAATCACTCATCAACTCTCAGTTGTTGAAATATCTAGAAAATAACCATCTTATCAACGATTGCCAGTACGGTTTCCGCACTGGCCACTCAACCGGAGACTTACTAACGACTGTAACGGAACGTTGGAATCATTGTCTTCATAATTTGGGTGAGCCCGAAATCGTCGCTTTTGATATTTTAAAGGCTCTTGATAGAGTCTGGCATGCTGCCCTTTTAGCCAAACTTCAAACATTTGGTCTGCACCATACCCTCGTTAAATGGATAGAGAGTTTTTTGTCAGGCCGTTCAATTCGTGTAGTGATTGACTGAGTTACATCTGATTCCTACGAAATAAATGCCGGTGTATCTCAGGGTTCAGTTCTTTCACCAACCTTATTTCTTCTTTTTATTAATGATCTCTTACCCCTTATTCTCAATCCTATTCATAGTTTCGCCGACGGCAGCACCCTTGATTTCGCGTACTAATTTGATTCTGTAATAAGAAGTCAATCGGGAACGCATGTTTAGATCATTAAACAACGACATTTCTATGGTCCTTGCTTGGGACAGAGCAAATCGTGTTACGTTTAATGCATCCAAAGTTCAATGCTGTTTAATGTCCCTTAAAAAACGCCCAGTTCACCCCCAACCCATTTCAGGCGACGGAGTGAATATACCAACTTCGCCTTCCCTAAATATCTTGGGTATCCAGATATCCTGCAATCTTAGCTGGTCTGATCATATATTTGCAATCGCTAAAATTGCGATGAAATGTTTGGGTTTTCTACAGAGATGTAAGAAATATTTCACCCCACCTGACTTAGCGCTGATCTACAAGTCCCACATTAGGCCTAGACTTGAATATAATTCCCATATTTGGGCAGGGGCCGGACACACCGCACTGTCCGCGTTGGACAAAGTCCAGCGTAAGGCTATTAAACTTATTGGCGATTCCTCAATCTCTGAGGGCGTTGACTCTCTGGAGCATCGACGGAATGTCGGTTGTCTCTCACTCTTCTATCGTTATTTCCATGGCCATTGTTCTAACGAAATTGCTAGCCTGATTCCTTGTAGACACATGGCAACGCGTGATACAAGATCTTCAAATCGCTCCCACCCCTATACATTTCAGGTCAAATTTGGACGTACCGTCAAATTTCGGGAATTTTTTCTAAGCAGAAAAACACGAATGTGGAACAGTTTACCATCTTCTGTTTTTCCCTCGTCTTATGAGCCTGAAACTTTCAAACGGGGCGTACATCGACACCTCCTTCACCCAACCTCCTAACCCGTTTCCCTCATCCTTAATTCCTTTCCTGCTAAGGCTGTGCTTAAGTATCATAGGGCATCCCCTGAGCTTTGGCATCATCATATATAAAAAGAAAAGTTGAATTGAATTGAATAGCCCATTCGATGCCTCTTGGAAGCCTGAAATAACATGGGAGGTAAATTCCAACAAGTTAGGTGTCGTTGATCTACCGGGTTTATTAATTTTAACTCAGGTTTAAAGCCCGGGTTAAAATTAACAATAAATTTCAGCAGTCACATCTCAACTTGAATTAACTTGGTTCGATTAAGATTTCAATCAATTGAAATTTCATCTAAATAATCCGTCAATTGTCTCCCCAAATAAAATTTTAGTTGATCGAAAATTTAGTCAATTTTTCTTTTAGTAGAGCAAAATATGAATTGGTCACCGCCAAAGTCTGGATTCAATTTATTTCGTAAATTCAAAGAGTTTCTGTGACTTGCCTCGAAAAGAAATTTTCAAGTGTTTCAAGATTTTTAGGTCAAGGTCGTAAAAGATCTAACCAAATCCCATACGTCTTCCGAATGCTTTCATTTCTTTAAAAGGAAAAAATAATTCAAAGCACGCGAATCTGAAACGCATTCAAAATGAGACCAATGAAGCGCGTTAATGATAAATAAATCTGTACAAATAACGGTGTTGTAACAAATTGCAGGTGATAGTCAGATCACGTTTGGCGTGATCGTAAATCGGTCCGTCACCTCACAGCGGCTCAGTTGAGTTCGAAAAGCTCATCGAACTTTCATAGAGACGTTTTCGTACCGCTAAGCGTAGGCGTACTTGTGCCGTGACCACACAAATCACTCGTGAGTGGAATTGTTTAAAAGGCATAAGTGCAATGTCATGTGAGGCCGTGGCACTGAAACCGGAACTTGGCGATAGGAAATTGTGCTGTGAGAACTGCTTTCTTTTGGTAATTCATTTAAATTCCATTAAAGGAGGAATAGAAAATTCACGATTAGTTTTATTTCGAACTAGATGACCCGGTGAACTTCGTACCACCTAAAATTGATTTGATTGTAACTCTTTATTACCTAGCAAAAAAAGGTGCGGATTCTCAGTTTATTGGACCGGAGCCATTCTGTGGGTACTCAAAATGCCGAATAGCAATGCGTATCCAGTCATGGGAGGACGAATGTAAGCACTCACACTGGACAAATATCCCAGGGTCAAGACAAGCAAAGAGGTTTATAACCTACTCAAAACAGAAAACGAAGGAGCTGCTCTCACTCAGCAGACCAGATTTAAGGCTGATAACAGGACTTCTAACTGGTCACTGTCACCTGGGCTACCACCAAAAAAGTTAGAGCTGGCTGATGATGACACCTGTCGATTCTGTTTAGAAGAGGAAAAGACAATGGAACATATCCTCTGTCACTGTGAGGCCCTCGGCTGTATCAGGCTTAGACACCTTGGTGGGGCTTTCCCGTCAACATCAGATATAGCCAAGGCAGCCCCCAGAAAAGTTTTAGGTCTGATAAGGGAACTAAAGATTGACGGGGCGGCCTAACGCTGATCCTGGATCAGGTCACAAAAGATCAAATTGGTCGAAGTGACTAAAGGATGCGGTTAGTCCTTGATCCAATCTTTAATAATAATATTTTTTTTTATGTATATATGGCTCTTTATTTGGCACAATCATTATAAAGCGTAAAAATCCTACAAAAACTAGGTACCCTAAAAATCACATAAACATTAAGACACAGTAATAAGGAGCAAAAAGAACATAACAAAAATAACTCAATATACTACGTTACTGTAAATAGGTTAAATAAAAAGGACTCTAAGACTTGAAGGCAAAAACCTGTAAAAAAGAAAATACAAAGAAATTGTGAAATACCTCCAAGCGAGTGCCAGCTCTAAGAAAAGTTCAGGGAAATTTTGAAAAGAATCCGAAACAAAACCTAGGGCTTAACCTAAAACGAACGAACAAAATAAACCGAAACCGAAAAATCAAACTAGAACGTGATTGTCTGAGTGTTCCCAGAGGGTAGATGCAGCACCGGGCGAAGTTCTTACTTCGGGAACCACTGCTCCCCAGCAAATGCCCTCTCCGTAGAGCCGTTCGCCACTTTTCTAGTCCTCCGGGAGCACACATCCAAACATGTTCTAGACGAACGCACCAAAATTCCGAACCGATTAGAGTCCCGCGGGACCAGTCTGCAGAGTCATTGACGTCTGCAAACTGCTCCCATCATCCTCGCAGTTCTACGATTCCAACATGACACTTGTCCTTCCCGCAGCACTTGTAGCAATAATAATAATAATAACTCTTTATAAGCGATTATAGCGATTATTAATGCTATCTGGATCAACCTTCCAACTCCAATTCATTGAGATCGAGAAGTTTGAGTTTCGTTTGGTTATTATATGACAGTCGTTTGTAATTCAAATGAATTCAATGTCTTTTATTTACATGATGAAAGATAAATGTAGTTAATATTCAATACAAAACTTTCTGGTAAACTATGTTTTTCGTTTTGTTTTCCGGCGCGTAAATAAACAAAGATGATGGCTTTCCGACCCGCGAACACGCGACATACAGTTGTCCATGCGCGAAGGACGAAAACACCAAGTTTAAAGTTAATTCCGCAAACTTCCACAACTGGCTTTGTGATTTGTTCATGGTCATCGCAAAGGCCAGACGCACAGGGAATTGCCGCCGTTTAAAATCGAATGCAAGTCCGTTAGAATCATCGGGAAGCGCGGAATCAAACAGTCTCTTCTTTGTACTTTCCCTTGATAACACAGGTCTACAAATACCGGGGTCATGTCAGTTGTTGGAAAGGTGGGGGTCATTTCCGAAGTAGAATCTGAATCCGGGGTCAGAATTGGCCCATCACGTCAGGATTTTGAGATATTTGAGGTTATGTACCCGGAAAATGGTGTTTTTTCCTACTTTTGAGGTTATGTACATGGTGCAAAACATTTTTGTGGCCTGTCTCTCCAGTTACATCATTTAGTACCACTCTTACACTTTAATTTAAGAGTCCAAGAGATCAATTACGATTTTTTTCGCAAAGTTATGGCTATTCGAAGTTACGAAATATATCCCTTCGACGTCACATCAGACAACATCCTAATTTCGTCATTGAAAAGGTACCTTGATACAGGTAAAAATTCATATCTCGTCAAATACTGAACCGATTTCGGTCATTTAAAAACCAAAGTAAAACTAAGGTTAGTAGATTTCCACCACTATAACCCGTTCATATCTGAGGTTTCATTTGTACCCACCCTGGCAATCACATATTTTTGAAGTGAAGCTAATTAGTTCAAAATGTTTACTAAATGTAAATATTTAAGAACAAATGAGGTAAGAAACTATATCTATAATTCTTCCTCTATCGCTATATACCAATAAACCTGCTTCGATTTTATAATTTCCAATAGTAATTAGTAATAGTAGGTGCCCAGTTCCTAGTTAAAGTTGGAAAGAGTACACCGAAAAAACCGATTTAAGCCATTTTCATGTTACTATTACTAATAAAGTATTATATATCGAGCTTTGACATGTATGGAAATATTTTAGCCATAATTAAGTAAAAAGGGAATAATTAATAAAAATCCCTTAAATTTCTATTATTAACAACAATTAGTAATAAATTAAGTTAGCTAGTCATAGTACAAAATAGCCTCATACTTTGCTCTCTGGTTAGTAACTTAATAACGGCTGCACCGATTTTCCTGAATTAACTTTTAAAATATATTAGCGAGTTTAATAGTAAATCTACGATTGGTATAAAAAATTTTACCGCAACGAAAAAATAGAAACATCCTGTATATCCTGTTTACATCCCCTTTCAAATAAGGGTAGTCACCCCCGGGTGGATGAAAATTTCTTTAACAAATTTAACTTAATTAAGTTAGCGTTTTTGAAATTTTGCCGTTTTTCGGTGTATTTTTTTACCCCAGTGAACTTTTGTCAGCCGGAATAATTTTATGGTGTGGTAAATCACACCCTTAAATAAGAGTTGAAAGGATTTTAGAAAAAGTTTATAAACTCCTGGAGATAGAATTTTTTTGAATTTTCTCACTTTTCCGACGGTACTTATCGGCATTTTGGTCGTCTTCCGGCGCTTTTCCATCGCTAATAACTACCCTAAATATACATTTTCGATCTGGAATATGGGGTGATTTCGCTTCTGTAATCGATTACCAATCGATTGATGTAATTTTCATCCCTCTCCGACGAAATTTTCACTCAATTTAATGAATATGATTGAAAAGTCATTCTTTCACGAAAATTCGTGGTCCATTTTTGATCACCCCTTAGGATTTGGGGGATGCCACCCCCGGAGCAATGTTGATCGAAAAAAAGTCAGCGATAAAGTTTTTTCGATTTAAAAAAACCTACCCCAATCGATTAGTGACCAAATTACCTTTAATTTGATGCCTCACAACCCTTCTTTGGACATAGCGGTTGGCAACCCCCCACCCTCCAAAAGTTTTATTTTTTCCAAATAGCTTCGTTTACAAAACGATTAAAAATAATTTGTTTTATGTCAATCGGACATCCCCACCTTTAGTTATAATTTTTTCCAAATAAATTTTGTAGTAGGTGAAAAAAGTCTAGTACAAAATGAAAAAAAAATGTTTTTTCTTAGCCATTCGAATAATGGTCTAGCATAGTTTGCGCCACAGTTCTTTTTGAAAAATTTCAAAAATATTCTAGTACTACACCCTTATGCAAAATTTTTGCTCTAGTACATTTAAAATGTTTTTTTCGATTTCCGAATAGACCTCATGATTCTACGAAAAATGAATACAGAAAAAAAAGTAGCCTAAAGTACATCCCGCTATAGTCCCGCCAAGTTTCAACTTTGACGCCCCACCCACACAAAATCGCCGACCTTAAGGCAAAAAAAAATACACAATTCGATCGGCAATAACTTCACCTTCGTTTTAATAAAAAAAAAAATTTACTTTTTGTTTTCGTCCTTTGAAGGATATTTCGTGTCCTTTTTCGAAAATCTCATATAGTTTATAACAGAGAACCAAACTTTTCCAATTGAACCCCGTTTACCGCTTAAAAATCTGTTCGGCTGATCCTTGTATCTCGATTGGAATATAAAAATTAATCATTTACCAACTCGTTTAATGTGTTGCCCATCGATGGGCATTTACCCGAACCAAATCGGTCCGGTAGTTTTCGAGATCAACTGCGCACATACATATATATATGTTAGATGAAAGCTAAATTATTAATTGTCGCCGTTATTTTGCAGATATGTAATAAAGCATCTCATCCAGAAATGGGGCTATGAAGCAAAAAGTCTTATTGTCGACGAAAGTGGAGAGGAATTCGACGCCCTACGATTTCATCACAGAGAAATTATGCATTTTTACGACCCAACGACCATATTTGGCCCAACTGTAGCAAATCACCTAAACCAATTTGAAGGTTATAAGTACGACGCACCGTCTGGATATCGGAACTATCCGGAACCGATTTACATACCAAAACCGCAGGATACAGAGTAAGAACAGCAATGATTTGCATTCCGCAAAGAAATTTATAAACTTTCTGTGAAGTTTGCTTATTTACAGCTCTTTAACGTCTCCAAATTTCAAGCACAAAGCGGCAAACAATGGCTGGATTGGGGCGAAGGTGTCGCAATACAATCCGTCCGATTGGCTGAAAAGATATGCCCGAGACTTAAGCAGAGCAAAACGACAGCAACAAATAACACCAACAGATTCGAATTCGACGAGAGTTTCACAAGATTTTTCTGTAAAAAATGATTTCTCGGACATTTTTGATAGCAGCAAAGTAGCGAAAAATCGCACCAAAAGGCAAAGTCCCGGAAGATCAACACTTTGCCAGACAACATCACAATTTATTATGCCGCAGGCTGCGCTAAACAGCAGAGGTAATTAATTACTCATAATTAAGTGAATTTATAAATTACTTACTTGAATCAACGGTTTTTTCAGGAAATTGGATGTTTGTCGTGAACGAAATGAACACAGCCCGACAACTTGTGAAAGCGGAGTCATGCGCGTAAGTACCGTTAACGCTTAAAATATAAATATTGGAACTAAGAATACAAAGTGACATCTACATGTTAAAATTTAAAACAAAGTTAGTGACATCTTTTAGTTAATGCATCAAATTAATATAGTGAGAGTATAAACCGCTTTGCAGTGGAGCTTTGTTTTATTTGCAAGCATAGGCGGAGGGAAAAATTACTTATTATTTTTACCCGCCATCGGGAAAAAAAGTAGGGTTACGAGTTTAGCAGACTATGTGTGCATGTAGATTGTGGGCATGAATATGGTACCATTTACCGACGTCGATCATCTGTTTCCAGAAGAATTCTCAAGTTTTTTAGTGCGCTTTGTTTTGTTTTCATGCATTCCAGTTCTGCACAAACACATTTACAATTTCTACTAAACTTAGAGAGCTTTACCAACACATTTACAATTTCTGCGCTTTTAAATTAATTTAGAGAGCTTACAACACCAATGCCCATAGTAGGTGGATTAAGTTGGTTGCATTTCAATTAAAATAACCGTCATTTTATTTATAAGTTATTTTTAAAATACAATTCGCGTTTATTTAAGGAAAGACATTTGGGCGCATGTAGTCCTCCTCTTCATATATCGTGTGGTTGCCTACCAATTTCATTTTAAATATGTAGTGCAGCAAAAACATCATAATTAATTCAACGTTTAAATTGAACTGTTGCCAACTTAATCCACCTACTATGGCATTGTTGTTGTAAGCTCTTCGAGCTCTTTCAAAGCTCTCCAAAATTTTCCTTTCTCTGTGCTTTTCGGAGTGGAAGAGTGGACAGTGGACTGATGAAGTTGGCTCCAGTTGAAAAACATGATATTTTTAAAATGATTAATGAAGGAAACTACCGTCGTTGCTACCAAATTTTGATTCACAAGTTGACGGCCCTCGGATTTCCTTCATTGTTTGTAGACTGGGTTCGTTCTTATTTACTAAATCGGACTCAGCGTGTGTCCTTTCGTGGATCACTATCCAAGTTTATTTTTAATTCCTCTGGCGTACCTCAGGGAAGTCCTCTGCGCCCGATTTTATTTATTATATACATCAATGATGTATCTTTATTCTTGAAATATTCAATAATTCTTTGTTATGTTGACGACGCCAAAATTTTCCGTGTTGTGTCCTCTATTCGAGACTGTGAACTTTTAAATTTTGACTTAGACGCTTTCTACAACTGGTGTTCTGTTAATTATCTTCCCCTCAATATTAGTAAGTGTACGTCTATGTCTTTTACTCGTAGAAAGAATCCTCTCGACTTCAACTACACCATGCATGGCTGTTTTCTGGAAAAATTAATAGGACCAAGGACTTGGGTGTCTGGTTGAACAGTCGTTTTACGTTTGACGATCACATTGATGAGATAGTTATTAAGGCTAATTCTACATTGGGTTTTATAAAAAGATGGGTAAAGGAATTTGACGAACCTTATATCACCAGGCTTCTCTACTGCACCTTTATTAGGCCTATTCTGGAGTATGCTAGTTGTAGTTGGTCACCATTTTATCGTGACTCAATTGACCGGGTAGAGGCAGTCCAGCGCCGTTTTGTTCGCTTTGCACTTCGTGGGCTTCCTTGGAGCGACCCTCTTATCCTACCGCCGTACTCAGATAGGCTTAAGCTCATAAAACTAGACTCTCTTGAATTCAGACGTAACATCTCTAAAACTGTTTTCGCTTTTGAATGTCTTTAAGGTAATGTTGACTCTATTATTTTTCTATTTTTCTAGTTATTTTTATTGATTATTAATTATTTTAATTTTAATTTTATTTTATAGCTATTTATATTTACATGTTAAGTAATCAGCCCTTTGATGAATCTTAAATAAATAATTACACAATAGAGGTCCAGCTACTAAGTCTTGTTTACATCTTTTAAAAGGGCAGTTGAAGCTGTAGTTGGGTTATTGTTTTTTAACTTTATTTTTATTCTAAAGAAATAATTGGACTTATGGAGATAAAAAAACGAACATATATATTTTATTACGATCCTCTTATATTGCAAGTGGTGGGGAAGTTTTCGGATAGAGTTTCACTTGAAATGAACTCCAGAAAGGCTGCTTTTTTCTGCATTTTTCGATATTCTGAAGCCTCTAGAATAATCCTGTATAAACCTGATCTAGAAAATGAGTTGTACGTAATTTCATGACGGCCGGTCGGGTCAAGCCAAATCACTTTACACTCAGTTTTTTTTTGAGATATTAAGAGCAAATATACGGCACCTTAAAGACGAAATGATCATGGAAAATTTGAAAATCCATGTTGAATTTCACTTCATTTTTACAGTTTTTAAAAATTCGTCTGGAATCTGGTAAGAACGATAATCACAAGCCTCCGCTTTAAGTATCTGCGAAATTTTTTAATTTTAGATCACTGGATGGGCTGAAACTCTGCACACCGTAGAGTCGCAATTTTTTGGGGTAGCCAAATTGTGCTCCCTGCAGCGCCCCAATTTTTCGGTTTCTTTACCAACAAAAAATTGTCTTTCTGTACTGTATGTCCCAAATAAAATGACGCAAAAAGTTTTATAATGGTACCCATCTTGCTTTTTCCTCAAAAAAATCGCCAAGTTAGGTATCAAAAACAGGCCGTCATGATAGAAATCCCCCTTAATCGTTAAATTATGTTAGTTGAGTTTCTTAAACCACAGTCACCATGATAGCTTCTTTTAATGCCAATAGATCTTAAAAATAAAAAACTAATTCAATTTCAAAAAAGTAAAAAAAATTTATGACTTTTTAAAGTCAAATAAATTCTTTTTATGAAAAATATTGCCATACCTGTCTTTGAAAAGAAGGATGAACTACATTTTGTATATAGAAGACAGGCACCATTGAGTCTTTGGAAGCATGAAACATGACATGATTCGCGATGTCCCATGTAGTTTTCAGATTGACCTATCTTTCCTTAACAAGTTGAATAGCGCTGCGGTCAACTTCTCTTTTTATTACTGACTCTAGAGACGGACCGATGAACCTGTTTATACAGGAAGCATTCAGATGAGAACTTTCCTTTTCAAGTGTATCAGCCGTTTCTATGACTAAGGACCCAGAAAAGAGTTAACCTGTGCATTGCTTTTAAGTTCTGGAGACTATTATGACACCTGCGTATCAACTGTGGCCTTATTGCGTTTGGGTCCAGTGTCTTTAATGTCGCTTGACTTTCGATAGAAATTCCTATGTCGCTAACATTTGGTAAATTTGGACGTACCAGCAATAGTTTTTCCGCTCTTTCTATGGCTGAGATCTACGCTTGAGACTCACTGCAGTAGTCTGGCATTCGATACTGAAAACATATGTTTACGCAATTCGTGTACACCCCAGCTCACATTATGTCCTCTACTTTAAATCCATCATTGCAAACCACTATATCCGCGATGATGACGCCACCATCTTCTCCACACTTCTCTCTGCCTAGAATTCTTTTTTTAATATTTAGACTTTCAGTTTTATGGCGCTGCGTAAAGCTATACTTTTACAGTGGATGTCAAGCGATGAAAGGTGGAGTATACTCTCCAGTGCCGCAGTTGGCGTTGTGCTAATTGCTCCGGAGATGCCCAAATAAGCAGCTCTTTGAATTTTGGCTATCTTCTTAAGGTTGTTCTGCTTCTCTACTACTATTCCATAAGTAAGAACTGGTCTCACAATGAAAATGTACATCCAGTGCACATTTTCTTGCAGATATACAACGCTCTCTCTCTAGTTCCCGTAAGCCTCTATGGGGCATAGGTCGGGAGATTAAATTCACCCTATTCGAGACAACGATTGCAAGTGGACGTACAACTTAAAGTGAAACAGAGAGCAGAAAACAACCGTGGATCGCCGTCGGTGAAATTCGAACCTGTGACCTGCGAATTGGTAGGCCGACAGGTTACATCGCTACCGACGCGACACAATTTTTGCGCACTCCTCTATGTTTTTGTCCCAGTTTACTTTGGAGTCACCTAAGTATCTGAACTGATTGGTTAGTGTTAGAGTACTCCCACCCATTAACGTGGTTTGAAGGATTCAACCACTCTCTTTCTTTTGAAGAGAACTGCTTCCGTCTTCTGAAGATTGACCGATAAGCTGCAGTTCCATAATTCTCTGATGGTGCTTAGGAACTATCTTGAGGCCAATAAGACCAGGTCGTCTGCACAAGTTACCACCTTTAACCTATCACCTTTAAGTGAGGCCAGGATTTTATTAAATACTAAGAGCAAGAGTAAGCCAGCATACAGAACTCATTTTGACTGCCAGACCACTGCAGCGTGTTTCAAGCAGAGGTCCTTACCATCGAAAAGGCGATGGAGGTATTGCTGTCGCACAAGGATCTAAAAAACGTAGCGACTCAAACATGATTAAATCACTGCTGTTGCGCAGATGCCGGACCGGTCTTGAAAGCTTGGGGACTCTGCACAGGGCGATTGCTTGCTGGGTTCCCGATCATAGTGATGTGACGGGTAATCAGGCAACCAATGCTCTAGCGAAATAAGGTTCGCAGATGAACGCTTCACAAATATACAGATCAATCGGACGGCCTCTAATCTGAGTTAAAAGAGAGATCGACCTAAAAGCTGTTCAGCTCGCCGAGCGCAGGTGAATCGCTGTGTTGGAACATGTCAAGGAGGATATGGCTAGAGTGCAATGAAAAGATAACGGCGTTTCTACTGAAAGTAAGCCGACGGAATCTCCGAAATAACGCTGCAGTTATAACAAGTCACTGACAATTTGGTAATCATACAGTCCGCATGCGCATTCATGATAATAATTTCTGCCGGAGTTACCTGGACGAGGAAGAGGTTGAAAGCATTCAGCATTTGCTTTGCGAATGCCCTGTACTATCCAGGAGAAGGTTTCAGGCCTTTGGCAAGTACTTCCTTAATGGTCTAGAGGAGTTTGCCAGCGTGGAGCTAAAGGCCCTAACCAATTTCCTGAATAGCTATAGCTGGTTCAATCAATCTCCGCATGGTGGTGCTAGAGTGATCCAGGTTGATGTTCGTTTTGTGGTGGTAAGACAGCGGACTACCGGTAGCCGCCAGCTGCTCCTTGAGGGGTCCTGGGAATCGATAACAGTACATTTCTGTAGCGCATAGATTCTATTTAAGTCGAGATATTTGGCTGGAGCGTGGATTTCCCTCCTCCTTTCTCAATCGGGAGTTATAACCTATAAAAAGATAATATTCTCCTTATTAAAAGTGACATAGGGTTTACCTTAAATGATCAATTTTACATTTCGAGGCTTACTGTCTAAATACCTCGTCTCTTTTAATGTAGATTCACCTCACCTCACGATTACTCGCCATATCCTGGTGTTTCTCATATTTGGTTAACTCAGGAATACTTGTGCAGCCGTTTTCTTACATAAGATTTTAAGTTGTTAAGAACAGACACTACTCTTCGATCTTAGTCATAAGGCTGAGAAATGGCGATGAAGTTAGTGATAATATGTTGGGCTTCCATTATGAGGGTCCGAAGGCTTGAAACCCATCAGCGCCGACCCGACCATGGTTCTTCTCTGCTGACAACGGATTACGCTAAAAGGGCATTCGGGTTACAGCGTAATGTTGGTGGTTCGGAATCTGCCTTAAATTATAGGTCGTTTTGAAAATCACACTTTTTGTTTGAATAAAATTATGCCCCCACTTAAAGCAGTCCTGTGTGACAGCCTTCAGTTCTGCACTAAATCTACTAGTTGAGGCGAATTCGGATGTATTCAAGGGATTTAATTAGATGCGAACTAAGACTTAGTGGCCTCATTTCTGCAATTGTTTCTCCGTTTTGGCATGGGAATTTATATATTTTATTTCGTAATCTCGCAAACTCCTATTCAATCAAGAATACGCCTAAAATATTCAATCCAATTAACTTACATAGATCTCACCGTAACGCCTTGACAGCACTTTTCAATTCTCCTCCTGGCTCTATTTAGATCACCTGCAAATTCCACTTGTTCATACAATTTTCGTCATGTCTTTTCTCGGCTAGAAGCCACCCTTAAAACTGAAATCCTTTGACCCCGTCGAAGTGCAAGAAGGGTGACTCCGTTCACATTGAGAAAGGTTGATATTTGTGGTCTTGCCACTGAATGGCTCCCTATTGCTAAAATGCCTTTACAAACTGCCCCTAATCCAAGTCTCTTCCGGGAACACCATAGCTGGGCAGGGGAGGATAACTTCCCCTTAATCTTATTATTACACAGAAATCAGGGTCTTCTCCTCTTGCTGTATAGCATGGCACGAATGTCAGGGTTAGCGAAAAGTGTGACACAAAAAAGCAGTTCACGGTCGTTTTGATGGTGCGGTAGTTCCTATTTGTTTGTTTACTCATGCATGCTGACAGGTCGATTAACTTAACCTGAAGATGGGGCCTTCTGTCTATTTTGAATATTGCACAATTTGGGGGAAAACGTAATTGCAACCCTTCAATTAATGTTGTATTTTTGGACCATCAGAATAACAAGCAATTGGGCGGCGAGTCAAGTGGTTTTGATGACAAACAATTGACGATTTTTTTTATTTTTGTAGGAAGGAAAGCGATTTTTTTTGAACAAATGAGCAAAATAATTGACACTTCTCGTTTTTAGTACTCGCAAAATCGAATTTTACAGGATTAAGGACAAAGCATAAATTAAGCGCAATAGTCGTATATCATCCGATGCTCGACAAAACGATATGCCAGCAACGTTTAATATTAATCGGCAATGGAAAATATTTTATCACAATTTATTAATTATAAATAAATATTGTTTTAATTAAAAATAATTTATGGCTTTTTGGCTCATTACAGGTCCACAGTTTGTTCGAATCTCTGCCAGCTGCCGAATGGATACAATTCGAGGTGTGAGCAAAAGTACGTCCAGAAAAGGCTCGTTGCCCTCAACGGCAACGGGCAAAATCTTTACACGGACACATTTTGGTTCCCAAGCTGTTGTGTTTGTACATTATCGAATAATTAATTATAAAAAAAAGTCGTGATAATTTTAAATAGCTAAAGTATCAAGATAATTTGAGTAGAGAATTTAAAAAACGAACGACCAAATAACGAATAATTTAACAATGCGCCAATACATCAACGCCTTTATTACATTGACTCACAAAAAATATTTAAAAAAAATACAACCACTAACATTTCAATATTAATTATCCATATTTCTACACTTACACTTAATTTATAGTCTATTTCTAGAAATTTTTCGAATTTGATTTTAAGTACTAAAGACTTGCATAGGTGCTAATTGAAGCGAAAAAAAACTCACATTGCGAAAATGTGATAGTATTTTTAGTTATATAGTTGTAAGGTAGACTACGTACATGCATAACTGCACGGAAACCTTTCATATTCCAATTTCAAAACCTTTTTAGGCATTAGTTGTTAGTGTTTGGCAAATCTTAAGGCATTTCTACCCATCTAACATTCGTTCTGCTGCCATTTCATTTAGACAATTTTTTATACTATAATGAATCCAAAAATGTATTACTTGTTAAATTATTTTGTACAAACAACTTTTGTAATAAATATTTAAAAATGTAATTTGCTTCTATTTGTTGCTCCTTGACATGTTGAATTTCTCACTTAAGACGATGTAGGATTGGTAAATTTCGGCCAAAATCAAGTTATCTTTCCTTTCAAACATAAAGATTTCTAAACAGGACTAATGAATACTGCGGACAGCGTGAGCTCGTCTTCACGTTTCAACGTTAATCGTTCGGCTTTTCCCCTCACTACTGGTCACCACTGATTAGCAATAAAATCGAACTTATAAGTATTATCCTGACCTTAGCTCTAGTAAGACTAAGCTGTACTATTTCTAAGATGTTTCTCATAACGTAATGATATCACAGTCACAAAAAAAAAATTTTTTTTCGTCAACCAGAGGGTATACCCCGATATTCTTAGGTTTCGGGGTTCCCGCTACGACCCCCTTACAACCCCCCTGGGGGAATGAATTTTGAATTTTCATAAAAAACTAAGACGTATGTGTAGCTCTATGTTTTTTGGGGCGCTGAAACCGAAAATGATCAGAAAAAATGCATTTAACCCATCCCTTACTCCCTAGCACCCTCTTAATAAACCTGAAGGGGGTTTGATTTTGAATTTTCCCACTAAATTAAGATGTATGTCTATTTATATGTTTCTTGGCCCGCTAAAAATGAAAATGACTACAAAAAATGCATTAAACCCCTCCCCTACTACCTAGCACCCCCTTGATGCACCCTGAAGGTTGTTGAATTTCGAATTTTCACACAAAATTATGATGTATGTGTATTGCTATATTTTTTGTGCCGCTGAAACTGAAAATGACAACATAAAACACCTCCGTGTCTAGCACCCTTTTACGACACCCTGAAGGGTGTTTAATTTTGAATTTCCATACAAAGTAAACCTATGTTTTGTGAGGAGCTGAAACTGAATATGACTGTAACAAATAATGTAACCTTGATCGTCATCTAACACCTCAAAGAAATGGAACAGCGCTATCAGGGAAAGTGGGATGTCAGCATTTTAGCAGACTACTGCTAGAATTTAAAACGGGATTTGCCAGAAAAGACAAGAGCCAAAATAAGAAAACCTCTCAAAAGATCGTTTGAAAACAAGAGAGTTCGGTATCATAGAAAAATTGAATGTCGAATCGTGAAGTTTTAGCGCCTCAAAAAACATGGAAATTCAAATATATTTTAATTTTGTTTGAAAATTAGAAATTCAACCCCCTTCAGGGGGTGCTAGGGAGTAAGGAATGAAAATTCAAAATTCAACCCCTTTCAGGTTTCATTAAGGGGGTGTTAGGGAGTAAGGAAGGGGTTGAATACATTTTTTCTGGTCATTTTCGCTTTCAGCGCCCCAAAAAACATAGAGTTACACAGACGTCTTAGTTTTTTATGAAAATTCAAAATTCATTTCCCAAGGGGGTTGTAAGGGGGTCGTAGCGGGAGAATGGGCAATTGAAATCGGTTTTCATGGTTTCAGCGACCCCCAAAACCTAAGAATATCGGGGTCTACCCTCTGGTTCACGACAAAAAATTTTGTGTGTCTGTGTAATTAATCGATTAATTATTTTTCGAGATATCATGTCAACCAAATTTTGGAAAATCTCGTTTAAATATGTTCATGCATGAACCTTTCACGAAAAGTTACTTATGATCAATCTGCAATGTAAGGATCGTAGAGTTCATCTTCTTGTTGGAGAATAAACTCCCATTGTGCTACTTGCTGTAGGTTGCCAGCGCTATTTTCTCCATCAAATCTAAAGCTGCTGGCCTTGACAATATTCACCAAGATTTCATTAAAGTTACCCTGCCCATGGTTTTACGATATAATACGCATATTTTTAATACTATTATAACAACTTCCGCCTTTCCTTCTAAGTGGAAATTGGCTAAAGTTATTCCAGTTCGTAAGACCTCTCGGTCTACCACACCTGAATACAGACCGATATATCTTCTACCATTTTTGTCAAAGGCCTTTGAGCGGATACTTTCCTTACAAATCAACGAACACCTAAAGGCTCACTCTATGTTGATTGACTTTCAATCTGGTTTCCGCGCTCAGCACAGCTGTATCACGACCTTGCTTAAAATAACCGATGACATTCGCTGTAGTATTTCCTCGGAACTGATCACTGTCCTTGCATTGCTTGACTTCTCAAAAGCATTTGATAAGGTTGACCATTATCTCTTAATAGACAAACTTTGTCGTAAGTTCGGCTTTACCAGATGTGTCAGTAGGCTTATTTGGTCCTACTTAAGGGGGAGATCTCAATGTGTTGTGTGTGGTGATTCTGTGTCCAGGCTGCTTCCTGTTTCCAGTGGTGTGCCGCAGGGGTCGATACTTGGTCCTTTGCTTTTTGTGTATATTTATGCCGATGACGTTCAAATATACCTATCCCGTCTTCTAGGGCTTGTTGATGACCTAGTAGATAAATTATGTAAGGATCTTACAGCAATATTAGGTTGGGCTGAGAGAAACAAACTTGTATTAAATGCGTCGAAATCTAATGCTATTGCTATTTACAAGCGGAACTTTGATAGTTCTTGCTTACCTCCCATAGTTATTGATAATATGGTCATCCCTTACATGAAAGTTGTTAAAGATCTGGGAATTCTGATCAATAGTGAGTTATCTTGGAATAGTCACATTGACAGTCTTGTTGCAAAAATTTATGGAACCCTACGCAAACTGTCTTTATCGGCTCAATTTATTCCTCGCGAAACACGTCTATATCTTGTAAAGACACTCATTGCAAACATTCTAACTTATGGAAGTGAGATTTTTAGCAAGACGGATTCCGTATTCTTAAGGAAGTTACAAGTCGCTCTCAATTCCTCTGTACGATATATATTTGGACTTCGGAGACATGATCACATTTCCCAGCATGCCAACTCTATTTTAGGTTGCTCTCTAAAGACTTATTTTCATTATCGCTCGATATGTTTTTTAAATAATCTTCTTATTACCCGATTTCCCGGTTACCTCAGTGACGGGGTTGTTTCTCTGCGATCATCTAGAAATCTTTCGATAATGACTCCGCATTTTAATTGTATTACTACTGAGAGACAATTTTTTGTTCAGGCGATTAGAATGTGGAATGCGCTACCGCTAAATATTAAAAGTTCATACCACAAAAGCAGGTTCAAAGACATTTTGTTTTCTTATCTCTTAAATGAAGTTGAATAGATAAATAAGCTCTTTTTACTTTTTATTTTTTACTTTCACCTCACTGTATTCTACAACTTTCTTGTTTAATTGAATTATTTTATATCTTTGTTATTTACATTCTTTCTTACTTCTTGTTTATTTTTATTGTTATACTAATGTTACTCTTATTTGCCTACACTTCAAAAAGATTTGTATCTTAATTGTTTAAGGTCTGAAATATAATAAATGAAAAAAAAAATGAAAATGTTGTTGTTGTTCAATCTGGGCCCCTTTTGCAGTATCGAATGTCCTTGGTATGTCCTCGTAAACAAAGTTTCCGCGCTGCCGCGACGGAGCGCTACAAAAACGGCTCGCGGAGCTGTGTGTTGATAGTCTCTGACATCCCGATATAATATGAATTCCGTAATATCATTTCTAGGGTATGTTCCTGACACGTTGTAGTTTAGAAAAATGCCAAAGAAAGCTATCAATTTTTTGAAACCAACAAGGTAGAAGACCCTCTTAATTGATTGTTTCTAAACAGTGCAACCAAACATCAGATTTTGTGAACACGACCAATAGCATTTTAATTTGAAAATCCACGTTAGGTACAATAGTAATCAGAAATAACTTGCGTTCACCACTTTAACTAACCAGTCCGACGTAATAATTGTTTTCCATCGAAACAACAACAGCAACAGCTGGTACTAATGCAACTAAAACTGAATTTTTTTATATCCACAAAAAAGAATTAATTAATTATCTACATAGAACGAGCTCCTCCTGTAAATATTTACACAAATCAAACAGCATGCGCGCAGTGTCAGCTGTGCACTCTAGAAATTACGTAAATAGAGCGTAGGGTTCAAAATAAAATATCAAAATCGACCAACTGCTTCTGATAAGAGAAATCTGCAAATTTATTCCCAATCATAAACACCTCGGGTAGTGTTGTCGATTTCCTGTCATTTGTTGCACAGGTGTGTCAGGTAAAAAAGTGAACGTCCTTCGTTCTAAAAAAAAATTTGTTTTATTCTCGACAAAACGACGCTGAATTGATTGTATACTCTTTCTTTCTGGTTTCTTATAAGATCACTAAATTTGTCCAGGTATAACCTATTGTGCAGATGCGTACCTGCACCTACAATGAAATTGCAAGCTGCAAACAGAACAATGTTCGACTAAAGATGGTAAATGTCACAGAACTAAGAAAACGAATTGGTGATTTATTTAGTTGTACCTTATGGTTATGGAATTCTGTAAATATGAAGATACAATCGTACAAGACTGCCATCGATAAAAAACTAAGCTAATTTTTATCTGAAGGGAAATATAATTTACGCAAAAGATTAATTAAAATTCTTTCATTGTTTTCAAGAACCTACGCCTGCAAAATTAAGTACTATTTTTTTTCTATTAAAAAATATTTCGTGAGAATTATGGCGTAGTATACGCTAACGATTATCAGTCAAAGCCAACGTAAGTGTCATGGTTTTGTGAAATTACGAATTGTTTCTGAAGCCTCTGATGAAAATATAAATTGGAAATTGGCAATTCGAAATCAGGATATCGATATGAGAAAGTACCCTGGTAAAGGTAATGTTAAAGAAATTCTGTTGAAACGAATTTTGTAAGAACCCCCTTTTTGGACCCCTTTTCACACCGGATCATACATCCATCGTTGACCATCAGGGGCCATGCAAATGATGACGCCGGCATTTAGTTATATCTAGTTGGTAATATGAATCGTATCATGATCGGCGTAACCGTAGAAATGTATCTGATATTGACACTGGACTAATGGCCGGCTAGTCTCGGACACTCAAGGACATTTAGCCCTCTACACGATGGTAGTTGCCTTTAATGCTGATACGTGACCCAGCGTGCAAAGAAGCCTTAGAGATGCTAAACCTTTTTCCAAAATCTTTTATAATAGCTGACACTTTTAAGGAAGAATAATTTTTTTTATACCTTAAATTTTATTATTTATATAAGAACACCAGGTCGCAAGTATGGAATGGTAACATGAGACCACTATTGTTTGCATTGTTCGTCAATGATATAGATAACAATATGAGCACTGGAATAAACATTGATGGCCTAGTCAGTAAGAGTCTCCTACACGCAGATGATCTGGTTCTGCTGTCCGAGGACCCCGCAGAGAGGAGAGAATAATACTGCCAAATGTGGAATCTGGTACTTAATTTAAACAAGTCCCAGATCATGATATTCCAAAAAGGGGGCGGTCGAAGAGCGAGCTCAGAATAGTGGGTATATCAGGGAGCGAACATTGAAATTGTAAATAAATACAAATACCTAAGAATAATCTTAACACCAAAGCTGTCCATGAAAGAACATCTAGTAGAATTAACCCTTCTAATTGAGAAGGCGCACTTCACAGGCAGAATCAATTGACCTATTTACCAGAATATAACAAATATTGAGATGAATGAGGCTCTAGATAAAGTATTACGGAAAGAGACACGGTAAGTCCTATTTTTTAAGTAAGAGCAGATCCAGTCGAGCAATAAAGGCGGAAAACCCAACCTTTCAAGGTTAAGCATAATCACGGGGTGGGGGAGCATATCAAATGCCTTGCTAAAGTCGGTGTAGACACAGTCAGTCTGGAGTCCCTGTTGGAAGACAGAGATAATGTGTGATGTAAACTCCAGAAGGTTGGTTGTTGTCGATCTACCAGGCAGAAAGCCATGTTGATTAGATGAGATTAACCCCTTACACTGCCCAACAAGCTGTGAGTATATAACAGATTCAAACAACTTGGGTATGCAGGAATGCTTCGCGATTGGCCTATAATTTATTATGGAATTTCTATGCACTTTTTATAAACAGGAATTATAAAGGAGTTCTTCCATAAGGTAAGAAATCTGCCGGCCTGAAGAGATTTGTTGAAGATGAGTTCCAATGGAGTGAGTAAAGCATCAGAACAGGATCTCAAGATACAGGTGGAACACCATCAGGACCAAAAGAAAAGTCCAGTTTGAGTTCCTTGATAGCATTCATGATAATATCCCGAGATATAATGGGCAAAGAAATGGAGGTAGCGGGACGATTTTGGATATGACCAAACTCTTCCAGGGAAGGCACAAAGTTGCCTGATAAAAAGGCACCCTCAAAAAACAATGCAAAGTTATCAGCTATATCAGGCGCGCTACAACTAGAGGATCCATTATACCACAATGTAGATGGATAATTATCAGTTTTCTTCTTCAAATTTGCAAATTTAAAAAAGGTACGAGGATCATTGTGCAAGCTACTGCGAACATTATCAAGGTATTCCCTGTATAAAGATGACGATAACGCTAAGAAGCATTCATGACAATAAACGAATTCAGAATAAGCTGACGCACTTCTACAGCGTAAGTAGGTTTTCCATAACCGATTTTTTTTTATTCTTAAGACTCCGTAGTTCCCTAGTATACCACGGGGGAGAATGACAGGATCATCTCAACCGTTTAAGGGGTACACACGAATTAAACAGATCATAAATCCTATCATAAAACACGGAAACGCACTCGTCGATATCGCTATCATCAAAAAGAGATGCGAAATCGATCGAAAGGATCCTGTTTGAAATATCAGAGAAGTCCGCCCTTTTAAAATCAAGAACGTATTGATCTACGTTGGGGTCGGCAGTATTAAAACCATCGTAGCAAAAAGAGATGAAAATGGGCGGATGCAAACTGTCAATAGCGGATAAGTTCCGAGAAGTCGGTTCGACTATAGTGTTACTCGAATCAGAAGAAAAGATGATATCTAACTGCCTTGCCATAGAGTTTTTTACATCACGTTTAAATGCGGCGAAGGCTACTCTTAATATCACGTGTAACTGCTTCATAAATGAAGTAAAAACACAACATTTTCTATCGACATGAAATTTAAATGCTTATCTCTTTTAAATGCAATAAATTTTTATTATATATTAGAAGCAATGCCAAATCAAATAGAATCAGTTATTTCAGCAAGAGGTGGTACTAAGTGGTAAAAATCGTTGAAGTTAATAATTGAAATATCTGCCTTATAACGATTTTTAGGTTTTACGTAATAAATTAATTTTTATTGTTTTGTATCTTATTGTTTTTCAGAAATTGTATCAAAAATCATAAAAATGTATTATATTTAAAAGAATAAATATTTAAATACAATTTTAAACATACATTTTTGCGATTTAACTTTATTATATAAGAAAAATAAAACTGACGAACTTTGATGAAACGGGGTAGTATTTTAGGGATGATTTCTCTATCATGAAGATACGAACCATTCTGATGCATAGGTGTGGAATGCTGCCACTGAATGCTAGCCCCTGGCGAACAGAGGGGAGATCTATATGCTCACTCTGTAATTTGCAGGAGGATGAGAACCAGCTGCACTACCTGGTGGTATGCCTGATCCTTAAGTAATTTAATATATTAGCGTTTGGAAAAGCCTACCTTACAAAAAGCGAAGTCATCTCAACCCTAAACGGCTAAAATTTCGAATCCCTTTTTCAATATGCCAGGTTAACCTGGAAGTATCGGCAAATGTTGGTGGAAGAGTTTAACTTTCTAGGTACAGATGCCCATATATATTGTTCTCTACTGTTACTATAAAGCTCATATATCTAGTAATTCTAACTTAATTTTTTTTCTTTTTTTCTTTTTTGATAAGACTCTTAAATAGTAAAATAAGCACCAGTGTACTCATTACCTATTTATGTTTTCTCTCTTCCTTAGTTAAAGTATTTAGCTTATGTTATTGTGCTAATAGGATAATAGGATGATAGACTAGAATGAACTATAGTTTGTTAGACTGATTATATGTAATTTGTGTATTGTCAACTCGACAGACGACCTCAGGTAATTGTTTGACGTTTATTAAAATACTGAATTTAGTCCATTAACGAATTTATAAACCCAATAAAATGCTGAATAAACTTATATTATTATTATTATTATATATTATTATATTATACCTTAAATTACTATATGCATACTGTCACCTTTGCTTTTCCTGATCGTCATTAATGACTTGTGCACCGCCCTAGACGACCACCTATCGCGAGGTTTTAGATGGAAACTCTTTAACAACCTTACGCACCTGAACTATGCCGACAGTGTATGTATCCTATCCAACAAACGGAGTTATGTAGCCTTAATGTCCGAAGATCTGAGTAAAGAAGGTCGCAGAGCAGGGCTTAAGATCAATGGTGCCAAAACCATACTTATGAACTTGGACTCCAGGAGACAACATGAAATTCATCCGGAAGAGCAACAGTGGAGACGGAGTTGGATCAATTCGTTGAGCCGCACGACCACCATGCCATGGGTCCCGGGTTTGAGACCAGGTCTAGCTCGCAGCAATGCAAAAACAAGACTTTCAAGTTTCCTCACTTTCCTTACCCTAATTCCCTTTCGGCCAAAACCATGCTAACGCATCAAACGGTTGCCCCCTGGGCTTTGGCCATATCGTATAAAAAAAATAGAGCAAGTGGATAAATTCTGCTATCTCGGAAGTTTAGTTACATATATATTCAATCGGGAGGTTTTCCGATCGGCCAAATATCAATCACCAACAGATTTTGCAGAGAATAAAACCATTGTAGACTACCTCGACATGGCCTACTACCTTAGAGTTAGGGTGTTTTTCATGATGGTATCTCGTTCCACATCAGTTAGGTTAGGTTAGGTTAAAGTGGCTGCCTGAGAAAGACACACTTAGGCCAAGGAGGCCCATTATGATACCACGTTGCGGCTACAAACTTTAGTAACCCCGATAAAAATAACCTAAGTAATAGGAGGGTGGACATGTTCCCCCTATGCACCGAGCCAGCTCCCTGTCTCCATTGGGACCAGCTCTCGGGAAGCCAAAATAGATTTGCCTAGGTTCGTCGGCTCTGCAATTGCCCGGAATATCACTATGTCCAGGCACCCAGATGAGTCGCACTTTCAGATGCTCAGATATGTCATTTAGTGCTAAGCGACATGTTATAACCGTTTCGGAGGTGGTGTATACTCCCGAGAGGGATTTAATAGCGGCCTGAATGTCTGTGAAAAGACATGTATTATAACTGGATAGCGTTAGATGATTTAGGCGGTCCGCAGTTACCGTTGTAGCCATGATTTCCACCTGAAAAACGCTGCAGTAGTCAGGCAAGCGGAATGAGACATCGAGGTACAAATGTTCTGAGAAGATGCCTCCACCCACTTTGTCTTCCATTTTGGAGCCGTCGGTGTAGAGATGCACCGACTCCCCCCATTAGGGAGGACCTTCTTCCCATTCCGATCTGGTTGGAAAGAAGGAGTCGAATTTAGTTCCAAAGAAAGGCTTGGGCGAGGTATAGTCGATATTGCTGGCAGTTCTTCTGTCCAATATTTTGGAGTGACCGAAGTCAGTTCGCTTCCAGGTCTGGATTAAGTGAATCGTATTGGCGGCCGAGGATGCGGTTTGTTTACCATAAAGATCCAACGGTATAAGATGGAGAATAGTGTCCAGGGCTTTAGAAGGTATGGTTCTAAGGGCACCAGTTATTAGCAGAGTTGCCATCCTCTGAACTTTATCCATTGCTTTGTGATGGGTTGATACATTTAGTGCCGGCCACCAAATAATGATCCCATACATAAGTATAGGTCGTATGACACTTGTATAGAGCCAATGCACAATGCGTGGCTCCAAACCCCATCTTTTCCCAATTGCCTTTTTACACGAGTACAGCGCTACTGTGCCTTCCGTACTCTTTCCTGGACATTAGGCTTCCAGGTAAGTTTTCTGTCTAGGACAAGACCTACATACTTAACCTGATTACCCAGTTTCAGCATAACCCCGTTTAGTGTAGGGCAGTTAATAAGAGGTGTTTTATGCCTCCGAGAGAAGAGTATTAACTCTGTTTTGTTCGAGTTTATACCCAGACCACACCCGTTACTCCATGATAAAATATTGGAGAGGGCGTATTTTAAGACTTCGGCCAGTATGTTGGGGTGCTTACCTGAACATATCAGGGCAATATCATCGGCATAGGCGATAACCTTGTGACCGGACAACTCCAGGTCCGTGTGTAACTCATTCAGAGTTAAGTTCCATAAGAGTGGTGAAAGGATTCCTCCCTGAGGGGTATCATTGGTTACCACTCTTTGGATAATGGATCCTCCCAAACTACCCCTCAGTTATTTGGCTAGATCTTAGGATGCGTTGACCGGTTGCTACCGTTTGGAGGCGTAACTAACACTTGAGAATGTCCAAATGAGAATCACCGTCTTCTAGAAGGCTTTCAACGCTTCCGCCACCCTACAGCTACTCAACGAAGAGGTTAATGAATTGCCATTTATGACAATTAATCAGTTGTTTGTTTACTGTGAATCACAAAGTTTCTGTTTTATATAAATTTGTCGTTGTAAAGTATTTTTAATAGCGTTGTTATATTTTTACAAAACACTAACAAATTCAATCATTTAACTGCATAAAAAATTGCCAAAAGAAATGTCAGACAATTGTCAGAATTTGTTTAATTCGAACCTTGAAATCAACGTTTGACACCTAGTCCTTGACTAGTCTATTCTCCGGTCCTGGAATAAATCGAGACTTCTACCAAACAGGATTTACGTCTCTTTGACAGAAACCATTTGCATTTAAGTTGAATCATTTTAATAGTGATAATTACATAATTCCTAATATCATTTCGCAATTTATCTCCGAGATTTCAAATATTTTCTGAACGTTTTAATTTAACTGCACCTCCAATTTTGAAATACTATAAGAGAGAGCACAAGCCAATGACGACACTGTAATTATCCCTATAAAAACGCAGAAGAAAATACCCTGAAGCTCTTACCTTACAAACCACATGTTCCGGCCAGACGCGAAAAGTAACTGCAAAAAATGTGAGGTAAGAATTGACCAACTCAAGCCGAAGCGTAAAAACTCACCTACGTTGGCACTGAAGCCGTTGTCTTTAAGGAAAGTCAACAAAGGGACGAGTGCAAGTGACGCAAAAGTGCAAAACCCTTAAAATGATGAAATTCACCCCATTTGAAGTGTGAAATTTCTTCGCCCAATTTACGTAGGACGCGAGTATGTTGCGATCACACCGTGCGCCTATTTCGTACCGTTCCGACTTAGGTACATTCGAAGTGCTTTCAGCTTTGGCCCTTAATTCTCCTTGCTGCACGCACATTTTGGAAATTTGTCCACGTGTAAGTTACTGTTCATTTTGATTTTACCGTCGAACGGACAAATTCGCATGTACACATCCCTTCCAAAGTGCAGGGCACTTAATGGTGAAATTTAATATCAAAATCGAAAATTTCTTATTTCCGAAATGAACGGTACGCGAGGCTTTTGATGAACGTACACATACGAATGCGTGCGTGTGACTCATTTAATTTCAACTCCAGCAGAAAAAATTACATCGATTCCGTTTTCATTACACATCCCCCGGCACGCTTGCCCTATTGTCCTGGATGTGTGCGTTCAGAAACCGAACAAACATCACTGGAAGCAAAAGCAACAGCTCGAATGCAGCCAGCAGCAGCCTCAACCACCGGCGGCAGGGTAACCGACAAAAAACTCGAACATCTGCTCCTCATGCTTGGAAAACTGCACATTTCGGTTTACTTGAGTTCTTTTCCTTTTTTTTTTTTTGGTCTCGAAATCGATTTTATTTTTCTTTCCTGTTGGATACCTTTGATTTTTTTTTTGGCGATAGAGATTTAATGCTGGTAGTGTTCGCCTGTGTGCATTCATGCATGCGAGTGTGTTTTATTGATCCTTAACCTCGGAAGGACATCCTCTGAGAGATGGGCAAAATAATTCCTGATTTCAAACCAACAAGAAGAATTCGCATTAGTCAGGATAAGGAATTGAGTCGTTGCTCCAAGATTTTAAGAATTTAATTGTCTGCCAGAAACTAAGAGCTTTTCATCAATTTCTTTTGTTTTAACTACTCGTCGCATGGGTTCAAGGGATAGAGATGCTACATATGTAGACCTTTCTTTATTACTTAAGGCAATTAAAAGAAGTAGAACATTACAAGATTTTATATGGTACATTTATAACTTCAACTTTTACCATGCTACCGTTTACAAAATAAGAATATTTGTTTCTTGAGTGTACTTAGAAGAGGAAAGCATATATTAGGTACAATGCAAATATGACAGATATACAGTTAAAAAAATATTAAGGAAAAAGGCGCGGTTTACATCTGACATTTTATTCGTGAATAATATTCTCTGAAGAATATTCATCTTTGAAAAATGTTTACATCTGCAACTAATATTCACACTATTTCTTACTTGAACCAAGTTTGAGAAAAAGTCAGAAGTTACTTGCGTGAATATATTGCTTGATGGTTTACATTAAGCTGAATAACTGCCACAAAAATTGCAAAAAGGTTTACATCTGCTACATTGAATTTATGCGATTAATTACATGAATAAAATTCAAGAAAATTCGGTTACCTCAACTATCGACACGGTTTACACTTGAAAAAGAAAATTCAAACTTTTCAGTATTTATATGTACATACAGGCCCGGCGTGAGGCGGGTACGATGCGTGATTTTTACGCAGGCGCCAAGGCAGAAAAATCAAAAAGAATGCCCTAGCAAAAGTCAAAGCACGTCTAGATGAAATCAATGAATACTATAAAACAAATGGATGGAACTAAAAAATAGATTGCAGAAGAGATCATCAGTGGATACCTGAAGAAGCCTAAAAATGGAGGTGGAACATTGGGACAACGTGCTAAGAAGATTAATTTCCTTAACAATTATGATGGCAAAACAAAACTTGGCATTTAGAGGATCTTCTGACAAAGTTTATGAAGACAATAGTGGAAACTTTCTAAAAATTTTAGAATTTCTAGCCGAATTCGACCCGGTTATGGAGAAACATCTGTTAAGAGCAAAAGCCAACCCAAAATCTGTTCACTACCTAGGAAAAAGCATCCAGATTGAAATTATGGACTTGATTGGCAATTGCATAAAAAGCAAAACTTTAGAGAAGGTCAAAAAATCCGTGTACTTTTCAATTATTGTTGATTGTACACCAGACATCAGCCACCAGGAGCAAATGTCAATGCTGATTCGATATCGTCGCTTATACAACAATACCGCGCAAGTCAAATTTGCTTAGTTTTCAGGAGCGACAAAAAACTGCATTATTTATTCATTTTATACAATACATGCATGTAAAAATATTAATATAATACACTCAATCACTCAATACATAATATATTAATATTTTAACATGCATGTATTGTATAAAATGAATAAATAATGCAGTTTTTTGTCGCTCCTGAAAACTAAGCAAATTTGACTTGCGCGGTATTGTTGTATAAGCGACGATATGTAGACGTGGATACCAAAAACGAAATCCATATAAATGAAAGTTCTCTTGGATTCCACTTGATAGATGGTTCAACAGGAATTGAATTAACAAAGGCGATAATCGATTCTCTAGAAAACTATAACTTATCGATTGAAAACATCAGAGGCCAGAGCTATGATAATGGAGCGAATATGAAGGGCGTTAGAAAGGGCGTTCAAGCTCAAATACTAAATAAAAACTTCCGAGCATTTTATATACCATGCTGCAGTCATACTTTAAATTTAGTAGTGGTCGATTCAGTAAAGTGTTCATCCCAGATTGCCTTATTCTTCAACATGATTGAAGAAGTTTATAAGTTCTTTACTGCGTCAATAAAAAGATGGGTAATTTTACAGTCATAATGTCCATCTTTAACTCTCAAACCACTAAGCGATACGACATGGGAAAGTCACATCAATGCTATAAAAACTCTTCACTTTGAACTGCCAAAAATTTATGAAGCCCTCCAAGATGTTGCTAAATCAACACATGAAGCAGTTGTGAAAATTACAGCAGAATCAATTGCTTCAAAAATAACAAGTTTCGATTTCCTATATTCGATCAAGATTTGGTATGAACTTTTATTTGAAATTAATTTGGCAAGCAAACAACTTCAATCAGTTACAATGAATATTATGGAGGCTTCAATATCACTGGAAAGAACAATGACTTTCTTGAAGAAAAGTTATAACCAAAATAAATTTGATACCATTATTTTACAAGCACAGGAACTTGCTTATATTTTAAAAGTGGATAGTTGTTTTCCCATAGAATCCGCTGGAAGGGAAAGAAAACGAAAAAGATTTTTTGGTGAGCGTGAAACTACAGAAGAAAATGTATGTCCATTCAAATTTTTATTCGACATCATGATGAAGAGATCAAAATTTGTTGCAACAGATTGGAAATTAAACTGACTGAAAGATCTCAAAAGGATATTTTAGGAGCAGAATTACATTTTGAACTTAAATCCCTTTCCTGAAAATTTTCCGAAAATTTAGGACCAGAAAAATCTTTAAAATGTTTGTATGAAACTAATTTAAACGAAATCTATGCAAATGCATCTGTTGTATTAAGAATTCTTCTTACATTACCAATTACGGAAGCATGTGCAGAGAGAAGCTTTTCAAAGCCAAAAATTATAAAAAAACTATTTAAGATCAAGCATGAGTCAAGATAGACTAAACAATTTGGCTACTATTTCGATTGAAAGCGACATCGTGAATGACTTGAATATTGAAGATTTGCGATTAAAATTTTCTCGAATGAAAGCCAGAAAAGCTTTATTTTCAAAGTAGCTATATATTAAGATTTTTATGTTTTTATAATGAATATGAATTCAATTGAAAGAAATAAAGTTAAATTTTTATGTATTTTTTTTCGTTTTTTTTTTAAATTTTATTATGAAAAAAGACGGCAACATACATTTTTCACACATCGTCGGAAACTCTAGCGCCGGTCCTGTGTATATATGTACAGAAAGCACTCGCATATCGTATAATAAAATATGAGACCGTCAAAGAAAAACTGCTGCGGCAATTTTATTAAATTGTGATGAATATAAAGATATTATAGTTACTCGGAATGTGGGTTCAAAAGTGCATATTAAAAAGGGAAGCTTGTATCCTCCCTGTCCCATAATTCTATACCTTTCATGCCGTTAGACAAAAAACATACACATTCATATATACAGGGTGTTCGAAAAATGTGTAGGAAACGCTATACCAATGGGTTCTTTGAAGCGTCCTGTTCAACATTTTCTTCCATACTACTGTACTGTCACACCTGAACCGAGAAATGGCCAGGAGTGCCATCGTGCATAAACCACATACGTCTTCGCAAGGCTAGTGGAATATGCTCGTCTAATTCTTCGTCAAGGGAGCCACATAAGCACTCCAAATAAGATTTCCATTAATAACGGGTAACTGAACTGGTCCCAATATTCGGCCACCAATAATTCCACAACAAATATTTATTTTAAAGGAATATTGGTTACTATTTGGGAGGATTCCTCTAGGATTTTCATCATGCCTTGTCAGTGAAAAGAATTTTTGAGAAAAATTCTCTATCACTTTCTTGGCGATTTAGCAACCATTCAAAAAAAAGATTTCTACTTTTATAATCTCTTTGCTGAAGGCCCTGCACCGGTTGGAAATGGTATGGGTGATACTGGTGCCTTCACAAAAATTATGAACTGTGCTGTTTGCTACACCAATCCTAATGGCAATTCTTCTTGTGCTTATGTGGGGATTGTCAGCAACTAACCCCAATACACGGTCTTCAACACCAGGTATTTCTTGTCATAGGAACGGACACGATAAGACCCAGTTTCTGCTAACCTTCAGCAGATAGCCCCAAATGTTGAGCTATGTGGAACGCCCTGCACCGGTTGGAAATGGTATGGGTGATACTGGTGCCTTCACAAAAATTATGAACTGTGCTGTTTGCTACACCAATCCTAATGGCAATTCTTCTTGTGCTTATGTGGGGATTGTCAGCAACTAACCCCAATACACGGTCTTCAACACCAGGTATTTCTTGTCATAGGAACGGACACGATAAGACCCAGTTTCTGCTAACCTTCAGCAGATAGCCCCAAATGTTGAGCTATGTGGAACGCGTCTGCCGGGGTATCTTTCTCGATACAATTGTCGGGCTAAAGAAGTACTCCTTCCAGTCTCACCATAAATGAGCAGCATATCCGCATTCTCTTCATTGTGTGAAGGAATTGTTAGGCATTACGTTAAATTCAAAATCGTAATCCGTATCGAAAATCGAAAATCGAAAACCAAATCCGTAATCCAATTTTCGTTACCGTAAATCGGAAAAACCAGAAAATAGAAAAACCAAAAACAAGCAAATCGAAATACAAATCTTTAACAAATTCAAGCAGAAGTCGTAACGAAGAAACAAAACAATCCAAAGAACGCATTAATAGCTCAGATATCAGATTTTGAAATGGAGGGTCCATTTAAGGTGTGGTGGGGGCGGGGGGGGGGGGGGGGGTTGTATAGAAGAAAATGTTGATCAGGACACTTCAAAGAATCCATTGGTATAGCGTTTCCCAAATATTTTCCGGACACCCTGTATATGTATTAACCAGCACTTTAGCGGTGAATCACCACACTACAAAATATTCACTTAAAATGTTCTGAAAGTTGAACGCAATCCTACTCCAGCAAGTAAAAACAGTTGTACTTCCGTCAGTTTTCGAATTTTATTCATTTCTCGCGTAGCGCACGAATATTTTGACCGCGAATAAATCGAATGATCGTTTACACTTGGAATTTTATTCACTCTCCTGATATATGGGGAATATTCTGCATGTGCCTAGAACTTATTCTCTTTTCCGTTTGAATATTCTTGATACAAAATTTCAGGAATTAAATTCACTTGTGCATCAGGGAGGTTTACATCACCTTTTTGAATATCTTGCAGCTATTATATGTTTTACCATCGAGCCCAACATATCCACCTAAATATGTCAGGCAAGTATTCGTCCATTGTATGCCGAGAGGAGAATCTGTTCAATTCCGCCACCTCCCACACCATAGGCCTTGGCTTTTGCTTAGGTTAACCCTAGCGCTAACCAGTCGCTCGTATTGTTCGAAAACTCTACAAGAAACTGGAAATGCATCCTCTTTCGTGATGAAAATAGACAGGTCGTCAGCATACACTAATATAAGTGGCCTTATTTATTAGCGTATGGTAAGTGAACTGAATATTCTCTCAACCATCGACGGAGATTTATCCGAAACGAAATAGGAGACAATATATACCCATGATGCTTAATGAGAATCACTGAATCTCTGTACAGACCACTGATGATCTCAATCCGCTTGGACGGACAGCGCAGCATATACTCATTACTCAGCAGACGCTATCAAATGCTTTTTCTTAATCTGAAGAGATCATTGCTATTTGCGTTTTTTCATGGTAGACGAAAAGATGCTTCGCTACGGCGATGTTGCCATAGATACTACGACCTCGAATGCAGTAGAACCGTGACCGGTGTATTACTGAGGCAATCACTGAGCGAAGTTGAGTTCCCAGTGTTTTGCAAACTATTTTGTAGTCTATATTACACAGAATAACTGGCCTCCACTTTCCCATCCTCTGAAGATCTCCCTTCTTAGGTATTAGACGTATGACGAATCTCCGCCAACTTGAGGGAAATTCGGTATGTAAGCATATCATCGAGAGAAAGCGCTCTATCCATCCATGTCTTTCGTCAGAGAATGTAGGAACATGAAGAAAGAATTCATCGTTGGAAGAGAGTGTTTGCAACGTCGATGCAACGTAAAGCCGCGTGTAATAGTTTCGAATATAATTCGCAAGTTCCTCTCCGTATAGGACCCGGTCCGATTCGGCAAGCACCCAGCCTACTTCATAAGAAGCGGTACGACGTCGAGTTATCTGGAAAAAGTACTCGGTAGGAGACTCGCTCATATCACAATACAATAAACGAAGGATTTTATATCGTTTCACAAAATTCTTTAGTGTCAACGAGTTCAGCTGTAGCCAGAGTGTCGAAAACGAAGAAAAATACGTATCGAACAAAATTTCAAAATTTCTGTTTCAAACTCAACGAATTTTTCAACCCAAACTCAACTAATTTTGAATCAGAATCGACCGAACAAAGAAATTTATAATCCACCGTGCAATTCCTAATTTATTTATATTCAAAATATCTACATATGAGATGGATTTGAAGGAGCTTTTAATTAAGAAAATATTTACCTTATGTGTCATTACTTCTAAGTGGAATATTTGCTTAAAATCTCAAAATCTCCTTTTTCACAGTACTAAACAAATCCATAATGTCTGAAGCATTTAAACAGTATTGCTTTTGCACTTGAAATTTGTACTTAAGAATTTAAGTTTCCCAATCACTCATTTCTTTACTTAAACACCTTTAATGACCTGGAGCAAATTTTAACAAATACATATTTTCTTAGAAGGCTCTTACTTTGTCTCCTTCAGAGATAATTGAGAGCGCTCCGAATTTGGGTTAAAATGCCAGAAGGAGATTTTCAGAGCTTGAAAAATTAAAAAATCAGCTATTTTTGTCTGCTTTCGCTTAAATCCTGCTTACGGCAATAATTTAACTGCGAATTTGTAAGATACCTTTATATCTATCATTTGCCAACCCTGATGTCATAAAATTGTCATTAAAGGTAATTAATAATGCCATCCTTTACGTTACTACCTTGAATTTAAAGTGTGGTAGGAGCGATGAGCAATTTTTAACCAATTCCTTCTAAACTCATTATACTAGTATAATGAATTTTACCTCTTTGGAAAGGGAATAAAATAAGGAAGTAAAAATTAAATCAATATTCGCCGAAGAAGGAATTTAAAAAAAAATATTTACAGTCCAAAAAAATTTGATAAAAAAGAGTTTCATATCCGAAAAAAATCCCGGAAAGCAAGATTTTGCTATGGACATTGATGTTTTGCTTTTTATGAAAGTGTCAGAAGTTCCCTTACGTTGTCCTAATAACCCGACGGTCCAAGGTCCGAGTCCTAGCGATGGCGATTCATTTTCTATTGAAACAGCAGATTGCGTTATACGACCATTGGGGGTCTCGTAATAATGTCAGTGGCTTGGAATCCTCTCTAAATTGGAGATCCACTTGCAATCGTCCTGACGTTCTTCACCCGCCTTATACCCCGCTAAGGGTTACAGGAACTATATGGACCGGTCACTTTTACAGAAAAACATCCATTATTAAAATTGTACCTTAGAAAATTACCTACAAAAAATATTGCAGGCAGCTTTATTCCTTCAATTTAACCGTTTGAAGTTTGGAAGTCTCTCTCTCTCTAGTTCCCGTAACCCCTCATGGGGCAGGGGGTGGGAAAAGAACTTCACCCGATTCGAAACAACGATTGCAAGTGGAAAGTGGACTTACAATTTAAAGTGGATTCCGAACCACTCACATTTACTCTGCAATCCCCATGGCCTTTATTTCAATCAGTTGTCAGCAGAAAACAACCATTGGTCGCCGTCGGCGGGATTCCAACCTGTGACCTCCGGATTGGTAGGCCGTCACGTTATCACTGACTCCACCGACGACCGAACACCACCACTCATTTAAAATGGGAATGTTTTTACTGACTCATTGGACAAGGCCAACCTGTTGCCACTTCCATCTCCATCACAATGTACTAGTAGGCAAAAGACGCTACACTTTCGCACTCGCGAAGTTTTTAGAGTACTTTAAAAACTCGACGTGTCCGAACCTAGTGGGCCTGATGGTTTCTCGCCCCTTGTTTTAAAATGCTGCGCCTCTGCTTTGGCTAAACCTCTGCGCAAACTTTTTCACCTGTCATATTCAACAGGAATGTTTCCAAGTGTATGGAAACTTGCTCATGTCCAGCCGATACTTAAAAAAGGAGAGGCATGCGACCCCTCTAACTACAGACCAATTGCACTAACCTCGATCATATCTAAAGTTTTTGAATCACTCATCAACTCTCAGTTGTTGAAATATCTAGAAAACAACCATCTTATCAACGATTGCCAGTACGGTTTCCGCACTGGCCGCTCAACCGGAGACTTACTAACGGCTCTAACGGAAGGTTGGAATCATTGTCTTCATAATTTTGGTGAGTCCGAAATCGTCGCTCTTGATATTTCAAAGGCTTTTGATAGAGTCTGGCATGCTGCCCTTTTAGCCAAACTTCAAACATTTGGTCTGCACCCTACCCTCCTTAAATGGATAGAGAGTTTTTTGTCAGGCCGTTCAATTCGTGTAGAAATTGATGGAGTTACCTCAGGGTTCAGTTCTTTCACCAACCTTATTTCTCTTTTTATTAATGATCTCTCATTTGATTCTGTAATGAATTCACGTGGAAATGCTACAGAAGCCAATCGGGAACGCATGTTTAGATCATTAAACAAAGACATTTCTATGGTCCTTGCTTGGGGCAGAGCAAATCGTGTTACGTTTAATGCATCCAAAACTCAATGCTGTTTAATATCCCTTAAAAAACGCCCGGTTCTCCCCTAACACATTAAAGTCGACGGAGTGAATATACCAAATTCACCCTCCCTAAATATCTTGGGTATCGAGATATCCAGCAATCTTAGCTGGACTGATCATATATTTGCAATCGCTACAAGTGCGATGAAATGTTTGGGTTTTCTACAGAGATGTAAGAAATATTTCACCCCACCTGACTTAGCGCTGATCTACAAGTCCCACATTAGGCCTATACTTGAATATAATTCCCATATTTGGGCAGGGGCCGGACACACCGCACTGTCCGCGTTAGACAAAGTCCAGCGTAAAGCTATTAAAGTTATTGGCAATCCCTCAACCTCTGAGGGCCTTGACTCTCTGGAGCATCGACGGAATGTCGGTTGTCTCTCACTCTTCTATCGTTATTTCCATGGGCATTGTTCAAGACGTGATACAAGATCTTCAAATCGCTCCCACACTCCAGGTCAAATTTGGACGTACCGTCAAATTTCGGGAATTTTTTCTAAGCAGAAAAACACGAATGTGGAACAGTTTACCATCTTCTGTTTTTCCCTCGTCTTATGAGCCTGAAACTTTCAAACGGGGCGTACATCGACACCTCCTTCACCCAACCTCCTAACCCATTTCCCTCATCCTTAATTCCTTTCCTGCCAAGGCTGTGCTTAAGCATCATAGGGCATCCCCTGAGCTTTGGCATCATCATATATATAAAAAAAAAATAATAACCGAGGTTAACCAAATAATTGGTAAGGAATCCCCGGCAGTTGAATGCTTAGGTGTTGCTGACTCATTGGATCTCTCACAATAAGAGGAAGTAACCGAGATTTTAATGGTTAAATTGAATCAGCAAGTAGCACGCTGCACTGCAAGGTGCAGTAAAGTACGGTTTACTGTGGTAATTTTTTTCAAATCGTGGTAGCTTTATAAAACATTACTCTTGCTCCTACCATGGTAATTACCACGGTTAACGCTTTAGGAAATAGGGCCCGATCGTGTATTCGGTAGAATGGAAAAGGCGGTTGAAAACAGAAGATTATAATAAAACCGAAAGAGGCTAAATTCGCTGCTGCGAAAAGGATTTATTTTCAGTAAAAAAAAAAATTAAAAAAATTGGTCTTTAGTTTCGCCTTCGCTAATAACATCCAGAATATGTGTGAACCAAGAGAAGTTGCATGATGTTAACTACTTTGTAAACACAGACAATCATTTTTGTGTTAAGACCCTAGGTTCTTTCAAAAAATCTCCTACAGGTCCACTGGTTCCTTCCTTAGAGTGTTGCTTAATTAAATGGCATTTCCAATTTAGTCCCTTATCAACGTAATACCCAGATATTTAACTTGATCAGACAACCAAATGATCTCACCTTGAATAAATATCGGATTAAGGTCTATGATACCATGAATGCATTAGTAGGCCGTAAGGTGAGGTGCTCACTGACACATCAGTTATATTTCGAAGTGCGAACCTCATTTAACTTGTGACGGCTGAGTCGAACTTATACATCACTATGATTTCTATGTCATCTGCGCATCCGATAGCCTCGTCGCCAAGCCAGATGAGATATCACGCTCTCTTCACCTAGCGTTCACCCTTCACCTTCTATGTCTAGGAAAGTACATAATGCTATTTTCTTAGACTACCACTGCAGAGTTTTTATTTTCATATTGCTAATACCTCAAGAGGGGTATTGCCCTGTTTTGTGATGAGTACTACCACAACCTTCTTCCCCGACAATGATACGTACTCTAGCTGGCTCTAACTATGCTGCAAAAAAGGTCACGGATCCTTTCTAGACAATTCTGAAGAAAAGCTGGAAAGATCCCGTCACTTCCGGGTGTTTTAAAAGGTTGAAAAAACGCCATTGCCCAACGGCTTCACAACAAGGTCCCTGGAAATAAAATTATTAATGGTGAGATGATTGACACTCTTGTCGCTCAAGAGGGTCACACATGGAAGTTCCTGCCCACTTTCATAAATGAACTTACTTGCGCTGCTGCTTAGATGCCAGGACCACTAATAACTCAAAGCTACTGAATGAACGCAATGGAGGGCTTCTAAATAAGCTTCGCGCCTTAGCTCTTCGGGGTACCTCGTCTAGTGACTCTCCGGTTCGCACACTGCTCCCGGTGTCAGTTGCAACAACCCCGGGAACGGATAGGTCCAGTGACTTCGACCCACTTCCTTACTTTAAGGTGCCTGTATGATACGCAATCCTGCTTTTCGATTTAGCTAGTATTGCCATAGCTGCATTGTCAATAGCAATTAGCACCTCTGCATTACCTTCCACTGCGCGGTAGAGAATGCATTCTGGATACCAATTGTGGCCATAACCGTTTTGGTTGCGAAGGTAGGTTTTGAGGAGAGTTCAATCGGCTCACATGAGTCCAAGGGAACTAACTTTCCTCAACAAGAGCATTTTGAAGAGCACTCTTGGCACGAAGACGCTCAAAGTTACTTCTACCTCAGTCGGTTTTTTTGGGATTTATGAAAATTGCATAAAAGTTCGCATAAGGGATTTGGGAAAGGGGGTGACATGCAGCAGATCCCATTACTGTGGGAGGTCTGCAGTGAAACTGAGAATGCATACTAGAGACCAGGACCCCCCCCCCCAGGCCTAACTTAGGTTATTTAATTTTAAAGAGTATTCTTCTCTATACCCGACTACAATTAGCCAGCAGTTATGGCAAAGACATAACCATGCCAGGAGTCTCTTTCTAGTCGCCACCACACATTGAGGTTGTAGTCGCACTGCCATCAGTGTACACAGTTACGGAACGTACACCTATAATTATAATTGGTTTTTAGTATATAAACCATATAGGGGACAACCCTATGTTGGGTTTAGCAAGGCTTTGGCCGGAAGGGAATTACAGTAAGGGGAATGAAGAAAAATTTAACGTTTTGTTTTTGCATTGCTGCGAGCTAGACGACAGATTTTTTAATTTTCTTATTAAAAACCGACGGGAGACCGAGTCTCGAAGCCTGGAGCCATGGCGTGATCTTGCTACTCATCCATCGCTTCAACTCCGCTTTTTCAACACGTTTCGGTTTGAGTCGTCAAAAATCCTTTGAAATTCTTTCATTTGAAGTAATAGGAAGTACACAAAACAATCGAAGGGTTCCAATTATCGGATCTGTAGCCAAAATTTATAATAATTTTTATAAAGAATAAAATTTCAAACCAAAAATATTTTGATGAGACCTAGTGTATCCCACGTAAAAAACGCATCTGGTGATTTACCTCGAAGGTGAAAAAGAGTGTACTTTTGTGAGAAATAAAAAGATTAAACAATCTTATATTAGATGCTCACGGAAAACCGCATTATGTGACCTTTAACATGTGAAATTTGAATCAATGAAATTTGAAATTTGATTTGGACTTTTGACATTATTTTAGAACCACAATACCGAAGTCCGGGAATTTTCCCTAAGAGCAGTGTACTAGTTTCTCTGGACAATTGAATTTTTTCCGGAGTTGCCGACTTGCCAAGTTAACACACTTTAAACAATGACATTAAAACACCTTCATCATCTCCTTAAGCATTAACCTCTTCAACTGAAACCCTGTTTATGAAGGCAATATGCGAAATTGTTCGCTGTTTGATAACAAAAATTATTTGTTATTTGTAGTATTTCTTGCACATAATTATTTATGATTTGGAAATCTTCATTTTAATTTAAAATAATTATTCGTTATTCGATCGTGCGTTATTTGGTAATCAAATAATTATTCGTTACCTGATGAATTATCAGCAAATAATTATATATTATTCGATTGATAATTATTCGTTAGTAGATGTCTCTTTATGAAATAAATATTTGCTTGTTGATGTCTATTAGTTGAAATTTTAAATAATCATTTATTTGCGTCGTAGTTAGATAATAGCCTTTAAGATTCATCAAAGGGCTGATTACTTAACATGTATATATAAATATAAAATAAAATATAAAATTACAATAATTAATAAAAGTAACTAGAAAAATAAATAATAATACATAATTACAACACAATAATAGAGTAGTTCGGAAAGTTTGGCCTTCATAGAATTTTTCGACGGATTAAAATCAATGCTGTTAAAATGCGAATTAAAAAACCGAGACTTTGACGTGACAGTTTTAGAGATGTTACGTCTAAATTCAAGAGAGTCTAGTTTTATGAGCTTAAGCCTATTTGAGTATGGCGGCAGAATAAGAGGGTCCCTCCATGGAAGCCAACGAAGTGCAAAGCGAACAAAACGGCGCTGGACTGCCTCACCCGGTCAATTGAGTCCATACTCCAGAATAGGTCTGACAAAGGTGCAATAGAGGAGCTTAGTGATATAAGGGTCGTCAAGTTCCTTTGATCGTCAAACGTAAAACGGCTGTTCAATCAGACATCCAAGTCCTTGGTCCTCTTAATTTTTCCAGAAAACATCCACGCATGGTGTAGTTGAAGTGGAGAGGATTCTTTTTACGAGAAAAAGATATAGAAGTGCGCTTACTTATTGAGGGGAAGATTGTTAATAGAACACCAGTTGCAGAAAGCGTCTTAGTCAGAATTTAAAAATTCACAGTCTCGAATAGAGGACACAACACGGAAAATTTTGGCGTCGTCAGCATAACAAAGAATTTTTGAATATTTCAAGAATAACGATACATCATTGATGCAAATAATAAATAAAATCGGGCCCAGATGACTTCCCTGAGGTACGCCAGAGGAATTAAAAATAAACTTGGATACTGATCCACGGAAGGACACACGCTGGGTCCGATTTAGTAGGTAAGAACGAACCCAGTCTACAAACAATGATGGAAACCCGAGGGCAGTCAAATTGTGAATAAAAATTTGGTGGCTTATTCTGTCAAATGCCTTGCTAAAATCTGTAAAGATACAATCCACTTGCTTTGCCGCTTCAATTTTGGATAAGCAGAAATTTGAGAATTCCAGAAGGTTAGTCGTGTTTGACCTACCTTTCATAAAGCCATGCTGGAAAGTTCCAAGAAAAGGTTTGCAATGAGAGTATAGTGTATCGCAAACTAATGCCTCAAAAATCTTAGCAATACAACACAAGTTTGCAATCGGTCTGTAATTGGAAATATCACACCTCTTGCCTTTCTTGTGAAGAGGGATAATAAGAGAAGATTTCTAAGGTTTTGGAAAGACTCCACAAGAAATAGATAAATTAAATAAATAACAAAGAACAGAAACCAAGGAAGAAGAACAGTTCTTATAAAGGGAAATAGGAACACCATCAGGGCCGCACGAAAAATTATCTGCCAAATTATTGACGTGTTTGGCGACTATAATGTCATAAAATGTAAGATCTTTCATTTCCAGTGAACAAGGAGGAAATAATGTCAAGTAGCTAAAATCCTTAGAGCTAGTATCGCAGTTGTCAGAAAGAAAAGCTGTCTTAAAAAAGTCGCCGAAAAGATTCGCAATCGTCAAGGGATCACTACTTTCAGTGTCACCTAGTTTTAATAAAGTAGGGTAGCCGCCGGTACTACGCTTAGAGTTAACAAATCTCCAAAACTGCTTAGGCTCACCGAGTATAATGGACCTCATTCTGTTAATGTAATTATTATATGAGGTATGAATTTCGGAATTGGACTCATCGCGCAATTGTGAGTAGATATAAAAATCCGAGTCGCTCCTTGATGAGCAGAACCGCTTCCATGCTTTATTTTTTAAGTTTTTAAGATGTTTCAGCGAGCTATTGAGCCAAGGCGGACTAGATAAAGAAGAAAACGAACGAGAAACAGGAACACAAGAAACAGGTAAATATATGGTCATAACAAGAACTTACCGCCACATCAATTTTCCGCTCATCAAAAACATTAGACCAATTACAATTCAATAAAAAATTATTCAATACAGAAAAGTCAGCCTTATTAAAATTAAAAGAGAAGTCGTCGTGAATCAGAAATGCAGCAGGCAATGGCTCGAAGACCAAGCAATTTGAAGCGCAGCATGATGAGACGTCTCAGGGACCAAAGGAACCAGTGGTGAACACCAAATCCAAAAATCTACCGGAATCATTAGCGTACAATAACTGTACAAGGAGACGGAGTTGGATCAATACGTTGAGCGGCAAGACCAACATGCCATGGGTCCCGGGTTCGAGACGAGATGACCCCGTGAGCTTTTATTAAGAAATTAAAATAATCCACTCCGTCTCTGGGCTGTTGTCTAGCTCGCAGCAATGCAAAAACAAGACTCAAGTTTCCTCACTTCCCTTACCCTAATTCCCTCCCGACCAAAACCATGCTAACGCATCAAAGGGTTGTCCCCTAGGATTTGGCCACATCGTATAAAAAAAAGGCCCGGAAGAGGTAATGCTGTTGATGAAACATAGAGAAGAGTTTATTAACCGACTTCCCACAAACAAAGAGGTTCTGACTTTGTAACGCGTGGACCGATTTGGATGGTTCTTTTGCTGTTGTATAGAGTGTGATCCCCAATTGAGATTGAGAATGATTTGGTCCTAAGGTGGTGGTGGTGGGGGGAGCTAATTCCGTAACGCGTGGACCGATTTCGATGATTCTTTTTTTGTTGGGTAGAGTATGTTCCCTGATTTATGCCACGAGAAAAAAATTTTGGTGGAATGGGGGGGGGGGGGCGGTGGTTGAACCTATTTGGGCCGTGGATAGTTCTTGTTTTGTTGTGCAGAGTAGAAGATACTAAAAAGTGAAAAATAAAATAGTTTAAAAACAAAAAAGTTCAACCGACTTCACAAAAAACGCTAATAAGCATAAAATAATTTTTAATTTTATATCTATTACGACATTTTGAAGTCGGTGCAAATCAAACAAACCAAACAACTACAACAAAAGTATTTAATCGTCCTTCCTTATGATCCCGTGAGCTGAAACGTTCAGGTAGTTTTATGTATTGCCTGCAATTGCAGTTCTGTAGTTGTTTTGCTTGTTCGATTTGCACCGACTTCAAAATGTCGAAATAGATATAAAATTAAAAATTACTGTATGCCTTTTAGCGCTTTGTGAAGTCGCAGTCGGTTCAACTTTTTTTAAAAAAATATTTTATTTGGGATATAAAGTTTAAAAGGAATTTTAGTAATTTTTGCCAATAAAGTACTTGTGATATCTTTAAAGTAAAATAATTGGGTTAGTATAGAATAATTTTAGCGTCAATTAAATTGCAAAAAAATCAGTTATCGTATTTAAATACACACTAGCACTTTAATTAAAATACGCCCTTTTAAAAGAGGTAAGAAAATAAATATTCAACAGAGATTGATGTCTTTTTGAATAATTGTATTTGCTAATTGAAAAAAATTTTATGTTTGCGAGTAATTATCAAATAACGATTATTTATTTGAATATCAAATAACGTAAGATTGAATGACACTGGAATATTTTTTTGCGAATAATTCATGAAATAACGAATAATATTTTTTTGAATATCGAATAACAAATATTTATTTGAAATTCAAATAATGAGCAGCAAATAAGAAGTAATCATTTGCGAATAACTTAAAAAAATTGAAAATCAAAATAAAATTTATTCTAATAAATTTGTATTCCATTTTTTTTGATTTATTTGAAACTTCTCAGAAATAAAACAACTAAAAAACTAAAGTCACTCAGGAAATATACTGTACTGCCAGATTAGATTAGAGGATGGAACTATATAGTTATTATTGTTAGGAAAAAACCTTTAATGGCATGCAGCCTCACCTTCAATGCTCATAACCACTCATCTTTCTCTCTCAATTTAAATTTTTAAGCTTTCTGTAAGGATTGGAGGAGGCTTAAAGATATTCATCACCACTAAGCCCAGGTGACACGTTTTCAAGTTATTGGAAGCATGTTGAGGAACGCTTTCAATTTTCGCGTGAATATGCATAACTCCAAGAGGCTTTTCTGCGAGTTAAGTAAATCGTGAGAAAGGGTTAACGTGGCATAGTTCTGAGCAGGTGACAGAATGCGGGAGAATCCGATATCGTTCTCGATTCTTTCCAGAATTCTTTTATTATATGTTGTTCGCCCTTCAATTTTGCTGAATTTATTCAGAAGTGCGCTCAAGGGAAAAATGTAGGCAAATAAATTCGGATGCCTAGTGCCTCCCAGTAATGCACGAAGTACTTACGTGTAATATGCTCGTGCAGGATTTGCTATGTACTCGTTGTGTACGTCAAAAGTACTCACAGACGTTATTATCCCTCTTGACATAAGAGAAGGATTTTCTCCATTTTCCCACAGCAAATCTCTGATTTTGTGATCTCTTCACATCGTTGGGGGGTGTTTTGTCAGATTTTTTCCTTCATATTTTTCGCTGTTTCCGTGTACGGCGCGAATATTTCGCCACTTGTATCGGCCGTTACAAAAATGAATATCTGCGTGGCGCCTGTTGAGGAAGGCTTTACCATTACATTTTGAAGTTTTTCATCGGATTTATCTGCTGACAGGAATTGTTCCGTTATGTTTCGCGATTGACAGGAAGTGCACAATATTTTCAGGGATTGAAATATTAATACGGACGGCATGTTGGCTTATGACACACTTCTTTTTAATGAGGCTTCCAAAATTGAACAATCGATTTTCGTCCCCGAACATTGATAAATATACGTCACGACAAATATTTGCTAATGTGAACTGAACTGAAACTGAAAAGGTGGAGATGATTCACACTATTGGGCGTTATATTACTCCTCCTACATCAGCTTATTTACGCTAAAACAATTACGGAAACTTTTCTGATGAATCAATACAATTGAGTTAAGGGATGGAAACGGAGCAATTTGTAAGAGGTCCTTTTATGAGTAACAATCAGTTCATGAATAAAATGTGACGTGGGGTTTAACCAAAGTTCGCTTAGGGGAAATAAAAGGATGAGAGAAGTTAATCGTGGGTGACGATTTGATTTTGCGGTTCCGTAGAAACCATTATAGTTTCGATCTGTTCGTCCGTCTGTCTATTAAATTCAAAACCGGGTTTGGTTTGATCTGTGTGGACGAGTGAGGTGCTGAAGCGCCGCGACCAGTAAGAGCTATTGTGCTCCTGATGTGAAGCTGGTATCTTTGAAAATGTACAATAACTTGAGGAGCAAACTGCTTCTACCAGTGTGGGATTCAACAAGGGTTTCCTAAAGATAGATATTTTGCGCATGGAGTGAAGAGGAAATTCATCCTTCTCCAGATTCCATGTGTTGCTGATTTTTATTATCCATTTATTGGTTCAATAAGAAAATTTTACAATAATAATAAATACAAAGAAAAATTCAAAAATTTATATCCTTAGCTTTAATACTTTTAAATTCAATCATGACAATAATCAAACGCTATTTTTTATGAAATAATCCACGTCTAAATACATGCATACTGATTTTACCTCTCAATACGATTTCACTTCGTAAATCTAAAGTTTTTAGCCCATCGAAGACTACAATGTTAGATTAATTGGCGGATGCCGGATAGTAAACCGTTCGGCCTCACATTGAGTTTAATTTGATCCTTTGTGATACCACTTTGCAATAACCCTCACCTGGATCTATTTGGCGCCACTATGAAGTGATTAATTGAACGAGCCCCAGTTATTGAGGTATAAAGTTAGGTCCCTTAGCTCAACGTTGGCGAACTCTTCTAATCCATTAAGGAAATGCTTGGCAACCTTTTCCTGGACAGTCTCTTTCGTTCGTAAAGCAACTGCTAAATGCTTCCAATGCAATGATATTACGGGAATTCTCGCGGCTTCTCTCGAATAGCAACGCCCTTTTTCTTTTTTATTCTACTTGCAGGTTTTTAGATCGCTCCAACTGTGATCGGGGAACTGAGCAACTTTCAGTTCGATATCTGTTTTTCCTGATATTGGAGGCAGGCCGATCGATTTGTATATCTGTAAAGCACTCAGCTGCGAACTTTCTTTCGCAAAAACATTAGCCGGTTAGGGGTGGCCGCTTCAATTCCCGCTACATCATTATAACCGGGTACCTAGCATTGTGTAAAGCCCCCACCGTTTCGGCATCTACGCATCACCAGTGATTAAACTGTGTTTGGATCGAGCGCCTTAATAACCAGTATACAACGTCTTCTGCAACAGGGGGGGGGGGGGGGGGGTGCTGGTGCGAGGGGGGAGGGGGGGTAGGAAATAAAGGTGGTTTTGTGGTTGGTGAAACAATTTTTAACCGACTTTGCAAAACCTACCTAGGGTGGGATAGGTAGGAGTATTTGGAGGACTCTTCTTTTATTGTTTACAGTATATTTATATTCCCATTGCTACTAAGATGAAAAAAGTTGCACCTATTGTGGGGGTGGGGCGGGGTGTAGCCTAACTGGGTAAAGTGTAAACCGATTTGGATTATTTGTTTATTGCTGTTTAAAGTATCTTGCTCTAGTTGTATCATGATTTGGTTGTCTTTTGATGCGGGTGGGAGAAGGGACGACACCTTGCTTCATATCGCGTGGGAATAGATTCTGTCGTACAGAATTCGTTTGTTCATTGTTACTATGGTAAAACTTCTATACCTAGAATGACGATGAGGTATACAGAGAGTCGTCGCAGAGGGACGGGATGCTCCTGTTTGGCAAACTTGGAGCCTCACTCAAAACATCAAGGCATATGAGACAATGTGCCGAATCATCATAGTGTAGATCCAGTACACAGAGTTTGGTGAGCTGTTGCACCTCTGCCACCACACCCTTCTAGAGTGTTGCAGTACTCTTCTTACCTTTAGAACATTCTCCTCAGTATGACTTTTCCAAATTAGTATCAAATCGAAGAATGCTCACAGATCACCGAAGACACCTTGATTTCAGTTCCACAGAGTTTTAGCGGTCCTAAGTTTAAATTCTTCCTCGTCCACAGTTATATTTCACAGAATTGAAGATTAAACTTTCCCTCCCGACAGCCCCACTCATTCTTCCTCGCAATTTTGACTCACCTCCGTGGTTATTAACTTCTCTAAGTTTTAGAATATTGCCAATTTACTTGCTTATCAGTGGATTAAGGTATTACGCATTTTATCGAAGTGGCCATTGCGATTTCGCCACTAGATCGCAGATAATTCTTCTTCTGCTATGCGCACGACCTGGTGTAGCTCTATTTGTTTAGATCTACCAGCACGGTAAGCAGGTTCTTACTTAATGGGTATTCCTCCAGCGGTGATTCCTTGATTTAGTAAACCATGATTGCTTGCATTGTTTTCAATAGAAAGGATGTCAGGCTCACGGGTCTAAAAGACATGGCGAAGTATAGCCTACTCTTTTTTGGTACTCAATAAGACCAACTCTCTCCATAAGACCAAGACCTTAATGCCACATTGTAATACATAGGTAGGGAATATATTATCTGGTCTTTCAGTCTTGAATCTATCAAATAACTCAATTGCCCGCCTTACACCATCTAATATCACTATCCTTCCTGCTTGTTTCAACTTGTTTGCCCTGTATTTCTTTAGGTGCCAAGGCTCAGTCTTGAAGTTTTCGGGAAATTAAGTATTTAGTAGGTCCTCGTTTGTGCAATGATAGGTCTCTGTCATTCTACGTATATAATCACGAATAAGTCCTAAACTGGAGATCGAATCATTTGAGACAATTTTCTGAAGTTGACAGACTTAAGGAATATCCGAAAAGCTGTCTTTCTATGATTCTTCCTTCTTCGAAAAGTTTTCTTCAGCGTTCTTTTTATGGACTTATATTTATTCCAAGGTTCCGAGTTATTACCTTTCATTGCATGATTAAATGTTTTCCTAAATTTATTCTTAAGAGATTCCAGCTCCTTTTCTCATCATGAGGGCGGGTTCTGCTCCCCTACTTCAGTTGGAGTGCAAGGCCTACAATATGCTTCCTCATTCAATACATTCAGCTGCTTCTCTACTTGTATAGTATTTCTGAGTATTCTTAGCGCAAATGTTCCCCACATAGCTTTGAACCAGGCTTTGGATACCAGGGAATAGTAATATTCTAGGAAATTGTAAACCAACAGTAAGCGAGATACGGCTACCAGGCTAAAATATAGCTCACCAGCTAGTAAAGCCGCTAGCCACATGTAAGCTGGACATAAAAAGTGAAGTGGCAGACCCAAAGAACTTTTCTCGCTGAGGGAAATAAATATCGTGACTGTCATCTCAGGTCTCAGGACTTATGTCGGAGTTGCCATGATGACGAAAGCTGTAGCTAATCGCAGTTAGCATTTAAACAGCCCTTTTTTTAAGAACGTAGCCGAGCTAGGATCTGCTGATATCATCGATTCAGTTCGGTTGATTCGAAGATCCAACTGGTTGTAGGTGTCTGCTTATGGGGACGGCAATCTAGCCCAAACGAGATGGAACATAATGACCTAAGTGTGCCTTTCCCTGCCAGGCTGCGACTGTAACCTAATCTAACCTTGTTGGGAAAGTGTTGGGCAGCCGTTTCTAAATACCTGGAAATTATGCAGAACTAGACTTAACGTTGCGCAAGGCAACTTGAAAATTCTAAAGTAAATACTTGATGCCATTAGGTACAGTTTATTCTTAAGGTCGTCATCACAAAATCAGTCCGTGTAAGTATGGTTTTTCAGACAAGCGGATTAAAAGCCTACCTATCCTAGAAGGAGAGCTGTTCCTTAAGGCATCCTGGGAGTCAGCGAGAGTGTATTTGTATATCGCGTAGGTACTCTCTAAGGTGTTCTCGCTGGCGCGTTGGTTTCCCTCCTCTTTTTTCAACCTCTTTTTTCAACGGCGGAATTATTCCTTTCTTAATACTTTTGCCGATTTTCTAAATTCTTTAATTCGGACTCAGAAGAGATTACGACACCTGCTTCGATAAATTACAGCAAACCTATTTATCATTACACACTGTTTTGAAACTGATGGAAGACATTATCGTAAAACTTCTGTATATCCCAGAGTGAAAGTTACAACCTTCATAGTATTTTATTTATTTTCGAAATAAGTGAGAACAGTTTTGTCCTTCACTTTTAATATCAAGGACAATATACAGTTCAGGAATCACTAATATAACAAGGACGACACCTAGCATAAATCAGTTCGTTATATTTTATAAAAGCATTTGAAGAGTCACTTTATTTTTGAAATTATTTTTGCAAAACATCATAGACCTAATCAAACCTCCCATTCTAGAATCATTATATCAAACAAAACTGCCAGATAAGATGACTGTAGGATTCTGTCACTTCATTACTTCAAATTACCGGAAAAATTTCATTTAAAAAAGGCGATGAAAAGGAGTTCTTTAGTGTATTCAGTATTTGTGAAGCAATTGCACCGTCTATAAAAACTGAAAGCACACTCACCCAATGAAAGGAAAAATGAGGACGAGGATGGATCACAGCAATGTACCACATACCATTATACTCGAGCTCCATAGAAGTGAAGAGGAAGCCCCTTGAAAAGCCACCGAGCAACCCACAATGCCGAAACTAAAGAAAACAAAACAAACCGACGAACAATTTGTTGGATGAGATTTTAATCCTGAAGCGATTCCTTATTTTTCCTTTTATTTCACTTTTTCTCCTATTTTCATTCATCGATTTTCACTTTTCTGATTCCGAACTCAATGACTTTTTCAGCTCTGATCACTGATTGTGACTGTGGTTGCTACAACAAAGCTACATAGAGCTCATCAGCACAAAATGTGAATGTAGTCCAATGGAGCTCTTTAATCTTTGGCAAATTTTTAATTTTCCTAATTGGAAATTGGAGCAAAATGAGAGGGAAATTAAAACTCAGCCACTGCGGTTATTGACAGAACTCAGTTTTCGTTCATACGAAAGGTTAGCGAATTTTTGTCCAGGTCCTTCACTCCAGGGATAGATAGAAAACGTGTAATTAGAAATTAAAAGGAATTGGTTGTATTAAATTTTATGTAACTTTTGCATTTTATTTAAATTTTTGTTTTTGCAAAGTTATCTGCTATAGAAGCTGTTTGCTTACATGTAACAACTACATAAAACTACACCAAGGGGCTTTGTTCTACACCCAAAGTTTAGTTTAGTTTTTTCTTCTCGTAATTTTACGCCTTCCCTGGAAGACTTTGGTCATATTCAGGATTGTCCTGCTGCCTCTATTCCTTTGCCCAGTATATCTCGTGATATTATAATGGAAAGTATCAGGGAACTTAAAATGGACTTTTCCCTTGGTCCTGATGGTGTTCCTCCTGCGTTCGTGAGGTACTGCTCTGACGCCATACTCACTCCATTGGAACTCCTCATCAGCAAGTCTCTTCAGGCCGGTAGATTTTCCACGCTATGGAAGAGTTCCTTTATAATTCCTCTTTATAAAAAGGGTCACAAAAACTTGAATAAAAATTATAGGCCAATCGCGAAGCTTTCCTGCATAGCCAAGTTGTTCGAGTCTATCATATATTCACAGCTTGTGGGGCCGTATAAGGGGCTAATTTCGTCTAATCAACATGGCTTCCTGCCTGTCAGAGTGACGACAACTAACTCTGCCTTTCAACAGGGTCTCCAGACCGACTGCGTCTACACCGACTTCAGCAAGGCATTTGATAATTTCCCTCACTCTGTGATTATGCTCGAACTTAGAAAGTTTGGTTTCCCGCCTTTGATGCTCGACTGGATCTCCTCGTACTTACGAGATAGGACGTACCGAGTCTCTTTTCGTAATACTTTATCTAGAGTCCTTAGGGCTTCTTCTGCTGTACCTCAGGGTAGCCATCTTGGTCCGCTGCTGTTTATTCTTGCCAGTGACGATATCGTCTCCCTGATTAAACACTGCAAAGTCTTAATCTATGCGGACGATATGAAGATTTTCTCTTGCGTTATAAACAGTAATGATTCTTTCTGCATTCAGGATAACTTAAACACCTTCAAGCTTTGGTGTGGATCAAATGGCTTGCAACTGAACCTGCATAAATGTGATGTTATGTCATTCTTTAGGAATCTCAGTCAGATCGTCTTTGATTATACCTTTGTTTATACTACTATCTATGGCGTGCAGTTCGTTTCTGATCTTGGTGTGAAGCTAGACAAAAAGCTCGATTTCACTCTGCACATAAACTGTATTGTGTCCAGGAGTAATACAGTTCTGGGTTATGTCAAGTGGTGGTAAATAGAGTTTTCTGATCGTCAGACCTTGATTCACTTATTTTTTTCTTTGGTTATGCTATGGTTTGGTTTGCTATGCTGTTCCTTCTAGACACATTGGGTCGGTACAGCGGAACTTTGTTAGGTTCGCACTAAGAGACCTCCCGTGAAACGATCCACTAGGGCTTCCTCCTTATTATGATCGCCTCCGATTGCTTAATATGCACTCTTTGGAGGCACGACGCTGACCTGGTCTTTATTAACCAGATTTTGAACTCGAACATAGATTCTCGTGTCCGCGCAGGTAAGGTTTCTTATAGACATATCTTGTATAGCTTTAGGAGACCGCCTCTACTACATGCCGTTCACTCTCGTTGTAACTATGATATGCATGATATGCGCCCAACGATTTGTGCCTAGTCCTGATAAAGGACCTAGAGGGGAAGTAAGATTCCCGCTCTAGATTATACGCGCATTGCAGGAGACTTCACGTCTTCCCTGATTGCTTCGGCAGGTTGTTAAGACCGATTCCCAAGTAAAAGAGTTGATCGTTCATTGGTGTGGTCTGCACAGCTGATATACTACTACGTTTCCTGGGCATAATCCTGAACGGATAGCCCTCTCTAATTTCAGATATTGACTACCTGGATGCCTCAACGGCTTTCCTGATATATATTTCTTCTTCAGTTTATTTTTTTTTTTGCTTTCCCCCATCCCTCGGTCGACTATGGATTGACAGTCTGATGGATGGATCCAGCCCAGTGGCCTCAGTGTCTGAAGCGCTCCAGCGGAACTGTGTCCTCATCGGCTTGGGTAATTAGGTGATCAGTCAACCCTGGAGTTAGTTTCAGAATTCTGGGTTCCCATCTGGTCGAAGGTCCCTCTCCTCTGACTGACTGCCCTAGTGGATTCGATTCCCATCCCTACAGCCAACCTTGCTTGGAGGACTGCTGATTCGAGACCTCAGAGCTATGCCGGAATCACGAGCTTTGGCTTGGGTAGCCAGTGACATCGACTGGGTAGCCCTGTATCATTGGAATCATTGGAAATCCAGACATTGGACATTGGAAATCCAGACAAGGCATGACTTTCAATTTTTTTTTCGCCCTTTCCATAGTAAAGCTCTCGTCAGGAGCATGACATCGTTTTTTTCTTTTATTCCTTTCGTTCTTATCCCCTTACAAAATTTTTCGTGCGTTCCTTTTTTTTTCTTTTGAGTCTTCAGTCCGTCGATAGGACAATAAGAGTGCCCGCAATAAAGTTCGGGTGAGTGTACCGAGGAGGTGAGGCAAGATCTTACCCCGATCCGGCGAGCATAGCACGGCTAGCAAGGCCGGCCCCTCATCTCTTCGGTCATCGACCAAGCCTGCACGGCAACTTACGCTCACCCTGGTATTTCCCATAACCTTCCTTATTCCTTTCGGTTGTGAGCTACGACTAGGTTGTGACCAAACAATTTAGTGGTGCTCACAACACTCAATCCAATCCATGTCCACGTGCAGCCATCTGTTGGTTGCCTGTGAACATGGATTCTCCCAATTAACCGATAACAAATTGCATGTGTAGAGTTCTGTGGGATGGTTCTGTTTTCCTTTCCACACTTGTCTGGTGACGATATCGACAGAAACGTATCAGGATTCTACGATGTTTTGTATGAAGCTTTCGGGAGATTTGTTCCCTTAGTGCGGGTTAGAGGTAGAGACCCCGCTCCACTCTGGTTCGAAAGAGAATTGAAGACTCTTGAAATAGGAAAAATAGACTTTGGAAAAAGTACCTTCGTGTTAACAGTGTTGACCCCTGGCATAGCTTAAGTGTTTGCCATGAACATTTTATAAGCCGTTCTCGTTCTCTTTATGAAGCATACACTAAAGAGCAGATTATTTTCTAACCCCCGCGCATTTTTCTAGTATGTCAACTGGAAGAGAAAGGTTGATAACTATCCATCGACTATGGAATTCGGGGAGATTTCCAGCAATGATTCTAATATTTTTGCAACCTATTTGCTGAACTTTTTCAGGGTGCATTTGATGCATCTGATTTCTTTCCGGAGTAGGAATTACCCATGGTACCAGTTCCATCTATCACGAAGGAGATCTCCCAACTACCTTTTCTAGTGGTCCTGATGAGGTTCCTGCTGCGGTCATAAAGAAATGTTCTTTGATGTTATTTTGGCATTTACTATTGCTATTCAGGAAGTCGCTTTCGCAGGACCACTTTCTAGCACTCTGGAACACATCATTTTTAATTCCTATTTGAAAGAGTGGCAATAGAAGATAAATTTTCAATTACAGGCCAATTGCTAAAACTTTTCCAGCTATTAATTCAATCCTAATTATCCGAAGTGTGAAAAGGCTTAATCCCTACAGGGCAGCAAGTAGGTAGATCCACGGTTTCAAGCTTGTTTGAGTTTGTTTCTTCAACTGTGGGCGGATTCATGGATGGTTGCCAAACTGACTGCATTTACACTGATTTTCGTAAGGTCTTTGATAAGCCGTCTCACTATATTATTGCTTTTAAATTGGCTAAGTTGAGCTTCCCACCCTCGCTCATTGTTTGGATTAAGTCATATTTATCTAATAGGACTTATAGAGTACGTTTTCGTGGTGCACTCTCTGATGATTTTGTGGCTCATTCTGGTGTTTCCCAAGGCAGTCATCTGGGGCCATTGTTATTTATTTTATCTATTGATGATATTTCGTATTTGCTTCAAAGATGTAAAATTCTTATGTATACTGACGATATTATGATTTTCCTCCCAATCCAATCTAATGCTGATTGTGAGTGTTTCTAACCAGAGCTGCACATTTTCTATGGGTGGTGCTGCAACAATAATCTTAAGCTGAACATCAGGAAATATCAGGTTATGTCCTTCTTGGTGTGTCGCAACTTCCTTACTTTTCAGTACATGTTTGAGGGTACTGGTATAAAACGAGTGAAAGGTTTGAGGGACTTGTGACTGCATCTTGATGTTCAATTGAGCTTTATCTCCCATATTAATAACGTCGTTGCTACGGCAAACTCTATGCTGGGATTTATTTTTCGACGGTCCAAGGAATTTCCAAGCCCTCAGATAAGACTCCATCTTTAAACGTCTCTAGTTAGACCCCTGCTTGAATATCCTAGTAAGGTTTGGATCTCACATTAAACGTATCGAGTCCGTCCAGCGCAAATTTTTAAAATCGGTCCTACGTTCTTTGCTTGGAATGACCCTCTTATTCTATCACCTTATGGGTTGCTGATCTGATTGATTTGCATCAGAGGACTGTCCTATTCCCTGCGCAATCGATCCCCTTTACAGAGCCTATTAACCATATGTGTAGGTCTTCTAATGATATTGGAGAGGTTTGGAAACGTTTTTAATACTAATGTGGACAAAGTGACACTTAAAAGGAACATCTTCACCTTGTTATTCATTCTGTAGTTCGCACTTGTTTTTTTTTTGTTTTGCATTTTGGTTTGCTGTGCCTCCTGAAGTAAATAAGTTCTTGGCATCAGTCAAGAAGTGCGTCTTCTGTATTAGAAGGGAAACTCTATTATTGTTAATAATTAAGGAAAAATGTCCTAAGGTGTGGTGGGGAGGGGGAGAAAGTAATCTGACTTGGTAACGCGTGGACCGATTTGGTTGTTAGGTGCGCAACTAAGTTCTCGCTGTTTTTTTGATGTAAATGCAACTTCATTGTAAAAAAATGGTTACAAATGAATCATTCAAAGTATTACCCATCGCTGGTCACAACTTTTTCCCATCTTTCAGGCAGAGCTCGAATACCGTTACGGTAAAAGTGTTCATCTTTTGAGGTTATCCACGAATTAAGCCATTTTTTGATGTCTTCGTATGAGTGGAACTGCTGATCAGCCAGACCATGTGCCATCGAACGGAACAAGTAATAATCGGACGGCGCAATATCTGGGGAATATGGCGGGTGGGGTAGCACTTCCCATTTCAGCGTGTCCAGGTAGGTTTTAACGTATTTGGCAACGTGAAGCCGAGCGTTGTCATGCTGCAGAATTACTTTTTCGTTCCTCTGATCATATTGTAGCCGTTTCGCATCAATTTATGTCGATACCGTTCGTTTCGTTCGGTTTCAACAGCTCATAATAAATAACACCAACCTGGTCCCACAAAATACACAGCATAACATTCGAACCGTGAATATTCGGCCGAGCCGACAACGTAGAAGCATGACAGGGCAGTCCCCATAACTTTCTTTTCTTTGGGTTGCTGTAATGAAACCATTTTTCGTCACCCGTCACGATGCAATGAAGAAAACCCTTCCTTATTTGCCGCTAAAGCAGTTGTTCACAGGTGAAAAAACGACGCTCAACGTCCCTTGGCTTCAAATCACAAGGAACCCAAGTTTCTTGCTTGTAAATCATTCCCAACGCATGCAATCGCTTGGAGATGGCTTGGCGGGTAACTCTTAATGCTGAAGCAAGCTCTTCTTGCGTTTGGCACGGATCCTCATCGAGCAATGCCTCCAATTCAGCGTCTTCGAAGGTTTCAGCCTTCTTTCACGCGGACGATCGCAGCATCACCGTAAACTTTTTGGAGCTCTCGATGCGCTTCAGCCGCCGTTTTTTTCGAATGAAAGAAGAAAATCAACACTTCCAGCAAATAACGATTATTTGGCACAAAATCAGACATTTTCACTCAACTAAAAATTTTTTCATTTTTAACAGTTCCCCCACCAACACTTGATATTTGCACAATATTGACGATACATCGTTTCAGAACTAAGTATCAAGCATCAAGTATTGATATATCGGAAACTTAGCGAGATATCGAATTTTATTTTTCATGTTCGTCTTATTTTTGGGTGTGGTATCGAAATTCATTGTCAAACGGCGGGGCCACGGAAATCGTAGAATCCCCTTAATACAATTCTCCACCTATTCCCAGTGAAACTCTTCGGAAAGTAAACCGCAGTCAGAAATTCGGGTTCCTGCAAGTCCAACTCCCCTCCCCATTTTCGAAGTCGGTCAAATCAACAAAAGTATTCATCAGAAACCATGCAGTTGCGCATCCTTGCGCGAAAACTGAAAAAGTGGTGGTTTTTTGCCGTTTAAGGGGTTGGATTCGGATAAAAACTTTTTTACTATGATTTTCGGGTTCAGAGACCTCTTGCAGACTTGTAGGTGTCCGAATTTCTTCAGTTTTTGAGCCAAAATCCGGACTCATTGACTCAAAAAAGTGAAGCAATTCTAATTTTTGGATATGTTTTATATATTTTGGCCCTAATAAAAATTCAAAGTATGCGACCGTGGCGAACTTCACGTTGCAATTTTGAAAAATGACACACAGCAATACATTTTGTAGAGTCCCTATAATTTTTGTCTAAAACATTTAATAGATAATGAGCTAAAATGCTATTAAGTGAAGCAAATTTGCATACATACTGAATACAATACCAAATAACATTTCACCTTCTTTGTTTACTTGTGGATTAGCGCAACTTTTTATTAATTGCCTTATCATAGTGGAGCATTTTTAACCAGCTTTTCTACAAATTATATGATGTTTATATCGTATTGCAAGGCCTAAGTGCTTTTACCCCAGACATGTTTTTAAACCCTTTCAAGAATACATTTTGGCAAGTAACAAACGTTGTATGTAGGCATTCATTCCATCTGTAATATAGTAAAGTGCCTATAGCACAATTCCCTATGGCAAAGCTGTGAATTTGAAAGAGAAATGTTCAAATAGTTACTCCTCTGGTGTAAATTTGAAGGAAGCGCGATAATGAAGGTTCTTTGAAAGATCTACAGGAAATGACCATGCAAATTGGGCGTCTAAGCATTGATTTTCGATGACATTGTAAAGGGAAACATTAGATGCAGTGCGCTGCCAATATTTTGCTAAATCAATTACCAAAACCTTTGATCTTGCTATTCTGCCGTCAACAAGTTGTGCTGCAAGATATCATGCATTCAGGAAGTTACGTGCAAGCGTAGTGTGGGCTCAGACAACTCGTAAGTAGATCTGAAAAAAGTTTAGCCAACCACGAGAAAGCATTAACTTAAAATCTTATGCCTTTTAAGACAAAACGACATGCCGTAGCTGAAATGTGTAGTTTTATATGGTATCTTTAAACCTAACTCCATAACGCTTGTCCCGATTTGGATAGTTTTTTCTCTTGTATATAATATTCTCCCCCACTGATATCATGATAAAAATGTTGTACCGAGAAGTGTTAGGGAGGAGAGGTACCTATTAGAGTATGATCCCCCTTCAGTACCATAATAAGTACAGTATTTTGTACCTAGTCGAAGGTTGTGGATATTGTGGTACCACACTTTGGTGTGCAATATTTCCAACTTTCTTCTACTTTTTCATATTGTACACGGAGTTGTATCAATTGATTGAGCCGCACGAGCACCATTCAATGGTTCCCGTGTTCGAGATAAGGTTTTTTAAAAATTGAATTAAAATCCACTTCTTCTCTGGGCTGTTGTCTAGCTCGTAGCAATGCAAAAACAAGACATACTCCCCTTATCATTATTCCCTTCCGGCCAAAGCGATGCTAACGAATTAAGGGGTTGTCCCCTAGGTTTTGGCCACGTCGTAAACAACAAAATTGTTCTCTTTTCATACTTTTCTTGAGTATGCGTCACAGGTCTGGTCATTTTACTGTCAGGTTCACTAGGTGTCATGTGGAACCTGTTCCACGTAATTTCCATAGATTTGTTCTCCGTAAGCTTTACTCCGGTGGCTCTCGGAGGCTTCCACCTTACACGTATCACCTCCATCTTCTGAATATAGTACACTTGTGAAACGACATTACATTTATTCACCCACTTTTGAATACTAAAATCTTCGAGAAGACGTTTTCGCCGAGTTTCCTTTAGACAATGTAATCATAATCTTAGGGGTTTGCCCTTTGCTGCATGCTAATTTCTGTAGGACTAATTACAGACAAATTGTATCTCTTTATCGCCCGGTAGATTTGCTAACGATTGTGCTTACATCTTTGACCTCTCCTTATTTAAGGAATTACTTGAGAAATGTTTGTTGCGTCTTGAGGGTGGATTTTCTTCTTGTTTCGGTGGTTTGGTCTGCTTCTTTGCATTTATATGTTGGTAATGAGATCTGCATACTGGACTGGGAGCCTCATTTCAATAACTTTTCTAGTTTCTCGCTTCCGAGACGAGAAGTCCGGCTTCCGTCCTAAGGTCAAAAGGTCGTATTCGCACTAATAAAAGGGCCAAACAACAGATTAGAATCCCCACGAAGTCCAAGAAAGACACCGATATTGGACAACTGCGCAACACATGGAAAAGATCCATCGAGTGAGAAGTTACCCGGATCAGCAAATCGACAATTGAAGGCGTTGACGCAGAACCGAAACAGGTGAGAGAGAGGTGAGGAGAGTCAGTATATTAGACACCCTATGCCCCACAAAGGATTAAAGGGGAACCAAAGAGAGAAATGATTAAAATTGTTGGAATGTTTGGTGTGCATTTTCATTTGTAAACCTTATTTCTTTGAGAATAAAAATGGCAATGCTGTTATTGTGAATGGAGAAGCTACACAAGCACGATTGCCGATTATTTCTGGCATCACCTGGATCATTTTGATCTGAACGATATGTGGTAACAAGAAAAAGGTGCAACATTCCATATATCTCGTAAAACAATTTGTTTTTAAAAACAAAAAATTTTTCTCCCTAAATGATGATGTGACCTGGTCACCAAGATCATGGGCAGTGGCGTACTTAGGGTGGGGCAAGTAGAGCACGTGCCCTGGGCACTATTCTGTTGTAAATTACTAGTTCTCTTCTGTGAGATAAGTTTTCGAGTTACATTTTTTATTTTTATATATAAAATGAATAATTTTTTTTAAATAAATGACTTTTATTTTGTAAACTTTTTATTTCACAAAGGGGGCGAAATTATGATGATTGCCCTGGACATTATTTTCGCTTGGTATGGCATTGTTTTCTCTAGGGTTATGTTTAATGTATGTCTTTTCTAGTGAGCCAAAAACACTAAATGATTTAAAAACCAACATGTATCGTATTATTTCTTCACTTTTTCAGATTCTCCACTACTTCTTACTTTGTCTATGTCATAACTTCATAAAAGTCCGCCTGGTTAATCACATCGCTACGTCTGTATTTTATAAGAACAAACAATTCTATAATATTTATGGCATATAAAATATTGATTCTTTAGTTTTACCAGACGCTCTTAAATCAGAGATAATTCCCTTTCATGACTCATTTAAAAGTCGCCTAACACTCATCGCACAATTCTTGCAAATGATTATCCTCATCCCTGTCATCTGTGAAAAAAACGCCCATCGTAAGATGGTTAGGATAGAAAAGCTCCATTTGAGTGGCAAGGAAAAAGTAACCAAACAATCGCCCATGCTACGAGCTTTTGGCGGGAAATCTTATGACTCATCCTGAATCCGAAGCACAGGATGATCCCTTAAGAATATTTTCGAGGACGTAATTCTAATGTTAGGTATGTAAAGTATCTCAAGTAGTTCATAGTATTTTATGACACTTAATCTACCACTTATTTATTTGAAACTTAATTAAAATATTTTCGAAATTTAATTTGCTGATTAAGTGGTAATCGGACACTGTTATATTGCAGCCCAACGTATGTACTTTGCTTAAATTTTTCGGTTTTACGGTTCCGTGGAAAAATTCATATAAACCCTTAAAATTTCATTATATCCGTGTGTCACAGTCTGGTAGTTACTTCATTTTACCATCTTTACTAATGAAATTAATTGACAGTAACATTTTAGTATTCGCGAAAGCAGACAGGGAAAATTGGGGCAAAAAAAGTCGCAAATACAGCCTTGGTCATGAGTATTAGGCAACCCCAAAAATTTGCCAAAACCTTTTTATTAACTAAAATATAAAACATTTATTTGTACTAAAATTTTAATATCTTGTTGTTCTCCCTTTGTAATTTATTATGACTAGGACTCGTTTGTAAAATAATCTCCTACACTATGTAGAAATAATTTTCTCCCCCATTTTTGTCGCTAAGTGAACTTGTGGCATTCGAATTATGTAGCATTTTGATCATTGGCAATTCTCTTTGGGGTTAAAGTCAGCAGCTGACTTGAGGGTTACCTTCTGCAAATCATTCCCTAGTCGTTCGGGAAGTTTGCTACGTAGCATTATCCTGTTGGAATATTACCGATGAGCGGTCTCGCTCGCCGAATATTTTGGTATAGGAATTCTTCAATGTGGCCTCTAAAATCGAAATATATATGCCACCATTCATCATTTCTTGGCATATAGTTCTTCAACAGCTTCTGTTGACCAGCAGGGCCGGAGTCAACTATACATATAAATGGGACCCCACCACAGCGACAAATGAAATTTTCGGAGAATCAAGTCCGTGATTCAAATTTTTCGAAAACCCCCCTTGTCTGTAAATTTGTACAGAGCTTCTATTTAATGTTAAATAAGTTAAGCGCACTACATAACAAACGACCTTTAAAATGCTCAAAATGCATACTTTTGCCCACTTTCTCTTTTATAGTTCATAAACTAAAATTTTGACTACGAATAGAAACAAAGCCAAACCTGAACGAACTTTCTATCTTTTGACAGGCTGAGAGTAAAAATGAGCTATCTACAAGCTTAGAAAATATTCCGCGCAAAAACGAACCGCGTTAGAGTTTGGGCAAATACGAATCAGAGAAAAACTCCGGGCAAAAACGACTTAACTGTTTGTATGCGGGACGTAGGAATATCTGATCAGATTTATATATTATTACTGTTTAAAATTTATCAAATCAGCCAATTTAATTCGTTAAGGTTGCTGTCAAAATTTAGGGATTTGGAAACAGGTTCATTATTTTTTTAGATATTCAGTTCAAACAAAAACCATGTTAAAGAGCATAAATTTTCAGTCCAGTATATATTAAGGCCTACTTAACTGTAAATAAACAAAAAAATTGGCAATTGTTAACGTTTTCCTCTTTTAAAATTAAAAATATTAAAGATAAAACTAAGACTCACCTTAAATTTTTTTTGGATATAGTCTTCAGTCTTTCAGGCCTTAGAGTTGCATCTTTTTTTTGTTATGGGTCTTCAAAAATTGTGATTTTTCGAAAATCGCGTAGTTTTAATTTGAAATATCTCAGAAGTGACACACTTAATAACTAACTCCACAATTTTCAGACAAAATTTTTTCATTTTGCTTAGTAAGAGTTTAAAATTTCATCACTGAGACTTTATTAGATTTTTAGTTATAAATTTTTAAATATAGTTAAACAACTTTATTTGCTTTTTTTATAAATGGCAATCCTAGAACTTAGTCAAGTAACTAATTTGGCAGGCGATAAAATCTTGAAAAATCCCCTAATACCCGAAGAAGCCTGCTGTGGTATCTTTCTCATTGCGGCATCCAGTGGTAATTGGGTGGAGTTAGAGGGTATGGTAGATCTTAACAGGTTGGCTATATCCACGGCACCCACAACAGAAGAAGCTCTGGAAAAATTACCTTCCGAAGGTTCTGCGGCGGATATGGAGGCTGAACTTGCGCCGGCTGTTAATGCTATAGCAGACCTGAAAGAAGGCGCCATTTGCAAAGTAATAACTTCCCGCACTTCTTCAGGTGTGGCGGTGGCTGATATGGCAGATTTTACCGAGTTGGCTATCTCGGTACACGCACCAGTATAGGATGCAGACCTGCTTTCCAAAGGGTTAGCTGTGATCAATCCTGAGAAGGTTACTTATCCTGGCTCTGGACTAAAACTTCATGGCCCAGAACCCTTCACTACCGTGGCAGGGGTGGAAGTTATGATTAACGCATGGACCACGAAGGAACACTGGTGACGGTGGAACATCATAGATTCCTTCAGATAGGCTAGGATTCTAGCATTCACCCAGGGAACCCAGTTTTTAGTGAGTAAGAATCTCACACTACCGGAGGGTATGGGCTGCTCGGTATCTTTTGGAAAATTGTCACCTTTCCTGCTACAAAAAACAAACAACTTGTGTCCCAACCATTTTTTTAAACGTAAATTTTTTGAGTTTTTCGAGGAAAAACAGTTGAAAAATTTGGAAATTTCAGTTTTTACTCGGAAGTGCATAAAAACAATTTGAAAAAATTTCATCCGATTCTCTGTAAAAATATAAACACTTTTGTTAGGAATTTTTCTGTTAACCTAACCATTTTCGAGTAAAAAAATGCTTAAAGGTATTAAATGGTATTAAAATGATTCTCGAAAGTGAAATGGGAATTTAGCCAGACACTCAGAATATGGTGAAATTACATAAAGTGAAAGAGATACCTTTCTCAAGAAAAAGACATAAATGTGCATGTGATATTTAGATGAAGGTGGTTAATGGAACACCAGTATTGGGTCACAAAGGAGGCATTGTTTGACACTGTGGAATATTTTGACGTCTTCAGTATAACAAAGAATATTTGAGTGAGATATATCATTCATGTAAATGATAAATAACAATGCTCTGAGGTGGGAGCCCTGCGGTACGCCGAAAGTGTTGAAAATAACATCAGACAAAGCACTACCCACTGAGTGCAATCTGATAAGTACGTATGAATTTACAAAAACCGGCGGAAACCTGAGAAAGACAAGTTTTAGAACAAGAATTCGATGATTTATTCTGTCGAATGCTTTGCTGAAAATCAGAAATTTTAAAATTCTAATATATTGGTGGTCGTTGATGTACCCCCCTTCATATATTATGTCTATCTATTTTTGGAACCTATCTGCTAAACTTTCAGTAATTTTGGTAGACACAAGGAAAAACCGTTTAAGTTATAGTACCTTATTTTACAGGTCGCTCTCTAGGTTCTTTAACCCATTGGGGGGCAGTAGAGGTTTTGCAGCTAACATTGCATTAAGCTATGCCATGCTGACTGTTGGTTGGTTTGTTGAAGTGGCGATCCAGGCTCCTCGGCTAAAGTCCAATTAGCATACACTAACACTAACATTATATATTTTAGTATAATGTGACCTGAAGACAAAGCTGATTCAATAGAGAGAGTATTACACATTATGGGGGTTGTATATTCTTCCGAAGTCGTTCTCGTAGTGTGGCTAATGGTATATCCTCCTCTAGATCATTGTGCACTTTCATACACAATCAGCCGAAACTCGTTTCCACGCTTAAATTATGTTAAGGGCAGCATCCTTTAAAGTATAACTTTTAAACACACTCAAAATATCTTTAGAATTTTGTGCTAAAATTCCTGCAGGAAAAATTGCCCTATAGTGAAGTTTAAAAATTTGGATCACATTCTGATCCATTAGTTGCATCAAAAGGGGTAAAAAAAAGTAGCTCCTGTTTTTCCAAAAAACGTCTAACCTGAAAACAAAAAATTTGCAATGAATTCGAATTTTGTTGACGATTACGCACCTCTTGAACAAACATAACCATTCCTGAAATATTCCCATCCCTTATATTCAACAGGTAGTTTAAAATTTTTGAAGGCTAGAGGATTAGTAGCCTTGCTAACTACCAATGGGTTTGATGTATCTGAGGCTGTAGCTTTTGCACAGAGTAATATCGTTAACCTCTCCTTTGAAATGTTTCTCCCTGAGGTCGTTTTCACATTCCGAGACACAAAAGTTTTGTCTGGGAGCATTTTTCAATACAAGCCAGTTTCATCGGCACTGTATACTTGATGAAGAGATCAGTTGATATCTTTCATTTTATATTTTAATTTATAAGACTATAGATATAAGTAATATAGATAGTAGTAGTTATATAGATTAAAGCTGTCAATCAATCTTCTATTGAGAAGAAAAAATATTATTTACATCAACTTTGTAAAATAAATTTAATATTGTTATCGTCACTTCACTTTACTACCTTGGCTAGTTACTGATAATTGAAGCTATTCCATGATTGTTATATTCAGGATGAGATAAATCGCAGTGCTACAAAGAAATTCAATTTATTTCTCATTAGTTACATCGATATCAGTTTTGAACGTTTTATAAGATTACAAATCAAATTTTCTATTCTTCTGAGCGAATCTGTTTATAACTTCCTGAGCCGTTACATCAATTTCTCTATGAAAAAGTTGAACCGACTTCACAAAAAGCGCTAAAAAGCATAACATCATTTTTAATTTTATATCTATTACGACATTTTGAAGTCGGTGCAAATTAAACAAATAAAACAACTACAGTACCACAATTGAAAATAATACATAATACTACCTGAACGTTTCAGCTCACGGAGTCATACGGAGTCATATGATGTGGCCAAATCCTAGGGGACAACCCTTTGATGCGTTAGCATGGTTTTGGCCGGGAGGGAATTAGGGTATGGGAAGTGAGGAAACTTGAATGTCTTGTTTTTGCATTGCTGCGAGCTAGACAACAGCCCAGAGACGGAGTGGATTATTTTATTTCTTAATAAAAACCCACGGGGTCATCTGGTCTCGAACCCGGGACCCATGGCATGTTGGTCTTGTCGCTCAACATATTGATCCAACTCCGTTTGTTGTAGTTGTTTGGTTTGTTTGATTTGCACCGACTTCAAAATGTCGTAATAGATATAAAATTAAAAATTATTTTATGCTTTTTAGCGCTTTTTGTGAATTCGGTTCAACCTGTGCAACAAAAAAAAGAACGATCCAAATCGGTCTACGCGTTACTTCCCACCCGCATCCCACCAAAAATTTTTTTCTCGTAGTATCAACCATGGAACATATTCTACCCAACAGAAAAAGAATTATCCAAATCGGTGCACGCGTTACGAAGTTAGACTACCCCCCCCCCTCCCCCTAGGTCGAATTGTTTTTCTCCTATGAACAATGGAAATCATCCTCTGTACAACAAAAAAGAATTATCCAAATCGGTTCAGGCGTTACGAAGTCAGTCTACCCCTCCCCACCCTAGGTCAAATTTTTTTCTCCTATTAGCAATGGGGATCATACATCATACTCTGTACAACAAAAAAGAACCATCCAAATCGTTCCACGCGTTACAAAATTAGGTCTCGGACCCCCCCCCCCTCCTACACCACCAAAAATTTTTTGACATGATACCAATCGGTGAACTGGTGAACATAATCTACCCAACAAAAAAAGAATCATTAAAATCGGTCAACGCATCAAAGTTATGCCCGGTCAGACATACGAAAATAAAAACAACACGTAGACCTTAGGACCTCTTGGTTTTTGGAAAATCGGTTAAAAAGTGCAAGACCATTGAGCCCATCTTCTCCAATTGCATTTATCTGCCAATCTTTCAAACGTCTAAAAGTTGTAAACATACGTTATAATAATTAATTATTAGATAAAATGTCATATAACATTTTTTAGAACACTGAATATTTCGGGGGTGGGGGGAGGTCGTCCCCGCCCCTGTTACTACGCCACTGGTTCACACCATATTTTACTCACTAACAGTTTTCGCACCAGTCCCGCCGTTCCGTTCCGTGGCGCACTATCCACCGAAATCTCGGTCACCTCTCTTGTGCTCCAAGGTAGCATCCTTGGTCCGCTCCTCTTCATAATTTACATCAATGAAGCCTCGTTACTCCTCTCCAGGTCCAGAATCCTGTGTTATGCTGATGATGCTAAAATCTTCCGCTGCGACGATGGCTGAGCTCTGGTTGAGCTCCGATATGCGCATTTTTGAAATTTTGTGCTCCAATAATCGTTTTCCATTGAACGCCAGCAAATGCACCGTTCTTTTTCACGTAGGTTTCGTTCTATTTTCTTAAAATACTTCATGGGCGGTTGCACCTTGAGCAGGATTGACTTAATCAAGGACCTGAGGGCGTTTCTTAAGGCCAATTCCACGCTTTCCATTGTAAAAAGATGGTTTAGGGAGCTTGGCGATACCTATTCGACGAGACTTCTCTACTGTACTTTCGTCAGACCTATCCCGGAGCACGCCAGTCCGGTCTGGGATCCTTACTTCGCAGTGCACATTAACCGAATCGAGTCAGTCCAGCGTAGATTCCTTAGCTTCGCTCTTCGCGGTCTCCCCTGGCTCGACCCTAACTACCTCCCTCATTATCCTGCCAAACTTAGTCTGATTTCTCTTGACACGCTTGAAAAAAGACGCAAGGTCTCCAACATTGTTTTTTTTTATGATCTGTTGCAGGGGTTGATCAACTCAGGCAAATTACTCAATGATGTGAGCTTCTCCGTCCCGGCCCGGACCTTGACGAATCATGACTTCCTCCATGTGCCTCACCACCGAACCCTGTATGGAATGGACAAGCCCATGGCAAAGATTACTATTACTAGATAAACGGCTTTGAACAAGTAGTGAACATTTTTTGGTTGCTTTTATATATTTCCCGCACCGGACAGCCCTGCAGTCAGAACTAAAAATTTGTTTTCCGGGAGAGTTTGTGGGTAGGAGACAAGTATACTTTTCTTATGTGCTTTACAAATGTCAAATGTACTTCACTCATTAAAAGATCAGAATGCATTGACAGTTTGAAAGTTTCTTACACACACAAGTAATTATCTCAGTCATGCGATTCACATGAATTCTTTTTATTGGTGGTACTTTTTGGTACATTTTTCTCTTCGAAAAGATTCGGCGGTACTTTTTTGAGAGAACGCTGTGATTCTTTCCGGATGAGAACTGAATTTTGACAGGAGTAAGTGATTCTCTCAAATAATTTTGACAGGAGTAAATGACTGCACACTACCTGTACTCCTTATTTGCATGTATATTCTTATGACTTTAAAAGCTGGATATATTTCGTTTTTCTGTGGTGCCAGTGTTACTTTTTCAAATTAGCTGGGTAATTTAGAGAGCCGGTTATCTAGAAGTAAGTTATCTTTGCCCATGGCCCGGCTATTCAATGAGTTTGCGGTCCACATCGAGTTCGGACGTTCCAGGTAGCAGCTGAAAGCCCAACTTCAGCCAATCGTCGAACTTTGATTATTTTTATTTTTAGTACGTTGTAAATATGTATCGCAATTATAGTAGCCAGCCTTGGCAAATCTTCTTTTATAAAATAAAATAAACTAGAAAATAGTTATAAGTTTATGTTGGAAAATATAACGACTCTTTTTGCAACAGACTAACAATTATTATATAAAATAATAAAGAAAAATCGCAAAGAAACCTGACAAATAAAATTAATACTCAGACACAAGAAATTGCTGAACAAATCCTTGTACCCCAAAAAAATTGATCCAAATTGGCACGTCTCTGTGCGATCCTAGACTTATTTTGGCAAAACAAAAAAACTACATTAATGTGCGTAGTATAGTACTACACTAAGTCGGACAGTGGTGTGGTAAATCGAATTTCTTTTTCTTTTTACCCACATTTATTTTATACACACAAACGTGCACGTGCGCTTTACTTTTTTTTATCATGTCCTTATACTAAAGATATGACGCAATGCAAACGCACGTCCAATAGAAGGTTCAATTTTACTTTCAATTCAATCGCACATACTGGCGCACACATTCTCAAACTGAATTTCTCGACGATTTTGATTGGCGAAGTAAAGTGGCAGCTGTTCATATCGGACTGTTTCGTTTCATCGTTTACCGCAGCTTACTACACAGTTTGCCTCAACACAAATCACGTTTGTTTACATTTTGATGGTGTGCGAACTGCGAATTTATTGCTATCAAGTGCCGACTGATGACTGCCCAGTTCAGCTGCATGCGGATAAAAGAATTTTCTTGCAATTACTGGAGATTAACACATAAAAGCCCAACTGAAATTTAAAATTTATGTAAAGTTTTACAGCTGGAATTAGTTGAATAGAGGAGCTTGGGTTATGGAAAAATGTCGACTTCCTGTTGAAACCAATTGCTGCATCCGAGATCCGACTCATTCAAGCGCGTCGGTTTTTTTCTTTCCTTTCTCTTTCCTGATGGAAAGAGGATTCATTTTCACATCATCCTGTCATGCACGCTGCACTGCACACACATTGGTAACATTTTGAGATACGTTAGTGGTGAGCACTCGAAGAATAAAACAAGAAAAACAAGTAACTTTTAAACTAGAGTTGTATTCAGTGTTGGTAACCATGACTTGTTCGTGGTTGGACAATTTTTAGGTCTTTCCGTTTAGGGATAGTTCCTGAAGAAACTTACAATTTTAATTATTTATTTAATTTTATTTTTTTGCAACTTTTAATACACAAAATGACAAAGGAATTTTTCAAACCTTCCCTTAATTCCTTGAATTTTTCAAAATATTTAGGTTTAATTTCATAGTACAGACGTCGTCAACCTTTATTACTTACCTTCCTTTACCACCAGAAAGACGCCTACCTGATCCAAAAAGATTTTTCTCATTTCAAGAAAAGTCGCTAAAAAATTATTAAGGGCAATTACTAAAATGCAGTAGTTATGAAAGAATATACTATTTAGAAAATATATTTTTAATATTTTGTGGAACCCCTTTTGCTGTACTGTATCCTTGATGGCAACCAAATCGTGAAGATTTTGACTGGATATTCCGTCAAACCACGGTTTCCTACTTCTGGTTTTTATTTCATTGGCCCAGAAATATTCTATGGGATTGAGATCTGGGCTATTTCCTGTCCATTTCATCCGAATTATTTCCAATTTTACAAGAAAAGCGTGAACCCGTAAATAAAGGAAAGGGATACAATAATTTTATACTACTTATGATTAGTTATTAGAAAAAAATATTGCTTACCAATTTAGCTGTGTGTCATGGAGCACAGTCGTCTTGAAAAAATAATGTTAGTCGCCTTGGAAAGTGGTCTTCTGAAGATGGTACCAAATCTTGCTTCTAAGATGACCTGGTACATTTTAGCATTCACTGTTTCTCCAAGTGAAGCTGTCCCACGCCGTAATATGAGATTCACCCTCACACCATAATGCTAGATGCACTGCTTACTGCTTTCTGCAGGCAATCTTTTTAAAATCGTTCTCCGACTCTCCTAGAGACCCTGTCTAAAAAATTAGCACCACTTCGCCATTTTCATAATTTTCAACTTTGTGTGCTAATTTTGTAAGGAAATATAACACAAATGTTGGTCCGGGGAATTCCCCGGAGATGAAAGTATGGGAATATTTGTGCTACTGAGGAAATTTTTAATTATTTTCGCTGTGTGGCATAGTGCTTGAAATGTTCGTCGTCCCGTAGGACTTCGCTTATATGTAGCTGACAATTACAACAGACGGAGCCCACTTTTCAAATTCAAGAACCCAATTTGGTAGTGTTGAGAGTAGGACAATTAATAGAAAAGGGCCGTTTACTTTTATTCTTTCCATTAAATATGTAATAAGTGCAATTGTTTGTATAGTTTTTCCCAGACCCATTTCATCGGCAAGAATTTCATTTAAATTGTTGTTGTACATAGAAACAAGCCATTCAAGACCTTTAATTTGGTATTCTTTAAGTTGTCCGTTGACCAAAATTGATAACTTTTTCATGGATAGTATGAGCAATGTTGTAATAAGTCGGTTCTTCTGTGCGATATTCATCATCTTCAACCTTAGATTTTTGTCAAATCTTCCTCCTTCTTTTTCCTCTGATCGACCTTATGTTGCTTAACCATCTCCGTTAAATTACAAATGTATTCATCCGTCTGTGATAAAAGGAATGGCAAACGTTTGTCTATCTTTTGATCGATAAGTTTCATATAGCCTTCTTCATCTTCAGCCATACGTTCTTGCTCTTTCTTCTATTCACGCTCAGCATTTGCATGATAGTTCATTACAGCCTTATTAAGCCTAGCCAATCGAGCTTGATTATTACGATGATACTCCTTGAAGTCTTTGCCAAAATTTCTAAATTAGAGCACCAACAAGATCAGTAATAACCGGAAAAATAGGTTCAAAAATCAAACACCTTAAAATCTTGTTCAAATAAAACCTTTTATTTAGTAACGGACTCAACGAGTCTCTAGTTAAGCCTGATGATGAACAGTGACAACTGTTCGAAACGCGTCGTCCGTTACTAAATAAAAGGTTTTATTTGAACAAGATTTTAAGGTGTTTGATTTTTGAACCTATTTTTCCGGTTATAGTTTTTAACATTTCTTCATCGATTGATCGTAAAAATATAAGCTCATTTAAATGCTGAGGTGATAAGCAGCTCCTTAACTGGTTAGCGATAAGACCTGCATGTGAAAATAACCTTTCACAGGGTACAGAAGTTTCAACTATTGGCAAGTACTTTTTAGCCTCATTGCAACCCACCAGCTTCATCAGAATCTGCATGAGTATAACTGCAACTTACTGCTTTGTCAATATAATACCATATATCATCATGATTATCACGTTTCTGACCTTCTAGATCTTGAAGAGCTAAAATGTCGTCTTCTGGGTCAATATTTGCCGAAGTTACCGTTGCCTCCAATGCTAAACTTCGTTCAGTCTTAACAAGATCACCTAAGCTCTCGAATACTTTGAAATCCGAACTTTTTATAACGAGGATCTACCAATGTCGGGCAAGCGTATAGCTTACCAGATTCAATATTACCGTAATTTGATTCGATTTCTTGTGAAATTTTTTTTAATTAAAGTTTCTGGTGTTGAATCTTCCATCTTCTGTAAAATATAAAATTAATTTTGTCAATAGAAATTCAAATCAAGATAATATTGCAACACTTTTTGTAGTTTACTAATCGAAACTTACCTTTTTAAGACTAGAAATCAAGAGAATGCATTTGCTCAATGTTACACATTTTTCGGAACAAACTTCTTGGATAACTCGCAGAAGAGGTTTCAAGATGTCACGGACTTGTATTAACGCATCGATTTCCTCGCCTGTGATCATATTAGGTGGCTTCGCTTTCGAAGATTTGTCTATCTTCACTTGTTAAAGTACTTTACCAACATGATCAGCAAGCGCAATAAAACGGTCAACCATTTCAAAGCATGAATTCCACCTCGTTCGAACTTCTTGAATCAATTTGAGACGCGAGTTTTCAGGCCGGTCCTTTTGTAAAGTTAATAGTTCAGCAGTCGCTCTCTCACTTTGTCGAAAGAATGTCACAATTTTCTTTACTTTTGACAATAGGTCACGCAACGAGGATTGCTCAATAGTCTATATTTAAGTCATCAAGATTATCAATAGCATCATTCTCATCAATAGGTAATTCGATGACTTGATTTTGAGATTCAGATGCAGGTGTTAATTTCGACAAGGCGTTGGCCAATATTATTTATTACATGTCCAAAACGTGAGATGTGTTTCCCGTCGCCAAATTAATTTTTAATAGCTCCTTTAATGTTTGAGCCCCCATCAAAAACGAATGCTGCTATTTTATTATCATCAAGACCCCAGTCATTACATATCTTTCTCAATTTTTTTTTTTAATACAAAATTAATCCTTCTAACTCAGAAGGCGCACTTCATAGGCAGAAGCCTAGAATCAATTGACCTATTCACCAGAATATAACGTATATTGAGATGAATGAGGCTCCCACAACCCATGCAATAAAATATTAGTAAACAAAAAAGAAAAAAACAAAAATCCAAAACACGCCCACACAAACAATCAGGGGTGCACAGACAACAGAGATCGTTTCAGCAAATCCTTAGTAAGAGTCAGGTCAAAAACAGGACACATATTCACGGCTCTACACATGCGATTTATAGGCTCATGCATACCATAGTTAGACCGAGAGTGAGCAACATGCAGTAAAGGCAGTCTTCTTAAGCTATACGGGGTATGTCTATAAGAAATCATACCTGCGAGAGTGCAAGAGTCTATGTTCGAGTTCAAAAGTTGGTGAATAAAGACTAGGTCAGCAACTCTACGTCGTTCTTCCAACGAGTGCATATTAAGCAATCGGAGGCGATCCGCATAAGGAGGAAGCCTAAGTGGATCATTCCATGGAAGGTCTCTTAGTGCGAACCTAACAAAGTTCCGCTGCACCGACTCAATGCGTCTGGAATGAACAGCATAGCAGGGAGACCAAACCTGAGATGCATACTCAAGAATTGGCCTGACCAAAGAAAAGAATAAGTGAATTAAGGTCTTCCGATCAGAAAACTTTTGAACTCAAATTTTCAATTGTTTTTCTTTCTTCCATATGATAAGCACCCAGCTCAACAGTTTTCATTTCAGTTCAGTCAGTGCAATCATATCTTTAGAGTTAAAACTAACTGAAATAATTTGTGAGAACATAATTAATAACTAACTTTTTAAATAGTGAACTGTCAAACCAAGATAGCTTTTCATTGTGTGCTGACGAGTCCAGATATCAGTAGTAAGACAAACAGATTCAGTCTGTTGCAGCTCAAGCTTTACTTTGTTAGATAAATCTTGATATTTACGACTCATCGCAACAATCAAAGTCGGCTCGCAGGGTATGTGATATAATGGTTGCAATTTTTTCACAAACTTTTTAAATCCTGGTCTTTCCGTGGTACACAGAGGCATATTATCTACTGCGATCATACCAAGGAGAGCTGTCGTCACTTGATCATGTCGATACCCACCAGCTATAAAATAATGAAAGTACATGATAAAAAAATTAATAAGATTAATTATTCTTAGAAAATAATTTAACTTATTACTATCTGAAAAAGAACTAGCATTGTTTATACAACGATCCATAGGACCTTGGACATTAGATGGAACTGTGATAGTTGATTGAACAGATGATGTACTTCGAGTTACCAAAGCAGACGATGGAACAGATGATTCGATAGCGACTAAATCCTAAAAATAAACGTGATTGAGTTAATATGAAAGTAAAAAATTAAATTATATGTAGAAAGAAATAGTTCGTATAAATGTAAATTTAACAAAGTTCTTCAAGAGAACTTACCTTTTTAGGCTGAACCTCTAAATTGGTCTGAATGTCATTTAACCTTTTACGCGTTTGATTTTCTTTACTCGGAGGAGGATCAATTTTATGAGTACATTGCGAAGCAGTCGAGGAGCTGCTCTTGGGATTGGACGTATTTTTGTTGTCTTCACATGTTGTACTAGTTGCCGGCGGCGGACACAAGTTGTTTGTCGGTGTAACTGCTAAAAATGAATTTTTCGAAATTTCACCATAGATTGGTGATTTTAACTAAAATAGTCGTATGATGAAATTTGGAATTTAAATATCCTTGATCCCAGATTTTTTGGAGCCCAGTTTAAAACTGACTATAAATTATGTACTTAAAGTATTGTTTAAAAATATATTCTTAAGCGAAAACAGATTATTTGATTAAAACATTTGATGAAAAACATTTCAACATGTTCGTGGTAAAAGCAAGATATTCCGCTCTATATTTACGAACAAAACGGTGGCACAATTTTTGTTGTTTAGTTTTTTTTCGAATAGTAAAAATCAAAAGTAATTCTATAAAACCTCACAAGGCTGTGCTTTAGCATCATAGGGGCATCCCCTGAGCTTTGGCAATAAAGTATAAAAAAAGTGAAATAAAGTTGCTAAACTTAATTTTAGGGCTATTTTCTCGTAAAGCAAGAATTCTTACCAATATCCCCGTATAGTTAAACGTTACCAACACTGTTCGTAGTAAGTTATTGCATTTACTTACAACTACACTGCAGCCGTAGGACTCCACTAATCCAAACAAAAGTAATTTGCCAAAAAGCTCACAAATTTGAACACATGCAAAACGGGGCAACCAAAAGCGGAATAACAAGAAAAGATGAGAAATAGTGAAAACGAAACTGGAATTCATGAAAACAAAACAAAGCGCACGCATAAAAACTTCCGAAGAGCACTTGAGAATTCTGGAAACAGATCGACGTCGGTAAATTGAATGACGGAATAAGAACAGAACGAAAACCAGCGGCGGGCGCGCAAGAAGTCGATGGTCGTTGATAAACACACGGCAAACATGAAACGGGACGGGGGTACGACGGATTGAAATTTCAATTTGCTCAGCCAGTTGTTGTGTATCCTTCGTAGGGTGTTAGTTTACAACTTTCACGCCGCAAAGTTGAAAAAAAAGGAACAGGAATAGGACTGTTAGACGGTGTCTCGTGGTGCGCTCTCTAAAAGGATATTTTTTTGTTTCAAATAATTAGTGCACAGTGAATGCAATCGGGTTTCGAATTGCGACAGGATAAAGGTAAATAAATGGAAATGCTTAAAACAAAGAATTCAATTACCAAAACAAAACAAAAAAAAAACCCGCTGAAATGTACCTAGTTTAAACCAATGAAAGTGCAAAGAATGAAATTAAATATTCAAATTGCTATTTATTAGTGAAATTATCTCTTAAATTGTGAAATGTGTTTTGTGCAGATAAATGTTTTTGTTTTATTCGCCATGTGGGTAAACCACCGGTTAACAGTAAACGCGTCAGAATAGTAGTTATATTTAAGTAAAGTGCTTACAACTTCACAGGGATATAACAACGGAAGTGACGCTGATTCTCCGTTTAATGTAATAACAACAATTCCCTGAAAGCTAGTGGCAAATGAATTTCTCACAGTGAATTTGTTTTTGTTAATGAAAATGAAGGAATAAAACATGATGCGGCAACGATCGTTCTCACAGTGATTGTTTTGTGCAGCTAAATTTGGATCAGTGAAATTATTTTCGTCAATTTGCGTTTTTATTGCTTTTATTGCAGTCGGAAATGGAGAAAATGTTTCTGTGATTAATAATTAAATTTTATCATTGCCTCATTGCCTGTATATATCCAATGGCTTGACGGTTTGTACAAATTGTTTCGTTTTATTTTTTGTTTTATTTGATTAATGCGAGTGTTCTTTTCATTTTTTGGTTGTTGATGTTCTGTTCTTGTAATAAAATATAAGTTTTTTGTGGTAATCTTATCAGAAACGATATTTAATCATGTAACAGTTGATGGCTATCGAAATGTAGCATAGGTGAGGGCAAGATAATATCAGAGATTATTCAGACAAGATAAAATTGATAACTGAAAAGTTATTAGTTTAGATGAGAGGTATTGCATGTGCGGAAGTTTCTTTACCTACCTTGGATGCTGAAATACTCAATATAAGTTCGTTTAGTCAAATGTCAAGTGCCTATTATCGGTTTTGGGGAGTAGACGTCATACGTGATTGTATCCTAAACTCCCTGCATGTACCACAAAACTACTGCGTTATCATTATGTTGGAGCCCACATCCTTTTTAGTTATCCACTGGTCTCCTTTATCACAATGCAGCAAAAGCTATTCTTTACCAGACCTTCTGTTGACTGCCCTTACTTTAGGAATTTCCTGTTTTTTTTTTAAATTTCCGCAGCTATAGTCTCCATATTTTATTCTAGTTTCTTGTGAATCTCTTTGGTTATATTTTTATTTCCATGCCCTTATGTGTGACCTTTCTAATTCTACTTTTATTTTCTATCGAATTACGTTATTATACTCTTCTGAATTCAAAACACTTTTAGGATTCGACAGTATCCGTCTTCAGAACAATAAAGTAATTTTCCACAATTTGCAACTCCAGATAAATGTTCCAATGTTCTTGTCTTTTTTATTCAGGAACTAACGTACTCCTTTGTTGCGCCATTTTCGCTAATGATACTCCCACTTATAGTACCAGAAGCCCGTCAAATCTATTTGCTATTAAAATTTTGTTCATAATCTTACATCACTCAGAGACTGCTTTATGCAGAGAGAGAAAATGTCGAAGCCTTCCTACAGTTCGACATTATCGGCTGTCCACAGGGTGGAGTCTTTTCGTCTCTTTTGTAGTCTTTTCTGATTGGTGCTCTTCTGAATGAATTACAACCTTTAAATTTTCATGAGCAAGTAATTGATAGCTATAGATAGATAGATTGTCCTTGACAAAATTTAAGATTGTTATGAAAGGCACTTGGAACAGTGTTTATCTGGGAAAACTAGGGTTTCACTAGCAAAACGAAACTGTGCTACCGAAGTTAAGAAATACTTGGAACAATTTAGCTTTCAATTGAAGCCAAATATCTTGAAGTCATACTTGGGTGACGGAGTTGGATCAATTCGTTAAGCGGCACGACCAACAATCCTTGGTCCCGGGTTCGAGACCAGATGGCCTGGTGAGCTTTTTAGAAATTAAAATAATTCACTTCTTCTCTGGGCAGCAATGCAAAAACAAGCCTGAAGTTTCCTCACTTCCTTTATCCTAATTCCCATCCGGCCAAAACCATTCTAACGCATCAAAGGATTGTCCCCTGGGATTTGTCCACATCGTATAAAAAAACAAAAAAATTGGATGGTTTATACTGAAAGGCACACTGTGCAAAACAGAGGTTGGAGCAACAAATGCACTTCTTGTAAACGTCTTAAAAACCACGGATATATTCGTGTCTAAGGATTACTGGTGAATTTGGTACTCCTAATGGTTACGCTTTTAACTTGCTCCCTTTAGATATTGTAAGTCCTTCGGTGCAATAAGTGATAACGTGCAGACCTACCAATCCGGAGGTCCCAGTTTCGAATCCCACCGACGGCGACCCTTGGTTGTTTTCTGCTGACAACTGATTGAGATAAAAAAAGGCCATGGGGATTGCAGAGTAAATGTGAGTGTTTCGGAATCCACTTTAAATTGTAAGTCCACTTTCCACTTGCAATCGCTGTTTGTGTGAGTGGTTCGGAATCCACTTTAAATTGTTGTTCCACTTGCAACCCTTGTCTCGAATCGGGTGAAGTTATTCTGCCGCCCCATGACACACAAGGGGTTACGGGAGCTAGAGAGAGAGAGAGAGTCGATAAAAGTTATAATTTTCGGCTTAAGAAAGGTGGAATTTACAGTAAATAACTTTATAATGACAGCGTGGGTTGTTCTACATGCCATTAGGAGGCATGATAGGAAATATCATGTTTGTTAGGAATAGGGGCGCGATGGAAGGATCTAAGTAAGGTCTTTTGGGAACAATGATACTTTCTCTTTCTACATAAATTTAATAAGGATGGCATCAATATCAGGAAATCATATATTCGCACTCTTAGGTTTCACTTTTATTTTGGGTAACTCAAATGGTGGGCACTGCGACCGTAAAAATAATTAAGTTGGTATATTCACGGCCAAAGAAAGTACAGGCGGGAATATTTTTAAAAGTATATACGAGCCCGTTACGAGCAAGCCATACACTGGGTATGCACACTCCTACTACAGGTACAGAAATCTAAAAATATGCCCGCCATAAATTCGGGCGTCTGTTACTGTATTCTGGTTTTAACACATTCGAGATTGGTAACTCGACGAGCGGGTTATGTAAAATCTCATCTATATAGACGCGTGTTCACCTTGTGGTCATCGGCCACCTGATATTAAAAATGCTCACAAGGTGAGTCATGACATTATTTTTATTCTTATATATATTTTCCAGTTTCAGTTATAACCTCTTTTGCCCCAAGTAAAAATAAGACTCAACTGCGCAAACGTTGCCGGTTACGTCGGAAATAGTCTACAAAAAGTGTAAGCGTACCGTGCTTGGTTTGGACTATTTCGTGCGTCTTTTATTGACACGTGCCTGCAGCGGCATTTGGAAGAGTATAATTTTTACTCAGGCGTACTGCGCCTTATTTGAGTGCTATTCACGTGTTTTGACGGTGTGCGTGCCTGTTTCAGAATAGAAATGGGCGAGTCTTATTTGTAGTCGGGTCCAAGGAGGTGTTTTGTGCTACAATCCCTTCAACAACTAAAGACGGTCAGCGACCTTGCAGTCTTTTAGCGAAAATGAGGTCTTTAATAGTGAAGGATCTTACATCCGCCGTGCTCAAGAAATTCCGACTTAAGATCCTCCTTTTAAGCCATGTCAAGGCAATGCAAAAGCACATTATGTGCATAGTGGTTCATCGTCTTGCAGAGCTAACACTCAGTCTCAGTGGATATATCGGGTGTAGATGATATCTCAGTCCACAGTGGCCAGTTAGGTAACCTGAAAGCAATTTTAGATCTGCCTTACTTAAGGTTATGGTATTTTTAGTTTAAAGACTTAGACAAGTGCATCGTCAACACGTTGCGGAACATCTATCTAATTAAGCGGACGGCTGCAGTGGTCCTGATGGTATTTTCGCTTCCTTTCTGAAGAAAAGCCAATTACCTCTTACTAGCGTTTCTTGTCACTTGTTCAACTTGTCTCTGCATTCCTGTCTCTGTTATTTGTATTCATTAGGATTGACCATGGTATCCTGGTCTATAAATTGTCTTTTCTGGGAATTCCTTCTTGCTACGTCAATTGGCTATTCTGTCTGGTCGTACAAAGTGCGTTCTATTTTGTTTGGGGAGCTCTTTCCAACCAAATCCTTGTCACCTCGGTGTTGCCTCAAGGTAGTGTCCTTAGCCCGCTCCTATTTATCCTATATAATCTTAATCCTGTTATGGGTGGCCAGTTCTTGAAGGATGTCGAAGTACTCCCTCGTAAGCCTCGAGGAAAAACACCACGAAGATATAGCTTGAAGGGCTGCTTAGCTATCAGAGAAGATTTTATATCAGCCCGTTTCAGTCCTTTTTTGACTCTTAGGGGTAATTGCCACCAGTTTTCCAAGAAGATTTTTATTCCATAATTATAGTAGCAGACTGGATGAATAGGCAGAAGGTTATAAGGTTTGGATGACATATTTTTGGTAGAAAAATCATGCCAGGTCTGCATTTATTGAATGGCTAGATTTTTATCAAAATATTAGAATACAAAAATCCTAAAAGTTCGACTTCCATCCTTTGCTTCAGTTTGTCTTGTAAAAAATAAACTATTTTAGTTTCAAATACCTCAAAGCGAAGGAAAATACTTTGTTCAAGTTTCTGTGTGTGAATGAGTCGCGTGAGACTGCCTTTAATGGACTGATCGATCATGTACGAGGAATTAACGCTTGACGCTTTTCACTCGGAGGCCATTTAGGCCCATTGTGAATACCCTTTAAAGAAAATAGGACAGCATGGTCAGAATTTAAAACCATTCTTGCTCTCAAACAGGCAAGTCGTCGTTTTTTTAGATTTGGACACTCACAGAGTTGGCCATGCTGTATGGATTCAATTTTCTCCTCATCTCTGCAACTACCACAGAACTCATTCGATGGTACGCCGAGTCTCAATGCCATAACTCCTATGGGGCAATGTCCAGTGATGACACCGACGAGTTTTCGGACGCGTCTTCTATCGAAGAATACGAGACTAAAAGTTCTGATGTAATTCAGTTTCGGCCAAAGTCTTCGTTTTGTGAGACAATAGGTAATATTTTCCCACCGTTCCGAAGTCACTGAGTACAGCTTTCATAATGGCGTCAATTTCCGCTTGGAAGATTCGTTCGTGAGTTTATATGACTCATTTATTTGCAGCACTTCCCAGAGAAGTCCAGCTCCAACCCCCCTCTCCGTCTTAGACCCGTCTGTGAAGATGGGAATTCCTCTAATGATATTTTCAAGATGCTTACAGTTTTCTGTACTAGGTAGGACAGAAAAAGGTTTTCTAAAATTATATATTATATCATGTACCCCTGTTATGGGGTGCAACTCATTTTGATTAAGAGATTTCAATATGACTGTATGTCCAAAACTTTCTGGCATCTATTGGCTGTTTTCTCTGAGTCTGATAGCTGCCAAGGTAGCCACTTTTCTTGTGTAAAACTCTGGGTTGAAGGTGTAAAGTGATTTCCAAACCAGCTTGTGGTGTAGATTTTATTGCAGTTAATGTTCCCAGGCAAGCAAGCCTTTGCACCTTTACTAAAACGTTAAGTGAGATTGCCTGTTAACTGCACCACACCAAAAAAATGGATCCATGGGTCAGGATAGGCCGGACGATCGCTGTGTACATCCAATGTACAATTTGGGGTTTCATGCCCCATTTTTTAACAAAGGTTCTCCTGCATTCGTAGAATGCCTTTCTTCATCCTCTCTTCCATATTCCGTTTCCAAATTTAGTTTGAGTTGAATATGACGCAAAGAAATTCGACTTCCGAAGAGAGTTTGAGTGTACTACCCTTAAGTTTTGGTGGTTTCCATACAGGTAGGTCATATTTTCTTGTGAGCAGAACCATTTCTGTCTTTTATCTTTTGCCAATCTTGATATGATTATCAGAGCAGAACTCACGACATCACTGACCGTTTGTAGGAACTTTCCTTTTGTCAGCAAGACTATGTCATCTGCGTACGCTATCGTTTTAATGCCTTTGTTGACTAGTGATTTAAGAATGAGAGATGTTCCAAAGCAGGAGTGATAAGACTCCTCCTTGTGGTGTTCCTCTATTAGATGTTTTCCTAATAGAGAAATCTTCTACACCGGTATTTATGACCCTGCTGTTTAGCATTGTCTGTATCCAGTTCGTCAGAAATGTCTGTGCGCCAGACAGTTCACTTATCAAGCTTATTGATCTCATACTCAAAAGTATGAAAACCTGGAAGCTCTGGAAACCATCCTCCTATGGTCTTGGTATAAGCTCGGATAAAACTAAGTTGATACTCTTCTTACGGAGAGCCGCCAATTGTGTACTGGCTCCATGTCAGCGTTATTATGCCTATGCTTACTTACAGGGTGGCAGTCTAGTTGTCTGCTGGAGGAAGTCCCCATGTGCATCTTTACAGAGGCGGTTCTAACTTGAAACGTAAACTGGGTGGAGCTTCTACTCGGAACACCTCGACCTAAATCTTTCTTTTGGATTTGCTAGACTATACAGTCTCAAGGAGAATTCGTGACTATAAAGGCAGCATTAGAATGTCTGGTCTCTAGTAAAAACCGTAAAGAACAATTTCACCTGTTCGTCAACAACACCTCTCATTTATAATGGGAATGTTTTTGCTGACTCATTGGACAAGGCCAACCTGTTTGCTGCTTATTCGTACTTGCCACCTTCATCGCAGCCACTTCCATCTCCATCACAGTGCACTAGTAGGCAAAAGCCGCTACACTTTCGCACTCGGGAAGTTTTTAGGGTACTTTCGAAACTCGACGTGTCCAAAGCTACTGGGCATGCGACCCCTCTAACTACAGACCAATTACACTAACTTCGATCATATCTAAAGTTTTTGAATCACTCATCAACTCTTAGTTGATGAAATATCTAGAAAAAAACCATCTTTTTAACGATTGCCAATACAACCGGAGACTTATTAACGGCTCTAACGGAGCCATAGTTTTACTGATAATAGTCGCTCTTGATATTTCAAAGGCTTTTGATAGAGTTTGGCATGCTGCCCTTTTAGCCAAACTACAAATATTTCGTCTGCAGCTTACTCTTGTTAAATGGATAGAGTGTTTTTTGTCAGACCGTTCAATCCGTGTAGTAATTGACCGAGTTACATCTGATTCCTACGAAATAAATGCCGGTGTACCTCAGGGTTCAGTTCTTTCACCAACCTTATTTCTTCTTTTTATTAATGATCTTTTATCCCTTACTCTCAATCCTATTCATAGTTTTGATTTCGCGTACACATTTGATTCTGTAATAAATTCACGTGGAAATTCTACAGAAGTCAATCGAGAACGCATGTTTAGATCATTAAACAACGACATTTCTATGGTCCTCGCTTGGGGCAGAGCAAATCGTGTTTCGTTTAATGCATCCAAAACTCAATGCTGTTTAATGTCCCTTAAAAAACGCCCAGTTCACCCAAAACCAATTCGCCCTCCCTAAACATTTGGCCTAGACTTGAATATAATTCCCATATTTGGGCAGGGGCCGGACACACCGCATTGCCCACGTTAGACTAAGTCCAGTGTAAGGCTATTAAAGTAATTGGCGATTCCTCAATCTCTGAGGACCTTGGCTCTCTGGAGCATCGACGGAATGTCGGTTGTCTCTCACTCTTCTATCGCTATTTCCATCGCTATTGTTCTAACGAAATTGCTAGCCTGATTCCTTGTAGACAGATGACAAAGCGCGATACAAGAGCTAGTTAAATTTGGACGTACCGTAAATTTTTGGAATCTTTTCTAAGCAGAGCAACACGAATGTGGAACAGTTTACCATCTTCTGTTTTTCCCTCGTCATATGAGCCCGAAACTTTCAAACGGGGAGTACATCGACACCTCCTTCACTCAACGTCCTAACCCATTTCTCTTATTCTTTCCTGCCAAGGCTGTGCTTTAGCATCATAGGGCAACCCCTGAGCTTTAGGAACGTGAAATATATATATAAAAAAAACCTTAGTACACAAGTCCGACTTGCTCTTGACTACTTTTTCCTACGCTAGGCTAGCAAGAATGTCTCTTAATTGTGGCTATCCAAGTATGCACAAGTTACAATTATCCACCTTTAATTGAATCTCTCAACTTCATACTTTAACAGATGATTGGTCTGCGATAATTGGTTTAACTGTTTAAAGCCAAAACGCAATTAACAAGTTTTGTTTGAAATTCTGCAACCTCTCAGGTATGGGCGTTTGATTGAGGTTAACCAAAGACGTCTCCCATTTTCCTTGTACATAATCAGATTTGCTTATCAATTTAATCATACTGTTCTGTAAAGGGTTAAACCGATTGTATTAGACGTAAATTGCGTAGATGCAAATCCTGTTATGTGGTATATCTTTAATGGAAATGCAATTTAGTGGTAAATGTAAAGTTTTTAAAATTATGAAATTTAGTGCAGGTATGTACAGGGTGTTTAAGTGTGGTCAAATTTTGTTATAATATATATATGTATGTTATTATTATTACAGCAGCGGTCGCTTTTTGAAGAGAAACGAACAAATTATTCCAAATTCTTAACGGACCCTTTGAATCGGATCTTCATTGTAAATAATCTTGTCCATCAACCAAAGTGCAACAGTATGCCTAAATAAGTATCGCAACTAGAGCCGAAAGTTCGATCACAAAAGAAAGAAGCAGGGTCAAATTTTCTTCAATTACGGCTAAATGCTACAAAGTAAAACTCTCGACTTCGAGCTTGCAAATATTACTTGTAATGTTAAGTAAAGCTTTTCGCACAAGTTATTTAAATGAGGACGTATTAAAGCGGCACCTCGAAAAGCATTTGCGTACTAAAATGGATCAAATTTACTTTGTTTATTCAGTTTTTATCTGGATAAGAGTTACCAAAATAAACTACTGCGAGTATTTGTACAATTTTTAGATTTCTGAATAAAGTTGACTTCAATTTAATTTGAATTTTAATCTTGTAAAAATAGTTGTAGTAAAAAAGTATTACCAAACTTGAAGATACGAACGCCATTCCCTTGAATTTATCTTCTTCACGGCTTCTGCCACAATATGGGTATCCATTTGTAAGAAAATTTTGTCAGGCAATAAAAACACTAAATCGTTCAGTTTAATAATTTATTTAAAACAAGAGGCCGGTTACCGACTGTCTTACTTAATTACTTGATACTGAGTGTAGCAGATTAACAATGCTTGTTTGGTAAAATGAAATGACAATACAATTGAATACAATACAAAATGCAATGACGTTACGGAATACATTTTTTCTTTTAAAATATGGTTACACATGAAAGAAGACTTTGTTTTCCAGTAAAACAGATTTTAGTTTGGAATGTTATCAACATTATTCAAATAAATTTGAAATCAAATAAGGATTTAAAAAAATCAAATAAAAAATTTTTTATTTTAAATTTAACGGTGAGTCTCATTCGTTCATCACCTGTGAGTCATCGACCATCTGATATTAAAATTGTTACTGCACGGCGAGTCATGACAATAATAATAATAACAATTACCTGCAATATGTCTTATTCTTATATTTCCCAGTTTTTCAGTTAATATTTATTATAACTGCACGCATGTGTGCACTAATAGCTACTGGTGATAGTTTTATTTTAAGACATCGGTTTTGAATGAATTAATCGCAAATTATTTGTTTTTTCAGGCTTCTTATTTGAATTTCATATAATTATTTGTCACTCAATAGTGCATTATTTGATAATCAAATAATTATTCTTTATTTGATGACTTACTCGCAAATAGTTATTTTTTATTTGGTGCTTCACATATGTCAACAAAAGTGAATAGGATCTCAGCTGCACTATTCATCACATTTTTATGGTGATCTTTTCACTATTTCTTTAACCTCAACGGTGGGAGAAGAGCGCAAAATTCGCATGCGCGATGTTTTGACACTAAAAACCACTTTTCTGATTTATTTTCTAATGCATGGGTTTTCCGTGTTTTTTGACATTCTTTGTTTACTTAGTACAGCCCAAATTTGTTAGATACCCTAATTCGCAAACGCCCATTTAGGAATCTTCTTCTCAGGACGTAGGGTTCCTTGTCTACTTCTGGTTTGCCAGCAGTAATCCACGGAAGAGTATTTGACTAATTCCAGAATGCACTGTGTTTGATGTCTAATGGGTCTCGTATTTGCTAATAGGGGCATTTCACGCGAAGCGGACAGTGAAAAAAATGTCATTTACTGGATTTTGTTCATATTTGGTTTAATTGTATTTCTATATGTCCTGAATGAATGTGCATTTTTATTTTTTTTCTATGAAGCCTAGTTGCCCTTTTATAAGCCTTTAAAGAATTGACAAAATTTGAGGAGTGGGTTTTTTGAAAAAAAAGCTTGCTATTATTCATAGTGATAGAAGAAAAGTAAATAGTGTTATCTTAGAGACAAATAAATGTGTTTCTTGGCAGTTATTACAGAGTTGAAAAAAAAATTTTTTTTCGTATAAAAAACCGGAAGTAAACATATCAAAACAGATTTTACTTAACTTCGGTATTTTTAAAAAATTTTATTTTTATCTCAAAATGTATCTTATAGTTCATAAATAATGTGTGTAAAATTTTAGAATGGGATCTGCATTCGTTTTGGAGATATAGAATTTAAAGTTAAATTTTTTCATGTTTCCATACAAAACAATCGCACTGGTCAAACGCCGACTACGCGCTGCACTGTTTTCAAATGCAGATCCCATTATGAAACTGAACAAGCAGTTACTGTACATTTGAAGTTATTTTTTGAGCTATTTAAAAAAAAAATTAAAAATGCCGAAGTTTGTCAAAATTTAATTTTAAATATTTATTTTGGATTTTTTACATGAAAAAAATATCCAATTTCGAATTCGATACCACGACTGTGAAGAGCATACAATTTCCTATAAGAATCACTATTTTACTTATTTTTATATAAGTTTCTTAATATGATTAATTACCTTTGAAACAGGTCAATCATAACTTCTTCAAAATTGTTGGTTGTCCGCTTCGCGTGAAATGCCCCAATAGTCAATCAAAAACGAAATCGACTGTTTTAAAAAAGTGCTTATGCAGTTAAACCTAGAAAAAAAAGGCGCTATGTTATTCAAAACCGTGTTACTCGATACTTTAGATCACTATATAATTGGAGTTTCGACTCAAACTATTTATTTACAAAAAATTATATCAAAAAGTACAAAGAATTACTGCTAGATTGTGGTCTACTATAGCCTGGAAGCAAATACGAATAGCTGCACATTGGGGATGCGTAAGAATAAAATACCCAGCGTGAACAGAAAAACATGCCCTTATTGTTCGCATGATAGTTTATTTCATTTAATTACTGCATGCCCGCAAACGTAGGCTCTACGATGTCCCTGCCCTGCGATCTCTGCTTAAGCGCTTCAAGAAAAGCCAGAAAGAAGTACTTTATTTTTGGTTGAAACCATTTAAAAAAAAGTTCTTAAATAACAAAAAAATACCATAAATCGCTGTAATTTAACGAAAGAAAGCTTCTAAGGGTTGATACAGTTGAAGTAAGATCGAACTTAGAAACATTTACCCCCAACCCCCCTCCCCCCTCCCCCCATAGTTACGCTTTCCCATCCTCTGAGAATTAGCCCGAACAATGCAATCATTTTTCAGAATTCGGAGGAACTTCACAAAGTTAGAACAATCGAAGGGATTGATCTTTACGGTTTTCAACCCTACGCTTTATAAATGTAACTATCCCTAAAAGATTTTATCTCCTCATGATTTCGTTTTTCCACCTTTTGAGAATTAGCTCGGTTAACCCAGACAATGAAGTCATTTTTCAAAATCTGGGAGAGCTTCACAAAGTTCGAACAGGAGACGGAGTTGGATCAATTCGTTGAACGGCACGACCACCGGGTCCCGGGTTCGAGACAAGGTCTCCCGTGAGCTTTTATTAAGAAAGTAAAATAATCCACTCCGTCTCTGGGCTGTAGTCTACCTCGCAGCAAGACTAAAAACAAGATTCAAGTTTCCTCACTTCCTTTACCCTAATTCCTTTTCGGCCGAAACCATGCCAAGAGTTGTCCCCTAGGCTTATAAAAAAATCGAAGTGGGTGATCTTTAAGAACGTCTTACCAATTTTTCTCTCAGTCGGAAAACCGTTTTCAACCCCCAAAGATCAACACCTTGTAATTTAATTTTAGGGGTTGGAAAACAAATTATTGGGGGGGTGATTTTTTCTAGAGGAGCATTTGAAATGGGTAAAACGCTTTCACCTTCTACAGATCAACACATATGATTTTTGCCACTTTTTAAAGTTAGCCCGGAATTTGAAGGTATGGCAGTCTTTTGCGCCGTCTTAGGGGGTTGTAAAATGTACCGATTGGGTGAGTAAAATGTTTTTTCAGTAAGGTCGATCGTACTTCAACTCTAGCAACCTTTCAAAACTTTCCTTCGTCATATTACAGCGATTTATGCTATATTTGAAAAAAAAAATTGTTATAACTTTTTTTTTTTGGGAGCGGTAAGACGAAATGAATTGTGGAAAAAACGTGACCTAACGAAGGCCTTCCGATTGCGACATTTCACCCCTTAGCTCGGCAAAATGTCTGTCGTGGCTTGTGAAGCTCACATTGGGAGTAAAATGTGTTCTGACGATAGCCTATCGATTGGAACGGTTTATCTCTCAGCCCGGATTTTTTCCCGAGCAACTTCACGCACCTACGGTCAACGATTGCAGCGTAATATTGGTGATTCAGGATGCACCTTAAATTGTATGTTTACTTGCAATCATTGTTATCAAACTGTGCGAAGTTTTTCTTCCGCCTCATGGCTAAGTGATACGGAAATTAGAGATCAACCCCAAGCGCTATCAATTAAAAGGAATGCTTTTCTATCCTGACAATGTTTTCGCTCACTCTTCTCTATTCTTTGCATTTGCAACCGGTAGCTGTTAAGCTGAAAGGAGAAAAATAACGTAATGGTGTGTTTTCTAAGTAAGTAATAGTGTGTTTTTTTTGTCAAGCCGAGAACTGGTATCTTACCTGTTTTTTCAGTTCACGTAACCTCTTATAGGACCAGGGGGAAGAGAAGAATTTTGACGTAATTCGATGTCAAGGATTGCAATTAGATCTAAAATGCAAATTTAAGGCATCTGGAACAACTCTGAAGTCCCCAATGATTTTTTAGCAAAATCTGTTGCAGCAAAAAACAACCATAAGTCGCCGCCAGTGGAGTTCGAAAGGTTGAAATGTTATTTCTTACTCCACTGGCGAATTGGTCTCAATAGCATCTGCAAATTGAATGTACCTACGCTTGGTTGATAATCATTTCTTTTTAACAGATAGTCGATGAACACAACCCCATGTATCCATTTGCTCTCTCATTAGTTCAGTTCTGTAATATTCGTTGACCCTTATTCACACAAGTTACAAGATATTTTATCTAAAAGTACGTATGTACATATATCTGTTTGGTATATTTTTTTTCCAAAGATTCTATAAGCTTTGCTCTTATAAACTTTCTGGTTGCCTGATAGGACAAAGCCAGACGAACTTTATTTCTTCTCTTGTCTGCAAACGTCACTGTGAAAAGTTTCGTGAACTTTTCTTCTTACAATTTATAAGCGTTTAATTAGGCGGAATTTCATAAGAACCTTTTTTAATCATACTCTTTCCTTAAATTCCATTATCTCTATATGTTCTGATATGAGCTAGGGTATGTGTTAAAAATTAATTGCTTAGGAACGTTGCTGGTGATGGGAGAAATAATATTGTAACTAACCTTCAATATGAGAGTAGAAGGTTCGCGTTCGCCCGGGAGTAACACATGATTGCTTTCTGCTGTTGAGAGGTTATTCTTAAAAAAGACAATTGAGGATTGCAGAGTAATTTCGGTGATTCAGAAGCCACCATAAATTGTAATCCACTTGCAATTTCCGTCATCGAATCGAATGAGGTTTTTCCTATGTCCAGCAAGGGACTACATGAACTAGAGAGCACTTCGAACCCTTGCCACTTGAAAAAAAAACACTAAGTAATTTTAGCTATTCACATCTGAGTTATACCAAACTTAAAAAAATCTTTATAATTCTAGAATATCCTAATTCGGATTTTACTTGAAACTCTTAGGACAAATAAGAGCAGACAGTCCAAAAAAGGGGTCAAGTCGAACATTTATCATGCCATATAGCAACACATACAAGATCTACCTTTCCCCTCCTAGCGAAAAGATGTATCGAAAATTAGCAGAAATTGAACCACCTTGTTTCAAACTTGTCTACAAGCTCACGTAAAGTCCTTCAAATTCGAAAGCGAATACTCCATACTGGAAATTTACTAAAACCTTGCAAACAATGCAATTACTGCAAACTAGAACATTTATTCTTCAAGAGCTATTTAAGAGGGATAATTAAGATTTATAATTTTCTTAAGGATTAATTACGTAAATCACAAGAAGCTCTAATTAATCGGAGGGTGAAAAATATTCCGACTCTTTGCAACTACTTACATTTCCACTTTTGTTTAACTTTCCTATTTCAAGTGCTCCGAGATTATTTCCCATTATCAAGTTCCCTGGTGACTGCAAAGTTGAAAACTTTTGGAACGAGTATCCTCATAAAAGCGCTACCCCCCAATTTCACGTACCCCGCTGTGTGCTTCTATAATTAAAAGATTCGATTCAGTTAAAAATTCCCTATAATCACGAAACTAAATCAGCAGTTTCCGGGGTTTTCTGTTGCCCTCCATCTTCCTTTGAGAATATAATGATGCTCTTGAAGCTTTAAGGCTCCTTGAATCCTCTTACCTGAATTAGGAAATAGAACAAGATCCCCTGTGCAATTTATCCAAAGAAAATGTTCGTCCTGAAATCAAAATCATCATCGTAATTGACCATTTGGAGCATAAAAAATAAAACTGAAGAAACTCTCATAACAAGGCTAATCCCAACATTTTACCCGTCTTGTCTGCGGCAATTTTATGGCTCATCCACAACAAGTTCCTTGACATTTCCAAGTATCCTTGGAAGGGGAGAATATTTTCGGCACTGTCCTAGTAAATAACAGACATATCGTACCGTAAGTACTCCCACCGACCGACCTTCGGTGTTCTTTTTCGGCGCTCTTATTTCAGTTGCGATTGCTGTTGCCGGCCTGCCCGCACCGCACACCATTCACTTGCTAAAAAGGTGAAAGCACAAAAATAATAACAATAAACAACGGGAACCCGACAAGCTAAGTTATGCCTCCCAGAATGATTACGCTGGCGAGAATACACAGCGCTACAGAAGAACCAGGAGCCGACATCTTCCTCACTCCTTAACAACACCCGGCTCCATCCAACATTCGAAATTCTGAAAACAACGAAAAGCACACAAAAAGCTCTTAAATTGTGGCAGTCAACTTGTTTGCCAGAAAACGAGAGCAAAACGAAGAAAGTGAATGTCCTGCACACATCCTCATTAGCACAGTGTATCGTGTACTACAAAGGCTAGGGGTTCCCTTCAGGACCGTCCATCGGTGGGGCTGGCGTTAAACAGAATGAAAGTTACGAGCCCTGTCAGCGGCAGCTCGAGGCAGTTCTCATAATCACGCCGTAAATATGAATCGCCGTTGAGGTTTTTAGTCTGAGGACAGGACCAAGTGGTAGGAGGTATTGACTGGCTCCTCTAAATATCAAATCTCGTTCATGGCTAAAGGAACAGGAAGAACATCCAAATACGAAGCAGGAAGAAACAAGAACCGAAAAAAAAAATTCCAAAGACAACGAGGCCTCATAAGAAAACAAGAAAGGAAAGTAACCTCACAATAATAAACGGGACGGGATGTGTGAATGGCCGAGACACGATGCCGAAGCATGGAGAAGCCCCAAAGCTTACTACGGTACGGATGCAGGCCCATAGGACGGAGTTCAAGTTCAGCGGCTCACGAAATTTTGCCCAGTTTCATTCGCTGACAGTGTAGCAGTAGCGTGTGATCGCACACTTGCCTTTCGCCCTATTTCCCTGCTTCTATTTTTGTACTTTCCATCTTTCGCACACATTGGAGGGCAATAGGAAAGTCCAAATCCAAAATGTGGAGCTCGGCTGAGTCGAATGGGCACATGCTCGGCACACGCAGGCCGGGGGAGGCTTTTAGAACTTTCTAAACTCACACAAACGAGAAATCGAAGTTTTGCCAGAGTGCGCAAAGCGAACAACGAAGAACAAGGAAAAAAAAGCACAACAAAATGAGATTCTCATGCTTAACTCTGCCTTGGTGACGTTTTCATGAACCGTTCCCGTTTACTTCCCCAATTTCCTGACTCCCAGTTTCCAAGACCCAGTCCAGTTTTCATTCCTAGTGAGATATATATCGTTGACGGATAGATGGATGGCTGGATGGATGGACAGACCTCACGCCTGTTTCTTGTGTTCTTGACTTTGTTCACCGCACAGGGATCGAGCGGTTTCGTTTGCATTGGAGTACCACCATCAGCTTTGTTCGATTTCTTGTTTTGTCCCACTTGGAGGCTCCATAAAGTAGCTAGAGCCCGGGATCTATCGCCTTGTGACTTCCGTCCGTTCTTTGAGGATGCTGCTCTGGGCTCTTCAAAGTGTTGACCGATTAAGTTAACAGAAATTCTATGTGAAGCACCTCTTCTTGGTGAGAGCTGGCTCGTATACTATTTAAGGCAACACGGGGAAAAGGTCACAAAGAAAATAGAACTTTTCCTAGGATTTTTAAGCATTTTGGTTTCCTGATTCTGCGATTTTTATCGCGGACCCTTTTTTTATTTGACTGGAGCTCCAGAGGAATTTTAATTAAAATTGATCAGGGCGTTAGGTTGCCCGTAAAGCTCCCGAAAAATGGTTATAAAAAATACTCGCCCTGCATACTTTGTAGTAATTTAAATGACTTGTAAGACTCCTTTTCGCGGACGTTTTATTCCCTTTTGGCTGATTCATTTCGAAAGGTCCTTGGGGTTTCTTTCCCTAGTACGTCTGGCGTCCCAATGATGTGAAAATGAACTAAATCGAATAAATTTTGTGCCTTTTTTATAGAACTGGTTCCGTTTACAGCGGTTTAAGATGGCTTTTAATGGCGACATAATGTCGTTGAATCGACGATATCTGATATTTTTGTTTTCGCCCTGTTCGTTCAATTTTATTGTTAAGATTGTCATTATTGATTGCGTCTTAATCTAAAGTTTAAGCTAAAAATACCGCAAGTTTTTATGATCGGGAATTTTAATTTAATTTTATTTCTTGGAATTTTGTTGGGTTGTTTTAATGACTGTTTAAAATTCGCATAAGTTTGTCTAGACCGGCAATCTGTCCTTTGAGACCACGAAAATATTTTCCATAAAGTATAAATTAGGTCGTCGATAGAGTAAGTAATAAGCGACCGCCAGGTCTTCAATCCCAGAGGTCACAGATTCGACCGCACAGCCTACGATCCATGGTTGTTTTCTGCTGACAGCAGATTACGATAAAAAGACCATGGGGGTCGCAGCCTAATATTGGTGATTCTGAATCCAAATTAAATTGTACGTCCACGTGCATTCGTTACATCGAATCTGGTGAAGTTCTTAAAAATTATGCAGGTACATACTGGAGAAATCCAACAAGTTTGAAATAGGAGGAGTAGTTATAGTAAATTAAAAAAATTTCGATGTCGTGAATATGTAAATGATTAAAGCACAGTGTGGATTGAGCCAAGGCTGTATGCTGTCACCTATTCTTTTCTTGATCATTATCAGATATTGTATTAAGCAGCGCAGTAAATTTCTGATCCGTAGACTGTTCAAAAAGTAATGATAAGAACGCTTTACAGAAAGAATTATTGTTTTTTCAAATCTACATGCTCTTTTTCGAATTACCCCCCTCGGTTCTAATAGACTTTTCCACTGTTCCTTACATTTCTTAAGTACAAACTCCAGACCATATTTCTCGACCTTGTAGCGCGCCTCCACAGCCTCAGTTTTCATCCCCTGAATGGAAACTTGACTTCAGGAAACAGCCTGAAGTCGCAAATAATAAAATCTGTGAACTACAGTTGCGATGCCGCGAGTGCTGAAGAAAACCACACAGTGTGAGCTACGTGAGGCCGCGCATTATCATGATGCAGTAAAATTTCGTCATTGTTATTGTGCGACCGTGTTTTTATCATGCAAAATCGAAAATGCGCTGCCAACTGAAATGTTTCGACATACGCAGAGCTCCCTAACAGTAATTCGTCGTTCTTCGCGGACGATAACGGCAGCTGTATTCTGCACAACTTCGGTGCGAGACGTTGAAGGGCGCCCCTCGTGCGGCTCTTCGACAATGCTCTCCCTACCCTCCTCAAATGCTTTATATCACTTGTAGAAGTTCACCTGGTTCAAAACATCTTCACCATAGACCTTAGTTAATTCATATACGTCTTTTCGGTTCTTCCTAAATTTTACTAAAAATATCACGTTACAACGTAGCTCTAACTTTTTATCTTCTGCTGGACATGGTAGGCGAATATCATACGTTACGTGAATCGTCACCGCTCTCTGCATCGATCGACTTGAAACTGATCGTTATAGATGGCGCATCATCATTTTCCCCCATGGTCACTATTATCATTACTTTTTGAACAGCTTTCGCATAATAAAGAAGTTATGAGCAAATTTGTTTTGAGTACAATGGTCATTTATGTATTTTTTTTCAAGCAACTCAATCATCCATTTGGATAAATTTTTCATTGTCATGAGTGACTAATATTTGACATTCAAACTACAGTCTTTTATGATCTTATATCCATGGCCAAGCCGTGTGCCAAGAATCCGTTGGGCAAAGGTATTGTCGATTTTTGCAAAAACTTCTCTCTGCACACACATTTATTTATCTTCGAAAATAACGTGGTTAATGTTTAGGTCATACAGTCTGTATAGACACATTTGAATCAAAAAGTTCTTGCCTGAAAGAGATCAACTACAACGCAATCAACGCAATAGCGACGTTAGGCTTATGACACACATGTAGTATCAATATAACATCTACAATGCAATTGCAATGCAACATGGTATACCATAATGTCACCCAATAACATGTCTATCATCATCCGAAATAACATGGTATTCCCATATAATTCATGGGATTGAAATTTGCAAGTTTGACCTATGAATCTAAAAACTTCAGCGCCATCTTCCCATGATTTGTGTCACCTAGACCCTCACGTGGCACCTTCACGTTTTAGTCAGTACCTAAAAATTCGCTAGAGGGCAGAGGAAGGTAATAAGAATTGTGGTACCGTACCGAATAACAAAGGATCGACGACAAAATTCGGCGAAGAAAATGAAACTGGTTGGCCACACCCTGTGTCACGTCGTTGCCGAGCTTAACAGATCCTTGATTGGAATCCACAAGGAACACGTCGAGTTGGCAGAAAAAGAATGAAAGCAAAAAGATTTAAGGCCTTCACCCACAACCGAGTCCGTTCGCCCCATGTCCCACGAACATTACAGTTGTAAGATAATTGTCCAATTAATTTTGAGTGGCTTAGAATAATACATTGATGACGCTATGGACCCAGAGCGATCTATGCGAGGCTACCACTCCTATCGTAACCTTATATATTGATAATCTTATACGCGCCTGCTCGACATGGCCGAACCCAATTGTTAAATTATAGTAGTAACTGTTTTCTGTTCTAACTGTCCAAGGACATAGGTTGTCTAAGATCTTTGGATTTGCAATCTTGTCCAAAAATTCATTCTTTCTTTCTTACCTACCCCTTCAATTTCGTCAGAACGTGCGACAGAAGGTATTTGCCAGCCAAAAGACTTGTAAAGGCTTCTGGTTACTCCTTAAAACAATTAAGAATAATTTCACCAGTTCTTCAATCCCACTCCCTATCCCCTCCCTATCCTTCCTAATTTTTTTTTTTTTTTTTTTTTTTATACGATGTGGCCAAATCCTAGGGGACAACCCTTTGATGCGTTAGCATGGTTTTGACCGGAAGGGAATTAGGGTAAGGGAAGTGAGGAAACTTGAGTCTTGTTTGCATTGCTGCGAGCTAGACAACAGCCCAGAGACGGAGTGGATTATTTTAATTTCTTAATAAAAGCTCACGGTCATCTGGGCTCGAACCCGGGACCCACGGCGTGTTGGTCTTGCCGCTCAACGCATTGATCCAACTCCGTCTCCTAATTGCCATTTGGAAGGTAAACACATTACATTACCGCGAAATCACAAGTTTGACCTTCTTCACAGGCGAATCCAATATTATGTTCGTGCCTCTACACTCCGCACTCGAGATATTTTTGAAAGACTCGTTTAACTTGATGTGCCAAAGGCTGTTGGACTTGATGGTATTCCGCCCCTATTTCTTATGTGCTGCGCATCTTTCTTGGACAAGCTATTTTATCTGTTTTATTCAACAGGGATTTTTACATAGATGTGGAAACTTGCTAATGTCCAGGCAATACCTTAAAAAGAAGAGGCAACGTTTTCAAACCACTTATTAATAGAGTTAACTTCCTATTTTTTATAGTTTAAATATTTTAAAACTTGCCTTCAGCGATCGCCAGTATGATTTTGGCTAGTTGCTTCACTGGTATCTACTATTTTTCTCATGTAACGCTGGTATTATAACATTGGTGACACCGAAATCGTTGCCGAGGATATTTCAAAAGCCTTTGATTGAATCCGTCGTATATTATTTTAGTTAAGCTTAAAGCTTATCACGCCGTTTAATTTAAGTAATTAAGAAAGATTAAAATTATTGCCGGTGTGCCACAAGGTTCTGTTCCTTCACCTACTCTTTTTCTTAAATTTCTCACTTTCAATCCTCTACATAGTTCACTGATGACAGTAGCGATTATTTCGCCTTTTTCTTTCCCTCTATAGCGAGACCCTGTTATAACCCTATGGACATTATTCGAAGACACATATTTGTTTCAATAAGCACTACCTCTACCTCTTAAATGCAACTTTTACTCCCTATTTTGTCAATTTCTGTCGGGCAGTTCAGTACAAATATTTTACCTTCGGCCTTGAGATATCCAGCAAACTCAGTTGGGGAAACCAAATACTTCTCCTAGTAAAAATGTAATGAAATGTTTAGAGTTCTAACAAAGATCCAAGAAACATTTTACTCCATCTGATCTAGCGCTACAACTCCCATATCAGGACTCATCATAACGAACAAACGCTAGTAACGACCAAATCAAAGATCGATTTCCTAGAACATGGGCGCAACGTCCGCTGTCCATCACTCTTCTAGCTTTTACTGTTTTGGTTATTCTAATAAAATTTCTAGCTTGATATCACGTAGATCCCTCGCTTCATTTACTATAAAAGCTGTTCTTACCTTACCTTACTCTGCAAGTCAAAGGCCGTATCGTGGACTGAATCCTTTTTAATCACAACAATTTGTTTTTCACCATCTTACGTGCCCTAAGCAGTCAGACGAACGTCATTTCCTTCAGTTAATCCCTTCATCCGATTTTTCCAAGTACTTTTAGCTTTACTGCCTAGAATGTGGTTCAGCATCATCGAGATTGCCCTTGGCTTTCGCATTATCATGAAAAAAACAGCCCGTCCGTAAAAGATGGCGCAGTAATAGTCTCGCTGATTAAATAGAGCTACTTGTATTACAAAAAAAAAAATTGGAAGCAAAACAGTCTTTATTTTCTTCGCGTTTAGTTTTATTCGTACAGCTTTTCGAATATTGCGATATTATCAGTATCGCGGACAATAGCTACTTCGAGTGAGCAAAATCTATAGTACATAACCTAGGCCATTCCCAGTGCTTTGTTCGTATAGGAACAATTTAACAAGTTGTTGGGAATGTTACATAGCTTTGTGATAAGCATAAATGCAAATATAAGCACAAGCGAAGCCATACTCCTGATTCAAGCCTGGAAGCAATACGAACAGCTGGGAGCTGGCGGTGTAAACAATCGCACTGACCTCATTTCAGTAGTAAACTATAGGAATGGATTAGAAAATTTTACTTTCTCATACTTAGCATTTTTCTTAACTTGAAGTGAACTTACAAATGATTAAAAGTTCCTTCGGTGAATCTATGGCAGAAAAAAACAATGCCAGTATTTTTGGGCTGTGACACAAATCTAGTCAGAAATCGGAATAACAAATTCGTGCCAAGCTCGATACAGCTTTGGCCCATTAGTGACAATAAGGCTTGATCCAATGTAAGAATCAGGTAGTAAAAACAAAATATTTATAAAGAAGTAAAATTTGGAAAAAGAAACCGTAAACTATGGTTTATGACAAATATTTCGATCCAGCAGACTAAAGTGTTCTTATGAAAACAATGATCAAATCCTTTTTTCGATAAAATACACAACTGTACGTCAGGTAGAATTTATTCTCGTTTTAAAATTTAAGAACTAGTCATATGAAGGGTAAAGGGTTTCAAAACACCTCTTCAATATTGGTCTTTAAAGATTTGCTGAACATTAAAGATTTGATAAGTTTCGGATAATATTAGATAAACGAGGCTTGGTATTCGGTTTTGGCCTAGGCTTGAAACAGCCGACCAACGTCACAAAGTCGAAATTTATTTGCCCAATCTGGAATCAAGCCTGGCAATTAATATTAATGGAAAATTTATCCTAAGGAATCGGAATTAGCAAAAACTTCTAGATTTTCTGTTTGTCTCAGAACTCGTTGCGAGGAAAGCTAAATACCATATAATCCCCTTTTTCTTGGAATATTTGTTTTTCGATACTTTATCGTCTATTCAAATTCATCGTACACCAGAGACATCAATATTTTACCAAAAGCGGAGCTAGATATAAACTAAAATAATAAATCTGTAGAGCAAAACTTAAAACAACGAGACAGTCGAAATAGTTATAGCATGTTCGACTTTTAGATTTAAATGTTGCTGAAATTATGAAGATTCACAGATAAAAGAACGCAGCAACACTAGACAGAAATGAATTTGAGTACCAAAAATCCTTATCATGCTAAGTTACTTAATTCCTCACTAATTCCTTAAATGAAGCGGCAGACCCAGCTGCATAATCGAGTAGTCTGGACAGGGTGATTTGTGATATCACGAAACTAATATTAAAATTGCGCGTTGATGTTGACGGTGGGAGAAACGCACGAAAATATGCTACCTTAGCGGTATTTAGCAGTTTGTAAAAGAGAATTAATATTATTTGCTTCAGATATAAAGTTTTAGAAGAATGAAGTATTTGAGACTTGATCAAATACAACCTCAATCCTACTTGCGCAAGAGCTATCTAATTTAGAAAAGACTACAGTGTGGTACAAGTAAAAACAGTAACATAAAGTTTTTGACCAATTTTATGCGCACTTCACTCGCCGAAATACTTGTCGATGACCACAGCCTTCGCAGTCCAGAGTAAACCTTACCAATCATTACTCTGAAATGAAATGAAATGATGAAAATAATGAATGAAATCACAACACTTCATATCATAACGTAGGGTACCTCCAAGAGTAGTGACCCTGCCGAATTTGGGCAGTTGTAGATCGTTTAGCAACACCTGTGCGGTATTATCCCAATGCAGATCATAACGGTACACGGTAACATAAACAACCACTTCAGGAAGATCATTATTAAATAAAGTAAATAACATCGGTCTTAGGTATACTACCTCCAAAACGGTTATATCAATGTCGGTCAACTTTGAACGGCATGGCTGAGCGACTGAACGTTCGCCTCATTTGGGTACTGGGGTAACTGTAGAGCTGACGAGGTAGCGAAAGTCGATACTACTCTTGTCGACTCGGATATATGTAAGTCACCAGCTTGGCAAGGCGCTAGCCACATACTGCCTGGAGATTTCATAAGCATCCTTAAGGATTTCGAATGTTAGATGGCAGACGGAACACAGCTACCTTATTACCCGGCAGATATGGCCGATTTTTTTGACCCAAAGCGGACAAAAGAGCTTTTTGTCCTCAGACGAAATATAATCGTTGCCATGGCCGTCATTTTGGGCCTTAGACACGCTGACAGACTTGGCGTACCATACTTCTCCTCCTCTGCAATTGCACGGCTTTTTTGGCTCCCCCTTTTTCAAGGAGTTAATCGAATTTGGTTCTATTGAAGTCGGGGACGTAGTTCGGTTTATCAAGAGATCTAAATGGTTCCCGACTGCGTGACAAAACTGCAACCGTGTACTCTAGCAAACAATACTTTCTGACTGCGAGAACTAGGTTCTACTGATCACAGGGATCTAGCTCGGCCTTCTAAAGTGCTCTAGGTCTGCTTTTCTTGCCGTTCCTTTTTATGCAGCCACCCTAACATAGGCCCTAATATAGATCCCTGAGGAACTCAATGTTGCAGAGGAAGTTTACATGAAAATACATTTTTTTCTGATGATCACCGGACAGGAAACATTTAATCAGATCATAGATATCATCTAAAAGAGGACCTGAATAAAGGATTTATGACGATTTCTCAACATTTTAATGGAAACTAATTTCTGACAAATTCTGTTAATTCTCTAGAGCAATTTAAAAGTAAAACACATAAAGCGCAAATTCTAACCGAAATCACTTGAACAGACATTTAATAAATCCCAAAATAGGCGTTTTCTCAGAAAACTTTTCTTAAGTTTATGACATTGTCTCGTCTGCTGGCAAAATTTGGAGTTTAATATTTTGTCAAGGTTTTAAATGTGTACAGGGTAAACAATTTAGATCCTATGTGAGACATAAAATTTGATTAAAACATAATTTAATACTCAAATAGAGAGAACGACAGGCAAATGTCAGCAATATTAAGAAGAATCTTGGAAGGCTGCTGTTCGTTTGTGCCCATACAACATGAATGGAATGGAAATTGGGAATGGTTGACAACATTGAAGAGTTGAGGCAGAAAGTTACACGGAAAATGGGTTCACGTTTTCCTACAAAGGAAAATTAAATAAGCTAAAGTCTCGAAATTGTAGAAAATATAGGCAGCGAAAAGCGGAGAAAAACGTTGAAAATGATTCCTTAAAAACATTCAACAAACACTCAGTTCACCTCCGCCCACCCTTTGACTTCTTGTTTTATTTGTATGCTTTTCACAAAACATTCTGAGCAAAAATGAGGAAAAAGTGAAGGAAATAATTTTCGTTGTAAATTGTAAGTTAAAACTTGATTTTATTGCAATGTTGAAACAGACAGATTTCGTTACGGTTGAATTGCACGGGAACATTTAAGTGCCATACCAAGAGAGTTTTCATTTTGTACAAGTTTGAAACGAAGACTTATTAGGCGAAATTACACGTGTACCAACCTCAAGGACTTCGTATTCATAAGGTGAAGAAGCAATTTTGAAATATTCTAAGTTGCAAGCATCATACACACAAGAGCGCTCACGATTCCATGAATGAGAAAATTTGGCTCGTTTTAGGACTCCGTTAACAAGGAAGACAAACGACTTCGTACTGAATTGGCGAAAAAATGGAGAAAACTTCTGAAATGAGAACGACAAAACGACGACAGTATTTCAAGTCGACTTTGAAAGCCATTAAAAAACGCAATAAGGGTTGACGGTGGCGGGGGCGAGTGTAACGACAGAATAAAAATGACAAAAGGGATGAAAAAATTAAGGAAAATGTGTGAAGGTGAACTTTTCATACATCCCCAATCGTACTGCTTAGCACCAATTCAACCCCCGGTGTCTCCAAGTGCCCTGTAATTTTATTGCAGAACTTCGACTAACATTGTAGGTGCCTCCTTGGAGTGAAAGCGAAGATGGAGAATGAAGGAAGCAAAGCAAAGCCAGCTGTATTGAGTATAGTAGCTCCAAAGGTGAACCCAGTATAGTGTGCCACACATAAAGGAGCCGCCCGCTGCTGCTGCTGCTGCTGCTGGTTACGCTTTGTGCTGATAATTTCGCAAGGGAACCGTGGTAATGGCAGTAAGACGACCGTAGCCCGGTGCCGGCACTACATCTTTTGTACCGGTTAAAACGTGAACAAGGTAAAAAAAAGGTTGAAAACCCGGAGGACTAGGACAAAAAGAGGAAATGTGAGTCAAGTTGTCTTTTTTACTTGCTGTGCTAACACGAAATTAGGTATATGTGCTCGCCGGTGATTTATTGGAGCGCGTTCTTCTTACCCACACTTGCCAGTCATCGTACTCCTACACCGGCAAGATAACGCTATAAATGGGAAAATTGCACAAATTCCAGAGAAATATTAGACTGGAGTGTATTAATATATCAGGAAGACAGGAAAAGCGTACCGACGTACAAATGAATGAGGTTGAGTGTAAGACACTTTGGGGAAAGTGGCAACGTATTGATTTCCAACCAAAACCCTACGGATAAGGTGAATTGAACGATTAAGGTATTTTGGATAAGATGAATTTTATTCTGTCTAAAGATTTGAAAATGTTCTTGTGGGTGCCAATGCTATCACTTAAACTTTTTATTGCTTTTTTATCAATTACTTTACGATCATATATGGCTCGATGTGATAGCTGTTAGAAGCTGATAAGTAAATATATAATATATGATCGCAAAAGGGTTAAGTAATTTATTCTGAAGTTTTAGGGTATTGCATTCGTTACAAAAACGATGTAGAAATTTTGTAGCAATAGCAAACCCTTACAATTTACTTTATATAATTAATTTCGTAACAAAGCTATTCTCGTGGAGTATCAATCAAAAAGGGAATATAAAATCAATGACAATTTTAAAAGTCTAAGCCCTAATCTTAACGCCCAAAGAACTAAATCAAAACCAATAATTTAGGATAACTATAACACTGTTGGTAAGTATTCCCCAGAAATAGACGCAGCAAGCTTCGCTAATTTTCTTCTTCCTCAGGAACACAACATAAAGTAATCTAAACGATCGCACGAAAATTTTGACCGCAATGGAGTCCCGCGGGACCAGCCTTCAGAGTCATGGACTGCTCCCATCATAATCTCAGTTCTACTCTCGAAAACGGATGACTCACTTTTCCCGTAGAGCTTGCATCAATTTCTACGGGGCTCTTAAGTGCACATGTGCGTATCTGTGGGTCAGTGGCCTGTTGCCCATTTTTGATCTGCATTCAATACAGATAAATTTTTGACTTAGCAGCTGTAAGGGCAAAGCTAATTAAACAATTCACCTGGGTTCAAGTCCTTACCCCCAGCGAAAATGAGTTTCAAGTAATCTGAATGACAGACAGATTAGCTGGCACAAGTCGCGAACCTAGTTTCATAAGACTCAGACGTGTTGTAAGTGTACTAAGTGATGTGTTTGACGGTTAATTCACCACCCAGTGCACTGAACACCAAATCCACCAATTAAGGATTCAACCTGATCTACTACTAATCGGCAGAGTCTGCTTTCAGCGAGCATTGGCCCCCGTAATTTTTATAATATCACTGCTATTATAATGTGTCCCTGCCTTTTCCGTAGTCATGCCTTTCGCATGCGCATTCCTGCCAACCACTTCTGTCGAAGTTGCTTACACGAAAAGGAAGTTGAAAGCATTCAGCATTTATTTTGCGAATGCTCGGCCAGGAGAAGATTTCAGGCCCGTGTATAAAATTGTTCGCTCGGCTATAGAAAACAGTTGAAAACATTTTTGCTTTGTAAGTTCGAGTATATATGGGCTTTTACCTATTTAGGAAGGATTTAGAAGATTTAATCATCCACAAACAATATATAAAGCAGTTCCAGGGATTTAGATTACTACAATAGTTTTTATTGATAAAGTACTTTTCGAACTATGTTGTAAGATATGGTCGAATACTAAGGGCTTCATTCTGTCTCTATCTCTCCCCACGTTTTGCTCTGACTTGTTAACGCTCGACAGAAGTTCTCCATAGTGCACGGTCGTCCAACTCAGCATCTTGAACCGCTACCCTAGATATTCCCGCCAAGGCTCACCTGCGCGATGTTATTTTAGTTCTTGCGTAGTATGTGACCTATCCACTGGTTCACGAAAGTTCGCAGCTTTGATGTTATATGTTGTGTAACCTTCTATTTTGAACTACACACAACACAACAAATTTCATGTTTGTTTCAAAGATCCGAAGTTTGGTGCGCGTAGAGAATTTGCTTGCCAAATGGGGGGGCGATTATATCAAATGCTGCTTGAGCCTTGTTGATGCGAGCCTGTACATCAGCTACAGCTCCATCTACTTTAACTATACCCACTTTCTCTAAACGCTGCTCTGTTAGATAAATTACTCTGTCAATTCCATGTTTTTAGTTTTTGCAGCATTGATTTTAAGCTCAGCTCTGCGACCTACCGACATAAGGGTGCCAAGCGTTTGGTGATTCCAATTACATCTAATTCCTCGGCTTGGAAGGCCAACCAGCGCGTTACTGAGAACAACATTAACCACTACAAGAAAAAGAAAAGGTGATAATATGCAGCCTTGTCTCACTTCACTCAGCACTTCGATCGATACTGAAAGCTTGCCATTATGTAGCACGTGACAATTGGCTTCTTTGTAGGAGTTCTTTATAAAGGCTATTAATTAATCTGGAACGAGACAGCCCCTCTCGAAATGCAGCTTTTTGATTGTTTTACGCTAGGTCAATTGATTGTTTAATTTCTGTAGAGATCTATTTTAGCCATTACTTTTGGCACAGCCGGATAAAGACACATTCCTCGGCTATTGTTGCATGGGTGCGTGGCTAAATTCAACATGTTGAGAGCACCGGCTAACTTGGTTTCAACACAAGCCACAGTTTTTGTTTGCTTTTATTAAAATGATGAATAAAGACACATTTGAAGTAACTTTGTTAACACTGGTACTCAACATGTTGAATTTAGTTACTCACCCATTCTTTAGGCTATCGTTTTTGGGGGTTTTCACAATAACGCCTTTATTTCACTCCGAAGGGAGAATCTGGGGTGGAAGAATATCAACTTCAACGTTACAGTCCATTTTAAAAAACTCTGCTGGTTTTCCATCTATTCCAGGGACTTTACCACAGTCCATATCCTTGGTATCATCCAGCACATCTAGCCTTGTAAGCGGGCTATTATCAATTCTAGGCATATAAGGGAAATGAGAAGACGCTGCTGAAGATGTACTTGCCGGTCCGAAGGTGTTACTGAGGATTTCAGTAGTGTTCTACATCTTTGCAGTTGGTGTTCTTTTATGACAAGAAAACTCCTGTCTTTGTCTCTTGTCGGATGTTGAGTTTCACTAATAAGTTGTTGAATTTTGTAGAGAGAGGATTCCACTATCGCCTTCATAAGCCGCAGTCTCTGCCTCCTCTGCTAGATCTTCTAACAACTAGCTCTGCTTAGTAAGTCTTTCTGTAGGTGTTATGTTTGACCTTCACGGTAAATAATGCGATCTTTAATTTGTCTACGTTCTTGTATTTTAGCACATGTGGCGTCAGTATTCCATTGTCGCCGTGCGCTCTCTCACTTGCTTACGGTTTGAGTACCTCATATGAGAAAAACATTCATTGGTTGAATCTCAATTTTCGTCTATGGGAGTAGCTTCTGTGATGTTGAGTGCATTAGGTTTTATACGAAACATTGTGAAAAATGCGCGTTAAACGGAGGGATTTTTAAGCTTTTCAATGGTTGAACTTCGGTAATACTGATGTTAGTTATCGTGAGCATTTAACAGCTGCTGTGCAAAGTCGCGGACTTTAGCTAACGCTGCAAATATCAGCTGCACAATTTCCCTGAACGTACAAAAGAGATGGCTAAGATATAGTCAATCTAGTTTTCGGTTCTGCCATAGGAAGATACCCAAAATGTTAAGTGGCACATTTTGTGCTTGACGGGAGCTGCAAAACTCGATAAACAACTCGACATTTGCGTTCCTGCAAAACCAATCTTTTCTATTATATCTCCTTTAGGAGTTTTGTCGGAGCTGACTCCTAGTTAATGGTAGAAAGCCTCTTTAGGGAGTAGAACTGCTTGTTCCGTGGGTGCGTAGCACTGTTAGTAGCAATGTTACGAACTCTGGACTTAAAACGAAAACAGATGTCTTACTATGTAGAGAGCATTGCGATGTGGTGGTAAGCGAAATTCTAACTCCAGCCCTTCTGTTTCGTCGTCTTATTTAGAATTAAGAAGAATGGGCCCACAGTTAGGAGAATTAAATTTGGTTGGTCCTCTCTATCGACATAACTTGACACAGTACCAGCATATCGATGTTGTAAAGGATCATTTCCTTCTCACGTCCATGTTTTCCCATTCTTCCAAAATACAATTTTGGTCAGTTTTAGATAACCAAAAATTTTCATCGTTGTTCAAAATTACAAATTCAATGTCTTTACAATCGACATCATGTAGTCAATGGCTTTATAAATTGTTCAAGAAGTCTAATAATCCCCCCGAAGTTTTTGAGTTTTTTAATTCATTGCCGGTGCTAAAAAGTGTCAATAAATCTCACCCCAAATAAAAACTGTGAAGCTTCCTCAAGTCATACATGACGCCATGACACATCCCAGTCCCATGGCAATCTCAAGTCGCAAATTGTTATTCTCCGAGTTCTTGCCATGATGATTTGTGCAGCTCACCTAATCCACTCAGATCGTCTTACGCGTAACTTTTTGGGCGCGTAAACCATGCCATCACTTGGTATTCCCTCAGTGTCACCCCCGCAATCGTTCAAAGTAGGCACACAAAGTACAGTAACACGAGGAAGAAAAGAATTTTTTTCTTTAAATCCTAAAGTCGAAGGATAAGACGAAAAGCACTGAAGAAAGGAAGAAAGCAAACACAAGACATACACCGCTTTACGCGGGATCCAAGAAGGTACATTGACTGCTGGTACCGGCAGCTTTTGCAAAAATTTCAACTCGGAAGATTATGTAGTCCTTGCTTGAGGAGAAGGTGATAAAAAAACTGCCAAAAAAAAAACGAGGAAAAATTCCAAACCAAGCGTTTTTTTACTCTATCTCGATCCCCGGCCAGTGTAGTGAATGTGTGCAGAATTTTTTTTCTATTTTCGTTATACACATAATAATTGTCTGTCTGTACACAGGTGTAGACTGTGCGTATTTATATAGACACATTTGGACGATAAAACGTGCGTAGATTGAAAAAAAGCAATTTCAAAGCATTATAAAGACGACAGATGTGTATATCTGCACACCGTCAGATATACGTCACCTGTGATGCAAACTTTATGCTTTTTGTGTATCCTTTTCGCTATATTTAGACGCCAAATAAATGAGGAAGGAAAAAGTCAAATACATGAGAACTGAAAGTGCGATTTTCTCAAAAAGAAGAAAAAAGTGCAAAAGGATTTTTTTTCTTCATAAAGATAAACTTCAAGGCTCATCTAGAGCTTGCCTAGTGTCTTGCCATATTTTTCGGGTTTACAATAGATTAGAAGATTTTTAATGGAATGGAGATTTTGCAGCTGCCACCGCGATAAGAAGCCTTAAAGAAGCTTTATCGTCTTGCTCAATAAATAATTTAAGACATCTAGAACGAAATCAAGGTATTATTTTTTCTACTATTAAAAGCGATTTAGGATTATAAACGTTGAGAGGGGAGTAACCTGACAGTATATGGTAATGCTACTAAAAATCTCATTTTCTTGATTTTCTATTTCATAGTCATACATTTTTTTCGAAGTTTGCTAAATTACGGTAGCAAAAAAACGCCGGAAACATTTTTACCCTTCGGTGTTTTCCTGAAACAATAAAACTTTCAAAATATGCTGAAAAATAAAGACTGAAAGAAAAATTGGGGCAGAAGAAGAGCTCCTGCAGGGAAAAGTTCTTTTCGAGAATTCTGAAAACTTTTCTGAAATCTTGATATTGTGAAAAATTATGTAGGAGAGGAAAACTTTTTGGCAATTTTTATATATGATTTTTGTACTTTAAAGTGGCGTCATGTAGGATTTGTATGGGTACAGTTTCCGACCAAAAATGAGGCATGCCACTGCATTTGTGACGTTAGAGAGTACTCGTATCTTCATTTATACAAATTATACAGCCATCCGTCAAGTCTATTGGTTTGCTGAGATATATCTGGACGACGTCGGCGTAAATATTTATGGCAGTGTATCTGATATAATGTCAGTAAGTTCATTTATGTAACGACTGAATAACATGGGTCCAAGTATGGATCCCTGAAGCACACCACAAGAAATAGTTGCTTCGCCTAAAAATGTGTTTTGAACCCTCACAATTTGACTACGACCTCCCAAAGAGCTTTTAATAAGATTAACTTCAGATGAAGGAATAAAGAACCCGCGAGATAATTTGCTCTGATCAACAGACTTAAACGCCTTGCTGAATTTAAGCAATGTTGGAATTGTAAGGTAATCATTATCTAATGCTTCATGAATGTCCGAGTTAACTTGAAGAATAGCTGTTACACAGCTAGAAGCTGAAGTTAGCAGACTCTAAGAAAGCAGTGATTCTCTTGGGTACTTGGGTCAGTCTGTTGGGGGAGAGAAAAGCAAAGAAAACTTCGAAAACTGTTTCTAATCATTGATAACAATGTTCTCAATTAATTTACCGAGAATAAGAATTTTGTTTGTTCTTAGGAATTTTCCAGGCAACGGTCAGTGCTTTGCGTATGTCTTTTCAACGCTCTTGGCGATCTTCTTTAATGCCTGGACAATTTCTATGAACAAAAAAACTCTCATTCTTGTGGACGGAGTTGGATCAATTTGATCCAACAATTGGTTGAATCACAAGACCACAATGCCATGGTTCCCGGGTTTGAGACCAGGTCTCACCGTCGGTCCTTAAAACAATTAAATTAAAAAATCTACTCCGTCTCTGGGCTGTTGTCTAACTCGCAGTAATGCAAAAATAAGACATTCACGTTTCCTCACTACGCTTACCCTAATTCCCTTCCGATCAAAGCCATGCTAACGCATCAAAGAGTTGTCAACTAGGCTTCGGCCACATCGTAAAAAAAATAACTGAGAACATTGTTATCAATGATTAGAAACAGTTTTTCGAGTTTTCTTTGCTTTTCTCCTCCCAACAGACTGATCCAAGTACCCAAGAGAATCACTGCTTTCTCTGAGTCTGCTAAATTTATTGGATAAAAAACTAAGTAAACTAACGGGAAGGTAATGACATGGGGCGAAGGCAGACGACTTTTTTGGAATAGATATTACAAGCGCCTGCTGGTTGGGTAAAGTAGACGTCGCAAGGCAGCGATTAAAACTATGGTCAGAACCTTGTGCACTTCCAGTGCTACTACTTTAATAAAGCGGGGAGGTAATTCATCCGGTTCTGTTGAATTAGATTTGATTGCAAGCATTGGTTGTAATACCTTGCTTTTATAAACATTACAATTATAGACGCCATCGACTAGAAAGTTTTCAGTGGAAGAGCTGCAGCATGATGCCTGAGATGTTTACACAAAAGCTATGATCCGTCCTACAGAATGATGCCTGAATCCGTCTTTATTATACAAGATTCCCTGCACAAATCTAACCACTTTTACTCCTTTCCAATTTTTCTGTAAACCTAACCAATTTCGAGTAAAAATCTTTAAATTTCCAAAATTTTCAATTTTGTTCCTCAAAAATCTCAAAAAACTCAAAAAATTTCCTGGGTCACTGCTAGAATCCTAGCCTATCTGCTGGAATCCATGTTGTTCCACCGTCTCCAGTGTTCATTCTTAGTCCTTGCGTTAATTAAAATCTTCACCCCTTCTCTGTCCACGGCATTGAACAGTTCCGGATCATAAAGCATTAGTCCAGAGCCAGGAAAAGTAACCTCCTCCGGGTTAACTGCAGCTAACCCTTAAAAAGGCAGGTCCCAGAGCTTATTCTAATGTGTTAAGGTCTACCATACCCCCCACCTCCATTCCTACAGAAGGAGATGCCATTCGCGACCCAATTACCTCTGGGTCCTGCAGAGATTAGGACACCACTACAAACTCCCTTGACATGCCCCACTTCAATCTTGAAGTTAGTCCTTCCGCATTAGATACTTGGCTACATTCTAGACTGCATGGCCGTATCCTAGAAGGCATCAACTCTTCTGTCTATCTTGCAGCAACCTAAATAATAATAATAAATTGTGCCTCAATCATTTAAACCCATTAATAAATTTATGCATTAATTAAACATACCACAAAGATAGATTCACTGGACCACAGCATTATTGACCAATTTTCTAGTGTCCAATTTCGAGGTTTTTATGTTACAAAAAAAAATTGCTCTCAAAAATCGTGCTCTTTTCAAATATGGCCAAAAACATAGGTAAGATTGAATTTTTATGAATTTTGTTTGGTGCCATTCGAAAGAGCACCCCCAAAAATATTCAGAAAGGCATTTCCCGATTTTTTTCATCGGTTCTTATATTTGGCACGTTAATAAATAGAGGGTATACAAAAACTGTATTTTTGACGTTAAAGAGTTAAACTGGACACATAAAATCAGCGAGGTAGGGCATTTTGTCACTAAAATTTAAAAATTTTTTTATTAAACATTACTTTTGGCATTTTATACTGCAGACCTGCTATTTCATAAGCAAAGGTGTAATTTCTCGCAACCATACTAATACATTTTCCACAAAATATATAATATGCTATCTTCATTCGTCTTTATTTTTGTAAAATAAAATCTCGAAACGAAACTCTTTGTATAATTCGTAGCATTTGCAACAGTTTAATATTTATTTGAAAAACTTAAATAATTTTTTATCTTTCGTGTTTAACTTATAGTTGTTATTTCTCTTACTTTTTCAGATCATGTAGCCGTTGAAACTCAACCAAAGAAAGGAAGAAAAGAGAGAGAGAGATAGTGGAAAACATACACAACAACAATAAAAACAAACAGAAATAAAATTTTAATTTAAGCGCTGAAAACCAAACTATCTAATCATAACTTTAACTTATTTATTTATTTAATTTAACTAACTTAATTTATTCTAATCATAAAAAACACACAATTCCTTTTAAATATAAATAATAATGCTGCAAACATTTTTTAAAATAAGAAAACAACAACAATAAGAAACATCAACATTTTTTTTCGTAAAATTATGAAAAAGTCATAAATATTTATTAAAAACCTAAAGCAAAACAAACAAACCATCTGTGGAAGACATAATTAATGATAAGTTCAAATTTAATATATAAACAAAATCGTAATTTATTTGGAAGATATAATTTTAAAAATTAATTCATACCAACAAATAATTCTATTAATTTATTATAAACATTAAGCATAATTTATTTTGGAGACCAAAAGTATAATAATAATATATTTTTTATATTTCGAAACAAAAAAAAACGTAAAGTACAAAATTTTAAAAAAATTTTTAAACGAAAAAAAAAATAAATAAGCAAAGAAAAAAAGTCTGACCGATACCAAAAAATATTTTTTAATAATTAATCAAAAAAAAAACATAACGCAAGATACAAACAACAAAAGATTATAAATATAAAACAAGAAAAAAGTATATTTTAGCGACAATAAGGACAAATTCGTGTTTTCGATAAAAATTCGGTTTTTTAAAGACGTTCGCGCGTTTTCGGTGTTTATTAATTTTAATTCGGTGACGATTGTTTCGTGAATGAAAAGACATTGTTTTTTTTGTGAAGAATGTTAAAATAATAGTGTATAATAGTGAAACTATATTGAATATTAAAATAAACAAAAGTTTGCTTTCCTCTACAAAACCGCAACAATTCAAAGTGTCCGATAAAAATAGTACAAAGTTATAGAAACGCAACACGCAAAAAATAGTAGTTATTTATATACATACATAAAAGCAAAAAAAGTGTTCAAAAAACAAAACAAAACAAATATATACAATATAATCAAGTTTCTACAAAACAAATGAAAAATTTAACAAATCATAGCTAAAATATTCTGGTGCCGTAATCGTTTCGCTTTATTTCGAAAAACATTTTTGAAAACCAAATACAAGTTACCAAAACAAACCAAACAAACACATCCGAAAACATAAATTGTTTTAAAAAATTTCCAAAGCAAAAAAAAACGAATTGTTTTTGTATGTAAGAGCTAAAGCAAAGAACAAAAAAACAATCTTCAATAATACTCGTATCGATAGAACCGCAACATATACCTATGAAATTGCCAATTTTGTGTTACTAAAAAAAAGTTATTTAGGAATAAATAGGCATTATTAAAAGAACAACAAAAGAACTACCTCAAAGTGAAAATTTCGTACAAAAGTAATTTTAAAACACAATCTCAAGACCAGAAATCAATCAGTTTTAGTGTTCAAAATATACAAAAAAAAAAAAATAAAATTAAATAAAATAAAATAAATAAATAAACGTTTATCGCGATAAATCCGTTTTGTTATTTCGTGTAAAAACTCATAATACGTGTACGTGTGTGTTTGTGCGTCAAATAAATATTATCGCGTTTGATACGCCATGCTGATCGTTTTAAAACAAAATGGCTTCAATGATGAGTGCTCAATCGGCAGGAGGGACCTCTGAAGAAGGCGATCAAAGTCATTTAAGTAATACTCAACATCATCTAAGTATAGGCCACCACAATCAATACAGTGGCACTTCGTACTCGTCCAACGATCTAGTCGATCCCAGTTGGGAGTACTATGAACGTCAGGACGGTCGATCGAATGCGGATGCGATAACTTCACAAGCGAACAGCAATTATACACGTCCTTGGGAAATGGATACCAAGGACAATAAAGGTTTTGAACCTTTCTCAAAACTTCCATCATTCCAAAGTCAATTCCATGCATACGGTGATTCTAGTCTAATACCCGAACCAAGTTTAGCCCAACCCGTGCCAGTACCCGTATCTCCAAATGGTGCGTCACCTGGTAATGGATCTCTAACACAACTAACACCAATTAATCCACTTCAAACTGGATTAACAACACTCGCAACACCAAGTTTTCATACGTTAACTGCTGTAAATACTCGACCATATCCTCTAGTCCCAGCACCAATTCAAGCTCGAGATATACCTTCAATCAATCAGCAATACTTAGACGAACGGCATATTCAATTGTATCAACCAATTACAACGTTTTCGCCCCAAAATATGGTTACTGTGATCAAAAAGGAACCAGGAAGCTATGATCTCAACAATGGATCTATGCAAGCGACAAGTTTTGATAGTCCTATCATCGATAATGCATTTCACAATGCTACCACAACGTCAGCTCCTGCCCCAACAACCACAATTAAGGTGGAAAAAATTCTGAATTCACCAATAACACGAGTTGATGTTAGGAAAAAAGAACGACGGAAAATACGAGCGAGCTCATTAGAATCAAGTGCTGAATCTGAAAGCAGTGCAATGGAAATTGATCCAAGTAATCCCGGCCAGGTGGATGCTGTATCTAGTACTGCCAATTTTAAGAGTCCCATGAGTTCGATTGGTATGAATGATAGCAGCGAGATGACTGGTGAAAAACAGGTGAGTTAAACGTTGGTTTTAATGATTACGGGGCTTATGCGAAAATAATTTAATGTTTCAGACCAAAAAGAAGCGAAAACGTTGCGGGGAATGTATAGGTTGCCAAAAGAAAGACAACTGTGGCGACTGTGCACCTTGTCGAAATGACAAAAGCCATCAGATTTGCAAGCAGAGAAGATGCGAAAAACTTACGGATAAAAAGGTGAGTCTTTAAACTTTTATAACTTATTGTTGTTAGGATTTTAAAATAATCGAATTTCCTGAAATTGTTATACCATTAGAAAGTGAGTGTGTATTTGTGCAGTGATAACAGTCGACAGTAATCGCGAACAACTCATAATATAGAGGTTCTTTCTTATCATTTTCATACGCACACCATCCGCTTTTTTTATGAAAATAAGATTTTGATTTGAAGGACGAGGTTCTCTAAGTTTACTATTGGCCCCGATTTTACGATGTTGCGGTAGACCATTCCTTATCTCTACCCAAAAAGTAGGCATTGCTGACGTTACAGATTCGACGAACAGATAAGATAAATTTTCCTCAGACTGTTCAACTTGCACACGTATTCACGCCGTCTATTATTTTTTAATTTGACACGTGCGTTCATATATTACCACCGGTCCGAAAACGGTTACAAACTTTTTGTGCACGATTGACGGGGAATAACAAGCTCAGTTAGCAACGTAATAGCAGACGGAATCGCGGCGTGCCACAAGGTTCAGTAATATCATGTGTTCTTTTTCTCTACATCTTCGAACTATTAATTTCAATTTTTTCTTATTTCCTCGAAATGTTTACGTTTTATTGCTCCTGGATCGTTTTTGATTATGATATTTATTAGAACTCCTGCGGAGTCTTCTTCCGTTGGTACACTCGTTTCAAGCAGACATACCATGGACGTTCAACACAAATGACGCTGACAAATGCAGTGTTAATTATTCAAAATGGTTACCAACAGTCTAGTACGTAGATGTAAGTGGATTGTGATGAAACAAGTCGTAAGTGGGGGGCAGCCGCAGTAAGATATTAAGACCAGCAAACGTTTTGAGGATGACCGTACGTCCAGGAAAGATGTTACCGGGTGTTTGGCAATCCTATGCGGTAATTTCCTTCAATTTTTCCACTGACTTAGAAAAACGACGACCCATAATCATTCGTGAACATCTGCACGCTGTGCGCCGATATAGGATTCACCTTTCCATCGGCGTTTGCGTTAAATTAAAACGACATTTTGACAACAAGGGCTAGAATTTTTTGGATAACACAGCCAACTGTAATGAAACCAGAATGCGTCTTTTCACTCCTGAATCAAAGTGAGTAACAATTTAGTGCAAGCGCGCCACTTTACAACCACATCCTATCTGACAAATTCGGGAAGATGTGCATAAAGCTCTGAAGGGATGGTTTAATCATCAACGGCATGTGCACAAATTCTGTTCTACTCACCGCACAACGTTTGCCACATTCTCGTGTGTTTCGAACTGGTTCCGAGGAACTTTAATTTTTCTTATATCCTTACAAGAGCTCTTGCAATGTGTTGAAAAATCTTGCTGAAAAAAACTTAAAACAAAGCAAAATTAGTGTGGAGCCAAAGCGCACCAACGACATTTCAGGGCAAAAACAACATAACTCTTTGTTTCGTTTTTGTTCGCAGAGTTCTGTTGATAGAGGAGGAGAAGACAGTACGGCAGAGGAGGGATGATAAAGATTTTTGGATGAGGGAAGGGTGCTTAAGATGAGGTCGAATTTGAGCTCGATGTCGAAAATCTGTTCGAACTCGACATAGAGATAGATCACCGTTTTGACCTTGACTACCTGCACTTCTACTTCAACTTCGAGATTGACTTGAATTCCCACACTCTTCCTTAAGCTTCCTTTTACCGCAGAGCCCTGTGCCACTTTTCCCCTAACTGTCCTTCACCACTTTTCACTTTATAGCCCTTCATAACTTTTCCCCTTACCACTTATCACCACTGCTACCCTTTTTACCGCTTCTTCGTGCCCACACACAACAAAACCTTTTTCACCCTAAACAGCCCTCTAAGTACGGCGAACCAAGATAATTTACTAGCAAAAAAGTTGTTTTGATTTGGTCCAAAAATATTGCTGTGGCTTTTTTGCTGTCAGTTATCTTTGTACTGTTTTTTGTACTTATAGGGCTGGTTTGTCTTAAATATCCCTCCGAAATGGTCTGTTCCAAAAATGTCTTGACTATTTTTATAAGGAAAGTACTAGGGGCTCTATTAAGTCCTTGGCTCGGACTTTTGCAAGTTTTATTGATAATCGTTTTATGTATAATCGTTGATTTACTACAGGGAAGTCTCTATGGTCAAGAGTTTCACTAAAGCCCAGAAATGTAATGTCCTTCGCAATTTTTGTTCTTGCTTCTTAATCGGTTAAAGACTTTCCTAATCCGTCCGAATTAAAGGGCAACTAGGTACTATTTTTTTTATTCCTGAGTTTAAAATTAAAAGGAAAGAGATTCGACTCTATGGTGAGGGCCTACTCAATGATGGCGATTATGCCGATGTGTTCACACAGCAAATATGGAAAACACAAGGTAATTGATCCATTGTCAGCTGACTCCATCAATAAAGTAAACAACGCACCAAACTAAATTCGAAGGTAAACAACAAAATCAGCAGAAGCCCCGTGACAACTTTGAGTAACGTTTGTAAATTATTATTTATAAATTAAGACATGATTCAAATAATAAATCAGTTGAAAATCAGCTTTATCCGTATTCATTACTTTCACTTTATGCCTGAGGTAAGGCTAACCAATTAAAAGTATTATCAGTTTCAGCGGCTACCTTGTCTTCACACCCCAGGTAAAGGAACAAAAGTGCACGGTTATTCTTTTTTTAAGTTTTACTATACTTTAAGCATCCGCTCTCTAATATTTACGATCCTTCGAGTAATTTTAATTCATAGGCAATTTTTACGGAACGGAACCGTAAAATTTACGTGACTCATAAAATGTATTGTCTGAATTAGGAATGAATAATTGTCCCATGAATACACAATTTTCTCCAACCAACCGGAAAATTTTACGGTTTCCCACCTTAATTTTCCCAGTACTCTTCGCTGGTATTGATGATGAATTAAGGTAAAATAAAACAAACCTGAAATTATTTTCTTCGTTATGGGAGAGTTATTTTTCTGTCTTTCTGTTCTGCTCCTTTAATCTCTTTGGATGTGAATTGTTTCAAATGAAGATTGGCGTACACTTTATTTCCTTTTTTTTTCTAAAGTTGAATTAATTTGATTACTTTTAAGTCTTTTGAAATTCTATACTCAGAAAATACTTTGAAATTGTACAGTGCTGTTCCGTAAAAATTGAGGTAGCTGACAGTTGCAACTCGATTACAGTTGAGAACAGTAATTTCTACCGAACTTTCAGGACTTTTCTTTTCATGTGCTTTGTGAGGCCATTTGTAAAAACGTTTCGTTATATCTTCAATTTTTATGATGAATATAATCGAACGGTGGGGATTTTACCATTATTTTGGTTATTGATGGTGCGTTTGACAATATATCTTTCAATTAAAGATGCATTCGTTAGAGAAGGAGTAGTACTCTTGATGGTTCGATAAATTAAAACAATGCTGAATTGCTGGAATTAAGAATACGGTCCTTAATTAGTTATTGACGAGTTTTATGAGTGGATATATTTTAAAGACAACTACATGTCTGAGCAAGCTCGACAGGGATGCCTTTAGAATAATCAAAACTGACTAATTAGAGTTGGTTTAAAACTTGAGCATTGCTTAAAGGTGAGTTTACTGAATTATAAAAAGACCCACATTTTCGTATAAGAGACATCCGTTTTGAAAGAAACCCCTTTTGATTCTAAGGCTGCTTGTTATGTAGACTCGCCGGCGGTTCTTTGGAAAACTTGGAGGCTCAGACCAAAGAATATTCTCAGTGCTTATCTGATGGTCATAAGACTTCTAGATGTCTTTCACACATCACTTATATTCGATGTCTTTCACACATCATTTATAAGAACCCTAAAAGCTGATTGCTCCTAAGGGGATGAACCCTGACTAAAACTCTGCTTATGAGCAACAGCCAATTCCCAAAAAAAAAGCAAATTATCCAACGATTCTTCTAACCATATGCGCAGGTTTAAGAAACACTCTCTAGTGCGCGCGCAGCTATTGAAATATCTTGTAAGGGTCACCAATATTGGGTTGATGCTGCACGTCCAACCGAAGATTTGATCACATTCTAAGCGAATCGAACGTTGGAATAGCTGTGCTTTGGTGTTCATTCTCTTATTATCTAGAAAAGCTTTTTTTCGAACCGTCTGTTACATTGGAAGTTTTGTCTCCATTCATCAAACCATCAAAGTCAGAGTGCCGCAAGGTTCCTTCTTTTAATCTGTACTGTTTTTATTAAGAAATTATCTATTATCTTTTATATCTAACCTAATTTATAGCATTTGATTTCGCGTACCCATATGAAGTTTGCTGAGTCTACAGTAGGTTAATTATGACACTATGACGGAACTACGTTAGACAGGGTGCAACAAAAAAGCCTTTCGGCTTATTGACGACAAAATGATTACATCTAATATTGCACAATCTTCCACAGCTACTAATTACAATGGACATTGTTGTAACAAAATATCTCGTCTGATCCCTTGAAGATTATCCCCTCTTTTGATACCTGGTGCTGCTGAAGTCAGCTTTTCCTTTGTCAGAGACACCGTTCAAGTTTTTACGTTGTATGGTTTTGAGAGCAATTTTATAATTCGTTGAGTCATGAAAATGTTCATACAATTATTTATTTAAAGGAATGTATTTATGGCAGATTGTTTCCCAGTAAACTGCCTACACTATCATATAATAACTTAAATTATTTTTAAATTTGAACAACTGCCGATAACTTATGAATAGGAGATTTTATTTAACGAAAAAACCAATTCCCAAAGGCACTATAATCCCCAAAATGGGCATATGTTTCAGGATCCTAATTTGCGGAACACGAACAAATCCCGACAATTCAAGTAAACAAAAGTTCAATGCACTTCCTCTGAACGAATTTTAAAGTATTTTCATCTAATCCTTAATCCAGTTGGCGGTAAGAACACCGGGCGAGGAAATTGAACCCTGTGGAATCTAATGAAAAAAAGAGGTTATGTTAATTCCAATGATAAACGTGCATAATTGCGTTCATGTGTGTCTCTGCGTCGACGAACAAAACACCCTGTGAAGTTTCCGTACACAATGTAATCTTTGACTATGTGTTCGTGCAAGCGCTAGCCAAAGAACAGACACCGTGAACAGAACAAGGCCGGAAAAAAATTTATAATAAATGAGGAGCCGAGAACCGGAGAGCAGATGTTCAATTTCAGAAAACTCTGACGCTCGTTAAACGTCGTATGCCCAGAAAATGCACACATGTCGTATCTTTTTGGTCTTTTCGAACTTTGTACGCATTCGAGGAGGACTATTTTGGCCTGTTACTGTACTCTAAACGTGAATGGCAGTTTGACTGGATTTGGATCATATGATCGCTACAGACCCAAAAAAAGATATGTTTCTACCTGTAATAATTCTTTCAATGTTGGTTGGATACTCATCTTGCGCCGGATCAAAAGGATACGTACATTGGCGCATTTGACATGCATTGTTTACCTGGCCATATGGTGCGAGATTAAGAAATTTTATTTCCCAGGACTGATCGAATGATACACGGCTGCATAGTGTTTGCGTTTTGGTCTCTTAATTTCCTTTTCCTTTTGCCCCGACGACTGGTAGGGAGACTGAGAATTTGACAGTGATTAAGGATGTTTATGATGACAGTATTGATGTTGATTGAGAAGAACACATTCTAATCCGGCGAAACGAATTTAACACTCACAAAAAAATATTATTTCAACGGCAATTGGGAACAGCTGGTCAAAAAGGTTGATGCACTCCAGTCCGATGTTGGACAGATTATGTCTTCTACACTAAACTCTGTTTTGTTGGGAGCTTGGGAAAACTACTAGCGAATTCAAAATAGGATCACTTCGAGCATTCTTCAAATAGTTCGGATACCAAAATGTGAAATTGGTTTTGTATAAATGTTCGGGTTTTACTGTATTCATTAGTATTGAACACCACCTACCACCAATCCCTCTTTCTTGTAAAAAGTTAAAGGTTTTGAAGCATCAGAAAAGCTAATAGTTCCGTGAAATAAATTTGTTGAATATGAAGAGCGAAATATGCAACAGTTTACACACTTCTTTGTATAGTTGTTTTTGCTGCGTGAGTAATGTATTATCATGATATTAAATTGTCTTTATCAGACAGATAGAAGAAGAAAAATTTTTCATTGCGAAGCTCAAACTGTGTCCATCAAATCTCGTGTTAATCAGAGTTATCATTAACTTTTGCTGGTCTTCAAGAATGAAAAAGAAGCCTTTCTCTAGTTCACTCCTCGTGGGAATGGTAGAAGAACTTCACCCGATTCGTCAAAATTGATTGCAAATGAACCTATACCATCTAAGGTGGATTTCGAACCGCCGACAATACACTGCAACCCCCAATGAAATTTTAACGTAATCTTTTGTTAGCACAAAACAACTATGCATCGCTGCTGATGGGGTTCGAATCTGGGACCCTCAGAATATAAAGCCAACAATTTACTCCTTACTCCGGCAAAGTTAATTTGTATGATAAGTCAATTAAATGGCTTGCTAGCAAACCCTCAATGACCTTGAAAAGTTTCTTTCGTAAGTATCCGTAACTCTGGGCGAGGCATCGGGCAGAAGAAGTACTTTACTCGATTCGATGACAAAGAAGTGAAAAGGCAAGTGAACCTACAATTTAACGTGTATTTCGAACCAACGATATTACTGTCCAATTCCGAATATCTGCTGTCAGTTGAAAACAACTAAAGGTTATTGTTAGCGGGGCTCGATTCTGCTACGCTTACATGGAAAACCATAACGTAATCCCTTACTTAACTTGACAAATTTAAACTTATAATTGATCGCCACTTGCCTCTACTCTACTATCGCCAATACAGCTTTTCTTCTTGTTGCTCAACACGGACATTCTGTTGTGAACGTTGCAACAGTTTACAGAACTTTGGTGAATTCGTGATAGTTGTGCTCAATATTGGAAAAGTTTTTGATCGAGGTATGCCGCTCTTTCAAAAAAGCTACTTTACTACTTGTTTACTTCAGAAAACTACTTTACTACTTTTGGTGTTTTAGTTTTTCTTTCATGGATTACAATTTTTTCTTTGTTTTGGACAGAACTACATCGGACGCTGTAAAACTAATCGCCGGGATACCCCAAAGATCTATCACCGAATCTTTTCATAATTTTTATAAACGAAATATCGTTATGTACAAAGATGTACCTTCAAAGAATTCTATAGTTTTGCTTATTAAGCACCATATTCGTTTACGTTTTGCTATTACGAACTCCCAGGGAACCGCAGTAAATATAAATTGAGTGCTTCTTATAGTCGGTCCACACGACACAGACTTCTACAAACTTCTATAGAATTTTGTCTGTGCAACAAAGCAGTACAGAAAAATGTCGGTGCGTTAGAAAAGTCGGAGGTGTGCATGAAAGTCGGAAGTAAGCATGTATGTCTGCGTATTTTTTGGAGTATGGTGGGTCCACACCATACATTCTTTTGTTCGTACAGATATCTGTACGAAGAAAAGTGTATGTCGTGTGAAACCACCTTTAGGCAAAGAAAAAAAATTCTAGCTTGATGAAGGGTGAATAGTGTCAAATTAAATGCTTCCAAAACCCAGTTTTGTCCCCTATCTTTCCAGCCAAGCATAATTAAATTCCGTTCGATGGCGTGTCAATCTACATTTCCCAGCTTTTATATTTTCTGAGTATTGATGTATTCAGCAAGGTAAGCTGTACTGACGACATATTTATCAATTTGAAAAAGTCTCAAATGTTTTGGCTTTCTCAAAAAATTTTGCGTTGATATACAAATTCCACAAGAAAACCTGTGAACTTATAGATATCGCATCCTCTCTGATAACCTACACCATCTACTCACTATACAATAGCGAAGTCTTTCTCTCTCAGTACTTTTCTGTGTATTGTCCGAACGAAATCTCTAGCCTAATTTCCAGTAGATCTGTCTCAATGCGTAAAAGCAACACTGCTTTACGAGCACACCTTTTTACCCTTTTTGTACAATGAAGTTTGTGATTCTTTATTAGCCCGAATAATGGTGGTGTAGAGCAGTTTAAGAATAACATGTACTGATGTGTACATGTACAGCTGATTTACGAAGTTATTAGAAATAATAAAAAGAAAAGATCAATTTGACTACCTTGTGGTAGACCGATTTGTTATGTTTAACATACGCTTAGCGAAAGCAACACGCAACGTTCGCACAAAAATCTTAATGGATTCAATTAATAAAAAGAGATGAAACTTAAGTATATATTAAAAGTTTTTTTTTGTTATTAGTCATTTACGAATGTGATCAGAAGTATCAGTAGTTGCAAGAGGGTTAGTGACAGCGTCAAGCTAGCTTGGCTTAGTTGCTCGTATCATAATCCCGATATTTTTACGCCAGGGGATTGTTGTAAAAGAGATCTTGTACAATATTGCTCAATCTTAAGGAATCTTTTAAAACGTTTAGCGAATGCCTAATTTTCGAAAATTCGGGACAAGAACTTCAACCGATTCGAATAAAACGATTTCAAGTAGACCTACAATTCAAAGTGGATTCCGAATCGCCGACATTACTCTGCCTATGGCCTTTTATCGTAATTTGGTGCCAGAATCAAGTCGAAATTTCAAAAACTGTAGACATGGCGCGAAATTCAATATAGATTTTAAAATTTTTCATGTTCTTTTCCTCTTTAACTGGTCGTACTTTGCTCTTAATACCGCGAAAAATTTGAATGTAGTTGGGACGAGAATTACATATCTGTCGAAAATTTTAAGACCCGATTTGCTGGAATCAAACAATTTTTCGATAGATAGTACTGCACACCACACACCAGCTTGAAAAACATATTTTCGTGAAAAACGAATGCAAAATCGATCTTTTGAAGCGAGCACTTCAGAAATCCCCCTTAGAGGCCTAAGAACAGAAAATGTTGAGACTTCCCCCCCCCCCCCCCTAACGAAAAAAATTGGGGGGGGGGGGCGTGAAAGTGATGATCTTCACTTACCCCATTGAGTGGGGTGTCGTTAGATAGATCTCCTTAAATGTTACAAAAATGTCTTAGGATCAGTTTACCCGTTCAGTCACGAAATCTGTGCTTTCAAAGTCCCATTTTGCTGCGCACCCCCCCCTCTTATTTCTAAATCATCGATTCGCGATATCTTAATATCTTTAAAAAAAAACCAGAATCTACCCTACCATTTTGCTAAAAATTACAACGAAGATTTTAGCAAAAATAATTTATAAACAATTTAGAAATATCTCTACTGAACCCTATCATGTGCGTGCCTAACACGTTTTTAATAAATGTTTAAAAAAGGGACAACTTTTCGAATAGCGAACCTAGAGAATTGCCCTCTACGATTGGCCAAAGGAAATGAAACAATGTCATTGAAACTACAAACCAAAACGGAGCCTTTTTTAAAAATTGCTGTTTGGTGTGTATACAAACAATGGCTAAAGCTGCCGGTACAAATCTAGTCTTCGAATTCCAACTAATCCCCCTCTATTTCCCTTAACCCCTTGTAGAGTAGCATGTACAAATAATCGAAACCGACCGATATAAGTGTCAGAATCCATAATTTTCGGCGTCGCTGATATGAATAATGGCACTCTCGATACCATTGCGGTAGTAAGACATCCCTAGGCGTGGGGGTGGAAATAAGGTACAGGAAAAAAAATAATCGAAATCCACGGATATCGAATTTATAGTTTTCGGGATCAGTGAGGTGAACAATCACATCTAAGTAGTTGTCGCTGGATAATATGGGGTTAAGATACATCTAGCACTCCAAGAGGTAAGAAATCGGAATCGACACTCACTTCCCAAAAGTCCGAGAAAGGCCGGGCACATGCAGCTTGTTACATTTAAAAATAAAAAATAAATTACCAAATAAGTGTGCAGTTATTTATGGAATTCCTTCGTTTCGAGGTCTCCTGAATTCATTTCAACCATTATAAGACTAGCACACTGTTGCTTCGACAGTCTACTATTGCTTTTGTCAACATGATAATTCCTGAGCGGTTGAACAGATATAGCTTAATTTTTGTACACTCACAAAAAACCATTAAAAAGTCATTACTTTCGATAGTTAATTATTATTAAAAATTTTTTATAAATACAATTTAAGTAAGAGTGGGAAGGTGGTGTGACCACCTCAAGTTTTATTTAAAAAAATATTTTAGGAAAAATACTGGGCGAAATATGTAGAAGACAAGCTCGATTTGTAAAAGAGTGAATTTTATTTGCAAAAAGTTTGATTTGAATTGCAAAAAGCGGAGTTTGGAATATGTATAAAGCTTGTTTAACCTAGTCCAATGCACAGCGTCATAAGAACATTTTCACCACCACATCAAGGGTCTACAGTAGCGTGGAAAATGGAGCCTTTTTAGCTATATATCTCTTATGTTTACAATTCAGAACATTATGGCTCCAACTATTACTATACCCTAAATTAAACCTATTTCATGGAGACCAAAACAAAATGGACTATCACTGTAGTGGTAGTCAATAAGATATTTCGTCGTCAGGATAGCAAATAATCAAAAGTAGTGAACATTTTAATGACATCAGTGATGACAAGTGGCTATGCTTTATTAGAAACATATTTAGGTCAGTCGTATACATAGAATGTTTTTTTTGCACCGCCATCCATTTAATAAAAAAAAATTCAAATGCGGGATATACTGCAAATAGCACTTCACGATTTAATGTGACACGGATAGCAGCCATCATATATCCTGCTATCTGCTTTCATTACAATTGTTCGCTTCAACTACTTTTGTCATGCCCACAGCATAGTTGTGCTTCATCACAACAAGGATGATGGGTAAACTGATACCTTCAAGCAGAAATCTTTTCACCAGATCTGTCCATGTATACTTGTGCAGAGTTGGACGAGATGAGTCGGGACAGGGACACCAACTGTCATGTGTCATAAAATCGAACAAATAATGGATGCACACAAGATGAGATAAAATCTTCTTTTTTTTTTCCTGAACAAAGATAATACCGTTCACGCTGTTTTCTTTAAAAGCGAAACACCTTTTCCTGTTCAGGCACTGCAAATACATTTTCATTCTGTTGGGATTTTTTTTTCGATCTGAAATTTTGCACACAAATAGGACTAAAGTATTATTTTGTTTGGAAATTTGATGCACTTTTCACTTTTGAGTTCCGCCAGGAAAAGAATTTTTTTCTTCAAAGGTAGTGAGAAAACGTTTTCAGAAAGTGAAAAAAATTAATCTTTTAGCGCATTTTTTAGTAAGTTTTTCAGTACTCTCAAAATTGTTTAAAAACAGTTCACTTTTGTAAAAGAAAGAGCAAACGTTCAGCAGAAAACTTTAGTGTACAGTGTTATCTGGTTGGCTGCTGGCTCCATGGTGCTGGAGAAAAATGTCACCCGTTTCGATGTAGTTCATCTACGGCTTAAGGTGAATTTCGAACCACTAAACCACCACAACTTATGCGATACCCTAAAATACAGTGGCGCATACTTGACAGAAAAGGAAGAACGGTCTGGAATTAGCGAGTATCTGAACCCTTTTTATTTGAAAATGATTTAATACACAGTTAAGACCCTGTCGCAATGCTTCGTATTTGTTACCAAGCAAATTCAATTTGACGTGACCTTTTGGCTCTATTACAAATTGAAAGGACCATAAGAGATTATTATTGAAAAAACATTTTTATTTTCGATTTTATCCGCTTTTTGCTTCGATAGTTTCGTTCTCGGGAATGCACACGAGCTAACAACATCTTTTCTCTGGAAAAATTTCTTATCGAGTCTTTTTTAAGCTCTCAGAGGTTTAGTGTTATGGCTTCATCATTTTCTCTACGATAATAGGTTTTTAAATCAAGCTTGGAAAATTGGCTCCACACTGTTCTTAGACATTATTCGCTGCGTGGGGTGGGTTTAATCCTGTTGGAACACAATGAAATGTTCCCTATACAATTTCGCATTTTTACTTTTCCAAAGCACATCAGCGTCAGATGACTTGTTTTTGACACGGCACCAGAAATCATCAGGTATGTTGCAGTACCCGGAAATAGTCAATTTTTAATAGGGTTTCACGGTACTGAGACAAAACCGAAACTTTGGCATATCTTGGTTTGGGTCTCGTCAAGCTGAAGACGATCTTGCTCTCGTCCCAATCACGGCGAGATGAGAGGCCAACCTCGGCCCGGTCTCGCTCTCGACGAGATAAAAAAAGGGAATTTCGGTGGGAAAACGGGCGCTCCCCGGGACAAATAGTGCATTTTCTTCTTATTCATCTCGCCGTGAACAAGGTATTGGCTATTGGGGATAAAACAGAAATATCTGAAGCCAGAAATAATGTAGGAAGAAGCGAATGAGGAAAACAGTGTCTACCCACAGTGCCTCATCAATCATACAATTGACCCTTTTCGGAGCGATATAAAATCTGAAACAACTTAAAAAATTTTCCATAATAAAATGTTCACTCTCGTCTCCAAAATCACGCTCTTGTAATCGTATTGGTCTCATTGCCGGTGCCGATCTCAAATGAATAAAACATTCAAACGGCACTGGTAAGCTACAAAATTAGCGCTGTTTTAAGTTGACATTTACCTTTTATGACAATCTGGATAAAATAAAAACGATAAGGTATATCAATAGTCAAATCTTCCTTATCAGGCATCTATCATGCCTTTCGCATGCTTCCCATTGCCGTTCTAATACCATTCGCGTGAGTAGATACCATACTCAAGTGCTTAGACAAATGTCTAGTATACTGACAACTCAAGAAAGTGGTATCTTGCCATTCAAAATGTCTATGTATTTCGTAAATGCTTTAAAGTTCAGCTGACAGAAGAGATTATTTTTTGCGAACATAAGCTTAAGAAATTTTTAAGTACGAGTAAAACTATTTGATGAATTTACGACCAAGTGTTTGACTAGATTTTTGTCTCCGAGAATTTTAATCGAATGTTGTGTTACCTGACATATTTAATGCAACAATGCAATGATCACTATAATCTTTGAAGAGAATTGTTGCGTTACAACACATGTTATGGTCGGCGACGGGCTACTTTACAGAGAGATAATAAGCACATTGCGACTATGTCGTACTGCATGCGACAATGTAGCGGAGTTAAAATTCGAATTCTTTTGTGAGATTATGTGCGGCAGTAGTTTGACGTCTCATAAGACAGAAAGTGAACGTATCCTCACTAGGGCTCTTCGGGTCAACTGTTATTTCAGTAAAATGGATTAAGCAATAAGGGATTGACTGAAAGTGATGACGGTGTACGCTTCATCTGGATGCTCTCTAAAACTTCGAAAAAACCTGACCTCTACGTTGTAGGATGAAAGCGACCGGAAATTTCATTAAAACATTGGCCATAGAAAAAGTGACGGAAATGTGCGATACAATCGACATTCCGTCGATGCTCTCAGAGTTTCTGGGATCGTCAATAAATGTATAAGACTTTCTTTAAACTTCGTCTAAAGCGAACAGCATATTACGTCCGCTTTCTGCTCAAATATAAGGCTTATATTCTAGTTTTGGCGTGATGTGGGACTTGCTAGGTCAAAACCAAATCAGCTGGTGAAGCCCAGAAAAATCTGTTTGTTGTTTAATGATTCAAAAATAACTTCCTGATTGATTTCTGTAAAGCAGAGTGGTTCACTGCACCGCCACCACCATCCCCAACAATCAATATAAGATTGAAACTGAGAGAGAAGGTCATTATTACAACAGAGAGAAAACAAGGTTGGAAAAGAATTGAACCATGTGGTAAGCCGGTTTAATTGTGTATGGCTCAGAGGTAATTCGTGCACCATGTTAGCATCAGAAGTGAAAAACCATTAGGTGTCACGTCAATATTAAAGAGTATTTATGTATTATACTTCCAAAACTTCCCGCTTATTTTTTTTATGACAATGGTTTGGTCTGTCATGCTAAAGCACAGCTCTGGCAGGAAAGGAATTAAGGTTAATCCTTTGACGCACACTTAAAAAAGCTTTCCATTTAAATATAATGAAACCTCGACGGCTATATCCGTCATTAACGGCAATGGATTAAGGGGAAATGGTTTTGAGGTTTAGTGTAGGAGATAACGATGTAGGCCTCGCTTGAAAGTTTCATACTGATATGAGGAGGGAAAACAGAAGATAGTTTACTATTCAACAATCGTGTCGTACTTCTTAGGAAAGATTCCCGAAATTTGACATTACAACCATACGGTGGAGTAATGAATACATGTCGGTTTTCTATGTATTACGGCGGTCCCAAGTTTAATTCTATCGTCGGTGACACAGGGATGAAAAGGGACCCGAATAAAAAAGTGGTCCGTTTCAGCTAATTCAAAAAAATTAAACCGCAGAGATGTGACTGCAAAGAACACTAAACCAGTATACATTTTCTATTTAGGGATTGACGCGTGTTAGATACAAACTGGTATAATTCTTCTTGACGGTTCTAACGAAAGACTTGACAAGACAGACCATTTTGGCTAGTAAACATCGTCCGTTTAACATTCAGGTTGAAATTTAACCCAACCAATCACAGACAGTTGTTTTCGAATGCCTAAGTATTTGCAGACCTACCGACTCCACTGTTCGATGAGGATTATCTGCTTCAGCTTCACCTGGAAATTAATAACACTAATCTCGACTTAACTTTTTTTTAGTTACCCTCAGACAAAAGTTCCTTTTTAAGATACAAGACTTTCCACGCTCTGTTCTGCTTTACACACTAATTTCAACTACGACGAAGGAAAGATCGAAAACAAAAGACTTGAAATTTTCACCAAAAAATCACCTTAAATTTAACTTTCAGAATAGCATACTTTTTATAAATTGTCTCCTTAACTCAATTTATCATTTCTTTTTTTTTAAATAAAATGAACTCATGAAAACTTGACCGCAAATCGTGACTTTTTCGAGTGAAATTTCTTGACAAACAACCACCGAGAAAAAATCTGATTGTCATTCATAATTAAAAATTGAGGGAAAAAAGGGAAAAATACGAATCAAATTGGGGAAAATTTTCTCAGGTTTATCACCAAGATGGCGCCGAAATTAAATTATATCCTTTCCCATTCGCAAATATCCTTTCGGGCAATATTAACTCTAAGACCGTAAAATTTATATCGCCGGAGTCCTGGCAAGTGAAATCTAAATTCATCATCTCACTCCGAGATAAATTAGTGTTGATCCGAAGTATTACAGAGAGAATGAAAAAAAAGGAAAAAAGTTAGAAGGAAAAAAAAATGAAAGCTGTCCACTAAGAGAAGATTCGGAATTGTCTTTGGACTTACAATTCTTTTGCTAATCGTTACCGCCGTCATCTTCAATGTGCAAGAACGTGGAAGGATGGTACAAGTAGGCAGCGGAAGTGATGGCAGAGCTGTGGAAAGGAATGCGAGAAAAGCAAAGTAAGAAAATGAAGGAAATTAATAAAAATTCTCTTAATTACAAAAAAATGTGTTTTCTTCGTTAAGAGTTCTTTAGCAATTCTCATCCGCTTCCACCCTTGACTCATCCACTCGAGAATTTTTGCTGTTGATTTCAAATGGCCGCCACCCCCAATATCATGAACGAATTCGCAGTGTCCTTGCCTTGCCCCAACCTCTCAGTCCAATCCAAACTTCAGCATCTCTTCTCGTCTTCTTACGAACTGATGCTAGAAATTTTTCTTGCTTTTATTTTTTTATTAAGTCAGCAAATTTGTAAGGAAATTAAAAATAAGACAGACCAGTCATCTTGGCCGTGTTCATCTCGAGCACTGGAATGAGTGATTGACTCCATTTCATCCGATTGTCCTAATTTTTTTCCTCTCTAATATTTTTTTTTGTGGGTGTGGGTTGCTCCTTGAGTTCTCCACTTCCGCACCCGATGTCATCTCCGACCTTTCAACAGATCCTTGGTGTTACCCTATCTTAAAAGCTACACAATTCGAGCGTTGATGAAATCAAGAAACGAAAAGAAACCTCTTCATCACCTATGCATCAACAACTCTGTCGAGAATGACGAGGGGACGCAAGGGTAAACGGAAAGATTGAAATTAACAAGACATTTAATAAAGACAAAAATTCTTACAATTTGCACATAAAAAGGGGTGAAAGTTTTTCTCTAATTTCGTTTTAGGGGTTTTTTACCAATTTTTCTTTGCCCTATGCAAGGTACAAATTTGGTGGAAAAGGGTCGACCGTGTTTATTGATTGCGTTAAGAAAGAAAAAAACCAACCAAAAGCCCATGAGCAAAATTGTAAGCAATTTGCTGAGTGATAGAAAAGATTAGATGGGATGAGCATTTATCCTAGGCAAGGAGGAGAGATTAAAATAATTTTGGCAATTATATTATATTACTTCCACGAAATCTTGGGAAAATTGAATGCCACGACGACGTAATTCTAAGGAAAATTCTGAGGTTTTACAATTTTTCGTTTCGATGGAGCGTAATTTGTCACCGCTTGTAGGCAACATTTTGTTTTTTATTTGGTGAATTTATTTTAAAGCATGAAGCGTCTCGGCGTCTTAATTAAGGTTAAATTCAATTTTTTTGATTTAATTTGAATGAACTTTTCGTATTTAAATGATTTATATTAATTTTTATGACTTTAAAGCAAACGAAAAAATTCAATTACAAATTGTCGAAAATGTTTGACAACAAATTATTTAATAGATGTTGTGCCCAGTCGTGGACTAAGTGATAATTTGTCGGTCTTCCATCCCGGTGGAGGGGGAGGGTTGCAGTGTAACGTCGGTGGTTTGGAATCTACTCTAAATTGTAGATCCACTTGCACATTCGCGGATAAGACGGCATATGCCGACAAGCTTGATGGAAAGCGTAAGGACAAGACGGCGAACGTGTTAAGGGAACTAAAGAGGGAGAGATTCTAGTGAGATGTGTACTATTTCGTAGAATTCTTTGGGATTTGTTTTCAAAGAGTGGACAAATAATATCGTTATGAAACCTTTTCCTCTTTATTATTCATCATTTGAAGTAATAAAGAAAATTTCATTATATAATCATCTGTACATGAAATATTTTTTCTTAAATTATTACCATCGATATAGAGACGAAAACAATCTTTACTATATTTGTCTGTCTAACTGAAACTACTTAAATGAAACCTGGCATGTTGATACTTTATGTCCTGGGTTAACATATGGGATACTTTTTATCCCGGAAAAACGGATACTGTGTGTTTCTGTCCTCAGATATCAATAAGATTCTAGAAATATCTCCTTCTTAGGAGATCGTTCTTGTTAGCAATTTTAACGTCCATAATAGATAGTGACTCAGGATTCTTCTACCACATGTTCATTGCGAAGACACATCGAGTTATTTGACGAGTCATTAAATCTCCAACAACTGGTTTATTGTCCGAAACGTGTTTCTGATACTTAAGGGCTCGATTTGATAACTATCTCAGAGAGCTGAAGTAGTCTTATTGCTTTTCCATATGCATGTTTTGAACATCCTATGGTTTAGGATGCATCGCTTTCTTCCTCTAAAATGCGTCGACTCTGCATTTACTTTTTATTTGTCACATTCCAAAGAAATCTTTCCGTCTACATACAAACTCGTTAATATTCATTCGATACCGAAAAAAGGATAGGCATTCGATTCCAATTTTGGTTCTTTCTAGAGTTAACGTATGAGGTATTATACGTTTGTGAAATGTCTTAAATAACCAAAATACCACTACAGTTTCCGCCCTGACTGCTCAACCGTAGACTAACGACTTTGACGATGCTTTGAAGTCACTGTCTCCATAACTTTGAAGAATCCGTAATCGTCGTCCTTGATATTTTAAAAGCTTTTGATAGAGAAGGCACACTGCGCTTCCAGCCAAATTGCAAAAATTTTGTCTCCTCTCTCACATCTTAAAATGGATAAAAAAAATTCCGTTCAATTCGTGTAATAATAGACGGAGTTACATCTGATCACTACGAAATAACTGTCGATGTACCTCAGGGTTCACTTCTTTCACCAACTTTCTTTCTTCATTTTATTAATGATATTTTATCTGCCTATTCAATCCTATTCATAGTTTGGAAGAAAATTTTGATCAGGAAACTTCAAAGAATCCATTGGTATAACGTTTCCTACACAATTTCCGAACACCCTGTATATACATATATAAATTGGAACTCGTGCTGTAATCGGAATTGTCATCGAGTGTTATCGATTACACCCCCTCCCCCTCCCATTGACAATTGTATCTGCCAAACTAGGCAGCTATGATTGGTCAAATTGATAGAATGGAAGATCTGTAGGATACAGACAAACTGTAGGGGTTATAAGTTAGTTGGCAACGGAATCCTAACGACGATACAAAAGAACACTTGTTATAATTTATAGACTGCTATTCTGCAGAGCAGCATCTTTGAATGGCATCTAATCACAATTAACTTTCTAGGAGAAATGAAAACTTTTAGTGCACCATTTTTTTTATGTAAATTATTGAAACCATAGATTGTGGTACGCAAAATAAAGCTTTTTGATTGCCATAAGATAAATAACGAAATATCAATAATTTTTGAAACGTGAACAACTATAGCAGGCAATTGAACTAAAAATCAAACTTAAAGTTACTGCAAATGATGCAATGAAGCAACAATAGCGTAAAAAGTCCAAAGTTACAGCAAATTATGCAATGAAGCAACAATAGCGTAAAAAGTCCAAAGCCCCGTACCGGGCCACATCGCAATTGAAGCACAAAATGCAGTTGAGCAAAACATGAGAAATCTTCACAAAAAAAGAAAAACGGCAATAAAAAATGGTTTGGGGTAAAAAATCATCAATTATTCAAAAGTAAAGTAGCCTTAAACAGGAGCATGGAGGGAATACTTCAACGAAAAGTACACCAACCAAAAACATGAAAACAAGAAGAGGGAAATAGGCTTAATCGTCAAACCAGCCAAAGCCTAAGTACAAGGTGCGCTCCAAATTAAACAGGACTTTTCAAAATAGTAAATTCTAGTGGCGTGGCGACACCTATTGATGACTACCTGAGGTGGAAAAGGACATCCTTAACTGACGCTCTGTCGAACTTGTATGACAATCGGAAGTGTAGAAGCCGCATTTTTGCGTTTTAAGTGACAATGTATTTGTTGCATCAGTGCATAAATGAAGAGCCAACATTAAGTTCTGTTTCAAACTTAGTAAATACTTTTATCGAAACGCTTTAATTAATGAAACAAGTTTATGTTGATGTGCATATATCCCGCAGCAGAGTCCACGAGTGGTATACGCGTTTTAAGGATGGTCGTGAAGACGGTACATGTTAAGCAATCGAAATTTGTGATAATCGAATATGCTATCAAAACTGTTCGTGAATTCATGAAAGATCAGCCAAAATCTCCATTGAAATCAGTGGAAATGGAATTCAATACCTCCAAAACATGAATTTATCGAATTTTGACCGATCATTTTTGCTTCCGAAAGGTCTGTTCAAGATTTGTTGCGCACAAATTGACTGATGACCAAAAATTTCACAGAATTCAATATTCAAAGGACATCATCAAGAAGTTCAAAAAAAGGGCACCGCACTGTACAATATTGTGACTGGTGATGAAATGTGGTGCTTTGAATACGATCCAGAAACCAAGCGCCAAAGTTCAGAATGGAAGCATCCAGATGAGCCTAATCCGAACAAGAGCCATTTGGGGAAGTCAAAAGTGAAGATAATGTTGATTTGTTTCTACGATTCGAAGGGAATAATTCATAAGGAGTTCGTTCCACGTGGAATAAATGGTTCATACTGTTTTTTATCTTGGGGTTTTGAAGCGTTTGATGAAGGTATTCGTCGTATTCGGCCAGAAAATCGTGAAGAAGAAAGTTGGCGCTTGTTGCATGATAATGCGCCATCTCATCGATTCTCACTTGTGACTGACTTTTTGATCAAAAATCCTATTTTTACCATCAACACTCGCCGTGTGATTTCTGCCTATTCGGAAAAATGGATTTGTGGATGAAAGGAAGACATGGAGGGCATCCAAAAGGCTTGGTCCCACATTCTTAAGGATATCTCTACAGATAACCTAAAACCCTCGTTCGACATTGTTCTTGACCATGCAAATCGCTGCAAAGAGTCAGAGTTTTGAAGAAAATAAATGAGTTTTGCCAAAAATGTAGGTATTTGTCCTCATTTTAAAAAAGTCCTGTTTACTTTGGAACGCACATTGTATAAGAAAACCGAAGGCGGCAATGCGACTCCGGCAGAAATACTTAAAATAAATACAAATATTAAAGTAAAAACCATACAGAACAAGTACCATGTGAATAATACTACAAAAATCACTAGAATGCCATTCTATTCTGTACTTTAATTGATACTAGAAAAAATATTTGGAAAAAAATAATCAGAGTGATGAAGTCCCTTTACAAACATACTAATCTCCAGTGTGCCACATCGGCATTCGAAGTGACGCATTAAAACATAAATCTGGTGTAAACAAAGTGGTCCATTCTCCTCCATACTATACATCGCCACACTAGATATATAAGAAAAGCAAGAGCAGTTAATAGAAAAAATCAGGTGGGTGCTAACAAGCATCAGAAAGACCTAGATTTCGCAGATGACATCACCCTACTATCCCACTCACATCATTATGTACGGGACATGCGCAGAAATGAGTCTAACAATACTTGTAATAATTGTCTAAAAATGGTCAGGCATTAAAGTTGTTGATTATTTTTGAAGACAAGCGGATCCAAAAACTTACTGCGATTTCTCATCAAATTTTGAGTACAGAAACTGTTGACAATAAATTATTTTGGAATAGGATATATTCCACATTTCGGATTGCTCGTTCAGTCCTAGAACTGTCCTAGAACTCCGTATTACCTCAAAATTATACTCAAAAGGACTTTTTTGGAAGAAAATCGTTTTAACAAATTCCTTGCATTAACTGAGCAAAATTTTTCAGTTTATCCAAATCGTTGGATTGCTTTTTAAATTACGCCGACTGTATTTGATAGGTTTCGGGGTTAGTAGTGACATCCATACTTACACTTGAGGGGATTTTTACTGTGTAAATAAAATCTCCCCCAAGAAACAAATAGCACGTATCAGTTTTCTGGCAAAAAAAAAACAAATCTTTTCCCCGATTTCGCTTTTATATATTTATATACAAAGTTAAACTGAAAAAAAATATTCATAAAAGTTGGGGATAATTTCGAAATTTAAATTGCTAATTAATTCTAATTAAATCAATAGTTCTTAATAAAGGAACACAGAAAAAGTAAAACTTGACGAGAGGGGACGAAACGTTTGTACTTTTTCGTTATTGTTTTTCTGCCAAAGAACTAATTACCAGAGGCTTTCCAAAATCGCATGGAGTAAATAAAATTTTAAGATAAAAAGAAGACGACAGATTATAGAATAGATAGTGGGAGGGGAGCAAAATAATCCTACAGGAATCGCTTGGATAAGTTTAAAATAGCGTCTTCTGTGTAAATTTGACGACAAGTTAAATGGAAAAAGATTTGTACGTCAACCAGTGTAGGTGTTGGGATCAACCCTAATGGTTCAGGGAATTGTTATTGTTTTCTTCAGCTTTTGTTTTGTTTGTGGAAATAGGAACGTTTTGTTGCTTTTAATAAGTACTGCGAAACACTTCTTAAATTAATTGTATTAGTCGAAATGTAGTATTACACAGTAAGATAATTTACACGGGATAATGATTTGTTTAAATTAATTAAATAATAAGAAATATAATAATATAATAGCAATGTAAATAAAAAAAAATTTTTTGAATTGACAAAAATTCGGATTCCCAGCATCCAGACTTGATTTGTTGTTTATATTCTCGTTCCTTTCTATTGTATTTTTCTGACATCTCTCTAGTTCACCTTCCCGGCAGGGGAAATGACAAAAAAGATTGCAAGCGGACCTAAATTTTAAGATACATTTCGAATCACTGACATTTTGTGCCATGTTTTTTTAGCGTAATTTTTTTTAGCATAAAGAAAAAATTTATTGCCGCCGGCGATATTCCAACCTGCAACTCTTCTGTCCCTTTACACTACGAACGACATATGGTATCTCTGATATGCTTTCCGAATATCTTTTCAACGTTGCTTCGCATATTGCCAATATCCTTTTCTACATTGATTTTTTCGATTTCATTTGAAAAATTTTAGAACTAAAGATTGATTTGGATTCATATGTTTGTAACTGACTTGTTAATCGCTTGTTTCTGATAATGAGAGTAGAAAGTATACGAACTATGTACGTCTACGGATAGCAGATTAAGCAAAATGGTCAGAGTTTGTATCTGGTGGTTCAAAATACACATCAACGGTCCACTTACAGTATTTCGCACCGAATCCGGTGAAGCCCTTATACCGTACTTGACAGTAGCAGAAACAATAATATCGGACCCAGTCCCAATTATTATCTACACTTTTGTATTTCCAAGATGTAGTAAATTTAAATATTACCTGTGGTGCCCCGGACTGTTCCACTTAAGGTGGTTATACAGAAAAGGAAGCGCTCTTTGTTCGCAATGGCATATAAGAGTGCTTACAATCAAAATGGGCAAATATTCTTAATCGAAATAATGAGTTGTTTTAGCCGTTGAAGGTTTGTGTGCACTGGAAAAAACCATACCCACCCACACTCACCCCATCCATGCCAATTCTAACAGCCCGCCAAGTTCAAGACCCTTACATTAAAGTTGCAGGTGGGTGCACTTTATTAAAAGTACCAAACCGGATTTTCAATTTTTATATTTTCGCTAAAGACAACCCCAAGTTTACTGAAAGACAATTAAAAAGTGTACTAAAAGTCCATCAGAGGAACTGTTCCAGAACGTATTACACTTTGATTTTTGTCAAGCTGCTATTATGCGACTAAGCGTATCCCTCAAAACACATTAATGACCACTGGTGTTACGCGATTCAAACCATAAAACTCATGGAGTAGTACTGGATTTAAACGAGTGAGAGATTTGTCATAAACTGTCATTACCGATTTTTGGTCATAAAAAAATTACAAAAAATTGTTGTCACTAAATGTTGTCATCATACTGACCGTGTAATGCCGTGTAAATTCGTGTTGTACATAATAACTGAATAGTGAGAAGCTGTGAAATAAAAATAAGCTTGCCAATTCTTTTATGACAAATTGTCATTAATAAAAGTGCAGTTGTGCTTAATTTTAAAGCGAAGAAATTTGAAATTGTTCACTGTATATCAAAATGTAAGCTGACATGTTTGCATATTCGGCTATAAGACAGTTACTTAACAGACAGCAAAACTTTGTCGGCCATCTGGTTCCCGGCAGTGTTCCTTTGTCCTGAAACCCAATGCAGAGTTACGGTAAGCCCAAGGAGCCAAGTAACTTCAGACAGTATTGCACCACCCTAGAAGATATGGAAATTGAATCAAGCGGCCTAATGGCAGCCTGACTATCTGTAGGTTAGGTTAGGTTCGTGTGGTTACCTTAAGGGGCGCACTTAGACCTCAAAAGGCCCATTCTGATGCCACGGGAATCCAAGGATTCCCTCCGCACTATCTGTAAAAATGTCGATGTTCTGTTTCGGTAAATTGGTACACAGCAGCAGCGAACACACCTTCATAATCGCAAGCACCTCCGCTTAGAAGACGCTCGATGTGTCCGGCAGCCGATAAGGCTTCGATATTTTCAATCCATCAAATAACACCCCTCCACCAACTTCTTGTTCCTTGGGCCTCTACACCTTCAACTCCTGCTATTATGTTTTGATCTGGGGAACTTTCTTCTCTACGGATCTCGTGCGGGTTTCTATCTAGAGCATATTGAGTATTTTTTCGTCAGTTACTAATGAAATAAAGGCACTTCAGAACTGACCACAATAACGATCTAAAAGCATAGATGAGCCAGTAAATATATACATAGTGGATTAATATAGTATATTTCAATTACATTATCTGCAAACAAGTTGCAGTGGAAGTGTTTTGAGCCCGATTTCACATTGAAAACTTGAATGATTAGATATGATAACAGGACCAAACATACATCTCCACTCAAACTTTATTTTTGCGACTCTGTTGAAACTAATTGACAATAAATAGGAAAATTGGTGCATTTACTGAGTAATGCAAATAGTAATGTCTGACATTACGAGATCCCCATGAGCAGCGTAGTGGTGGTAGGGTGGGACATGGCCGGGTTGCAGTCTGTTCCCTCGTAGCTCCTAAACTACTTATCGGATTTGGGCAAATGGGTTGTCATTGTCATTGTATTAATGCTCCGCGTAACATAGGCTATATGGCGAGCAGGGCAGGCCGTGGAAGGATGCGGTATGTTCCCTTGCAGCTCCTAAACTACTCATCAGATTTGTACAAATGCGAATCGGACTCGCGCACTGAGGCTGCCGAACTATGGAAACCGTAACATGTATACAATGAGACATTTAATGCATTATCAGAAATCACTTTTCTCAAATTCGATGAATTATTCATAACTTTTTATCTATTGTGTAATAAACTATTTTTAGTAGTTCTTGCTTAAGTATAAGCTATGAGTAATATTGTACGCAACTTACGTATTCTTATGTAAAGCCGTCTATGTGAAAGACCTGGACACGAAATATGACTAAACCCCAGTGTTAATTGCATTCGGCAGAATATGAAAATATGTGCCTTGCTAGCAAAGCTATTTCCAACGATACTCCACAGGCGCAGGTAAAATAAAATTATATAAATAAAAAGTGTTTATTATCCATGCATCAATAAATCCATTAAAATACATATGAACATAATACATTACTTTCCCATGACATCGCCGTGTTAAATGTAATCGATGCAGTAATCAGAGAGACCACGCTAATAATTTACCGCTTGCGCATTTATGTTCGTAATGTTAACACATAATTCTAGGCAAATGCGTATCATTAACACACCTAATAATCCTCTATATGTATCTCGTTCAAGGGATACCTATGAGAAAGGCAATCATTTAAGGTTTTTACGAAATTAGTATGTAAATTGAGTTGAAAATTGTACGGTGATATAAAAATTCAATGTGAACTTTACTTTATTAACTAAAGCTATCGTTGTAAGTTTAGAATTGTCGGCGCTGAAACTAGCAAATTGTAGTATTTCTGGCAATACAATGTAATTTAACTCATTTTACCAAGGTACACTCGGGGGAAATAAGTTTGAACAGCAGTTTTGGGGAGTACATATTTAATAACATGAAAATTTCGAAACCTTTCAATTTAGCCGTCTACTGATATCACTAAATCAAAAACCATCAAAATTTAGTGCATCATCAGCAATATTTGAATATAAAGCATCCTCATCAGAGCGTCAAAGCCACAGACAACTGAATTGGCTCGACAGATGTGCACTTTTCAATGAAAAATTCACGATAAAACCGAAATGCATTGCTCCAGAACGGATAACGATATAAAAACACCCCGCTTCACACTCATACACACGCGCGCTGGCCATCCGTCCATCAGAGCCTTTTATCGAAACGAAAATATTACAGAAATAAAATTATAATCAAGCGTGCATACAGCGAAAAAGGATACCAGCATGCATTTGGAACTGTCATGTCGGCCGTTTCGAATTCAGTTCATTTTTGTATTTCGTTCCACGTTCGGTTTGTTTAGAGCAAAAACAGCACTGTGTAAAAGGAGCACGAAACGAATTTAGTTTTTTTTTTGTTTTTTTAGTTTCTTATGTGAGCGAGTTTTTCATTATATGGCGCACATGTTACACGGCCGCACATGTACTAGATAGGTACAGTTATAAACAGGACAAAAACAAAATAATTGTTTCCAGGACTGGCCTTATTTCGTTGGAAAAGGTAAGTGGAATCGTATTTATTTGCACGACCAAAAGGAAACTAATTTTCGGTTTGATGTGAATTAAAATTAGATTGCTGCGGGAAAACACTTTTCCGAGAAATTAATTGGGAATTTTGGGGTTATAAGTTTGGGGATTAATGTTTGGATAGGGTAGGTCCTGGTGCATCCCTTTGGTAATACTTTTGATACGTACATCTCGATTACACAAATAAGTCTTTACTTTTAGTTATATATGGGTTAGTTATAACGTGCAGATATGAATTATAAGAACTAAAATATTGAATAAAGAAAGTGAAGAATTATAACAAAAAAAAAAAGCAAAATAAATTTTGGATATTAACCACTTAAATTCTTCTCCTATCATATCTATTAAATAAAGAACAAAATTAATCGAAGCGTACATACATTCCCTCTCCAGATATACAATTAAAATATAAACGAAATCTTAGCCATAGTGTGGACTCCGAACCGCAGAAAACCTCCAAACTGTACTTCGGTAAGTAAGATGAAGTTTTTTTTTAAATGCGATTCATTAGAGATACTATGATTCAAAATCTAATACATAATCTTAGAGTACTTTAATTTGAGCTATGCAAGATGGATAAGTCGGGCTTTCGGTTGAAAAACGGATTAGAAAATTATAGATAACATTGAACTTTCTCCTTTAAGACAGAATCAATCTTACAAAAAACTTCGCAGCCATACGTTCCACTCACCGTAATCTTGTTGCAAGTAATAGATTCTGCCAAAATTTAAGCAGTCAAACTATACAATTTATGTTAGAAAAACAAAGTGGTAAGAGCTTTCTGGACGTGAAGAAATGCTATAGGTAAGGTATGGGAACAATCACCCTATATCATAAAATGGATATACACATGTGTAATCAGACCCATGATAATGCACACAGCGATAGTCTGGTGGAAAGCGATGAAGGTGGGCGGCAGAAACCAGAAGATTAAGGATGACCTTGGAGGTCATTCTAAATATTACTCCATTAGAATTCTATGTTAAACAAGTGGCACTTAACTCGGCTATACGTTTACGTATGAATAAACAGTTTAAGGTAAGGGGAATGCAAACCCAACATTAAAAGATCGCCCGAGTATCTAATGGTAAAACGATCAAGAGATTGTTTGATGAAGAAGATTGCTGGGACTTCAAAACTGGTAACCCAAATTTAGAGGCAATCTTCAAAACTAAGTTCCCGACAAATGGTGAACGGGTGATTCAAGAAAACACTAGCAATTTATAGAGACGGCTCCAAATACGAGCGTGGTTGTGGCTTTGGAATATCGTATTGATTTATGGGGAGTAGATGGGTAAACAACTCCTTCTCGGTTCTTCAGTGTGAAATCGAAGCGATAGAGATAGGAGCTAAACAGCTAATAGAACGGGGAGTAAGATCCTCTAGAATTGCAATATGCACGGATAGTCAGGCGTCCATCAAATCTTTAACTAACGACGAGGTAAAATCCAAAACGATAGAGGGGTGTAAAGAAACCCTCACGGAGCTAGGGAGACAAAACGATGTTACCCTAATATACGTGCCGGGGCATTGTGGCATCCCAGGAAATGAAAAAGCAAATGAGCTGGCGCGGAGAGGCACAAATAAGGACACTCCAATAATGCTCAACCTGCGCATACCCATCCATGAAATTAAAAATGAAACCATGGAATGAGTAACGGAAAAATGGGAGTGATCCGGTATTACCAGACATACAAAGGCGTTTTGGGGGGCTCATGCCATAAAAATCGGAAGGGCGAATACTAGTCTATGCAGGGGATGTGGGAAAGAAGACGAGACCGTATTACACGTTCTCGGCCAATGCCCAGCCCTTACGCAAAAAAGGTCTAGAATCTTACGAACATACTACTGCGAAGATTTGGCAGAAGTTAAAAAATCGGGTTATAATCGAATAATCCAATTCGTTACGGGGATCAGTTGGCTTAACAGTGGACTTTAGGGTACGCTGTCGAGCAGGGGACGTACAACGGGCCACTAAAGGCCTCAATGCAAGGAAGATATACATCCTTCCACCCTCGAAAACCAACCAACCAAAATACAATTTACGATGCTTCCAGTAATTTTTAATATGGAAATTTTTACGGAACAGCACCGTAAAATTTACGGAACTCATAAAATTTTCTGTGTAATTTATGAAAAATTTACCTCCTAATACACAATGATTTTCCGAATAGCCGGCAAATTAAACGGTTCCCCAGAACTTCAGACAAACTTGATATTATTTTCCTCGTTCAGGAGATTTTAAGATGCTGTTCCGTAAAAATTAAGATATCTGACAATTACAACAAGATTACAGTTGATAGCCGTAATTTTTACTGGAATTTTCGTATAAAAATTTCAGGACTTTTCTTTTTCATATTTATTGTTTGACTGAAAATTCAATGTTTTCCTTGAAGATATTTTTTCGCTAGTTTAGCCATATTTTACTCATTGCTCAGCATCTGCTTAAAGCAAATTTTGGTTGAAACGAATTCAGTTTTTCGGCAAGTTTGTTACCATTATAAAAGGAACTTTTGGAATTTTTGTACACCTCTTTCAAGTTGCCGTAACCCATTGTGGGGTATGTGGCTGGAAAGAACCTGATTCCTGATTCGATACAATGATCGGAAGTAGTTCTAGAATTTAAGTTGGATTCCGAACACCCAATGGCATTTTTATCTAAATCTGTTGTTAGTAGAAAACCTCCGAGAAGTCTGACTGACCCGTTAATACTTACTCTATCGACGACGATTTTTTTCACGTAAACTCCCTATAAGTTTAAAGTGGTCATATTTAAACTTTCGAAACGAACACTAGTGGTTGCTTCACGTTATCTATAATGCTATGATTTTCAACTAGACCATTCTGTGCGGTATGAAATGAAAAATTTTCTTAAAGTAATCGAAGAGGATTCAGCATCAGTGTGTACAATAGAGAGATGGTTTAGACAATTTGGAATAAGTAACTTTAGTCTAGAAGCAGAATCTCGCACAGGTAGACCTGTGAGACCGTGAGAAGATCTTCATATTTTCAGCGTAGATCAGAACGTTAGTGTGCGACAATGATGAACAATGTCATCAATGGAAAGAACGAATAGTAGAAGGCAGAGATGACTACCTTGTGGCACACCAGATGAAGCCCTGAAAGCTGTTAATGTCAAACCACGTAGCGACCTCTCTCTTAGATAGGTAGAAATCTAGTCGAGAAGAACAAAGGGGGAAACTCAGACTCATGAGTTTAAATATAATTACTGAGTAAAGCAATTTATCAAAGGCTTAACTGACATCCGTATAAATATAGCCCGTTTGCATACCTCGCTGGAAGCCGGAAATAACGTGGCAGGTAAACTTCAGCAAGTTAATAGTCGTTGATCTACCGGGCTAGAGCCCGTGCTGTTTGGGGGGAGATTAAGCCATGACAACGCTCAATAAGCTGTGAATACACTATCGATTCAAATAATTTGGGTATGCAAGAAAACTTCGCAATTGGTCTATAATTAGTTATAATATTCTCATGGCCCTGTTAATGAGCAGGGACTATACAGTAGCCCTTCCACAATGTAGGAAATTTACCAGCTTGAAGGGACTTATTGAAGAGAATCACTAATGGAGTGAGAAGGGCATTGGAACTGGACTTAAAGAAAGCGGGATACCATCAGGACCAGAGGTAAAATCCGATAGAACTTCTTTGTCTTTTTCCATAATATGATCCCGTAATATAAAGGGCAAAAAATCTGATGAAGCGGGCTCAAAGATATCGGAAGGAAAGGCACTCTCAAAAAATTAAGCAAAATTATTTGCTTTGTCGGACACGTGCCCTTACCACATCGGAGATGGATAGTTGCTCGATTTATTTTTCCTATTTGAAGAAATTGCGGGGGTCACTATTCATATTGATGACATACAATATCTATTTTCAAAGTTGTCTAGTACTATCGTATAATATATCGATTTCGGTAGAGAATATACACAGATTTGGTACCAATTTTTTTCTTTAATCTGATTAAGAGAATTGAGTTCATAAAGAGCCGTAGCCCCCCGTAGCCGTAACTGGCTCGAATTACTTTAGCCTACAACTTTTGTTACATTGCTAAATATCATATTGCCAGGTCCTAATTGCACGCAGTATTTTCTATCCCGAACAAATCAAGCACTTTCAATGCTCTATAATTTTCCCTTTACGAAACAAATCCAATTTAACAACATCCATTAAAAATTTAAACTGCAATTTTTACAAAATTCGAACAACGTTGACAAAATCCATAATGTAAATCGTTTGCACCTCCATTAATAAAAAAATGGCTCTATACTCTCAACAGTCAGCAATGTCCTCCCTGTCCTGTCCCCAAAACGGAGGCGGTTCATATAATTAAAACTCAAAATATCGCCAAAAACTCATTTTACCAAAACCATTTCCCTGAAAAACAATTTTTAATCCATAGACAGTGACAGGCCAGGCCGCACGACCTTTATGCATGATGCCGCGTTCAGTTGCTGATGCTGCTGGTGGATGCTGTGTGTTGCCTACTTCTCGTTCACCTCATTTCATTTTACTTGTGTTCCTCGTAATCTCCGCTAATTGTCTCGATTTAAAAATTGCTGCAAAGCAATTGCGGACATTGAAACAAATAAAAAAAAGATGAAAATCATAAACAGTAAATTATGTATGTGCGGGTGTACGTGCTCTCAAAAACCCGCGCCATCGTTTGTACAGTTGACGACGTTAATGATGAGGATGAGTTTGTACGTGTGTCGAGTTGTGTTGTACTGTTGAGTTTTGTATATTTCATCCCGAATGAGATGGTACAGCAGCAGCATCAACAACCGCATTTTTTTTCTTCTATCTGTCTCATTTATTTGCTTGTGATTTATTATTTTTGTTATTTTTTTAATGTTCTGTTTAACCATAGAATACACCCCGACCCGCACTAGATTCATGTTCATGGCATGTCAGTGTGGCCACAGTGTGTGCAGTGTCAGTGTAACCAAAAATAAAAAATAAAAAACGACGCCAAGTACAAGCGCAAGTGTTTTGCCAGACCTTATTAACTTTATTAAAGAAACGAATTTCCTTTACCGACTTTCATTGGTAAGAGGAAGAAAATAATAAAACCACGATGACTCTGTTTGTGTCAACATTCTATTATTCTTGTGCGGATGTTTTTCCGTTTCCGAATCAGCCGGTTGAAAATTGAAACACTGGCGCGGAGGCACAATTTGCTGGATTGATGCTGATTGAGTAATTCTTTTTTCATTCTATTAGAAACTTGTGGTAGTTGTCTTCCATATTTTTGAATTCAATTTGAAATAAAGTAAAATTACGCATAAATATCGCTCCATCTTTACATACTCATTGTCACTTGTAACACTCAAGTAATGACATAACAAAAATGTCTTCATAGAAAAAAAAACCCACAAATGGATGAACTGAACTGAACCACCTTATAGGACATAAATTATAAATTTCCCCCGAATACATCCCCAAAAAAGTTAACAAAAAATAAGACGAGATACCTATCTTTTCCTACGTTAGCGTTACGTTAATTCAAGGAAAATCTTATCTTTGTACGGCAGCACATTTAACAACTTGCTGCAGAAAAAAACAGCAAAAAACCCTGCGGAGGTTCAATCACTCCTTGAGAGTTGTGCTCTCCTTCGTTTCGTATACGTTTAATTAGAGCAACGAAAAAAACGAAGTGCAGAAAAAATTAAGTCCACCAATAGCAGTTGTTAGACTGGTGCGGGTGTAAGTAACACACGTGCTCCAAAAATCAACGAGATTCGAGGATTCGGTTGCAGTACAACTGACGAAAGCTAAAACGAAACAAATGTGGAAAGTAAATGAAAACGGAAAAGCGTTTTTATGTTCGGTTTTTTTCCTTCCTTCGGATGGATGGGAATTGGAAATGAGAAAAATTAAGGTCTGTTGCTTGCGTTAAGGAGTTTTTCTTACTTTTATCTTGTTAATTTAGTGCGCGATTTTCCAAAACCTTTATAACCTAAGACAATTTTTTTTTACCGATTGATTTTTCTCTCGGCCTTGTTGATCCCGTCCAAAATCCATCAAGGTGTTTATTGGTGGATTATTTACTTGTATTAAAACTGGCTATTGATGCAGTAAATCAAGCGATGGTCACTAAGTGTTAGAAAACATCAAGGAAGTTTTAATTCTTTAAGGGCATCTGTCCCGGGTATCTAAAGAAATTAATCGAAATTTGTAAGCTGTCACCTTCAAAGCCTAATTTCTTTAGTTCTAGCAGCGTACAGAGATTTCTGGACAACTTTTTAGAGAGAGAGAGAGATAGAGAGAGCATCTACAAGTGATATTCTTGAGATCCTTTTTATTTCAGAAAGGTGGTGGTCAGTCATGTGAAACTGCTTTTGAAATTTAAAGACAGACATAACTTCTAATTATTACATTTTCAAATATTATATTGGAATTCCTCAAGGATCAATATTGGGCCCACTCTTGCTATCTAAATTTTTAAATTACGTAACAACATGCCTTAATTTATACGCAACAGCAGTGACAGAATGTGTTCCGTTGTCTTTTCCTTTTCCAATCAAATGCAGCAGGCCTCTTCAACTAGTCCCAGCTTTTTTTGATGATAACGTAGGGACAATGGCCAATGAAAAGGCCTGTTATAAGCCTTAAATTTAGTTTTCTGAGTGTGTAAATTACTACAAAATAGTCAGCAATACACATGTTATCGGTGAAGTAAGTAATAACCAGAATAATGTCAGTAGTTCAGAATCCACGGTAAATTGTAAGTACAATGTTTGTCATGAATCGGGAAAATCCTCACACCTCATGCCCCACAAGGGGTTACGGGAACTAGAGAGACAAAATACACTAATAGTACAAAAGTAAAGTAAAAAACAAAACAAAAATCTTAACTAAGCCAACCCCTAACAAGACTACTAGATAAGTGAAAGCCAATACTATCGAAATGATGATTAAAGAAATGAGGCATTGATGCTAACTAGCCGTGATGTCGTGGAATAGAGAGAAAGTCACTACTCCTTAAAGAGCGTGCCGGAACCGAAACATTAAACGAACGAAGAAGTTCAGGACTATTTGAAGAACCTTGTAAGTAGTCGAATGCAAATCGAATTCGGAATATGTTGCAAGAGTATGTAGAGCGATGAGCCTATTCCTGTGGTAGGAAGATAGGTTAGGTTAAGGTGACGGCGTCCAAAGCCTCACATAGACACAGTTCTTTCTCGCAGCTGTTCTGGTCTTTTTAAACACCTTTAGAATCACCCTATAGTCCTCACACTCTATTTGTCTATTAGTCGTTCTCGCCCGCCTGAATAAAGTGCGAACTCTGCGGCGTGTCTTCGTTAGGTCGCTGTTCCACCAGTGTGGTTGAGATTTGTTTCCGGGTTTACTTATGAGACAGGCTTTTTCGAAGTTTTAGGAAGTTAGTGGAGCTCCTCTTGTGGAAAGTATTCAAGTTGGAATTAAGGCGGGCTCAATCGACTACGTCAGAAATCATACGGAAAATTTGTAGCGTGCGTCGCCAGCATAACAAAGAAGCCTTGAACCGTTCAAAATATTCGATGTGTTATTTATATAAATGACGAAGAGTAGATGTCCAAATGGGTGCCTTGTGGAACACCTGAGGTGCTATAAATCGAAGAGAGCGTCTCGGAATAAAATGCACTGTGTACAATGACACAAGTAGGAAGTCAAAAAAAAGCTTATAAAATGATAAAGCTTATGTTTAAGAAACCTGTGAATAATTCTGTCGAAGGCCTCTCTGAAATTAGTAAAAATGAAGTCTACCGTACTCGATGACAGAGATGTGAAATGAAAATCAAAGATATCAATAATTAAGGCATTAAATACCTTGAAGTGCAACACATGTTGGCAATATGCGTGTGGATGGTTGGTGATGTTACATTTGTTACCGTTTTTCTACTGGAACGCCAGGATGGATAAGTTAAATAAATGACAATCTTTTCAAAATTAAAGTTTATAAGGTAGTTATTATAGCTGTTTTATCCCCTAATTTTGCCGTATAAATCATGGATTCATTAGTACAAAAGATGTTCCAAAATTCTGATAGTTTGACGGCATGTTAAATTTACTATTCTTTCTATTTACTATATTTACTATTTTACATTCGATTGTAAGTCGAATAGGCGGTTAAAAGAAAAAGACATCAGGGTACGCCATATGTCCAGAACGGAGAAAATTAGGAGAGTCTTAGATTCGTCCGGCTGTACTGTCAATTATTATTCTTTTAATGCCATTGCTTAGGATTCCTTACTTCTGGCTTCTGAGCCTTCCTTGTAGTCGTACTTGTTTTGTTTTCTTGACATACAAGTTCTTTGAAAACAACTTGCTTATCTTGTAACACTAAGAGCCTTCTACTGCTGCTTATTGGACAGAAATGGTCATTATTAAGGACTGTGTATCATGTTTGATGTGTACCTTTAAGATCACGCGACTAAATCAAACTTCAATCTCCGCAGGAAATAAACCAATTGAGTTAAATGAGACCTTAACAAAATGACTCTTTCAGTCGGACATCCATGCAATCCCCTTCTATGGGAATATGGAAGTGAAGTGTGCCATAAACTGTAACGCGAGATAATTTTTTTGAGCAGATCTTAACTAGAACAATGGATCGAGACTGACGAAAGCCTTACTTGTTCAGAACTTAACGATTACATTTGTTGGTTATAAGTCGGTTCTTAGCCTTGAGAAAAAAGTACAGTATAATCGAGTTTAAAAGAAAGCTATTAGAAGTCACTGACTAGCAATCCAAAGTTGCCTCCAAAACTGATTTTAAGCCCGGTTTACGCAGCCAGTAATTTAACCAGGTTGCTGAATGTTTTTGAACTGCTGAAAGTTTGCTTTGACTAAATTACTGGTTGTACGTAGCCTTTATTTTGAAAACCAAATGATAACATAGACTTCTTTCATCCGCTTTAAGTTTGTTACCTGATGTGCCGCATATGTTATTAATCCATTACCTGGTAATCTTTTGGCAACCGTCCGCCTGAGTACAGAATGGCAAGAGTTACATTTCGTATTACCGGTAGTCATTCAATTTCGGAGCGAAAATACGAAAGCATCTTAATTGAGAACGTGAAAAATTTCCAAAGACGCGGTTCTGTTCTTAATCGTTTTGTATGAATGACTTAATGTTTAGTGATATGATGATAAATCCGCGGCTATTTCAATAACTAGGGAATCGTATAAAATTATGAAACGAGCGTGTATGAACATTCGTAAGTGGGTTAGTAACGATTTTGAAATGCGTGCTGGTTTTCAATCGAGCTGTGAATATTTACAAACGCAAAAGGAACGCGGAATGTTATGGTTTGCAATTACTGACGAATTGGCTGTAGACATGATACTCTGTACCTGATTTTATGAGGACTGATTAGCTTGAAGCATAGTGTTCTCCAACTAATTTCGAGAATCTTTTATCATCTGGGCATCTTAAATCCTTGCACGGTTAAATTGAAGATAATATTTTAGATCACTTTAAAATTAAGACTTAACGGGAGAATTGCAAACATCATGGAATAGTTATCTCTCAGATTTGCTTGAAATAAAGGACATGACAGTTTTTGCCATGCTATGAACTTAAGTAATGGATAAAAGAAGCTGGCAGATATATTTTGTCGCCGTTGCCAGTCCATAGAATTATAGGGCGCTATACGGCGTTTATGTGTTTACCTGAAGACCCGACTAAAACTATATTGCGACTCAATTTTCTTTTAATGGAAAATCTTTAAAAACTGCCTTCGTACATATCTCATCGAATAAGGAAAATTAATAATTCGACGAATTCATCTCCCTGACAACATTGCCCAGGAGAAATATATTTTCCGAAAATCTTTATTTAAAAATTCGAATCTATGGCTAAAGGAGGTCCACTTTGTTTACAAGAAGTGGTTTACTATTGAAGATAATTGGCAGCAAGCTCCAAACTAGAGCCTGTTGTGCGATGTTGTTTGGCGTCTATCCATCTATCCGTCTATCTATCTTTATGTGGTATATCCATTGCCACTTTCGCTTGCGAATACTGGTGTCTATCCCGCCTTGGCCTGTAAGTCTCTGTAGGTATTCGTTGGTAATGACCACCGGGCAGTGGATGTTAAGGATACGCCGGATACACCGGTTGACAAAGGCTTTTTATGTATAATGGCTCTTTACTTTGGCAAATACTAACATACACAGTAGTAAACACTCAAAAAACTAGAAAGTGACACAAGATAGTAAACGATTAAAATATTGTTTAAAATTGGCTACGCCGTGTGATATGGTTCCGTAGATTTAGTTCTAAATTTTTCATAAACTATTTTTCTTCGATAGTTTAGAACCTAGAAGGGGACGGGGAAGCTTTGATAACGACTTTGAAGTCAAATATCTCATAATTGAAGGGTTAAAATTAAAAGGACCTACAGCATTTGAGTTGCAGTCTTGTAAACCTCTCTGAAGACTGGAGTAAGTGAAAATAAAATTTTTAGTACACTTCTCACAGTAAGGGAGGAGTTTAAAAAATTATTTTCCCAAAAATCTTATCATTTGTGCTTTTGGGTTATTCATCAATCTACGTCCGTATACCAAATTACATCTCCATTTAGTATTAAAATAAGAGGATGGGAAGACTGTGACATACGAATAGACTGAAACTACAAGATGATTTAAAAACTTATAGGTCAGAAAATACAAGAAACAATTCATTGTATTAAATGCATGCCAGCTCTAAGAAAAATTCCCAAAAAAATGAAAAATCTGAAACTAAACCTAGCGCTAAATCTAAACGAACGAAAAAAATGAATTGAAACCTAAAAAAATCAAGCTAGAACACCGATGTTTGAGAGCTCAGTACCTTCAGTGGTGAGCGAAATCCCAGAGCCGATCGCTGACCTTTATAGTCATTTGTCGGCGATCATCCAAAAACGTTCTAAACCAGTGCTCGCCAACCAATCGCCAAAGCATGGGCCAATTCTTTGACAGACGAATTCATTATGATTTTTTTAAATCATTTAATTATTGTATATAAAACGATAACTATTACTGCACATAAGCAGTACTTACCATTAATAAAACTTTTGAGCCACTTGTAATCATCCAATGCGCCACGGTTTGGCCACCCCTGTTCTAATCGAACGCACAAGCATTTCTATACCGCTTTAAGTCCCGCATTTTCGGTATTACTGGCTTCTGCAAACTGCTTCAATCATCCTCCCAGTTCTACGATCGCAACGTGAGACGTGCCCTTCCAACATCATTTGCAACAATTTCAAAGCGAAGAGAAGCTTCGTGGACAAACCGTAGGGCCTTATTACTCCCAAATCTACCCTTAGAAGTGCGCTCCATCTATTATTACCTAAGTGGTCCGAAAGATGTACTTCTCCAAAGAGATCGCGTTCTGTTTCCAGAAGTATCAATGATGTCCCCAAAAGCTTAGTTGTCATCTATCGGCAGTTACACCTCGAACATTAATGAACACCGAATCTACTAATTCTCGATCACAATTGCTGAGAATTCCACGTATCGAAGTTTATTTCATCGGAAATGGTCGAAATCGAGGGGATCAACTTCTGGGACCAGTCATGCAGATATGGTGGGCGGACTGAGAGCAAATAGTAATGTTCTCCTAAGCCGGCATGGCTGAAGGAACTTTGTTATCACGTGAGATGGTGGAAATCTTATGAAGTCTCCTACCACTGGAATCTTCGACCCAGACCTCCATTAGATCCCTTTTCGCCCTTTACCCAAGCAAATTACCAAAGGTTGGGTGGATTTTCCACCCTCACCTCAATTTCCTTGGTTATTACAAGCATATGGTTGTAGGTCACTGTTAACACACATTACCACACTATAGTTACTGCCGTCTCCTTATCTTTCAGGCATAGTCGGCAGGTATCATCCACAATTAGTCCCATTTTCTTCAGATGATACCCGAAATACTACTGTCAAGGGTGATGTCAGCCACTTCGCAGCTTTTCGATCCAGATTCAGAATATTCCTCTCGGCAGTAGAGTAGGTTGTACCCAAATACATCTTGGCCTGTCTAATCGAGTCCACTTACTTACCATAGTCGCGAAGTCAAGTTATCCTGGCGAAACAGCATTCACTAGAAATTTCAAAATTGACTTTGATTGGCATTTTCTGCGATGGAAAATATATAGTCTGACCAGTTGAAGTTGCTAAATTCAAACAAGGTATTCAATTACAAAGTCAAAGGAATACGAGACATCAAGGGTAAAGTAATCAGCGAATTTATGCAGAGGATTAAATGTAAGAAACAAAAGGTAATTAATAAATAGAAGAAAAAGAGTAGGTGAAAATACAGTACCTTGAGGTATACCAGCATTTATTCCATAGGGATTGGACGCTTGATTCGAACGCCGAGTAAGAAAAAAGTTTCCAATACATTTTAATAAAATCGGATCAAGGACAAATGCGTGAAGCTGAAAGCGCATCACGCCAGCCTCTATTAAAGAATTTTAAAATATTGGACACCCCAAAATAATAGTCATAATGATTTCAACGCTCGGTGACATAAGTTGTACTATATTTCTGTTGTACCTTCTCTATTCTAAAGTGGCTTAATCAGTAGTAGATCTCCACGACACGAATACATTACTAACAGTCGCTGATAAGGTGCTTTCAAAAGATATTTCATGAGCTTACTGTTAATAAGGTAAAAAAGTTTGCTCAGTCATAAAGCCCAATAGCCTTCCACCTTAACGCACGCGATAGAATAAGACGGACATGCGAAGATGGTGCTACATAAAAATTCGTGGCAAAATTAGTAACAAACAATATACTTTTAGTCTTAAAGTTGAATCATTTTAAATCAAGTCTGAATATCGGTCACCAATCTTCACTCTAAATGATGAGATGACCGATACCCCTCAAATGGAAAGATTTTAACTTGTTTTAAACTGATTTGGTATACCAGTCTCGCAATAAGTAATCTCAGTATCTCACCCTAACAGATGAAAGGCTCACCACAATCTTAGAGTTAATTAGGGTCAAGCCATTGCAAATTCTGTGAAAAGCAGGAATATAGTCTGAGTTACTAAAAAAAAGTCAAACTATTTCGCGTGAGAAACCTTTTTATATTTTGAAAATCTAATTTTGTTTCCTATGCTGGGTAATTAACTTAAAGTAGCAAACTAACCTGATGGCACAAAATCGCCTATGTACCCGGAGTTTGAGAATTTTAATACGAAAATTCCGGTAATCGTGTTTCAACTGTAAGCACCGTAAAATTTCCTGAACGAAGAGGGCCGAGTAGCAGCAAAAGTACTGGGAAAATTACGGTGGAGAACCGTAAAACTTGTCGGTTATTCCGGGAATTTTTTTTATTAGACTATTAATTTTTCCTAAATCACACAGTAAATTATACGAGTCACACATATTTTACGGTGCTGTTCCGCAAAATATTGCCTATGAACACATTAAAAATTACTGGAATGACTGTAAATTTTATAGTGCGGCTGATTTTGGCGGAATGTGTTACTTGCAAGAAAATAACGGTGAGCGGCACCGTAATTTTTCCTTGAATTTACTCTATGTATTAATCGTATCAGCCTTAGTTTGCGATAATGGTTTTTTTTCGTCTCGTCTTAGGAGACGGAGTTGGATCAATTGGTTGAGTGGCACTACACCATGGTTCCAATGTTCGTTTCGTGAGTTCTTAATTAAAATTAAAAATCCGCTTCGTCTCTGGTCTATTCTACCTCGCAGGAATGCAAAAACAAGCCATTCAAGTTCCTATTCGCCATAATCTAATTCCCTTCTGGCCGAAGGCATGCTAACGCATCATAGGGTTGTCCCCTGTGCTTTGGCTACATCATAACAAATTGTTCTCCCAGACGTCGGAAAGAATAAAAATTGGAGTTTATAGGAAAAATTTACGAAAAACTGAAACTACTGCGCATTACTATACTATCGATTGTGCTACCGAGGTAATATTTCTAAATAGGTCTAAGTTTATTATTAGGGTCCTTGATTATGTCCCGCTCCATTTAAATAATCAGGGCAAGTTTTATTTTCTTGTACAAGCTCAGACATTTATTGTTCATGTTTTTTTTATAAATCAGGTCACAGCTTTTATCTAGAAACCACAAGGTTTCATCGGTTCCCCTAAGTTCATTCATGTTAATTAATGTTTGCGTAAAATATTGCAACCAGCAGTTGAGCGGTTTTTATTATTTTGGATTCAATATGAATTCTACCAAGCCATTAGTGCGCAAACATAGTGTTTTCTTCAAATGTTGACTTTTTAATCAATTAGCATCCCTTACATCTAGAATCTCCTATTCATCCTATACCTCTGTTACATTGTATATACGAAGTATATTCAGCTCTAAATAACTTGAAGTCATACTGTCATACCTGAGGATGTCCTCCAAATAACAATGGCATCATCATTGTGCATCCGAACAGTATCATCAAATAAGGACACGAGTCGTAGAAGAAAAAGAAATCGCATCAACCACTTTGTCATACTTCATTTATTCGTTTGCCTGATTCATCCCCAGCTAGAGAAGCTGCATTCTGAGAAGTACTCAAATCTGCATGCGCAGGAGTCCTTTCGCGAGCAGCACGTCAATCCATCTAGGCACTTATGACAATTAGTGAATTGAGGATTTATGGCGAGGCACGTTTTTACTCGCTGCTGCAATCCCATCACGCGAAATATAAATAATAACAAAAAATTCAAGAAACTTTCCGTTCTTCTCAGGATTTTGTTTATATCGTTAAATTTTTAATTCGTGCTTGGCACACATGACAATACCGGGCGGAAGGACTCCCGTGCCGCTAGAGTTGGGGCAGCCGCGCTCGTATGCAGATATAAAACGATTGCAATAGGAAACTGTCACATAATTTAGCTCCCCCAATGCTCCCTTATTTCGCTATTCTTCAAAGTGATCGTACTAAGTGCACTCATGCTTGACATACATACAGATCCTGATAGATGCACAAATCGCTGTGGTGTGAGTGTTCTCAGTGCATGTAGCAATGCATTTTCCAATACTTCTCCGGCAATAGTCAACATATACAGGCCAGGACAGAAGTGCAGTCGTACAATCTAAAGATGCAATGAAATGCACAAAGGGTGGAATTCTGAAAGGCCCTGAAGGATGTTAGAGTGTCACACAGTTAAAATGGGGGAAGTGTTCTATTTAAAAGCGAAGCATCGCTTGGTAACAACGTTTTTAGGGTAAAATACTGATTTAATGTGGCAATACAAACGGGATTGCGCGAGGGTCCGTTTGCATGTAGTATAATACGCGAGTACGTGCTTATATACGATATCGGATAAGGTAAGTGCGACAGGACATTTTTGCGCCAATGGATGCCAGTGAAATGCACTTGATTCCGTTTAGTACGCTTAATTGATTCATTTTCTACGGAAATGCTTTTGGGGATCGGCCTCCATATAATTTAACAATACAACATGGATTTTGGACCATTTATTTTAGAGCGCATTCCAATTAATTGTTTTGTGTTAAATCAGCAAGGCAAGCACTTTGTAAATTGTTGTCGGGTCCTTTCAGATTTGATTTGATGCCAAAACTCACGTGCTCCAGTACAAACAGACCCAATCCACCGCAGGCGACTGTTTAATTTATCATGCCTCACAAAATATTGCGACATAATTTGATTACTAATGCTATTGGCTACCTTTTAAAATGTTGTTTTATGATTTTCGGTTAGTATCACATTCTGGCAAAGGAAAAATAATTAGATTATAAGTCCCTCTGTTAAATTTTGGAGTTCAACATTTATGTTTTTTTTCAACTTTTTGTAGATTATTGAGTGTTTACTAGATCCCCTCACCATCTTCTATAACTTCTGTATGCAAATGTGAACTTGCTCCGATATTTTCTCCTCCTAAATCTAATGCGTTGTTGCTTTCATTTTTATCCTTTGCAGGCTGTGAGACGGAATTGGATCAATTGGGTGAGTGACACGATCACCACGCCTGATCTCCTCCAATTGCAATAAAATAAAAATCCACTCCGTCTCTGGGCTGTTGTATAACTCGGAGGAATACTAAAACAAGTCCTTCAATTTCCCTCATTTCTATTACCCTAATTCCCTCCGATCAAAGTCATTCCAACGCATCATAGGGTTGTCCCCTGACCTTTGGCTACAACATAAAAAACGCGCTATGCTATTATTTTTGTGGGGTGATAGATCTCTATGCAAGCAAAAAATTGTGTTGCAGTGGAGCGGGGAGAAGGAGGCTATTTCAACCGTTTGGGAGTTACAGGGTGTTTTAGAAATTGCAATTTTCTCGATATGCACTTCATTATTTTATTTTTATCGACGCAGCGACATCAAACACACTCCCAAAATCTACCACCTCAATGAACTTTCGAAAATTTTCAACAGTGTTGATCTAACTCCCACCATTGCAGGTACAGTCACTTGCAAAAGAGTGAAAAATATTTAACATGTTTACATATCTATGTCCAAGTATTCAGCATAGTGCTACCTTTTGAGGGTTCCTTAGCGTTTTTGTACAATCCTTGATTGGACTACCACAATTGACAGCACTCGGTATAGACTCGGTACGTCAGTATATTGCAGCCCCGCTTGACAATATAAACCTTGAAGACCCTACACTTGTTCGGTATACGTATATGGAGATCTCGCAAATTTATATCAAAGCTTCTCTTGAAACCTGTGCCTATTCTGTTGTTATTTGGGAATGTTGAAACTTCCAAACATTCAATCACAGTGAGCTTGTCGCCACTTTCTACAGAAAAAGTCCCGTAGCAACAGATCTCCAATGTCGTTGTGGGCAGAGTAAATAGACACCCATTTATTCATAGATCAGCCGGGGGTTTTGACAGGACTTTGCAGGTTGTCGCAGTGGGGCATGGGGCCACAATTAAAGATAGACTCCAAACCATTTTTGCAACCCCGATAGTCTTTCATGGTAACCTGCTATTCGCAGAAAACAAACATGGTATTCTGATGCGAAAAGCCAGCAAGTTTTTCACCACCGATGCGTGGTTTCCGTAAACGCTTAAAGAGGGAAGAATTTCACCCTATTCGAGACAACGATTGCAAGTGGACCAACAATTTAGAGTGAATTCCCAAATACCGATATTAATCTGCAACTCCAACGGCCTCTTTATCGTAATCTGTTATCAACAGAAAACAAACGTGGGTCGCTGACGGTGTGGCTTAAACCTGGCTTAATCCTGGTTTTATTGACGGTCTAAGAATCCTTTTTTTTGTGGTCAAAAGAGTACAAAATTAATTCACGCTCAAACCATGGATATACAACCACCTATTCGAACTTCTTAATGATCATTGACAAAAACTTTCCAGATACGCAAATAGTTAGACCATCCACATAGAGAGAATATTCCCTGGATTAGCTGCATGTTTTCAATACAGAAACATTGATGATGGCAATAAATCCTCCCCTCCCTCAACTTCAAAAAAGGACTGAAAGGGGCTAATATAACTATGTTCTCTGCTAGCCAAGCAGCCCTAAAGGCTCTAACTCCGTTATGTTTTTCCTCGAGGCTTACGAAAGAGTGCTTGGACACCTGGTCACTGGGGTTTCGAGGTAAACGAGTCCGCCAATGAACTGGCCAGGAATGGCTCTTCCTCTCGATGCCAAGATCCAGAGCACTTTTCGACCTTAGCTGATTAGCTAGGGATCAGCAGCTCTTAAACTGAAGAAATGTCCCCAGGATTGTCCAGGCTAAGGTACATGTTAGATTCTTTGCTTATAACGATACCACTGATCTATGGTTGCTCTTAGACTGCCTATCTGGCAACTGTGCTCTGAGATATCATCTACACCGGATAGGTCTGTCCAGTGAGACGGAGTGTCGGCTCTGTCTGGAGGACGATGAAAGCTCCATGTATATAATTTGCTTCTGTCCGCCCTTAGCATGGCTTAGAAGAAGAATCTTCAGTCGGGAATTCCTGAGCCTGGCTGAGGTTAGATCCTCCACTACTAAAGACCTCATTGCATACCCAAGGGTGGCTGAGCGGTTTTTGCAGTAGTAAGGGCTATGTCACAAAAGGTCTCCTAGTTCGCTGTGCCAACCATATGGGTAAGCCAATATAATAATAATAATAAATACTCCCTCCTCCAGGAAGAATCCCAATTCCTTCCATGTCTGTAAACGCTTTCCGCTTTCACGACTTACCCTAATTGGGCTTTTGCTTCGTGTTAGCATAAGTAGAGTTTGAAGCTTTTTTTCTATGGCTGGTATACTCTGCAATTAATCCGAAATTAATAGACTTAGTGAGAGATTGCAGTTTCTTACACAACAAAGACTTTATTTCTGAGTGCTAGGATAAGAAAAGGTAAAATTATTATTAGTCAGAAGTCATACAAAGCCGTGGGTGGAGTGAGTAATAACATGTCGGGCTTCGCTACCGGAGGTGCCAGGTTCGAACCTCAATAGCAGTGACTCATTTTTGTTTTCTGCTGTGAACAGATTACGATTAAAAGGCCATTAGGATCAGGATTACTTTAATTTAAAGGTCCACTTTCAACTGTTCTCTCGCCTAATGCTCGACAATGACCTTTGTTACTAAACACGAAGTTTTTATGGTCAAGTAATATTTGATTCTATTTAAAATGGTGTCTTTAGTCAATTGAAATTGCGGTTGAAGGTAGTGCAAAAATTCGGAGGAAAATCCCTTAGAAATGCCTGATATATGGTAAATTAACCTTAATTTTACCAAATGCATAACTAAATGGTTTTTTTCAGTTTTAATTACAAATTCCGCCTATTAAAGTGTGCTTTCATTTATTTATGTACCACACAAATTCGTATGCCCAGAAAAAACGAAGCAGTAGAGGGTAAGAGATATTTCTAAGTGAAATACCGACTTCCTGGAATCATAAGTTGTGTGGATGGGACGCACGTCAATATTATTCGACCCACTCAAAGTGATCATAATTCCATAATAGAAAGGAAATCTGTTATGATTGTAAGTCGATATGTGTAGGCGCGATTATATTTAAACCGTTGGCAATAGTATCCCAAACGCGCTGAGAGTTTTGTTTTGATTCCCACTTCCTTCAAAATCCTTTCGCGTTTTCCATAAATTCGAGTAGTTTTTCAAATTGCTCAATTGTTATTTTAGTCCTTTAATACCGGCAGCAAAAGAAATGGATAGTCATCAGCTTAAGAAAGTAAAAAGCAAGTTCTGTAAAAAAAACATTCGGACAGAGCCAACTGGTGCTCTGTAAATTTCACCGCACATTCCCAATACCATGACCTTCACTTGACTTTTTCTTTTTCCGTGCAGCTGCAATATAATAATATGCAAGGCTTTTACATATTAACACTCGAAAGATTTCTTGAAGGTTCCCGGGTTCGAGACCAGGTCTCCCCGGCGGTTTTTAAAAATTGAATTAAAAAATTCATTCCGTCTCCGGCCAACAGCTCAGATCTCTTCCCCTCAACAGTCTAGCTCGCTCGCAGCAATGCAACAACAAGACAATCAAGTTTCCTCACTTCCCTTACCCTGGTTTACTTCCACCACAAAGCCATGCTAACGCATCAAAGTGTTGTCGCCTAGGCTTTGGCCACCTCGTACAAAAAGAGCCTGAATTTATTTCCACCCTAGTACTTATTGTCTTATTCTTTAGAAATTCTTCTGTCTGCATTACAATTTGCTCATTTTGGACCAATACACGAAAAAAGAGAGTCTAGCAACCCCTCAGACTTCAGACCAAATTCCATTTATTTCAATGCTAAATTGATGAAATATCTGGAAACTATAAACGGTTGCCAGTCCGACTATCTAACTGGCGGTTATTAGGAAAGCTGGAGTCAGAATTTTTAAAATTTTTTTGAGAGTGATATCTTTCATTTGAATATTTCAAAGGTATTTAATAGACTTCAAAACTTCAAGCATTGAAATGGATCAATAGTTTTGTTTTTCACCACTAAATTTGTATAATATTTGATGAACTAGTAGTGGAATCTTACTAAATTAACCCTGGTTTACCGCAAGGTTCAGTTTTTTGACCTAATCTCTTTATATTTTTTATTAAGAAGCTTTTTGACAGCATCCTTGATTTCCTGTACGCTTTTAACTCTGTAAAAGAACCCCATAAAAACTCGATAGATGTGTCCATTGTCTTTTATTAGTATTAGTCAGAAGATCGGTCGTTCTCAAAGTTTTTAAGGAAATTTTGATCAAGATGTGCTGGCATAGCTTTCTTATTATAATAACCGAAGTAGTTCAAAATTCTGGAAACTGACAGATTACACGTAGAGAAAATTTCAGTAAAAATTACGGTTCTTTTCACCATAATTGTGTTGCAAGTAACACATTCTGGTAAAATTTATGCAGCCGCACTATGGAATTTACGGTACTTCCAGTAATTTTTAATGTCTTCATAGGCAATTTTTACGTAACAGCACCATAAAATTTACGTGACTATACTATATAATTTAGGAAATATTGACCGGCTAATACACAATTTTTCCCGGAATTTACAGGCAAATTTTACGGTTCTCTACCGTAATTTAAGTAAAGTTAAACAAACTACTACAAATTTTGATTGATTCGTTGTTTCAAACTTAATTTTTTGTGTTTCGTAATTTTGATGGTCAAGTTGATCAAGTGTCAATAAATATTGAATTTATATAGAGACAGCTATAAAAGGTAATGCAAAGTTAATGCAGTTAAGTAGTTAAGCCGGTTTTGCCCGGATTTTTTTTACGATTCCTTTTTGCTCGGAATCTCATGCGGTTCGTTTTTGTGCGGAACATTTTCTAAGCCACTTTTACTCGGACCTTGCAGATAGGTCATTTTTATTCTCAGTTTATCATTTAAGATTTCCGTCGATGTTTGATCTTAGTGGTAAGATGTCCTAAAAAAAAGTCTCAAATACAACTTTGGAGTAGTTTGTTTTCCGAAAAAAAAATTTTTAAGTCTGAATGTAATATTGCTTCTTAAAAATAAAAATTCCTACGGTCTACAGATGGGTTGCAAGATTTGTGTCAAACCTCTTTCCGAAAGACAAAAGGTGGGTGATGAAGATGTCCTAGAAATATACATGGATAGAGCGAATCATTATTGACTACTAGGGAATTCGGAAAGAAGTAAGGCGTTAGCCTATTTGGACAAGCTTAGAGTGAAGTGAACAAAATTTTGAAGCCGGATTTTTTTTCCTTTCTTGCTCGTGCACGTTTTGTTACAAGTATAACATTTTGTCCTGGTTACTGAGAAAATAGGGTCCGTCTACAAGAAATCCAAAGTGGTCAGTAACAGGGGTCGGTCATATAACCTTGCAAAGACTAAATTGCACCAGAAAAATGCAATCGAAACTGTGCTGTTTGCCGACACTACAAAACAAGCTACATATGGCTCTAACTAGGAAGCAAAAGCTTCAGGCTCTTGATTACAAAATTTTACCCCATCCTGCATTTTCATTGAACAGGGCATCATCCGACTATTATTATTGTTTTTCTCATTGTTGGAAAAAATTATTTACATCATTTTATGATTTTACAACAATGGAAACTATCGGAGTAGTGATAAAATATTTGTTTTTAAAAAAGAAAGCGAATGTTAAGGTAAAACTCAGCGGAACTCAGCGAAGTTTATGTGAACTCTGCATCTTCAGTGTCGACCATAAAATATTGGTCACCAGAATTGAAACGCGGCCGGCCGTACAAGCATTTTTGACGTCCAGGTCGTCTAAATGGAGTCATTACCTTGAAAAGAAGGCGCACATCTCGGCAGGAGCCAAGAGATAGTTTACCAGAATATTACAATATATTGAGGTGATTGAAACTCCCAAACCACTATGGAAAAAACATCAAAAGTAAAAATCAGAATACGAACACACACAACAAAGAAGGGTGCATAGAGAACAGAGATCGCTTTAGCGAATACTCTACGTAGTTTTTCCAAAGAGTGAATATGAAGCAACCGAAGGCGATCCACATAAGAAGGAAGCCTAGGTGGATCATTCCACGAGAGGTCTCTTAGTGCGAACCCAGTAAAGCTCCGCTGTACCGACTCAATGCGTCTGGAATGAACAGTATAGCAAAGTGACCAAACCTGAGATACATTCTCCCGGATTGGCCTAACTAAAGAAAAGAACAAGTGAATTAGGGTCTGCCTATCAGAAAAATCCGTTGACCACCGCTTAACATAACCCAGAACTGAATTACTCTTAGAAACAATATAGTTTATGTGCAGAGTGAAATATAGTTTTTTGTTAAGCTTCAGACCAATTTCAGTAACGGACTGCACCTGACGGATATTAATTTCAGCAAAGGTATAATTAAAAACGAGCTGAAGGAATATAATTCATCCTGAATGCAGGAAGAATCATAACTATTTCTTATGCATGAGAGAATCTTCATATCGTCCTCGTAGATTAAGACTTGAGTGCTTAATCAGAGGGATTATGTCGTCAATGGCAAGAATAAACAGCAACAGACCCAGATGGCTACCCTGCGGTACACCTGATGGAGCACTAACGACTCTAGATTAAGTGTTACGGAAAGATAACCGATAAGTCCTAGCTTTTAAGTAAGAACAGATCCGATCGAGTAATAAAAGCTTTCCAAATTTAAGCATAATCACAGATTGAGGCAGTTTATCAACTACCTTGCTAAATCGGTGTAGACTCAGTCGGTCTGGAGACCTATTTGGAGGGCAAAGATTATGTGGGATGTTAAATTTCAAGGAGGTTAGTTGTCGAACTATGAAGCAGAAAGCCATGCTAATTAGATGAGACTTACTCCTTACACTGTCTCACAAGCTATACATATATAACGGATTCAAAGAACTTGTGTATGCAGGAAAGCTTCGGGGATTGGCCTATAATTTGTTATCAAGTTTTTTTTGACCTTTTTTATAAACGGGAAATCTACCGGCTTGATGAGAATTCTTGAAGATCAGTTTCAGTGTAGTAAGTAAAGCGTCAGAGCAGGACCTCACGAATGCAGGTGGAACACCATCAGGACCAAAGGAAAGTCCAGTTTAGTTTTTCCTTGATAATATCCATGATAACATCACGAGATATAAGGAACAAAGAAATGGAGGCAGTGGGACGATCCTGGATATGAGCAAACTCTTCCGGGGAAGGCACAAAATCGAAAATGCGCTTTCAAAAAACAATGCAAAGTAGCGGCTATATCGAGAGCGCTGCAACTGGAGGACCTGTTGTACCATATTTTTGATAGATAATTATCAGTTTTTCTTCTTCATATTTACAAATTTGAAAAAGATACGAGGATCATTATGTCAACATATTGAATTGTTTCAACTATGCTGCAGAAGCATTTGGCGAAGAAAAGAATTCTCTTTCATCAAGACAATTCGCGGGTACACACTTGTGTCATTGTCGCGGAAAAAGTCCGTGCGTTAGGATACTTACTTCCGCATTCACCATATTCAACAGATTTAGCCCTCAGCGATTATTTTCTATTTTGGAATTTAAAAAAATAGATCGGCGGAAATAAAATTGGCCTAAGGTTGAGGTGATTGCTGAAGCAAGAGTTGGAGGGATTGTATTTTTTAGATGGGACACATAAGATAGAACTGTTTGACTAAGTATATTCAGCTTCTTTTTAAGGGGTTATGGTGATGAGATAGGGGTAACAAAAGAGACATTACACTGGCGGAGGGACCTTTTTCAATTTCCTTTGCTTCCTGTAGATGGCGTGGCGACAAAGATCAAATTTTTATCACCTTGTGCGGCGGGGGTGATAGCGACGCTCCGTTCTCTTGCAATTGAGAACGCCAAGTAAAAAAAAAGGTGTTTCGAGATAAAGCTGTTTAAAGTTCAACTCCCTTTATATTTATACCTGGCCGCGCGACATTACAAGCTACGGTTAAGGCACTTAGGGTCGGCGTATCGAATTCAAATTTTCGGAGAAGGTTCTGAGGACGTCTGACAATCATATTTAAAATCGGGGAAAAATTTGTCATCACCATAACCCCTTAAGTCCAGGTACTGTTATACAACCCTTACACTATCAAGTAGATTATCACCTATCAAGTATGTTGAGAACAAACAAACTTTACTCATCAATATAAAATAGTGTTTTAGTGCAGTCGCGCTTGGGATCGAACCATGGTTTTTGTTTTTTTTACAAATAGCTGGTACATAATCGTCACACACACCACTAAGGAGCTAGCTAGTACTCTCGTTGTGAAGTGTCTCCTAAGCAAATGCACGTGCAAATTTGGGGCATAGAATTTTTAGTGAATGACAAAACAATTTTATAGGAAATTGACACCGTAGCCTAAATATTAGCTGGGATTTGGGGACCTATGGGTAATATAAGTATCGACCCTTTCTTTCTCCCGATAATTTGTAACAGTTTATGTCAAATTCGTGCAAAACTTGTAAATTCACCATTTATCCTATTTGTGTGAAAATCCTACAAACCTTGTGGTTTTCCCCCCTCCACAAACGTCCCCCCAAACCCGAGGCAGTCGACACTATAAAACCAGTTCATTGTTAAACTGAATATGAAGTTGTTTTTATGGCAAGCAGAAGACATAATTTATGAGAATCGGAGGAAAATATGGCTGCCACTGATATATCTTGTAGAGCGTAATGAGCGCCGGGCATAAATCGAAAATCCCTGCAAAGCCCAAGGCAGAAGAGTTTCTCTCGTGCTTAGATATAATAAAATGCAATTTAATACGCAAACTAAATCACTAGTACATAAAGTGTACATAATAACACAACTACATGTGCAGAAGCGTGCAAATAATGCGTATACACTTATCCCGCCATTTTCAATAGGAAAAAAGCGCCCGGTGCGTGCATTTCACCCCCAGAGGATAACCACTATGATGCAAGGGGGCGAAGCATCAATTCAATGCGTAGGAAATGTTTTCAGTACAGTACTGCAGAAAATTCTGCATGAATGTGGACAGAGAGATGATGAGGACGACGGTGACGTTGGGGAATAAAAGGACGTTCAGAACTAACTGCTGGTGCTAGTGCTGCTGGAAATTTTCAATTAACGAGTGCAAGGCTTTGATACTGGTTGGCCTCCGGGTAAATAAATACGCAGTTTGGCGTGGGTTTTAGCATAAGTGCGTAATTTACCGAGATAAAGGACGGGAAGGAATGTCAGCTAGTGCATGCACTAACGACGAGGAAGGATACGCTAAGAAGCTATTAAGGAGCTCTGGTGTTTCTATGCAAACTTAAACCCAATGGCATGGGGAATAAACCAAGCATCAAACGTTGAATAGGAAAGGAATGTGTACCACTAGGGTTCAACCTATTTTACATTGCATCCGCATGAAATGCACCACTGCACCGTATCATGGCAGGTGCGGAACGCGGATTGGATTCTTCCAATTCATCCCCCCGATATTCGACCCCCCAAACATGGCACTGTATCGCTTTTGCGTTAGTTTAGTTTAGCTTAGCTTAGCAGCAGCAGTAGAACGTCATTCCAAGTGTATTTACTTGCACTCTCCCTGCTTGCTTAAAGGCGACAATGGAACCGTGGAAGAAAACCCCTTAGGTTATATAAGAGGAATCGAGAAAATCCACTATGTGTAGGTAGGTCAATGTACGAAGGATTTTGTGCTGCTCCTTCAAGTTAAGGGTTATCAAGAAGAAAGCTCTGGTTCACCCTCGGTTCGGTTAGTTTAACCCCGGCCCTAGTGCTGCTGCTACTACTTCTACTTCTTTTCATCAAGTCAAGTTTCATTTTCCTAACTAAGAAGAGAAAAAATTAATTTGAAAGGTGAAGACCAAAGCTATCAAGACGTTCTCGTTTGTCCTCCTTTCGTCCTAGGGATGCAAAAGGTCAATCCTTGCTCCTACAGTTGGGTTCGCTGCATTCTGCAGTCATTAATTGTTCTTGTTGCAAAAATTCTATCCTGAAAAATTGCGTGCATTTTAAATTTTTGTAGAATTTAGCGTGAATGAACGGGTCCTGTTCAAGATATTTACAAAATAACACAAATACAAATCCGGATTGACACGAACACAATGAAATTTACCAAAAACTAGAAAATCGATAGCAGCGAAAGTGACTCATTTTGTGAATACGACGACAACCCGGGTGGAAAAAAGTGTTTCCCTCTGCCGGGGGGAGGTTTAGAAAAGCAGTTGATGGTGATAGGCCGGGGGGTGGTTAATGGAAATACGAAATATTTACAAGTGTGCAGTGTGAATAGCACAAGGATGGTTTGTATGGTTGGTAGTGTGCGCATAGCGTTCCATGATGGTGCCACCCTGGAGGGTGTTTGTAGTTTACTAAAGACGAGGAGGCGGGCAGGCGGAAAAATCTGTCGAGCTTTCTTTTACCATTTGTAGAACTGCTGCTGCTGTTTTGTTGACTGCCATTGCCATCATCATCACGCGTCGTTCAGTTCAATTTAGAGTCCTGGAAAGCGCCGCTACTATACCGTTGGCTCGGTTGCTGTTGTTGTCGCTCGATGGTGGCTGAATCTGGATGGCACAAGATGTGATGATGATGCTGCTGCTGCCACGACGGTGGTTTCTGCTGCTGATTTTGAAGGAGCAGCATCAAGAGTAGCATTGATATGTCCGTGTATAAGTGTGTATTCGAAGAATCGTGGTAAGTGCGTACCATGCCTGCCATCCAGTTCCAACAACAACAAATCCGCCGGGTTGAGAGGGTGTTGGCACGAAAGAAAGGGAAATAGACTGAAGCAGGAGGAACCAGAAGTAGGAAAAGTGCGTAAGAAGTAGATAATATCGCCAAGCTATATATGCTTTACCGAACAAGATTTGTATATATGAAGCCATGGATTGTGAAGCGTTTCCTTTTTCTTCTTCTAGTTCGCATTGGCACTGTGCTGTACACTACACGATGCGACCTATACTGACACATGTACCGCCATAATAACACCACCAGTTTTGGAAGTTTGCAACTTTAAACAAAAAAATCAACCTAAAATTGTATAGAAAAGAGGAAAAAATTGTGTATGAAGAAAAAATCGATATTTTCCAAATGAAATTTGTTGCTGTTTTTATTTTCTCGATTCATTTTCAGATATTAACAGGGCTGCAATTGGGAGCTGGGTAGAATTGAAAAATGAACTCGTAAAATTTCATTTCGGAGGTTTATTGCAATTAAATGATAAAATTTATTCCAGGATAGGAAAAATAAAGTGATTTTCAAAATGGTTTTGCGGTTTTAATGTTGATTGACGATTGCTATGTTTCCAGAGGCTATGGATTATCATTTATATAACTGGTGCTATGTACTACATTTAGTTGTTTTAGATTACTATAATTAAGAGAGAGTGTAATGTATATTTTGTACTTTTGAGAGATCATGAGTTTTCTAAGCATTACACTGTAATGGATAAAATGTAGAAAGCTCTTGTATTTATTGAGGAAATATCAGGGGCTCTATAGATAGATTAAAACTATTTCTTATTAGTCTGTTAATGACTTATTAATGTGCAGTTCAGTTTCAAGCCTGGTAATCGAGGTAATGAAAGGCTTTCAGTGCAACCGACCGTCAAACTAGTCTATGTCAAAAATCTTTCATGTTAAAAACCCTTGAAGTAATCCTGAATACGAGTATACATCTGAGACAAGCATTAGGAAGAATACAAATATGATATGTCTAGTGGAAAGTTATATTTGGTAGTGTATACCAATAAATAATGAATTACAAGGCCGTCTTCTTTACAAAAAAGAGTACTCACCAACATTTGAACTAAAATGTTACAAAAATCTCTTGTCGAACAAGGTGAACAGAGGGAGTCAGTTTCATTAGACCATAAGTGCGCTAAACTAGAATCACTCAATTCAACTACTAAAAAAAAAGTCAGTATGAACATTGTTTATGCGCCGAGGTTTCCGTATTTACACCATTTTAAATATTAATTCTTTTCTCTCAAATAGGTAAGCTAGACGGGTACGGGCTCGAAATCCTATCTATGTGTTTTCTTATGGAGATCCCAAAACTCACTTCCGCCATCTTGGATTTTATGATGACGTCATCGGATAATAGATGGCGATAGTGGTAATGTAGAAATCGGATATATCTGGTAACATTATTTTCGTGCATTTATTGGTGATATCGGTGTGAGGCTTGTATGAAAGACACCTCCAAGTTTAGTTTATTTTTCGATTATACTTGTGCTACGAGACCTAGCTTCGTGTGCAATTTCAAGATTCTAGATCAACGGGAAGTACTGTATAGGTTGTGATGTGTCAGTCAGTCAGTATGAAAATACACTTTGAAAGACAGTATCCTTTTATTGCATTGGGTTAGAAACTTGAGCTTTTTACACGACTTGTCCTAGACTTTAGTATTTGGTATTAATTTATACTCGATACCTCTAGCTGTTCCTGACATAAAGGGACTTGACAGAGAGACGGACGGATAACAAAGTGATCATGTAAGGGTTCGTCGTTCTCATTCTGATGTACAGAACTCTAAAAAAGTAAAAACAAAAACTTTTATTGAAACTTTAGCAAGCGAGTCTTGTATGTTCCTCTCTATAATCAATGAAATTATGTACTATGTAGTGTGCCCTAAATAAGGTAAATTATCCAAAGATTGTGTTAGCTATATATCTCAGTAAAACTGATCTACGCCGTTTTCTATAAAAACTAAAGTTTCCTCATGCTCTTTGCTCTGGCTAAATGAAATAAACAATTTTCGTTATCGTGCAGATTCAGGTGTGATCTTTGATTCAAAACTGACCGTGAAACATATGAAGTGGATCGAATACGCGTTTTACTTATTTATAATTCTTGTCAACTATAAAAAAGTAACGCACAACTTAAAATGAATGAAGAGCGAACCGAGGCTCTTCATTAGTTTTAAGCTTGGTTTGGAAGTGGGCCTACAAGCTAGGGTGAAGCTTGTTACTTACTTTCTTCTTCGAACATCAATGGCTTGGCATAAGATTCTTTATAGTTCTATGTTTGTATTATCCCCTATAAGTTTAGCACGTGCCCGAGACACCGGCTGACAAAAGTTTTTAGCTTAGTTAAAAAGTGATCGGTCATTTGTTATATTATAAATAGCTAAACAACAGAGGTTATTTTGCTTGGATCAAAATATACAGAGTCTGACGATACTATTATTGTGCCATATCTCAGCGAGAGTTCGTACATCAATTTAAGCTCCGCCATCTGCTGTTACTATGATTCTACGATAACAAAATTGATCTAAATATTTTATTCGCTACTCTTCAATTTAAATCAAATCCCGACGTTCATATGCTGAGCCCATAAGTTTGGTTTTAGCAGTATTAATCCCAAACCCTACGCTGGGACCTTATTAGTCAGTGCGTCGGACATTTGAGCAGAAGACATACTATAAAAAAAGCGGGACATTAGGTATTATTTTATTAAATGGAGAGAAAAAACGAAATAATTTTATTAGTAAAATTTATTTCATTTTTGCTTAATGATTAGAAACATAGTTTTATATTTATACCAACTGCGTGTGTCCGGCGTTGCTCAAAATTTTGATAAGTGAGTGTCGTATCCGATTATTTTTACATGTTAAGACATTAATATTTTTAAAAGTATATATGCGCCTGTTGCTGGCACGCATAGTGAACAAATGCGCACGCTCCGGCTACAGGCACAAAAATCAAAAAATACGCCCGACAAGCTCCCGCTACAGGCGCAACAATCGAAAAATACGCCCGCTGTTACTGTTCTGGATTTAAGACATTTGAAACCGGAGACTCACCGTGTGGGTAATGCAAAATCTCACCCGTATGGACGGTGTTCAGTATTCTTAAATTTTCAGTTTCAGTTAATCTTTATTATTACTGCACCGACGTTGCTGGCTATTGGAGATAGTCTAGTCTAGATATACTGGAGATAAATAGGCGCGTCGTATTCGACTGAGTTAATCTACGAAAATAATTTTATTGTTTTCATTTTAAAGTTTTGTCTAGATAAAGTTTGAGCGTACCGTGCGTGTTTTATTGATACGTGCCTGCAGTGGGAAAGTAGAATTTTTATTCAGGCGCATCATTTCTCATTTGGGTGTCATACAGGCCTTTTAACGCTGTGCGTGCCTGTTTCAGGCTAAGAATGAGCGAGCCTTATTTTTACTACACTCACCCCTTGTATAGTGATAGGGGTGTCTTAACACCATAGTGTTCAACTACATTTAGACTGATTTAGATTGTTCATCTCTGTGATCCCGAAAACTATGAATTCGATAATACATAGGTCGATTTCGATTATTTTTGTGGGTCCCGATGAAAACTACGGGTCCTCACACTGATGTCGGTCGTTTTCGATTATTTGTACACTCTCTTCCCATGCCCATCCGTAGGAGTGTCTTATCACCAAATTATGTAGCGAAAATCACGGATTTAACATCAATATCGGCCGTTTTCGATTATTTTTACATGTCAGCTGTTACACCAACCCCCTCCTCCCATCAAATATGTAGCCTTAACTATGCCTAAGAAAATACTGAACCTTCCCGTGAGAGTTTCATCGAAATTGGATTACCTGTTTCCGAGATTAGCGCGGACAAACATACAGACAGTGTAATACTAATTGAATTAATTATTTTGAAATCACTGATATAGACTTTAATTTGATTAATATAGAAAATAGATTTTCACTATTTGTATTCTAGTGATGGTAATATTTATTTAAAAAAAACTGTTATTATTGGTCTTGTAGCAGTTTCTGTTAAATTGTCGATTATTTTGTGCGAATGTTTCTCCATTCTTTTCTATAGTTCTTCCGTAAATTTGGGCTGACTTTAAGTATTCTTTCTAGGTAGTCCCATAAATGTTAAAATATTTGCAATACAATTGTATTCAATGACAAGGTCCCGGGTCTTTATGTTGGTCATTCCATGGTTTACAAGATTTATTTTGCAGGAACTGCGTAAAAAGTTAGATATGTGTTTAGGATTATTGTCCTGTTGTGATATGAACCTATTTCCTATAAGATATTACCCGAAGGAATGGCGTGATTTTCCAATATTTACTTGTATTCTCCTTTGTTCAATTTTTGAAAAACACCCCCAAATCATAGTAGAATATCCTCCATGATTAACCGTAGGCTACAAACAGCAATCTAGATGTTACTGGTTAGGTTTTCTTCGAACGTACTAACATAAGAAAGTTCCAAATATTTGAAATTTGTACGTATAAGTCCATAACACTCGTTTTTATTCCTCCAAAATACAATTGTTATGAGCATGTCCATAATTTAGTCTCTTTCGTTTGCTCGCCATGTTGGTTTTCAAACACCAACGAAGTACCACTTTCAGCAAGCTACTTCTTACTGTCGAAGCATCCACATTAATATTTATGGCACTTTCTCAGTATTTTGCTCGATCTTCGCTAGATTTTTTTCGATCTCTTAACGATATCACTTTCAGATATTATTCTACACATTATTCTTTAGGTCGTAAGGTGTTTAAAATGTTTATCGTAATGAGTGATTATCTAGGGCGTTGCACATAGTGTTATTGAGAACAATCAAGAATAGCAAAGGTGGCAGTATGGAACGGTTTCGACAATTTTCCTTACATTGGGCTTCCATTTCGGACTCCCTGATGGTGCTGATCAGTTTTTCTGGAATGCTTCTTCTAAGTTGTCATTATGTACTCGCTATCAACGCAGTCAAATGCATTCTTCAAATCGACGAACGTAAGATGTAATGGAATCTTTATTCGGTGGATTGGGGTTATTTCAGAGTATGTTGAAGGAATAACCTAATGGAGTTTCTTCATCGCTCAGTGTGCGCTCGAACGTTTACCTAATTCGCATTAGGATGATTTTTGTCATCAATTTGGATACAGCTAAAAGGTGGATGCTACATCAGTTCTTTTTTTTTCTTAAATTACGATTTTTCTATCAAGTGGTTTACATAGGTCTCAGTTCTTTATTGAGGAAAGAAGTATTTCGTCTATCGAATTTTATTATGTCCACCATCTCTAAACTTGCCGAAAATCTTGTGTTTATGTTGACCACAGAGAACTGTCCTTCAGGATCAGACTAATAGGTATTCGACGGTCAATGGTGTTGTGTAGGAATTAATTAAAATATTCTCTCCACCTTCCGGGTATATTAGTAGGTACCTTAAATGTAGTGTTTGACGAGGAAATTCCAGAAATAGATTAGTGTTCTATTGAAAATAAAGATTATACAATATTGTAAGGTAAAGAAATCCATCAAGTCCGTATTTCCTTTTATTAAAATTCCTTTTTTATACTGATATTAGTTATTGTTAGAATTTCGTTTATATAATTTAATCTTCCTCCGTACATCGTACCCCACAATAAAAACAATTTTTGAGAGCTTCAACAATTATAATTAGACATCCTGCTCGACTTTGCTTGTTTAAGTTTTCTAAAATAAATAAATTATCCACCATCCCTACCATTACGATTTGTGTTTTCTTTTCTTTTATTACCTACTCAAATTCCCATGCAAAAAGAGGGTAATGTTTTTCACTGTTCTAGGTACGTAGGCAGGTGAACAATAAAGACACTTATCTGCTGATAAAAGGGAGCTTTAATAAAATCTCGAAAATTAACAATTCCGATTTTAATAAACCAAATTCTTAAAAATACAAAACCTTACAGGTAGAATTGTCTGGGAAAATAAAAATGTTGTGCTTGAAGATTTAAAGGGCAAACATTTCTAACCTTTCTTGCTTTTCACACGAACGGTAATAAAACGACTATAAATGTGAGGTATTTTCTGTAAGAATTTCATGTTTCCAAACGTCTAACATGAATATGTATATTACATTAACAGTAGTGATGTTTTAACAGTATATCTAGACGCCATAAATGCAATATCAACAAATTCGTCATGATCCTTGAAATGCTACTGGATATATAAGGTTATGTAAAAGTCTAACTGTGTTAACCGATACCATATTTTTAAAATTAATAAAAAACCCTATTACGTTCCCTATCAAATAGAAGGGATTAGTGTATGACAAATTTATAGTTTATAGAGGGGCTGTAATTAAAGACTCTCTCTCTCTCTCTCTAGTTCTCGTAACCCCTTGTGGGGCATGGCGCGGGAGAAGAACTTGACCCGATTCGAGACAACGATTACAAGTGGAACTTTAAGTTAAAGTAGATTCCGAACCACTGAAATTTTCTCTGTATGGCCTTTTCATCGTAATCTGTTGTCAGCAGAAAACAACCATGGGTCGCCGCCGCACAGTGGGCCAAAACGACTTGGTGGCTATCAAAAATCTGTAACTTTTGTTGAGTTGAAGATATTAGAGATGGGAATTGAATCAAAATATATCGATATCTAGTATTATAATTTCTTAAATCTTTCGATGCAATATATCGATTTTATTGACAAAAAAATATCGATAATTTCAAAATATTGGTACCTATTGTATTCGAACGTATAACAAATTGCTCTTGATGTAAACATGTATTTTTATGAATAGACAAAAGTCATTTGAAGCCCTTTCTTACTTAGAATATCGTCCGCTTAAGTGTAAGAGAACGTATCTACCAAAAAAGCCACTTTTGAGCTCAGTATACAAAATACCATAATTTTTGTTTGTTTGTAAAAACCGATTTGTTACTTTTCTGTTACTCTTTTCTGCTGAAAAAATTAAAAAAAAAATTAAAAAATCAATATATTTTTAGAAATTATACTGTTTTTTGCGTCTCCTGGAAATTTGGGTTTTTTCAGACACGTTCCCTCACACTTTAGCCGACGATATAGAACTTAGATTATAGAATATACAGGAACTTAGATTATAGAATATACAGGCCATTGCGTATATGCGTCGTGTACGTGAGACCAGCCAACTTCTTCGTTGGGAAGGTGAGGACAGGGAGCAAGATAAAGTTAAACTGTCAACTTGTATTTGGTGCGATTTCCGTCTAAAGCGTTCGTGGAAAAAATTTTCTGAGTTTATATACAAATTAGAAGCGAATTATTAATTTTGTTTAACTAAATAGACAAAGAACATAATAAAAAGCGTTTTTAAAAACTCTTTAAGAACTCACAGGTTTGTGAATAAGTTAATTTCACAATAATGTGCTGTGACGATAAATCTTGCAATTCGCCAAGAATATCATTTTTCAAGTTATCGATCAACTTCTTCTTCTGATTGCTTACTATCTTAATATATCGAAGAAAGTGTAAATCCTGAAAAAGTAGTGATAATAAAGTTTTTGTTGCAAGTTCCAGTTTGTTTACATCTGAAATATGTTAATTTTTAGTCACACCAATTATTCAAAGGCAGTTCTTAGTTATGTTTTGAAAAGGGGCATGTACGATCCAATACATATTAATTTTCTTTTTCCTTTCTAAAAATATTAATTCTTAAAATATTAAAATGTGCGTGATAAATAATTGTAAGCAACTGGGTGAATTATTAAGTAGTTATTTGAGGGTATTTTTTGGTTTTTCTCGACCCCTCTACCAAAATATCTAAATTTGTGTTACTTCTATGATGTACTTACACAAGAAATGGTCATTTAAATACCTAAAGAAGTATACCGAAGTTTTTTGAGCTTATAGCACTTCCTTATTTGATCTATATTCTAAAAGAAATACACACAGTAAGGCACTGATTTGGCATCACTGGGAGTTATTTAGAATTTCGATACTATCTGAGTATCGATACAAAAATATCGATTAAAGGATTTATCGGGCGTTGCAAGCATCGATACAAAATATCGATATATTAGAAGAGAATTATCGACACTATGATGTATCGATGCAGTATCGCCCATCTCTAGAAGAAATATCATAATGAAACTTTGGGAAATCAATCTTGACATTACTACTCATTAATTGATACAAAAAGAAAAATTCAATTGGTTTACAGGGTGCCACAAAATATAATAACAAAATTTGAAGCAGTCAATAAATGAATTATTAACGTTATTTAAAAACTTCTATGATCATTTTTAACTTAATCTTTAATTATTTTCGCTTCACTATTGAATTATTAAGATTTTAACCTCGTTTTTTTCCACGCGGCACTTTGGTGGCGTATCCGTTATGGATTGGGCAGCATATAGCGATTGCGGAAAAGTGGGCTTGGCTTTCATATCTCACAAAATGAACAGCGAAGATTATTAGGCAGAGCTAGAAGAACATCTCAAGCCCTACATTCGACGTTTTCGCTCTGAAAGATTAACATTTCAGCAGGACAACGCATCGATACACGCGACAAAGTCTACAAAGGATTGGTTGGCGAAGGCGAAGATTCCTGTAATCGAGTGGCCTGTTCTTTCTCCGGACCTTAACCCGATTGAAAATGTTTAGGGCATGATGGTTCGCGATGTTTATGAAAACGCAAAGCAGTATGCGACAGTCGCAGAGCTCAAGGAAGCGATCAAATCAGCATGGGACAACATCAGCGCGAGAGGTTTCGAAAATCTTAATAATTCAATAATGAAGCGAATGAAAATGGTGTAAATAAAACCTCTAAGTACTTCAATAAATAAATTATTTACGGAAAAACTCAATTTTCTTCAAGTATCCCTATTAAAGTGGGACACGCATTTTTTCACATAAACTGTACAAATATACGAACGAATGGAAGTAGACTCACCAAATTTTAGTTACATTCGTTACTTCAACCCCTTAATCCACTGAAAAAATTTGGTGCAGTTCGATGCAATAGAAAAAAAATTATCCTCAAAAAATGGGGTGTCCCTATAAATGTGGGACACACTGATAAGCAGAATATTCATGTGATCAACGTTTTGTTCTGTCCTGGAAATTTTTCTGGTGTTGTGGCATATGTAGCGCTTGTAGTCTTTATTTTTGGCTTCCTGGGCTTCTTCCGATAATTCGCCAATTGGCAAATGACAGTGCAGTATTATATTGTTTCCATGCCTTAACACTTTGTGGACTGTCGGTGTTAATTTTCTGCAGGCATATTTCTCATTTAGTAATATTTCGGTTTGTTCTGCATATGTTCCAAATGTTTCCGCATTTATAGGAAGATCACAAGAAAGAACATTTAATATGGTCTTCAATCTCTTTAGAATTTCCACGACCACTTTGGTAATATCCGCTGTTATGTCCGGGTATATTCAAAAAACCTCCTCGCTGTGTTCACGTCACTTGTACTTCCAAAACCTTGCTTAGGTGTATCAATAATTAAGCCCAGTTGTCGTCTGAGCTCTTGTGGTATCCTGTATTTCTCCTCCAGTCTCTTTTGCTTATTATCAGGGTTATTTCGTACACCCTCATCAGTGAAACTCAAGTCATAACTCATGTGCAATATAAATTCCATAAATCGAATCCTTGCATGAAGAGGTGAAAGCCCCTATTGATAATTTTCTTCAACATCGGATTCTTCTTCCGTATTTCGAAAATCTTTTGGATTTTTTTGGCAAATAGTACAAGATGCCGATGATTTGGTGTCTGTTACAAATTGAGTTACTCTGCCATCACATATTGTTTAGTGAAGCCTATGACTTACTTCTATTTCTTTGCTGTTAACTTAGCATTTCGTCGGCATTGAAGCATTTTTTTCTTATGTCACGAAGCCAACTTCACTTGGAGCCAATTCCTTTTTTTCCTTTAAATATTTAAATTTAATAAGTTTACAAAAGTGAGCAGATGATGGACGAGCATTTTTCCACATTAAGTTTTCCGAAGTACAGCATTTTAAACGAAGAGGAACCAATGGCATTACGAATAAATTGGCGTCTGTTATATTTTCGTCATTATTTCCAGAAATTTGTTGCTTGTATTCGATTTGCCCCGAAGATCCATCCTATCCCCATTTACTCACCAACACTAAAGTGGTGCCATCTTAGCTCTCGATTTCATCCTGTGATTTTATCTTTAAAATTCTGTTCGCGGTTGGAATCAAGCGAATTTTGAAGAGGCACCGAAGCGGAAGTGTTGGTAGTTGTCAGCATTTCAGGCAAACACTCTTTTAATTGCTGCTACAATTTTGTTTCTTTTTCAATTCATATCTTAGAAAATTGTACTTATCTTTAGAAAGTCCCAAACCTAAAAACAAGGACAAAGCTTCCCCAAATAACAATCTCTTGGGGTGGCGATACTCTCCTTATTTCTGCTCACACGGTTTAGACTAGCTCCATCAACAGCTTTTAGAATAAAGGCTTTTTTAACTATAGTTTCTCCGATGTATATCGTTGGCTTATTAATTCCCTTGATAAATCTGCATTATGCTGTTTAAGTTTTGGCTTTTTGGTGACATCCCAGCACTGATCCAGGGAAGGTTCCAATGTTGATGCAGAAGACTCCAATTTTGATGAAGAAAATTTCGATGTTGATGTAGATCAACGTTTTGTTCTGTCCTGGAAATTTTTCTGGTGTTGTGGCATATGTAGCGCTTGTAGTCTTTATTTTTGGCTTCCTGGGCTTCTTCCGATAATTCGCCAATTGGCAAATGACAGTGCAGTATTATATTGTTTCCATGCCTTAACACTTTGTGGACTGTCGGTGTTAATTTTCTGCAGGCATATTTCTCATTTAGTAATATTTCGGTTTGTTCTGCATATGTTCCAAATGTTTCCGCATTTATAGGAAGATCACAAGAAAGAACATTTAATATGGTCTTCAATCTCTTTAGAATTTCCACGACCACTTTGGTAATATCCGCTGTTATGTCCGGGTATATTCAAAAAACCTCCTCGCTGTGTTCACGTCACTTGTACTTCCAAAACCTTGCTTAGGTGTATCAATAATTAAGCCCAGTTGTCGTCTGAGCTCTTGTGGTATCCTGTATTTCTCCTCCAGTCTCTTTTGCTTATTATCAGGGTTATTTCGTACACCCTCATCAGTGAAACTCAAGTCATAACTCATGTGCAATATAAATTCCATAAATCGAATCCTTGCATGAAGAGGTGAAAGCCCCTATTGATAATTTTCTTCAACATCGGATTCTTCTTCCGTATTTCGAAAATCTTTTGGATTTTTTTGGCAAATAGTACAAGATGCCGATGATTTGGTGTCTGTTACAAATTGAGTTACTCTGCCATCACATATTGTTTAGTGAAGCCTATGAATTACTTCTATTTCTTTGCTGTTAATTTAGCATTTCGTCGGCATTGAAGCATTTATTTCTTATATCACGAAGTCAACTTCACTTGGAGCCAATTCCTTTTTTTCCTTTAAATATTTAAATTTAATAAGTTTACAAATGTGAGCAGATGATGGACGAGCATTTTTCCACATTAAGTTTCCCGAAGTACAGCATTTTAAACGAAGAGGAACCAATGGCATTACGAATAAATTGGCGTCTGTTATATTTTCGTCATTATTTCCAGAAATTTGTTGCTTGTATTCGATTTGCCCCGAAGATCCATCCTATCCCCATTTACTCACCAACACTAAAGTGGTACCATCTTAGCTCTCGATTTCATCCTGTGATTTTATCTTTAAAATTCTGTTCGCGGTTGGAATCAAGCGAATTTTGAAGAGGCACCGAAGCGGAAGTGTTGGTAGTTGTCAGCATTTCAGGCAAACACTCTTTTAATTGCTGCTACAATTTTGTTTCTTTTTCAATTCATATCGTAGAAAATGTACTTATCTTTAGAAAGTCCCAAACCTAAAAACAAGGACAAAGCTTCCCCAAATAACAATCTCTTGGGGTGGCGATACTCTCCTTATTTCTGCTCACACGGTTTAGACTAGCTCCATCAACAGCTTTTAGAATAAAGGCTTTTTTAACTATAGTTTCTCCGATGTATATCGTTGGCTTATTAATTCCCTTGATAAATCTGCATTATGCTGTTTAAGTTTTCGCTTTTTGGTGACATCCCAGCACTGATCCAGGGAAGGTTCCAATGTTGATGCAGAAGACTCCAATGTTGATGAAGAAAATTTCGATGTTGATGTAGAAGGTAAGAACGAAGGCGTCCCAAATGTTGAAGTTGAACTTCGTGCGTTTCTAGTGCTAAGTTGCCATTTCTTCTTGAAAGTCAAAAAGAATCTTTTTTTGTCCAAAATTTTAATATTATACGTATTTGAAAAAATACGCACAAACTCCTCGTATTCCATAACATTGTTATCACGGATGATTTTATAAAATTCTCAATACAAAATCTGCATATTGATTTTAGCACTTTTATACCATAGTTACATTGGCAGTGTTGTGTTTCCATAAGGTAATGCATTTAGTTCACTGTCGAATGGCATTAAAATTTTTAAAATCTATGATACGACGAAAATCGTTTTGGTCCACTGTGCGCCGCCGGTGGGATTCGAACCTGGGACCTCCAGATTTGTAGGCCTACACGTTATCACTTACTCCACCGACGACTACACAAGGCTCACAAATATAAAATCAGAAAAATTTCCTACATTTTGAAATTATTATTTCTTTGTTTCTTTCGGGATTCATTTGTTTCGTATGTAAGTCAACAAGTGAACTGTCCACGAACAAATGGTCGAAAAATAATAGGTCGAATTCGATAATACCAGTTACTCTCGCATCCGAACGGTATTTCTTTCACTTCGAGTTTCATAATAGGGTTGTACTTACCGGTAACTGATCCCGTCGAATGTTACTTCTCCACAAAGTATTGAATAGAATAATGACGTTTTTTAACTATTTCACTAATGTCTTTGTACGATTTTACTTCCTTTTTTGACTTTATGTTAGAATTAACTCACATATGGCGACAGGTATTTCTTTACTTGGAGCCATTTTATTTTCGAATAAACAAACACTAATGCTAAAATATACACTACACCTTAAAGCGAACAAAAAGAATGAACTGTACGGGAGATTGTTGTTGATTGTTTTCTTGTATAAATGGGTTTGTTTTCGTTATAAAAAGAAAAATAATCTGAAATTAGTTTGTTTACTATTCTTTGCAAGTGGTTCTTACGTCGATACAAAAAGAAACAATTGTGATAGGATAGATGTTTTACAACTTTGTCTTAAAGTTTTTACTTATTATTAGAAGACAATGGAAACTAAACACTTTTTATCTCTAATTCCTATTATTATTAGTCATATCTGTTTTTAAATAAACACATCAATATTTGCTTTTCTTCGTGTGGATTCGTATGGAATCACCTATTATAATACAGTGGGTGGTTAAGCAATAGGAGCGCATTGAAAAATTCTACATATATTCTTTTAGTTTTTAAATCCTTTTTAGGATATCGCAGCAACTAGGAATCATTATAGTTCCGGTCTGTTCGTCTGGCTGGCTGTACGTCCTCTCATTTATATATATTAAGATAAGATTTGGTACACAGACATAGGTTGATGACCTAAAAACAGAAGTGGTCAGATTTTTGGGAAAATATTTTTTTCGACCACATTCCATAAAGTGAAAAGTGTACTCAAAAATTTTTTCATTTACACTTACGTGGGATGTCTTTAAATACGTCTCCTAATCTCCTAGCAAATAAAAGTTGTTGTTTTACGTCCTTTTGTTTTTCATCCTTCAGTCACGAGATATTTGGTTTCAAACTCGCTATCAAAGCGTCCTCCCTCTCATTTCTAAACGATCTAGACAAAATATCTAAAAACTTCCTGAATGTAGCTTTTAATTAGTACTTTCAATGACAATTGTAACGAACATTAGCAAACATATTTTTTGAAAAATTTGGAAATAACTCTATCCGTATCATGCGCTTCCTCAGTTTTTATTTTTTACAATTATTATCCCTGGAAAACATTTTGCAGTTACACTCCCCTGCCCATAATACTAAGCTCCCTCCCCCATAATACCAACCTACCTCCCCTCTCCCCTTCTGGCTGCACTTACTCTTCCGGGCATGCTACTAATCAAATTAATGGTATGGAATAGATTTTAAGATTTGTCAATTAGATTGTGGTCCAGAGAATTACTTGGTAAAGGAAGGAAAGGATATTTTTAGAAGGAAGGAATGTTTTAACTGATTTTGCCGTATGACAAGGCATTCCGTCTTACATAAATAAACACATCACCTAAGGCACACAAAAATATCCTTCAGTACGTAGATGTATTTCTGAAAAGTAAGGCCAGAGTGGTCCTTCTGCAGATACACCACATCATTGCCCTTGGAGGATGTTTTAGTCGAGACCAAATGCAAGATCAGTTAAGGTTATTCGCTGGTCTCGTGACGAATTGTGTTTCTTACGTAAGAGCGTAAGTAAAGTATACCTAAAAAATTGAAACAATTGTGTTAAATGAAATAATGACTTTTGAATGATTAAAAAGCAAAATAACAGGTAATCACATTATTCCAATAGGCCTTATTTTGTTCTTGCTACCTTTGCGAACTTAAGGTGGGCTTCCTTCATCCGCGGTGTGAGGAAGGATTTGTGTTTCTTTTTTTGTGGGGGCGATAACCTTTGATAGGTTTTACTTCTCTTCCCACGTTGAGAGTTCTGGTGCGGAAATTTTGGACCAGTTTGCAAGCAACTTATACCAATCAAACAACACATTTCAGCAAAGTAGATTTCCCTTTCCGATTAGGTCCAAACCTTTTGGCCACTGAAACATCTTTCTCTGAAACCTATTCTTAAAAGACGACAAACGACGACATGTAAATTCAATTCATAAGCCAAAACCAAACCTTAATTTTGCTGCATCTCCACTTGGCCCCGTGCCTGCTTAGACGATTCCTGTCAGCGAACCTTCGCAACGTAATTTGTTACTTAACAACCCATATAAGGTTGGATCTGATTATCTGGGCCTGGTAATGAGAAGCATTGTCATTTTGTTATAAATATTAAACTTCAGAATTTTTACATAGACGTTGAAATATTTTTTTTAAGCACAAACATAACATATTTAATTTGATACTTGATTTTGGGTATCCTTGATTACATAACTTCTATACATAAGTTCAGCATATTTAATAATTTTTTTTCTTTCTTTTCAGGTACGTGAACTTATAACTCAGCGTTCTGTAAGTACCTATAACTTTTAATAATGCCTAGGGGGTTTTGTCGCAAAAAAAAATACAAGGCTCACTTTTTTGTAGTGATAAACGCTAATTTGTTGATTTTTTTTAGATGTTAGTTAAAATATAGATGGTTTGAGTGCACAAATGTATCTCCAAAAATCTTGGATTTCAGTAATAAGCTTTGGAAAGTTGAAGCCAAAATATAAAAGAAAATTAAAAGTTCATATTTCATGAAATTTCTGAATCAACAAGTTGCCAACTAATCAGATATAGAAAGCGTTAGACCTTGTGCGTTGATTATTTGACAAAAAATATACAACATTTTAATTAAAAGGAAGATATTTATAGATTTGGTTGTAAAAATTATTAAAAAGTAGAGATACATCGTGCACTTAACCATCGATATTTACTAAATCAAAAAGAAAGTTTAACAAATAGAACTCGACTACTCTAAAGATTAATCAAAAGAACAGAAACAAAAGTGTATAAAATTTTTCTGCTTAAAGGGAATATCTTTCTATTTTTGATACCTAATTTTGGCAATGTTTTTTGGTAAAAGTAATGGTAAATACAATTAAGAGATTTTTTGCGTCTCTTTATTTAAGACAGAAGGTTCAAAAAACACCTTTTTTTCAAACAAACATAAGGGCGCTGAATCTGTCCCCTGTCTCTACCAAATAACGCGGCTGCATGCCGTACAGTGTATCATGCCTTCCAGTTATCTGAAATGAAAAAATTGGTCGGATTCTTAAAGTAGAGGCTTGTTGCTACCGCTTTGACCTGGTTCAAATTAAAATTCCAAAAACTCTACAAATGGTGCGAAATTAAAAAATAAAACTGACAAATTTTAAATTTTTTTTCGTTTTTAAGGGGCCGTCGTAACTCAAAAAATCTGAATCAGGTCACGACGAGATCACATCTCTGCCGAACATTTTGAGCCCGAATTTGTTATATTCTAACAAATTTTACATATCGAAGTACTGCACGCCAACTCAAAAATCAAGGTGCTTTGGCGCGAGCCGACCGGCCGTCCTGACATTGCGTACAACTCATTTTCTATGGCAGATATGTTGAAACGGTTTATTTTACAGGCTCAGAATATCGAAAAATGCAAAAAATAAAATATTTTTTTAAGCCAAAACACTAGAAATGCCAATACTAACAAATGCTAAAAAGTTTGACTTAAAGAAAAATCCAAATAATTGTGCTTTTTAATTGTATACGATATTTAGTTTGTTAGTTCACCCCCTCCTCATATATTTCTGGACCTTCTGTTTTTTTCAGCCGCAGCGGCTGTGGTCGTGCGGTCAAAAAATTTATAATATATTTTCGCTAAGTCTTGACTCATATAGAGCATTTATGTGACAAGCTAGACAAAGAAGCCCTAGAACGTCTAGCACGATGACGGAAACAGATCTAAGCGAATTTACAAAAAACTGAAAAGACAGCCTTGCATCAACAACCAATCTTGCTTTCTTCCTCGCTCTCTCTCCTTGTGGGGCATGGGGCGGGAGAAAAACTTCACCCGATTCGAGACAACGATTGCAAGTGGACCTACAATTTAACGTGGATTCCGAACCGCTGACATTTTCTCTGCAACCTCCAACCCTTTTTATCGTAATCTGTTGTCAGCAGAAAGCAATCATGGGTCGCCGGTGTTGGGATTCGAAACTGTGACCTCCGGTTTGGAAGGCCGGCACGTTTTCACATACTCCATCGATGACTTGTTGTACAAAAATCAAATGCACGAGTGAGTTCAAACTTTTTGGCAATAGCATATACAGTGTGTTTCAGATCTGACGTGCCAAAATGAGTGGGGTGATAGATCTCACCTACCCAAACACAAAATTATATGGCAGTGTGGGGGACAATCTTAACCGTTTGGGTGATTCAAAAATTTTAGATTTTCATAGTATGCAATTACTCTTTTATTTTTATCTTTTGAGCTACCCACCACAGAGACATCAAACAAACGCTAAAAAACTACTTTCCAAAAGTGTCAACAATGTTGATCTAACTTCTACAATTGCAGGTACAGTCACTTCCAAATGTGAAAAAAATGGTTTACGATTACCTAAAATTCAGCATTTTTCCAAATTTTCTCCAAATTTTCAAATCTTTCATGTAATTAGTGCACCTATTTTTTTCTTTTTATTGGATTGCTCATCTTATTTCCTTTCCGAAAAGGCACAAGATGCCCAGGTAGAGAAAGGGTGTAGAAATTTATAAGTAGAAAACTTATCGGGAAATATTTTAAAATCTCCAATTTAAAGAAACTAAACTCATATTAACTATAAAATCCTTTTATTGAATTCAAAACGTATTACAATTCATCTTAGTAAATTACAAAAGCTGTTCAAAATGTCCATCGCCACTTTGGATGCATGCCAACAATCTCCTTCTAAGTCCCTGTTTAAGGCGTATTGCAGATAGCTTCTCCCAAATTTTCGTCGCTGCATTCCCAATTCTGCTAACTAAATCCTCCCTAATGTTAATAGGGCTTGAATAAACTTCATCTTTCCTAGTTCCCCATAAGAAAAAGTCCAATGGGATAAGGTCTGGAGATCTAGGTGGCCAAAGAATTGGTGCACCTCGTCCAATCCAGTGGTTAGAAAATGTTTCACTAAGTATTGCCTTCACAATGTTAGAGTATGCGCTGGTGCTCCATCGTGTTGATAAAACATTTTCGTTCGATTATGCACAGGGATCTCCTCTATTAGATCTGGCAGTGTATTGTCCAAAAAGTCTGCATAAATTTTACTATTAGCACTTGCGGCAAAATGAATGGTCCTACCAAATGGTTGCCAATGGTACCAGCCCAAATATTGGCACTAAATCTCTGCTGGAATGAGGTCACCTTTGTCCTGTGTGGGTTAGTTTTCCACCAGGTATTGAGATTATGGAAATTTGTGATACCGTCCCAGGTGAATTGAGATTTATCGGTCCACAGAATTCGGTCCAGAAACGCCCTGTCGTCAATGTCGCGTTCCAAAAGACAAGTGCTAAATTCAAGTCTTCTCTCGGAATCTCCTTCCAATAGTCCTTGTTCTGGGTGATGGTGAAATGGACGGAATCCTTTTCGATGAATAACCCGCCAAACCTTAGATGAAGACACTCTTTATCGCCTTCCGACTCGTTTCGTGCTCGTCTCAGGGTCCTGCCACACGACGGTCATTACCTCGACGTCAGCAGAAGTTTGAAGTTAGACTTCCTCTTTCTCTTAACCTTCGGAAAGTCCGTGTAAATACCCCTCTTTGGGGTGCTCGCCGATTATGGCATTTCCTTTGATATTCCAGTACAGGCGCTTTCTCGTTTTCGTCTACTACACCATAAATATATCCGCGTATTTCTCGAAAGTTAATTCTACCATTTTTTAATAATTGCGAATACCCGTAGTTGTCGTTTGGGTGATTCATACATGGAGCAACATTTATCAAGTGTAACAGGTGAAAAAACTCGATGTCTCCAATTTTGTTCAAACTTCACCAAATTATTGGTATAAGTATATTATCGTGCTAATAGATTTTCAAAACCAAAATGTTGTGCAGAAGTTACAGAGTGGTAAACTTTTGCATTTTTTCACTTTTTTTCGTGATCATACCTTTTTTGAAAATTCAAAGCTATCGTCACCATTGCCGTAGAATGTTGATCTTTAGTGATTTGTAAAGGTGCTTGTTTAGAGGCCGGGAGTCAATTTCTCATTGTATCCCCATTTTCATAAAAAATTAAGTCAAATTTACATCAGGCACTCGTTCTGTGTCATCATCTCCGGATGAAATTGCACCTTCTCCTTCATAAATCACTTTCACTTTGTTTCTGCATGATCCACAGACTTTTGCGTTGACAGGAAGAGTCGGAAACTGTTTACGAATTTGTGAAGTCACTTTTCTCAGACCCTTGTTTTGACACGTATGATTCTTCTCCTTCAAAGGATCGCAACAATATACTTAAGTTCCCTTATTCAGTCAAGTGATAATAATGTGTCGGCCTACCAATCCGAAGGTCGAATCCCACAAGAGAGAGAGATATTAATTTCGCTTATCCCGAATCCCTGCCGGTCGATGTCATGCTAACACAACATAGGGTTGTCCCCTGGGTTTTGGCTACATTATAAAATAAAATTTAAAAGTAACACAAAGTTAATATTAATAGGTTATTAAAAACCAATAATACCACAGAAATATCAGAAAAAAATAGTAGTAGGAAATTTTTTACATAAAAATGTAGTATACTTACATGGTCCAAATAAAATAATATTTGTTGACAATAAGTACAATTATCTAATGCTGTGAATTCAAAAACCAGTGGCGTGCTAATATTCCAAAATGTCATAATTCCCCCAGAAGTGTCACTATATTTCAAAGCTACTATAGAACTTAATTAAATTTATAAAATCTTCGTCAAATTAATTAAAATCACATAACAAACCGAAAACTAGTCCTAAAACTGTAATTCCAATCCGAAATAATGCTTAGTCCCCTTTTCATTTGTAAGAAATTAATCAGATTTCTGCCGTAATTAATTGAGCTTAAATCGAATTATGGCTGACATCCTCCCCTAAAAGTGCGTTTTATTTCATCCTGATGGTGAGAATTACACACTGCATCCTGATCATCCGCACGTTATTCAGTTACCGGCAGCCATTTTGGTCAACGAACGGCAAAGTATTTTTTTTTGTTTTCTCTTCATCGAAGCGTAGAACTTGTTTCAATTGTATTCGATACACCGGTGTTGCGTAGTTGCGTTGCGTACGCTTGCACTCGTCATTTTTATCCTCCGATGATTGAGCCTTTTGTTCCCTGCCAGAATTATTCAAGTCATGAAACCGCAAATTAAATTTTTGCTACTCTACACACTGCAGCACATTGTACGCACCCATACAAAACCAATTGCATAGACGCGGCCATTTTTGAATGACACACAAAACAAGAAAAATAAGAAGAAGAAGAAGCAGGAGAAGACCTAAAGAAATTCAACGTGCAGTTGTAGGCAATTTCCAATTCCGTTCGTGAGTGTTACAAACTTTACAGTTTTTGCCACTGCAGGAAAACACGAAATGAAACCAAACGCACGTAGGGCACAGGGTGGGTATAAGTATATCAGAGGAAGCTTTATGAACGCCTGTTTCCGGGAAGGGAAAAATACCTCTCCCCTTCTCGTTTAGTGTTATTTATTTTGGCCTTAAAATGTGCTGAACACAAATTGCAAAAATAATCAAACTGAACTCATCAATAATTTTTAATTAGTCTTTTGCCCGTTTTCATTTGTATGGGTTTCCTGCATCAGTTTTGCGTAATTTGACTAAAACGCACTTGATTCACTTCATTCGATGGCGGAATAATAGATGTGCTGGCGCGTATATATCTGAATTGCACTGCGAACTTTTTAGGGGGGTTGAAAGCGATGACTTTTCATTGGAAGTATGTAAAAAAGGATCGATATTTTTGCATACCCACTTCGTTATTCATAAAACTTTTTTCAAATTTACTAAATTTTTGTTGGCGATCGACCTATTTCTGAAAGTTCTGTTGTGGAGGATAGTTCCATTACATTAACAGCTTTTGAAAGTTGAAAACGTAATGGAACGAAAAAACCAGTTAAAAATTTACCTGAATTTAAAAACTAAGGTAAATCAAGGCATGTGTTGTCCAATTGACAAGGCAATTTGTAGGTATAACCAAATTTCACCTGTGAACTATGTCAATCTACTGTAATTAGAAATATGACACTTTTTCATAATTGCTACTTTAAATAAGCAAATTACGTTAAAAGTACAATCGTAGAAGTAATTTGGTGTCAAGGACATTTTTAGTTCAGTCAAACTGGAACAAACATTAATCCGGTGGTAGAACGTAAAGTGTTACACTCGCTACAATGAAGCAAGAAGCCCCTTTAGTGCAGCCAGCAAGAAATCGTCTACAAACTGCTTGAATGTTATAGTGAAACCTTTAAAAAACACAGTGCTGTTTTACAATGGATGAATTAACATTCAATTTTTTCATATTACCTTACAATTTTAAATTTAAATCATATTTATTGGTATCGGTACACAAGATTGAATATTCTTACATCTATATATAATTGCGGGAAATAGGAGTCGACGGAGCAAATAATAACGTATCGGTCTTCCATCTCGGAAGATTGTAGGTCCACTTGCAATTGTTGTCTCAAATCAGGTGAAGTTCTTCCGTCGCCCCAATCCACACAAGGTGTCACGGAAACAAGAGAAAAAAAAAATAAGTGCCAAATTGAATTTAAACGACCAGCAAGGTACATATTACATTTGAAATGGAATGGAGCTAATCCACATATATCTGCAAATGTATCCTGAAAGTCTCACCCGATTTCATACGTTCTAAATTAAGAGGTTAAAACAAGCGCAGGTTTAAGAAGAATTTTACCAGTTTCATATGCGTTGCGGATATAACGCGTTACCGAATAACCAAAGCCTTCCAATACCACCCTCTATGCTGCAAGACATAAATTTAATGCAGTTTCTATGGCATTTATAACAGTTCCATTTAAGATTAGTAGTTTTTTTATGCATCATGACTCATCATTTGAAACAATCGTTTTAAAGTAAAATAGTTTTAAAAAAAATCACTTTTTCGTATCTTCTACTCTGTACAACAAAAAAAGAACCATCCAAATCGGCACACTCGTAAGAAAGTTAGGATCAACCCCCCCCCCCCCCCCCCCCCCCGCATCACAAAAAAAATTTTTTCTCGCGGTATCAATCGGGGCACATATTCTACCCAACAGAAAAGAATCATCGAAGTGTTACGAAATTAGACTACCCCTCCCCCACCTTAGAACCAAATTATCCTCCTATAAGCAAAGTGGTACAGTGGTACTGTAGTTGTTTTATTTTTTTAATTTGCACCGACTTCAAAATTTCGTAATAGATATAAAATTAAAAATTATTTTATGCTTTTTGGTGCTTTTTGTGAAGTCGGTTAAATTTTTTTAAAATACTATTTTATTTTTCACTTTTTAGTGTCTTCTCCTCTGTACAACAAAAAAAGAACCATCTAAATCGGTCCAATCGTTAAAAAGTCAGGTTCAACCCCCTACCCCGCCCCCATCCCACCAAAATGTTTTTTCTCGCGGTATCAATCGGGACACATACCCTTACCCAACAGACAAAGAATCATCGTAATTGATCAAGCGTTACGAAATTAGACTACCCCTCTCCCTCCCCCACCATAGAACCAAATTATCCTCCTATAAGCAATGGGCGATCATACTCTATATAACAGCAAAGGAACCATTCAAACCGGGCCACGCGTTACGAAGCTAGACTACCCCTCCCCCCACCCTAGGCCAAATTTGTTTCTCCTATTAGCAATGGGGGGATCATCGTCTGTACAACAAAAAAAGAACCATCCAAATTGGTCCACGCGTTACAAAGTTAGGTTTCACCACCACCCCACCAAAAAGTTCTTGTTTTTGGCCTGGGACCACCTCTGAAGTATGACCTACCAAACAAAATAAGAATCATCAAAATCAATTCATAATTGGCGGAATCATCGCATAACAAACATACAAAAAAAATCATACAGTCTAATTAAGAACCCCCTTTTTTTTTGAAATCGGTTAAAAAATCTTAGAAAACTCTTACTACCCTAAAAAATGTACAGCAATCGAAATAAAAAAAAAACACAATGGTTAACGATGAAAAAGAACTTAAAAAATGAGACGATACGTTACTCTTAAAATATTACGTACGAACGACTCTAAAACTTGAAGGCAAAAAAAAAGAGTAAAAACCTGTAAAAAGGAAAATACTAGAATTTTGAAATGCGAGTGGCAGCTGAAAGAAAAATAACCAAAAATTTTGAAAAAATTCCTAAGCAAAACCTAGAACTAAACCTAAACGAACAAACACAAAGATCCGAAACCGAGAAAAAATTAAACTACAACATGATTGGCTTAGTGTTTCCAGCGGGTAGATGCAGCACCGGCCGAAGTTCCTACTTCGAGAACCGCTGCTCCCAAGCAGATTCCCTCTCCATAGAGGCGTTCGACACTTTTCGTGTCTCCTGTGAGCACTTATCCAAACATGTTCTAAACGAACGCACAAATATTTCGAACCGATTAGAGTCCCGCGGGACCAGTTTGCTGAGTCAAGACGAGGCTTTAGTTCCGCACCGATGATAAAGGTTTTCAGGTGCAATTGAATCTGTCGACCTTCGTTGCTGGACTCCTGGCTTCCACAATCTGGTAACGAAGTTGTTCTTAAGTGCACGTGTGTGAAACTATGGGTTAATTGGCTGTTGCCCGGGCTCGATTCGCATGCAGTACTGATGAATTGTTGACTTAGCAGATGTAAGGATAAAGCTTATCAAACAATTCACCTGATTACATGTCCTTGACCCCAGTAAAAACGACGTTCTTTTTAAGATGGCACATCTCGCGAACAAGATTATTAATGTCGGGCATTTGAATTATCTGCGGAGCAGGGTTCCTTCACCACCACAAACCGTGCAGGCTCTTTGAATTCGACGATCGATATTTGACAGCTGGTTTGGATGCACGAGGCTATGATAGAGCAGTTTGAATGTCACAGCAGAGTTTCTGTAATTGGACGGATAGCTATAGATCACTATACTAGTTGTGGTCCCTATTACTCCCGGATCTGTCCCAAATATGTGCGCGCCATCTATAAGCACCTAAGTGGTCCGTATGATTTACACCTACGAAGAGCCCGCGCATCCGACGTGAAGTGAGTGTGCTGAATGTTGTGTGCGTGGTCGATTTAGTGCGAAAGCGTTTATCACCTCAATGCTAGTAGAGAGACAACTGAAACGCTTTCGTGCTGCATCCTCTAATTCGTTTAATAGTGTGATGTGGGGTATATAAGTGTGCCCCCAGAAATATCAATGATGTCTCCAAAAACTGTAAGTTGTTTTGTAGCGGCCGTTACAGCTCGAGCATTACTGAACACAGAATCTACTAACTCAAGGTTCAACCTGATGGGAATTGCTGAGAATTCCCTGTACACAAGTTCATTCCATCACAAATGGAATGTTGGTCTTATTCTGCCCCAAGTCGTAATCGTGGGGATCAAATTCTGGGACTAGTCATGCGGATATGGTGGACAAACCGAGAGCAGATAGTAGTGCTACCCTGCGCTATCCCTTTTTAGTACCTATAACTGCGAATTTAAGGCAACGAAATTTCACGAGCATGTCTGTAAGATTTAGAGCGTGCTTTCATCGATCCATCATCCTCCCCGTCACAGAAGGCGTCAACGACCTTCACCTGTAAAAGTTTCACGAAGCCTTTTTCGAAGTACTCCGATTTCAACTGGTGCTCGATGGATGCATTAATCAAATAATTGACAACAACTACACGTCCTTTTAGCAAAAGACCACCTCCCACACCATTGGTTTTGACTTTTGCTAAGGTTAACCCTAGCGCCGGCTCCATTAAGCTAGAAGAAGTCAGCCCTTTTGAAATAAATACTACCACGTTGAGAGCAAAAGTTAGTCAAAAAACATTACGAGCAAAAGCGAGATATAGAAATATTTGAGGGGAAAAACAAAACAAATATAGTTCAGAGCAAAAGTGGTATAGAAAAAGAAAAAACTGCGAGCAAAACTAAGTAAACTATCCATTTCGGCTTTGCCCGCAGCGAAAACTTATTTCGTTTTTGCTCGAAACGAAAAAGCCAATTAATTAGACTTTTAATTGAACGCTTGAAAGAATGGTTGTATAAAGTATTAGCTGTTTTTTTAATTAATAGGCTTTTATTTTTTAGTAAAAAGTGTGAAATTTATTTTAAATGTAGGAATATCCTATAGACCTTTATACATTAGGTGTGGAAGAAAACGATTTAAGTTTCCGCTGCTGGCAAAAACTAGTTAAATTCTTAACTCGTTTTCTGTTCGTCTAACTCGTTTTTCTATAGCACTTTTGCTGTGAACGATAATTTTTCCTAAGATTGTATTTTCTGACTTATTTTTGCTCTCAGTGCATCAACAATAGTTACTGTGTATCAGAAAAGTCAGTCAGGATTAAAATAATGAACGAAGAACCGTGTGATGATAGGACTCTGGAATTAAAGCAACAATTATGCGTTTAGCCAGCGGACCATGTAGACCGGTCCAGAGAGTAGGCAAACCTAACCAGATCGTTAACTGTATCACAATCCTGAAAAAGTGCTATTGTTAAGGAAGTTTCGGAGCATGGCTTGGAGAAGACGAGTAGGAGGCCTTCATAAATTTGAACGTAAAATGCCTCTAAACTCTATTTCTTCTATATTTGTCGATTTTCCTCTACGAGATCCTTGACTTTTTCTATAGTTGTTTCATCAGTTAAAATTGTTGATCTTCTTAACTTTATTGTCGATGCTTTCCTTTGCACTATTAAATCGTTGAATTCGCTGGTTGTTCAAAATGTTGCACCCTATACTAAGCCGACGCGTTTATAGCTTTGTTTTTTTTTCAAAATTTTACATTTTCAGCAACCCAAAAATACGTCAGTGGTAATCAAAGATTCAATACTGGTAAAAGAAAACCCATTTTGGTTTTTAGAAACTAGTTTTCCGATTTCGAATATTAAAATCAAAACCGGTTATTTCGGTTTTCAATACCAAAACTAGTGCTATGATAACAAAACTGTGGAGGTTCCAATCTCTTTACTGTGCTGTTATTTTAAAGCTAGAATATGCGTCAATAGGCCTTCGACCATCCTGCAGCTTCAGGACAATATTCCAGAAAACGTTTAGTGCCTAGAGTCAGAAACGTTACAAAAGATGATGGAAAGTGTGTCCTGGTAACAAGAGGCCTGCATTTTGTGCAGGAAATATCGGCCCCTTTCACAATTTTATTTTTCGAAAGTAAAAAAAAGGACCTAAAAAATATTTTTGAGTTTTATAAAAAGTCATCAAATCAGTTTTTATGGAAAGCAACTAAGTTTTGAAACTTTTTAATGACAAAGTGACTTCTGGGCCACCCTGTATTTTGATAAAAACAGTGTGAGGAGTTTAGAAATTCAAGAAAGTTCGGTAATCTCGATCACTCATCTATGTTACTAATAAGTGGAACAGTGAATTTTTTCGTAAACAGGTTCGACTCTAAAATGTTTAAGTTTATTCCAAATTTTGAAAATTCATGATCCAGAGACCCTCGAGAAGGTACAACGGAATGTGGAGAAACTATAGCGTCTAGTTCTTGAAAAGGACCCGCACAGAACTACCACCTAACTCAGAGAAATCTCCGAGTCCTTCGGATTTTCCCAAAAATAACAAAAATGCCCTTGAGATCTTGAAAAACTTTAATTGAAAAATTGATTATTATTACTGTTATATATGTAAAATCAACTGTTATACTAGTTTGTAGTGTAAACATTAAACGTTCATGTCAAAATGTTAACCACTTCAGGTTTGAATAATGCGGATAACCCTTAAAATAGTTGTTTATTGAGTATCACCACAGAATAATCACTGACGTAAGCAATTCATTTCAAAATCTTTATAATTTATAGCTTAGTTCCAAATTTTGACAGCTTTTTGACAGCTGAGATAGTAATTGTACCAACTTTAAGAAACAAAAATCATGTTGGTTAAAGAACAAAGTTTTTATTATTCTATCTTGTCTGACGGCATGTTGAATGACATATCCTGGGGATTATATCATATCCTTTTTAAGTAAAATCAAATATATTCATCATGCTTCTATGGCCATTTTACATATTGTGTCATTATAATATTAACGATGTCATCGTAATAATTCCAACTAGCGGACCCCATCGTTAAAAAAGTATGTCATCAACAGCAACCACTTTGATTTTTAATATAAATTTAAATTAGAAAAATGAGCTTCCCTCATACAGAAAACCCCACGTTTAGATCTCCGCAATATAAAACTATTGAAACCCATTAATTTTTTGCTTGACTAAATTCAGGTTGCTTACCAACAAATTCCCCTATCTGAGAAATAAACAGTCAACATGAATTGAGAAACGGCAAAGCACAACCTAGCCTGTTGCTAAGTGCATTAATTTTCTTTGACGTTAGTAAAGAATTTCTTATTTTTCCTTGTGTCCCCATTAATCTTGAAGAAATTCTCAGAAGCTTGTTATCTTAGTGATATAGGAAGGGTTCGGAATCATAAAAAATTCTCAAAATGGGTAATATTGCGCGGAAATCATCCCCTGAATGCAAAAGAAATCCACATTCGCGATTATTCTTTCAAGCACTGAAACTCCATGTCATTCAACCTATTTAGTTTGCTAAAAGATATTGCATTATTCACTAGAACTGACATCAAAGAAATTGGAAGCGAAGACCTTTCCTTCCGCATTACCTGATTCTTAACTTAAACCTTACATACACGTAGTGGCCGTATATCTGCTTCCTGATTAGCAGAACATTAAAATTTCGCATATATGTCTTCGTAACAATAGAAAAGTATTCCCCTACAGTTTTGTTGTGCAGAACCTACCCCAATGCAAAAAGTAAGGTACCCTTTCAACCGGCTCCTTTCACTTTTGTTTACAATGAACCCCTTCTTTTCAGGTTAAGGATTCTCCCCTGTGGTCGTTTCATTTTCTCTCCAGTACGGTCCCGCATTTGTTCCTTTATCATCAGTCAGTGCCCTCTGAACCGGGTGGTAAGGATATCATGTATTTATCCGTTTTATTGTTATTATCCATTGCCACATCTTTTCTTTCCTTCACCTTCACATTGACTGTAGGATATTTGGCGATTTTCCCTGTCCTGGTGTACTCGACTTCCGTTTTTACAGGAACACGTCATGTTTGGTTCATAGGGTCGTACCAATCAACCCCTAGGGTCTGTTTGCTACAAAATAGGGCCACAATACGTTAAAGTCAATCCTGACTAGGTAAAGATTCCGCCAGGATGTATCACCTACTTTCCACTTGTTTTCTCGTCCATCGAACCCAAGAAATCCTTAGCTCACTGAAAGATGTTCACATTGTTGTTGCTCGCTTTTGAGAATCGTATGCGTGCCTGCCACTTTCTGTTTTTGGGGCTGAAATTTTCGTGGGTTCATTTCCCTAAGCTCCGTTTTATAGGCACCGTCGGCATAGTCTGTTCTGTAGGGTAGTAAAATGGTGTCGGCGTCGTTTGCTAAACAGTTACATCCCTTTTTTGTGTCCTTCAAATTCCACCCACTAACTGGGATGATTCCTTAAGTTTACTGGCTGTTGCCCTTGTGCTTAGCTTTCCGTCAATTTTAAGAGAGATGACGTCGTAGACGACAGACCTCGTAACACTGTTATGCCCTCGTTTAGTGGTAATTCCTCTATTTGACAAGGGGATTGCATATTGATGGTATTCCGTCTCGCCGCCTGTGAGGAGTTTGTATATTAGGAAAGCAATGGCAAAAACATTCCCCTAAAATGATATCGGGACAGGAAGATGTGTCGGAAAAGGAAATCCATGAGGGATGAGCTTTTATCGTATCTTTATCACATGCCAAAGATAAAGTGCTATGATGAAAATAAATTTGTCGGCAAAAGATACATTTCCTTTAAATGGTTATTTGGTGACAAATTTTTACTACTAGTTTGGCATTGAATTTCGGAACGTAGAGGAAAGCATGGCCCGTGAATATTCGCCCTTTACATGTGCGAACACATGAATTTCTTAAATCGAGGATAGTTGCAATTTATGTTTAGAGGCAATGACAATAATTGTTTGTTGACACAGTGCTTGACAAAATAATCAATTGAATTTTTTCTGTAGATTATTTTTTATGTTAAAATTAAACAGATTTTAGTTTAAACACTAAATGTTTATTAATTCATTTTGCATGTTTACGTTTTGAACAAGACTAGCGGAATGTCTAGTAGCGTAAGTCTCACAGTATGGAGCCCTTTTCTGACAAGGCCATCGACGGTCTGCTGTATTTTCATGACCTGTGACCCATATCAGAATAACATTGAATACTTTCCATTTACCCCTTAATGGTATTCCGATACTAAAACCTTAACCTTAGTTCCTCCCGCTCCTTGGATTCTTTCATGGTTGTTTTGTATATCTTTAAGCAGTCTTTGGAGAGCGCCCAGAATTTTTATTTATAGCATATTTTGAAAAAGTTCTGCTGAGATTGGCCAAGCCTTCATTCCAATTTTATTAATAGCAATATTTTCAATGCAGTGCTTATAGCTTTGTCAAAGGTGTCAATTTTGGACTGCATGTCTTCACCTGTCTGAGTGTTCCGGTTAGTGCTAATTGTCGGTGATGACCTAACTAAGTTTCTTTCAATCGGTTCTAAATGAATTTCTGATATCATTATGGGACTCAACCTCCAGGTTACAGTGAAGAAGATCTAGTGATGGACCGAGAAAAGCTGTGAGTTAGACATCCTTTAATTCTCATTTTAAAAGTTAGTATCTAGCATTTCTCCAAAGCCCTCAAATGCGTCCGTGGTTAAAAAATTGAACGTAAAAGAAGTATTTTTATTACATACTAAGAGTTTAGTTAGTATATATACGTAGTGTAATCATACAAGAAGCCTTATGCCCTCACCGTCGCCGAGTAGATCCAGGAGCTCCTCAAGCTGAGCAGGTCGGATGTTAGAACTCTGGCTGGCCTACTTACTGGCCACTGTCAGCTAAGGAAGCACCTAGTGAGGATAGGCAGAGCCATCGACCCCACCTTCAGACTCTGTCTGGAGGATGATGAGACCCCATTACACGTACTATGTGAATGCCCTGCAGTGGCCAGGCGCAGATTTAGCCTATTTGGGAAACCAACCCTGGTACCGAGCGCGCTGAATGACTGCCAACTGCGGGAGCTGTTGAACCTCTTCAGAGGGACCGGCTTACTATAAGGAGTTGAGAGGGTTAGCACAATAGGTCCCAGTGGCCGCGGCGCTTGAGAACCTCACACCTCCAATCTAATCAAATCAATCATACAAAGACTCGCCTTGCTCGTTGTATTCAAAGCTGCCCCACAAAACGTGACTTGCGCTGGAGTCATAGTCCAACAACCGAGTCTAGAGATCAGAAATCATAATTCCGTAGACCATATTAACAACATCTATGTATATATGTCGAACTAGAATTAGGAAATGCATTTTTTTAGCAAGAAATCAGGAGTCTAGAATTACATACCACTAAGATGCATACTATGGTCCTAATTATGAAAGTCGAGTAAACATTCCTCGATTCGAAAGTGTGAAAGGATAAGAATTGAAGATGATAAAACAGAAAAGTATTAAAAAAAATTTATGAAGATTCAAATCGTCCGTTTTTTTATACATTCGAATCGATTGAACTACTTTATAGCTGCGATCAGCCAATATGATTGTAGGATATGTTATAGTTGGATTCGCAAGGCCCCTTAGCGTTTAGACTCTGATCCAGGATTCCTGTAAGAAGTCTGTGTTTTTTCCCTAAAGGTAAGGTTAGGTAAGTTGGCGGCCGCCCATATACCAGTCGGCCTCACATAGACCTTAATATGGTCCGTTGTGATACTAATCTTAAGGAACCTCAACTAGATTGATTTGGCACTGATGTACAGTGATTATTTGAAATATTAATAAGAAAGTGAATTAAGTCCTTTAGCTCGACGCTGACGAACTCTTCTAGTATATTAAAGAACTGCTTGCCAAGGGCCTGAAATCGTCTCCTGGCCAATTTCGGGCATTCGGAAAGTAAATGCTCGATGAATTTAAGTTCCTCATCGTCGAATTCGTTGGCAGAAATAGGCATGCGGACATGCCGACTACTAAAAAGTCCATATAACTGTCGTTCTTCAACATCTTCCTCAACAGGTCGCAAGTTGTCAGATCACTCCATATCTACTCGGCAAGCTGAGCAGCTTTCAAGTCGATTTATCTTTTTACTGATATTAGAAGCCGCCTTGGGTAAAGCCCCCAAGCTTTGAAGATCGCCCCGGAACTCATCCCTCCCTCCCTCCCAGTCCCATCCCATTCTTCACTTTTAAACCATTCGTGAATATATATCTGGCATTGGCAGCTACTGATAACCTTCGCACTCCTCTCTACTAGGTATTCTAGTAGATAAAGCTTTCTCGAAGCTTATTGTAAGAACGGTATAGTCAGTAGTCTCCTGCAGATGATCTTCCGGTTAGGCCATTATTTCTCATTTTCTATAGCAAACTGCAGTGCCGTAGATTTATCAAGTTCAATATTCCGAATTAAATTTAGCTGAGGTATCAGTGTTTTCGATCCTCATCTTATCTTACAAATTATTGACCGCTTTCCAGTATATGTATTACATGGTCGTTGGTGAAGTAAGTGATAACTTGTTGGTTCGAGCCCGCGACAACAGATGGTTGTTTTCTGCTCACAACAGTTTACAATAAAAGTCCATTGAGGGTTGCAGGGTACTGTCGATGGTTCGGAATCCACCTGTAAGTGCACTTGTAATCATTGTATCGAATCGGGTAAAATTCTTCTCCCGTCCCATGTCCCACAACGGGTTAGGGAACTGGAGAGATTGTCAGCATATGTTACTGGGTTGTACTGTATTGGCTGATGTAAACCCGCAAATTTCTAAGTAATGAAAAATCTTAAGTTACATTATGGATTTGTTTATAAGATGGCGAATAAATCTGCCATTCTTCAATGTTTTCTCAGCTTCGATGATATCATTGGTTTATTAATGGAACTGCAGGGTTGGGTAGTTTTAGGCATTTCAGTAGGTTTTGGTCATCCACCGTCATGTATAGTAAGCAGATGCGGGCCCATGATCTTCCTATGATCACCTTTGCTGTAACGAGCCCAATCTTTGATCGATTCTAATTGTGCGGCTTAAACAAAGCAGTTAAATCACGGTAGGTAGAGGTCCTACCAGAATGTATTTGTCTGCATCTCTTAGATGACCAATGAGTAATCATCATGGTCCATTGTGACCCATAGATTCATGGAAATCTATCCTTGTCCTTATCCAGGTCTGCCGATTTGCAAAGTATAAAACAGACTGTTTTCTATAGAAGCCTATTTAGTGTCGATTATCCTTCTCTTTTGCTGTTTTCTTGCGGTATTCTGTCCACAGTTTCCTTCTACACAACACCTATCCCTGTTATTCAGCGATGAATAGTCTATTTGTGGGCAAACCTTGAGGATATCGAGCGAAATCCTCACGTAAATAACCGCTTCAAAGCTGCCCAACTCAGTACTTCGCCAATTCATTTATTCTTTCGTTGCCTGGGATACTTATCTGGGATTCCCGGAACTTATCATAGGGTCACCTTGTGACGCCTGCACAATTTTTGCAGATTATTTTTGGTCATCAGAGCTAGATATGGTTTTACCATCCCCACTTAACTGTTAGCATATATGTCGTTTTTTTATCGGATTCGATGAGCTTAGATAGTAACATTGTCGGCTGGTTCTGATTGAAAGACACTTCACTTGTCTGTCTATATAATTAGAGCCATGCCTTAGTGTACTGGTGTTCCTGCATCTAAATTAGTCTTGGATCCGTCAAGATTAAAGAAGCTTCTGCCCTTTATATCCATTTAGCCCATGTGGTCAGCTTTGTATTAAAGACTCTATTAACGGCTAGAATCGGAACGAGTTAATTCGCGTCTATTTTGTTATCGCTTTAAAAGGATACTAGAATGGTTTTTCTAGCACCTTAGAGCTTTCAATGTGACTGCACTCGTTGGCACTGTACTCTATCAGTGAAGATTTAGCAGAAAGAAGCCGACCTCCAATGCTGGAGTTTTCAAACAATAAAAACAATCCCTTCAAATTCCTTGGAGATCACCTGCTGGTACGAAAATGCTATCCAGTCAGGAGACCATAACTAATATTAGGGTTACATTGATCTACGTAATCACTGTGCCCCTAATATTAGTTATGGTCTCTTGAGTAAGAGGCTTCTAATTGGGAACTAGCTTAAGAAGTGGTACTAGAAGGCATAATTTGTTTTGAGCTAGATAGCTTGCCAAGAAGCTAGCGGGACCAGTCACCACACCGCCGCCACCTCAACCCGACTCGCAGTCGAAAAGCTTGTTGAGCGAGGTGGCCCGGGACCATTTTCATTTCGTCATGTTTTTTTAGTATTCATTGGCCGGTTATTACGGATCGTTGTCCTGCTGAAAGAAAATGTTTTAATAAAAATTCCTTCAAATACACACACATTGTTTACAAATTTTTTGTCCAAATATAATCACTTACAACCACTTACATAACTCTGAACTTGTTATTTATTACAGTGAAATAATTGAAGACGTTGCAAATTCCTTCTATTTTAATCATTTTAAAGTGTAGAAAAAGTTACATTGTAGATTTTTAGAGCCTTTGAGAGGTCATTTATACAACAAACTGAACAATAGTCGATATTTACACATTTCCTCCGGTTTTTGTAAAGAGGGTATTTTCGTATCTATCTGATTGCACACAGGGTATTTTATTTCGTGGTGCGCTTTCTAATGGAATACCTAACACCTCATGGGTGCCACAAGGTAGCCATCTTGGATCGTTGCTGTTTATCATTTACATCAATGATGTATCAACGATCCTATATCACTCAAGAATTCTTCGCTTGATGGTAGCTTATTAACCAGACTTGACAAAACCAGGGATTTAGGCGTCATACTTGATACTCCACATAAATTCTCTTGTAAACAAAGCTAACGCGTCCTTAAGTTTTATTAAAAGAGTCTGACGACCCTTATATCTCTATTGCAGTTTTGTTAGGTCTATTCTGGAATATATTAATCCTGTTTGGTCCATCTTTTATGCAGTTCAAATTCAAGTCATCGGTAGAGTAAGTTGTAATATTTTGACCTACCAATCCGGTGAACCCAGATTCGCTACGTGAATACCGTACACACTTGTAAACTAGTCGAATTATTAATATAAATATAACATAGAATATAACACAAAGAACATAACAACTTAAGAACGTAAACCTTCGATAAATGTTGTATCTTTATATTTTTTTAAAAAGCAATTTTACCTTCACAAGTATGAACGCATTTAAAACAAAATCGTACGTAAACAAAGTCCTCAAAAATAATATTGTTTCCCGTGAAATGTTCCACTTAATTTGAAACGGTCATAATCCCCAAAAACAGTTCCAAAGAGTCATGTTAATTACCCCTTTTAATGATTGTCAGCTAATTAATTGACTTAAAAGAGTTCACTTGGCTAAAATCCCATGGTCTTTGCTCCAACAACAGCAAATATTCCTAAGTCTAGACCGATGTCACTCGATTTGTGCCCCACTTATCAGACAGTCCAGACGCTGGGTATTTTACTCTATCCAGGGTGCTTGCAGATTACCTCCATTTGGCAAGGAGATTGATGACCCAATGACACCCAAATGGGTCCTTCTTGTCCTTCGCAAATATCTTCGCATGAGATGAGAACATTTCTTGCCTTAGCGCCCTTTCCATCGCCCCAATTGTCTCGCCGGGCGTCTTTAACCTTTTTTTTTTTGGGGCCCTATACCCTGTTACTTGTATTTTGCCTTTTTTCCAACAATTTTGCTTAGCACGTTCTACCCTCAGGGGAGGGGAAGAGATTTTCATTTCATGTCATGAATGTTTTATGTCTTCGGATATGGATATGTGCGTGCCGTCAGTGGTTGTTGCCCTCTTTTCGGCTGTCTTTACTGCCTCTGGGCTGGGATGGCTGAGCTCTGAGCACAAGGGGCTTTGCCAGTTTTCTTCTATTATTTTCCTTTTTGGGGTACCCCAAAAACTGGTTTGCGGTGAAGGATTACCGACAGACCCATTCAAGAAATTGGGGACCATAAAACGAACAACAAAGGGAGAACACGAGAAGGGCATACCACAGAGAGCTAAACATTGCTTTGGGCTGCTTAAAATATGTACAGTTACAGCTATCAGCTGGGCGGGCGGGCAGACAGACAGACAAAACAAAACTAACCTACGACAAGAAAATTATTTTTACCGAAAGCTTCATTTTGGGACGATTTTAGTTGCGTTTATGGCTTTTGTCAGTCTGCTCTGTTAGTGGTTTATAAGCCAAAAAGGTTTAGGTCGAGGTTAATGTCACAAAATTTTCCCTAATGAATTAGTTAAGGCGGGTTCGTCCTGAAATATAACTGAAGTTGAGACGATTAACACTTTAGATGGATTACAGTAATTACACAATATGGGGTTTGTCATGAACATGTTCTTTTGTGAAGCTTCAGAAATTCTCGGATTTTGCTGAACAATATTTTATGAGGGAATGATATATTACAGGTTAAATGTATACGAAACCAAATTACTGAAGAACAAAAAGGCATTCTTACTTGGAAAGGCAGATTAAGGTAAGCAAGCTTATGCTGAAAATAAATTAGGGCGAACAAAATTTAATCCATTTAATCCATCTCGAACTATAAACCTGCAGATTTGATGGTCTTGTCCAAAATTTTTAGTTTGTGTGATACTTCTGAAATGTCCAAAAATTTGTAAACTTATGATTAACGAGCTTAATTTTAGTTCTGTTGACTTATTAAATATCAGAGACTTTCTCTTAGGCCGTAGCTCGTTTCGTGCCTTGTGGTGTTCCTCAGAGATCAATGTTGGGTCCATTTCTTTTTATTCTTTTCGTAAATAACTTACCCAAAATGGCACGCAATGATACGGATGATATGTGGGTGTACTTGAGTAATCTATTTACATTATTAAGAAAGTCATATCCTTCGAAAATGGAGGCCAGAGAACTATTGACTCGAGGTCCAAACTAAACCGGTTGGTGCTGAACCCAGATGACTTACCTTTCTAGTCTCCTTAATTTCTCGTGGAACATAGGACGGAAACAATCTTCCTCCAGCGGGCTCTATTTTGTGCGACAGCTTTCAATTTTGATCAGAATCTCCCAGTTGCTGAGGCCTCTGCTAACGTCGTTTCCCTCACTAATTATCTTAGGGTATGGCCAATCAAGTTGCACATCCTTCAGCGAATTTCGTCATCAATCCTTTCCTGGCCGCTACGGAGCAATTTTTCATTTTTTATTCTGCCAGCGAATTTTTAGGCACCTTGTGACGAAGTAATGGACTGATCGACCTGCCATGTTTCGCTACCGTACAAAACAACCGCCTTTAGGTTGGAGTTGAACAGTCGTAATTTAGTTTTAACTCCGTTGATCTCCATATCCAGTTTACCCGCGCATATGCGCCTCTCGCTTTGCTTATTCTGGAACTAATATCTTCCTCTGATCTTCGATAATTGCACTACCGAGATAACAGAAATTTTCAACTGTCTTCGCTCAGTGTCGTGCGCGAAGTAGTGCTTTTGTTAATTCACATTTGTTTTGTTTTTGATAGATTAAGCGTCAACCCTCCTGAACTACTTTCTGTCGCTAATTGTTGTATCATATTGTCTAGGCCCTGGTGATGATGGGCCAAGCAAACGGTTATCATTAGAGTTTTTCAGGTCTTTTAACAGATCTAACAGTCCCCATTGTATGTCTCCTGATCCTCTATCGATAGTGCTGACAAGGATGTTGTTTATTACTATCAGAAACATAAGTGGCGGAAGTACCCATCCTTGACGAACACCGGGACCCACTTCAAAGACTATTTTCTCTTATGCATGCAAAATTTTGGAAATACAGCAATCTCACATTTTGTATTTATCTCCTTTTTTTGTGAAAACTTAAAGAGATATTTCAAGCTTTCGGAAAAACACTACAACGAGTTGACAGATAATAATAAATAACACAGAACAGGGGCAAGAGAGGAATGAGGCTGGGATACTGTCAGGACTAATCGAAAAACTATCACCCAAGATAAAAATTCTCTTCAAAATTATAGCTTCTTCAAGTAAAAGATCTTTGGATTCGAGAGAAGTCGTTGAAAACCTCGTCAAATGTGTAAAATCGGCAAAGAGGTTTGCTATCGTCAAAGGCTCATTTCTTTCGGTGTCTTCGAAAGACAAAAAAGATGGATAGTCATTAGAATTGCACTTCAAGTTAACGAACCGCCAAAATCGCTTAAGATCGACGCGCAAGGATGCTTTCAGTCTGTTTACAGAGTTATTAGAGGAGCAAACCCTTTTCCAGGCCTTATTTTTAACAATCGAACCAAGGCTGGTTGGACCGTGAGTTATTCGATTTAGAAATTGTTGGATAATGTCTTTGTTATTTCGATCGTTTTATCTGATACACCACGTTGGCGCAATGCTTGTAATATAAAGCTGCTATTAACCGAGTCCAACGAGCCTTTTCGTAATCTACAAAGACAAGGTATAGGGGGAACTAGGGCTTCACGGCACCGAGACAAGACCGAGACTTTGGCAGATCTCGGTCTTGGTCTCGTCAAGGTGAAGACGATCTCGCTCTCGATCTCGATCTCGGCGAGATACAGGCCAGTCTCGGTGCAATCTCGCTCTCGGCAAGATAAAAAAGGGTATTTCGGTGGAATAACGGAGAGCGAGGACAAGTGATATATCTATGTATATGTGCATTTTCTTCATATTTCCATCGTCAAAATAAGGTAGCAAAGGCTCTTGTTTGCTATTGGGGATAAAGCGCAAATATCTGAAGAAGGAAATAATGTAGAAAGAAGCGATTGGGGAGAAAAGTTATACTTATATGCCCCATAAATCACACAATTGGAATTTTTCGGAGCGACATAAAAGCTGAAACAACTAAAAAAAAATTCCACAATAAAATGATAAAAACTAATATCTCGTCCACTCTCGTCACCTCAATCTCGCTCTCGGTATCGTACTGTTACCAATGATATTGGTCTCGCTGCCGGTCTCGGTATCATGTCGAGACCGATACCGGCAGCGAGATTTATCTCGAGTATTGTGAAGCCCTAGGGGGAACCGTAATTCGGTAGATTGTTTTATAAGGATACGTAAGGTATTAATATGGTCTTTACAGAAGCAACCCTTTCTAAACCCGGCCTGTTGCCGTTCGTTCTAAATATTGCCTGCTTTATCCTACATAGTATCATTTGGGATAGGTTTTTTCTCACAGAGGACAATATGTGAGCTAATTGAAGGTAGTTGGATAGAAACTTATCAGATGTGAATCTTCAAATTTAAGCTTAAGTATTTTACGCTTTTCGAGATTCTGAAAATAAATTCAGATTTCATGCAATTCTCCGAAAAGGTGCAGGTTCCATGTTATTTTCAGGATTGGGTGTAGTGCATCTGCTGAGAGGCTAGAATTTGCTTTTAATAATTCAGACGGATTACCATCCTTACCAGCTGCTTTACCGGTAGCCATTGAATGCATTAATGTTCTTATTTATGTCTTGGATATAAAGCGGGTGTTGATTCTTATAAGCTTCTCATCACTGCACAGCTGCCTTCCAGCCGCACTCTTTACGGCGTATTCCTTGGTACAGTACTATCCCCCCAGAGCTTTTTAGTTATTTGGTTGCACCTTACTATTGCCTGCGTTTTCCACTTTTTCCGCGAGATCATTTATCTGTTGCCTTTTATCACTCCGGACACTTATCTTTACATCCCGCTGGAGTTGGTAGTACTCGCAATGTAGTTGCCAATGTCGTTCCTGATCGCGAGTTCACGCTATTTTTCAGTGACCTTTGCGTTCTATCTGTTGTTAGGTTGTGTCCGAAATCCACTATTGCTGGCTTGTAGTAAAACTTTTTGAGGGTAGTTAGATAGAAACTTACAAGACGCCAGTCTGCAAACTAAAGGTGTTTGGTCAGACTATTATATACAAGCATAACGTTATGCGAAAATGATTGATCAGCTGTTTAAGGTTCACAGAATAAATTCACATTAGCATCCTTTGAAAATTTGTTTAAATAATACAACAATAAATGAAATACTCGTAAGTAAACTGAGCCGTTACATGGCTTTTTAACAAGAACTTGAATTGAATTCTTTTCGCAATGAAACGATATCATATTAATAGAACCATTTATGGAAGGTGTCGTAAGTCCAATGGCACAAAGCCACAGTGAAGTTTATCAGATATTGAAAATTGGAATGGTCAGCACAAATAATAAGTAAAAAAAATATTGGTCCAGGACGGTTACCTTGTGGTGCACCGAGAATTTGGTGAATTCTGTCAAAAAGAGCACAGGACCAGAGATATAAGAGCACAACAAAAATGCAAAGTAAGAAAAAAGGAAACCAAAGAAATGAACTTGTCAGCGAAAATGTTGTTCCTTATTTTGCCGAAGTTCTTAATTAATTTACAATATTAAGGGGAGGTTCTTTCAAATTTTTTTGAAAAAATCGTTTTTTTTCACATAAAATGAAAGCTGTATGTTCGTAGAATATGTGTACGAAAGGATTTTTCGATGCGATCGATATTTAAACAATCAGAGCGTCATGAACGCAATTTAACAATTAGCGCCTAAGAAGACATTTTTTTAAGGACATGAAATAAATAATGAGAAACGTTCGAAAAAAATCGAGCCAAGATTTTCATTTTCGGAGCTGCTATCTTTTTCTCGGAACCACGTTTTCCATGTGAATTTCAAGGATATCTCTTAATCTATTGTTCTGATTTCCTTCATATAAAGCATGTTTGAAAGGTGATCATTTTTTGTATGGCTTATACCTAAAATGAGCATAAGTTATTATTAAATTGTTATTTATAATTAAGGTTTAATAACAATTCAGATTACTACAAGAGGCTGTAGGCTTGAAATTCGGAGACGAGATTTTTCAGGCAGTGATCGACGGAAGCCGCCATTGTTCAGCCGCCATTTTGAATTTTGTTACAAAAAATATATCATATTATTGTATAATAAATAACCAATTGAACTGTCAAAACCGGATGTTTCTATGTTTTTTCATCAACCAGTTGAAGAATTCTAATAAGTTTATTGGTTAAGAGTTATGATTTATATAATTTGATAAAAACAAAGTACTATGGTACACCTTTTCTGGTATTTGACTTGAACTTGGTTGTGTTTTAGGTCGCCGAGAGGTATCATTAATTTCCTTAAGTTCAGGAGTATTTTTTCAACCCGAGACTATGTTCTTCGTGACTATTCTCAAATACTCGTCGTGTTACATTTCTGTGTTGACGACTCTATCAACAGTAATATATCTAGGCAGCACTATATATAATGGTGACTCTAACTCAGCCCCATGGCGACCAGGTTTATCTGCCTTATTGCGGATGATGTTTCAATGACCCGGCAGGACAATTCTGTTTAAGGTTTGTGTAGAAGATTGAGGTGCTGAAGCACCCTGGCTAGTTAGGCCCATTGTACTAACCCTTTCTACTCCTTAAGTAGTCAAGCTGGTCGTTGAGGGAACTGCTCTCCAACCCTCCGGGATCCCACAAGGGTTTCCTAAAGATAGATATTCTGCGCTTCGCAATGTCTCGCATGTGATGCGAAAATTAGAGGAGGAGGGGAGGAGCTTAGGGATGTCTGTTAATTTTCGCAGGAGTAAATCCTTTTTTCTACACCTAATTTTTCGTGGCTACGATTAAGACGCGTCGAAGTAGAACATATTGCACGCTGGAACTGTGAGAACTTTCAGAACAGATTTTAAAAGTAAACGTTCAAAATATAATCCTGTAGCTGTGCTTACGTGTACGTGCATACTACAAAATTGACATCGTTCAATAAGCTCCTTACTGGAATCCATTTGGAGCGGATATAAGGACTAAATTATTTATAACACCTTGCTTCTTGCAGCAGCTTGCTTCAATGAAAATCTTTCATAAAAGCCTTCTATCCTAATTGCAAAATTGATAGTATGTCGTAACTACGTTAAATTAAAGTTTTTGTAAAATTGATCGCACCTTTAAGAAGAAATTTCCTATTATGTAAATCAAAAGATTCATAAAATGTTCTGAAAACAAATTAGGTAGAATCATCAATTCCTCGGAAATCTATAAATGAGATTTTATTAAATCCGCTTTTCGTATTCCAAATTCGAAATTCAAGTGAAAGACAGGAACTTTGCAAGTATTTTTTATAAATAATAAACACTGTCGGATACAATCATTCCACCGTCGAATGAACTCCCTATAAAAGGCAGTGCTAAGTATGAATGGGCGCACTAACACATCTATGGGAATAGCTGAGAATTAAGGCTCCTTAGGATGATTTATTTTGGGCGCCCGAAACGTATATCCAAAAGTGCTACACCAACACTGAACAACAACACTATAGAGTATCCCCAAAGTTTAGAGGCATAACTCTCGTTTTGGTCGTATACAACCGTTTTCGTATATATGTTGATTTCAGTTCTGCTGATGATGTAGAGCCTCCTCGTCCTGGTAGGAGAGACTAATCTTCTTCACAGTTATAGCCTATGAAGCGTACTCGTACGTACTACGTCGACAAAGTTTTCTATGAAGTTCACTGCCCCACGTGACTGAAAACAGATTTTGGATAGAATTCATAATTTGTGCTTGACTGATATTGCCATAGACTTTCATTCATTCAAACATTGCCAAGGGCACTTTCAGTAGGCTCTCCTTTTTCAAGATTATTTCAACGAGCACGTGAGTACTACGGATTTTCTGTTTTCTCTATCTTATTTTGTTTGAATCGTAATTTCTACGGAAATTTAAAGAGGTTTTTCTCCACTCGATAGGAACGTAAAAGTTTCCAATTTGATTGTTTTCTTTGAAATTTTTTTTAGAGAATTACAAGAAATGGTCGTAAAGAAAAAATAAGGTAAGTAAAGTCAAGTTCAGCACGTGGGTGTCACGTACCTAAGAATTTCTATTCTTATCTTCGGAACATTTAGAAAAGTACTATTTATAGTACTTACACGATTTTCCTTGTCTGAGAAAGACTTCAAGCAAGTCCCACATTAAGTGCAATAATTAATTAATTAGTTAGTCGTAAAGTTTTGCTATTGCGTATCAATTCTTGGCAGAGTGGTAAAAGGTGAAGTTAAGCTACTTATAATTTTCCTATTTGTCACTGAAGGTAGATTATCACACTTAGAAATTATATTACAATAAGGAGACAAGACAGTGTTTCTGTTCTTATCAGGGCCTGGCTGCTTCACCATAGCATTTCTTCCAAGCTGTGGCATCATCCTACTAAAACAACAACTTAATGGCTGTATAAAGAATCCCAAATCATAAATGAACAACTTTTGAGCGCAGTAGTCATAAGATGTTACTAGCTACATAAAAAAAACTACCAGAAATTATCTGAAAGTACCGAAAGAAGTGGCTCTCGCGATGATGTGTGATGGACAATACCAAATTCCAGCAAATTAAAACATGTTAGATCAATCAAGTTCAGGTTGTTGAAATCTAGTTTAAAGGCTCTTCTGTGTTTTCTTTTTGCAGAAGATTCTTACTCACTAAAAACCCTCCCCACCTCTTCGGAGATCAGACCATTTGGTCCACATTTAAGCGGGTCACTCTTCTTCCGCTGCCAGACTTCCACTTGTAGAGGTCGGCTGAGTTCCTCCTACTGTCGCCCCTTGCGTTGATACCCTGGATGAGTGCAAGCATGCTCCTGTAGGATACCTCCTTCATTCTGCTGGCATCGAGCTGTTTGGCTCCCAACAGACGGATCTTCAGAAAGTTATCATCTCCTATTAACAGTGTTGTCAATCGTCTCAGCATTACCCTATCCAAATTAAGGCTTTCTCTTTTAGTAGCAAAGCCATATACGGTCATATAATTTATGACCCCCTGATTATCAAACGCTATGAGGATTTTCTTCCCCATCACACGGATTTGTATCAGCAAGTACAGTACATCTATCAAGGCCTGCATCTCCGCTTAGTACACAGAGGTATACCTTTCGGGTGCCTATGGCAGTTTCCGTCAGGGTCGAATCGAAGAGCTGTTGTGGTTTTTATCACACGAAGATCCAATGGCAGCAATCCTAACAGTACTTCCAACGTAGATGTGAATGTAGTACGTAAAGCACCTGTGACACTCGTACATGCCAATCTTTGTTCAGTAGTCTTTTGACAGTTGTTTGCTTGGTTTTCGGCCACCAGATCACCGATGCATATAATTTGATAGATCTCATCATCATAGTGTAGATCCTGTATGACTTTGGTAAAATAATCTATTTTTTTCTACCACACATCGCCCTGTAGCTTTTTATATCTTTTCTTTAATGTCCTTCAGCTCAGCGCCAATAGGCTAAAATCTAGATGTTTCCTTTTCTTTGTCAAAATTATTAGATCTGACTTGCTGGACAGGTTAGACAAGTCCTGTTCTACACACCACCGCTTTACCACTCGGAGAGCACTCCGTATGATATCCGTTGTGACATTCATGCACTTTCTCCTTGTTAAAATTGCTGAGTCGTCAGTATAACCAGCATATGCCGATCTCATCAAAAATAGAGGAGTCAACTAGGAGTTTCCACAGAGTAGGTGATAGTACTCCTCCGTGTGGGAAACCTCTGCTGATGTGCCTTTCGTTTTTGCGTCACCTCTCTGAATATTCACTGCCCTTTTTTTTAACTTATTGTCGATTCATCTCGTTATGAGTGAATCAACTCTAAATGCCACTAGTAAAGGTTTCAGACTTTCCAATCTTACTTTGTCGAAGGCCCCGTCAATTTCCATTATAACGGCCATTGCGATTGCTCTTCTGCCACCCGCACCACGTAGTGGAGCCCAGTTTCCCTAGATCTGCCAGAATGGTAATCGTGCTGGTTCCTACTGAGCGGGTACAAATTGAGTGTTGTACCTTCGTTGCGATAAACAATATTCCTTTCCATTGTTTTCAGTAGAAAGGATGTCAGACTTATCGCTGTGAGGGACTTCCCCTCAGTGCAGTCCATTTTCCATGTGTTGATAGAAATATGAGATTCTTCTCTCTTCATGACACTGGAAATAAGTTATGTGTTTACTCCTGATCGTAGGAGGGTCGGGAATATACCATCGGGTCCCGCTGATTTGGAGGGCGCAAACGACACAATTGATCGCTTAATCCCCTGCAGGCTCACTATGCGTTCAGTTCCCATCCTGTCCATCGCATGTGCCATTGTGCCCCTAGAGATCGGACCATCGAAGATCTTTTTCTGAACTCAATAGACGTTACAAATACTCCTAGTATTCGAGCATACTTCCTTTTTTCTCCAACGTAGGGTCTTTTTTGATGGCCCTCTTTAAAGCTTTGTAGTTGTTTCAAGCCTCCGGTCATCAACCCTTATGACTTAGTTAAAGACCTTCCTTACTGTTTCATTTAGTGAATTCAGTCCCCTTCTTCACCACGGGGTTAGGTCGCTCTCTTTTATCAAGATTGGAGTGCATGCTCTAATGCTACGTACTTTCGGCACTACGGATGACATCTTATTTGTCAAAACTTGCTGTTATTTCAACCTGTTCGTGTTTTTATGAATCCTGACCTTTTGGTTCCGTTCTAGTTTAATGGCTAACTTATAGAACGTCATAAGGAGTTGAATCAATGGTCAATGAGTGTCACGATCACCACGCCGTGGATGCAGGTTCGAGCCTCGGCCTATCTATGAGATTTTCAATTGCAATAAATAAAGAATCCACTCTCTGGACTATTGTCTAGCTTGCAGCATTCTCCTTACCCTTATTTCTTTTCGGCCATAACCATGCTAACGCATCATAAGGCTGTATCCTGGACTTTGGCTGCATCATAGAAAAAAAATCAAAATATGCAATTCACGGGATCATTAATGTAAAGGATTAAAAGTAGAGGACTAAAGATAGTTTCCTGTGGAACTCCATCATTCTACGACCATCTTTTTTGTTGATTTAATTATAACTGGCTGGCGGCCACTTTCTGGAAAGTCAGGGAATTTAAGAAGTCAGTAGTAATCAGTAAATTTCAAGGAATTATAACAAGGAAACTCAAAAAAGACAAATGGATGATTTCCGTTTGGGTGGCTCAGAGCTTACAAAAACTTGGTTCTTAAACTTGGCCTATAGCTAGTATTACAAATAAACCCAATGCAGGTGTGGAAATGCTGGATCTATTTCAGGCGGATAATAGGACTTCCAGTCTTCACCAATAGAAGAAGCTCATAAAGTAAATATTTTTACAATAACGAACTCACAAAGCAGCCGACGAGCTGGCCAAGAAAGGTTCACATACAGATATAAATTTGATTACAGATAGGGTTCACCCTTCCCTTAACGTCGCGAAAAGTCAAATCGAATGATACTATTCCATCAAGACTTTTGAACGATCTGAAAATATTACCTATTGTCTCACAACATGAAGACTTTGGCTGAAACTGAATTACAACAGAGCTTCGAGTCTCTTATTCTTCGATAGAAAACGCATCCGAACACTTGTTGGTATCATCACTGGGCATTGCCCCATAGAAGTTATGGCCTTAAGACTCGTACCATCAAATGAGTTCTGTAGGAGTTGCAGAGACGAGGAGGAAACTGAATCCATAGTGCACCTACTCTGTGAATGTCTAGCTCTTAAAGAACGACAACCTGTTGGGAGCAAGGTTCTTTGACAGTCTGGAAGACTTAGCTCAGATGGCACTGGTGGATTTAAATAGATCCTTACAGAGGTCTGGCTGGTTTAAGTTCATGCTGTCTTGTTTTCTTTTAAGGACATTCACAATGGGCCTACATGGCCTCCAAGTGGACTTGGTGCTTCGGCATCAAACGGCCTAACTAACCAACAACTCACAAAGCAAGCCAGTAAATGATTGACAATAATATTGAAAATGTAAGGTATTGAAAAACTGGCTTACAGTCGGGTAAAGGTAGGAACACCAAAGATTGACAGCTTAAGCTTTGACTGTTAAAACAATACTTTACTTTTGAGTCTTTGACTCAAGCTTCGGCGTAGAACCAGCATTCAGAACTCAGCTAAAGCTCAGCCATAGACTAACATAACAGGGTATGATTTTTATTCGGTAATTAGGGCTTCGGCTCCAGTCTAGGCAAATCAACGCCTAACACACCAACATTCATCCAGGCTTGGCCGCGTTGTCAAGCCTGGTAATTCCTACATGGTGGCAAGAACACGCGATACACTAATCGAAGAAAAGACAGACCAGAACTTTGACATTTACTTGACGAATTATCTTCGGCTCTGGGTTTTCAGAAAGTTTTCATTCGAACGATTGGGCCTTAGTTTTGACGGTATATACGGACACCCATATTTTCTTAAAAGTTGTGACCAGTTGAACAATTCTGGATCGTAGTTCTTGGTCGATAATTCAGCAATTCCGGAACAAATTTTGCGCATACACTTAACTTTTTCGACGTTGTTCTCGGTTGTTGGTGTTCTAGGCCATCCACATTTCCAACACGGTCCTTTGTATCCTGTTTTGTGTCCTTTTGTTCTTTTTTTGACGTTGTTATCGGTTGTTAGTGTACTGCGGCATCTAGAGTGTTCGTTATTTTCAACGTCTTCGCTGCCGTCTTGTTTTATTCATAGATGACTCACCAAAAGCAGCCTTCCACATTTCCAATTATGTTCTTAAAGCATACAATATGGCTACCACCGCCAAGATACGTCAGGGACAAGTGTACAAAAAATTTTGACAATTGGGCTTATACAAACCGGAAAATTTCAAATTTTTTTCATCAAAGTTATGGAATCAGACCACTTGCAATAAGTGTCCGTATCGTTAATTTGAGTCGCACAATAAAGGTAGGTGTGATTGGGATTCACCTGAAAGCAATTAAACAGTATTTCGTAACATAACAGACCCTAACACTTAAAGTCCTAAAATAACATTTTGACACAATTTTAATAAGCAAATTGGCTTATTCAGGATTTCCAAAATCCCACTCAAAGCAGATTAATTGCAGAAGCAGATCCTTGGAATTCCACTCTACGAACATACTGAAAACCTCTCACCTTAACCTTGACATTGGTTAAAATATTTAGCACTAATTATTAGCAAATTTATATTAAAGTCTAACAAGACATATACAAAGGTTGAACCTTCCTCAAATGCTGTAAGCCAGGATACCCTTTATGACGTGTCTATGCCAGTTTGTATAGAATTCTCGCCCTTTTTCGTGTGGTTATGGTTAGCGAATTACCAGGGCGGCATTGCCCGCGCTAAATATACTCATAAAGCAAGACTGACTTCCCTCTTTATATTTTGTTCCTACAATATTTTCTTGTCACACTCAAAGGTTCAGTGTCAGTGAGGGTTGGACCCTTAACTATGTCATTCGACGATTAAAGGTAAATTACAGGTGTACTGAAGGTTACAACTCTGGAATAAGATTAAGTGATTTACAACTAAGAAATGTTTCGACAGTATTTACTGAGTTGGCGTAGGAAAGTCTATGAACTGAGATTGACTCAAAAAGCAAAATTACCCGAGGAGAAAAATAAGAAATTTTCGAAAACATTTCCCATTTGGAAAGGTTCATTCTATTACTGCAATTTGCTCCCCAACCACAACATAACATCGCTCGAAAGTAGTAGCCTTTCTTCCGCTTTCGAATTTTATCACCCTCTTCATTGAGTAGGGATAGCTAGCCCCTTCTTAAATGGCAATTTGGAAAGCACAACCAAAGGGATAATATTCGTTCTCTACATAAACGTAGGGAGCGACGGCCCCCCAATTGTATACGATAAATTTACATTTCAAGGTTAAGGTGAAACAGGCCCTGAATGATCCAGCAACGCCAACAACAGCATCAGCTAAGCCGAAACCGCCCCTTCTGTCTGTAATGCAATGCGAATCACATCCCTATCTCATTCTGGTGGCTGTTTTGCCTCCGTTGGTGTGATATTGTGTCTGGCTAAATTTTGAGGGTTGCATGAGCGAGAATATGACTCAGGGCGGCATGTATACACAGAGTTAGGTGTTTTTAGTGGTTCGGACGAAAACGGGTGACTCTGTCTGATACAATCAGTTAAAGTGGGGTCTGAAACAATCTGAGGGGAGCCAGACTCAGAAATTTCGTTCCCTCCATCTAATGCATGTAAACAAACCCATGCGAAAGTCATTGGCGACACAAGGTCAAGTTCAATCATCGAAAATGTGATAAAACCGCCGAACGCCTTCAAGCCGTTATCGCCGTGAATCCGAGAGAATAGACAGAGCCCTCAGCTTCTGTCTCTGCTGTAGTACAGTACGACTGCATATATAGGAAAGTATGCTTTGATTGGGACTCCTCTGTGCTCTATTTATAGGCGCTCGTTTCCTGATGGTGGGCACAATTCACTTTCACTTTTTGTAGGTCGTCAACTCGAAAGGGAAATTAATGTCGTCGGTGGCTAAGCAGCACGCGTGGATATTCTACCCAGTGACACATATATTTCGGAATCGAATTGGGGTACACCGATCGCACCAAAACAACTCGAATGACACCAGGTTTGGGTTCGGGTTCCACGTGTCTTTTGCGCCTTTGACTATTTCTACTAAAAATAACTGAGACGTAGGCGTCATCTTTCCATGTTTATCACTTGCCCAAATATGTCACAAAATTTTCTGGAAAACACTTTTGAAACTAAGTCAACGGAATTTCGAATTGGAACGTGTTTTGTTTCGACAAGGAGAACACATTTGGTGTGATTTCGTTCTGGTGGGTTCCTTGACTCCTAGACTAGACGCGATGCTGTGAACAGTTGTGCTCCCATTTGGACACTATGCTTCGGTTGCTTTACAAAATATTCGAACGATTTGAAGGAATATAACAACCGGAAATATGCTCTGAAATGGATGGGAAATCTGCTCATAAGCAAGAAACGTTTTTCTCGATTTGATTTCCAGATGTCTTGATAGTTTCTGGTAATTTTTATGAATAATGAGTTTTACTGGGAAGGAATTCGTACAGACTTAATCGGGTGGGATTTTTAAATTTTTGGTTCTATTTTGAATTTAAGAACAATTTTTTGAAAACTGGTAGACGGTGAGCCAACTGTGTGATAGCTCTATGATTCCAAGATGAGCTTAAAAATGGAAATTAAGCAGGAGTTGTTGATTATAAAAATTTATCAGCAGCATAACATTTAGATTAGTCATTGATGTAAATAATGAAAAGCAGAGGTCCAAAATGCCTGCCTTTAGGCACGTCTGCTTTCGATGAAGCAGGAAGGAATTGAATTTCCAATTATTTATGTTTATTTTTTTTGATAATTATTAAATAAATAATAATAAATTTAAATTTTATTTGTGAAAATGTTGCGTGATACACATGAAATAGATTTTTTTACAAATATTTAGAATAATTCTCATTTTCGCTTGGCTTGCAGGTTCGGTCTGCATATGAGAAATCTAAAGAATCTGACTGCATCGATTTGAGACTTGAGATACAGATACGGGATCTGTTATAGAACAATAACCGAACGTTTTTTTATATTTTTTATTTAATATACAGCTTATTAGTCTTTGTCTACTTCAAAGTGCTCTCCTCCTCACTTCAGGCACTTATTTTAGCGGTGTTTCCATTTCATGTCGTCGGTGACGTAAGTAATAACGTGTCGGCCTACCAATCCGAAGATCCCAGATTCGAAATCTAACGACGGCAACCCATGGTTCTTTTCTGCTGAGAACAGATTACGATAAAAAGGCTATGCCAGTGGTTCGGAATCCACTTTAAATTGTATGTCCACATCGTTACAATCGTTGTCTCGAATCGGGTGAAGTTGTTCTTCCGCCCCATGGCCCACAATCGGTTACGGGAGGTAGAGAGAGAAATGCAGTTCTGAAAAGTTTCTTTCAGAATATGCTTTAATGCTCGTGACGAATTATTTTTATTGTCATCAATCGACTCGGATCGGCATCCTCTTAGCACTGATTTTAGTTTTGGTAATAAGAAGTCGCTCGAAGCAAGGTCATTTGCTTTTTGGCACAAAACTGTCGAACTAACCAGGCTGAGTGGGCAGGCGCATTGTCATAGTAAAAGAATAATGAGTTCTGTCGACAAAACTGCGGTCTCTTTTCAAGACGCCTTCGTAGTACTGAAGTTTAACTGTTTGACCTTATGGCAAAAATCAAAATGCACAACTCCATTGAAATCGAAAAAAAGGTGAGCATCACCTCAACCTGTTGTGCCTTTTTTAACTGTGGAGATCGTTTGCCAACCCACTGTGATGAGTGGACTTTCGCCTCAATGTTGTATCTGTAAACCCAACTCTTGTCTCCTGTGTGTCCTTCACATTCATTATGTTTCAGGCCTTTTTATAGGTTTTCTAGTTGCGGTAGAATATCTGAATTCTTCAGCTCGGAGTTCCTGATTTTCTGTCGTGATCGATAGCTTTCTGCTTTGGACGCTCCTGTGGGAGGCGGTGTTTTATGCGATGTTCGACGTGACATTCCGTGCACGATGTTAGATGGTACTGACTCTGACGTGATGAACTTCTTGTATGTAGTTTTGAAGCTCCATCATAAGAGAATGTTTGTTGCGACTGCGTATATCCCGCCGCTCGAATCCTGCATACTAACGAAATTTGCTTCTTTGCGGCTTCAATATGCCTACTGTTCATTGGAATCATGGCTCTGACGGCGACGGTATGTTGCCTTCTCCACAATGTTGCTCATCTTTTTTCAATGGCATTGCGGCTTCTGGCTTGAATCAGTGCAACAGTATTGTAAACGATTCGGGTAAGTTTCTGGATCTGGTATTCTCTACTGATTCCTGCGGTACTGATATGAGAAGATGCTTGTCGCCTAATGTTCCTGAAACCGGTCATCATCCTGCGCTTCACATTACTTTCTGTTTTGAATCTGTAATTGTTAATTCTTATGATTCTGTAGATAACTGTTATAACTTTAAAAAGGCTGATTTCTCGTTACTAAACGGAGACGGAGGTGGATCAATTCGTTGAGCGGAACGACCACCATGCCATGGGTTTGAGATCAGTTCTCCCTTGAGCTTTTATTAAGAAATTAAAATAATTCACTCCGTCTCTGGGCTGTTGTCTAGCTCGCAGCAATGCAAAAACAAGACTCAACATTCCTCACTTCCCTTACCCTAATTCCCTTCCGGCCAAAACCATGCTAACGTATCAAAGGGTTGTCCCCTAGGCTTTGACCACATCGTATAAAAAATGTGCAGCGACGTCGATAAAACTGTGCTTGATTTTTATGACAATTTGGCAGTTTGCTGTGCTCAATCTGTTCCTATTTCTAAATCTAAAAGTCAGTATACTTTTAAACCTTGACTGAGTAGCTCTGTTAAACACATTGTTGTGGCTTTTTTCCGAGACAGTGGGAGCACGCTGTGATTATTCCCTTACATAAAGAGGGCAATAAGTGCGACATAATGAATTATCGACCTATCGCTAATTTATATTGCGTTGCGAAAGTTTTTGAATCTTTAGTTTGAGATTTTGTTCAATTTCACTGTAAATCCTTTCTGTGCTCGTTTCAACACGGTTTTATGAAGGGCAAATCTACTACAACCAACTTCTTAGAATTCTCTACGTACTCCGCTGTTGAGGCTGGTAAGCAAGTCGATTGCATTTTTACTGATTTCAGTAAAGCTTTCGACAGAATCAGCCACAGAATTCTCATTCATAAGTTCCACATTTTAGGTGCGGTATTCCCTCGCGGACGCCTTAACATTGATTCTTCACCTTCTGCCTATAGAACTACAGTTAGGCTCTCGGAACCTGGGTGCTGGACCGCGAAATTATACGGCCACAATAACATCCTAAATATGCTACTAGAGCAATTAACCTCCTTAACAACAGACTATATCATTCCAAAGCTGAGTGTCAGCAAAAACTTCATCGTCAGGATTCCACCCAGGTAAGAGTGTAAGGAAGGTTAGCTGGGAAATTCTGATATAGAAATATTTACAAACGGCGCCAAAATGGACTGCTGAGTCGGCGCAGGAATATACTCCGTATCGCTGAAGGTCTCTCCAGGTCCTACAGACTTCCTGACTACACCAGCGTCTTTCAGGCAGAGGTGCTGGCTATTGTAAAGGCGTGCGAGACCTTAACGCAGTAATGAGCAGGCCGCAACGTCTCTATTTTATCGGACAGTCAGGCTGCTATTAAGCTACTTTCACTTTTTAAATTTGTAGAGAGATGTAATGAGGAACTAACCCGCCTGAGCGACCGGTTCACCATCACCTTGAGCTGGGTCCCAGGTCACAGAGACATCAATGGGATTGGCAGATTTGACGAGCTGGCTAGGCGCGGTTCTGGTCTTCTTACATTGTTCAAGTGCGGGGTTGGTGCACATTCCACTTGGGGTCATTAAGTGGAATCTAGGAAGATTTGGCCAACTTATGATATACAGTAAACTTCCTTATAGCGGACACTGTTCGCTCCTAAAAAACATTTCCGCTATTGAGAGGTGTCCGCTTCTCCGAGGTGAAAATTTGAGGTAAATTGATGCTTGGGTCAAGAAAAGTGTCCGCTTTTAAGAGGTGTCCGTAAGGGTAGGTTTCACTGTAAAAAGAACTAGGGAACTCCTAACTAGGACCCGGAAGGGACGATGACGGTGTGCACGGGTGGGTCACTGGTCAATCGAGGACCATGCCGCAAGGCATGGCATTACCTTTAAAGCACATTGTCGTGGCTGCAGGAAGGAGCAGTCGAAAAGAAGTCTTTTTCACATCCTGTGCGAATGTCCAGCACTGATGAGAGCAAGATATCAGGCATTCGACAGCATTGTTTTAACCTCCTCTCAATCGCTCATCTAACTATTCTTTTTCTATACTTTATCCTTCGAATAATCGCGTCACGAGTTTCTGTGGCACCAAAACGGGACATTGCATGCTAATTGGACCACCACTTGAACTAACCAACCAACTAAGTTTCCATTGCTGGCTTTGCGGTGGTCAGCATCCGACTATGCTGCCGGTTTCTCAGAAACACCGTCAAGTGCTATCACTTTAAACAGCTAGAGGTTTTCGTGGCTATTTATATGGTACCTTGCTAGACAACCACTTTCATCGACATGTTTTAGTCGACCTTCTATATGGTCAATCATCAGTCAACTGAATGTAGGGCTTGTTTCATTCATTCTTCGATTCCCAGGCTAGATCCTTGTCCTTGAGTAGAGTATTCCAGAATAACCGTTTAGACAAAACTTTACATTTTACTACAGTTGTACCAACTCTTACACGCTTTCAGGAAGTGCAGCAAAAATTGCTTTTTGAATCAGAAGAGTTTTAATCCCCTTAGATAGACAAATCCCCACTCCAAACCCCTCCTTTCTTTTTATGCTTTTCACTAGCTTACTATCCTTTCTTAGTTCTTTATGGTAGTGAACTCTCAGTTAGCAAACGATCGACTAGTTTTATGATCAAAACCGCAGCTTTTTTGTTTAAACGATGTGGCCAAAGACTAGGGGACAACCCCTTAATGCGTTATCATGGCTTTGGCGGAAGGAAAGTAAGGTAAGGGGAGTGAGGAAACTTGAACGTCTTGTTTTTGCATAGCTGTGAGCTAAACAACAGTCCAGAGACGGAGTGGATTTTTTAATTCAAGTTTTAAAAACCCACGTGGAGATCTGGTCTCGATACCGGGAACCATGGCCGTGCCGCTCAACTAATTGATCCAACTCCGTCTCCACTTGCGAACCAAGTCAGCAGTTTCCTGGAAAACTTGAAAGCAATGCGAGTAACAAGGCTCGGTTCAGAGGATGGCAGCAATACTGACTATAGGTGCCCTCGGAACTACAAGCTCTAAAGCCCCTAACACGATTCTTCACTTCTTGCCGACGAAACCCTTCGGAAAGCAAACCGCAAATTGGCTCAATTCAGTCCAGATTTGGACGCGTATTGACTACGAACATTCCAAAATTCTGGACGGTAAAATCACACATAATATCGACTATATCACACCCAAGCCTTCTTTGAACGACAAATTCGACTTCTCTATTGCTACCATGAAGCAATAGAAGAAGGGCCCTCTATGGGGAGAATCAGTGCATCTTTACACTGACGCTTCCAAGTTGGAAGGTAAAAGTAGATGGAGGTATCTACTCCTGGTTGTTAGATTACAGTAGTGTTTTTTTATACAGATAGCATTAGATTGTCTGATAGATCAGAACATTGTCTTTAGAGGACATTTCTTCTGCTGCTTATAAATCTCTCACGTAAGTGTAAATGACCTCTAATATTGCCAGAACATGGCTGAGAGCCTTAATATAGGTACCGGGGCATAGTGACATTAGAGCCGATGAGCTAGCAAGAATTCGCACTACTCTACTAGACTCGGACATAACTCACCAACTAGGTAAGCCGCTACGAACATGCAAGTTGGAAATTAAACAAGCTTTCTTCAAGATTCTTTATGATATTGCTATTTATAACACACCTGCCTAATTATTTGACAGATCTGACCGACCGTTGATCTAAAGTGGTGAAGAGAGCTAATCTCGCTCAAGCGTAACATTATCAGGCGTTGTCGTGGCTGTCATTTCGGCTCATTACCTTATAAGCAGACATGCTGATAGAATCGGTGTGCTCCCAAATGACTTCTGTAAGAAGTAGGAGTTGCCAAAATGAGGAAGAAAAGGAAACCATCCTTCATATCCTCTGTAACTGTGCAACTCTAGCTAACCCCAGGAACCGGTATTTGCCGCCGCCGCCCCCTCCCAAAGACCCATTTTTTTAAGAAGTTAACCGAACTATGTTCTACTGATGTCAGGGACCTAGTTCGGTTCATCAGGAGCTCCAAATGATTTTCAGGTATGCGATAGGATTGAGAATCTAGCTGCCACAGTATTTGCACCCCCCCCCCCCCCCCACTTTTTTTTAAGGATCTAGGCGCACTGGGTTATACTGATGTCAGCGACCTAGTTCGGTTCATTAGAAGCTCCTAATGGTCTTTTAGGTATGTAATAGGGTTGAGAATGTAGCCTCAATGTGATAACACAATGGTCTTAGTGCGCCTTCCCCCCACGGGATGGCGCTCACTTTAACCTAAGCTAATCTAACAGGGCTCAGTCGTGGGTCCTTGATTGTTTTTTTTTCGACATTGACCTGTTCATTTCAGAACGCACGCTTTGACTTTGTCAATAGAGTCTCGTCAAAGATTTCCTTGTATCCTTGACTTAACGTTATCTTGAAAAGTCTAAATTGGATCTACTGGCTTGAGCCACCGAATATAGTTGAGATTATGCAAAAAAACTTTTAAGATGAAAAGATTGCCCAAACAATTCATTTGAAACTATAAAGGGTTGGACGTGATAAAAGGACTTGGGCTTCACTCTAGTTCACAATAAATTTGATGTTGTAACGTTAACAGACAATCACTTGAATGAAACACACTCGTCGTCCTGTTTGTTCTTGTAATTTAAATTCATCAAGGACATTCATTCTTAACAAAAAAATGTTCGTGCAATTCTTGTTCTGTCATTAAATTTGCAGTGAGCACTAAAGAAACCTTTTGCTCAGTATATTGCCACCTGGAACAAAACAACACCGTGTCCTTATCCTGTTACAAAAATTTAATTTTTCTCAACGCAATATGCACCTTTACAATAGATTCAGCCCATTATTCCGCTTTTATATTTTAAATTCACTGCAACAGCTGCAGTTTCCAGCAAACACAAATAAATTAAAAATTCAACAAATGTTGAACCCGTCGGCGCACTTCACGCTCCTTAAATTTTGATGTCATTGACTTTGTGTTTCCTTTGCTCAGAGTTCAAGCCAAAAAAAAAAATAAATAAATTTTAAAAACAAAAAAATAAAAAGAATTGACAAAGCCAGAAACTTCAACAAAAACGCAAAATGAGAAAAAGTAGAAATAATAAAAAATTTCCATTTCCTTTTAAGAGAAGTCCTTTTGAACGCTTAACTACTCAAAAAAAATGTTCAAGCCACCAATCCCAAGAAGGATCCTAGAAATATCAGCAGAAGCTGCAACAGCACAGCATCAGCTTTAGCATGTCATCACCATCACATCCCGCCACAATCTCGAGATTCCAGAAAGCCAGAACAGCATGCAGCTGTCTCTTGAAATCTTTTTTTTTTTTGCTTTTCATTCCTTTTGCCTGTCCTCATCTTGTTTTTATTATAAAATTCCTACTTTAGGAACGATTGCATTCATCCGCATTGCTAGTCATGGAACCTGGTTCCTTTCGGCATTGCTGCCGTTCTGATGTGCCCCGGTTGTTGCCACTTTTTCTCTTCTTTTCATGAGGACGATTTCAATTTCTATTCACCCAGTGAATTTGATGATGATGCTCCAAAATATCCAGCATCTCCAGTCGGATGTTCCCGGTAATCCAATGTCATTGAAAAGCCAGTCAAAGAGCATGAAAGTCATGAGATCCTGTAAATCCTCCTTTTTCGTGTGTTTTTCTCGTTTCTCTTTTTCTGTTTGTCTGTTTGTTTTAAATTGCCTTGCCGGTTCGACTGACTCTCAGGTTGCAATGGCCATGGAAAGGTTTTGTGCTGGTAATTGCTGTGTATTGGCCTGTAAAAATGGGAAACATCTGCTCCACGACGGAAGTATGCACCGTGTATGTACTAAAGCAGTTCTAAAAATTCGTTGTTGCACCCCTGCCGGCAAATAGAGTAACATATCCAAGACACTAACCAAGCTTTTACGGTAGTTTCTCGTTAGGTTGCCGTTATGTTTGTTTTTATGTTTCAATTATTGCAGAAATGTACAGCTTTTTAGCTGGCGGTAGAACCGGACGGGTAGAACTTTTTAAACTTAGCTTATGCGTAAGACATCTATGTCTGAAATGTGTATACTAACTATATAAATTTTTCTTGCAGCTCATCTACGGTCCGGAAGGGCAACTTGTTCGTGGTGAATCCAGGCGAGGTCGTGGTAAAGGAAGAAATTCAAATGGGGTAAGTGTAACGTTTTTTTTCTATTTCTTTTTTCTGAACTCGAGGTTTAACCTTAGATTTTTGTTAAAAGCCCAATTATATTTCAAGAAAATTTCTTACACAACTTTGTCCTCTCTATTACCACTAACTTTATCATTTCCTTTCTTTTTGCCGACATAATCACATAACAATTTACCATTTTACTGCTTAAAACTCGTTGTACGGCCGTTGCGGTACAATTATATCCCGCTGTCACGTATCGCATATTACAACGATTAAATCTAATGAGTTTACACGGCATTTTCGAATCAATTAAAACATATAACAGCTGCTGTTTGGTTGCGAAATTTTCTCTTTATTGCTGGTTTTGCCAGTTGTTTTTTTTTAATATTTTTGTTTTGTTTTTTCGTGAATATGAAGAAATACATAATAATTAAATTTGATTTAAAGGAAAATAATCGAACAAAATGAATGCCAAGTATTAACCAGAAATGTTATGTTCGACTTAGTTACTGTATGGATTGCTGCAATTGCAATTGATATGGCCGGCGGCTCTTTTAATGCATTCAGACACTCTGCACAACTGAATTAATTAGAAACTACTGCGGAATGGTTGGTTTTTGTTTCGCACCGATTGAAGAAAATAATTTTTATGAGAGTAAAGACTTCAGATTTCAGATGGTGTAAATTATTGGAATGTAGCTAGATGCCGCAGTCGATTGAGTTTTTGTCGAGATCCTTAAAACGATTACAGTCTGAGGTTGTTGCATATTCAATAGAAACATGACTATAGAACAGGTTCACACAACTCAATTCAACTTTTTTCAATAACCTTATAATATATTTAGAACACTTCGTTGAAATTCCTCAATTCAAATGACTCGCAAAACGTTTTAATCAAAAACACCACAAAATAAATTATGAAATCCAGTTATGGTTTTAGAAAACCCTAATCCGTGGTCATATTTAAAACAGAAGACTGGATCACCTCGAGAGAGGGATGGAAAACAGGCATTGGTGCTGAAGTCTTCTTTTTTTTTACTGTAGAATTAATCGACGGGCTGAGAGTAAAAGTGACCTATTTATAAGGTTCGGGCGAAAGTGGCTTAGAAAATGTTCCGGTCAAAAACGAATCGCGTGAGATTCCGGGCAAAAACGAATCGTAGAAAATGTCCGGGCAAAAACTACTTAACTGCATTAACTTTGCATTACTTTTTGTAGCTAAATCGTTTTTGCCCGGAAATTTTCTACGATTCGTTTTTTGCCCGGAATCTCACGCGATTCGTTTTCGCGCGGGACATTTTCTAAGCCACTTTTGCCCGAACCTTATAAATAGGTCACTTTTACTCTCAGCCCGTCAATCCTTCTAACAGAAAAGACGGTCTTCTTGCTAGGAGCCAAGAATCAATTGAACATCTATTCTATCTAAAAGGTGGAATGAGGCTCCCACACCAATATGTATAGAAAAAAAAAACAAACAAAAGGAAGGAATAGGAAGAAAACAAGTAAGGAAACCCAGTACTCAACATACATAACAGATAGTCACGGGAGCACAGATAGATAGCTAGTTCTTAAGTGCCTTCTTGCTAAGAGTTAAATCGAAATTAGGACATGCACATGCTTCCATGGCTGCCACAATTTAATCTGGATGGGTAAACATGCAATAACGACAGTCTTCGGAGACTATATTGGAACTGCCTGAAGAAAACTTTGTTAAAAAGAGTTCCCGAGTCTATATAAGAGTTCAAGAGCTGGTGAATAAAGACCAATTCATCGACTTTGCGTCTTTTTTCTCAAGTGAGCGCAAACCGAGTAAACGAAAGCGGTCGGTATAGGGCGAAATTCTAAGCAGATCGTCTCAAAGGAAACCCTCTCAGCGAAAATCTGACGAAATTACGCTGCACTAATTCGATCCGCTTGGAATGAATAGCGTATAGTAGGGCAACCAGACTTGAGATGCATATTCTAGAATAGTTCTAACTAAGGAGCAGTACAAATGAATCAAAGTTGGTAAATTCAAGAACTTTCTAGACCAACGGTTTACAAAGCCTAAGATTAAACAGCCTCTAGACACAAGATGATTAATATGCAGAATAAAGTCAAGTTTCCTATCAAGTTTTACCCCAAGGTCAGTCAGCACGCGACGGAGGTCATTCTTGCAAACCTGTAGTCAAAGACTTGTGGATCACGGCTCCCGGAGATGGACATAGCCTCACATTTCTCAAAATTGATATGTAAGCCATTATGGTTGCACCACTCCAGGAACGTATTTAAGTCCTTTTGAACGGAAGTGGCGTCACCACCGCCTCTAACATAGGAAAAGATCTTCACGTCGTCAGCGTACAGAACATAAGAGTACGAGATCAGATGGACAATGTCATCAATGGCACCATCGAAACGTAGAGGTACGAAATGACTACCTTGTGGCACACCAGATGAAGCCCTGAAAATTCTTAAGATATAGCCACGGAGCGACACACGATATGTCCTGTTTCTTAGATAGGAAGAAATCTAGTCGAGAAGAGCAGGGGGAAAGTCAGCCTCTTGAGTTTAAATATAATTACACAGTGAGGGAATTTATCACAGGCTTTACTGCATGCCTGGTTGGAAACCTGAAATAACGTGGGAGGTGAACTCTAGCAAGTTAGTAGTCGTTGATCTACCGGGCAAAAAACCCAAGCTGATTGGGGGAAATTAAACATTGAAAGCGCTCAATAAGCTTCGAATACACTATCTATTCACATAACTTGGGTATGCAGTATAATTTCGCGATCCATAGATCGCTGGTTCATATCCGGCTCGAAGGACCAATAACAATGTTTGCTGATGGTAGTTAAGGATTGAATATAAAAAAGGAGTCGCGATGCACTTTGCTGATTTTATTCTCTTTCAATTTAACTTTAATTAATTGCCATGCGGTTTAAAAATTTTTGCTGAGTATGAAGCGATTTGACTGGGATGACTTCTTATCTGCAACTAGATAACGACGACCGTGATCAAATGACTCCAAGTAATGCGTCTAACCATCTCTCAGGAACATTTGGGTCTCTCCATACTCTTATCAAAATAAGAGACGGAGTTGGATGAATTCGTTGAGCGGCACGACCACCATGCCATGGGTCCCGGGTTCGAGAACAGGTTTCCCCGCGTGTGTTTATTAAGACATTAAAATAATCCACTCTGTCTCTCTGCTTTTATCTCCATTATCGATTTTCATCAATAAGTCCCTTCAAACTGGTAAATTGCCCGCATTGTTGAAGGGCTTCTTTATAGTCCCTGTTCACACAGGGCCATAAATATATTAGAATATTTGGACACGATCCTTACGAAAGTTTTTTTTTATTGATGAAGAATAAGACAGTTTTACTCCCAAAAGATTGGTGATTTTCTTTACTTTCTTTCGCGATATACTAGTTTATGCCATTTAAGGCCGAAAACAGGCTGACACCAAAACTCGAAGCCGAGATAAAGTCGGCAGGCTAATATCAACCTTAAAAGTCGAAAAGAGACTGAGATCCTGAAGCGCCATTTTCGACCTGTTTTGAATCCTTAGGAAACTGCAAGAGCTTAGATTTTCTCTTAGGTTATGTTAGGAGAGGATGGTATCTATCCGAAGGCGGATTAGCCTCATTTAGACCTAAAAATATCTGTTGTGTTACCGCAACCGCAAGATCGCACCTGAATATTAATATAGAGTTTATTAAGAATCAGCCACCGGGGAAGCTTTTTCAGCTCTATGTTAGCAACATCGTCCAGTCCTCCGAAGAACTACGCGCCTTAACCATTGTATCTTCTCTTGACCAGGCCCGGACAATCACATAGTAAATTCTGAACGCTTTCCACTTCTTCTTCATCCAGACAACATCCGAAGAGACAGTGACCAGTAATGACTGACACAATATGATGCCAACTTCTCTTTTTACTAACTCTAGAGGCCGGTCGATCGACCTGTCTATACAGGAAGCGTTCACTTGAGAACCTTCCTTTGCAAGCGTATCAGCCGCCACATTCCCCTGTATCCCACTATGACCAAGAACCCGACATAGAGTTATTCTATGTATTGTTATCAGAAACTGCAAACTATGTATTCTGGCACTTGCGTACCAACTGTGACCTTATTACGTTTGAGTTTAGCGCCTTTATTGCCGCTTGATTGTTTATATAAATTTGTATGACACTACCATAAGGGAGATTTGATCGTTATAGAAACAGTCTAGCCAAGATCTCTGCTTGAAACACACTGCAGTAGTCCGGCAATCGATACTGACTACGGATGTTTAGGCAATCCGAGTACACGTCAGCTACCACCCCATTCACCACTTTAGATCCATCAGCGAAGATCGCTATATCTGCCATGGTAGCACCACCATCCTCCCCCACTCCATTCTGCCTGGGATTCTAGGAGATAGCATTTTTCCAAAGCTCAGTGTAGTCGGTGTTCACTTGCAGACATCTTCCAAGATTGATCCTTAATAAACTGCTATGGCCATGATCAAAGTTTTTCCAACTTTTCGACCCTTTCAGCCTTATGGCGCTGCAGCTATACTTTTAGAGTAGACGTTAAGTGGTGCAACGCGTCCAATCCCGCAGACCTCTACATATATAGGTTGAAAGCCTGGCTATGTGTGCGGCCTACAAACTAGAGGGAGCCGGTCTCCTTGGGGAAAACATAGGTAAGGGCCACACGACAATAAGGGAGATTCTTGAAGCCACACCTGAGTTGGCCATTCTAACTGATCAGATGCCGGCAAGACTCTCACCATTTCAACCACCCCTAATACGGGTGGAAAAGCGTGAGACCTGGACGCTTCCAGCTGTCCGTTCAGGGGAGCTAGTATGGTATACGGATGGATCCAAGACTGAATCAGGTGTTGGGGCAGGGGTCTGGAGCGACTCTCCTCGATTCAGTTTATCACTGGCCCTAGGAATGTATACCACGGTATTCCAGGCTGAGATCTTCGCCATACTGACATGCACCTACGAGAACCTAAGAAGAGCCTATAAAAACAAAAGGATCTCAATCTTCTCGGATAGTCAAGCTGAAATCAAAGCAATTGCTTCATCTACCACCAGATCAAATCTGGTGTGGGAATGCCAAAGGAGCCTAGACGCACTGTGTAGAACTAATCAAGTAAGCTTGATCTGGATACCGGGACATCAGGGCTACACAGGAAATGAAAAATCAGACGAACTTGCTAGGAGGGGTCTAACACCCCTTTTATAGGGTTGGAGCCGGTCTGTGGAATACCTCTCTGCACGGCTAAAAGGCTAATAGCAAACCGCGCAAATGAGGGACATAGGCTGTATTGGAACAGTATTGAGGGGCACGCTCACTCAAGAAGCCTTATGCCCTCACCGTCGCCGGGTAGATCCAGGGAGCTCCTCAAGCTGAGCAGGTCGGCTGTTAGAACCCTGGCAGGCCTACTTACCGGCCACTGTCAGCTAAGGAAGCACCTGGTGAGGATAGGCAGAGCCATCGACCCCACCTGCAGACTCTGTCTGGAGGAGGATGAGACCCCATTACATGTGCTATGTGAATGCCCTGCAGTAGCCAGGAGCAGATTTAGCCTATTCGGGAAACCAACCCTGGTACCGAGCGGGCTGAAGGACTGTCAACTGCGGGAGCTGTTGAACTTCTTCGGAGGGACCGGCTTACTATAAGGAGTTGAGAGGGTTAGCACAATAGGCCCTAGTTTCCGCGGCGCTTGAGAACCTCGCACCTCCAAATTTAATCAATTAATCAATCAATCAGTGTTTTGCTAATTGCTCCAGAGATGCCCAAGCAGTTCTTTGAATTTTGGCTAACTTCCTAAGGTTGTTCAGCTTCTCTAGAAAAGTCAATCAGACTACTATTGCATAAGCAAGAATTGGTCTCATAATAGAAAAGTACACACATCCAGTATATAATGCGAGGGCTTAAGCCCTCCAAATATTTTCTTGAAGGCATAGAACGCCTTTCTTACGCGCTTCTCTAACTGAGACAAGACAGTTTAGCTTGGAATCGATTATGACACCTAATTACCTAGCCTAATTGATTAAGGCCAGCGTACGCCCGTCCAATTTGGGTGGTTGGAGATATGCAATCACTCTCTTCCATGTGAAGAGGACTCCTTCCGTCTTTTGAGTATTGACTGCAGTTGACTCTCTACCTGTGGATTTTACTCAGAGCTTTTTGCATTAGTTCCCTGATAGTGCTTAAGTGAGACCAATAAGGCAAAGTCGTCTGCATAAGCCACCACGTTTACCCCATCATCTTCCATTTCTCTTAGCGAAAACTAAATTATAAACTTAGCTTAAAGAAGCAGAAGAGGACGATTTATAAAACCTTTAATGCAGCATTCTATTTCTCGGAAAAAGTGAGACCTTCCTACGGCTCTATACTGTACAGGAAAATCGACGTGGACTACCAGACAAAAATCTAGAAAGCGTCTTGTTTGGGAGTGGGTTATGCGCACTGCGATATTGGACGTTTTGTTTCACCAAGATTAAGCCGCCTAGCATGAAGGTCTCTTAATCACTCATGAAACAGTAAAAGTAATAGAACCTCATTGCCATTGTCCAAAAACACCAGCATCAGTACCAGTACTATATTCCATTTTTGAGCCATCAGTGAATTATTAAAGACTATTAGGGCCCAAACATGGACCACCGCTGTCCCAATCTTCTTCTTCTTCCAAGTCCTCCAAATAGTTTTCGACAGGCTCGAGTAGCCTTGTTTAGAGTTAAGTCAAGATTAGCATAATTACCAAGTATTCCACCTCATTGAAGTATGCAATGGTCGTGCCTTGGATTGAAATTAGACCAAGGTCCCAAATGGTGTCCTCTGGTGAACTGCAAAAGAACGGCCTTAGCGGGGTTAATAGTGAGGCTTCCTCCAATTTGCTAACAAGATTATGTAAGGAAGTCTCTGCTGATCTAGCCTTTGTGTAGGCATACTGAGTAAAGTGAAGGGGACATGATTGGTCTAGTTTGCACCTGATATGAAGGTCTAGTAGTCTTTCCATCGTCTCAAGCAGAAAGGATGGAGACTGATTGGTCTAAGATTAAGGCCTATTTCCTTATTTGATGATAAATACCCGAGATACTTTCCTACATGAGAGTGGTATGGAGCCCCAGTTGAAGCTGCCTTCTTTAATTGAATCCTCAAACTTACAAGACAGAACCAAATAGGTGTGGTTTACGTCGAAACATCACAAGAGTTCAAAGAACATTACAAACATGCTTCCACAACATCTACAATATATCAGCAAACATTAATGAGTTTTTCAAAAGAAACTCGCTCACTTCCATTTCTCTACCCTACCAAGTAACTCAAACACCTTTCGAATCAAAGATCCATTGACCTCTCTACTTTCTCGCTTTTTTTACTTTGACTAAACCTTAATTACTGTATTTGGGTAATTTCCTGCTAAAATCCTTTCAGGGCCTCTTCCAACCTCCAACGCTCTTGTCTAAAGAACTTTTTGCAGCCTCTGGCACCTTAATGAATGCTCTAAGTAACCCTTCATTTAACACCTTCTTAGAATTTCCAAGTTTCCAGACGGATAATACCCTCGAAACCTTTTAAATCTTTAAAGACTAATCAAGAATCTGAAGTCCAGGCAAAAACAAACACCCCAGAGATGAGGCGAGAAATACCCCGAAGTGGTCGTCTCAATTAAAATTAAATTCGTCTTACATCCGTCAAGAGGTATCAACACGAACGATAAGAACAGATTCTGTACGGTTGTAAAACTCGTGTTTCCTCGTCAGTACAACTACCAAGGTGATAATTTTGCCCTTAAGCGCTCTCCCGATACGGCTGACTTCTTACGTTCTTGAAGGAAGTGGTTCTTGACCCTGTTTTTTGCGGAAGCAACCACCTGATGTGCACAAAGGCTTTATCGTCTCCCCCTAACGTTTCAATGTCAATGACATCTGCTTTGGATATCAACACCTCGTTGACTCTGAAACCCATTGAAAACGACGCCGACGTTTCCCCCTCCCCCGTATCGGCAGTCAACCACATCTAACTTTGGCTCCTGATACGATGCCAGTTCTACTTTCACGTCCTTAAACCTCGACCTGTTGAGCTGTTGCCGTTACGGTAGCTAGGGTTAAGATCTTTTGCCCCGTGCTACCGTTCCCGCAATATGTGCTCGAATTCCCGAACTCTTTTAACGGAATTCCCTTTGAGTTTTCTTAGCATCCCAACTGGATTGGCACGACGCGACAAAAGACCTTCGGAAGTGATCAAAGCTCTTCCGGTTAAGTATGCGTGCGTGCCTTTTTCTGAGCTCGGTCTTGACGGCTCCGTTTCCAAAGTGTCTGCTAAGATCCCAGCCCGACGTTTCTATGTGCCCCAAAGGGACAAGATGAGGAGCTGTTAAAGATATCCGAGCTCGGGCACACAACTATTCCCCGACATATGTCATGTAGAACTTGTCCTCTCCTCGTCTTTATCGGGTTGGAGTCGGCTCGATGGCACTGCATGCTTCTGCTTGTCGTCACTTCATCCTTGCGGGTGGGTGTTTTTGGTCCTCGCCATTTCTTCTGATTCTGGCTGTTTGAGGTTATGTTCATGAATGTGTTGTTTATTTAGTTTGCGGATTAGCACCGCCGGTAGCCGGCTTGTCGTCGCTCACTTCCACCCTTGCCCTGTTCTACACATGTTAAGAGTTGTGGTATTTCTCGCCTCTGGTTGTTTTCGTTGTCGTCTTTTCTTTTGCAGACTCCAGTACTGGGCCCCTCGGGTCGCGTTCTCCTTAGAGAACCACTCCAGCAACATCCATCGTCTGGCAGTTAACCAGCCAACATTTGTTCCTTTGCAATGGAGTTGTTGTAGCACTTAAAGGCAGAGCTCAAGCGGATCTTAGGGTCTTCAGTTGCTACTTACTCGTAGAGCTGCTGCGGTGTGGGTAGGTACTGCCGTTACCTTCCCTTGCCTTCGCCTTTGCCTTTGCCATCATTCCCATTGCTGTTGCTTTGCATATATCCTTTGCCGGCTTGCTGTGCTGTTTGTTGCCAGTGATTCGAACGATCTTTTTTATGTAACCGCCGGGTGTGAATTTTGTGTGTGAAGCACGTCGTTCTCTGGTGGCCTTTTTGCGGATCTCTCGCCGGCAGGATGACATTAGCACACATTCGCCAGCGAACGGCATGCAGCCATACTGAAGTTCCAACAACAAACACGAGCGCGCCGGATAAAAACATATAAATCCCTCGGCTTCCACATGTAGGTACTCATGATACAGTGGGAGATTCACCCGTGGGTATGGCTGCGGACTAAGCGGTCTCTAGGTGGTTAAGTGCTACCATCATATCGTTATGCTCAACAGGTGTTTCTATAAATGCTTGAATAGTGTGTTTATCTGCATGCCTGGATGGAGCTCAACACTTTGCACCTCTGTGCTCGGTTTTTCATGGCCAGTTTTGATGATGTGACACATTGGCAGATAACTGCTACTGCTTCTGGCATGGCTTGGATGGTGGACGTCGGTTGCCAGGCAGGGCACCGCAACCAGGCAAGGATACTACATTCCTCCGTGGGCTGTATGGTGGTGAACAAGTGAACGTTTTTTGTCCTTTGGCACCTTTTTTGGTCAACGGATTTAGTTAACTGCACTACTGATTGCATCGACACGTAATGAGTTATGTAATCGCCACATGTGCTGTTCTGACTGGCTTTTAACCGGATACTGAGACTCCCGTGGGCTTTATTGCTTTCAGCTACATTTGCTGGCGGCACGTTTGATCAACCTGTCCATAAAAAGAGCAAACTATTCCCTTCCACGTCCAACAGGTAACTCGATTTTAATGGAACAACTAAGTGGGTCAACTGTGTTTGCACATTTTTCCAATCATCGAGGGAATTTTTACTTTTTGAGGTTTCATAGGCGTTTTTATGACCAGACACAACTGTTGCTTGCGATGCTTTGAAATCGCAATTTGAGGCTTTTCGAGGGTTTTTTAAAATTCATTGGGTTTTTTGGGATATTGCTTCCGTGTTTTACGGATAGTGTAAAATTTCTCTCATCGGAAATCCTGTTGCATTTGAAGTTTTATTTTATTTGCGGATAGTTTTGGTAAGTGTTAGGCAATAATTTGATTCTATGGCAGGGGCGTTTAGAGCTTTTGTTCGGTTACAGAAAAACTTTGTTTATTGTTTGTAACACTGGGCGGCAGTGCCGATAGTTAACTTTACGGGTAAATATAATTTGAATAAATATTATTTTTCCTGATGCCTTTTGTAACAAAGGTAAGTAAGTACGGGTAGCCGTCCAATAAAGGACACACTTATACCGCAGGAGTAAAATACACCACAACTCCTTAGTGAAACCATCTGGAGTTGTCGATGAAGCGCCGGAGATCTCTTACGCCAGTCGTCTCGAGATCGCAGGAACTATCCAAGAATTAGTCAGCTAGTCACTAGTCTATCGAAACATTGAAAAAATTTGATATTGGGGCGCCCTCTGCAGAATACCCCGTGCTTTCGCTTCCTTTGACTTTCTTCTAAAAAAAACAGGTACGTTGAAGTTTTGGTGACAGTGTACACTTCCTCCAGATACGCGGGCTCACCAGTCGAAACCAAAAGTGTCAAACTATTTTTCTGGTAAAGCAATATATCCAAAATTTGACGGTGACTCTATATTTAAGCTTCAGGGTATAGAATTAAAAGCTACCTGTATAGAAGTAGCTCTAAAAAGGCGTAGATGTTCTCAAACATTATCTAGTCGTCTTTCTTAGAACTGGTGGCATCCTCCGACCCTTGATAACATCGGCGAAGCTATGAATTTGAATGAGAGTGAAAGATAGAAGATGATTAACAAAGAAAATGAACAAGATTGGAGAAATACTTAGCCCTGTGGTACACCGGAATTTATTTCTAATACACTCGTCTATTCTTAGGCTAATCAATTAGACTAATTGCTGCCGCCCAGGATCTTATGGATGGCTCATGTAGACTATAGTTTCTTGTAGACAAAGTCGTCGAATGATCTAAGGAGCATAGTTTGCGTATCTTTGTCACCTCTCGCATCATTAAACTAGAAAAAATTTAAGTTATATGAAAAGTACTACGAGCTTATACGAGGAAACGGAGTTGTATCGTTAGATAAGTGGCATGATTCCCACGCCATGGTTCCAGGGTTCAAACTTCGGTTTCCCTATGTGGTTTTAAAAAAAATCCACTCCGTCTCTTGGCTGTAATGTAGCTGACAGCAATTCAAAAACCAAGACATTCATATTCCCTCATTTCTCTTTTCCTAATTTCCTTCCGGTCAAAAGTCATGCTAATGCATCATAGGGTTGTCTCCATTACTAACAAAAGTGAAAGAAAAAATCGCAGATAGCAAGCAAAATACAAAGCAAAGATTAAACAGAAGAAAATGAAAAAAATATTTAAAACCTAATAATGCAAATTTACCAAATAGCTTATACCACAAATAGTGGAATATTATACAAAAAGTCAAAAATAGCTTGAAAAAACGAAACAAATCAAAACCCTAACGAACTTAACCAAGCTGACCCCTAACAATTCTCCCAGATAAGTGAAAGTCGATACTATCGGAATGATGATTAAAACATGAGACATTGATGGTAATGGTCTGTAATTGCAATAGTTAGTGCGATGTCGTTGGATATGAAGAAAGCCTTGACTCCTCAAAGTGCGGACCGGAACCGAAGCATGATTTTAGGCGCTCAGGACAATTTATAAAGCCCTGCATAAGACAGAATTTAAAATGAGACAGAATCAAAGATACGGCAGTTATGTAGCTAATAAAAAGCAATGGTCCGGGATGGCTACCTTGTGGTACCACAGAAGTGTTAGTATTCTGAGTACGATCACTCAGATACGAACATAACGAGTTAACAGAAACAGACGGAAACCTCCAGAGGAGAGGGAGTTTAAGAATAAGAATTCTATGATTTATTCACTTGAATACCGTGCTAAATTCAGAAATGGAGGATCCCAAAAAGTTGATTTGATTTTCATGATGTTACGTTGGAAGGAGAGTAAGAACGGTTTTCAATGAAATTTGATTTCATTCATAAACCAAGGCATAAAAAGCTTGGAGATACAGCAAAGACTAGCGTTTGATCTGTAATTGTACTTGTCACATTTTTATGTAGAGGAATTATTAGAGAGAGTTTTGAGGCATTCGGAAACACAGATAGATTAAATATAGAACATAAAACTGGAGTAAGAAGACTATCCACCTTTTTTACAAAAGAGGCTTCGTTAAATAAAAGATCTTTGAATTCGAGAGAAGTCGTCGGAAGCTTTGTCAAATGGCTAATATCATTAATATTACAGTTGTCTTCCAAAAACTTAGTTTTAAAAAATTCAGTAAAAAGGGCGCCTAGCGGCATCGAATCTTTGCGATCGCTATCCTCAAAAGACAAGGGAGATGGGTAGCCAACAGAGTTACGTTGATAGTTAGGATCAATACGCAGACTACCATTAGTCTACAGATATAGTCGTTGTAAGAAGACACTTATACTGAAATAAAGTGTTCGCATAAGTTAGTATAATTTAAGTAGTCTCTTAGAGGAGTGAAATCTCTTTGAGACCTTTTTCTTGATATTTGTTAGAAGTGTCATTCATTAGTTTTTGATATTGCAATACAATAATATTGGCAAAGTACCAGCTGGCGGCAACAGATGGAAACCAATCGACATTAAAAAAGTGGCATGTGTTTTTCTCTTAATATTATTTGCGAATAACTGATAGGCGTATTGGAGCACCATTCTGATGAATGCCTTTTTTTATTATGTAGCCAAAGCCTAGGGGACAGCCCTAGACTGCGGTAGCACGACTTTTTCCAGAAGGGAATTAGGGTAAGGGCAATGAGGGAATTTGAATGGCTTGTTTTTGCATTCCTGCGAGCTAGACAGCAACCCAGAGACGGTGTGGATATCTTCATTTACTCACGGGAAGACCGAGGCTCGAACCCTGGAACCATAGCGTGGTGATCGTGTCAGTCAACCAATTGATCCAACTCGAGCATGTCTGACTAGTTCGGGAATACTGTGGTATTTCTTTAATATCTATTTCCTTATAAATACTGGTAGCACATTGACGACCATTGCTATGCCAATATCGGTTGCCAGATTTTCAGCAATGCTGACTATCAACACTGGGTTAACAACACATATCAGTTCCCGTACAGATTAAAATTGTGTTGCTGTATAAGTTGGCTTGGTGCAAAATAATTTTCCGGCCGATACCGAGATGATTGGCAATTTCTATTCGGGTTTATATTATTTACATCATTGCGCGAGATCAATATAATGAGGTAACCCAAAAACTAGCACAGTTGTATGTATCCTTTGTGAGTCAACAGTCTTTTGATTATTACTGAAGCCTATCCTATACTAATTTGCTCCATTCGCAGTACATCGTTTATCAATATATCGCTGGTAAATCCCGTACTCCAGCATTTGATTCAGTCTTAAACAATTGAGGATCTATAATAAGTCGTAGATCGTAACAGCAATTGATATCCTAACGCAGCACCCGACCCACTGCATAATGCATAGAATATTTTAACCTATTTCCGAATTGAGAGATCATGTCCTAGTGAAGTGTGGCAAAGGTTTTCTTTAGTAATTTCGCATTTCTATGGGATTTAAATAGCTCAAAAGCTTTCTGAAAACACACCCTACTTTCTTACTCTAAGCAGCTAGCTTTACTCACAGCTTCCGACTATTCCCCCACAGGTTTCTAAAGCCACTTGGATTATCATTAAAACGTGCATGTTAATGAAATATTCTTCTCATTGTTTTATGTGTTTCATTGGTATTGCTGAAAAGCCCGTCTCTGGTTCAAGGGACCTGCACGTAAGTCTAAACCAACCTCTCTCACGTTTAAGTTCCAATCACCTATAATAAATTTCTTTATACTGGACCAATATGTAATTGTAGACCTTGCTGTAGTGAGATTAATTAGGCTGGCAACTTCATCTTTCGACTCTTTAGATAAAAGGAACGGGTCTCGACTATCCGGTACTTGTCTTAACTAACCTATTAAAGATCCCGATCAATCCAGCCTAGGCTCAACCACTCGCCCAGAAGACACGACCACATACTTATAATATTTAAATGCGATCACTCGCCCGAAGATCCCAACTAGCTCCACCCTTCCTTTTCAGTCCTTCCCTTTTTCTGCATTCTTTCTTTTCACCGACCTAGTGACCGATTCTGCGTTCCGGTATACCCTGATTTCGGATCTTTTTAGTCTCAATTAAGCGCGGTCAGTTTAACGAACCTTGAGGTATACCATAAATTGCATGTATAAATGCAATTTCAGTTCACTTTTCCTTTTTGACTCGATTTACTACTGAATTTAAACAATTCGTAAACTTATGCTTTTTGTGTTTAATTGACATAACTTTAATATAATAAGAGTGCATTCACACTAGTGTTCTCAGTAGATTTTTCCGTCACAAGCCTAACCTCTAAGTTCCTGAAGTATTCGAATGCAGCAGCAAAAATTTATTTAACACCATCCTCACCATTCGAAAATTGTTGGATTTGTCCCTTGGGTCAACTTTTCGCCTCTTTTTATCTTATATCTTAACCCTTTTCCGCTTTGAAATTCCCTTTCACTTTCTTTTCCTTTGGTTTACATTAAACGAAATTCGTCCATTTGCGTCATGCACACGTTTTTCTTTCAAAAATTACTGCCAGATCCCATAATAACACTGTTGACTCCATTAAAAAGTGATTTTCACAGCATCTTACGTGGCCCCAGGTGGCTTCCGTATCGGTAGCACCCGACTAATTTGCCGATTAACCGCTTACTACAAGACCCCTGTCATCGCAGCGGCTCTCTGATATTTACCAATAAAAGGCAATAAAAAAAACCTCGTCAAAGCAACAAAAAACAATTTCCCAGCACGTTATCCGAAAGATTTGCTCCGGGGCCCCCAAAGAGTAAGTCCCCTCATCATCCGGTAGTATCAGCACTTCAGATTCAGACGACAGAGTGCGTGCTATTCCCCCCTTGTCCTCGCTGTACGGTCGCCCGTCGACAGCGGGACTCGCCTTGTCGGTCCTTGGTCCCATATTACTTCTGTTTCATTGATCCCAGATGGCTAACACTTCGGCTCTTCTTGAATAGTATCCATGGCCCCCGGCGTGGGATCCCATCTTATCCCATGCCGTGTGCCATCGTAGGCAAAAAATAAGAGGAATTCCAACAAACATCTTCGTGTCTCGGTGGTATCTGTTCTGGTGGTGCTTTGCTGGTCTTTGGTCTGATTGTCGGCACTCTGTACCAGACAGACGACGGCACCTTTCATGAATGTGCCCGGCAGCACGTTGTTTGTACGCGCCATCAAAGCCAAACCAAAAGGCAGCCGGCGTTAAGTCAGCCACCAGCCAAGCAACTTACTCGACCCGAATGCCAGCCCTTCTTCAAGATATTGAAAACGAAACTTGTCTAGGTCATGGTCATTCATTGTGACGTACACGCTAACGGTATCATGATTGTGCGGTACGATATCTCTAGAGAAACGGCAACCTTTCCCGACCTTTTTAGGCCTTTTTTATTCCCATTTTGGGTGAAATTATGTTTTCTTCCCAGGCGATGTTTGGGTTTTGATTTTTTGTTCTCGCCTCGAATTCCCAGGAAGTCTGACCTGCTTGTAGGCACTTCCTAAAGAAATTGCAATCCAATGATGTCAGGATTCCTTTACAACGGTCTAGTGATGGTCTGCTGCCGGTCTACTGCCCTTGTCTTATGCCATCTGGATCTTTGGTTGGTGATATTCCAGTTGCGATGACGATAATGATGGTACTCTGGAATGAGATGGTAGTTTCCGTCTACAATTTCGTGCTTAAACGAGGGAATCCATTGGATAATGTGCCTGACTGACAGGGAACCTTTTTCCCTCCGGGAAGTTGTTGACCTTCTTATTCAGACATCATCAGCAGCCAGTGTCAACGGCAAGGTAAAGGGTTTATGTCTGGCGGCTTCTATTTTTACATAGAGCCGAGACACTTTTGGGAGTTTCATTGGGGGATTACCTTCTTTTGCCCAAAGTGCGATGTATTCTGAAACGTGTTATAATGAAGGATGAGGGACGGATTCTTTGACATATTAAATCAGGTGTTCAATGTCAGGTGTTTTATCATCCTCGAGGCGCAAGTGTTACACGTGAAATTGCTTAATTTGAAAATTCGGTGAGAGATAGGTGGAGGGTTGCTTACAAAATTACTTGAAAAAGGATGCCAGGTGTTGTAGGTGGAAAATTAAATTCTGAAGATTTCTTGAGGATGGGTACTTTCCAGTAAGTAGATCAAAAAAGTTATTTTCTTCGCATTGCCAGTAGCACTTTGACAGAGTAATCTTTTGTATTCTATCGAAGAGTGAACGGAAAGGGTATACAACAAAGGTGATGCCTTTCCCACAGGAAATGTTTGTTTCCAACAATGTTCATGAGAAAGTTTCATGTAGGGACTTATTACTTTTATGAAGGATTTATTAACTCTATCACGTACACAAAGCAAAACTGAATTAGTTTCTGGCAATATGTATAAGAGAGTAAACTAATAAAGCAAGAAATCTCTTGGATCAGTTGACCTCACATAGAGGAGAATCCCATTAAACTTCAACTAATGAAAATTTGATTTTCCTTTGAAAGCAAAGTTTCGTAAATGTATGCCTAAATCGAACCACAAAAACTGTTGCCAGACTATTAAATGAAGGAAATACGCCCAGATATTAATAATGGTGCGTGGAGGTGGAAGACTTAGTACAATAATTAACGAGACAGTAAGGTTTTGATTTTACCTGTCCGACTTGGGAGTAGAGCGACGATGATGCCACTTAATTACGTAAGGGATGTTTGGGTCAAATCAGGCACTACGATTTAGACGTAAAATAATACGTCTCGAGATTATATCCATGCTGCAGTTATTATTTCCATCCTAAGTTTGGTAGAGCAGTTTGGCTGGCCATTAATCAAATGTGGGTAAGAACAGAACAACACGATTAGAAAAAAGCATATAATATACGTCCATAAGATCTCTTTTTAGGGTTCCGTTTCTCAAAAGGAGAAACGAACTCTTGTGTTCGTCCCTATGTATGTCACAGGATTTGAAATTTGGCATAATGTCAGGTCTGTGACGCGCACATATTTCCACAATCAAGGATTGGGGTTTTTTTTCTAATTTTTAATGGTGGGGAATTGGACTATTTTTAAGGACTCAAAAATATTGTTTAAAATTTTTTGGTGAATTCTAACGTAACGAAACTCCTCAAGCTTACGGCGGACATTGTTTCAGAGTCTACAGACTGACTGTTTTTGGTAGGCTTCCTCATTTCATCGTCGTTCTCAAGTTATTCAAGCTTGGGTTATCCGCTTTTCTCCTCAATTTGCTAAGTCGTATTTGACTAATAGAACAAACCAGGTTTCATTTCGCAATTTAACCTCAAGATTAATTAAGGTAACATCTGGGGTTCCACAGAGCAATCACCTTGTTCCTTTGGTTTTTATTTTAGCTGCTCATGACATTGATTACCTCCTAAAATGTTGTAAGGTCTTAATATATGCAGATGACATGAAGATTTTTTCAAGCATTAGGGATGCTGGCGATTGTGCCCGGTTTCAAGATGACCTTAACATTTTTTGGGTTTGATGTGTCAGTAATGGTCTTCAAATTAATTTCGACAAGTGTGTGGTTATGACATTCTCTATACGTTAGGATTCTCTTCACTTCTGTTACACCTTCTGAAATACCATTGTTCATCGAACGGAGTGCGTCACTGGCTCGGGGATTGTGCTTGTCAGATCTATTCTCAAGTACTCGTCGCAGGTCTGGTCGCCGTACTGTCAGCAATCTCCTCTGGTATGACTCCCTGAGGCTTGCACCTTACGCGGATCGCTTCCACCTTCTCAAGATAATTGCTCTCGAGAAACAACGTAAAGTTTCTGGGATTGTGTTTATTTTCAAACTTTGGAATACTAATATTGACTTTGAGCCACTTTTTCGCCGAGTTTTCCTTAGACAATGTGAAGATAACCTTAGCTGATACTCCATTTTGATTTCTCTATGACTAATTAGGGACGGGTTGCTTCTCTTATTCGCATGTGTAGCTAATATCATTCACCTCTCCCTTTCTAAAGAATTATTTAAGAAACGTGACGCGGGAATTTGAAATTTGGGGCTTTATGACGACCACATATTTCCATATTTATTTATTTTTGGTATCATGTGGGATATTGCTTGAAGAGCTAACCTTAAGGATTTCAAAATCATTTTTTCAAAATTTTCGGGAAATTAGTTATATGAAATATGTGCGAAAAAAACACCTTACCCCCACCTAATCTTTTAGGTTTCTAAAGCTAAAATTTCGTAATTATCAAGGTTTTTCCAACGTCTTTAGTCAACCTCTTGTTGTTGAAAAAACATGTTTTTACGTTAACTTATAAGACCACTCTTCCTATTAAGACTCTAATTAGATCATTCTCACGTCCATCTGTTTAAATAAATTTGATAATAAGGGGCTGTTTTAGAATCGTGATTCGGCAGCGCTTTTAGTTCTTCACCTTCTTGAATTGAAATGCTTGACCACTATTCAAAATGCATGATCTGGAAGGTGTGCAGGAGCCGTGCATAACTTTAAATTGGCTTTGTGTTGTTGTGTTGTTTTTTAAAGTTTAACTATGCATACCCTGGCGTGGTCTCATCACCGATAATCAGGAGACTTTTTCTATAGCCGCTAAATCTTCAGTACATCTTCCGAAGGAAGTTCACAGAATTTTTTTTTAACATTAATACCTTCTTTATTACTTCCAAAAAAAGCCCACTTTAATTTAAAGGAACAGGAGATGATCTTATCACACCTGGAATCAGAAGAATTAAGAGTGTAAATTACACGTGATCACGCTATGTGATCAAATGTGATATCTTGCTCTAGCGTCAATTAAAGCTCGGAGGGCAACTAACGAAATCTATACCATTACACGACAGACTACTACAGGCAAACACAACCACATATTTTGAAAAATACATCATGTTGAGATTTTAAAATGTTTAAAGATACATACCCTGGCGTGATCTTATCACAGAAAATCAGGAGACTTTTTCCATAGCTAATAACACTTCAATACATCTTCCAGAGGAAGTTCACAAATTTTTTTTAAATATTAATCCCTTCTTTACGCCTTCCAAAAAAGGGCTACTTCAACTTCCAACGTTAACAAATTTATTTCCAAGTTACCTGCATATTGGTACTTCCTAGATATGGTGTCTGATATTTGGACAACAACGGTCTCAATATCAGCTTCTGTGGTAACACAGTTTTTCATTGTTTGTGTCTACTTTCGGTATTACTATTAAATACATTATTGTCGCAACTCTGGTCGGCTGGTCAATTACTTTCTCCCCCCAAGTACAATTTTATTGATCTTTTTTATTGAACTTTTTCGATCAAATTCTGTCTCTCGATGCTCCTACCTCTGCAACCCGTCCAAATAGTATTGGGAGTCTTGTTCTGCAAAATAGGCCTTGTCAGATGTCATTACTTCCTTGCTTAATAAACGTAATAACAAATATATATAATAAACTAATTCGTCAATTCTGGACATGGTGACTGTTTAAGTGTCAGACGGTATATTGCCTCTTTATTGATGTACGATATTCGAGGAACATGACTATCAAAAAAGCAGTCGCAATCATCTTTCTGACCGATGAAACCACTGCTTTAGCTGCTCTTTTATCTTAGGAGTATAGCGATAGATACAAACATCCCCAGATTTTAAATCGCTCCAATACGGCCTTAGGCAAATTAATTCGAATGCGTTTTGGTCTTAGACGAGGTAACGTGGCATTGAACGAGCAATCAGCTAAACTGTATGATAAACTCGTTATAACTAGTTTTTAAACAATAAGATCGACTGACACAACCCATTGTCAAACAATTTCGTGCGCATGATGGGGGGGGTGGTGGTTATCTAATTTTAGGTTATTTTTTTAGTATTTCAGTCAAATTTTTCCTAAACAAGAAGTACAGAACGTTTTAACCTCTCCCCCCCACACGGGCCTGGACTTACCAGATTTGGTCATTGACATGGTTACATCCATTTCTAATGCGTTAAAAAATCTTCTATAAGATATGAAGACTATATCTTAAACTCTGCTAAGGTATTTTGGCACTTTTGGTTTTATTTGTATGAATTTCATACATCAAAGTCTTGCTTGCGAATTTGAGTCATCGGGACAATTAGGCGGGTTTGCCTCGCTTGGTATAACATTGATGTTATTTGTTTCGTACCACTCCATAATTAATTTATTGTAATCGCAGGTTGCCCAATCCGGCCAGAAGATCACAAAGCCAACATGCTGTTGAATGAAAGGTTTTATTCGTTACTCCAAACACTTTTTGATGTAAATCTGCAAATTTATCGTATGCCCTGTACGACAAATTCTTTACTCTTCAATCTTCATTCACATATTGCTTGGGAAACTTACTGATTTTTGTAGGCCATTGATCCTTCCTGACTCCGCACTTTTTCCTCGCCATATAAAATTTATGCTCAGGTAACTGGTTGAAGTCGCTTTTACACAATAGGTCTCATCGTCCATCACAATGCAATAAAATTTGGTCAAGTATCCTTCGTAGATTCTTCTTGCCTTTCTTTTAGCTACTTTTTTCCTTATCCTCAGAACGGTCAGGACCTGAAAGAGGATTTCTACTGTGACGGCCTGCTTTTGACCCCGATTTACTGGAAGCGAACAATTTTTAGGTACTTCCCGTTCCACCTCCATGATCTTCGCCTTTTCATACTCATCCCACAGAGTTCTTACGTTCCAAAGCCCGATCCGATGCTTATAACCAAAGGTCGTCATCACAGAATCAGTCCGATGTATTCGAGGTGTATTAGATGTTCCGTGTGTATGTTGGATTTTTCAGATGAACGGGTTACAAGCATACCTATCCTATCACAGAAGGAGAAGATAGGATAGGTATGCTTGTAACCCGTTTATCTGAAAAATCCAACATACACACGGAACATCCAATACACCTCGGATACATCGGCCCCTGGGAATCACCGAGACTGTATTTGTATGTACTCTCTAAACCGAGGTGTTCTGGCTGACACGTGAGTTTTTCTCCTCCATTCTCAACCCGGATTGGAACCGGCTATGACGGAGTTGGTATGTGTATACGAGAACCTAAAGAGGGTTTACTCAAGTAGGAACGTATTCATTCATCTTCTGTGACAGTCAGGGAGCCATCAAAGTAACTGACTTCTCCCGAACCAAATTAGAATTGGTCTGGAAATGTCAAGCCGCTCTAGATGAACTAGAAAATACAAATCGATTCAACCTGGTTTAGATACCTTTTCATCAAGGTTTCTCTGGTAACGAAAACCTGGATGAACTGGCCAGGCAGGGCTCTTCATTTTAAAACTTGATGTTAGCTCCATGACTGAGTACATCTAAGGCGCTCCTATGGCTTTTGCAGATGTGTGACTGATCACTTGAGCCCACCTGTAGATTCTGTCTGGAGGAGGACGAGACCAGCATTCAACATGCTATGTGAGTGCCCGGCCGCCAGACGCAAAATATCGATTTTGGCGAAGCCATTGTTTAATTCTAACAACAGATATTTTTTTCTCTCTCTCTCTCTCTCTCTCTCCAAACAGCAGCTACCTCTCTTTAGTTTCCGTAAGCCTTTGTGGTGCATGGGGGGGGGGGGGGGGGGGGGGGGTAGAACAATTTCACCCGATTCGAGACAACGACCTACAATTTAAAGTGGATTCCGAACCACTGACATTTTCTCTGCAACAACCATGGCCTAATAATTGTAATCTGTTGTCAGCAGAAAACAGCCATGAGTCATCGTCGCTGGGATTCGAATCTGGGATCTATGGTAGGCGGACACTTTGTCACTTACTACACCGACGTCCGTCCGTTTGAAGCATAACGTGACAACATAATACTAATTGTAATTTAATAGATTTTCACCTCACGTAAACCTTTGAAAGGGGAGGGAGAAGAACTTCATCCGATTCGGGACAACGAATGCAACTTCAGTCGGATTCGAAACCACCGACTTATGGCTGAAACAGATTGCGCACACGGAAATTTGACGAAATTTAGGAATCATTGAATTGCACTGATTGTCACACATTGAATACGACGCGGCAGTGCGACGAAAGTTTTTTTCGCACATCCATTTCTATTTCAAATATCTGCTGGTCGTACTCAGTACTGCCAACAGTGATATTTTGCTTGGATTTTCTTGTTATTCGAGCCGTCAAAATTCTCGTCGCAAGAAAATAAGCATGAATCGCCGACGGTGGGGTTCAAACCTAGAAAATCCGGGATGACAATGCAATTTGATTGTCACTTTTTTTATTGCTATGAACATGAGATGTTTCCATTGCTGCATTGACCTCCAATCAAGGTCCAATAGTACCCAACTAAACAATTTGTTGTTCGCGTACGAAATCCCAGTAAAAATTGTTATTAAAAAATTTAATAGCTCCCCTATTCCTCTCGTAAGTGGCTCAGTGCCACCCGGCCATGTCATGAGCAATGAATGTTTATTGCCATGCCAATTGCGCGTCGATCCCGGTTTTATGTTTCCCCTGTTCAGCGCAGTACCGACTTCGCTTAATGATTTCCGTTACCAAAACAAATTCTTAAAGGGCAGAGAAATAAATCAATAACGCTAATTAAAAACGTGACTAAAAGCAGACTTAGTTTGTGGGGCTTTGGTTGATTTTCTACTTTCCCCGTGACGGTGCCATTGCCACGTCACGTTACAGTTGTTGTTCCTGCTAATCTCCTTACGAAAATAACTTTTTCAGCCCCACCTTCCGCGCGCCTGTAAAGATCATAATGGAAAAACAGCAAACATAAAAGACGAACAAAAAGGAAAATAATTTCCAGAACGAGTAACTTTTTTTGTGTGTCCGTCCGTCTTCGTTTTGTTCTTGCAAAACTTTTAATATCCCGCAATGAAATATTCCGCCCCGATCCCACCAATGAAATTTTCCCAATTTGTGTTTCGGAGCGCACTTGCCGTTTTGCTATTTTTTCTTTCTTTTCCCGTAGCCGCAAAATTTCATCTGTTTCCCGTTTATGGGCGAGAAGAATTGCGAAGAAACAGAAAAAACTAATTTAGCCGAGATTTCACGGATATCATTTCTGCATCCTTGCAGCAGCGACAGGAAGTTAAGGAGTGCGGCCATCAAACGAAATAGTTCGGAAACAAGAACAAGAAGAGAGAAATAATTTGCAACAGATGGCGATAACTTCGAAATAAATCAATCTGACATTGTTTAATTGAGTTCCAGTTTCTCGTCGCTGCGCTGTTTCGTTTTTGCCGTTTATGCAAATAATTAATATTTCGCCAAGACAACATCTGCTCGCGCACTGCACAAACGAACCATAATTTGTTCGATTTCATAAGCGAACCATCACAATTGGCCGTTTCGGTGCACGATTAGTTTGCATTGCTAGTTCGTTGCTGAAATCAAGGTGCGCTCAAATCAATGGTGAGAACCGTTAAGTTTGAGCTATGCAAATTGGATGCAATTTACCTAATAAAATCGTTTTCATAATTCATTTAACACCTCTAAGTACTGAGCGCGGGAAATTGCCCGGTTTCGAGCATTTTTGCATTGCAATCGTGTCGAGCGGACTTCTGCAGGAAGTGTTCAAGGTGCAAAATTTATAAGGCAATCGAAATGAGCATAAAATTCTAGTAGTCCTCAGATCCGATACATTGTATGTTAAATATGCTAAGCAGGCCACGCAGAATTATATAAACTGCGAGCATATTTCAGAACAGAACTTCGAAATCATGTTGTTTTCGTATTCAAAGTAAGATTTAGAATTTCATGAGGAAGAATTAACTGCAGGTGTCTCCAGGTGCAAATGTTACTTTTCAACCCATAAAAATGTCACGAAGGCAATTTTATTTGCACGTGTGCAATGCAAAATGTAAACGAGTTAGATATATTTATGTAATGTAGAAATAAGTTCATTGCTAGATAATTGGCAAATAGATTATCCTTCTATGCTGCACAAGTACTAAAAAACTACTGTCATTCTCTTGAGTTGGAGTAATATAGGGGTGGGGGGGCATCTTCAAGGTATTTATTTATAGTCATTTATTTCTTAACAATATTTCATCAAAGTGCTGACTACTACAAAATGCTAATAAACAGTATAATACAATATAAAATCAATGCGATCAAAAGAGGACATCTATGTGATCGGCTACCCCATTTACCCCATAATTAGTAGGTACCTGAAAGAAGTCGTGATTCCTCAGAGAGCGAGCCGGAACCGATATGCCAAGCCATACCAAGAGAACAGAAGAATCTATTGACACCCGAATGCAGTCGAAAGCAAAAAGGATCCTGGAGTTACAGCGTATCCAAATGTAGCAAAGTCTATCAACATAAGGTGGTAATATAAGGTAGTTATTCCAATGAAGGCCTCTATAATTAATTGGAAGGTCAGAGAGCACAAAAAAAGCTGAACGAAGTACTATTGAAACTTTGCTTGACTTCATACCTTCTATGCACGGAGCAGTTATTGCGTTCAAAAGAGGGACATATAGTACTTACGATTATATTTAAGTAGTGCAATATCATTCCGCAGAGATATTGCTAGGGCGGTCTCGGCAAAAACGGGATGCTGACCGGTGGGAACCCATGCGGCTAGACTGCTTATTCCCTTTAACACACTGCCGCAGCTGCAAGGACAAGAGCGAAAAAGAAACCCTTATTCAAATCCTTTGCAGATGTCCGGCTTCAGTCCAGCATCGTACACTGAGCAGCTTCTTTTTTAATGACCTTAAGGATGTCTCAAAGCTTAGATTTACAGAGATTATCCATTGCCAGCTATACCCAACCACCGATCTCCTAGCTCATCGCGCGCAGACATACACTTACTACCTGGTCACGAGATATGATAACAAAACGGGACACCTTAGTGTTAATAGGACCCTGGGCGAGGAGCCTGGATTGCCACTTCAACCGTATTTTCCCAAGAAAACCCAGTCGGCAGATACAGTTTTTCGTAACTATGCTATCGTCATACGCGATTCGACGGCAAACATTGGAAGCGAATCTACTATTTAGGGTGGATTCCAAAAAACCAAAATTATTCTATAAAATTCAATGACTTTTTAGTGTAATCTATTGCCAGCAGAAAACCACCATGGGTGGCTGACGGTGGGATTCAAACCTGGTACCCTCACAATGAAAGGCGAGCACGTTATCACTTACTACACCGACGACTTGTGTAGTAGTGCTTCTGTTAGTTAATTTTTTGATAATTAGGTCCACTAAACTGGTATCGATTACTCTTCTTAGCATCTTCTGGATTGTTAAAGGCTCCTTCAAATATCTAGTAGGGCAACCAGGAGAGATATCTCGATCGTCCTCGTCTTTAAAGTATGCCCACGTGTTGTGCACTACAATAAATACATGCTTGACTCAAAATGTTTCCTGAAACGTAGAACCAGTAGTTTCTCAAAGCTCGCAGCAATGCAAAACCAGACATTCACTTCCTCACTTCGCTTATACCCTCCTAATTCCCTTCCTACCAAAACCATGCTAACGTCCCCTAGGCTTTAGCTAGATGATATAAAAAAAACCTTTGGTTGTTGTGTGGCTTGGTTTTGTAGCTTTAGGAAGAAAAGCTACACGGACCTCCCTATATTTTTCTGGTAAGTCGCCAGTTTTGCGGTAATTGCATTAAGCTGTGACGTAACAGTTTTTTGTGATATTTTGTAGCGTAGTGTTCATGATTCCTTACGGTCCTCCGGATCTGTAGGGATGGAAGGGTTTCAACGTCGTATCCTCTATTGCGAAGATCGCTCGCTAAGTCTTCTATGGAAAATGAAATTGACGCAACTTCTTATTGTATGCCTTCTAAATTCTCTTGTCCCATTCCATAGGGTGAAAACGAAGTCTATCCGCTTCGGTTATTTACTCTTATTGTTTATCCAAGCTGTTCTGGATTTCTTCTTGAAATTATTAAAGCTGGAGTAAGATATGTTTCAGTTTTCGACTAAAAGAACAGAATCTCATAAAAGCAGTTACTAGCGTATCTAACAGGTTTTGAACTGGCTATCCTTTGCGCGGATACAGAGGCTCAAATGTGACTTAAATTTTTTGGCAAAGACACGCAACTCCTTTAACGACATTCGCTTAGCACAGGCTCGGACCTCCGAAATGGACGCACCATGGATTTTAGATCGGACGAAAGCAGCGGCCATTCCACAGACGTGATGAAATCCAGGAAGCGGGTTTTGCACCACTCCTGAGTCATTTTCTGAGTATCCTTCGCCGAAGAGCTCCTGGGCACAGGGCCACAGCCTCGAGGTTTGTGCACCGGTACACTTATTTGTTGATTTTTACCGCCTGAATCACGAAATCCGAGGCTGTCTTGCCGCTGGCGCAAACTTCCACCCCAAAACATGGTAGATTTGGGATTTTGACGATGTTTAATAACGGACGATGGACCGGGAGCTTCTATGGATCATATTCTGTCGTTCTGGCTTTGGGCTTGTTCCACAGTAAAGACTTTCTTAACCATGAAGACCATTCTTTTTCTCCCAATTTTGAGTTACGTGGCCCTGCAGGATTTGGCGATATCGTTGGAGCCGTACCTTCTTGTTTTCATCCATGAAGAGCTGGCTTTTCTGCAGCTTGTTTGCAATTCAACGGACTACTTCGCGGAATTTGTGCCGGTCTCACGGCACACAGATATTCCTTATCAAGGACCTCAAATTTCGGACGACTCACAATTTTATGACCTGCCTAGATGTATAAGGAGTCCACTCTTAGGATTTTCATGATTATGGCCAAGCTTCTTGTACCGCTTAATGGTTCCCGAGATGATTTCCGGAGCGACATCAGGTGTAGTGGTACGCGATCATTGCGGGACGATTGTTTGAAATAACTAAAAAAGATGAAAAAGTTAAGAAGAAAAAACAATTACAAAGGAACATTCATGTATTAAAAATTAAAGAGAATCGCTAAAAATTCAAACATTCGTCATAGCACAAAACAAATTTTAATAAGCGGACTTTTTTGTCATCTTGTAAGTAACTTAAAAGGTTTTCAGGAAAGCGATAGGTAAACTTTAAAAAAGTGGATACTGAAGGTTACTGTAAAATGATCCCCAAGGTTCTTTGTCGTTTGCGCTAATGTTAAACTTATCATTTCCTGCCTCTGATCTAAAATGTAGGGTGGCTATATCTGTTACAAATATTTAGTTTTGAAAATAGAACAAACTAGAATCACCTCTTATGTGTGTCATTACTCCCCATAGATTATAAAGATCAGAAGCATTGTCCTATTGTAACGAAACATTCTGAATAGCGTCGCCGCCCATATCATTTTCTCGAATTCCACTTTTCGCTTAAACTCTTCGTTGTTCATATCCATAAAAACTCCATCCAGTGGCACAGTCATAAAAGACTGTGCTTTAGAACCAGATAATGCCGGGTTTTAACTAGTATCGTAGCAGAATACCAGTCAACCAGGTTTTTGTTTGTTAATCGCCATCGTATCATGCCACAGTAAGAATAGAATTTATTTGGTGGGGGGAATAATTCTAGATCTCGCCGAAAAGTATAAGAGCATCACAAAACAGAATTCGAGCATTTGCACCAAGAAAGTGTTCGAGTTTAGATCTCATAGTACTGCGCCATAATAAGATAAAACTTAGCTCCTTTTCACAGATATGGTTTATAATTGATTCCAGTAGTAATACCTACTTGAAACCTTCTGTGGTGTAATGCCGTTCTTATCGAAATTCTGTGGTGTCAGCCTGTTAGTCATCCGTTTGTTTACACTTTCTGTAGTGTCAGTCTATCCCGTTCCTACTGACCTTCTCTGGTGTTAGCCTGGGGGTCATCTGTTCCTTTAGACTTTCTGTGGTGACAGCCTGTCAGGGCTATCCAGTTCCCACCGACCTTTTGTGCTGTCAGCCTGTTGGTCATCCGTTCATTACGACTTTCTGTAGTGTCAGTCTACTCCGTCTCCGTATCATCACGATCATATGCACATCAAATTATAAGTATACGTATGTAATCGCCTTAAACGTAAATAGCTACATATAAACAACTTTTGGGATTTTGCAAAAAAATGACCAAACACGATAGCGCTGATATAGCTGACCAGCCGTTTTAGATTACTCGAAGTAGCGTTATCCTGTCTCAAAGGAGAAAGACATTGAAAAGTTAATATTTCTGTTTCATGATAATATTTCCTTAAGACGAATTAATGTTATACAAAATTGATTAAAAAAATGTTAAATGTCTTAAATCTAAAAGTGGAGGGCAAGCGTAAAATTTAATCAGGATAATGCTTCGCCCCACTAGTCAAAAGTATGAATATTGGCTGCCTGTAAACCCCTTTATCGCTTATCCTATTCAAGAGGTTTGATCTCCAGTAATTTTCGCACTAAGCGTAAGGAGGTCGGGTATGTATAACATAGTAGCTTCTTTTTAACACCGAAAATACATTTAACATATAATTTTGCAGTACTTAAAGTAAATATTTTTTTATGTTAAGCAATATTTGACCGAAGAATTACATTTCGATTTTATTTTAGCAGTCTAATCCGTAACTCATTCCTTTCCTGGCCTAACTTCGTTGACGATTCCCAACTTCACCCAAAGACCATGTTCCGTCTTTTTGTAGAAATTATTTGAATTGTATAAAATTCAACAATCAAACCAAATAAACTTTCAGACAGTTGAGAAGATCCTTAAAAATAAATCTTCAAGTAAATTGTTATTGCCTCTCTCATGAAGTCAATTTACTCTAGAAGTACTTGGCAAAAGAAAATTAAATTTGAAAACTCAGAGATGAAAATATAGCAAAACACGAACAAGTACATGTTTAGCTTCTGTCGGAATTCAATTATTCCCTATCCAATAAAATTTAATTTAAATTTTTGTAATTCTTACATCCAATTTGTTCAGTCTTTTTCTGTTATCAATTTGATTTAATTCTAATATAAATATACCCCTTGGACAGGATTGCTGCGACCTCCTGCCCGTCTAATACACAAAACATTTTAAAAATTCCTGTGTATATTGATTTTCTTGACGTAGACACGTACAGAACACGGAGGAGCAGCGGAGAGCAACCAGCAACGTCGTGTACCCATCCAATACAAAATTATACAAATACTGTTGCATTGAATAATAATATAAAAAAAAAGTGTAGAAATGTACCGAACTGAACGCGACCCGGTGTATCTTTACCCAGCCATCTATTTTCAATTTCAAATTTTCCCCGTTCAGTCCATTCGTCCCTCTTATATCTCGTCGTCGACGTCGTCGTCGTCGTAGTAATCATCTTCTTCTTTTACTTTAAAAACAGGGTACTGGTCGCTGCACGTATATGTGAAGCGTGCAAACAGCCAGCATACCACCAATACCATAACCGTTACCGTCAGAAGCGCCACCATAGCACAGCCATCGCCATCGTCATTTCATCGCTGTCGTACCACCTTTTAGAGTTAGACCAGCACCAGCAACCACCCCGTTTGCGAAACAATTTCACCTCCTTTTGGGGGTACAAAACAGAGAGACCGATCGAACACTAGAAGCCAGCGAAGCAACCAACCTCAGCCCGAACATGGCCCGGCCACGGGGCTCCATCGGTCCCCGCTTTTGGGCTCATTGCTCAGTCTCGTTTTCTTTCTTTTAAGTGAGCCTTCCTCCAGCAGAAAACCACCATTCTCCAAGGTCCCAGTCCTAGTCCCAGTCTGAGTACCAGCTCCAGCCCCAGGCTCAGATTCGAAACCGCCACCCGGAATCCCGAATGATGGGCAAAATTTTCCCTAAACTCTCCATACATATTCGCCATCCAAAGTGGGTACATGTCTCAATGCATACACACAGCCAAAGAGAGTGTGGAGCCGAAGGCACAATGGAAAATTATCGAAATACCTTTCGAGTGAGGAAAATTCGCGTCCCTGGTGACTTTATTTGATTAAAGGGTACGATCTGGGACAGCCAGTCTGGACTCGATGATACTGGACAAATCCAAAGAACTCCTGAGTTGAAGGACCGCCATCGGTAAGCGCCTGTAACTCAATAAATTTGCATTGCTCTCCTGCGGTCCTTCTTATCAAAGGTCAGCACTATCGTTGGCCGATGCGGAGAAAGTTTCACCCGTAACATGCCCGCAGCATCTTCCTTAAATGACCACACCCGAACCACATATGGAGGCGCCATTATTCAGGACATTTACAGAATGTAGCAAAAATGATTTCAGCAAAAATTCTCAAAAACTTTCTTAATAACAATATCCCCCCCTTTCCTGACTCGTTCCTTTTTCACTTCCGGAGGAGGTAGAGTAGTACGTGATGGGGTTTGGTCGGAGCTATAGCACAAAATACGTCAGGGTCGATACCAGGCAAGCCCCAAACATGGATGCGGGGACACAGGACGGGTGCGAAGAAAATGCGGTTCAACTAAAGTCGTTGAAAGTTCGTTAGAAAACTTCTAAGACTTAAAGGAAAAGTTTAAAATTTATCAGTTTCTGGGCCGTTAGTTCCTCAATTTGCCCCGTTGAGCTTGGTTCTCCCCATTCCCCTAGAGTGACGCTAACTCGCTGTGGCGGGGCTCAATATAGGGTGCCCGGGCACAACTACTATGTTTTTGTGTATCTTTTATGCTGTACTCGCTTCATTTGCGGTATATTCATGTTTTCTTGCTGAGTCAACGCAAAAATTATGGCAATTATTGTAAATAATGGCGCTGCCCTAGTTTTTTATTGCCAATTTTTCTCTCTTTCCAGTCACTTGGCGTCTTCCTCTGACCCATGTCGACCATGTGACAAACAAACAAACATCGGCGAAATATTGCCATTTTATATTTTTGTTTCCTCTTTATTTTTTTTTTTGGAACATATACTTTTAATTTTTTGCGTTTGACAGCTGAATTTATGCTCTACTTAATGAGAGGAACTGTAAGTGTTTTGTAATAAATTGCTCCGCTTTCGCTTACAAATACCTCGCCGCCCACCGCTGTGGCAATAGACGTACACCTAAAATTGAATTATTGTGCAATATTTAATTAAAATACCGTGCCAAGCATACCGGCGACCCCTCGATAATGAATTCATTTCACCGTTCAAAATAAATTTCTGTCACGCATGGGAAAGCCTGCATGGGAGGGTTGACTAGTTTTTAGGCATTATGTTTTGGATCAGAATCTTGCTTAATTTTCACGATTATGTAGGCAACATAGAAGTTAGAAAATTAATTAATTCCGTAATTACGTATGACATGTTCAAGTTGGCAATCTAGTTTTTCGGATTTATTAATAGGTACTACAGAAATGTACAGTTTCGCTTTTTTTCGGGGTTTTACTGTTCCAGTTTTTGAAATTGACAGAAACTTTTTCATTAATGACAAACTTGGTTTTGAATGATTAATGTTTTGAGGGATAAAGCCCGAAGCTGTCAGAAGTTCCACGGCTGCCATATTCAAATGTTTCTTACTTCCGCATTTAATTTATTTTAAAGTAGTTGTTGTGTTGTATAAATCATTATTATATTATGTCCCCGTGATTAATAATTCATTTGAAACTGTATATCTGATTAAAGGCTTCGTGCATATAACATATTCGTGTTTTCATGAAAGAACTTTGGTTGTAATTGACTAGATGAAACATTGCTGCATATTCATTAAGCAGACACATGGTAGTGGTTAATTTACTGGCAAACACACTATCAAATCCTTCCAACTTAATATAATTAAAGAAGTTTAGCATTTCCGCAATTAATTGGATTGTCGTGCTGAGTTCGATTAGTATGATTTTAACGTATTTTTAGATAATAACAATTTCTCAAAATCCGAACCGAATTTAATTAATATTTTCATGACATCTGCAGTGTATTGTTTGACATGATTTATACCAATATTTGTACACCACCTGCATAATAAGACTTCTATAAACTAACCATGTTGAACCGTATTCTGTCGCAACCCATTAGAAATTATACACAGCTACATGGAGAAGAAAATCCAGGAAAAATTACGGTTCCACTCACCGTAGGTTCTGTTGCAAGTAATACATTTTGCCAAAATTTTAACTGCCGCATTATAACATTTACGATCCCTCCAGTCATTTTTATGTATTCATAGGCAATTTTTACGGAACAGCACCGTAAAATTTACGTTGTGATTTAGTAAAAATTTACCGTCTTATACACAATTTTTTCTCAAAATAATCGGCGTATTTTATGGTTTTCCACCATAATTCTTTTATACTGATGATGGTTTATTAAGGTTAATTCATTTTCTTCATTGTAACACTCCCCATTGTGATGGTAATAAGACCGGGTTATTTTTGGCTCAGTCCCACTCGAAACACATAGTTCCTAACTGAAATCATAGTTGAAGGCGGCTGAGTTTATTATGTAAAGAGCTTAAAACCAAGAAGATAAAAGTCTAACTAGTTTCGTAATAATCTTTACTCCCGAGATTTCCTTAAGGTTTTCAAAGACGTATTCCCTCAAAGCACAAATATTTATTAACGCATTTCTCCGAAACTTTGGTAGTAGTGTGCCGGATTTAGACGAATGACATAAAGCGTCAATAATTATGACTTCATGTCATTGAATAATGACATACCATTTACATGACAAAATAATAACAAATAATTAATGAATGAGAGTTTTTGGCGTTTCACAATTTTATGGCGAATTTTAATTTTACAATGGCAAGTGTAGCATACGGAAAATTTACACGAATGACAGATAGTGATGAGTTATATTGATACAAAATTATTTGAGTAATGACAAAAAAGACAACAACTATATGTATGATTTTGTATTAACGCATTGACGGTAATGTAATAGACAGAATGCTGAGGGTGAATGGTTTTACAACCAGATGGGTTAGTGAGTAAATATGTGAGGTACGTTGTGGCAAAGGTAAAATGATTGGTTTTATGTCGGAATGGTTGACGTAAGGCAAAGGATAAGCATGGTTGAAGTAAGGCAAAGGATAAGCAGTTAAATGATGTTAATGGCTGAGTGCGGAGGTGGGTGGTAGTGAAAAAATGTTTTTTTTTTGTATCATGATGGCAAGAATGTATGAGTGGGGGCGTGGGTTGGCAGAGAGATGAATTGTTTTGTATCGGAATGAGTTTGAGGAGTTAGTAAGTGGGTGTGGGCTTATGAAGGAGGGGTGGTAAGGCCAAAATATTTGGTTTTTAAAAGACTTATTAAGGTAATGCTTAACATGCGTCGTTAAGTGACGGTGGCGGCTTAAATGGTGGTATTGGTAGGGTAGTACATAATGCATATGAAGAATTAGTTCTCCTATTCCTGAGCTTCTACGGCTTCACTTGAAGGACACCAACCCACCCACCAACCTCCCCCTCTTATCCAACAACTCAAAGTCAGCGTAATCTTTGTCATTCCGATACAAAACAATAAATTTTTTTTATTACCACTTCTCCGCCGTCCACCAACCACCCACTTATCCAATTTCGCAAACTCAACGTTGCTTTTGTCATTTCAATACAAAACTTTTTTTTTACTACAACCCATTCTTCGCCCATCACCCATCCACTACCATTGTTTCACATAGCCCCCCCCCCCCCTCCCATCATCACTTACCGATATTCTGCTACAAAAAACAATCATTTCCACTTCACCCATCTCCACTAATACAACCAGTTTAAGTTTACTTTGTCATCATTTCTGCACTCAGTCTCAACCGTCAAAAATTTTTGCCAGCCATTCTGATACAAAACCAATCATTTATCTTTACCACTCGTTTTGCCAGAACCCATCTCCCGTAACTCACCAATCTTCGCTTGTATCAATGACAGTTTGTCATAAAATAATGAGCAAATTTATCTTTATTTAACGGCTTGTCACTATTCAGTCATAAAGGGCCGTTCAAGTATTACGTAACGCAGATTTTGAAGATTTCTGACCGCCCCCTTGTAAAGCGCCGTAACGTTTCTAGTTACCCCCCCCCCACCAGATGATTATTTAACCTAAAAATGTCAATTATGTTGCGCAAAATACTCGAATAACAAGCAATGTAAATTAAACGAAATTTTAGGCAACTTTGGCCCTAATGTGGGTGCGTGAAATTCCTAAGTTCATGGCTTGTAGTTTAGGTGGTTTTGCAACTGTCGGACTCTTAGAGTCCAAAGCCATATGTATACTCAATGACGCGACTCTTTTCGTATGTAAAAAAAATAAGTGTAGTGTAGTGTAGATATACCATATAAACTGAGCCGTGAGTCACGAGTTAAGAGGTAGGACTTTTAATTTAAAAAAAAACTTTGTGTTACGTAACGCGTTACTTGACCCCCCCCCCCGCATTGTAACGTTTCACAAGACCCTTCCCCCTCTAACTGCGTTACGTAATACTTGTATAACAAGCGCTTACACAGCATTTACACGATGTCAGTATGATGACAACATTTAATGGCAATAGTTTTTCGTCAGTTTTTATGACCGAAATATTGAGAAAAAAAGGACCGTTTACCCGATAATGACAAATAATGACATAAATTATGACGAACATGTCACTCGTGTAAATCTGGCAGTATCCTTTGTATCAACTCGTCAAAAAATATTGCAGTTTGACACTTCATTGTCAAGCTCAAAAACGTTTCGAACTTTTTTCGTAAACAATCAAAGCAAAACAGTGATACAGCGGGAGAAACGAATCGATATTGACCGGTATCGTTTACAGGAAAGGCGACATTCATATTTTTCGAAAACTGGGAGTATACCTAAACCAAAGATGAAAATGCGACTAGAGTCACGAAGGACGCTATTTTCCCTTGCTACCTGTACAATATTTTAAAAAGTTCTTGCACGATCGTCTGCTTACAACTACCGCAACCTGGTTGTAACTAGGTAGTTCAAAACTATTTTCCTAAGCCCTAGGAAGTTCAAAATTATTTTCCCTTCTCCTGTTCCCTTTCTAATTGATAATATCATTAATTTGTACAATTATTTATTATTCACTTAAATAAATCTCTTTTCTTTTCTTTTCTATTTCAGGTATGTACTATATATCAGTAAACTTGTAATTTGGATCCTATACGTGAGTCCTAATGTTTAAACCATTTTTCAATACTTGTATCAATTTTATTTTGTTGATTTTCACATACAGTAGTCGCCCAAAATAATAGGTGTGAGCTTAAAGAGTCGTTTAAAAAAGAACTTACTTAATACTTAAGTATAAATAAACATTAAGAAATCTTACTTCAATCTCTGAAATTAAGAAAACACAAATTACGATCACTGAAATTTGAGGAATATGCTGTGGGTGCCTTCCTGAAATTTGAGGATGCCTTCACTTATATGAACATGGAAAAGATCTATAATCGACTGAGAAAAGAGAAGGGCATTCATAAAGGCCTGTGTGACTGGATCAATTCTAGGCTCCTTAGTTTTTCTTTTGTTTATAAATTAAGCGGGAGTGGCATAATCTTCTAAAAGACACCGGATAGCCCTTGCCCTCTGATAGTCTGAGATTCTTACTCACTAAAGACATTAGATTAGACGAAACAACTTAGAAGTGGGTCTCTTTTCGGCCTTATCCAGTCTCCCTTAGCGGGGGCAACTGGATTTGCCAGTTATCCCAGTGTAGCCGCTAGCCTTGGTTCGCTGGATCAATGATAGAATCCGAGCCTATCTGCAGGAATCCAGGTTGTTCCATCGTCTCCAGTACTCCTTCTTTGTCCATGCGTTAATCATAACCTTCACACCTTCTCTGCCCACAGCATTTAAGGATTCCGCGCCATAACGCTTTAGTTCAGAACCAGGAGAAGTACCTAATCCTTTAGAAGGCAGGACTGCATCTTCTGCTGGTGCATGTACCACGGAGATAGCCAACTCATTGAAGTCTACCATCTTTGCCATCGCTGCACCTGAGGAAGTTTTAGTTATTATTTTGCCAGTTGCACCTTCTTCCAGGACTATTACAGCACTTTCAGCCGGCGCAAATCCAGCCTCCATAGCCTCCGCAGAACTTTCGGAAAGTTTTTTGGCCAGAACTGCTTCTATTATGGGTACCTGTAACGGTCCACCATACCCTCCACTACCACTCCTACAGAAGCCCCTGCGGCCTGAGGAGACACCATTCGCTACCCAATTAACCCTAGGTGGAAACCACTGCATGTACTTATGAACGAGGGTTACATACTTTCTCCGTCTTACCTGTCGCTATTGGTATTCGGTAGATTTTTAATATAATCAGAGAGAGGCTTGAATATGCACTTGGAAAACTGGGCTTCTAATAATAATCTGAACGTTAATCCGGGGCTTGTGCTTTTCACGAAGTATAGGAAAATACCAGAGTTTAAGATCTCAGAAAAAGTAACTCTTTCTGGTGAATCTAAATACCTGAGTGTAACATTAGACTTCAAATTTAACTGGAAGAAGAATATGGAAGAGTGCATAGCGAAGGCAGGCGTTGGATCAATTGGTTGAGTTGCAACGATCACCACGCCATGATTCCAGGATTCGACCCTTGATCTCCCCGGGAATATTTAATACAAATTTTAAAAAATGCGAGCTTATACCCCTTAACCAAAGCCATACTAACACATCTTAGGGTTGTCCCCTGAGCTTTGACTGTATCACAAAAAAAAGCGCCTGGCTTTCTAGGTGCGTAAGAGGACCTTTGGGCTCAAATGTGAGCTAAAACCCAACGTGGTACATTGTATGTAAACCGTGTACATTGGTAGGGAGTTATGGATAACAGATGTAGCCTAGAGACGATATCAAGAATATAGAGAGCGGCCGGTCTGGGTATAATTACATGTCTGTGTATCATGCCCACAGCGGTCTTGCTTGAACCGTTGCCACTGGATATATACAACAGAAGTACGGCAGCTACAAGAACAGTCAGACTGAAGGCTATCGGATGCGGAAAGGAGAAGGTGAACGGGCATTCTAGCAGCCTTTTGAAGTTAAACTCACATCAACAAGATCGAAACGGACTACCCGATCCCAGGTATAACCTTCAATATCTAGGAGCCAGCTGTAGTGGAAGATCGAAGATCTCCTTATCTACGGAGCGGAAGTATACTCCTTCAAATGGCACTGGCACGAATCTTACAGACTATCAGACAAATGTAGTTCCTTTCAGACCGAAACGTCAATTATTCAGCAAGCGACTGTGTTAGTATCTAGGCGTATAGAGGACAATGTGGACTTTCGAATATATACTGACAGTCAGGGAGCTATTAGAGCAGAGTAAGTACAATTCTGGAAGAACGCCCTAGAAAAGATTTCCAGATCACATAACAAGCTGGATGTCTGGATCCAAGAATATCCCAGAGCGGATAAATCGGTGAAAGTGGGTACTGAGATGGATAGATCTAGAGCGATCGCGGTCATTGAGCCATAGGCAACCATGACAGATGATTGGGTCGAGTTGCAAATGATTTTTGTCGGAGATACAGGAATCCGGAGTAAATCGAATCAGTTCGTCCTGTACTGCCTATTTATTTATTTAAGATTCATCAAAATTCTGATTACTTAACATGTAAATATAAATACAAAATAAAATATAAAATTATGAGGAAGCCCACGAAATGCAAAGCGAACCTGGACTGCCTCTACCCGGTCAATTGAGTCACGATAAAATGGTGACCAAACACAACTTAGCATACTCCAGAATAGGCCTCACAAAGGTGCAATAGAGGAGCCTAGTGATATAAGGGTCGTCAAATTCCTTTGCCCATCTTTTTATAAAACCCAATGTAGAATTAGCCTAAATAACTATCTCATCAATATGATCGTCAAATGTAAAACGGCAGACACCCAAGTCCTTGGTCCTATTAATTTTTTCCAGAACACAGCCATGCATGGTGTAGTTGAAGTCGAGAGGATTCTTTCTACGAGTAAAAGACATAGACGTACATTTACTAATATTGAGGGGAAGATAGTTAACAGAACACCAGTTGTAGAAAGCGTCTAAGTCAAAATTTAAAAGTTCACAGTCTCGAATAGAGGACACAACACGGAAAATTTTGGCGTCGTCAGCATAACAAAGAATTTTTGAATATTTCAAGAATAAAGATACATTATTGATGTAAATAATAAATAAAATCGTGGAAAGATGACTTCCCTGAGGTACGCCAGAGGAATTAAAAATAAACTTGGATAGTGATCCACGGAAGGACACACGCTGGGTCCGATTTAGTAGGTAAGAACGAACCCAGTCTACAAACAATGATGGAAACCCGAGGGCAGTCAACTTGTGAATCAAAATTTTGTGGGCTTATTCTGTCAAATGCCTTGCTAAAATCTGTAAATATACAATTCACTTGATTTCCAGCCTCAATTTTGGATAAGCAGAAATTTGAGAATTCCAGAAGGTTAGTCGTAGTAGACCTACCTTTCATAAAGCCATGCTGGAAAGTTCCAAGAAAAGGTTTGCAGTGAAAGTATAGTGTATCGCAAACTAATGCCTCAAAAGTTTTAGCAATACAACACAAGTTTGCAATGGGTTTGTAATTGGAAATATCACACCTCTTGCCTTTCTTGTGAACAGGGATAATAAGAGAGGATTTCCAAGATTTTGGAAAGACTCCACAAGAAGAAGGCAGACTACGGGGTAGTTATTTTTTTTCGGGGCTTGTGGAGTTGTAGAGGATTGGGCTCAAAGCTATGAAATCGGGAAGTATATAAAAAGGTCGGATTCACATAAATCGATGAGGTACAATGGACCCATCTAGAATGGACTATGTGAGTCGAGCTGAAGCTAACTCTAACCCATATTAAATCTCTTACAGTAGAGAAGATCTCGGCAATCATTCTTTTACCTTCACTCTATTTCACCCTTCTCTTCTACGCTCTAAACTTACATTTAGCAAATCTTCGTTGCCTTTAATTTTCGCTTCTTTCTTAACTCGCTTCGGTTCTTGAATCCTTGCATACTGAGCTCCTTCTGCTCTTCACACCCTTCATTTTTTGTTCTTTTCATTCTTCACTTGCATCGTTACTGGTGCTTTTGTCTTATTAGCTGCACAGTATCCTCTTACCTCTGTTGTGCTCTATAAATTTAGTTATCAATTATTTTAGTATATTTCGTTTAAAAACAATGAATGATTGCGCAATATACATACTTCATGAAGTAGTGTGATGTGTCTACATTATTATTTACCACTGAATCTTCCGTGATTCTTCTTAATTGATGTTAAACCAAACAGTTTAATACCAAGTACTGGAAGATACTAACCTTTCGGAATAATAACTTCTTGTATTTATTTACAACATGTCGCCTTCTTGTCACTAGGGCTTTCCAAGTGATATATACTCACCCAATTTATCAGAATAAAAGCAGTGAATCTCTTAATTAATCCAATTAAAAGTTTTCATCAAGGCCGTCATTACTAGCGTTACATTCATAAAACACGTTCACAATCCTTTCTCAAGCTTAAAGATCAAGAAGAGCCACCACGAAAGAACGTCGCGTAACCTTGAAAATCTTAACGAGTAAAGTTCATGCACCTAAGCAGGCATGTCATCTCTCTTTTAATCTCTATCCATATCCAAATAATATCCATACAATTGGCAACCCTTCGAGAGTTCACGGTGTTGGACGACGCTCTAAAATAGGTAACTATAAATAACCTAACCTCAACAAAAGCAAGAAGAAGAAAACTGGAAAAAAAATAAAAATAAGAAGAAGAACGCGGAGCGACACAGGGCAAACAATCGGCGCATTTTTAAGTTGCAACCATTAATTTAAAGTTTTTGTTTATTTTTTTGTTGCCTTTTTCATATTTTTTTTTTTATTTTATATTTTTTTTCCGCCATTCTTTGTCTCTCGTCGTGTATATAGTAAATGTTGCTGTTGCTGACTCGGCCTCATGCATTTTTCTCTTTCGATTTATATTGTGCAAACTTTTTTCCTCTCTATTCCTTTTCATTTCGGTCGGATTGTGTTATTTTTTTAATCCGATGTGAAAAACATTAAAATTGCAGACATAAACATAAATACGTGTATGTTGTGTTGTTACAAACTGCAATGTTTTGAAGCCGTTGCCGTAACCGTAGCCGAGGTTGGTCGTTCTTTTTTTATTTTTTCGCCGTACTTTAGATGAACTCACGAACAAGGGAGGGTAAGAACCATAAATAACGAATGATAAATGCGAACTGTTCATAATTATGTAATTAAACTCCGACTTCCAATGCAATCGTGGCGAAGCTGTGTACTTTTCGCTGAGTACGGGCGGAATACGCCCTATTTTCCGAGTGAGGCAATAATTAATCTAAAAATACACTATTACAGGCAATTTTGAAAAATACCAGCCTTTCAGGATGTTAGCTAAATAAATAAGTATTAGGTTAGGTACGAGGATGTGGGTATAGGTGCGGGTACGGATATCAAGAGCAAGACCCTCCGTAGAGGTTATGCTGCTATGCTGGGATTATGAGAGATTATATGCAATTTTGTTTCGTTGATAGTAGGCAATTTTACCAACTGAAAAGAGTCCGCAATTATTACCCGAGAGCGCTGATTCAAAGGTACCTACCTATTCAGTTCAAGAGTCAAAGAGAAGATACAATGGAATGAAAGTTGATAGTTCATCCGATAGTTGATATCGATACGTATCTGATGGTTCAGTCGGTTATGGAAGTTTTAATTTGCTTGAGCGATTGTTTTCAATAGCAGAGAAAATTACTTTAGAATTGCTGGGATTTCCTTTTTATGTGAAGATGCCATTTCAGGTGATTGCTCCTACTGTAAAGAGGTTGAGAAATATTTTTTTAACGATTTAGTAATCGATTTCAATTTTAAGATGCAATTAGGAAAGATTGATGGTTTAGTTTAAGTTTATTCATCTCCCGCATAGCCCGAAAATATTTTATTCATTTTTATACCGGTAATGGTTAACAATTTAAAAGTTAAGAAGACAATACTGAGCTTGGCAAAAATGCCGAATGTCGAACAATTTTGGACACGCAAAATGCTGAAGAACAGATTGAAGCACAAACAGGTGGATCGACCAAGCATATTCGTCCAATTACTTCTTCCTTTTAATTTCACATTCATACAAATGTCATTATTGCGATTGTCTAGACTAGTCAAGACATAACCCTCCGTAAAATTTTAAATCATGAAATAAAACTTGGCTCTCTCTCTCCCTAATTCCCGGAACCCCTTGTGGGGCATGGGGGCGGGAGAACAATTTCATATGATTCAAGATAACGATTGCAAGTGAACCTACAATTAAAAGTGTATTCCGAACCACTGACAACCCCTATGGCCTTTTTTTATCATAATCTGCTGTCTGCAGAAAACAACCATTGGTGGGTTTCGAACCTGTGTCCTCCGGATTGGTAGACCGTCACGTTATCACTTACTCCACTGACAACTTCGCTAGTCGACATTTGCAAAAGGTAATAGTAAAAGTCAAATTAAATAATAATATTGCATCTTTGAAACAGGCATAAAATCGATGTTATAGTAGCTAACATGAGATGTCATAAGTGATGATGAAAAGATTAGTGAATCAGTGCTTAATTTGCATCCTCCGTATTCATAAACTTGAGACTATATCCAACCGGGATTCCCTATTACATAGAACCCAAGAACAAAACAGATAGGTCTACAAAACTATTACCTTACAACTCTTGACTGGAACACATAGGATGTGACTACAGGTCGTTGGATGACCTGGCATTATTTTGTTAAGATCAATGGATTGGAAATTCAAAAGTCTTGTAGGAAAGAATCTTACAGGTGGAAACAGTGGATTTTTACTTTCAGACCGACCCATTTTTCTTTGCCGCGAGAGGTGAAATCTTCCAAAGACACCAGGACATCCGACTGCCTCTGGTAGTGTGAGATTTTTACTCACTAGGGATTAGCCAAATCAGACATTTTTATTCGGCTCACTTTTCGTTCCTATCCCGTGTCTCAGCGAGAGAGACCCGAACTAATCCAGTTTTTTTTACTCACCTCGATTCCCCGGGTCAGCACAAGCTTTGTTATGGACACCTCTCCTACCCTTCCATCCAGCATCCAGCGGTATCCCATCAGCTTCCTCCTACTGCTGGCTAAAGTAGGACACTGGCACACTATGTGCACCGCTGTCTGGTGTTCCTTCATTCACAGCCTACAGGTATCATCCTCGAGAATGTTCATTCTCTTTAGATGACACCTCTAATGACCCATAGTCACAATTCTGGACTACTTTGTCGTGTCCGTTAATTTTTAGCACCTAGGGTAGACATGCATTTCTAAAACCTTGAATGTGCCTATTAATAAACCGGTCTTCCTCGTTGTCGCGTTTTTGTTAAAATTAAACAACCGTTATAACTAGCCAAAAACTCAATTTCCCATGTAGACATTTACCACGGGTGAAAAGTTGGCGAAAGCCAGGACCAAAGCTATTCGAGTTTGGACTCAAGAGCGAATCCACAAAGGCGAATCGTGGGGTAATGAGATCATGACAGGTCACTTCCGAACAGCCGTACAACAGAATAGATTTTACATTCAATTCGAAGGCCCGGAATTATTAAATGCAACTCAAGCCTTGTTGACGCGAGCCTATTCATCAGCTTCAATTCAATTCTGCGGTAGCTATGCTTCCGAGATAGCAAAATTTATCCAAATTGTTCCATTTGCTGCTCTTTAAAATAAATTTAATTTTGTACATGAGTTTGTTTGTTGGATAGGAGACATACATTGTCGGCAGAGTCCAGATGCTTCCATCTTAGCCCTCGCGATGGGTAGTCATCTAGGGCGCTGCACAATTTGTCGTCAATGACGATCAAGAAAAACAAAGGTGACAGTATGCAGCCTTGTCTCATTCCACTCAGCATTTGGAAGAGCTCCGATAGTTTTCCCTTGTGGAGGATGTGACATTGGACTTCTGAGTAGGACAACCTTATGATGGTTTTTTTATGACGTAGCCAAAGCCCAGGGAGAACACTATGATGTGTTAACATGACTTTGGCCGGAAGGGAATTAATTAGAGTAAAAGGAATGTTTCAATGTTTTGTTTTTGCATTCTTGCGAGCTCGAGACTGCGTGAATTTTTTAATTTATCAAAACTCAAGAGAAGACCGTAGCGCGAACTCTGGAACCATGGCTTACCACTCAACCAATTAATCGAACTCTGTCTATATTTAATTTTTTTTTGTGATGCCTTTCCTACGTAAACCTTCACATACATATATACTCTCGATCAACAATCAATAGATGCAAAGGCGAGGGGACCTCTATTCGGCAGATTTCTCGATGATAATTTGGAGAGATCAATTAATTGCTTTATTCACATTAAGATGATTTTTGCCATCAATTTGGAGACTGCAGTTAAAGGACAAATATCGCGTAAAATACTACAACTTCTCAAGTCGCTTATTTTGTGAGTCTTCTGCCATCTCCAATCTTGCCGGAGTTCTGGGACCTTATTTGGTGTCCCGACTTGATAGATTAGAATTATCTTCGTCTAAAATAGTTTCTTTTCCAAAATTCCTAAATATGAGATTTACGTCTACACCAAGGTAAATTATTTGATAATAAAATAACGAATAATTATTTGATTTTTAAATAACGCACAATCGAATAACAAATAAATCTTTGAAATTCAAATAAGGAGCAGCAAGTAAAAAATAATTGTTTGCAAAAAAGTGATTAATTGGGCAAAGTTCAATTTCGACTAGAGCGTTAGACGGAAGGTATTTTCTACTCAAAGGGGTAGTAAAGGCTTCTGGTCTCTAGTAGAAACCGTAAAGAACAATTTCACCTGTTCGTCAATACCACCACTCATTTATAATGGGAATGTTTTTACAAGGACAAGGCCAACCTGTTTGCTGCTATTTCGTACTTGCCACCTTGCGCAGCCACTTCCATCTCCATCACAGGGCACTAGTAGGCAAAAGTCGCTACACGTTTGCACTCGGGAAGTTCTTAGGGTACTTTCGAAACTCGACGTGTCCAAAGCCACTGGGTCTGATGGCTTCTCGCCCCTGGTTGTTTTAAAATGCTGCATCTTTGCTTTGGCTAAACTTCTGCGCAAAATTTTTCACCTGTCATATTCAACAGGAGTGTTTCCAAGTGCATGGAAACTTGCTTATGTCCAGCCGATACTTAAAAAAGGAGGGGAATGCGACCCCTCTAACTATAGACCAATTGCACTAACTTTGGTCTTGTCTAAAGTTTTTGAATCACTTATCAACTCTCAGTTGAACAAATATCTAGAAAATAATCATCTTATCAACGATTGCCAGTCGTTAAATGGATAGAAAGTTTTTTTTTTCAATCCGTGTAGTAATTGACGGAGTTACATCTACGGAATAAATGCCGGTGTACCTCAGGGTTCAGTTCTTTCACCAACCTTATTTCTTCTTTTTATTAATGATCCTTTATCCCTTACTCTCAATTCTATTCATAGTTTCGCCGACATCAGTACCCTTGATTTCGCGTGCTCTTTTGATTCTGTAATGAATTCTCGTGCAAATGCTACAGAAGTGAATCTAGGGCGCATGTTTGGATCATTAAACAACGGCATTTCTACGGTCTTCGCTTGGGGCAGAGCAAATCGTGTTTTGTTTAATACATTCAAAACTCAACGCTGTTTAATGGACCTGAGAATATTCATCCTCAAGCCATTTCAGTCGACGGGAGTGAATACACCCAATTCGCCCTCTCTTAACATCTTGGGTATTGAGATATCTAGCAATCTTAGCTGGGCTGATCATATATTTGTAATTGCTAAAAATGCGATAAAATGCTTGGGTTTTTTACAGAGATGTAGGAAATATCTCACCCCATCTGACTTAGCGCTGATCCACAAGTCCCACATCGCATTGTCCGCGTTAGACAAAGTCCAGCGTAGGGCTACCTCTGAGGGCCTTGACTCTCTGAAGCAACTACTGAATGTCGGTTGTATCTCACTCTTCTATCGGTATTTCCATGGCCATTGTTCTAACGAAATTGCTAGCCTGATTCCTTGTAAACACATGACAATGCGTGATACAAGAGCCAATAGTCGCTCCCATCCCTATACTCTCAAATTTCGAGAATTTTTTTTTATGATGTTGCCAAAGCTCAGGGGATGCCCTATGATGCTAAAGCACAGTCTCGGCAGGAAAGCAATTAAGGATGAGGGAAATGGGTGTTGATGTACGCCCCGTTTGAAAGTTTCGGGATCATATGACGCGGGAAAAACAGAAGATGGTAAACTGTTCCACATTCGTGTTGTTCTGCTTAGAAATTAATTCCTTTCCGGCCGAGGCTGTGCTTTAGCATCATAGGGCATCCCCTGAGCTTTGACAACATCATATATCAAATTATATAAAAAAAACTCCGGAAACAATTGGAATTTTGAAATGGTTAAACGCTTAAAATATCGAATAGAATCGAATTTTTCAAAATCTTAAGTATCTCGAAATTGGAAAAATTTGTGCTTTCTTTCATATCTGTTCATCAAACTAAAAATATACCTTTAAACTTTTTGCTACTTTAGATATCTTTCGTTAGTTATCTACGCTTATTTTTAATTAGAATAACAGTTAATAATAATTACTCAATTATGAAAGTAATGGATTTTCAAGATTACAAATTTCAATTATAAAACTAATTAACTCAATTTCAGTTATTAATTGATTTTTGCGCAACATTGGTTACAACCTTTTCGTCTGTGTTTTTTTTTCAAATCGTAGCTGGTAAATAAAAAATAAATACCTATGTGCCTACCTAATTTTTTTTGGGTTGTGTTATTTACCTGAACTTTGAAATACTAGAATTATTAGAAATTTTAAATTGAATCGAACCTTTAGTTAAGGCTTGGTTTGTATATGCGGGATGGAATTAGATCCCTTTGCTTAAAAATTCGAAAAAAATATATTCAAGCTTAAGTCGCAATTCTTTTGTTCATTTCTAAATTCATATTTCTATTGTATTTTTGTTCTATGCCTTTTAATTTCTGAAAACCTCGAAAATATTCTGTAGAACAAGAATTACTTCCCAGGGTAGGATTAAGAGCGTAACGAAACTGATTAAATATATTTCTCAGAAGACTCTACCTCCATCGTCGTGATGATTATTTTTCTTTGTTTTTGGCCAATTTAAATTCCTTTAATTTTTTATTTGCATAAAATCTCATTCAAAACCGGTAAAGAAAAGCTATTAAAAGCGTAATTAAAAATATGCAAATGAGCTGAGGAGCAAAAAATGGCGAAACGCAACGATGAAAATATACAGCGCGGCGGCGATAAAAATTAATTAAGATAAAAAAAGCCACTATTACCTTAAAGCAAGTTATAGAACTCTTCTAGACATCTGAAAGTTAATCCGAATTAGCTTAAAACACACGTGAACAGGTGTGAATTTGAATTGTTTTTTGTTTTTTTTTTTACCAATTCTTGTGCACTTCCTTGCATTTCTCTTTTAGTCTGGGGGCGACTCAGTCTGTCATGCAAGAAAAAAGGTAAACGCAACGAAATCGGTGTGAACGCGAACCGCCGCAACAATGTTGCTGCTGCTGCCGAGACGAGAGATGCACTTTTTTAGCGGTTTTGTTGTAGTTTACCTTCCGCTTCACCCGCAGACCGCTTTTAACAGAAACAGTTTATTTTAAAAATGGCTTTTAACGATGAAAATGGTAAAACAAGACAATAACGGCACCGCAAATAAACAAAAACGACCGACTACCAAATGGACTTCCTTTTATGGCGGAAAGAGACAACAGAAAGTGCACGAAACAGCAAGAGTTGGGAACAAAACGAAATTCTTGCTGCATGTGAAATTCGCGAAAACGCCATAAATTATCTTATTACGGCGATATTATCCTGTCTGAGCATATTTTGTTAGCTTTTTTTTTGCTGGATGGACAACGAAACACAATACACTTTTTGTCTGCATTTGTGTTCGCTCCAAACTTGATTTTTTCGATTGGGGCTCTTTATTTTGCGAATTTTTGCTTTATTGTTATGCACTCGCACAGTGTACTGCACTGGACTGGATTGTACTTACACGACAGAGTTTTCTTCTTGTTTTAACTCCTTCGTCTTAACTACATTTTCGTGAAGTGTGCACATGAACAATGGCGAATAATAAATGCGCAAAATAAGTGATGAGTTTCAATTTTTTCAGAGAATTAATTAACTTTAAAATGGCTGCCAACACAAATTGTGAAAGCAATTTACACAGTTTAAGTAAAATCGTTTTCAAATCTGGCTAAAGTAAGAATAGAAAGTAAAGGCTCTTTTTTTTATATACGATGCGACCAAAGCCTAGGGGACAACCCTTTGCTGCGTTAGCATGGTTTTGGCCGGAAGGGAGTAAACTTAAATTAGTGAGAGAACTTAAGGGGGGAGATATAGAACGGGTGAAATCAGTCAATTTTAATGAATTTTTTCAAGGTGATAAAATAATTTCAATTTCTAAATTTTGACATCTTTTTGATACATTATTAAAGTGTAAAAAACGTGTTTTTTTTTACAAAATGGCGGCTCTGTCGAATATTTCTTAAAAGCGTCTGCTGCGAGGCATCGAAAACTGCTGCAGCTGTCAAAATGTTTCTATTTATCTGAAATAAAAAAGTTTTTTTTTCGATTACTGATATAGGTATGTAAGGGAAGTATAAATCTATAAAATAACAAAAAAGTTAAAAATTAAAATTTATATCGGCTGTTTAATCAAAGGTCCAGATTTATTTTTGGCTATTTTTCAACAGTTTTGACCCCAAAAAAAATTATTTATTAACCCGATATCTTTAAACTTTTAGGTACATCCTTCCGATAGCACTATAAAGAGAAACCTCTGAATATTTCAGCCTAATCGGTCAGTAAATTTTTTTGTTACAGCAGGAGCAGTTTTTGAAAATACAGTTTCGAGATAATCGCGTTCAAAGTTTCGATACGGTATAACTATAAGTTAAAGTAACTTACCGATCAATCGGCGATTCCGGAGCCATACAATAAACCTTCGGCCTACTCAAAAAGCTGATTATCTTCGAGCTGTACGAGCTGGTTTTGTTTCGGAAAGACTCATCCGGTTCTATTTCACTATTGCCTCATCGGTATTTTGGCGAAAACTTTACAATAGGTGCCAATAATTATACCTTCATTAAATATACCAGCAGCTATGAAAGCTGAAATTTCAACAATTTGTAGCACAGAATTGAGGTGCTTCGGACATATTCGCCAATTTCCAGTAAATCATCTCTGGACAAATCTTCGTAAATTGGTAGAAGATGTTGTTTTATATCGTCGCCAAGTCATGGAGTAAGATCTTCAATCTGGGGATCTTTACCTAAAGCGATGGCTTTCTGCCATTTGCACCAACTCTCGGCTTCAGTCGGACAGTTGTTGTGTTGCGGATTTTTTTTCGTAAAAAAAATATGGTAATAAGTAGCCATAATTTCCACACTATTAACGTTTCTTCGAATACTTAAACCATAATATGTTGTAAGTTTTTTTTACAACGTTTTCTGTCAACTTCCCTTTTCCTGAAAGTTTTTTTATCTTTTCTTACGTTTCGCAGTCTGGAGCCCATTCTCTTCTCAACGTGGCCAACACACTCACTTTTCACAACAGTCAAATCATCACCATAAGGTTGACAATCTAAAATTGCCTTGAAAGTTTTAGAATTTCCATCACCTATGTAATTTGAATATTTCACACAAAATTTTTCTTCCGATCTCAAAAACATTTCTTCCACATAATCAACCTCCATTTTTCCAGATGAGCCCTCGTGATTCTTCATACAGTCTTCTTCGTGATCCTCAAACCATTTACGACATTCTTCAGTATGAGTTTTATTTTTCCAAGTTTTATTTTGTCATGAACAACCATGACAATAACTGCTTTTGACAAATAAATCAATCACTTTACCATTACTCCGGTAAAGTGAATGATTTGAATCCACGTTTTTTCCACGTACCGTCACCAGAAACTTTGAGGTGTTTTTCTTCTCTTCCTTGTTCGAGATTTTTTTCAATCTCTTCTTCAACAGCTTTTTGAGAAAAAAATTCAAACGACGATTTAGCAGCTGTATGAACATGTTCAATGATTTTACCGTAACTGCTTTGACTCAATTTATTTCGTCACCAGTATGAATGAGAGGTCCTGAACTTATTTCTCTATTGCCACACCGACATGTAACAACAATTTTGAAACCTAGGTCTCTCGCTCCTGACTCTCCAAAACTTATTTTCTGCTTGCATACAGAACAAATTAAAAATTCTGATAGCGCAGTAAAACTGTGAAGAATTCAATAATTCTGTATCCGTGCAAGCGATTAGTACGAATATCGTCACAACTGGCAGTTTTGAATTTTTTTTTCACTCGCACTTGCACGTACACCGTCACTTATACTCGGCCTTAAATCCTTCCCATCCTTATCGGTAAATTTATTACCCTGGTAATGTCTTTTTACAGAATTTTTGCGAGCGATGTTACCTCGCGTTCCTTTAGGATAGTTTGGCATTTTATTTTAGAAAATCTAATTTAGAAAATTCAACTGCACACGATAAAGTTTGGGGTTAAACTGACTCAACTGCTCGAATAGTTTTCGTTTCGTATACCTGCAGTTACACACTATATAGATTTATAAATTCATATACATGCAAATACATATAAATGAATTCATGGAATTCAAGTCCCATAGAAATGAGCCTACCTAAAAGTTATGACACAAAAGAATACACAGACGTACTGTGAAAAGGCATTGCTCCGACCCAAGCTCTCCGACTACCTGGCTCTGACGTTTTTGACAATAACTCCATTTATATTCAATATTTCGATTTTTCCTTTTAACAGTATATTTTTAACATATTATATATTCGAATTATGAAAAAAAATTCAATTTTTTGAAAATTCTAAAGGTATCTCCCCCCTTAAGTGTCTTGTTTTTGCATTGCTGCAAGCTAGACAACAGCCCAGAGACGCAGTGGATTATTTGAATTTCTTAATAAAAGCTCACGGGGAGACCTGGTCTCGAACCCTGGACCCATGGTTAAAAGCAACAAATAGGCCCTCAAATAACTGTGGGGCAGCAGTCGACTGAAAGCCCTCCAACCGCAGCCTGAAGAAATCCATATCGAAATTGTTGGTTAAAGAGGTGAGACATCGATGTGATAGGCTCGTGCATCCCATATAAAGTTCGATGACTAGGGACGTACACGAAGTCGCGATTCCTCAAAAAAATAGATCAAACAAAAATACTATTTTGGCAATATCTTTTCCGGGCGCGGATCTTTTCCGGGCAAAAACGAATCGTAGAAAATTTCCGGCCAAAAACCACTTAACTACTGAACTGCATTAACTTTGCATTACTTTTTGCAGTTAAATCGTTTTTGCCCGGAAATTTCTTTTCGTTTCTTTTATAAATAGGTCACTTTTACTCTCAGCCCGTCAAGTATGGATCATCAAGTTCCTTAGATCATCATCCTCGAAAGAAAGACGACGACAAGGTCTTTTCCCTTATCAACCCCATCCAAGACAACACCATCTTCGGTGTAGTCCAAGGGAAGAGAACATCTTCTACGGGTTGACGGTTATAACAGTTCACTTTCCAGTATTTAAAGGAAGGCGATTACATGAGCACCAGTGACAGAACGTAGCCTAGTCAGAATTTAAGAGACCGCCGTCTGATTCGTGAGAAACAGTCCGAAAAATTTTAGCTCATCCCCATAATACCGAATTTTACTACTGGATAGCAGAATCAAAACATCATTAAATATAGTATAAAAAGGAGCGGGCCAAGAATACTACCCTGAGGCAACCCCGAGGTGATAAGAATTTGGTCGGAAAGAGCACCCCGAACTAGGACACAGTGTGTACAACCTGACACATAAGAGGCCCGAGAACAGTCAGTTTATAGACCTATCCGTAAATACACAGTCCACCTGCTTGCCCGCTTCAATGCTCGGCAAAAAATAATTAACGAATTCAAGAAGGTTGGTGGTCGTCGATTTACCCGTAAGGACGCCATGTTGGAAAGACCCCAGAAAAGGCCTACAGTGAAATCGGATTACGTCGGTGACGAAAGCGCACTCAACACAGAAGTCTTCCAATGTTCAGGAAAGCGACCGGAACGCAAGGACAAGCAAGCAAGCAAGTTCAGCAAGCGACCGGAACGCAAGGACAGGAATACCATCGGGTCCACTTGAAAAGCCGTCCGCCAAATTAGATAGTATTCAGCAATACATGCATTGTCAAATACTAAGTCTTTAGACTCACGTGAGAGGGAGCCGCGCTAAGTGGGTAAAATCACAGAAAGAAGTTCGGAAAAAATTCCACAAAGAAATAAGCAATTGCAAGAGATTGATCGCTCTCACAGTCGCGATGTCTCAAAGAGGAAGGATAAACGTCACAATAGCGCTTCGAATTGATAAACCTCCAGAACTGTTTAGGATCATTACGCAGTGTGGCTCTCATGTTATATAAGTACTCAGCTTAGGAGTCCTGTAGCCGAGCGAAGAAACGGTGGCACAGATCGAAGGAAACTACGTAGTCACCGTGGCATCCTGTGCACAGAACCTCTTGCAAGCGTTACCCTTTAAGTTCCCTAGATGCCGTGAGGCACCGTCAAATCAGGGACGAAACATATGTGGGGATCCCAACCTATAAATTCCAATAGGAACAAATCGAGTAAAACAGGCTTAAAGAACATAGTAAAAAGTGCCCACAGCCAGGTCGACGTCACACTCTCCCAGCACACCCGAACAATAATAAGAAAGAAGCCAATCATCCATGGACGAGAAGTCAGCCTAGTAGGAAAGGAGACGCGTCGACGGTGTCGAAACACATGACAACCAGAAGTGCAGTGTGATGACTCGATTCAGGAACCAGAGGGGTCAGGCATCTCCTCACAGTCTGCGTCAGACAAAAACACAAGGTCCAGAAACCTGCCCGAATCATTAGTAATATCGCAGCATTGAACCAGTCCGGAAGAGGCTACAGAGTCCAAAAAGGACAAACCAAAGGAAGCAAGACAGGGAAATCAATATCGCCTTGAAGACACTCAAAAGTCGAAACAGTTTTAGAGATGTTACGCCTAGATTCCAGTTTTTTAATATTGAGTCTACCTAAGTACTGAAGCAAACTTAGAGGGTAATTCCAAGGAAGTCCATGGAGTACAAAGCGAGAAAAGACCGGTGTTTTTTTTTTCGTTAGCATAGACCTTGCAGGTCGTAGTCGACCCCTGGGGGTCGATATAGACCACTTTGGGAATTACTCTTACGGTATAATTTAACAATAAGTATAGGTATTAGTTGCTACAGTGAAGGCAATGATTAGTTAATCAAATATTAGGTATGAGAAAAAGTAAACAAAGATGGCGTAACTCTTATTGTATGTACATATCACGTCTGAACAGGTTTGACATGAATTTAACAGGTCTAATGTCAGTGTCAGAATCCATTTTTTTATACGATGTGACCAAATCCTAGGGGACAACCCTTTGATGCGTTAACATGGTTTTGGCAAGAAGGAAATTAGGGTAAGGGAAGTGAGGAAACTTGAATGTCTTGTTTTTGCATTGCTGCGACCTAGACAACAGTGCGGAAGATGGTTTAGACCAGTGATGTCCAAACCTATGCCCGCGGGCAAGTGAGCTTTTAAGCTTTTAAATTCATATATGCACTATTTGGCTGTATTCGGCTTTCTGTTTTAGCGTTTTTTAATCGTTAAAACATACAAAAGTTAAGAAAAATCGTCATATTTAAGTAGTTTTGTAAGCAGTTATACAATATCCTAAAAAAACAACCTTTTGCAAACATTTTATGGTTCTAAATTAAACAAACAGTACGAAATGGTTCTAAAGCTTTTAAGCATTCCTCACATTAAGTAGTGTGAGTTTGGCCATCACCGGTTTAGACAGTTTAAAGATGGAATTTTCGATGTTGACGACGCTGAACGTGAAGGAAGACCGATGAACAACTGGAAGAGTTACTCGACGAAGATCCATGCCAAACTCTAGCAGAATTGGAAGCAGCATTAAATGTTGGTACCGATCAACTGTGGAAAAGCGTTTGCAAGTAATGGGACTCATCCAGAAACAAGGGAATCATGAGGTACCTCATGAGCTAACCGAAAGGCAAGAAGAAAACCGAAAAACCATTTGCTAAATGCTGCTGCAAAGACAATCAAGAAAGGGTTTTTAACACAGGATTGTTACTGAGGGATGAAAAGTGGATTCACTATGACAATCCTAAACATAAAAACCTTGGGTTAAGCCTGGTGAAAGAAAAACTAACCCTTTGGTGCTGCTGTTGAGGAAGAGCCAAAGGAGTTTAGTTTATCAGAAACGATGATCGTGTTGAAATTTTGTTATATTTATCACGTCGCTTGAGTTTATAAAAAATTTATTTTGAAATTTTCGCAAATTCACTCCAAAATTGTTTTCTTTTAATTTTTTTATTTAACACACAAATCTCCTCGGTGATTGCTCTCGCGCCAACTATTTTCCCTCCGGATCTGTAAAAGGTAGAAAACGACTCGTGAGTTTACAACTCAATGGGTTAAATGCCTAAACTACGCAATACCGCACTCATATTAGATCAGCAAAGCGGACATACCATCAGAGCTGACCTAATCCTGTGATTTGGAGGATTGATACCTTGACATACCAACTTAAGGGGGTCCTCTATTCTCGAGGCCTGAAATTGGCGGTTTTTTGGGGAATAAATTGCGAAGGATCTACTGAATACATTTAAAATTTTTTTTTTTAATTTCGACGATACATGTTTTGACTTTTCAATTTTACTTTTGAAGACGAAAAAATTACTCTCGCGACGTCGAAACGTCATTGATGACATTGATGTTGAAACTGCATGGGTCCCGCTTAAGCAAAGTTGTGGCCAATTGGGTAATCTGTAATCTGTAATCTGAAGATTCATATTCTTTATAATCATAGTTACGTTGGCTATGTTTTCCCGAGACAGATTTTTTTTATTTTGCAATTTGTAAAAGTTATGCAACAATTTGTAAAAATTTCCAATTTTTACGTCATTTTTGACCTATTGGAGGCTATAAAATTGGAACAAAATAAAATTTTCCAAATCGTACTCGGGAAAACTTAGCGGTATGTTTTCTGAACAATTGAAAAAAAAATTATTGACATCGGACCAATACTTTTATGAGAAGTCTTACTCGGCAGCTAAAAAAACACTACTTTCGGGAAAACGCGTTTAATGATAAATTACGGTGTATAACTTGATTGTAGTAACTTACGAGTTAATCTGCTATACCGGGGCCGTAGAGTTCTCCTTCCTCTTCACGTTGATGTTCTTGGGTGTCCACATTCTTCTCAATAACGGACCGGTAAATTCTTTAGACAATGATTTTTAACTGGACAAGCGCCGTCGTGGCTCGCCGTGCTTAGTTTCTCGGAAACGGCCGGAGACGGGTACCTTTCTGTTCCCAGAAACATGCAAAGGAATGTGATTTTCACGAAATCCTTTCTGTGGCGTATTCTCAGATACATATAGATTGAAATTTAAAAAAAAAATCGATTTTTTGAAACCGCGAGAGTAGAGGACCCCCTTAATCAATTCCTCCTTCATCGGACATACCAGATGATCAACAGGACTTACTCTGGTTTTATTATAATCCCGGACATACCACACTATATTGGGATAATTCATAGGAGTGTGCTTCAGCTTCACCGAACACACCGCGATCTGCTGAAGTCACATCCCTCCAATGTGCGGACACACCAGCACTATTGGCACAACCATACCATGTCCCCCCAACTTCACCGGACATACCACGTTCCATTGGGGAGCACTTTGACGGAATCATCATCACACACACAAAAAATACCCAAACGACAACCTACGATTAGAGGAACTACCACTCATAACTATTGTCATAAACTCTAACTTTAACTACTCAGTACCCACTAACAGTACAAACTACACAGTACCCATCTTTATAAATTATGAATTTAATAACTGAAATCACTAAAATCACTATATGTATAGATTAAGATCTTTAAACTACTTTTCACTTTGCATATGTAATTAAAACTAAGGTTCTTTCTTAAGGAGAATGAAAGCAAACCTCAGGAAACTAAAGGGTTGGTCTATACCTACGAAATTTTAAAAGACATGCACAGACATCCCAGAAGAGGTAAAGGTTTAATTGAACTTGCCATTTATTGCAACCTACATTAAGTATTTAAATGTCTGAGGATGGAAAAGGGACCAAATCTTTCGGATTGTTTATCTATTTTATTATGGTTGTGTCTGTCCTAAAAATCTTGGATTTTCTGAATTGGTTATTACCTGACAGTTCCGCTAGATCATGCAGTTTGCATACTGCGCCATACTCACCGGATATTGCACCTTCCGATTACTATTTCTCCGATCGATGTAGTCAGTACTTAGTGGAGAACGGTTTCATTCTTTTGAAAGTATCCAAATTTGGCTCAATAATTGGATCGGACGAAGAGCAATTCTTTAGGGATGGAATCCGCAAGTTGCCGGAAAGATGGTCACAGGTCGTACCTCCGATGGAGCATACTTTCAATGATGTTCAAAATAGATATATTTTATAAATAAAGATTTGTTTATACCAAAAAACGGAACTTACTTTTCTCATACCTAAAAATTTAATATTTTAATTTTATTATAAAAAGTGGTCAACTACTGGTGCATTCACCCTACTTACCAGCGAAAAATTTATTTACTTTCAAATTCCACGTATAGCTTGTCGTGCAAAATTATTTAATTATTTCAAATTTATTACCAACATAAATGCAAACTAAAGCCGGCAAATTGGCAATAATTATTTCATCAACGTGACGATACTTAATTAAGAGAAGAATTTCTTTATATTCTTCAGAATGCCTGACCTCGGTGACCTCTTGAAACGAAGTGGAGAATGCTTTTGAAATTCCTTTGAATTGCAAAAAGAAATGGCCGCTCATTGTTGTTATTATCGAGCAAACAACGCCATGCAAATGCAAAGCATCTCGTTGTTGTTAAGTAAAGCAACAGCAACTAATCGAAGTCGTCAAATAAACTCAATTTTCATAGAATTCAGCAATTCTGCTCTCAAGTCGAGTTGAACTTCTCAAGTGAGACACAATCGCGGCTACTGGCTTCTGGCTTGTGGCTGCAAGAAACAAGAGGTCACGGCCGGCCAAAAAGTCAGATAAGTTGCATTTAATTCGCTGCTGCATCTTTATATTAATCCTGACTCGTTTTGGTCGTCGTGTTCGGCGTCCTCCTTGCTGAGAATAGCAGGAAAAAGGCCACGGTACAAGACAATTATTATTACTATCGCTTCAGCTCGGCTTGGTTCAGCTCAGCTCAGTTCAGCCCCCGTCTTAGTCTCTTTGTTTCAGTTTTTCTACTCCCATGCAGTTATGCAGTTAATTACAGTTTTTTTATTTTTTATTTTTTTTTCTCTATTTTTCCTTGCTTGCAACAAGATTTCGTTTATTTTCTTTTCCAATTCCTTATTGAGAGAGTCTCAAATTGCCTTGATTTTTAGTGCTTCTATTTGGCTATTGGCTGTCGCAACATCTAGCAAAAATAATGTCCGTAATTTTATGGTTTGCTGATAAATTTCTTATTTTTTTTTTTGGTTTTAGTTCTTATTATTGACTGAGGGGGCCGGGGATTCGCGATATTTTACGCGATTGTTACGCGACCATAAATCGAAATTACCATAATATGCGCGTTTGTTTATTTTTTCATGAACGCGCCATTGTTTTTCGTTTGCATTTCATATGCAGCCCTTTACAAAGTTTCTTATTTCCATTTGCGATGTTCCTTTTATGCCCGAGAAGACCCTGGCTGAGTTCAAAAAGTTTACAGCTTCGAAACTTGTAATTAGGCACGCATGCAAATGCAATTTAAACTCGCAAAGTAATGCATTATACATGGCCAATTCCACAATCACACACATGCATTCATGCGAGTGCAGGCAAAACCCGTCTGCTATTAATGAACTGTGGATAATCTAAAAACTGCAGATGTAAACAACTGCACCAAGCAAAAAAACAAAACAAAACAAACTCCAGAGGAGCACGATTTTTTGTTGCAACAAAAGTTAATAGAATCGCCCTTCCCAGGAGGTCATCCCCCGCGAACGCGGCCCCCACTTCGGTGCATGTACAAAATATGCAGAGAGTTGCAGATTGAGTTTTATAGTAATTTACGCAAATATTTATTCTTGCGTTTGATGCACTTTACGGGAAATGAGCATAAATATATCTCATCTCCTTGATGCGGTCACGGATCAGGGGGAGCGGGGGGCCAGGTTAACCATGTTTTTTAATTTTCTGGTTCATGAGACCAATGCAGTGCAATCTGATCAATTTACACCCTCATTTCAGTTCAATTTCAGACGGAATCGTTAAAATGCCGGTGTACGCGTAGCCAAGGGCTACAAGAACAAGAAGTACTAAATGAAAAATGTACGGCCCCGGGATAATTCATTTAAGGAAGGTGGGAAAATGAAGCTGAAATTCTACTTTATTGCATGAAATGTTAATTTACAGCTGCAATTAAAAGTACAAACTTTTTGCTATAAAGTTCGTTCCCTTGAATTTATGGGGCTTAATATTATTTAGCGCTCGTGATTTTGACGTTATTAGCGTTTTCGACTTCTCTCTCACCTTGTGAATTACGACCAGCCTTGATAATGGCTTCGTCTGCAATTTGATGCATTCACTATGAACTGGTTGGTGATTGTCTGCAGTGAATGTGATTTATGGCAGGATGTTACTGCAATCAGTGTCTTATTTAAATAAGTTATGGGTAGGAGAGAAGGAGGAGGGATAGTGTTGGCATCATTAAAACAGAAACTTTAAACAAACAAAAAATTGCGCAACATTGTTGATGGAAGAAATTATCCTATGATTTATATCACGAACTGAAAGATTAATCTGACGAAGAAGCTAACTATGCTAACGGATGGAACGCCAAAATTTGGTATCTTGTGCAAAAATGTTTTGACGCAGAGATTACATGTTCCGACTAGTGATGGGCATAAATTGCTGATTAATAAATAACTAACTAGTTACATTAAAATAACCTAGTTAAGTTACCGTGGCTGTTACAAAAATCATACTTAGGCCAAAATGGCCCATTATAATACCACAATTGACGGGCTGAGAGTAAAAGTGATCTATTTATAAGGTTCGGGCAAAAGTGGCTTAGAAAATGTTCCGCGCAAAAACGATTTAACTACAAAAAGTAAGTTAATGCAGTTAAGTAGTTAAGTCGTTTTTGCCCGGAAATTTTCTACGGTTCGTTTTTGCCCGAAATCTCACGCGATTCGTTTTTGCGCGGAACATTTTCTAAGCCCCTTTTGCCCGAAACTTATAAATAGGTCACTTTTACTCTCAGCCCGTCAGTTGAGACTGTAATTATTTATTTATTTGACAAACAGATTCGCCAAAACTGGCTACTTAAATATTAAAATACAGGATACAAAATGCATATTATAGCTAAACTTAATTAAATAGTTAGCCCCAATTGGCTCTTCAGCTGCCGTCTGGAACACCCAAGCTCTATGCAGACAGCGTAGTCGTTGTAGAGGCGGGACATAGAAGTAATAGGCTCATGCATTCCATAAAGCGTTCGATGGTATGAAATATGGAGAAAATACGTACTTCTCAAGGACCTGGCCGGGAAGGAAATGCTCACGTCACCAGAAGTTGATCGTTCCCTGCAGTAAATCGTACAAAAAAACAATCTTATAAATCTTGCGTCTTTTTTCAAGGCGGTTGAGAGAGATAAGAGCAAGCCTAGCCTAGTGAGGAAGGAAGAAGGGATCGCGCCAACGAAGGCCGCTGAGAGCGAACCTAAGAAATCTGCGCTGGACATCCTCGATTCGGTTGATGTGAACGGCGAAATAGGGATCCCATAGCGGGCAAGCTACTACTTCAGAATGGGTCGAACCAAAGTGCACAAGAGGAGCCTAGTTAAGTAGAGCCGAGAATGGAATTAGCCATGCGCACTACGAAGTCCACGTGGTCCTCAAAAGAGAGAAGAGAATTGAGAATCAGCCGAGGTCCCTGATCCGATCAACCCTGCTCAACATACTTCCATCCAGAGAGTAATCATATAGAATGGGAAGTTTGCTGCTGGTAAAAGTCATAACGGTGCAATTGTTAGAATTAATGGGGAGACGATTACTGGAGCACCAGTTATGATAAATGTGAATGTCAGAGATTAACAAAGCACAGTCGTCAACACAAGATACGACGCGGAATATTTTGGCATCATCGGCACAACAGCACAATATTCTGGAGCCAGTAAGAAGCAACGAGGCATCATTAAAAAAAATTATAAAGAGGAGAGGGCCGAGAATACTGCCCTGAGGAATGCCAGAAGGAACAGAGATCTCATTGGATAGGGCATGTCGGAAAAAAAACACGCTGAGTGCAACCGAGTATTTTCAGATCACATTTAACCCCTAGGAAAAGAGGAGAGCCCACCTAATAACTCTCTGTGTGAACAGAGCTAGTTCACCAGTGGAATCTAGTTGGGGGGGGGGGGGGTATGCAATATTAGTTGCGGCGGCAATGGGTTAGCCTTATCATGTATCCGGCAACCATTTCGAGCTCCTGATGATCCAAACTAGGTCCCTGACGTCAGTGGAGCCTATTTCGATTAATTCTTCAAAAAAAAGGGGGGGGGGGCAAAAACCGCGCTTGACTATGGCCGGGCCGGGCAGTTGCAGAGGAGGTGGAGTATGGTTTATTCTTTCTCTTCGTCTTGGCAACTCCTACAAAATTCGTTTGAAGGCGTGAGACAGTGGCCCGAAATAACGGCCACGATGACGCTAATCAATTTACGTCCGAGTGAGATAAGTTCTCCTGACCGTCTAGAATCAAGCTTTGGCCATATCTGCGGGGTGATTAAGCAGTTATACTCCTCCTGCCATCTGTCGTTTGCAATCCTGAGGGATGCCTGTGAAATTGCCAGTTTGCAAGTGACCAGCGGCTTTCCAAGCCGGTGGTTATTGTTCAAGTCGGGACGAGTAGTGCCAATACTCGCTAGTTCGTCGGTTCTGCAGTTACCCGGAATTTCCCTGTGTCTAGGTACCCAAATGCGACATGCTATAACCGTTTTGGAGGTCTTACTTATTCCCATGAGGGATTTAATAGCAGATTGAGTGTCTGAGAAGATACAGATGCTATCCGAAGGCAGTGTTAAATGTTTCAGACGGTCTGCAGCTACCTTAATTGTAATGATTTTCGATGCAGTAGTGAAGTAAGCGAAATAAAATATCGATATCGAGGTCAAGATATTCCGAAAAGATACTTCTACCTACTCTGCCTTCCCAGTTTGGAGCCGTCAGTGTAAAGATGTACTTACTCCAACCATTTAGGTGGACCCTCCTCCCACTCTGATCTGGTGGGAAGAAAAGAATCAAAGTTCGCTCCAAAGAAAGGCTTGGAAGTGATGTAGTAGATATGATATAGTTGATATGTAGATATTGGTAGCGGTTCTTTCGTCCAGGATTTTGGAGTGACCGAAGTCGGTTCATTTCCAAGCGTGGACTGAGATGAGCCTAATGACAGCCGAGGATGCAGATTTCTTACCGAAGAGATCCACAAGTAGAAGGTGAATAATGGGATTTAGGGTTTTAGAAGGAGTGGTTCTAAAGGCACCTGTTATCAGTAGTGTTGGCATCCTTTGGACCTTATCCATTGCTTTGTGATAGGTCGCTTTATCCAGTGTCGGCCACCATACAACCACCCTATACGTGAATATGGGTCGTATGACACTGGTTAAGAGCCAATGCTTAATACGTGGCTGCATACCCCATTTTCTTCCTATTGCTCTTTTACACAAGTACAGCGCCACTATGGCTTTCCGTACTCTTTCTTGGATGTTAGGCTTCCAGGTAAGTTTTCTATCCAGGACAAGACCTAGATATTTAACATGGTTACTCAATTTCAGCCTAACCCTGTTAACTGTAGGGCAAATCATAGGAGGAGCATTATGTTGCTGAGTATTAACTCAGTCTTATCAGGGTTTATGCCCCGACCACACTCATTGCTCCACACGTTCCACTTCTTGAAGAGGGCGTGTTGTAACAGTTCAGACAGTGTGATTGGGTGCATATACCTGAATAAATCAGAGCAATATCATCAGCGTAGGCGATAACCTTGTGACCAGAGTGCTCTAGGTCTATGAGCAACTCATTTAGAAGTAGGTACTTCTAGTGACGACTCGTTGTATGATAGATCCTTTCAAACTGGAGTCGATGACCCGGCTTCTTAGCTAAGGCCGGTAATTTGATGAAAGGATCGTCAAGATCTAGCCTCTTCAAGGATGCTGTTATCGCCTCTGGCCTGATGTTATTGAAAGCACTCTCGATGTCGAGGAAGGCTGCAGTAAAAAATACTATATACTTGTGGTTAATTCGTGTAAGTAGTTAGTTATTAGTTACCTTCCATTTGTTCTGTTATTTTTTAATTTTGAGTTTGGCTTCGCAGCGGTAAGCTTTGCTATGCATACGTCATCACATTCACAATATCTCAAAATGTTGACCTGATGGCCCAATTCTGACCTCAAATTCGGATTCTACGCAGCAAATTACTTCGGAAATGACCCCCAGGTACAATCATGACCCCTTCTTTTGTGAATAGAAGAAAAGTTTGAATATTTTCATGAAAATCAAGAACAAGAACAATTCAATGGGTGAGCAGAAAATGGATACATTCCACTTACCTACTTTTCGGGAAAGCACAAAGAAACTATTTATTGACGAAGCTATAAGACTTTCCTTCTCAAAAGCTTTGCATGTTTTCTTGAAATACGGCGGCCGCCACTCCTTGAAGTTGAGTTTGAAGCCCGTCTACTTATTCTAGGTGTTGCGCTTCCTGGCAGTTGGAATGATGTCTTCATACGGGTAAATCCGATCCAGCCTACGAACAGACCGCTTGACGACAGATAAGTTTAAGAAAACTATGTCCTTGGATCGGTTACTACTGGTGAATGATCGAGAATCTGTCATTAATGGATAGTGCTGTCAACAGCGCCTTATTAATATGTGGTTGCGATTCTCATCAGCATATGCTTCGCTAAAAACAGGCAGGATTTTCACTTCTTTAGGGATTTGGTAAATGACGTCCAGGACAGAACTGCTTACTTCATAAGGGCCTCCTTAAGCTTCGCATTATGTATGTGTAGAAATTTGAAGTGTCAGTGCCAATATCATGAAAATTTAAGACCAAATGTGTTACCAAAGCTTACGCAGGTAACACATTTCCTGGATTAACACTAAAGATAGAAGCAGATTTGGCATAAAGTTAAAAAGACGTCGTTTTTCTCCTTGCAGATTTTGGTGACGTCTTGAAATTTATTGTAGAAATTTTTCGCTCGCCTCTTATGAGCTAACAATTCAGCAGCAGCCTACTTCTACCTGTACCTCATTGAGAGTTGAAGATTTTATGTTTGCATTCAAATCTTCACAGGTCAAGCAAACATCTATTTGTGGCCTATTAAGCTTGTATTCATAGTTTCTCGGAAATGTTTTATATAAAACTCTTATTTCACGGCTCATTTCAGATCAAGATTCTTTTCAATAAAGGAGCTCGTGCATCTTGAATACCGTCAAACTTGAATCCAAGTAAATACCGACGAGTAATGTGGCTCCTTTTTTTTGGAAATGAGGAGACGTGGTTATTTATTTTTGCAATGATCATCAAGCGTATCTTCGCGGCATCTGTGTTTTCCTCTCAACAGGCGCCTGATTAGTTTCAAGCAACTTAATTAAGCGTTAGACAACTTTGCTGGAGATGGCATGCAAACTTATTTAAGCGTTTCGACAAACTTCAACCCTACTGTACCCTTTAACAACAAAATACCTACTTGCAGGACGACGTATTTTGCTTAGACTCTTCTGACAACGACCGATGTCTAGCAGCATTGTGTTTCTCTATCAGCCCATACAGATAGGTATCCTAATTTTTTGGACGTCTATTGTATACAGTGTCAATGACAGAGCGTTTCTCCTGTAAAGTTAGCCATATATTTCTTGCGACAAGTATCTGCAGTCTGGGCCAGCTGTCTTAGCCTTCACTTCACTCTTGGAACAAACTCATTGTATGGCTAGTTTCTGCATTTCTGGGCATGTATATTTCCCCTAAATCGGACATATTCGCAGTAGGCTATAAAGAATATAAAACTCTAAGATAAATATTTCCAGTAAGTAACCAATCAGTGGATAACTTTTGCAAAAACCTACAAAATGGCTCTTTTAATTTATGTTTCAAAACTTCAATTATGTTGAGGTCAAGAGCTGAAATTTCCTTTAATAACTCGAGGATATGATTGCATTTGTAGTCACGACGAAAGTTCAATGTGACTTTTATTTCAACGACATTTTCTAAATAAATTAATTAAAATTTAAATTATATACATGGCCTGCATAGCAAAAGTATTTGTTGACTTAAAGGTCAAATAAAACTACGTCTCCACGAATGCGGTAACATATAGACTTGATCCTATCTTAATGCTGCAGCGATTTGTATAAATAAAAGTTGCAACGTCGAATGCATTTCAAATTGAATAAACCCGTTGTGGTCTCTTAGCACCTTATCTGATTTTATTGACCTGAGTGAACTGCAGTTTATCCAAAGGACTTTGTTTACTAATGCCAAAGGATTTGCATTAGACTCGGTCAATTTAGATCGACTTAGTTCAATGTGACTTTGTTTTTGCTTGCGAGAAAACGTATGCGAATCGAATATCCAAGGACGTAAATTGCGTTGCAAAAGCCTCAATGTATTGCGTTCTGTTTTTTTCGAACGGTTTCATTACATATTGATTGGAAGTTCTCTACCTGGACATGTTGTACCTTTTTGCAAAGGTAATAAGATGGGAAATCTAATAAAAATAAAAAACAGGTGTTGGTTGGTTGAAGTAGCAACCCAGACTCCTCGCCCAGGGTCCAATTAGCACTAAGGTGTGCCGATTTCTTATCACATCTTCCAGTCGGTAAGGTTTAGGAAATGGATGATCTCTTCAACTCTTAGCCTTGCGATCTCCCTAAGATCATTAAAAAAAAGCTGCCTAGTGCCGATGTCTGGCTGAAGCGAGAGCCGCTTGCAGCTGCGACAGTGTATGTTTATTGGAATAAGCAGTGTAGCATGAGTTCCCACCGGCCAGTGTCCCATTATAACTCTGCGGGATCTGCGAATCAGTTCACGGCTTCTACTCTCGCCCTCGATATGGCACACGTTGAATAGGTTGCTCCACCTGGAGCGCATCGGCCCTTTCATTTCCCTCTATACCCCTGTGACCTGGCATCCAGGGCAAGGGGAATTTAATATACTCACACAGAAGAGAAAGTTCATCCCGACAACATTCTACTACCAGCTTGGAAGATATGATAGCCGAACCGAGAGCATTGATGACCAACCCATCTACCGGAGATTATTGTTTGTTTCGCAATCTCACAAGTCTTTAGGATTGCGAGTACTTCAGCCTGGAAGACTGTCGCATGATCGGGAAGGTGGTAAGACTCTGATATGTAGAGTGTCTCCGATAAAATACCCGCACCGACACCGCAGTTTGTCTTAGAGCCGTCGATGAATATCCTTATGTCGAAGACCTTAATCACTTCGCTCTGGGGTGAATATTTACCGCGAAGTTTTTCCCGAAGTTCAGATTTGGGGTGATGTAGTTAGTGAGAAGTGCGGCCAGTTCTCTTGGCAGCAGATCCAGTATGTTGCTGTGGCCATAAGGTTTGGCCACCAGCATTATGATTCTCTCAGTTTGACTGCCACAGTCGACACAATCTTTTTAATGTGTAGATTTAGAGGTAGTAGGTACAAAAACACGTTTAAAGCAGCAGTCTAAACCCTATTCCACTTCTTTATGTTATATTCTTTACTTACTGCGGGCCACCACACCAGCGACCCGTAGGTGAGGATCGGACGTACACACCACAGCCGTGTACTTCCATAAAGTAATCTTTGGTTGAAGACCCCATGCCCAACCAAAGGTTCTGTTACAAGCATAGAAAGCAATGCAGGCTTTCTTAGCTCGCTCTTCCACGTTAAGTTTCCAGCTAAGTTTGGGGTCAAGAATAACCCCCAAGTACTTGACGCTGGAGGATAGGGAGAGTGTCTGTCCGTTTAGTTTAGGGAGATTACAGATTCGTATCTTGGTTTTCGTGGTAAAAAGCATCAGATCAGGCTAAGTATATATAGCCCAAGCGTTTACTTTACCCAAAGCAACTTCCATGCTCTCACTTATCACGGATGCAAACCTTCCTGAAATCAATATTGCCACATTTCGGAGTAAATTTGGGATATGCTGAATTTTCGGCAGTTTCCAAACGTTTTTATTATTGTTGGAAGTGACTATACCTGCAATGGTAGGTGTTATATCAACATTATTGTGGGTCTAGGAAAGATCATTGCGGTAGTAGTTTTTTAGCGTTCGTTTGATGTCGCTGCGTTAGGTAGATCGAAAGATAAAAATAAAAGAATGATGTGTGTACCATGAACATTGCAAATTTATTAATATTCCTGTAACTCCCAAACAGTTGAGATATCCATCTCCACCCCCTCCCACCATACAATTTTTTGTATCAGCTATGGCATACCAGATCTATAACAAACTTCAATTGTACTAAAGACTTTTGTGCTTTTTGGCGCTTTCATATCGACCTGTGAATAGTCACAATATTAGCAGTTCACTTGTTATTTTTAAATTATTCCAATAGTTTGCAGAACTTAGGATGAAACAGAGATGGAATAAAGATAAAAATTGAAAAATCAAATAAATTTAAAAAATCGAAGAAAAGTTCATTTGAATACAATAATTATTTGTTATTTGATGAAATCTTCGCAAATAAATTTTGTGCACCTTATTTGAATTTCACATAATTATTTGTTATTCGATAATCAAATAATTATTATTCGTTATTTCATAAATTATTGATTCGCAAATAATTACTTCTAATTCGATCATGCGCTATTTGATAATCAAATAATTATTAGTTATTTGATAAATTATTGACAAATAATTATTTTTTATTCAATTATCAAATAAGTGGTCTTTAAATGGACATTTTTCTCGCTATGATTTTAAGAAAATAGTCTACTTCAGACGAAGAGCAATCAAATAAATAATTATTCTAGAAAGAAACAACAAAGATTCAAAGATTAAGATGTTTTGGTTTATCTATTTTGTCACGAAATTTGTTTGGTGTTAAATTCATAAATAGAAACAAATAATTTGATTTGACTTATATGAAATTCCAATATTTGGAGACATTTTTTTTAATTTTTGTAACCGGCATTTCTTGCACCCAAATCGATTGCTTTTAAGGAGGATTTCGACTGTAGAACTCTACTTTTGATATCTAATTTCGCGAATCTTTTCTGGAAAAAGTAAGGTAAATAGAAATAAGAAACTTTTCGCGTCTTTTCATTTAAGATAGAAGGTACAAAAAATAGTAAAAAAAAACAGGATTCCTCATGTGAGTAGTAGTCGCTGTAGGCGACAGAATCTGCCCACTTAAAAAAAAAACTTGGTTGCAGGACGTGTACTGTATCACATCTTCCAGTTATCTGAAATAAAAAAATTGGTCAGATTCTAAAATTAGAGGCATGTGACTACCGCTTTAACTTGATTCGAATAAAAATTCCGAAAAATCTAGAAAAGGCGCGAAATTCAAAAATGATTAACACTTTTTTTCTTTTTGAGGGCTCCTAACTTTGTCCTTAATATTCCGAAAAATCTGAATCAGGTTACGACGAGAATCACATGCCTGCCGAACATTTTAAGTCCGTGTTTGTTCTATTCTAGCAATTTTTACATATCATAGTACTGCCAACTCAAAAAACATTCTTTGAAGAAAAACTCGTTTAAAGTTTTGAAAGTGGTTTGGCGCTACCCGGCCGGCCGTCATGAAATTGTGTACAACTCATTTTCTAGGGCAGATATGATAAAAAGGTTTACATAAGGTTATTCTAGAGAGGCTTCAGAATATTGAAAAAATTAAAAGAAACCAATTTTTTGAAGCTAACACACTAGAAAACCCCTTTAAGAAAACATGATATTCCCTACGTATCCACAACAGGGAAAGTTTAATTTTAGTACCCGTATTGGCCCGAGTAGCATTAAGTATTTATTTTTAAATTATGTACACGAAGATAAAATTTCAGGAAAATTTACGGTTCTACTTATCGTAATCGTGTTGCAAATAACACTTTTTGTGAAACTTTAAGCAACCGCACTATAAAATTTACGATCCTTCCAGTAACTGTTAATGTGTTCATTGTCAATTTTTACGGAACAGCACCGTAAAATTTACGTTACTCATAAAATTTACTGTGTGCCTTAGGGAAATTTTTTTCGCCTAGTACAACTTTTTCCGGAATAATCAGCAAATTTTACGGTTCTTCACCGTCATTTTTCCAGTACCCTTCGCTGGTATGTGATGATAAATTAAGGTGAAATCATTTTCTTCATTGTGTTTTATGTGTTTCTGACTTTCGCTGTGAATGTTAATAAATAAATTTGTTAAGTGTCGCATGTGTCAATAAATAGGAAATTTATATAAAGGAAGCTATTTTCATCCCCTTGGATGTGAATTGTTACTATAAATAACTTCTTTAAAATGCGACGAACTAAGATTTCTCTAAAGCTCAAATAAAAGGCCTTTTTAATAGTAAGCTTATTTATTGTTTGATTTAATGTTTTCTTTTCCCAAGTTAAGTTGTTTTTAGTTGAAAATATTAGTTGTAAGTTATATAGTACAACATTTTGTAGTAGTAAGCCTTTGACGAATGCGAAATAAATAAATAACAAATTCTTTCAATTTACTTACAAATGTTTCTCTTTTTTTCAGGTATGTATTTTTCTTTGCTATGGTCGGTCTGACTTTTTCAGAATTGGTATGTAGATTTACTTTTATATATTTTTTTTTGTTAAATCATAAACCAGGTAGTTAGGGTTGGTCTAAAATGTTATTGTAATGCAAAATAGGTCTCTTCCTATGTTTTATCTAGTGCAGTTTAAAGGAATTTAAGAATCATAATTTGGATTGCTTTTACAGACAAAATGATCCTAAGAATACGTTAAAACTCTTTGGTATAATCCAACCCTCTTTTCGTACGCGTTATAATCCAGTAAAGTTAGAATTAACTAACTAAATAGTTAGAATTAGTCACAAAAATTCTAGAAATAATATAAATAAGCCGGAGACCTTTTAACGTCAGACTAAAATCCTGAAAAGTAATATTAATTTGACGAGTTTTTATGGAAACACATTTTAGTTTGTGCCATACTATCACGAATTAAAAATCTCAAAGCCTTGTGGAATAATCTTAACATCGTCGGCCTCAGCCTAGGAGTTTTTCTTTCATGAAAAAACCACTCCGTCTCGGGGCTGTTGTCTTTCTCGCAAAAATGCAAATACAAAACATTAATATTTCCTATTCCCTTAATCTAATTATATATATTATGAGCGTTGACTACATCATACATACTCCATAATATTTATAAACAAGGATACATTGAAAATAACAATAGTAAAATACATTCGATTCGCCAGATTCCCAGATTATCCTTCGGCAGGGATCCATTATGTTTAAAACGGAGAAGTGAGGTACTGAAGCGTCGCGGCCGGGATTGTGTTAATCCCTCCTACTCTTTAAGTCAAGGAGTCTCTAGTTCCTCACTTATTAACTAACTTCAATTTAATTTAATTAACTTCAATTAAGTCAGCCGGTCCCTTTAAAAAGGTACAAAAGCTCGTAGGGTGATCCAACAATGTGGTGTCTAGCCCATCTTCAGATAATATATAGGTTGCATCCGTTACTCTACAGATTTTTGCTAAGTGCTATTTTTGTTAATCACCAGACCAGTCTCAAATCCGGTGTGCAAAACCTAAGGAGCTTCTTAGCACTGCTCGGTGATAAACCCGACATCAACCTTTTAGAATGAGCTTGTCCCACACAGGACTACCAGTAGCAGTTATTCTTCTGGCATGTCCAGTTGTGTATAGGCCTTTTAGCAATTGCAGGTTGAAATCCCGCACGCCGGCTCAGGACTCATAAGTTTTATGGCAGAGCCCTATCTGGTCAGTTCATGCGCCCCGATGTACCCGGTATCCAAACCAAGTTGACTCGATTTGTTTTTCCTAGTTCATCAAGAGCCCTTTTAGCCAAACTTCAAACATTTGGTCTGCACCCTACCCTCGTTAAATGGATAGAGAGTTTTTTGTCAGGCCGTTCAATTCGTATAGTAATTGACGGAGTTACATCTGATTCCTACGAAATAAATGCCGGTGTACCTCAGGGTTCAGTTCTTTCACCAACCTTATTTCTTCTTTTTATTAATGATCTCTTATCCCTTACTCTCAATCCTATTCATGATTTCGCCGACGACAGCACCCTTGATTTCGCGTACTCATTTGATTCTGTAATGAATTCACGTGGAAATGCTACAGAAGCCAATCGGGAACGCATGTTTAGATCATTAAACAACAACATTTATATGGTCCTTGCTTTGGGCAGAGCAAATCGTGTTACGTTTAATGCATCCAAAACTCAATGCAGTTTAATGTCCCTTAAAAAACGCCCGGTTCTCCCCCAACCCATTAAAGTCGACGGAGTGAATATACAAAATTCGCCCTCCCTTAATATCTTGGGTATCGAGATATCCAGCAATCTTAGCTGGACTGATCATATATTTGCAATCGCTAAAAGTGCGATGAAATGTTTGGGTTTTCTACAGAGATGTAAGAAATATTTCACCCCACCTGACTTAGCGCTGATCTACAAGTCCCACATTAGGCCTAGACTTGAATATAATTCCCATATTTGGGCAAAGTCCAGTGTAAAGCTATTAAGCTTATTGGCGATCCCTCAATCTCTGAGGGCCTTGACTCTCTGGAGCATCGACGGAATGTCGGTTGTCTCTCACTCTTCTATCGTTATTTCCATGGCCGTTGTTTTAACGAAATTTCTAGCCTGATTCCTTGTAGACACATGGCAACGCGTGATACAATATCTACAAATCGCTCCCATCCCTATACTCTCCAGGTAAAATTTGGACGTACCGTCAAATTTCGGGAATCTTTTCTAAGCAGAACAACACGAATGTGGAACAGTTTACCATCTTCTGTTTTTCCCTCGTCTTATCAGCCTGAAACTTTCAAACGGGGCGTACATCGACACCTCCTTCACCCAACCTCCTAACCCATTTCCCTCATCCTTAATTCCTTTCCTGCCAAGGCTGTGCTTAAGCATCATAGGGCATCCCCTGAGCTTTGGCATAATCATAAAAAAAAAAAACTGCCTAGTTCCCAGACCAATTCGTATGCCAGATGAGATGTGGGGAAAGTTCCAAGCTTCACTTCTCTCCACCTGTATGGTGGGTGGTTGAAATGCTAAGAGTCTAATCGTCATGTCATCGGAGACCATAGTTAGTTCAGGCAACCTCTCTAAGGTTTCCCTTATCGTTAAGTGGCCTTTTTCGCAGTTCGCCCCAAGGAGTCTTACCCCCTCTAACCTGTATGCCGTACTGATTGCCGCACCCTCAACCTCAATATCAATAGGTAATAGACTCAGTAGGGTTTAAAGTGCTACAGTTGGTATGGTATGAAAAAATTCTTGACTAGTTCATCTGTCATTTCGTTACAAAATAAACTTCTGGTCCAGTCCAGTTGTGTATAGGCCTTTTAGAAATTGCAGGTTGAAACCCGGCACGCCAGCTCAAGACTCACAAGTCTTATGGCAGAACGCTATCTGGTCAGTTCATCCGCCCTTATGTTACCAGTGAAACCCGGACTCCCCGTATCCAAACCAAGTTGACTTGATTTGTTTTTCCCTGTTCATTCAGAGCTTCTTCGCATTCCTAAACCAATTTTGATTAATCACAATTTACTAAAAGTTCAAAACCTGGGCTTTAATCCGGGCTAGGGTATCATTTGGAAGGTTTTAATTAATGCAAGGCTTTCAATAGTTTGTCTTATTGATATTTCTGTTAAAATCTCCAAACCAACCTCCGCTGGGGCAAAAAACTCCTACGTAACCATTTCTTTTCGATATTGTATCTGTCACGAATAATTCTGTCGAATTTGTGCTAGAATATATCGATGAAGTCGAAAGATTGGGCTTTAAAGAACTCGTGTTCCTTCTTCTTGGGCTGTCCCTTTGTCGAGCCTTTATACTTTAAGGAAAGCTGTTTACGATGTCCTATTCTACCCAGGTGATCAGATCTAGTATATAAATCTTTCATTTAATGAAATAACAAGGTCCTACAAGCTTGGAGATCTATTTAGACCACTTCGGAATGGAACAGCCGAACGAAATCGCCTTACTTGAAGACGCTGTGGTCTGATATCTTATCGAGTCCTACATTGCGTGCAATGCATCTGCTCGCCAATTAATAGATTTTTATAAAAATTGTTCGGGAACATAGTTACATACTTCTTAGTGGTTCGTCTATCAACTTTAAAGATTTTAAACTACAAATAACTTGTTAATCAAATTTTCTTTTCCAAAACAATTTTAGACGGTGTTTGTTCAATTTAGTTTTGAGTTATGAGCTTATAAGAGAGCAGCTCCAAATAAACTAAATTAATCTTTTCTAACCCGGTTGTTTTTTCTTTTCTTTTTTACGTGGGGAGGTAGAAATCGTCTAAAGACACTGAGAACCTATATCTCTGAGTGAGTGAGTTTTTAACCAGCAAAGCCAACTCCTCTGGGATCTTCGAACCAAAGTTCTATTACGTCGCTTTTCGTTCCTTACCCAAACAAGTAACCGAGGATTTCTTGTATTTTTTCAGTTTCCCATCATTATCTCAATTTCCTTGGTTATTGCAAGGATAAGTTTGTAGGTTAGTGTGTAAAGATCTTCGGCTTCAAGTAAGTGTTTCCGTGGCAGTGTACATCTCTTGCTTGCTTGGGCAGGACATTGGCACACTATATGCATCGGCATCTCTGCATCTTCCAGGCATATTCTACAGGTGTGATCCTCAATAAGGCCCATTTTTTCAGTCCCTTTGATACTCATCTGCAACGTTACTCGTTGTACTCGATTATTATCCTTTAAAATCGCTCCATCGCTTTGTGTGCGATGTACTTTTGTTCTAGTACCTCCTTATGGGGCATAGGGCGGGAGAAGAACTTCAGTAGATTCCAGACAATGGTTGCAAGTGGACCTACAGTTTAAAGTGTATTCTGATTAGCCGATATTACTATTATATTACGATTATATATTAATGTTGTCAGCAGAGAACAACCATGGGTCGCCGCTGGTGGTTTTCGAACCCGGGACCACCGGCATGGAAGGCCATTCCGCAGCGCCATTGTAGTACTCTTAGTTATTTATCTCAGATTCATCAAAGGTGATAGCACAGAATTACAAACAAATATAAAAAGAACATCATGAAATTTTAGACTACACAATTTCTCGAAAAATTGGAATCAATCATATCAAAATGCAAATTAAAAAAAGCGGGACATCGTCGTGATAGGCTCATGAAACCCATAATTGGTACGATGTTGATGTATTTTAAGAAAAATCTCGATTTCTCAGAGAGCGACACGGTATCGATATATTAAAAGAAAACACGACGGGAGTCAATATTGCCTTGAATACAATCAAAAGCGAAAACAGTTTTGGACTTGTTCCGTCTAGATTCAAGAGAGTTAAGTTTGATGAGTTGAAGCATATCTAAGTAAGGAGTAAAAGTAAGAAACGAAGCCAGCGAAGTGCAAAACGAACAAAGCGGTTCTGGACAGCTTCGACCCGGTCAATATGGTCGCGATAATATGGTGACCAAACACTGTTAGATTTGCGAAGCTACAATAAAGGAGTCGCGTGATATAAGGATCATCGACTGTCTGAATCAACACAGTTTGCCAAGTTTGGAGGGATATAAAAGCAGAGCAGGAAAATGTTCATCTTTACCAGAGAGATCTTAAGAGCTAAGAGTTCGATTGCGAGTGTGTCGGAAAATGGAGGTATATCAACCAAACTGCAATCCAAATGCGATTTGCAACCGCTACCACAAGCCATGGAGTCAGAGTATCTATCCCAACGAAATATTTGATAGGACTCGTAAAGAATTTCTGCGTCATTAAAACCGTGATGAAGCCAGGTTTCGGTCAGAGCGATGACATCGTAACAACAGGCAAGAGATTATAGATTGTTGTCTAAGATTTATAGATTCTTGTCTAAGGTCCTTTTTCGTCATGTAACCTTAGAAATAAAGTATTGAAAAGAAATGCGTAGATTCTTGTGGCGCTTAGATCATTGCATATAGTTCCTTTGTTAAATCTAGTATCCGTTTACCACAATAAATTCTAGAGTTCGATGTTATTATCAGTAAAGGAAGTACTGCATAGAAACATGGTTAAAAGTCTATAAGCGAGTGCTTAACGTACTATTTAAATATGTCCATAAACTACTCTTGGTATTTTATCGGTCGAAGCTGAATATTCATTCAATTTAGACACAAATGCCCTAGTTTAGACCAATCCCAATATATTATGGGCTAAACTGATTATCTCGTGTCTCATCTGGTGAAAATTGAAAGGCGCTTGTCTTCTAAACAATTTTTCAGCAGAAAACCGTCAGACCGCGATAAGGTTCTAGCCCACAACCAGACCACTCCACCCAGCACTCTCGATCACGATTAGCCTATGATCTTGCTGTAAACTCTAGTCCACCTTCTATTAACTTTACGTACCGTGATTTTAGCAACATCGACCTGCCTTCCATGTTTGATGAATGTCTGCTTCTGCCCTGTGAAAACATACTCCGTTTTACCTCAGTTGGCGACCAGGTCGATCTCTTTACGTCATTAGCGTTGTATTTATTTGACAAGTATGTCCCCCTGAGATCGAAAGTGTTGCTGCAACTCGATGCCCATGGTTTTTGGCTAGGGTCAAGTCCCTTATCGCCGAGCGGGAATATTTATATCAGCGTTGGAGAAGGGTTAGAACTCGAGGTCGAGGTCGTTATACAAATTCGCTCGCAACAGGACTAATACGGCGATACGTCGTGCCAAACAACAATTCTTTAGTACCAAACTGAGCACGGATCTTGACTCTAGTACGTTTTTCACTTCCGTAAATTATGTCCTTTCAGTAGCTCCAAGTCAGGCCGCCGTTTTTGATAACCCAACCAGTCCTCCGGTGATTAGTCATTCTACCAATTTGTTTTCTTTCCGTGCGGTCGATCTTGATGGAGTCGTAACTGCTATTAGCCCAATCAAGTCAGGCGCAACAGGACCAGACAACCTTTCACCTCGCTTTATCAAAATTTCTATTCCCTATAATCATATTCACCATATATTAAATTCCTGTCTCACTAGATCTACGTTTCCCACTACCTGGAAGACTGCTATAGTTCTACCCATACCTAAGAAGTCCTTTCCAGAATCACCATCGGACCTTCGCCCTATTAGCCTACTAAGTTTTTTGTGTAAAGTTTTGGAGAAACTTATGTATAGGCAAATACTGGAATATTTGGAGAAATATAACTTGTTAACATGTTGGCAGTCTGGCTTCCGAGCCTATCACTCCTGTGAAACACTCATTCTTAAAGTCTCTTCTGACGTAAGAAGCGCGCTTGATAGGAACGAATTTACCACCTTAATTCTTCTTGATTTTTCTAAGGCTTTTGATTGTGTTGATCATTGTATTCTCATCCGCAAACTTTTTTCTTATTTTATGTTTGATACACTGTCAGTTCAAATGATTATTAACTTCCTCTCGGGCCGTTCTCAACAGGTTAAGGTTGACAACACATTCTCCTCGCAGCTATATCTGAGGCAAGGCGTGCCTCAAGGATCAATTTTGGGTTCGTTACTGTTCAGTTTATTTATTAATGATCTGCCGTCGGTGATCCGCGACTCAACTATTCATCTCTATGCGTACGACGTACAATTATATTTAAGCCGGCTTATAGGTCTCATTGAGGACTGTATAGCTCGCATTAATTCTGACGACCTTGAAAGTATATGCATATGGTCCGATTATAACCATTTGCAGCTAAACCCTAGAAAATCGCAGTTTATCATTTTCTCCAACAGCGTAATTGATCAGTCTAATATTCTGTCGGTGGTTTTAAACGGATATTCGCTGCCAGTTCTAGAAAAAGTTAAGAATCTTGGGACTACTATGAATCAGCAAATGAAATGCTGCGACAATACAAAGGGGAAGCTTGGCGTGATTTATGGTGGCCTTCGTAGGCTGCGCTCTCGGCTCTTACATTGTCATCTTATCTAAAGCAAAGGGCTCTCGCTTTCTTGTACAATCTTCTTCAATCTAATAAACCGGAATACCTCAGAGTTTTCTTTAACTTCACAACATCTCAGCGTAACAGAAATCTTTTAATGCCACGCTTCTACAAATCGGCCATGGAAGATTCCTATCCTGTCCAAATTATTCGCCTATGGAACACTCTTCCTCTTAATATCCAAACATCGGGCACCAATGTCAATCTTGTGTACTGTAACCATCAATAAAGATTTTTATTATTAAACTACAGTATGGCACCATGTATATCACAGTAAATGGTCATTCAGATTAATTCTTCCCAAAAAATGGTATAAAAATCTTAATTCAGATGAGTCTTTAACCTGGTTGCAGTTGCAGTTGAAAAATTATGTCTTGGGCTCATTATCATATTTTCGCAAGCATTTAACATACCGCCTGAGCACAGTGAAAGGATCTGCACGGAATTCAATGACGGGACCAGCTGCAGCATTCCGATGCAATCGAATAATGAAGAAAACGAAAAAGAAAAAAAAACCTCCCGAACAAAAGAAAACGGGCAGCAAACTTGCTGCTGCATAACAAAACGATAATTTTCATTTAATTTTCTTGAAGAATTGCAGTCGGCAAACAAAAAGCTCATAAATTTCTGTTAGCTTCACGACAAGGACAAAAGCGCAAGACATAAATTAAAAAATTCTTTCCTTTCTTGTTTTATAGGCAAGAAGAAGGAGGGCGGATGTGGGTGAGAGAGGATGCTGTCCCTGCAACGGCGTGAACAGAATTCAATAGCAGAAGGACCAAAAGTGACTTGAAATATAACAGCCTGGAACGTTGCAAAATCGCATGCCATTGTTATGGTGGAAAAGTCATCACCGTTTAACCAGTTCACAGCTGGGGGCACCGATAACACTTAGTGGGGCTTTTCGGCGGTCTGCCGTCTGGCCGTTTTCGTCATCGAACGACATTAAAACCACCCTCACGTGTGGCTCACCTTGCTTTCCCAGAGCTCCGTCATTAATGGGCATCCACGGTGTGTTGTCTGCGCACGTGATTCGTGTTAAATTTTGTGTTAAGCCCGCCAAATGCAATAACACGTCAAGACTAATGCTTTTACACCAAAAACGCGATTCCCAAACAGAATTGCAAGACACAATGGCAGACATCGGCCACCGCTACCGCCACCACCCGCCGGGTTTCAGGTCGTTGCTTTTACTCTCTACCGTATAGCAGCGCACTTTTCATGCCGGTGCTGCTCCTGCTGCGATGGTGGTCGTTCGTTGAGCTTTGATTTTTTTTTATATTCGGCAATCCGCGGATGGGGCACGGCTCCACTACACTTCAATTCCAATCACACCACCAACAAAAACATTGAGAACCGAAATAATCTCAACGCGATAAAATAAAGTAGACCCGACGAGCCCACCGATAGAGGCATCGTCAGTGGATACCTTCTTCCCATCCTCGATAAAATATTCACTGCCAAACAGCTCGATAACGCGGTACAGCAGAGCCTCCCAATTCGATTGCTTGATGCTCTCAAAAAACATGTTTTTGTCAACTCGGCGATTTCGAGAATTTTTTTTTATTTATCTCGCGCGCTCTTTTAATTTTGCTTTTGTTTATACTGCGAAGTTTTGACATTTTCATATTAATCGGCGGTTTTTGTTTTTTGTTTTTTTTGATAAAATTCGCGATTTCCACTTTTTTGTGGATTTTAGTAACTAGCCCGAGTCGTGGGAATTGCACTTTATTAAAGATTTGTTCACATCAGCACTTTTCGTACCATTAAGCATTATGCCAGGGAAGCGTGCCAGCAATTCACATTAGGATTTTATTTAGTTGGGCGGAATTGGGTTGGCTTTAATTTCAGTTTAAATTGGTTAAGTATATAAATTTTGAGCATCTTCTGAAAAGAGTAGGTACAACATGTGAAATAAATATATTGAGCATATTAATACGAGACGGAGTTGGATCAATTCGTTGAGCCGCACGACCACCATGCCATGGGTCCTGGGTTCGAGACCAGATGACCCCGTAAGCTTCTATTAAGAAAAAAAAAATCCACTTCGTCTCTGAGCTGTTGTCTAGCTCGCAGCAATGCAAAAACAAGACTCAAGTTTCTTAACTTCCCTTACCCTAATTTCCTTCAGGCCAAAACCATGCTAACGCATCAAAGGGATTTGGCCACATCGATTAAAAAAAAAATATATACGTCGGCTTCGTTCCCAGACGTCAGAACGTAGCCTTACAGAAAAGTAAAAAGTAATAATACGGTGTCGAAATTTTAAAATATGCTTATGAAAAGCTTGCTGACTTGTTTTCTAATACAGATGATTCCCTTTATTATTTTTTTATCAAGATCCACATCGTTGGTTTTCTTATTGCAACCGACGTTCCTCAGAGCTCTGTAATAAGGCCTCTTTTATTTCTTGTAGTTTAAATAACACAGACGAAGTAATTCGTAAATCGCCTACTTGCATGTAAACCGATAGTGAAACTATGCAAATGCTTTGTGAACTAGTGAACTGAATCAAAAAGACAGCAATTTCCATGGAGATATTTTTGAAGATGCTTATCATGGCTTCTTCCGTAAATTCGACCTATTCGACGGTGTTTATTCTTAAACTTAACTTTGAGTGGAATAGGAGATCTTTTGTTTGATTTTATGAATATTAATTGAATATTAAATTCGTTAAGGGGTCTTTCGATATAGGTATGCCATCATTTTGGTCTTCTTCCGCTGAGTGTATTGTAGAGCCTTTATTGGCGTCAACTTCTATATTTCTTTCATTTGTACCAATTTTAATCCGACTTAGTGCATCGACATTTGAATTTTGAGTGCCTTTCTTGTGCACGATTTAATAATCAAATTGTTGTAATTTCAAGCACCACCGTAAAAGTCTAGAATTAGGCTCCTTGAGGTTAATAGCAGTGCCTTATGGCTGGTGGCAATTGTAAATGGGTGTACGAATAAATAAGGATGGAATTATTAGGTGGCCCATACTATGGCCAATATCTTTCCAATATCTCTTCTCTATCGTAGAATAATTTATTTCTGAAGAAGTCAGTGTCCTACTTGTGTAACAAATTGATTTGTCGCTCCCAATAGTAACCTTGAGTTTATATAGTATGGCATGACGTCAAGGACTTTGTTAATTTCGCGAAGTCTTTATTAAACTTTCGATAGTAGCCTAAGAGGCCTAAGAAGGAAGTTATTTCTTTCATTGTTCGGGGATTGCAAAATCCTTGATTGCTCTTATTTGGATTTGGCTTTACCACATCTGTGGTCTATGGACCAACCGCCATTTTTGATTACCGTGGATTTCCTTCTTCTTAGAGGCGATCCAGCCGGGTTAACTCCAAGGGGAGTTAAACGATACCTTGTTTTAACATTGCACCTATTTGTCGCTGAATTTCTTCTTTGTGCACATTAGGATATCTGTATGACTTCACATAGATTGAATTATCATCAGTAGTTGGAATATGGTATTTTATTTGATCGGTAAAGGTTAGGTCTTGTATTTCATTAAAGAAATAATGCTCGTAGTCTCTGCGTATTTTAAGAATGGATTCTTTTTCTTCGTTATTCAGGTGCGATATTCGAATCAAGCTCGAAATTTCCTTAGGAGAGATGATTGAATTAATTTCGCATTCGATGTTGAATGTATTGACCTCTGCATAATTTTACAGAAAGGATTTGACTTTTAGATGTCTTCAAAGACTTCAAAGAATACTTTTAAGTCCGATTTCATCAACGACACTGCTCGAATCCCTGCTTCGACGAACCTCGAATATTCTCAATTTAAACGCGACATCACCGAATTCATCTAACAGAATTCCAAACGGACTTTCTCTTCGTTTGACCAGAAGTAGTGTCAGAAAAATATTAGACATTTTTCTTCAAAAGTCGAAAACTATGCGGTATAAGAGGAAATGAAAATTTATTTTATAATGTGTAAATGAAGCCCTTTCATATAATATCCCACTTGACCTGGTAACCCCACATTAAAATTTTGATCCCCCCCCCCCCTTCCGACCCCTTTTGCGATAAAAATAAAAATATTTATTTTTTATTTTTTCATTTGCAGTAAAAGTGAACAAGAATGTTGAAAACTATTCCAAATATCAAGTCGATAGCGTTAATAGTTGCTGAAATAAGCAGCTGTGACAGACAGACAGACGAAGTTGCACCACAGGGGTCCCATTTTTACCATTTTGATACGGAACCGTAAAAACATATTTTTTGAACTGTTAAAGCAAGCATAATAGCCTTCACCGGTATATCGGGTGTTTCAGTCGTTGAGAGTTAAACTTTGCTGGGTGATACGGGGACCCCTATTCCCCCTATTTCGGGCAGATCCATTAATTTAATTATATTTCCATTCATTTATGCATTAAAAATGCATTAATTTATGGATTTATCATTAATACCAGACTGAAAAGTACTGGGCCCAAGATAGATCCGTGCGGCACACCGCAACTGAAAATATGCCTACTGAAGACTGTTTTGTTGTTCTTAACGCGCTGCTTGCGCGCGTGTAAGAAACTATGAATCAGATAAATCGCCAAGGAAGAAAACTGAAATTGATTACACAGAAGTTTTGCGTGAGCTATAGAATCAAGCATGAATGCATGATAGTACTTTCATCATTGCAGTCTCGTAACTGTGTAATTCTATAAACGTTTCATCCTATAGGGTTTATTATGTTGAAACAAGTACCCTCAGGAACTGGGCTTTGATCAACACTAAGAAAAAAAAAACCTTGAAGTTATTAAGCATGCTTTCGTCTATATTAAATACTTTCCCAATCATAAAAACTGAGAACATGAATATTATCTCACAGTTTCTTTTCTCCATTAATTAATTCAATGGGGCTCTCCATTTTCTTTAATTCAAAGCTCATTATCACGGTTTTGTGCAACGGCTAATGCATTGGAAAATCCTCTATTCTCTCTCTCTTTGTGGTTCCTTTAACCCCTTGAGGGGCATAGGGCGTCTACTACACCGACTCTCCACCTGGTCCGGTTCTGCGCCAATGTTTTCCACTGTGGCAACGATTTGTTGATCTGGGTATCTTCCCTCTCGATGGATCTCCTCTATATGTTGCGCGGTCGCCCAATTTAGCATCTCCCTTAGATCCCGTCCAGATTCCAATCTAGAGCCTGCTGTGCGATGTTGTTTGCCCCTTTCTTAGTGTGTTGTATCAGGGATGTACGCTAGTACTAGAGTAAGACTAGATAACCTGGGAGGCACGCTAATGTAAGAGATAATAAGCAAGATAAAAATATATATTAATTTACCCAACACTAGTGGACCCGATCTGATCCCAATATTCACGGTCGTAGCCGAAGAGGTACGCCACGTACTCAAATCTTACTGTGCCTGATAGTACTTTTACCACCTTGGAGAACTCCTGCATTAGTTGCTGTGGTCCGTCCAATCGCTGATCCAACACTGACTGCAATGCGGTGCTGTGCCCACCTACTCTTGTCTTGGTCTTGAGTTTATAACATCCTATCCTAACCGATCACCACGCCATGGTTCCAGGGTTCGAGCCTCGGTCTTCCCGTGAGTTTTTGAAATAAAATTAAAAACAGTCTCTGGTCTGCTGTCTAGTTCGCAGCAATGCAAAAACAAGACATTCAATTCTCGTTCTCCTTAGCTGAATTTCCTTCCGGGCGAAGCCATGCTAACACATCAAATTGTTGTCCCCTGGACTTTGGCCACATTCTATAACAAAAACATCGGTTGCTGCAGATTCCTCTGCTAGGTCCACTGGTTCCAGTGCTGGTCGATGGCAGACCTATGTACTAAGCCAGTCTTCTTTATATAGTCTCGCGAAGGTGTGGCGACGCACTATTCAGGTTCCATATGGGGAAGACGATGCTGTTAACAGGTTTTGTTTCTTTTATAACTTCGTTACAAGGAAACACACCTGCTTAAGCACCCGGTACATCTGGCAGACCTTCGACCTTCGTCAAAAGAGCTTATTTCACTTAAGCGAAATATCATAAGCAACTTTTTTAGTAGTTGCCAAGAAGAGGAACAAGAAGAAGCCATTTCTCATCCCCTCTGCAACTGTCCGACTGTTATCAATCACACGGGCCTATATCTAAGCTCCCCCTTTTTTAAGGATCTATCCGAACTGGGATCTGCTGCTATCCGAGAATTTGATTCATTAGGACCTCCCAGTCTTTTTAGAGCCTACATATAGGGACGGGAATCTAGTCCTAACGTGGTCTCAAAATTAATTAACATTGCCTCCCTGGAAAGCTGCCACTCTTACCTAACCTAACATGACCTAACCAACGTCAGTCATTGAGAATTAAGATCGTTGACCGACTTTTAATAGCATGTTCTGTTCCGGAGCGATATGCGACCTCCAAAAGAGAAGGGAAAATCAAATAGAAAAATTGTAATGTAAGTTAAGTTACCAGGTGTGTAGGTACCACAGTCTACAGTTAAAATGTCACAAAATGGCAACAATTTTCTTATCGCACGTCCTCACAATCAAGAAGACTAATATTTATATAATTACGAAGACACAGGTACAGTGAAAGCTGGGTTCTGGAGTCTGAAGTAGTCAGAGACTAGGCTAGTGATGATAGAAATTCTTCCTTTCTTTTCTGTAAACAAAATGAAAGTAGACTATAGAAAAACCCAGAAAGGTTATATATTGTGCTCGAGACTCGGAAAACTTCAAAAAACGTAAACTGAGATAAATTTACCCACCTGAAAATATCTAACGCAGACGAGATAGGATGCTGCAATGTAACATTTAAGCAAAATGTTGCCGTGCATCTGGGAAAGTGGATATGGCTGTCGCAGCAATTTCGTGCAGCCGTTGCCGGTAGATACATACTTGGCAATTGGTGTACTCTTTTGGATGCTCGGGCTGCTGGGGTACATGGTACCTTCAAGCCTGCACCCTGTCCCGGGCTCCAGTCCCAGTATAGAAATTTAAAACAATACAATCGTTTGTCTGACATTGAAAAATGGCCGGTCACGTTTTATGACTTTTTCCTCTTCCATTTCAATTTATCCTCCCGTGCACATACGGATGTAGCAACAAAATGGACTTTTCGAATGCAGCAAAACAGGCTTTTCACATTTTTTCATGGAAAACGTTAAGAATTTCTTTTCAGCTCGTTATTATTCGTTTTTAGTTGTGCTAGCATCGCATATCGCGTAGATATTAATAAAACTCTCCTTATATTATGCCGCGAATGCAGCAATACAGCAGTGCATCGGTGAAGCGAAAGTTGCGAACTTATAAAATTAGTTGGTGGGCTCAATGCGGGCTCGAAAGTAAAGTGTCCATTTGAAAACGACGAAAGCAGCCATACGATATTGCAAAGCAAAAAGGCAGCAAAGCGAAAGGAAAAAAAATCAAACAATAAAACAGCCACGTCTGGAGAGTTATCGATTTTTAAACATAGATGGCGACCTGTGTATGTGCATATATATATGAGGTTTTACTATGCTTGCTGTCGTGTGGTTTTTGCTGCTGGTTTTACGGGCTATTTTAGCTCGTTGTGTATGTGCACGTATGTATAGATACCGCAAATGTAACTATATGAACGAAAAAAAAATTTCCCAGATGAAGTGAAAATGGTTGCGCTGAAAAAGCATCCATCCAACATCATCCCGATACACACCTCTGGCTCTCAGATATTTTCGTAACACACAATGTGGTTGCGGGGGGGTTGAAAAGTGCCAGGGGGGGGAAAAAAGTATACACAAAATTCAACACGGATCTGTTGACCTTTATTAATAGTAACAAAAATGCTTTCACTATCCTGCGTGCAGATGACCCTAAAAAATTCATTCAAAACGAAAATTCATTCATAATAGGGTCTTTTGGAATTGTTGTTGTCCCTTCGTACGTCGACATCCTGAATTTCGTCGACTGTCGACTACAAACATCTATCCCACGTTGATTTGTAAGAAAAAGTAGCCTATCCCCAGGAGAGTAGAACACGTGGCCAAAGTTTTACGCATATTAAAAATAACGAGGGAGAAACCTTTTATTTCTGAAGCCACTTTGGCTTTAAAAGGGATAAATTACCACAAGGCCACAGGCTGTAACCCGACAAACAGTTAAAGGATTCGGGCCACCTTTTTTCTTCGTGCACACATTGCTCTCCTGCTGTCTGCAGAAATGTCTGCTGCTCAAACGAAACGGCATCCCCTTGCTGAGCAAAAGACGTCGTTCTGGCTCAAGGGCAAGAAATTTGATCTGATTCTGTCACAGGACATTCCTTGACCACCAAGGTTTTTACAGCATTTCAAATACTTTTGTGCTCCGAAAAATCAGCCCATTCTTGGCAAAGAGTGCAAATCCCCCCCCCCCCTTTTCCCACTATTTACCTCAGGATTTTTCTATGGAGCTACAAGCTACGTTCACATCGAAGTTAGGAAAATCAACATGATGACTGTCCTCGACCCCAACACCTTCACCCGAACCCATACTAAATTCACATTTGCCAGCAAAATTCCTGGGAAACTCGTCGACGTCAACGATGAAAATCTGAAAGAGATGGGAAAATCGAGACTGGAGAAAACAAGACACAACATAAGAATTCCCCGATTGGTAAATTCTCAGAAAAGAGAAAGAGCTATTTTAACATCGAATGGCTTTCTCCCCGATCCAATTTTCACTTTGATCCCCCCTCATCATCATCCCATTTCGTCTAGGAAAACACAACACACTTTTGCTTCCTTACTGCCTGAAGGGGGAAAGTGCATAAAAACTGTGATAACAACGGAATTTTCGCATACTCGTATTTTGTTGTGATTACACAACTCATCTTTCTTGCACCACACTCTCTCCAGCTGTGCACTAACATTTAACGTTTTACACTTTGATGGTGGAAATTGGCTCAAGAATCTCAAAAGGAATAAGTTCAACGGCGACGTGCGACTGAAAATTAAAGAAAATTTCCGTTTTCGCATTAATTCGCGGAGATTCTGTTAATCGCAATAAAAAAATTTCTTCTTTCCTTTCGTTATTGGTAAAATCATTACCAGAACAAAATTGGAAAAACTAAATGAAATCCAAGTGCGGCAACGGATAAAAGGGCAAAGGGAGGAGTTTTTCAATTATCCCAATTTTCCTCTTTCTTCTTAGAAGTTTCCCCCAAACTTTCGGGCTGCAAGATATGCGCAAAGCTTTCCTTCAATTGAAAATGCTTTTTAAGTTTGAGCCTTTTTGTTCCTTTTTTCTAGCGTGCCTTTGGAGAATATTTTATTGTTTGCAATCTTTAATGTCACATTAACCGTAAAACTTTATTGTATTTTACCGAAAGTTGTCAAGGATAATGGAATGTGTTTTTTTAAAACTTTTAAAGATTCTTTCAAGGTCATGGACTTTAACAAAATTTAACTTTATCCTGTTTAGACCTTAATGTCGTTTGCTATATTATTTCGGAAAATCTGTTAATTTTCAATTAAATTTGTTTATCTCAAGGCTCGTAATTAAGGCCTTTATTATTTTTAACAATGTTATTCAGACAAACTTGGTTGGAGACGGGTACTTTTGCTAAACAAAGGCACTTTCCGATGATCGCTACCTGAGTTCTCTAGATAATGTGACATCTGATCGTGGCATCGCTATGGATACAATGTTAGGCTGTCGCCGCAACCATAACCTAATTTAGCTTTCTTATTAACCGAAATACAAAATAAAAAAACTCACGCAGTTTCCACTGTGGTCCACTGGTCTATCGTGACCTATCGAATATTTTATCTTGACAGTTCTCCCTCTACTACTACATAAGTAACAATGAGGTCAAACCCCAAAGGGAGAAGAGCCGAACTAATTTCATAGTGCTGCTGTTAAAATTGTTATTTTTTCAAAGCGACAATGTGGCGCATTGAAGTCCCATCCAAATCACTAATTCTTCAAGGTTCAAAGTAGGGACAAACAATTTACGTTAGGTTAGGGTGGCGGCTGCCATTCGACTAACCAGCCACCTCATATAGATCTTGAGATGGTCCGCTGTGATACCATCTAGTTTGGAATCCTTCCTGGAGAGAATCAACCTATTTTATGACACTAACCGTGCGGGAGAGGCTAGGACCAGCCGCAGGGGATTATGAACTTAGCTAGTTCCCTTGCTCTATTGTTGTAACGTCTCCCAGTTGGCAGCAGAAATATTTATCAAAAGGCTTATTTATACCTTCTTCAAGTCAACCCAAAACATTCATATAGCAAATGCTGAATGTTCTCGAACTCCTCCTTATTCACAGAGCTCCTGCAGAAGTCGATGTGATGAATACGCATGCGTTCTTACTTCAACGCAATTTCTCTTCAGCTTAATTCCGGCTATAGCTGCCTTGAGGCCAGGCAAGTTGTTAACTTCCTCCATTTCTCATTGGTAAACTGGATAGCCTTTCGGTTCAGTTCAGAGTTTATTCAGATTACAGAGACCTTCTTACGGATCCGTTGACTTGAAAAGCTTTTATATCTGAACTTTTCCTTGCAAGTTCATCAGCTGCCCATCACAGATTTACCTCGCTGCTGTGAACGGCGAAGTAGGAAGCCCATGAAGGGCTAGGGTATTCCAAAAATGGTCTATCGAAGGTGAAGTAAAGAAGCTTGTTTAAGTAGGGATCATCAAGTTCCTTTGACCATCTTTTAACGAAGCCAAGCATCGAGTTAGCTCTACGAATGATTTAGCTCACATTATCCTGGAAAGAAAGACGGAACTCTCTCACCCAAGTCTCCACCCTATCAACCCTGCTCAAGACAACACCATTTTACTACTGAACAAGAGAAGCGAAACATAATTAATATACAGAATAAAGAGGAGCGGACCAATGATACTACCCTGAGGCAACCCGAGATTACAAGAATTTAGTTGGAAACCGCTCCCCGAAATAGGACACGCTGTGTACGACCCGATACGTAAGAGAGGACAACTAATCGACTAAGCAAGAAAGCAACCCTAGAAGAAACAGCTTATAGACTAGGAATTCAATAGTCGGCAAAGAATAATTAGAGAATTCAAAAAGATTGATGGTCGTCGATTAATCTTGAGGAAGCCATGCCGGGAAGACCTCATAAAATACAGACTAACTGTCATTATTATGAAAAGGAATCAACACAGAAGTCTACCAAAGTTCAGAAAAATTGGCGAAACGCAAGGACAGATTGAATAACTAACAAAGAACACAAGCAAGAGGCGATTGGCATTTCTTCAAGAAGGCAGCAGTTATACCATCGGGACTACCCGAGAAGCCATTCGACAGATTATATAAGTATTGAGCAACATGGGCATCGTCAAAAATGAAGTACCTGGCCTCAAGGGAAGTAGGCGGGAGTCGCGTCAAGTGGATAAAATCAGAAGCGGAAATATCACAGTAGAAATTATAGAAGGCAGTTCGGAAGAATTGGATGAAGAAATTGGCAATGTGGACGCTCTCACAATCACGATACCTTAGAAAGCGTCACAGTTGCGCTTTGAGCTAATAAACCTTCAAAATTGTTTGGGATCGCTACGTAGCATGGCTTTCATGTTAGAAAGGAATTCTGCAGCCGACCGAAAAACCGGTATCAGATATCGGAGTACGCCAGGTAGTCCTTTTCCAAGCTTTACCTTTCAATGAAAAGTAAAAAGCACTTGTTTTACCCTTCCACAAACAGAAGTTGAATTTTTCTTTTGGGATGGTGATCGCTCAAAAAATTTTGAGGGCTCAAAGAAAAAATGATGATGGATGTTTCGACTGAAAGTGCAAGCATACCACGCTGATAATGACTAGCTTGCACTTTCAGTCGAAACATCCATCATCATTTTTTCTTTGAGCGCTCAAAATTTTTTGAGCGATCACCATCCTAAAAGAAAAATTCAACTTCTGTTTGTGGAAGGGTAAAACAAGTGCTTTTTACTTTTCATTTAAATAAATGACTTCCACCAAGCGTTTATTGAAAGGAAACTTTCTGACTTTACCTTTCAAGTTCCTCAGATGTCGAGCGAAGAACGAACGAAAACATAAGATCCGAAAACCTACTCATTTGGAGTATCGCAGCACTGAACCAAGCCGGAAGTGGCAACAGAGTCCAAAAATTATAGAGCGTATTGAGGATCAGATGTGAATGAGGGTGTAAGACCATCACTGTTGGGAGAAGCACTCATCCAATGGTAAGAAGATTGAAATCGCCAAAAAACACGATGTCGTCCGTGGGATGCAGGGTGTCACAGACGTAGCGAGCAGTTCGTACACTACGGAGGGTGACAAGGGGGAATATAAACGGTCAAAACAAACAGTCTTCTAGCATGGAATCTCAAGATCACCGGAGACACAGCCTACTCTAGATACAAGCCCGGAAAACATGACAGTTCGGCCATTTTACCACCAAGCGTGTCGTCATTATTTCATTTATTTTTGTACCACAGATTAAACAATCCTTGCACACATATAAACCTGCACAATGGCTTAACCAAAACTAAAGAGAATTGCTAATGTCACTGACGAATTCTAATCTCAGTACAACGAACACTACACAGAATCTTCCCATTAAAGCACATGAAAATTGTAATTGGGAAATTTTTTGTGACCACATGATCAAAACATTTGTAGGTTCACGTCAAGTAAATTCCAAGTTGAGACTTTAAAAATACTGAGACTAAAAATACTACGAAATGGTAGAATTCCTCAAACTTTTCCTATTCTTTACTGTAGCAAGTTTTTGTTTGTTTACACCACCAGTGCTCAGCTGTTCGTGTCAGCTTGCGGGCTTGTGGCTAGAGTAGGCCGTGTCGGAGTCAGAAATATGAACGCGGTCTAAGAGCAGAGCCGCTAGGATGAGAAGGGGAAGTGGCATGCGACCCAGCCTGGGGTTCTTCTTTCGAGTGACACATGGCACAGCTCATCTTCTACGCTAATGATGATTACAAAACTTGCTGAATTTTAGTTTATTTTATCATCATTAAGCGTTAAGGATCAAATTTGATCATAGAACGAATCATAAATTTTGATCAACTGGGTAACGAAAAAGAAAGAAAATCGAGAAATTTCGCAATTAATAATTCGTCAAGTTGTTTTGATTAATAAATTTGCAAATTTTATCAAATACTTATTAGTTTTGCTCGCTTTTTTACAGATTTTAAAGACTACTCTGATTTTGCACGTTCTTCTTGCTTTTCAATTTAATGTTTGCCGCGTTAATCAACGTTTAAATTGTTTATTTAAAATGAAATGCATAAAATTATTATGAAGGTAGTCAGTCACTAATTTTACCTCATATATGCATGCAACTGATTAATTGATATTCTTTTGTAGATCCATTAAAGAGAGCCCCGATTTATATCAAAGTTGGCGCTCGCGTAATATCGATTTCCATACTATTAACTCAATCTTGGCAATTAAAACTTAAATTCACGAAATCTCTTTCAAAAACAATTAAGCCTTTAAAATGAAACCAAAATATTTTTTGTGAAGATAATAAAATTGTGGAATAGCGCGAAAACCGATTTTTAAACCAAATAATGTCATCGACCAAATCTTGTCATCCATTCAAGGCTGTTTAATAAAAAACCGCAAAATGAAATCACTTTTCGATTAGCCACAGAATATTGCTCTTCGGTTTTTTAAATCCTTTTTTTTTTTGTTATTTCCTGAAATAGTGTTGATGATTCACCTGAAAATTTATTTTTTTCTGCTATAGTCTGTTTAGCATGTCGATAAGTTCTTTCACACAATAAACGAGATTTTGTGAACATTTTGTGAAAATTCATTGATTTTTTTAATGCAATTTAATAGACTAGACAAAAGGAAATAGGTTACCGCTTGTTGGGAGATTTATAACAACATTTAGCGGTCAAGGTAATTAATCTTCGGTGTTTGCAAATTGGTTCCTGTTCCTGATTACTTTTCCCGGTAATTTAAGTAAAATTTTATCAAATAAAACCGATTATTATTACTTTTGCTATTTTAAACTCAGCTTAATAATATATCCATATTATAAATAACATATTTTTCCACCCAAGTTCCATGTGGTGGTGCTACGTGAGGTGTATCGTTATCTTGATGAAGATGTAACGACAATTGATAAGAGCACTAGGTGTTTTAATTTTCTTTTCCGTTGGTCATTTTATATAATATCCCAGTAAACAATGTTGTGCATATTCTATCATACCAAGAGTCTCTCTTAATACATACCCGGGACGAGCTTAAGCAAGTCGTAGATAGATTAATCCCCTTAAAAAGATCGATCTCCATAGATCGAAGAAATCGATAAAATCACAGCCTACTCTAGATACAAGACTGGAAAACATGACAGTTCGGCCATTTCACCACCAAGCGTTTTGTCATTATTTCATTTTTGTTGCACAACAGATCTTTTCCGATCTTTTCCGAACATTCATTAATGAAAAGATAAATTGCGGTCTTCATGGAGGGTTTGAGCACGACCCCCTCTGCCCGTAGATCCGCTACTGGTTCCGGAGTTCGAGCCTCGGTCTCTCCGTGAGTTTTCACAATAAAAATTGCAAAATCCACTCAGTCTCTCCTTTGTTGTCTAGCTCGCAGTAATGCAAAAAGAAAACAAGACATTCAAGTTGCCTCATTTCCCTTATCCGGCCAAAGCCAAGCTAGCGCATCACCTAGACTTTGGCTACATCATAAAAAAAAACTAATTCCTCCCGTTAGGGAGGGCCTTAAAGTTTTTGGTACAGGAGGTGGCTTTGAAAGTGTAGTGTAGTCAATATTTTTTCATCCAGAATTTTGGAGTGTCCGTAATCGATAGTCTGCTGAATAGAGTTGTGCGCTTGCTGATGAGTTTCATCGGGATTAGGAGATCCTATTAAGAGCTTAGGAAGATGTTGTTCCGGAAATTGTATTGCTGCCATTCTTTGAATTTTTTCTAGTACTTTTTGTTGAGTTACTTTTACCAGTACAGGTAACCCGACCCCTTATGCAAGTATAGGCCTAATAAAGCTGGCATAGAGTCAGTGCACATATCCGTGAAAGTGTTATTTGCCACTTCATTTTGCTTATTCTACTCCGGCTAAGGCCATGATTATTTTGGCTTCTGTAGACTCAATAATTCTCGCTATTGAACAGCCCGGAGAATTATTATTAATCAGTCGGTTCAGGGTTTCTATGCTCGATGAAGTTCAGATTTCGTCTTGCTTAACAACGAGGCTGGAAGTGTTGTGTTTGATGTAATTGATAGGATTTTAGGCAAACGACCTGCCTTGTAAGTGCTTTCGACTTTGTTACAAAAGCACTCCCATGAAAATCGTTTAGTTTTCCTGACAAGGTTTTTTAAGTTTCTGAGGATTTCGTTATTGTAAGTCCTTCACATTAACCTGGTTACAAAGTTTGAGACATTCCTTTCTGCGGGGAAATGATTTTTACTGAGCCACGGAACCCTTGGTTTACCTCGGGGATTTCGGTCGGGACACAAAATTTGTGTCGCTTTATTGCAAGTATTTGTTAAGTTGTCTATCACTTCGTTAGTGTTTATTACCTAGAATCATAGTAGGCGGTCCTTCGTTGAGTAGACTACTTTTACGGGCAATTTTGTACTTATCCCAGTTTATCCTTTTTCTATGCTTTTACGGAAAACTGACTGGTGACCGCAATCACCTTCTGAGGGATCTATTAAAAAGGTGTTGTGGTTTGGAGCTTTAAAATTACTGTTACTGTGTCTTCATCACTAAATTGTGAAAAAATAAAGGTATTACAGTGAAAGATAAGATTGATAAGAGGACTGGATTTAACTGTTCCCTCACACAGAAGAGCCCCATACAAACACATCCGAGAAAATTTAACATAATTAATTGCCAAAATTAGTGTAGATAACGATGTAACAAGACTACTGGACGGACTCTCTATATACTAATCTGGCTGTAATCGAGTTCGGCATGCATTAGTAGACATCTGCGTTTACAATTTCAAGATTAGGAACAAAGCGACAAGATACAATTCCTTCGGCAGTCCACTATACCATCCTCAAAATCTTTCGAGACAAACGGCTTTCTCTGCTCCTTCATCCGCATTCACCTACTTTCTTGACCGTCTGAATTTTTTTTCATATTTTCGCGAAGCAAAAGTTACGTTACTACTATCAAACGTCTCAACGGATTTACTATACTCAGTGTATAAGGTATTCAATTGTCGAGACTTTTCACCTTATTGATGGTATTAACATGTTGTGCAAAAATCATCCTCCAGTAAGGCTTTCAGGGACTCGTCGTCAAGTCTCGTTTCAGATCTTCCACAAGGCTTATTATTCTCTTTCGCTGAATTTCGCAAGTCAACGCCAAACAATGCGTTTAATCGCTAGTATCTTTGATGTTCTGTTGCTATCCAATTTGGGCTTCTTTCAAGTTTCATGTTTCAGAAAAATAAAATTGTATTGCTTATTATTCAATATACATATATCTCTCCCCGATCGCTGTACGTTGAAGACCGCTGCGCCCTTCTTTTGTCCTCTGAAGTCGACTTAAAATCGACTAGATTGTTTCAATCTTTTGATGTCTACATCCTTAAAACGATATTTATTTAGCGTTCCTTTCATTAAGGGAAAAATAAAAATGTGTTGGAGCGTTGTCAAGGAAGAAAAACTATTCTCCCTATTGGAAAATTTTTGGGTGAACACTGTAAATTCTTCTCAAAAACTATTCGACACCGTCTTCTGTGTACCAAGGACCACTCGCATTCTGACCAGAATGTACGAATTCGCGATGAATCTCTGTGAGGTTATATCACTTTTAAAACTAATTTGAGGACGAGAGTTGAGAACAACGCCCAAATCGTTGCCACTTGGTAAACACTATGCTTACAACGATACCATCGGTTTAAGTAAGGCAGATCTAAGGTTACTCTCAGGCTACCTATCTGGCCACTGTGAGCTCAGATATCATCTACACCGGATAGGTCTGTCCAGGGTAACGAAGTGTCGCCTCTGTCGAGAGGCTCTTTTCATGCCTTGTCATGGCTAATAAGGAGGATCTTCAGTCGGAAACTCCTGAGCCCAGCTGATATTAGGTTCTCCACTGTTAAAGACCTTATTGCCTATGTAATATGGCAGTAATAGGAGTAATCTTTTGCAGTAATAGGAGTTTTGGCATAAAACTCCTCCTTGGTCGGATTGCCCATCATATGAGTAACCCAAAAAATAATAATAAATAGAGTAATTAGAGAGAATGACCTGTTCTATGCGGTATTGCAGTATTTAGTAGAAGATGGTTGCCAGAACACCAATGATCAAAGCATCTAGATCACTGCTGAAAAGAACACAATCAGTGTAACGAGAAACGTTTCGAAATATTTTATCATCGTTGGCATACTAAAGAATTCTGGAATTTCCAAAAAAATCGAAACGTCGTTGATATAAAAAAAACAGAGGAGTGTGCCAAGAATGTTGCCCTGTGGTACCCCAGAAAAAACAGAGATTTTGGTGGAAAGAGCCCCCCTAAACAGAACACCTTGTCTGCGATGAGACAAGCAAGAGGAGAACCAAGGAGATAACTCGGGCAACAACAGCTTGGGAATAAGGATGCAGGGGTTGATCCGATCGAAGGCCTTACTGAAGTCCGTGAATATGGAATCCACTCGTTTGTTCGATTCAATTCCGGGCAAGCAGAGATGGCGGAATTCAAGTATGTTGGTAGTAGCAGACCTCACCTTAGTTAAGCCATGCTGGAAAGTGCTAATGAAAGACCTGCAGTGAAAGCGAAGCACGTCGCTTACAATATTTTTTTTTGTTTAATCTGCCTTTACTTGTTGGCTGTTTTCCACGTCTGTGGAAAAATTCTGTAAGCGACGTGCTTCGCTTTCAAAGAACAAAGCAAAGAACATCGGCAAGAGGCGATTTACATTTATTCAAGATGGATGCAGGAATTCCATCAGGACCGCTCTAGAAACAATCTGATAGGTCAGAAAGGTATTACGTAATCGTTACATCGTCGAATCTTAAGTTGTCTCCGCTCGAGTTTTAAACAAGTGCTGTTTTGAATTTTTCTGTAATTTCACTCGGGTGGAGGGGTAGCCATCACAATTACGCTTACAGTTGATGAGTTTAAAGAATTTCCTGGGGTTGGCGCTTAAAGTAGATCTCATGTTAGATAGAAATGCTCTAAGACATTTGTAGCTGGTAGGAAAAGGAAAAACACAGGCCGGAGTAGAGAAGGTAATCAACGTCGCTCCTTGTGGCCTTGCTCTTCAAGTTCCTTAAATATCTTAAAAGGCCATCTAGTCAGGGTTGAGAGAATAAAGGAGATTTAGAAGAACATACGGAATGCATTGAGTAAAACATCTATAAATGGGGTCATAGAAAGCGCCAACAGTATGGTAAATGTCGCTAGCTTACTTATTTTTTATTACTATTATTTGTTGACAATTTTGAAATTAACTTTATTAAATTTTAGAGCTGCAACATGTTTTGCCGATGTACGCATTATCAAGTAATCCTTAATACCTGCATTTCCTCTTCTAGTTTCCCCACACAATGGAAAACTGCAATTGTTATTCCTATCCCTAAATATAAGCAAGGTTCATCTCCAGAACATTACCGACCGATCAGTATTCTCCCATACCTCTCAAAATTTTTTGAAAAACTCCTCAACCGTCAGATGATGGATTATATCGCAGCTGAAAATCTTCTAATTCCTTGGCAATCAGGCTTTCGTCGTGACCACAGCTGTACAAGTGCCCTAATTGGTCTCACTGACGATATAAGGGTTGGATTAGACCAATACCTGGGTTCTATTTTGGTGCTACTCGATTTTACGAAGGCTTTTGACTCAGTACCTCCTATTACATTGTGCCGAAACCTTGAAGATAACTTTAACTTTTCCCATCTGGCTATCAAACTCATATCTAACTTTCTCAGTAACCGGTATCAAGTGGTGAAGGTAAGGGAAACTTTCTCCCGCCCACGTCGGGTCTTATGTGGCGTCCCTCAGGTCCCATAATCTCGCCGTCTTTGTTATCCATGTTTATCAATGATCTGTCAAGTTGCCTAAAGTTTTCAAAGATCATTATGTATGCGGATGACGTACAGATATATATTTCTCGAGTAATAGGGCTCCTCGAGGATGGAGTGTCCAGAATTAATGAGAATCTGCAAGCCATTTGGGCGTGGGCGGAATCAAATGGATTAATACTTAATGAAAGTAAATCTCAGGCTATCATCATATATAAAAGAGCACTAGATACACAAGAACTCTGTTATAAACTTCGTAAATGTTGTCAGGAACCTGGGTCTAATCAGGAATAAGACACTGTCCTGGGAGCACCATGTTGACTCAATTATTGGTAAAAATTATGGTGGACTACGTAGTCTTTGGTTTTCTGCATCATTTACTCCACAATTAACAAGGCTAAAGTTCATTAAGTCTCTGCTAATTCCACTGATAATGTTTGGGGTGGAGATTTATGGTTGTTTGGATGCTGAATCTTTCCGCAAACTTAATGTAGCATTCAATTCCTGTGTACGATACGTATATAAACTACGTCGTTACGATCACGTGTCCTCTTTTTCAAGTACGCTTTTGGGTTGTAGTTTAAACCAATTCATTAAATATCGTATAGTGGTTTTAATTCTTAATTTGATGACGTCTGGGTGGCCGGAGTATCTCTTTAGCAAGCTTTCTTTTGCTGCAACCTCGTCAAGGACAAGATCACTAATTCTTCCTAAATTCACGGTCTTGCAGTCGAAAAGATCATTCTTTGTTCATGCGATCAGACTTTGGAACTCTCTGCCCGCGGATTTGAGACGCACAGCTGCAATGACTACTTTCAAAAGTAAAGCCTTAGAGCACTTCAAAACCAACTAAATTTTTCTGAACTATAAAATAATCCTTTGTTTTCCGCGGTTTTCAATTTTTTTTTTTTTTTATTTCTTAAATTTTTTTTCTCTCTCTTCTCTTTGTCGATGGCAGTTTTGAAGGGGAAATTTAAGTTATTTCAACAGAACAGTTCCTTAGTTATCATTTTTGTAACAAATTTATTTTTCAGTCTTTCCTTTTTATTACATCTTTTGTAAAGTTAATGGATTTTTGAATTTGATTCTTTGTACATTTTAAATATAAGTTTTGTCAACTTAAATGTACTGAAATAAAATAGTATTGAATTGAATTGAATTGAAGTAACTACTAATGAGCTAAGCTGCACCGTTCTAGTTGAATTTTAGCTAGTTTATATCTATTTTTGTGAGAGAAAATATTTGAATTCTATTAAAAGTCATTTAGAAAGTTAACAACAAATAAATAAAGGTCTTTAATCGAAAATTTTTGCTCACCCTCTGTTGTAAGGAAGTTCCGTAGACTACGCGCATTTCTATCCAAAATGCTAATTTAGCCGTCTGAATTCTTATTGTTCCTATGGTCATGTTCAGACTTCTAGCATAATTAATTTTCAAAAATTTGCTTTTATCTTACACGAATCAAAAGCAATTCAAATCCAATTCCCATGCACCTGCCATACACAAGAACAAGAAAAAAAACATCAACAACCGAAAAACCACAACACAAAGTGCATCTTGCTCTTGACGCATTCAATTTCAACCTGTAACGGGAGAAAAACATAATCTGACAACACTACGGACGAAAATAAATCAACTAAAAGCCAATTTTATCCAGAATTATAGACTGAAACGACAAGCGAAAGGAAAGGGAACAAAACACAAATGTACTCCTGCTGCTTGCCTGCCTGCCAGGCCAGTCTTGCCTATGCCAATGCCAGCAAGAAAGATACGACGATAGTAGGAAGAAGAAGAATGTTTGCTTTTAGTGGCCGGGCTGAGTCAACAAAAATTTATGATTGTTCCCCTTTATCGTCGTTTCCTTTTGTGCGTTGGTTGAGAGTGTGCATCGTTTGTTGTACACACTACTGTCGCTATTTGGGCTAATACCTAAGTGTTGAGCTAAAGCGAACCAGGCAGACGAAGGATTTGTGCTGCAAAAAGAAGAAATTCCAGAAGAAAAAGAATGAGAAATATTTTGAAAAGAGGAGACAAGGATTGGATAGATAGTATATGCGAGGAGGAGAGAAACACCAAGCTCAAGCACCTTCAATTCAATTCCACCTTGTTCTCAGGAGAATTCTGAGAAAAGGAACAGATACTGTGCTTACTCTGTGCAAGCGTAAAAAAGACAGGGATAAAATTAAATAAGAAGTAAACAATAATAATTGGTTGTTTTTTTTTTATCTAGTTGAAGAAGCACAGAAGAATAATGACCCCGCGTAAGAGCAGACGCAACATATACATGAGAAACGGTTTCTTGGTGTGATGACGAACGTAAAAGTAGCGTGCGACAAGGTTTTTATTTTTTATTTTGTTTTTATGCATTTTATGCTAAACCAAGGATGTTATGTTATTATATGAAGGAGAGAAGTTGAATTGGAGATTTTTATCTTGTGCTGGGAAATTTAAAAAAAAAAAAGGAATTTTCTTCTTCTAGGAATGCATGGGCAGGAAAGTGTAAATTTAATGTGGGAAAGCTTTCAAATTCTTGAAATGTGTGAACTTGAGAACTTTTGGCGTCCGGCTTGGGTACAGCATGGCCTGATGCTGGAGGCAATATAACTGAAGTGAAGCTCCAATTTAGCCGCTAGAATGTGACTGCAGGCTACAGACTGACTGGATGACGGCTGGCTGGCTGGCTGGCTGACTGGCTGACTGACCGACCGGTGTGCCCCCGAAAGCTTTTATATATTATTACGTTGGTGGAGCCAGCAAACATTCTAAAGGGAAGGTAACTGCAGGGACTGTTGAAAAAGTGACTGAAAAGTTAGCTTCCTCCCCCCGAAAAATTAAACACAACGCTGTGTAAGCGCTTATGTGTATGCGATGTGATATCCCCCTCGTCCGTGCGGACGACGGATGGTTGGAAAACAGAAGTAATAAGAATTCGATAGAAAAGCACGACACTACAGGCAGTGGCGGAGCAGACAATATACTCCTAGCGGCTAAATCACTACACACGGAAAAGTTTCTCATTCTGTATTCGATTCGCGACTGTTCGAGGACGTAGGCGAGATTAGACGTTTCTCTCGTGACGGAATTTATTTGAATTGTCAACGTCTCTATAGTTTTTATTTTGAAAATATTATTAAATTGTTTGTTACATGTGTTGTAATTATTATTGTTAAATGTAAATGTTCTTTTTTCTGTTTTGTTTATTGAAAGTAATTTCCCTCGCTGTGCTCTATTATGGAGGTGTTCAGAATGTGAATTATTCGATTCTTGTTGATAGTTACTTATCTCAGCGCCATCTTCAAGAGTTGTTTCTTTTTTTTAAATGCTAATTAACCGTTACATATTATTATAAATAATAAAAGTGCAATAAAATATCAAAATCAGTGGCTGTTCCATTGAAATTTGTGCAAAAAAGTGCTGTTCAAAATAATCTTACTATTATAACGTGACATAAAATGTTACATACCATAAGTGTAAATACATAACGTGCCCTAAACTGAAGGATATTTGTGAGGGTATCTCAAACTATTGCTGTTGTTCCGACCGTTACAATTTTGGGCTGGCCAGACAGTGAGTGTGACTTCAAGGAATCCCTGTATCCAACTATATATAATATATTAGTACAGGCATAAAGTGGTGGTGGGCCCCCCCATTGACGTTGCTAAACCGAGCGCAGGATTTCACAGCACAAGGATTGTTCCTGATTAATTAATTTGTGGTAATACAAAACAAAATTGCTTGCAATATTAAATTTAAGTTCCCCACCACATGGCTGAAATAAATATAAACGGATAAATGTGTATGGCATTACTGTATCCGTGTCGCTGCAATCGATATAAAGTTATTTCTTATTCTTATTAAATGCTCTCCCCCTTTTAAGCAGTCTATATTCCTCCCTCGATAGCTTTGTGTACGGTTGGATTCGTTAAATTTTGTTGATTTTCTTTTGTAAAATTGTACGCAGTTGTTCTCTTACAATTATGTAAATTCGGTTTTCGGGGGGTTGTTCATAATGAATATAAGGACATTAGAGCTCAGACACATCAATTATTTATTAATAAATAGAAATTTTCTTTAAATAAATCATAAGCAAGCTTTGTAATTTTTGACATTCTTTTAATTATTCAATCCAAACTTGACTAATGAAAAGGATGGCTGTATTACAAAGAATTATTCAACTAATTTTGCTATTATTGCAAAAAGGAACCCTATAAAATTGAGAAAGATTTCGTTTATAATTTAGATGATAAAAAGTCTACCATTCGTTTTCTGTTACTAAAATTCGAACTTTTTTCATTTAAGTTTACTAGGAAACGAATGTTATTAGCTCCTCTCGATTTTGTTTAAGGATGCTTTAACTCAAATCTATGAAAACTTCTTAATTTTCACGTTTTTAATACCTACCAATCCTCCGGATTATCATTAACTTTTGTCAGGCAGTAACTCTATACACAAATTTGCGATCGTCAGCAAGAAAAAGGCGCATGAGCCAACATTTCGATTTTGTTTATGATAGAATTCTCTACTAATATAGTTTATATTAGATCTATGTTTTTGTGAACGTAATTTGCCTACATGGATGTAGGTGGTCCCGAAAGATATGTTTCAGCATTATCAATCGATTTAATGAGGACTCCTGATCAACCAGTAAAAACACCATCTTTCAATTCAAAGATTTAATAAGAGAAACTAAACTTCCAACGTTAAAAAAATATCTGCGACTTTCAAAAGTCAGAAGTCACCGTCAACTTTACGAACAATGGGTGCCCCAGGGAACAGTTCTCTGTCCTTCTTTATTGTTCCTTGTATGCAATTTTCTAAAGCGATTTGCCAAAGCAGGTTTAGGGCAACGCCGTAGACTGGCTTGATAGTTAAATGATGGCGCAAGTAAAAATATAAATCAAAAGTATTCGTAGTAAACGGACTTGAAATGTACTAAAGTCTTGTCTTAGGCTCTTGTGCTAAGCCTTGGAATAAAAGCCCAGACAATTTCCCTAGCCATACAGTACTGTGCACATAATTGATGATCATTACGTACATACTTGCCTGACACTACTTGCATGCAAGCAGCGAGTAAAATGTTGAGTAAATAGGTGCGTACCGACCATATTCTTTGAATAAGTACCAATCTTTGCATAAGTATGGAGATAAGGAGTATTAAAATTTCTTTACGCGACTGTGTTTCTATTTACGAAAAGGTAAACTCGTTTTGCTCTTCAACAGCAGCACCAAAGGGTTAACTTTAACACTCTGCTCAAGCTTTGAACAGTGAATGACATCTGATCTAAAACAAAGCGTGCATATAACTAGAAAAAAAGTCTAACGAAAAAATTTACTTATTTTAAAGTAGATTGTCATAAAATTCAATATTTAGTTGTAAAACCACGGTAATCAATGACAACCTGGAACCTGCGTGCAGCAATTTCATATTCGTTTTTTTTTAATAAAAATTCCCATTTTACGTGAGGCAACTTTATTTTTAATGTATTTGCCTGAAGTTTTCAATCGGGTTGTGACCGGGACTACACTGGATCTCCACATAAACTTTCAGGCATTATGCAGTGCGGTCAGCCACAGAAGGATCCTTGACTTAACACCGAGGGGATCTTCTAAAATAGTGTCTGATTACGTTCTACCTAACCTGAATTTTGCGAAGGAAACCAGTGTCAGAATTCCATCCAGGAGTGAGTGGTCAAGACCGAAACTGCTCAACTGTTACGACACTATACTGTTCACTGACGGCTCCAAGATGGACTGTATGCGAGTGTCTTTTCTGATACGCTACACATTTTGGAGTCCTACAGACTGCCTAACAACGCAAGTGTATTCCAAGCGGAAGTCCTCGCGATCCTGAAGGCATGCTGTTTGTTGGTACTCAATGAAGTACGTTGGCATTTTTATTGACAGCGAGGCTGCCATAAAGACGTTTGACTCGGTTACCTCCTCCTCAAAGCTAGTGAGGAGTTTGTAGGAAGAAACTCACCTCTCTTGGGGGGAGATTTAATATCACCCTTCTTTGGGTTTCAGGTCATAGGAACATTTCAGGGAATGAGAGAGCGGATTAAGTCGCGCGAGGAACATGTCTGTCCTACCACTGCTCTGGAGCAGAAACAACTCAAATTCCACTAAACACCCTTAAAAGGGAGTTTCTCCAACGAAGACTTATCTCAGATATGGAGTGCTTCCTCTACCTATGCCATTTCGAGAGCGATTTGGCCGAGATTCAACAAGAATAGAACATAGCAGCTGCTCAGCAGGTCTCGTGATATCATTTTAAAAATTAGCGCCGTCTGCACGGGTCACTGTCTGATAGGCGTGCATGCAGCCAGACTGGGACTTTCTCACAACACTCAATCCGCAGCTGCGGCATCCCCAGTGAAAGAGAAACCGTACTTTATTTTCTCTGTAGGTGCCCAGCCTTGACAAGTATAAGAAAGAAGTCACTGGGAGAATACTTCTTTGAAAACCTACGAGAGACGGAGTTGGATCAATTCGTTGAGCCGCCCCGTGAGCCTTTATTAAGAAATTAAAATAATCCACTCCGTCTCTGGGCTGTTGTCTAGCTCGCAGCAACGCAAAACAAGACATGCAAGTTTCCAGTTTCCTCACTTCCCTTCCAGCCAAAACCATGCTAACGCATCAAAGGGTTGTCCCCTAGGATTTGGCCACATCGTATATAAAAAAAGCAAGCAATCTAAGGAGTAAAGATTGGGGAGTTTAAGCACATTCCTTACGCCTCATCGGCGTCTCTGATCTTTACCGCATGCTTGTAATTTGCCGTATATAACTTCAACGTGTAAGAGATTGTGGTGACAAAATATGGGTCATTTTGAGTTGATTGGAGGGCTGGTCTCGCTGACCGGCTCTCGCCACTTAAACCACGACGATCAGTCTAATAATGTCACTAAATTATCTTCGAACCATTTATTGGTATAACTTCCCGTATCGCTTTGGATCGTTGTCTTGCTGAAAGATTCAAACTATATGTAAATTTGTCCGCATGTGAAAAGCATCGGGTTTTTTTTATATGGAGGTGTATTGGAACTTGTCCATACGACCGTCAATTTAATGAAAGAGTTCAACGCCACTCCATGACATATGTAGCACCCCATAATATAATATTACCTGCCTTATGTTTTAAGATCGGGAGAGTAAATCACGTGGGTCAAATTCTTTCGACGTAGATACGTATCTTTTGCTATCTGATAAAAATGTATTTACAAGTTTTCGTTGCTTCACAGTCCAATAGCGAATTTAAATCTATTTCTGCGATTTGTTCTCTAATAAAAGAGGCTTTTTCTTGGGAACGTCCAGTTTCACAGCAATGCCTTTTAATTGTGTCCAGAAATGGTCCGTTTTGATTTTCGCCAAAAACTGCATGGTGAATTCTTGAAAGGAAACTTTTTACTTTCGCCATCTATAAAATTATCTTCTCTCATAGTTGTTATCGTTAAATCGTCGGTGGAGTAAGAGATGACGTGTTGGTCTACCAAGTTGGAATCCCACCGGCGGCGACCCATGATTGTTTTCTGGTGAAAACAAATTACGATAAAATGGCCACGGCGGTTGCAGAGCAAATGTCAGTGGTTCGGAATGCACTTTAAATGTGGGTCCACTTGAATCGCGCGAAGTTCTTCTCACGCCCCTTGCACCACAAGGCGTTACGGGTACTAGAGAGGAGCTTCGTTCCCCTTCAACTAAATCAAAGCTTCCTAAATAGCCGTGACCTCTGCCTGAAATACACTGCAGTAATCCGGAAGACTGAAGGACAGGCTAATGTTCAGTGCTTCTTTCTGTATCTTGATAGACAACATAATTTCATCCTCCACATTAATAAAATCGTTGCCAGGACCAACTCTTTGCTGGGATTTATCCTCCGATGATCCGCAGAATTTCCTTGACCTCACATAAGACTTCATCTTTATACATCCCTTGTTAGACCACTGCTGTAGTATGCTAGTCCGGTTTGGTCTCCGTTTTACGGATCTCACATTAAACATATTGAATCCGTTCAGCATAGATTTGTGAGATCGGCCCTTCGTGCTCTGCCCTGGAGTGACCCTCTTATTCTGCCTCCATATAATGAACGGTTGGGACTGCTACAACTTGCTACTCTCGAGAAGCGTCGCTGGGTTGCTGATATAATTTTTCTACACCACCTTCTGCAGGGACGGATTGACAGTGCGGAACTTTCTTTCAAAATATTACCTAGGGAACTGCCCTATTCGCTTCGGAACCATTCAAGTTAACAGACAGATTTCTCGCGCTCTAGGTACGGTATGTTCGAGCCAGTTAACCGCTAATGATGTCGGTGATGTTTTCAGCACTAACGTGGACAAGGTAACATTAAGGAGGAGCCTCTACAATTTATAACCATCCTGTTGTACTCACTCGTTTTGTAGGTTCTTTGAATGTTGGTTTGTGTATGTTTTGTATTAGCTTGGCTTAAGCGTTCTCTGTTGCCTGTGCATCCCTGACTGTTTTGGTTTTTGGGTTACTAACGTTTTTTTTGCATGTTGGTGTGTGGGAGCCTCATTCACGTCAATATTTTGTTATATTCTGGTGGATAGGTCAATTGATTCCAGGCTTCTGCCTGTGAAGTGCGCCTTCTGAGTTAGAAGGGTTAATTCGATCCCTTAACTTAATACCTGGAATTACGATTACACCAATAAGGGTGGACTTTCAATTGTTTGTCAATTTTTTCTAAGTCCGTTGTACCAGGACAATAATTTGTACCTCGCTAGAAAGGGGATTGAATAGGGGTTTCTAGATATAAAAATAAGCCTAGGTGTATTAAAAAAAGTTTCGAGAAAAATCAATCAGAAACTCAAAAATAGGAAAATTAAACTTTTAAACTGTACTGTAAATTAAAGCAAGTAGGTAACCTTGTTTGACCTTGGTGATTGGGCATTTTATTACTTTCCATTTGCCATTAGTTTCAAGTCGCTAGGTTGTTACAGTGACAAGATATTAACAATAAACGGATTCAAGTACCCCCAAATTCCGAAATTTTATAATCACCCTGTAACTTCTAAACGGTGAAAATTGCACCCCCCCCCCCTTTGTCATACGATTTTCTGTTTGGCTAGGTGAGAGCTATCATTTAAACTCGTATTGGGGTCTAGAAACGTTACACCCTGTATATAGTGAGAATTGTGGCATCAGGCGCGGGACATTTCGGACGCGCTACAATTTTGTCATCGTTTAGAACTTTGATTGAGTAAAGCTACGACAACTACGGCAAACCATTATGATGTCCTATTTGAGGAATATTTTAGCAAAAAATTTTTGTCCTACGCGTTTCAGTCTAACCATAGATTTGCTGAGCTTTGTACATTGTACGCTCTCAAATCGAAAACATTCCTCAACACCTGGGGATTTGGACGTGTAAATTACGCCTATTCATTTTTAAATTTCCAAATAGTTTGGTAAACGAAGTTGTGATGACTAAGGGTCATTACAAGATGCGTCTGAACTATCATGTTAAGAATGTAACCATGCTTGTGCGAGACCTTTATTAAAATTCAACACGACACAATTGAAGAAAAAAAAATTGGTTATGAGCGTGTTGGCACGCACGTGATAGCGTTCCATAGAGTTATTTCTAAATTTTTCATGAATTCTTTTTGCTACAGGTGTTTGTTTTACTTTTCATTGATAGTACTAACTAAGGGCTACATAATGGAATTTTTTGAGATATGTTGCATTCTTAGTTTAAACTCGTGACTGAAGGGTTAAAAGCAAAAGGTCCTAATAACATATTTTGTTTCATTTAAGGAGACTTAGTTAAAGACACCCTACTCAATGGTGTAAGTGAAAAAAAATAGACTTTTCACTCTTCAATTTACTGCGCGGAAGGGTGTGATATTAGTGTAATTTTCTAGAAATGTTCCCCCACCCGGTATTGGTGTCATGGTGAGTGTCAAAGGGAGTGTAATTATAATATTTCTCCGTTGGAATTAGCCGTCGCTCACCTTTTGATAAGAAGTTGTTCATAATTGAAATTTTGCCTTCTTTTTGTACTAAGCAATATTTGTACACCAAAATTATAATTTGCTTTTTACAGAAGATCTTCTGTTTTTGAAAGAGCGATGGCTAATTCCAACGGAGAAATACTATAATTACCCCCCCCCCCCCCCCCCCCCCTTAAAATTCCTCACAACCTCAATTTAATAGGGGGGAGAGGTTTTCTAGGAAATTACCTTCATTTAATATTCGCATAACATATTTTCCTAAAATAATAATTAAGGCAATAAAAAAAGTAAGTCAAGTATAAACGTTGTTCATGCTTCGAGGGTTCCGTACAAATATATACACCCCCCCGCAGTATTATTCGAGCCGAAATACAAAAGTCGCCATAATCCAACAACAGCAAAACCCTACAACAGCAAGACTGAAAATAAGAGAATCTGTTTTGACAGACAAACAGACAGCGGATGTAACTACAAATTAACGACTTCCGAACTTTTTCCTTTGCTTATGCTGTGAGACCTTGCTTCTTGCCAAATTTCATGATTCTAGGTCAACGGGAAGTACCCTATAGGTTTAGATTTATTTGCGAGTGTCAAAATATGCCGCCTAATGGGCGTATTTCCCGACATAAATGGCCGTATTTTTTGATGACGTTGATGTTGACTTAGAAGCTCTAAGGACCATAGATCTTAGTATTTGGTATTAATTTCATCTCGATACCTCCACGCGTTCCTGACAAAAAGGGTCTTGACAAACAGATTGACAGCCAGCCAGCAGACGAAGTGATCCCATAAAGGATCCTTTTTTTCGTTTTGAGGTACGGAACCCTAAAAAAATAACAAATCCATCTCATATGTACCCCTTCGCATGCTAGTTTAAAGTTATAAATATTTTAAAAATTTTATACTTTGTCCAATGTCTTCGAGAGAGAATCCTCCTGGGCATACTGTCATAAAGGTTTTTTTTTTATAAAATCCAAAGTAATACTGTTCTATTCTCTTTGTACCCTGATCCAAAGTTCGTATTTTTATACGATGTGGCCAAAGCCTAGGGGACAAATCTTTGATGCGTTAGCATAGTTTTTGCCGAAAGGGAATTAGGGTAAGGGGAGTGACCCCACGTCGTTTTGCGAAGCCTTCCATAGATTTTCTAAGGCGTTTAAGTCTGGGATCTTAACCGGCCACTTTAGTGCAATAAATCTTTGAGTTTCGAGCCATTTTGGTTTAAGTTTAGGTCTCCATATTGCTGGAAAATCGTATTTTCAAGGCAGATTTTGCCTCTTAAATCTCAAGATATTGCTCCTTTCACATAATACCTTTAATTCATCGAGTGGGCCTACACCATACCTGGGGAAGCAACTCTAAACTATTTTTGATCTCAATGCTTCATGGACTGTTTCAGAAAAAAAATGGTAAAAATTGGATTTCTTAGGTGCCTTAAAAGGTAGCAGCAAGGGCATTTTACCAATTTAATGATTTAAGTACGTATGGGGTTTCCAAGCAAAGATTATGGGAGCCGAATGTATTAAAAAAAATTTTTTTATTTTTTTTTGAAAAAAACCTTTATTAAGCAATACGACTTCCTTTAGCTTAATTCCTGGTTGGCATTGACAAATACAAACTTTCCAGGATATCTTGGTTGACGTCATTTTTCCCATACCTATTTAATGAAATTTTTAGGAATTTCGATGGATTTAGCCCAAGTGTACTCTATGGGGTTAAGGTCCAGACTATTTCTAGGCCAAGATAATGACGCAATTCCGATTCCTTATGAATCGCTACCTACCAGAAAAAGGGTATGTGATTGAGTTAAAAAACATAGCTCCATGACAAGATGCTGAATCATCTTGAAACACCGGATCGGGGAACTCGGATTACAGGATCCCTAAGGTTGCGAGAAGTCCATTTGAAATAGTTTCCTTGTACTTCTTATCTTCGTGTAGAGCAAGACTTTCATTGACCTTTTATCCACTCAATTCGAAGTTGTGCAGCAGTTTGCAACCAATCCTCGAAACATAAATGCCTTAAACGGTTATCGTCTCTCTTCGACATAGCACGCTTCTATCATTTCCTGTATTTCGCTCTAGGCTACCAGTTTCTGTATAGTCTAATATAAGAACCTAACTCTGGAATTCAAAGATTTTCAAAAACCAAAAGCTCGTTATAGTGACAAACTATCACAATTTGTGTCGTTGCGTGTTGACAGCTGTGATTCATCCATTTTTTCAAGTGCTTCGCTAAAAAATCTTAAGCGTATGATAAGAGTACATTCTGTATTTTATTTGTAACTAATCAATTTCTTAATTGATTATTTTATATTTCCAAAATTAAAATTATCAAAGTAAATAAAAAGTAAAAGCTTTCAAAACCAGCGATTACAGAAGTTAACGAAATCAAAGGGTTGCAGTGTAGGATTAATTGGATGTTCCTCTACTCATAAATTAGGTATTTCTACAATTCTGTTTTAAATCAAATATATAAATTTGCTTGTTCATTGAATATTAAAACTAAATTAAAACAACAAATATTTTCGCAGTTTTTTATAGCTGAAACGGATACGTCAATTTCAGGAGTGTTCCGAAATTTTAGAAGAGTTGTGTTGTCAGGAGAACGCAACTACGGGCTGCCGATACACGGTGGGACTAGGTTCTATGTCCCTTATAAAAACTCATACAAGTGGTTATGGGAACTAGAATTCCGACCACCAAACAGTAAAATAAGTGCGATACCTATTCAATGACTATCCGGTGTTTGTACTGTGATAATCCTCATCTCGTCCAGATTTTAGTAGGCAGAAAAAGCTGTCGATATTCGATGTTGGAATTTTGTCATTCATTTCTTTGCCAGCAGAGAGCTTGACCATGAATTTTCTTCACGGTCAGCCCTAAATACATATCAAAGCATTGTAGACAGTAAAATGTGGATTCTTCCAGAAAACTTGGAAGGTAATCCTTAATTATTCCTCTTTATAAATTTTATCACCTAAGAAGACCTTCCAAGTTTCCGGGAAAATATCAATTTCGAACTGCAGACTTATTGCTGATCTTACATTTTTGAGGCTGCTATTTGCGATGTTCTTTATTTCCACTACAAGCCGTTCTTGTAGTCTTTCCAACATGGTTTCATAAAGGTAAAATCAACCACCAATTTTATAATTTAATTTAATTTTCAATTTCTGTATCTTTGCAATTGAAGATGGTAAGAAAGACATTTAGTAAAGCATTCGACGAAATCAATCATCGAATTCTTGGTCTAAAAGTCTTCCTCCTCGGATTTTCGACGGTTTTTGTAAATTGAAATCATTCGTACTTAGCTGATCGCGCTCAGCAGGTTTCTTTTCGTGGAGCTTTGTGTGATGTTATTTTCCACTCTCCGGGGTACCGCAGGGCTCCTGACTCGGGCCATTCTTCTTATTCGTCATTTACATCAATGCTATTCCTTGATTCTATCAACTACTGATCCCATTCTACTTTCGAGGATCATTTTAATGTCATAGGTAACAGAGCTACTATGAGTTTCATGAAGAGAATGTCAAAGGATTTTGATGACAACAAGAAGCTTCTTTATTTTAATATTGTCAAAACCATTCTGGGGGCGGGAAACACAACTTGGCCAATTTGAAAATGATAATAGAGTGAGACAGCTTATCAAAGGCCTTACTAAAATCGGTATAAATGCAGTCAGTTTGGCAGCCATCCAAAAATCCACCCACATTGCTAGAAACAAACTCCAACAAGTTGGAAACCGTGGCCCTACCCTGACGGAACCCATGCTGCCGACTAGAGATTAAACCCCTGCACCCCATGGACAATTGAGATTGGATCATCTGTTCGAAGTGTTTTGGAATGCAAGATAACTTAGCAATAGGTCTGTAATTAACAATCCCTCTCCTGTTGCCACTTTTAAAAACGGGGATTAAAAATGATGTCTTCCAGAGTGCAGGGAAACGGCCAACCGAGAAAAACCGCCGGAAGAGTAAAAGTAAGGGATATAATAACGCCGAAGAACACTTCTTTAAGACAACAGCAGGCAGTCGCCTTCAGGGCTACAAGAAAAGTCATTCGAAAGATCTACAATATGCTTGGCCAAGATCTCCTCCGTGATATATGGAATAGGTACGGGGATGATTCAAATGCTCCCCTAAAATATTCAGCAAATAAATTGCAAATAATCTTAGAATCGTTACTGGAACTTAACCCGAGTTCCATAGTCGATGGGTAATTATCCACCCTTCTCTTCATATTGACAAAATGAAAAAATTCACGGGGTTCTGAAGGTATTCTTCGTATAAGTAACGAGAAAGACTTATGAAATGTTCGTGGCAGAGAATAAATTCACGCCTAGAGTCAACACTGTCCTCACGTAGGTACCTTTTCCAAAGTCTATTTTTCCTATTCCTGAGAGTTTTTAATTCTCTATTAAACCAGGCGGGAACCCAGTTTGCCTACTCAAAAGGTAAATCAACAGAGACTGCCTTACATAATCTAGTCAGCAAGATTGAGAAAACTCTTCACCATAAAGAAATGTGGCGTGGAACGAGGAAACGTACCTTACAGCACCAAAAATCGAATTTCAGGTTTTTAATGAACCTGCATGAAGAAAGTATCGAATGAGCATACCTTCAAGTTTGTGCGATAAAAATTGAAAAATCTATAGCGCATTTTGTAAAACCTATTTGAGAATACGAGCTTCGCGCGAGGGGAAAAGGTCCACTCCCTCCAGCCGGAGATAGACGCTGCCAGGTGCTGTGAGGTACGTTTCCTCGTTCGACGCCACAAATAGCTTTATGTGCGTTTCTTGACATAGAAGGTGCTTTCGACAATACTAGATATGGGTCCATAGCTAGAGCTCTCGTTCGGAGGGGTTTGGACTCACAAACTGTGAAGTGGGCGGATGGGATGCTTAAGGAGCGAGAAATTACATCCACCCTGGGCAACACCTCTGTGTGTATCAGGGCTGCTAAGGGGTGCCCACAAGGCGGTGTACTGTCGCCGCTGCTTTGGTCTCTATGCGGATGACCTTGCCATCATTATCACAGTAAAGTTCGACCCCACTGTCACTGATCTAATGAGAGCAGCTCTGCGCACGGTCACTGATTGGTGTGCTAACGAAGATCTTACGATCAACCCTGCCAAGGCTGTTCTGGTGCTATTCACCAGAAGGCACCATCTGGACCTTGATCAAATTCTGATCCAAGTACGGCTATTGAGTACTCCAATGAAGTCAAATACTTGGGAATTACGCTCGACAAAAGACTCAATGGAACACTCATCTCAACACCACTCTAAATAAGGCTACACGAGCCTGATGGGCCTGTCAAAGACTCTTCGGAAGGACTTAGGGTCTCACCCCGAAGATGATTTTCTGGCTACACAATACGATTGTCAAGCCGATCGTTTCTTACGCCGCCCTGGTCTGGTGGCCTAAAGTCCAGCAGCGGTTGGCAATTGACAAATGCAACAAGCTACAGCGGCTTGCCTGCCTCTCCATAACAGGAGCAATGAGGAATTGTCCTACTGCTGCCATGGAGGCGGTGATTGGACTTACTCCACTGCACATCTCTATAATGAAATCTGCTGCTATCAGCGCCCTGAGAGTGTAGATCTCGATTAATATGCCGGCCAGCGACAAGGGTTACATGGGCATCCTTCAGCGCATCCCTGGCATAGATGTGTGTACCGTAACGGATCACATGACCAAGGAGCTGCGCTTTGGCAGAAAGTTCAGGACTATTTTCCCTGAACGAGCAGAGTGGGACGGCAGTAGTCCAAGTCTGGACCCCAGAAGCCTTAAATGTTATACTGATGGCTCTAAAATGGCACACGGTGCCGGTGCTGGTGTCTTTGAAGTCAACACTAGGATTTCGCTCGCATTGGGTAGTTGGCCCAGCGTCTTTCAAGCTGAAATCCATGCAATCGAAACTTGCGCTCTCCTCAACGTCAAGAAAGGACTGAAAGGTGCGGACATTACTATCTTCTCTGATAGCCAAGCTGCCCTTAAGGTCTTATCCTTATGGAGTTTCTCCTCGAGGATTACTAGGGAGTGCTTCGACACCCTCCAGCTACTGGCCACTTACAACAGGGTCACGCTCTGTTGGATACCAGGACACTCTGGTATCGAGGGCAATGAGATCGCTGATGAACAAGCCAGGAAGGGCTCATCCTCTCGTTGCCAAGGTCCCGAACCCTACTGCAGCCTCAGTTGGTCTTCGACGAGAGCCGTTGTAGAAAATTGCGGTAGGAGTCAACAGCTGCTATACTGGAGAAATGTCCCTGGGCTTCGCCAGGCCAAGGCACTTGTAAGACCCTACGCTTATAATGATATTACCGCCCTAAGCAAGGCGGATCTCAAACTGCTATCAGGCTACCTATCTGGCCACTATGGGCTTAGGTATCACCTACACTGAATAGGTCTGTCTAGCGTGACGGAATGTCGGCTTTGTCTGGAAGACGACGAACCCACATTGCACATTCTGTGCTCTTATCCTGCATTAGCATGGCTTAGAAGGAGGATCTTCAGTCGTGAATTTCTGAGTCCGGCTGACGTTAGATCCTCCCCTGTAAAAGATCTCGCCTACCTCAGGGTGGCTGAGTGTCTTTTGCAGTAATGGGGCTCTGGCACAAAAGACCTCCTTGATCGAAGTGCCCACCATTTGGATAACCCCTCCTCATAATAATAATAATATAATAAACCAGGGGGGAGCGGATTCACTACTTCTAACCCGGACATGGGGGACAAACCTCCCGAGATTCGTAGAAACCAGTTAAAATACGGACTTCTAACTAGTTGAACAATTTTAAATAAAATCACTAAGTCGAAGCATTTCCATATTTTTATAATTGCATCACCTTCCGACAGCCTTTCACTGGAAAAAATAACAAACATAAGCGTTGCTGTCAGAAATCTGAAGCAAATTATTGACTAATCCATAAACTTTAAGAACTTGCGTTAGGTATAAAGTACCGTAATTTGTTCATATACCTTCTTCTTTTTCTAGTGAAATATTCCATATAATATTACTCGTAGCTTAAAAATACTGAACACAACCCTAAATACCAAGAAACGGCGACAAATTCCCATGCAATTTTCCAAGAAAAATATAAATTTCTTTAGGAAGTAAAAAATTCCTCGAAATTAACCATGCAATTTACCTCTTCCGTCTGGAAGACTTTTGGGAATTTCCTCATTTCTCCGAAGGGATTTATTTCTTAAACAGAAATTCTGGGAATTTCTCGATCCAAAGCATTACAACACTGTTCGGTGACACTCTGCACTCTCATTCACTCCCAATTTGTGACCCACCAATGCTGCCAGCAGTCACCACCAGCAGCAGCAGCAGCATGTAAATTGCATGATGCTGTCGGAGTATATTTTATCCATTTTGTTTTCTTTCTAGTTGTTCCTGTTCAATGTGCTTCTCTTCATTTCTGTTTCTGTGCATTTTATCCTTTTGTGTGTTCTGTTTTCACATTATCATTCTTCTGTTCTCCCCACCTGAAAGTTTTCTTTCTTTTCTGTTTGTTTTTTTTTGGGTAAAATATTCTTCCCACTTTTCCTATGTTTGCTTCTTATATTGCTCGTTGGCATAAAATATTTTCCCATTCTTTACTAGCGTGGGGCTGGTTGCGCAATTAAATTGAATAAAAGGAATAAAGTTTGATATAAAAATCGTGAAATGAAGACAAACAGAAAGGGATAGTGATAAAATATTGTATGCCGTTCCCCATAACAATCGAAACGTGTGACAGAGACCAATGGATTTTCAAAATAAAAGCTTTCAGCAGGAGAACATGATTGCAAAGAAACAACTAAAAGGAAAAAGATATTAAAATTTATGCCATTTTATGTGAACGCGGGGTTGTGTGTGCATGGGAAAATCATGATAACATAAAAAACGGGGAAAATTATCATATATTCCTGCATAGCTAGATATTTACTATGCCGCGCTGTATAAATAAGAAAAACGAAAATGAGGAATAATTTCAAAACCTTACCGTTCTGTCAATGTAGTTGTGATAATTTAAGAAAATTACACAAAATGCATCAGAGAGGAAATTGGAAATTCTGTTGTTTCTAATTTCGTATTCCCCCCCTGCTTTGTTATTGCTATTATAATTTTTAGTTTTCTTTTTCCTATCTTTTATTACATATTTAAGCAGTTGTTTATTATTCCTTTCGAAAAATATCGCCGTCATTTATCTTTTTTCCTTGTTTTGTTTTACTTCGACTGGAGGATATACCACCCCTTTCTGGCCTTTCGGATTTTCTCTTGTTTGTTTATGTTCGGCTCTGATTTTCGAAAGGCAAAACAAATAAGAAAAGTTTTTATTTGCAGTTTTTCTAATTGTAATGATCAATGTGACCTCTCCGTCCGGTTCGGGTTTCTCTGGAAATTGTTCATTTTTGTTATTCTTGAAAATGTTTTCGGTCTTAATTGCCGAAGCGATATTTTGCAATTAAGTTGTTTTTGTTTTACCTTTCTTTGTCGAGCACCTGAACTTTGTTTCCATGACGATGACATTCACAAGGTGCATAACAGGACAACGACCTACGATTCAGTATAAATAATTTCTTGAGGTGGTTTTTAGACTACATAAACGAGTCCTGACAATTTATTCGGGCTTTTTTTTTGGCTTGGTTTTCATTTGCCATGAATACTGAGCGGAAACAAGTAAGTATACCAAAATTTAACTACGAATATTAACACGTTGACTGTCGCAATAATTACAAATGTCTGGTCCCTTCTCTCCTTCAATAATGCAGCGATATACAGTAGAATCCGGATATAACGGCTAACCGTTTATAGCGACGACAATGTAAACTCAAGTTAGGTTTCATATTTAGGTACTAGGAAAACATATCCGTTTAGTACGACTCCGGTTTAAGCGACCATCTGCTTATAGCGACCTATTTTAATGATTATTCGTCCGGCTAGAACGACGCGCAGTGTTTTGTTTACAAAACCTACGCACCAACAGCGTTGTAGAGAAGCGATAGTTGATAGTTTTCGTCTAACTTTCTGCACTGCGATCTAGTGGTGAATTGCTAATTAAGTTATTTCGATCAATTTATTTAAAGCGCAATTATTTTGTATGTATGTACTGGAATTCAATTGAAAGGAAAAATAATTTTCTAAGTTGATAAGCTTTCATTTTCAAAAAAATTATTCCAAATTACAGCATCTTTTGAAAAAAATGCCTTCTTTATGCTGGCATAATTTTTTCCTAAAATTATGCAACGCTGCGCACCAATACCTCGCCGTCCCGCGCTCCGGCTTCTACCAGCGAGCTAATACCTATCCTTATTCACAGTCAGTGTTGATCATCTGTTGTGACAAGACATAATGAGTTCCGTGAAGCGAAAGTGTTTTTCAATTGAAGAAAAAAGTGCTATATTACACCGTTTAGAAGCCGGTGAATCAAATGTAACCCTCGCGAAAGAGTTCGGCGTGTCTCATTCTACAATATCCACAATAAAGAAAAATAAAAATAAAATAGAACCCCTGTTTAATGCCAATGTCTTGAAATGTAAACGTGTCAGGGCATCAATCAAGAACAGATAGATCAGGCATTATTACAGTGGTTTAAGCTTCAGCGTAACCGGGGAATACCCGTTAATGGACCCCTCCTTCAAGAAAAAGCTAATTTTTTTGCTGAAGAATTGAATATTCCTAACTTCAGTTGTTCAATGAGTTGGATAAACCGTTTTAAAGTAAGCCATAACATCGTCGCTGGTAAGATTGCTCGTGAGTCTTTGTCAGTTCAACAGAGGATTGTAAGCGATTGGTTAGAAAGTGTTTGGCCTACTCTGCGCGCGCAATTTAGAGATGAAGAAATTTCTAACGCAGATGAGACTGGACTGTTTTATAAATTAACCCCAGACAAGACGTTGAAATTTGAAGGCGAAAAATGCGCAGGAGGAAAATTATCAAAGGAAAGAATAACTGTGACGATGGCAGCCAACATGAGTGGCACAGTTAAAAAAAAACTTCTCGTAATCGGGAAATCTCAAAATCCCAGATGTTTTAAAAATGTACGATATTTGCCAGTGGATTATGAGAGCAATCGAAAAGCCTGGATGACTTCTGACATTTTTCATTTTCATTTTCGTGAACTTACTAAAAAGAACAAGAAATTCCTGCTGTTAGTTGACAACTGTCCTGCACATCCCCATATTGGTGACTTGAGAAGCGTAACCCTTGTGTTTTTGCCTCCAAATACGACTTCGGTATTGCAACCAATGGATCAAGGGATTAATCGAGCCTTGAAATTACACTTTCGCAAAAACCTTGTCCTGAAAATTATCCAGAGTCTTGACGGCTGTGGAACCATTAGTGCTGAGTACCCAAAAATTACTGTTCTCGATGCTATTGTAATGATTCACGATGCCTGGACCAAACTCACGCAAGCGACCATTTTTAAATGTTATAAACACGCCGGGTTTGTCCGAACCAATGTAGAATTTGCTCCAAACGATGATTTTGACGAAGAAGACGACGTACCGCTGAGCGTTTGGACAAGGGCTATTGATAATCAGCTACCCATAACAAACGAGGACTTTGAACAATATCCGTGTGTTGATAATGCCGTCGCCACCTGTGAGGAATCGTCTGATGTAAACATTGTGCAAAATATTATCGCCAACGACGCCAATAGTAAAGATAGCAGCGGTGATGATGTCGAACCGGAGGAGACTTCTCCGACTTCCAGTGTGTCTGACGCTCTGAAGGCCGCGGAATCGCTCAATGTGTTTGTTCAAACTAACTTTGATGATGATGTTATAAAAACTATGATGTCGCGTATACAAAATGCCGTACGAAGTTCTTACTATCGAACAAAAATTGGTCAAAAACAAACTCGAATTACAGACTTTCTACGTTAGTAACTACATATTTACGTGCATAAAATGTAGGTACATACATACATTGTATATCTTTGTATATATTACAGTATATTATGTATATTTGTGATGTGGAATGTTTAAGTACCATTAAAGTTATGTATATGTAATTTGTATTAAATGTTTTATTTACCTTAATAGAAACTTATCTAACTATACTATATGTGTACATATTAAAAAACAAGCTTAAAGTATCCGGCCGTTTTGTGCGTCGTCCGGTTAGTACGACAGAGTGACGCCGGCCCCTTGCGGGTCGTTATATCCGGATTCTACTGTATTTGTTTAAGTGTCAATATACTACTGTGTACATTTTCTAAGGTGACATAAGGTGAAATTTAAATTGCGCGGGTATTTCGATAGGGATAAATCTTTTTGTTTTTAAGTTAGTAGTACTTTCATTGACATCTGTGCCAAATTTCACGCCATTATCTTTATCTGACATATATGTAATTACACTTGTGTTTTGTGATTTACAAAAAGTGCATTTGGCGATTTTTACAATGTCTGAAATTATTCAACAAAGAGGTATCATTAACTTTTGTTTGCATACTGAATTTTCTGCTGCAGAAACGTTGAAAATGTTACAGAAGGCTTTCGGTAACCAGACTCTGTTGAAAAAAAAACGTTTACAAGCGGTACAAACAATTCAAAGAAGGCAGAGAAAGCATTGAAGAGGAACAACGTGCGGCAAAACCAAAAACATCATCTGATGAGCAACACGTCGCAAAAATCAAAGAATTGTTGCTCCAAAATCGTCGATTGACAACTAGAGAGCTTGCTGATATGGTTGGCATTTCAAATGGATTAGTCAACACCATTTTGAAAGATGTTTTGTGCCTGAGAAAAGTCAAATCTCGCATTGAAGTCTGTGAAACAATGCTTTCTGATTATCAGGACAAGATGAAATGCATGATTACTGGAGATGAGAGTTGGATCTATGCTTACGACCCGGAAACACCCGATCAATTGAGCGAATATCGTGCAAAAGGTGAGCCAAGACCAAAAAAATCGCGTCAAAGTCGTTCAAAAATCAAAGTCATGTTACAAGTTTTCTTCGATTACCGAGGTGCTGTGCATTATGAATTCCTTCCGCCTGGTCAAACTGTCAACAAGGAATATTATTTGAGTGTTATGCGTCGTTTGCGTGAAGCTATTCGCAAAAAGAGGCCGGATTTATGGAAAGACAACTCATGGTTTTTGCACCACGATAATGCACCGTCTCACACTGCATTGATTCTTCGTGAGTTTTTCGCCAAAAATTCAACTCATATTGTTCCACAATCACCTTATTCTCCTGATCTGGCTCCGTGTGACTTCTGGCTATTCAACAAGCTCAAAAGACCGCTCCGGGGAAACCGTTTGAGGAGATTCAACGAGAATCGCTGAAGAAATTGAAGGCCATTCCGGCCGATGAATATAAAAAATGTTTCGAGAAATGGAAAAAACGTTGGCATAGGTGCATTGCATCGGGGGGGGGGGGGGGGGGGGGGGGATTACTTTGAAGGCGATGAAATAGATTCAGAAGAATAAATGTATATTTTGAAAGTTATAATAAAAGTCACCTTAGAAAATGTACACAGTAGTATGTATTTATCCCAAAACCCGTATTTTTTTCACAGTTTTGAGCTGAGAAGCATCATAAGATTCACTCACGCGAACCACATACATAGCTGAAGTTTGCGTTAATGGCCATGCTAATCATACGCAGATTCTTGTTAGGTCGTGAGAATTAACGGTCGATTCACTCAGGTGCAGGCCAAAAGTATTGCATATACCTGGAGTATTTTCGGCTACATAAACGTTACGTTGATCTGAGAAGCCAATGCTGATTTCCCTCGATTTTAAAAATCGCAGTTGCTGAGAATCAATTGGTGATACTCGCGGTTATTGTGTAGAATTCTTTGTGCATCATGTTGTACGTCTCATGGCAGTCAATGTGTTAACAATATATACAGTCAGAGTCAAAAGTTTGTATACACCTAATACTTACTACTACAGAGATGAAAGTACCCTAAGTAATAAATGATAAGTGAAATATTTTGAAACACAAGTAAAGTGTTTTATTATTCATTATTATATAATATAAAAAAAAAAGAATTTCACGAAGTATTCACGGTGAAAGAAGAAATCATCTGAAAAATGAAGTCAAAAGTTAGTATACAAACACAAAATAAACATTTGTTTTTTTTACCTAGGCTTGAAAAAAAGAGGATCAGTATTTCGTTGGACCTCCATGAGCTTTTATAACGGCATCCAATCTTCTAGGAATGGAGTTGATAAGGTTCTGAGGAACATCGGATGAGATATTTGCCCATTCATTCGTCAATGCAATCCGGAGATTTTGTTTGGACGTTATGGTTCTTTTTCTAATATTTCTGTCCAAAACTTCACATAGATTTTCTATGGGATTAAGGTCTGGAGATTGTGGAGGCAAGTGCAGCTGCTTAGGTGTATTGTACAACAGCCATTCTTTTACAATCTTCGCTGTGCGCTTTGATCGTTATCCTGTTGGAACACCCAAGAAGTTTTAAGACCCAAACTGTACTCTGGATTTTAAATTATTTTTTAAAATCTGCAGATAATCTCTGCTATTCATTGTCGACTCAATGAATACAAGGTTTCCTGTTCCCGGCATGCATCCCCAAACCATCAATGAACCTCCGCCATGCTTCACGGTGAAATTGAGGTTTTGGGGGAAGAAGCTCGCTGTTTGTTGATCTCCAGACCTTGCCTCTGTTTTTGAACCATATATTTCAAATTTACTCTCGTCGCTGAAAATTACACTATCCTAAAATTTTTGAGGAGTGTTTAAATGGCCTTTCGCGAAGTTTAACACGATTAGCTGCAGAAATGCATGGTTTCCTCCTGAGTACTCGTCCGTGTAGTCCACTAGTATTCAACACTCTAAGGAACTGTTGATGCACTCACAGTCACAACCCTCACAACCGCGTTCTTGAGCAACGTCTTGCGCTATTTTCACTACACTAGACTTCGGGTTTTTCCTCACTTGCCTCACAATTTTTCGCACTTAGACTTCTTTCAAAACCTGAGGACGACCGGAGCGTGGATTAGTCCTCGTATTTCCTCGCAAGTTAAATCTTTCGATAATTTTTTGCACTGTACACGACTTTTCTTTATAATTCTGGCGATTTTCCCTAGAGATTTTCCTTCTTTTCGATACTGTACATTTAAAACGTTCGTTTCACAAAACTCGTACTGCGAAGGAAATAAATTAACACACACACTGACTGCAGCGTTTAATAATTCTCGGAACCTAAATTAAACCTAACTGGACTAATCGTAATATTTTCAAATGAAGTGCGCTATACTAACTTTTGACTTCATTTTTCAGTAGAGCTCTCAGTTGGAATCGGATAACCCGAAAACCCGGGTACCCACCCGGCCGGGTAGGAATCGATTCCTACCAAAAATTCGGTTCCAATCGGGTCCCCGGTTCCAGGCGAGTACCCGGTTCCAAATAGAAATCGATTCCATCAATGGAAGCCCGAAAAAATAAAAAGAACTAAAGAATCTTGCAAAAAGAAATTAAATCCCACCAAAAACATTTCATGTAAAGAAGGTTGCCAAGACTCCCAAGCTCATACCGCTTTCACTGTTAAAATGTTATCAGATCTCATGTGGAACCAAGCCCCTAACTCTACAAGCCTCTAACTCTACAAGGCCTAACTCTAGAACCCCTAACTCTTAGAAACCATACATCTTGGTCAAAAAGTATGGCTTGGCCGTTTCATGGATCTAATGCATGACACAACATTTAAGACCAGTGACTTAATTTCTAACCATAAGTCCAGAGGAGTGACTGCGATGGGCCGCGAAACTGCCAAATCATACTTTTTGACCAAGATGTATGGTTTCTAAGAGTTAGGCCTAGTAGGGTTAGGGGCTTGGCTGCACATCGAATGAAAGTTAAGCACCTTTTGCTTGCTATCAACAGCAGTACCTGGAAGCTGACACGAACAGCTGAGCATTGGTGGTGTAAACAAACCGAAACTTGCCGCAGTAGACATAAGGAATAGTGGTAGTAGTATATTTTAGTAGTATTTCTCGCAATATATTTAAAGTCTTAAATTGTATTTTACTTGAGGTTAACCTACAAATGTTCTGGACATGTGAACATGATAAAAAGTGTCTCTCTCGTACAATTTTCATGTGTTTTAAAGGAAAAACTCTCTTGTGCTCGTTTTGTTGAAGTATTGAGCTTAAAATACGTCATTGACATCAGCGTTTCTCTTTGGTTTTGGTTACGAGGTTGTGCAGTTTTATTTGTTTAGTGCAAGAATTGGTTAATCTGTGGTACAACAAAAATGAAATATAATGATGAAACACTTGTTGGTGAAATGTCATGTTTTCCGGGCTTGTATCTAGAGTAGGCTGTGGGTCACGATAAAAAATTTTCTCATTTAGAAGTTTCAAATGTTTTAATGGGACGACTCTCTCTTGTGTTGACATGTAATCTGATCTTGACCTCTAATGTTCTAATTTACGCTGTTAACATGAAGATCTTCTCTTATGTTAAGGATGGTGGTGATGCCGCCCTTATTCAAAAGGACTTAGATACGTTTATGGAGTGGTGAGAGCATAATGGTTTACACCTCAATTTTTAGAAATGTGAGGATATGACCTTTTCCAGGAGCCCTAAGCCACAAGCTCCGTCGCGTGCTGTCCAGAACTGACCTTGCGGTAAAACTTGATAGGAAACTTGACTTTACGCTACATATTAACTATATCGTGTCTAGAGGCAGCTTAATTTTGGGCTTTGTTAAGCGTTCGTCTAGAGAGTTCTCGAATTTAACAACTTTGATTCACTTGTACTGCTCCTTAGTTAGATCTATTCTAGAATATGAATATTAGGTCTGATCACCTTTCTACGCTGTTCATTCCAAGCGCATCGATTAGATTTTCGCTAAGAGGGCTCCCAAGGGACGACCCGTTTTGACTTCTGCCCTACACTCACCGCCTCCGTTTGCTTGAACTCTAAGATAGACTCGGGTTTGCTTGTTAGCAAGGTTTCCTTCAGACAGTCCCAAGATAAGCTTCGAAGACTATCTTTATTGCTTGTTGAACCACCTAGATTAAATTATGGCATGCATGAACCAATTAATCGTTTATGTAGGGCTGTTAATGCATGTCCTAATTTTGATTTAAGTCTTAGCAAGGTGTCATTTAAAAACTACATATCTGTTTTCTGTGCTTCCGTGACTTTCTGTTATGCATGGTGTATACTGGGTTTCCTTACTAGTATTCTTCCTTTCCTTTCTTTTTCTTTTTTTTTCCTTTTCATGTTGATGTGGGGGCTTCATTTCATCGTTTTAATGGAATAGGTGAAATAATTCTGGGCTCCTGCATAAGAAGTGCGCCTTCTGTGTTAGAAGGGTTAATTCTGTTTAAAAAAAAAGCATGCGTCAATGACATCAGCATTTCTCTTTATTTGTGTGCAACGATTAATAAATCTGTTATACAAAAATGAAATAATCACGATACGCTTGGTGGTAAAATGAACTGTGATGTCATGTTTTCCGGGATTGTATCTATAGTAGCCTGTGACCCCACTAGATCTTTCACATCATATCTGAAACATCCTGTGTACTGGGAACGTAAAAATTGGTATACATATTCATCAAAACTGTTGGCATTTTCCATAGGATTTATTTTCGATTCCACTTTTTACTTGAGCACATATTCTCGACTTTACACACACGCACGGTCTATAAACAATACTCTTAGCTTTTTATTAGGACAGATCGCTAGTGTGAATCGCGTCGTAGTAATAACTCCAGAGACGTCCGAGCAATTTGATTTATGGATATATCATTTTTCGGCGTAAAAAATTTCATGCAAATGGAAATCATTTTACTTTTGATGTGCAGTTTTTTTTTAAATCTTTTGGGATGCTCGACTCTTAAATAAAAATTTGAGATCAGTCAACGGAACATTATTAACTCAACTGCTTAATGTTAATTGTCTAATCGACCTGCATTTCTCTATGAAGGTACATGGAAATAGTTTCCGTTAAATATGATCCAATACAGAAATGACTGTCACTATGAATCGTATCAGATTTCCCAAAGAAACCTAGTTAAGTATCAAGCGCGAATTGAAATTCCTCTTAACGAAACTCGAGATCTATTCTAGCACGACTCTTGTTGACAAGCAATATAAGTAAATTTTATCGGCGCAAGTTAAAAACAACTTTCGCGAGGGCTATGTACCTATGCATCAAATGTTTTTCTTCTTCTTTTCAACAAGAGATTGCGCTCACGATATAAGCGAGGAAATTTTCGCAACAAAAATACCAATGAAAATGCTATTAATTCGAACAAAGCAAAAAACTAAAAAAGATAAATAGCAAGATAATTTCAAACTACCCCGTGAAACACGTCTAAAACGATACGAGGAGAGAGAAATTCCCAGGTAATATTAATCCGCGATATTGCGTCTACCGGCAGACATAAGATAAACGACGAAAAGCGCATTTAACTAGCAAACTAACAACAAGTGTAATCTACAAAAGTCAGGTTAATGTATGAACATTTTTTAGCATGACAACGCGCCATAATTTACACATTTTCTTTTAGATAATTAGCATTTAATTGAATTTTATTGAATAACGGAAAACCATAGAGCATGCGCATGAGGAGTGAAAGGACGGCTCGGGCATGGGTAATTGGTTTGAAATGCGCGTCAAAAATCAAGGAACGCGGAAATCATAAGCACGCTTGCTCGCAAGCTATACTCGTATACCGTCATATTTGTCGCTTATTGTTATCTTCATACGACCTCTTGACTGCTGCGCCCGCGTGCCTATACGTTTTATTATTGAATTTGAAATGGACTTAACTGGAAGAAGTCGAGTTTGTTATTTATTCACCTCTAAGGTCTTTTTCTTCTGTTTCGATTCTATTTCGTCTTAATATTCGCTTTTGTTTGTTTAGTTTTTGTTCTTTTTTTTGCAACGAAACGCAAAACCGTCGCTACACCACCACCCACCCGACAGCGCATAAGTGCTTAATTCTCTTTACTTTCTAAATTGAATAAGAAAAAGCTTGTTTACTTGCTTTACTTACATTTTCCTCGGCAGGTCTCTGTCGCGCAACTTATTTCAGCACGATAACAACCCATCTCCCGTCTCTGTTGCGGCAACTTTTCTTTTTTCATTTGAACGCTTTTTACAGTCATCGTTTTGTTGATGGTTTTTTGTTCCTTTTTTTTTCAAATAACGAAAAAGTTATTTCTGAATTATTAAGGTACATTGACGTAGTCTCTCGTTGTCGTACTGTACTTACGTCGCGCACCGTGTATGGCAAGTACAAGTATTTGAATTTTTATTTACTTATTTTTTTTTGTACAGTTACATTTCGTTGTTGTTTCTTCCATTTGAAAATTTAATTGAACATGAAAATGGTTTTTATGGGAAAATTTTATTAGACGAAATGTTATTTATATTTATGCACACATAATGGAGGTGTACACGACTGCCGCGCGTACATTTATTACGGCAAGTGCTGCTGTGCTCGCTGCTTTACTTGCTGGTTTATGTATTATATGAGACTTTGCCACTTGGGGGCTCCGGGCACAAAGTAGTAAACATAAACGAAACCCCTGTCCTAGTCCCCAAGCCCCTAGTCAACAATTCTGGCTCGGGCGAGAAATGGCGACAGGAAATAGAGAGTTAAGGAAAATTATTTTCTTAATTAAACATGGCCTGGTATTAGTGGCATTTTAATAGAAAATTTCTATTTTGCCGGTTGCTGTTGCCGCTGCCGCGCACACCGCCATCCGCCATGCCCGTCATCCACCTCTGTCGGGTACAATTGCATGCAATATTTCGTCGTTAGTTATAATGAGCAGCTGCGCTCCGCAACTAATTTGTGAATAAATTTAATTATAATTCGGGCCCCACTTGCTTATTTTTTTATATTCAGATTAATTAGCTTTGCCAAAATTTCACGGTAATTGGAATTATGTGAAGCTAAACTAAAAAAAAAAAAGTTAATATAAATTAGGATCTTGTTATTGGATGTAATCTCATGTTCAAAAGACAAAGTTTCGCTCTAGAAATAGTTTGCTGCCTTAATTATTTCGGAACATTCCAGAAGAATTTTTGCATAGCGTAGGTAATTAGCTCGGCTTTCATTACACCAATTACAAAACTAATCAAAGTTACTGCACAAATATGAATAATGAGCACACTAATTTGGATTTCGTTTTGTAATAGAAATTTGCAAAAGTTTTTGTCGATTTTTTTTCCGGAGTAAATTCAGATATATTTTTTATGTAAGGCCACTATTATTGTCGATTTTCCCCCCTCTGCTGTGGACACTTGTTAACGATGATCTCCTGTCAAAACTGACTATTGCTGACTACGAATTCCAGGGCAACGAAGATGACCGGGTTATTACCATTATGGGGAAACAGGACAGAACTCTATCTGTAAGACTGCAAAATGCTCTCAATGTGGTACAGTCCTGGTGTACTAGGCAACGACTCAAAGTCAACCCTAGTAAAACAACCATTGTACCCTTTACAAAAAGATGGAAGCTGAGGTTAGAGGTTCCTACTCTTGAAGGAATACTTGATTCTAGATCAAAGAACCACATGAAATCCTCACCTCAATAGAGTTACAGGAAAGTCTATGGGTGCCCTATGATCTTGTCGAAGACTCTTTGGTAATACTTGTGGTCTAAGGCCTAAAATGGCGCTATGGGCTTACGAAGAATTAGACCCGTGGTCACCTATGCGGCTCTCGTATGATGGCCAAAAGCAGAACAAAAGAGCGCAGTCCGTATTACAAAAACTTCAGAGGACAGCTAGTCACGGGTGCCATGCGCACGTGCCCCACGGCAGCTATGGAAGTTCTACTAGACACTACATCTAAAGAAGGAGGCTGTCTCGAGCGCAATAAGGCTACATGGTGCCAATCTCTTCTCAGCAAGCAATCTGACTGGTCACAGGAAAATTCTTGAAGAATTCAAGGATGCTTCTATAATCAACTCAATTTCAGATGCTATGCCGAAAAGGAACAACTTTGTTACACCATTCGAGCTGATTCTTGAGAGCAGAGATTACTGGCTCAACAGTAGACACATCTTTAAAAAAGGATCTCTGGTTTAGTACACGGATGGATCCAAGATGGAAGACAGAACGGGTATCGGGGTCTCCGGACCCAGAATAAGGCTTTTCAAGTCGTTCGGATCTTCACCAACCATCTTTCCAGCAAAGATACCCGCCATAGAACTGTGTGCACGTGAGATTACTCATAGAAGTATACGCGGAGCCAAAATATACATAATGTCTGACAGTCAGGCGCATTCAACGCTCTGGGGTCCTACACTTTTGAGTCTAGAATTGTTTGGGACTGTCTCAATGCATTCAAAGAACTGGCCCAGGGCAACAGCATTACGCTGGTCTGGGTATCATGACACGAGAGCATTGAATGCAATTAGACGGCGAATCACCCGTCAAAAAAAGGTGCGGATTCTCAGTTCAACGGACCTGAGCCATTCTGTGGCTACTCGAAAATCCGGCTGACAATGCGCATCAGGTCATGGGAGAACTTCTAACTGGTCACTTTTCCTTAGGCTATCGCCTTAAAATGATGCAGCTAGCTGAATAAGACACCTGTCGCTTCTGTTTGGAAAAGGAGGAGATTGCGTAACGCATCCTCTGTCACTGTGAAGCTCTCGGTCGTATCAGGCTTAGATGGGGCTTTCCCATCACCGTTAGGTATAGCTAAGGCAGCCCCCAAAGAAATTTTAGGTCTAATTAAGAAACTAAAGTTTGATTGGATGGCTTAAGTTTGAATTATTATCAATTTGTCTTTATCGGCGAAAAACTGAATAAAGTGCTAATTTACGGCCTCGTCGGAATTGAACGTTATACCACGCAAGGAGTTTTGAAGAGTGCGAAACAAGTGGAAGTTTGACGGCGCAAAATCAGGCGAGTATGGTGTGTGTGTTGCAACAACTTGTGTGCAGTCTCGCGTTATCTTGATGAAAAACAACTCCACGATCTCTGAACGTTTTTAGAAAAATATTAATTTTCCGTTACAACTCCTACAAGATTCCTGGTGTCGGTTCTGCTACCATTAGAAATTAAATCTACTCTTACTGTACTCAGGCCACAATTCTCCGGCAATGCAATATGTGTAACGGTTTGTCCACCGATGATTAACATTTTGGTAGGCAATGTCTACCTAAGAGTACTGATCGGAATTTTCACATAGGTGATCGCGTCAGAGCTATCCATTTCAGCACCCTCTTTCACCAATCATTGCCTAGAATATTCCTTTATCATCTGGAAATCATGGCTTGGCTGCTCTTGCACAATTGCACTAACCACGATTTTGCACCCACAGCTTCCAGGGTCTAAGTGGCCGTCTGACTATCAGTATATAGACCAGTACCAAACTAGTGAGCCGTTGCAAAGAATGGGGCTGACTATTGCGGTGTACAACCAATGTACCACATTGGGTTTTCGTTCCCATTTGACTATGCACTCTACTATATTCCTCTTCGAGAGTTTAATATTAACCCTAGGTACTTGGCTTTACCTGATAGAGTTACACTTTTTCTGTCAGCATCGAGAGCCTGAAATCGGGTATTTTCTTCTTGTAAAATTCACATATCCGGTCTTTAAGGGGTTAACCCTCAATCCATTTTTCAGCTTTCCGAACGCATATTCGAGCCACTCCCTTATGGCTGTCAAGAATCTTCTGTCGGATACCAATATTGCCAAGTCAGACACTGTGAAACCTTCCTTCTCTAGTATATCCAGGATTTTGTCCATAAACCACTAACCAGAGAAGTGCTGATACCACTCCCATCCTGGTGGTTTGCCCTTGCATACTGCTATCCTCACAATTGAGTCGGCCATGCACGAGCTAACTTTTCTGCTGAGGAGCGAGGAGCATAGAACAACCAGAGTGTATTCCTTAAACTCCAGAGATCTTTCAATCATCGACACAACTGCGTGCAGCGCCTTCTCTACCAGCTTCCCTTTAGTATAGTTATACTGATCTTTTTGAGAAGGACATTCATCAAGAATGCAAATAAAAATGGCAAAGGGAACACAAAAGAGCTTATCCTCGCTGAAGCGCAATATAATTAGCGACGTCGTGGCTGTCTTAGTGCACAGAAACAAACTCGGTGCGACCGCAAATGACTTCTCTAGAAGAGGCAGCGGGTCTAGCCGAAGTTGGATCTCCTGATATACAAGACCTAGTTCGGTTCATAACATGCTCCAAATGGCTTTAGATGGCTATTCATAGGGACGGGAATCTAGCCCCAATGGGTAACCATGTGTGCCTTCTCCTTCTCCTAACCTATTGTAATAAAATAACGTAAAAATGAGTTGCGAAAGAAGACCTTCCTTTGTGCGCTAATAGGCAGTTGTCTTTACATTTTTGCACGTGTGTGATTTATAAGAAAATCTTACATGAAAATCTTGGCGTGTCGAAGGCTGCTGTGCCTAATGATTTTTCGCCCTTCACTGCTCCTTTTTCTTGACTTAAGCTCTGTGCAAACCATTTTACCCGTCTTCTTCATCAGGAATCTTTTCACAAACATGAAAACTTGCTAATGCTCAGTTAATATCTATAAGCGGAGAGGTTAGCGTCCGTCAAACTAGAGGTCAATCGCACTTCGATCCTATCTATAATTTCTAAATCACTTATTAATAGTAAGTTGATGAAATATCTAGAAACTAGCCATTTTATCAGCAATCGGCATTCTACAGAAGAACTGCTAACTTATATCACGGAGCATTGGAATCATTCTTCCTATAACTTGTCGTTGAACCTCGTTAAGGTACCAGCGATTGACGTTACAGTCAGCAAATCCCATTGCTGCAGCTGATATTCTTCTCCCCGTAATCCATAAATGTTGGAAAACCGAGAACTACTATCACACTAAATGGAAAACTGGCGTAATATTGAAGATTCACAAAAAAGGCGGCCTGAGGAATTGTATGTTATTGAAGTCTCTCTTATTCAGAACTCGAAAAATTGTATAAATACTCACAGCTTATTTTGTGGATTATTTTCCCGAATAAAAATTTAATGATCAAATTAAAGTTACAAAAGTTAAGTTCACAAAAGCTTTTCGAGGTGTCACTTTGAACGTCATGTATTCAAAAGTTTTACAAACGAGCTTTGCTTACTTTTACAATTTAAAAGTTCGAACTCAAGAGCTTTATTTTGTATTCGGCCTTATATACTAAAATCGTTGCTGCCAACATATAAAAACTAAAACGGTGATATATTTTCTGTGCCCGTTAGAAAAATAAATCAAGTTATCACCTTGCGTGAGGCCTAGTTCACATGAGCGGTAACATTGTGCGCTTTTTAATATCACATTAAAACACCTGAATATAAATGTTTCTATTCAAATACCGTCGCTTAAAGGACTTAATCCGTTCTTGACAATTAGGACTTTGTCTTTCAATAAATAGAACAATTAGAAAAACGCTTTTTCATTTGTATTTGACTGCATAAGATTCTGAAGATAATGTTTTATTTAAACACCCGCTAGAACGGCAACATTTGCGAGCGCTTTAAAAAGTTTAACACAAAATTGATTCAGCGATTGTCCATAATCATTTTCTTCACTTTTTCGACGTTGTCATCTCAGTTGTTTATGTCCAGGGCGCTCGTCCATCTTCAATGTCTCTTCTGAGTACTTCTTTAATACTTGCGAACGCTTGTATTTTATTTATAAAAGCCTTGCCAAAAGGAACATTAAACATTTCCAATGCGATGTTGCTCCGTTGTTAATGCAACAAAATTTATGAAAATTCTTTGTGTCATTTTTCCACAAGTAAAAAATCGTCAAGCACATCAAAAGACGTGTAACTTTTTTGACAACCAACAATGAAGTAAACATCCAATATGGCCAATCACTGCCTACTCTAGATGCAAGACCGGGAAAACATGCTAGTTCGGCCATTTCACCACCTAGCATTTCGTCATTATTTCATTTTTTTTGTATCACAGATTAACCAATTCTTGCACACACAAATAAAACTGCACACTCTCGTTACCAAAACCAAAGAGAAACGCTGATGTCATTGACGCATTTTAAGGTCAATACTTCCACAAAACGAGCAGAAGAGAGTTTTACCTTTAAAACACATGAAAATTGTATAAGAGAGACACCTTTTATCATGTTCACATGTTCAGAACATTTGTAGGTTATCCTCAAGTAAAATCCAATTTAAGACTTCAAATATATTGCGAGTAATACTTGGAGAAAGTACAAATCCCCAAACTTTTCCTTATATATATCTACTGTGGCAAGTTTTGGTTTGTTTACACCACCAATGCTCAGCTGTTAATGTCAACTTCAGGGCGGGCTTGTATCTAGAGAAGGCTGTGGGCCAATCAGACGTCAGAGACAAGTATACCAACACAACAAGTAAAGTAATTGTGACAATTGGACTTATATATCAATTTCGCTAATCTGTTTTGATCACTACCAACACTACTCTGGTGCATAGTTTTGTTGTACCTTTCTTAATTTTACTATATAAATTCGGAATGCATCGTATTTAAATTTTAAGTGGAGTTCTCCTTATCCCCTCTCAAGTTCCTACTTTACAACTTAACTGAGATATTAGCCTTGACTGATAAACCTAATAAAATTAATGTATCGTTCTAATATAGATCTCGCCTTATATTTTAAAGGTTTCCACAATTTTTCATAAAGGAATCTTATGCAATTTAGATCCTCTTTAAAGAATCAAGAATGATGAGTGCCATGACATCAGAGAAAAATCATTTCCGCAATTTTCTGCTGAATGTCACGATGGCGGCAGCAGCATCATCAAAGATAAGTGCATCTTAGCGGGTCAGAATGATTTTTTTTTTCTCCACTTCTCAGGGAAATGCAGTTCATGACAACGAGAAATGGGTTACAGAAAAACGTTCCCACATTAAAAACGACTCGCAATTGATTGCTATAGTCTTTTTCCACAATTAAAATAATTAACGTCAATATTTTTGCCTTATTATCTTGTGCTGCATGCACAAAAGGAAGAAATAAATTTGTGCACGTCGCTTTCCCTGTAATGACCGCAATTTACACGCCTCGAACCTTCCGGTTTAGTCATTCAATTGAAAACTTTTAATTCTTTTTTTTTTACTCGCTTTTATTCTTATATTCAAGCTTCGTTTTATGCCCCCCCTTGCCCCGTCTAGCAAACTTTTACATATTCAATTCTAGTATGCTTCATTTTTTTTTCTACTAAATTCAAGCCGTTGATTGTGGATAAATTATCGTCGAGATAGGTTCGTGCGCGGACGACGAATTGTGCTGCGTTTGATAAATCTCGAGGTCTTGTGTTTCTTTGAACTCGCTATTTATGGGGTCACGTACCGATCAAGCCAACTATGTCTTAAGTCTTACGACGTTTTCAAGCCATCTAATGAGTATGTGCGTTCCTCTTGTTGTTGTCTCTATGGAAAAATTGTTTCTCACCATTAACATTTTCAGAATCGTTTAAAACAATTTTCCGCATTTAAATTTCCAACCATAGCCCAGGGCAGATATTCATTACTTGGGGTCCACGGGGCTCCAGTCATCTATCTCGTACCCTCTAGTCGAGGAAATGGAGACTTCATTAAATTTAAGATGGCAAATTGGTACGTTTTTTGGATTTTAATGTTTTGCATTTTTGGCAGTCTGCTCCGAGTCGAGGAACTTTATTCAATTAAACGAGTAATTGGAAGAAAACGACGAATTCTAATTTCACTGTAATTTTGTCAAGAGAAGGGAATTAAGTTACGACTTAAGACTGACTGAAAAGTTTATCAGATCTCTCGACTTCCTTTCGTGGGCCTTGAACTATGCGGGGTAAATGAACTTGCGGATTAATTTGCTTTTTTTTATTCTTCTCACGAATTTATACCACTCACAGTATATACAGTGAAATTTTAGGTTATACCCTCAATGGAGCTCATTAACATCAAAGTAAAATTCTAATGACTTTGCTATTTTATTATTATGGGGGGATGTAGTTCTAATCGATTAGAAATTTACGCTTTTCCGTTTTTTTCTATTTCTATATAATTATAACGTTTGAATAGTACATTTTTTTCTAATAATTTCTCTTTCTTTTTTCAGGTATGTATTCATAACAATATTTTTTCAATTGGTATGTATATAAAGTAGTTCCTACTCGATTAACAGCTCACAGCTAATATGGTGAGTCAAACTTTGTTAACATTTTACAAAATATTTATTTACCTTCTGCAATTAAATAACTAGATAATAATATTAAGCAACATTCGTCAGAAAGCCAACAGATTTCACTTCAACACCGGCCTACCTCAAGGGTCTGTTTTACCATCAATTTGTTTAAATTTATGGCCTACCTCCAAACTAATTCCTGAGTTTGCAGATAATAGTATCTTTGATTTTGTCATAATTTTTTAATGCATTTTAATTTGCACTGCCCTTACAAAAGGCTTCTCCAAAATACTAGAGGGAACTTCAACCTGAAGCGAGGTGGGATCCAAATCCACAACAAGTCTTCGCCATCTTCTTACTTCTAAAAGCAAACAATTCCTGCTTAAACTTGTTCGAAATTGTTATAGGTATAATCGGGACGATTTAGTTTTGGACGACAATCACAATGAGGTAATAATTCGCCACGATTAAATTTCTGTAGGTTTTGACGTGTTATCCAGAATATGAATACTGGAGCATTATCGTTTTGCAGCAATGTACAACTTTTATTTACCAAGGCAGCAGATCGTTTAAGAGAAGCGGAGTATATGGTAACAACAACGTAACCACCGAGGTAATCGTAGATGATGTGGAAGGTTGACAAAGCTATCAGTAGATAGATAGCCACGCTACTAAAAATCAGAGTGATACTCTTGGATGCATTCTTAGGAAAGCAGTGACCGGTGTACACACCACAGGGAAGAAACCTTTCGCCTCTCCTTCGATTGCAATCGGTCGTCAATATAGGAAATTTAGAATTGCAAATCATGCAAGTACAGTATAATATCTTTTTAATCTCATTCAAATCTATATTTTCTGTATTTACGATCGATTGCAATAGAATCGTATTCAGTAATAATATATAATAAGTGATTGCTGCAAAACCTTGGGAAACCATTTTTTATGATGCAGTCAAAGTCCAAGGAACTACCCTGTGATGCGTTAGTATGGCTTCGGTCGGAAGAGACTTAGGGTTTGAGGTGTGAGGGAAGCGGAATGTTTTGTTTTTGCATTCCTGCGAGCTAGACAACAGCCCAGAGACGAACGCTCAGCGAAGATTTAACCTGTTACTACTTATTTAAGATTCGTTAAAACGTCCCATATGTTCCATTTAACCTTTGATAATGACATGACTGCATTCGTGTTGGTTTCGAACGACGGAGATTTAATCATGTTTTACCTTCACCTAGAAGCTCCCTCTAGATCCTTGAAGAATACCAATAATAGGGATTAATTTCCCACTTCACTTTATGACAATGTACCAAGTATTGACGATGCAGAAATGTAGGAGTCCCAGTCGCTATTGACGTGAAAACAAAACCAGGCTGTGAAAACTAAAAACTAAAGGAAGGAAGGAAGAAATGTTATTATCTAGACTTCTAAAGACTACGCATTTTTTAATTTTTCTTTTTAAATTAATTTCGTGTTACTGATTTCGAGGTACTCCTCAAGGAGCTATCCTTTCACCACTCTTGTGGAACCTAATTTTCATAGAACTAGAGCACTCTGGTCACAAAGTTATCGCCTATACTGATTATATTGCTCTAATTTGTGCAGGTAAGCACCCAAACACATTGGCTAAAGTGTTACAACACGACCTCTCTTAGGTATCATTATGGAGCGATGGGTGTGGTCTGGGCATAAATTCGGATAGGACGGTGTTAATACTCTTCTCTCGGAAACATAATGTTCCTCCTATGAATTGCCCTGCATTAAACGGGGTTAAGCTGAAATTGAGTAATTAGGTGTTGTCCTAGACAGAAGACTTACCACAGGGCAATAGGAAAAAGATGAGCTATGGTGCCGCATATTGTGCATTGGCTCTACACCAGTGTCATACAAACCATACTCACGTATGGGGTGGTTGTATGGTGGTCGGCACTGGATAGGGCTTCACGATACTCGACATAATTCGCGTTACTGTGAAACAGTGCGATTAAGAAAGCGAGATTGAGGTGACGTGAGTGGACGAGATTTTAGGTTTTATCATTTTATTGTGGAAAATTCTTTTAGTTGTCATCAACTCTTATGTCGCTCCGAAAAGTGTCAATTGGATGATATATGGTGCATTATGGGTATACACTGCTTTCCTCATTCGCTTCTTCCTACATTATTGCCTTCTTCAAATATTTGTGTTTTATCCCCAATAGCAAAGAAAAGTCTTTGCTACCTTTTTCAGGGCGACGGAAAACTGATAGAAAATGCATATAAACACAGATATATCACTTGTCCTTGCTCCCCGTTTCCCCATCGAAATTCCCTTTTTTTATCTCGCCGTGAGCGACACCGGACCGAGCTTGCTCTTTATCTCGCCGAGAGCGACACCGGATCGAACTTGCTCTTTATCTCGACAAGGTTGCGAAGAGAGCAAGATCGTCTTCATCTTGACGAGACCCTTATAATCACTCCTTCTAAAGCCCTAAATACTATTCTCTACCTGTAGATCTCTTCGGTAAGCACTGCGCATTCTCGGCTGTCATTAGACTTAACTCAGTCCACACCTGAAAACGAACTGACTTCAGTCACTCCGAAATCCTAGAGGGAAGAACCGCTACCAATATCGACTATAACATACCCAATCCTTTCTTTGGGGCGAAATTTTATTCTGCTTTTCCCACCAGAACAGAGTCGGAGGAAGGTCCACCTCAATGGTGGGAGTCAGTACATCTCTACACTGACGGCTCCAAACTGGAAGGCAGAGTATGTGGAGGTATCTTTTCGGAACATCTTGACTTCGATATTTCATTTCGCTTACCTGACACTGAAACCATCCGGAGCTGTCGATGAAGCGCCAGAGATCTGCAACGTCAAGCGCTAGATCGCAAAGATTATCGAAGAAATAGTCACCCAAGAAGGTTGATACCGCTCAGCCAACTCGTATGAGCGACAGCTATTAACAGCCCTAGATGTCGAAAGGACAGAATCAAGGGATAACAAAGCAGCCTGGCTTTTTTACAGGAACTTCGTTCCCCTTCAACTAAATCAAAGCTTCCTGAATAGCCATGACCTCTGCCTGAAACACACTGCAGTAATCCGCATTCCCTCCATGTTCTCTAACCTTTTTAGTAGCTGCTCCATTACTACATTGAATATCAATGGGGACAGGGGATCACCTTGTTTTATTCCTCTTTTTATAGGAATATTAATTTCTTCATTATTTATATTTATTTTTGTTTTAATGTTCTTGTAGGATCTCATAATTGCTCCTACTATTGGGTCTGATAAGTAATTCCTTTTCAGCGCCTCCATTCGATAGCCTTATGAGGCAGCGTATCAAAGGCTTTTGTTATGTCGAGCTGGGCTATCGCTAATCCCTTTTTGCATTTCCCTATGCTTATAAGGTCCAATAACAACCTCGTGTTATCGCAGCATCCCGACTCAGCTGTGAATCCCTTTTGCCTAGGAGTAATAGTAACCTTGGTCCTCAGCCTTTGGTCAATTATTCCCCAGTAGATCCTACTTATAATAGAACTTATTGTTATGGGCCTATAGTTTTTGGCCTCCCTACCATCTTTTACTTCCTTCAATATTAAAGTTGTTCTATTATTTTTCCAGCTGGTCGGTTCTATTTCTGCTACTGTTATTAAGTTAAAGATCAGCGATAATAGCGTGGCGGCTATATTATTTTTAATATGTGTTCTCCGGATACCATCAAGACCCGGAGCTGTCTTTTCCTTCATTCTTTTGATTCTCTGTTTTTATTCAACTACTGTGAACGGATATAGTATATCATTTGTTTTTTTTTCTTCATCATTGTTCGACTCAATGATGTTATTTGGCATAACGTTAGTTGACGGGCTGAGAGTAAAAGTGACCTATTTATAAGCTTGGAGCAAAAGTGGCTTAGAAAATGTTCCGCGCAAAAACGAATCGCGTGAGATTCCGGGCCAAAAAGGAATCGTAGAAAATTTCCGGGCAAAAACGATTTAGCTACAAAAAGTAATGCAAAGTTAATGCAGTTAAGTCGTTTTTGCCCGGAAATTTTCTACGATTCGTTTTTGCCCGGAATCTCACGCGGTTCGTTTTTCGGCGGAACATTTTCTAAGCCACTTTTGCGCGAACCTTATAAATAGGTCACTTTTACTCTCAGCCTGTCAGTTATATCTATGGGGTACTCTGTTCCCCATGGGGCATTAAAGAAGTCTCTTCCTTGCTCGGCGGTGGGTTTGTGATTATCCCCTGATACTCCCAGTATCGTGCTACCGAATGAGCAGCATGCATGCAATAATCAATAAAGATAGGTAACTTTGTATGCCTTGTACGTTTACGAAATCACTTAACCGGCCACGATTATTAAAAAAAACATACTTAAGTCGTAGCAAAGTAATAAAATTAATAGGTTTATATAAAGCGATGCAAATAAACTCAAGGATTCACGATCCACCATTTTAAACTGAAATTATTATGGTGATTGGCCTAAACTAACTGGTCGTTATTAATTTTCTCGTTAAAAGTGTAATTGCATTTGCCTCTTTACTGTCCAGATAACATACACACAACTTTGGGCTGGTAATCAAAACTTGTGTTGACATGACGTTACACATAAAAGAACAATTACTTTTAATAGGCTCTGCCAATTGGATCAGTTTAACCGAGTTTAAAAGTAATAAAAAATTTCTTATTAAACAAAGAATTCCTATTTTATCTTATATGATACTTTTACCTAAGTAAAAGTTGCAGAGACGATTATTTTCTCGGACTCATTTCCGCAATCCAACACAATTCCAAGAAGCTGTGAATCACACGTTCCTAATAATTGGCATAGAGAGCAGCAATAAAAGTCACAATGACTCACATCTATTGCTTTTTTTTCGCAGAAATTCAATTAAGTCAAAATTCTTACATAAACCACTGTTTAAAATTTCTCATTTAAGTTTCTTAAAAATGAACTCCGGCGACTCTGTGTGCGAATACGTTGAACTTTTGGGGTTAGAGGAGAGAAAAAAACAAGAACTCGTTTTGGATTTATTTTTTTCGCCAATGCACAAGAACAATGGCTTCATCATCATAATTAAAATTTTTGAGAATGTTGCAAAATTGTTTCTCATCTTCCTGCCAACGACAATGTAGTCCTATTTTTATTCCCTTCAATCTTCAATTAAAGTCGTTTATAAAGTTTTGTTGCTCGCGCGGTCTGGTGAACAATTCGTGCGGCGATAAACAGACGATAACGAAACACAATAATCCTTCTACGCGCCCAGACGTTCGATAAACTTCAATTAATTTAATTTCTTCTAAATTTAGAGCCAAGAAAAATAAATTCGGAGAAGAAACGAAGGGACGCACACTGATTAAAAAGAAGAAAATATTTAAATAGATTGCGCGGACTGGTTCTGGGGCGGGCTCTGTTATGGTTTCAGCTGCGTTTTTTTGTTGTTTTTTTCTTTTACTGCTGCACTGTTTACGAAAAGATAAAAATTCTTCGTCATAACGGATAAGAAAATGTTGAGGAACTCTGTTATAGCCAAGGGCTGCCAGCTTAGCATTACCAGCATTTAACTCGTAACTGACTTTTCCTTGGGCTTGGCTGCTTGTCCTTGACTGGCCAAAAAACTTTTTCGGAATTAAAAGTAATCGAGAACTGCTTTACCCTAACCGAGTCCCCACGCACAAAAAATGATTTTTCACATTTTATTGACCAGGTGGGTATATCTAGGACAGGCAGGTGGTATCTACTATATTTCTTGATATGTTTCTATTCACTTTGAGCTCGTTTCATCACAAACTTCGCATCAAGAGAATTATTTTCAGCGGTTTTTGTTATTTTTTTTTTTTGTTATGGTGGAGTCACTGAATGAAGGAAACGTTTTTGTTTGTTCATTTGAACCATGTGCTAAAAGGGGTGCGTTCGTTATTATTTAGATTTCTTGATACTTTTGATTTATTTAACTTTGAGAATTCCAAATAACGTTTTGTTTGCGGGCATATTAATTAAGTGTGCATAGCATGTGTTGTTTACATTTCTGAGATAGCCTGGCGTCGTGAGATTTTACATATTGCATGAAAAAGATACATTTGCATTTGTGAAGGAAAAACAAAAACGTTTCGTGATTGTTTTATAGGATTTTGAAATAATATTGAAGAATAAATATTTTCGAATTTTAATTTGAAATACAGGAGAATTGTGAAAATGCGAAGAGCCATTGCTGAGTAAACAATATTGTGCTTATGGTTCCTTCTTGAAATAGGGTATTGAATTTCAATTTGTGAATATACAATGAATTTAAAAGCACGTATTTTCAATTAACAAATGTCCATAGTCTCTACTTGCTTTACATGTGCAATTACAAGTTCGTTTTTCAATTACAATTTGTTTCACAGATTAAACGCTTCCGCATTTAGTACAATACAACTCTTCGCTCTTCAACGAGACTTTTTGCAGTAAGTTAAATTGAATTGCTTATCACTTTTTTAACTTGAAAATAAAATTCGTAAACATGTTATATACTCCAATCGACGGCAACGATTGCAAGTCAATCTGCAATTCAGGTGAATTCCGAAACACAGATATTAGGGAGACCACAACAGAATGGCGTCGCTCTTGATATTTCAAAGGTTTTTGATAGAGTCTGGCATGATGCCCTTTTAGCCAAACTTCAAACATTTGATCTGCACCCTATCCTCGTTAAATGGATAGACATATTTTTTTGTCAGACCGTTCAAACCGTGTAGTAATTGACGGAGTTACATCTGATTCCTACGAAGTAAATTGCGGTGTACCTGAGGGTTCAGTTCTTTCATCAATCTTATTTCCTTATTAATGATCTTTTATCCCTTACTCTCAATCCTATTCATAGGTTGGCCGACGACAGTACCCTTGATTTCGCGTACTCATTTGATTCTGTAATGAATTCACGTGGAGATGTCACAGAAGTCAATCGGGAACGCATGGTCAGATCGTAAAAATAACGACATTTCTATGGTCCTCGCTTGGGGCAGAGAGCAAATCGTGTTTCGTTTAATACATCCAAAACTCAATGGCTGTTTAATGTCCCTTGAAAGATGTCCAGTTCACCTACAACCCATTTCAGTCGACGGAGTGAATATACCCAATTCGCTCTCTAAACATCTTGGGTATTGGGATATGCAGCAATCTTAGGGGCCGTTCAAGTATTACGTAACGCAGCTAGAGGGGGGGGTCTTGTGAAACGTTACGGTGCGTTACAAGGGGGAGGGGGGGGGGTGGGTGGTGGTCTAGGAACGCGTTACAAGTCGAGACTCACGGCTCAGTTTATATGGTATAGCTACACTACACATATTTTTTTTTACATTCCAAACGAGTCGCGTCACTGAGTATACAGAAGTATATATATATGGCAAACAACCACAATAAGCCGTGTACCACGTGTCCATAGTTTGGACTCTAAGATCTTGCGGTCAAGCAAAACCACCTAAACTGAACCATGAACTAATGAATTTCACGCACACACATAAGGGCCAAAGTGGGCTGAAATGTCGTTTAATTTACATTGCTTCTTATTCCGGTATTTTGCGCAACATAATTGACATTTTTAGGTAAAAACAATCATCTGAGTGTTACGTGACGTTTAGTGAGGAAGGGGGGGGGGGGGGGGGGGAGAAATATTTCACCCCACCTAGCGCTGATCTACAAGTACCATATTAGGCCTAGACTTGAATATAATTCCCATATTTGGGCAGGGCCGGACACACCGCATTGTCCGCGTTGCGAGGATTGGTATAGATTGTTAAAGATTGCAAGATTGAAGGGCAGTCTATGGCACCAGCTAATAGCTGATGAATGAAGAGAATGTTGGAAACATCACGACGTTTACTTAGGGGTTGTAAATCGTTCAGTTTCAGATGGTTTTCATAAGGTGGAAGGTTGAATCTGTTTACCGGAAGATCACGTAGAGCGAAGCGAATGAACCTACGCTGGACGGATTCAATCCTGTTAATGTGGGTTGTTTGTGTAGGTGACCATATCTGGCTCATATCCAAGGAGAGGTCTAACGAAGGAGATGTAGAGAGATTTGGAAACATAAGGATTTGAGAACTCTCTAGACCAGCGCTTCACAAACCCTAGCGCGGATTTAGCTCTGTTAATTATGCTGTCAATGTGGGAACGGAAATTGAGTTCACTATCACAGATTATTCCTAAGTCACACAAAGAGGTAACGATAGGGACTGGTACGTCGGTTAACATATAGACTCTCGGGGTGGCGGTAAGACGCTTGCGGGAATAAGAGATGGACTGGCATTTGGAGACATTGAGCTCTAGAAAGCTTTTCATGCACCATGTGATGAATGAATCGAGGTCTTCTTGGAGGAGAAGAGAGTCGGTAGTGGAGGAGATATGTTTGATTATTTTCATGCTGTCAGCATAAATGGATAGCTCTGAGTGTTTGATGGTACATTCAACATCATTTATTGTAAGAATAAAAATCAATGGGCCGAGGTGGCTACCCTGAGGCACGCCGGAACGAGCGACAATAGGGTTAGAAATGGATGAGCTGAAAAGAACATTGTACTGACGGTTGTTAAGGTAGGATTGAATCCAGGAGATGAATCGAGGGGGGAAGCCTAAGCGATCAAGTTTGAACAGTAGATCTTCCTTTGAGGAAGCCATGCTGAGAGGGAGAAGATTGACTTGTAGTGGAAGAACATGGAATCATAGACCAATTTTTCGAATAGTTTAGATATGGATGATAATTTAGCAATGGGTCTGTAGTTGGATACATCGTTCTCGCAGCCTTTTTTGAAGATGGGAATAATATAAGAGTTTTTCCATAATTGAAGGAAAACTCCTTGAGTGGCCGAGAGGCGGAAAAGCAATGTAAGGGGTTGAACTAGATGAATGGCACACTTTTTCAGAACGATGGCCGGAATGCCGTCAGGACCGGGGTGAAAGTCGTCCTCAAGCCCGTTAATACTGGCGGCGATTTGTTCGGGGTCAGGGTCGAAAGATGTAAACGACGTTTGAGTGCATTTGTCCAAGAATGAAAAGTAGTTAAGGTCAGTTTTAGGGAATTGTCGCTGAAAGATTTACTGAAGAAGTGTGAAAAGAGATTGGCGATAACCTGAGGATCAGACGAAGAGGTATTCTCGAGCTTTAGGGTGGAGTGGTAACCATTGGATTTCTTCTTGGAATTAATAAAATTATAAAAACGCTTGTAAGCAGACAAGTACGAAGAATAGTCAGACTCAGTTTGGCTTAGAAGAAAAGTTTGCCAACATTTATTTCTCCTGTTGCGGAGAGAGCGTAATTCCTTGTCGTACCAAACGGGCTAGGAGAAGCAGTTTTTACGAGGATGAAGAGGGATAGATTGTGTATGGCAAGGGTGTAAGCGTGACAAGCGTGATTAATGTTTTAAGCGAAGTTTTACTGTGGTAGAATTTCATCCCAGATAGCATTTAAGGGTTAAGAACAGGGGAAAAAAAATAATTTGCATATTGCACTTTTAGAACTCCTTTAGCTTTAACTTTATTCTTTAATATTCTTTGTAACCTCCCAAACATGGTTCAGTCAAATTTGGATTGTAAGATTTAGGTAGACTTAGGTAAGGTTAGGTTAGGGTGGCGGCTATCAGCTCTACAGCCGATCAGCCTCACATAGACCTATAAATGGTCCGTTGTGTTACCACATCCGTGAAACCGTGCCTTATTGCCGTGTTTATCTAAAATCAGCCGCAGCTGTTAATAAATCTTAGGAGCTGCTTCAGCCCGATGCCGGCTATATCGCCCATGCCACATAAGAAGTATACGCCCATTGCATTGTACCTTCGTTTTGCTAGGCCCGGGCATTCGCAGAGTAAGTGCTGAATGCTTTCCACCTCTTCCATACAGCAGACGTTCGTGTCTACTGAAAAGACAGTGGCCAGTAATAACTGCCAGAAGGTTTCGGAGGTTTATCCGGCTTCCGTTTAGCAGGAGCGCAGTTTTTCCCAAATCCCATTCAGGCCACAGCTGCATTGATAGTCTGCATGTGGTTAAGTTACTCCATCTGTGCTTAGTGAGCTGAATAGGTAGACTCCGTGTCGACGGTTGTATAGGCACCAATGATCCACCAGGTCGCGGGGTTCTCATAGCTGCTCACAACCGTTATGACGCCACCCTGCTAAAGACCTCCGACTCTACAATATCAGAATTTGTGTGTATAAAAATAGCACTAAATAAGTGTCTTCTGTACATCCTCTGTTGTTACATTCGCCCCTCTCAACCTTTAGACGCCTACGAGCCTATAATTGAAGCGATCGATACCCTGCTTGAGAACGCTAACGCGTCCGATGAATTTATTTTATTGGGTGACTTTAACCTCCCCCGTATCCAATGGTCATTGTCCGAGGACTGTTCTCACTTTGTCCCCCTTAACGCATCTTCGGCCAAAGAAGCCTTCTTTACCGATCAGCTCTCCGTTTCAGGTCTCTTTCAAGTAAGCGGAGTCAGGAACTTCCTGGACAGACAATTAGACTTAATCTTTTCTTCAGACCCAGTTAACTCGGCTGTCGCAGAAAGCAACCATCTTCTCTCCTCCCTCGACCGTCACCATCCTCCTTTGCTCCTCGTTTTCTCCTACGAACACCTTCATGCCGTTTCAGGCTCCGAGTCTTCTTTATCCTTCAATTTTCGTAAAGGTGACTTTGACAAATTAAATCACTTGCTCCTCAACTCTAATATTGGGGATATCCCTCAACATCTCCCAGTTGACGTCGCTTTAGAGGCGTTCTATTCGGAAATACACGCTTGTCTTACACAATCTATCCCTCTTCTTCCTCGTAAAAACTACTCCTCATCCCCCGTATGGTACGACAAAGAATTACGCTCTCTTCGCAACAGGAGAAACAAACGTTGGCAAACTTTTCTTCTAACCCAGACCGAGTCTGACTATTCTTCCTATCTATCTGCTTATACCTCTTTTTCTGAACGTTGTGATACCCTCTACCATGAGTACCTCTAACGGATGGAAACTAGCCTCATATCCGACCCCAAGCGTTTTTATAGCTTTATTAATTCTAAGAAGAAATCCAATGGTTACCCTTCCACCCTAAAGCTCGAGAGTACCTCTTCATCTGATCCTAAGGTTATCGCTAACCTCTTTGCACACTTCTTCAGTAAATCTTTCAGCGACAATTCTCTACAACCCGACCTTAACTATTTTGCATTCATGGACAAATGCACTCAAACATCGTTTTCATCTTTTGACCCTGATCCTGAACTAGTCGCCGCCAGTATTAATAGGCTTGAGGACGACTTTCACCCAGGTCCTGATGGCATTCCGGCCATTGTTCTGAAAAAGTGTGCCATACATCTAGTCCAACCCCTTACTTTGCTTTTTCGTCTCTCGGTCACTCAAGGGGTTTTCCCTCAATTATGGAAAAATTCGTATATTATTCCCATCTTCAAGAAAGGTTGCAAGAACGATGTGTCCAACTACAGACCCATTGCTAAATTATCATCCATACCTAAACTATTCAAAAAATTGGTCTATGATTCCATGTTCTTCCACTGTAAGTCTATCTTCTCACTCTCACAGCATGGCTTCCTCAAAGGTAGATCTACAACCACCAACCTTACTGACTTCGTCTCTAAAACCCTATGTGCCCTGGAAAACGGTAAAGATGTTGATGTTATCGCCACCGATTTTAGTAAAGCCTTCGACAAGATCTCCCATAACGTTATCTTGTTCAAACTTGATCGCCTAGGCTTCCCCCCCAGATTCATCTCCTGGATCCGATCCTACCTCAACAACCGTCAGTACAATATTCTTTTCAGTTCATCCATTTCTAACCCTATTGTCGCTCGTTCCGGCGTCCCTCAGGGCAGCCACCTAGGTCCATTGCTTTTTATCCTCACAATAAATGATGTTGAATGTGTCATCAAACACTCAGAGTTGTCCATTTATGCCGATGACATGAAAATAATCAAACATATCTCCTCCACTACCGACTCTCTTCTCCTGCAAGAAGACCTCGATTCATTCATCACATGGTGCATGAAAAACTTTCTTGAGCTCAATGTCTCCAAATGCCAGTCCATCTCTTATTCCCGCAAGCGTCTTACCGCCACCCCGAGAGTCTATATGTTAACCGACGTACCAGTCCCTATCGTTACCTCTTTGTGTGACTTAGGAATAATCTGTGATAGTGAACTCAATTTCCGTTCCCACATTGACAGCATAATTAACAGAGCTAACTCCGCGCTAGGGTTTGTGAAGCGCTGGTCTAGAGAGTTCTCCAATCCTTATGTTTCCAAATCTCTCTACGTCTCCTTCGTTAGACCTCTCCTTGAATATGCCAGCCAGGTATGGTCCCCTACACAAACAACTCACATTAATAGGATTGAATCTGTCCAGCGTAGGTTTATTCGCTTTGCTCTACGTGATCTTCCGTGGGTTGACAGATTCAACCTTCCTCCCTATGAAAACCGTCTGAAACTGATCGACTTACAACCTCTAAGCAAACGTCGTGATGTTTCCGACATTCTCTTCATTTATCAATTATTAACTGGTGCCATAGACTGCCCCTCAATCCTGCAATCTTTACCCATCTATACCAATCCCCGTAACCTTAGGTCCACTCCCCTTTTCCGACTCGATCGCCATCGCACAAACTACGGTCAAAGCGAGCCAATTACCAGGATGTTACGAAAAGTCAACGACCTTTCCTCTTTTGACTTCCATCTGAGTAAATCATCACTCCACAAAGCCTTATATCTTGACCCCGCCCATCTTGATCCTGATCGCCTACTTTAATTCTTCTTCCTTTCGCCTTCTGCCAGTTACCAATATATATAGCTCATATTGTAGCTTATACTTTTTATTTATTTATTCCTAATTATTCATTTATTATATTCTGTAGAATTAGTATTAAGTTATAGTTTGTATTTAATTTTTTATTTTTGTATTTTTTATGCAATAGCTTGTATTAAGCTTAAATAAATTAAGGGTAGTAAAAAAGGCGCCGACATGTAGGCTGCGTTTTAGTTCGTAGACCTGCTTGTAGAACAGAGGGCGGAAGAAAAACTACTATAAAAGGGATTAAATATGTAGATTTCAGGTAAAACAGCCAGATTAGACCTCTGAAGCGTTTCATGTGACATTATGGCGGGAGAATAAATTCAACCAATTCAATTACACATTATTGCAAACGGACCTACAGGGATGGCTACACCTAATTTGTATCGATCATGATGTTGCCAAAGGGCAGGGGTCAACCCTATGATTTAGCATGAAGTAGATTGTTTTATGAAAGAAAAACACGTAAGAAGGCCGAGGCATGCAGCTGTATCCCACCTATCGCTATGTTACATGCAAGATTGAACTCAATCAACTCGAAATGTATTACATGATACCATCCTCAGTTAAACGTGAGCTCCGAACGATTATTTTGTTGTCCGCAGAAAGACAACAATTTATGCTCGCTTATAGGATTGAACCTGCGATTCTCATAACAGAAATGCAGCACATTATCCCCTTCACCGCCCTTTTCAATTACGTGTTTGTAGATCTCAGTCCAAACACTTTAGAGACATGTAAGTGATTTATTTCTCCTGAGACTGTGCTCTTCTAATGCCTCAAAGGATTGATGAAATCTCGTTAAAATCTCAAAATCAGTATCAGGTCAGTGCGTTCTACCCTAAAGTAAAACTCCTTGAAGTGTGGTGTACAGGAGAACGATTCATCTACAACGGGCCATTGTCAGTCACCTTAGCCGACTAAAATTGCCCGTAATTTATTATGAGAACATGGAATTAAACTTTTTAAGATTATTCATTCTGAAATTAAGCTATAAATATTCGCGATAGAAAATCTTTTCTTAAAATATTCATGATATCATCAAAAGAATTCATTTTCTTTTAGCAAACCCCACTCGCAATGGAGGGTAGACAATTTTCAACTCGAAAGGGAATCTCTAATGAACATAGTAAGACTTTTCTCATTTCGAAAAAAGCCACTCCCTCTGTTGGTTCAGGAAGTGAATGAACCACGTTTATATTGTATAATCCTAGCTAGCTCGTGCATATACTTTCCGTTCAATGAGAAATCTTTGCGCTGAGTGACTGCCTTTAATCACGTATTGTATCTTGGTGCCGTGAAAAATTTATGCAACAGTTACTGTGGCCGTGCATTATTGAAGTGGGCAGAGAGAGAGTGTAGAAATGGCCATATTTCATAGTATGAAAAGAATTTCACATCCCCGTTCCTGCATCGACAACGGCGATAGCCACAACAGCGGAAATATTGTACAACACACGCATGCATTATGCATACTGCTCCATTGTCATAAATTATAAATTTGCTTGCAAATTCCCCTTTATTGCTTCCCGTGATTTGATAAAATTTCAATTAGAATATGAACTGAAAGACTATTTTGATAAATTCCGGGGCAATGCTTCCATCTAATTGAAATGTAAAATTCCTCCATCGGCTAATTGGATGGTATGCGTGCCATGAATAAATACACCTACCCGGGCCATATAGACGCGGTGTCGTAGAGGATGGCGCTAGTCACTAGTCGCTAGTGTAATATAGTTTGCTCTACCTCTGACTCCATATACCTACCTATTGCTCCGCTAGCAACACACTCCTATTGCGCTGATTACTTCTATTAGATGGCTATTAGAGCAGAAATGTTCAATGAATTTCGTTGTTTGGCTATAATTTGCTGAGTTCATGGACTAACAAAAATGATTTTGATTGAATAAATTGAGTGAATGGGGTTTTTTCTCTTGATTGAATAATTGAGGTCGTGAATTGGGGGTTCAAGTGCCAAATGATAAGCTTCAACGAAAAGACAAGGAAGGAGGCCACAGCAAGATATGTTTGATTGAAATTCTCATAAAATTATTAAGATAAATGCCTTTGCCATGGGTATGCACTCGTATGTGGTTTCCGGGTCGCTATGCAATTAATTACTAAGGCTAATTAGGCAAATATGAACGTAATTTAGGCGAATTTGTAAATATTTTAGATATCATAGGTGATGTTTTCTAAAATTTGTGTGCGAAGGCAATTTTTTGTGAGTTACGCTACTGTATAAAACTTACATATATGAAAAGGGGAAAAGTTATATTTTTCATAGTCTAGCAAGTTCGATTTATCTTCATGTTAAATGGCGATGTACTTGTTCTCTCATTTCAGTCAAGAAAGGTTAAAGACATCTATGACCATGCACAAATTAGATTGATATAAATAAAAGAAATTTGCGTAATCGTTCTGTAACAACCATTGTGGTGCGATGATTTCAATGTGTTTTTTTAGATATCAAAGTACTGTCAATAATCTCTCTTCAATACTGACTACTGGTTGATGAATTATTGTGATACCATAATGGGGCTAGATTCCCGTTCCTATGAATAGACACGTAAAACTACTTGGAGCTGCTAATCAACCGAACTAGGTCACTGATATTATCATATTCTAGTTTGGCTGGATCCTCAAAAAAGGGGAAGACTAAGTAATGGGCCCGTGCGATTGGCTGCAGTCGAACAGTAACAGAGGAAATTAGGGATAGTTTCCTTCTCTTCCCCATCTTGGCAACTCCTACAAAAGTCATTCATTTCATGATTTAGGATTAACCAATCCCCTCCTAATTCATTATTTCAGGATTAACTTATCCTTGCACACAAATAAAACTGCTCACTCACCTAACAAAAACCAAGGAGAAATTCTGATGTCATTGACGCATTCCAAGTTCAATACTTCAACAAAATGAGCACAAGAGAGAGTCTTCCATTTAAAACGCATGAAAATTGTAAACGAGAAACTTTTTACGACCACATGTTCAGAACATTTGTAGGTTCATCTCAAGTAAATTCCAATTTGACACTTTTAAAATATTGTGAAAAAGTAGAATTTCCCTATTGCTTACTATGGGAAGTTTCGGTTTATTTACACCACCAATGCTCAGCTGTTTCAATGTGCTTCCGAGCTTGTATCTAGGGTTGGCTGTGCAATGACTTATTATGATCGCCACGTCATCGGTAGTGATATTTAGCTTAAGCTGGATCATGTTGTATTTCAATTCTTGATGTTGTTCTTTTAGTGTTCAGCTAGCCTAGCTATATCTGAGTTTGGTAGCGTGGTTCCGAATCTCGCTATCTCATCGTCCTTACAGTCGCTCGGGATATTACTGTGCTCCAGTGGCCATGTGAGATATACGTCACGGCGCTCAACTATGTCATTCAAAGTTAAGCGACAATTTTTCTGCAGTTTTAAAGGTCATATAAACTCTCGTGAGAGATTAAGTAGTAGCTTGGCTATCTGTAAAAATGCATATGTCACTTAGCGACATTACTCTATCCTTCAGATATTCTACTGCTACCTTCCATTATTTCTGACTGGAAAAACTCCAGTGGTCAAACGAAAACCTACTTAGGGACAGGTGTTTCGAGTAGACGCCTCCACACATGTTACCTTCCAAGTTAGAGCCGTCAGTCGTGATTATCTTCGTTGGGGGAGCCTTCCTATACATGCCGGGTGGGAATAAAGGAGTCGAATTTGGCGTTAAAAGATGGCTTGTGTATGTTGTAATCAATGATCTTTTTGGTATACTTCCATCCAGAGGTTCGGAGTGTCCGTAATCGGTGCATGTCCATATCTGGACGGAGTTGAGACAAATGGCGAATGAGGATATGGTTTTCTTGCTGAACATTTTAACCAGTTTGTTATGTGGAAGATGGTATTAAAGGCTTTGAAGGGTGTAGTTCCAAGGACACCTGTGATCAGTGGCGTTACCATCCTTTGGACTTTTTCTTATGCTTTCTGGTGAATCACTTTTTTTAGTGTAGGCCATCAGACGACTACCCCGTGTTTAAGTATAGGCCTAATAACCATATAATAACTCCATGCCCTCATTTTTTGTCTATTACTTTTGTTAGCTAGAAACTATCCAGAGCAAGGCCAAGATATTTAACTTGATCACTTAATTTCAGTGTGATCCCATTAAGTATTAAAGAGAGGAATTCTATTAGACAACGTCATCAGCGTAGGTGATAACCTTATTATCACCTCCAATAATATTTATTGAACGAATTGTTTTGGAATTTCGTGATAATCTTATGACCACAGTGTCCGAGATCCAGATGTAGATCATTGGGGACCAAATTCTATAGAAATGCCGAGAGGATTTCTCCTTGGCGAGTCTCTGTTGTACAGTATCTTCGTATGGTATAGAAACTAGAGCTTACGCTCGTGCTTTTAAGCGTACGATCTATAACTCGATGAATCACGTCTCCTTAAGGATGCTGTTATCGTCTCTAGTTTATCGTTGTTAAAACGAAAGCTGCTACGGTGAATTCCCTGTGAATAAGTTATCTTTCTATCTTGTCAACTGATCGATGCAGAGTATTACCTGTATTATATTCATGTTGAATATATCATCCTTCCGTGGATGGGGTCTGCAACCACCTTCCTCAGGAATCTTGTGGAGGTCTTCTGGGCAGCCATGAGTCACCTAGTTGTAGACCAACTATACAGGTTCGATTTTTAGTGCTTGCATGACTCTTACAGTAAATTTATCACTTGATTGAGAAAGGATAAGAGCATAAAAGCCATTTTTAATAAGAAATAGGATGATCTGTTACCTGTTCATAGCTTATCGCCTGGCAGATTGCATCCACAAACCTTATCTCTGCCGACCGGAGGTTCCTGGACACAAAACTATCCTTTTTGTGATAGGCAGACAAGTAGAGCTGCAGCTGCGCTATTATACACTTGTCAACGGTTTTTAAGTTTATATTATCGTTCTAAGTAACAAATTGAAACAAAATTTCCATTTCGTATTTTATTTTATTTCGTTACTAGCTTTCATTTGATATTCCACTCGGCGGACCAAAACATTTTTTTTAAAAGTGCGTTATTAAAGCGATCCGGTCAGCATCAATGGGATCACCAACGTGGTCTATTGTCCTCCATAAATTCACGAGAATCTATCCTTCTAAGTAAATCGCTGCTTTAGATTCATCATATTTCTCGAAGGAATCTCAGTATAGATCTGGGCATTGGGTTCTGTAGATATCCAAACGAAGTGACTACTAAGCACTCTATTTCTTCTGGTTGCCAAGACTAAGCATTTACACATCACATGAGACACAGATATTTTGGATCTTAACAACTTCTTGGAGACGGAGTTGAATCAATTGGTTGAGCGGCCTCACGACCACCATGCCATAGATCCCGGGTTCGAGACCAGGGGGTTTTTAAAATTTAATTAAAAAATCCGCTGCGTCGCTGGGCTGTTGTCTAGCTTGCACCCTATTTATCTTCCGCCCAAAGCCATGTTAACGCATCAAAATGTTGTCCCCTAGGCTTTGGCCACATGGACCTGTATGACTCCTACTACATTCCATACACTCAACCCTATATAAACCCTAAATAGAAAGGAAAGCCGACCTAGATCTCTGCCACCAGTAGAAACGAGTTCTCGGGGAGACAGATATTGTTGGCTAGAGTACAAGGTTGTCGCCCCACCACGTAGCCCGGAATCATTTAGAGTTCCTGGTAAACCGAACTAGGTCCCTAGGTCAAATAATGAGCGCCAAATAACAAATAATTATTTGCAAATAATTCTCCAAATAACAAATAATTTTTTTTTTTCATTTTTAAATTTACCTGATTTTTTAGCTTTTATATTTATTCGAATAAAAAGTCTCTGGTTAATGCTCCTTCAGCTGACATTCTCATCAAGTTTTCCGATATAAATAATTTGGATCAGTGCTAAGACAATGGTAGAATTGAAGTAGATTTCGAAGGAGGCAATTTCTAATAATGTCCATAGGCTAAATGAAAATATTAAAATTGTATTGACGTCTAAGAGATTATGCTTTATCAATAAAAGCTTTGTAAATTGACTTCTGGATCTTTATGGCTATCTAATTTTGGTACCAATTCATATATATTATAGGGACTATTATTATCGACTTTAATTTTAGCATTGACTCTGGATACAAACACAAACGACAGTACATACGTTCCACTTTTAGAACAGACATGATCATCTCATTTCATGCACATAGTATAACCAGCTGATCAAATTAATTACGTCATCTTTCGAATATATCTGATATCTCTAACAATCAGAATTGCCCATTATCTCTAGAAGAACAGAAACATTTATAAATAATTTTAGCAACCTTAAATAGTTAAGTTCTTTTTTAAGAGTATGTTGACAGTATTCCATATATTTTCCTTACATAGAAAAAAAAATCAAAGAAATCAGGATATCATTAAAATTGTAGGGTGTGCCGCAGGGCCTTTTTTCAAATCGTTTTATTTACTTCTATCTAACTTAGATGCATCCTAACCGCTTCATTCACGACTAACTTCATATCAAAAGCAATCCAGAATTGAATACATTTGAAATTTCTCATCTTTCCGTCATTCACGTGGGCAATTATGTTTGTTCAGTCAATACAATAAATCTTGTTATGAGCTTGAAAAGAGGTTGATAACGAAATCTTTTTCTTGTTAAATTCTCTAATTTACTTTGCCCGCCACGTTAAATATCAGGGACAAATGTCTGGTAACACTGCAATAAATCTAAACATAGCTGAAGAAGGATAACTTGTTGGGGCGAACAAAAAAAACTTCTTTTCATTTCAAAGGAACAGGTTTTCTCTCCTCTTTTAATCAAAATCACAAAGGAGAATATTATTGGAAGGAATAAGAGGAATTTTTTATCCGTCAACATACAATGCACGGGCCTGTGGGAAGAGCCAAACGAAAACGAACAGCCCAGAATTACCTGAATCTGTGATAACGCAAAGAAGGGAAGGTAAAAATTAAAAGTTTAAACACACCATCACGTCATTATCATCCACTGACGAAAAAGAAATTAGATTTTGCTCAAAAGCGTTCCAAATTAATTTTGTGTGTTCCCCCGATTTCAGGTGACTGGATCTTATCGTCAACTACGAAACTAATGGGTGTTACCATGTCAGAGTTGGATGAGATATGCAAAATAAACTGAGAGCTAAAATCGACTATAAAGTCGCTCATAGCGCGGATATCCGACCAGACATTACCGCGAACAAAAAAAAATGAACGTCGCGATAACGCCGCCGTGTTATTATTTAAGAAAACAACAAAAAATTCCAAGGAAGCAAAATAATAGCTTCGGCCTGAGTGGAAGAAAAAAAAATCAAAGGAAAATAAGGGAACGTGGAGGCTGCAGCAATTTCTAAGAGTACAAAGCAATGGATAAATTATCTTCTTCGTTTAAAAAATTCCTTTTCTTTTGCATTTAATAAGAAAATTCTGCACATCTTGATTTAAAGTCCGCCTACATAGGCCATTATGGCTTCAGTTTATGAACAAATTTATGTGTGAGCACAGATAAAACGTGCAAGAATTCAGGAACCGAGACATGCTTTGTATGAGCCTCGGCTAAAAGCCATTCACCAATTTCAGAATGTCAAGTCGTTAGCGAATTCTGTTTTTTTTTGGCTGGTCTTAGAACAAAAAGGGAGTAGACGATGGGCCCAGTCGACGACATAACGATAAGATTTCGTTTTAATGAGATTCTTCCTTTTGGCCGCATTATTCTTTCCGTTTATTATAATGTCCACGAATTTTTCAAGAATTATTATTGTACTGGAAATGAACACAAATATTCACTTATCGCGACCTTACATCTATTCGTTTTGTGTCAAGGAGAGCTCTATAATTTTTATTTTCCCGCATAGCGAAAATAAACTGACGAGGCCAAAGGAGAAAATCACCACTAAAAAAGAAATTATTAATCTTGGCAATGGTACAAAAGTTAAGTCCCAATTTTTCTTAGTTTACAAAAATCCAATGTGAAATCAATTATAAGACTGCAGCAATCTCTCTTTTTGCTGGGTCCTGCAACCTTGTGCACGGTGACAGCAATGTTACGTCCTATTTTATTTAGGGTACACTAACGAGAAGAAAGTGCCAAGGTGCGCATAGTGACCAAAGCTACTTACATAGTATTGGCATGGCACTACCGCAGTACCCCAACTACAGCTTTAAACTTATTCCTGCTTCTCAATGTTTATTAGGTATTATGTAAATAGTACCTATTAGTGTTTGTAAGCTCTTGTTTTGAATTTTCTTTCATCAATATCCATTAGAGCTTGTGTGATCCTTAGTTTCAATGCCGAATTTCTATAACTGGAACTAGTAAATAGGGGACCCCAACAGACAGGAAAGTATTCTACATTGTGCAAGTTCCACTGGTTTTCCTTTGCGATGTGGTGCTTAAAGCAATCTTCACTGTTAAATCAAATGCTACGGTGCCCGACTTAGCTGAATTATCGGACTCATTGTGCATATTTTCAGTACATGTACTACAAAATCCCAATCCCCCATAGCAAATTTGCGAATATTATTCCGATTTCTAAGAAGATCGCAACCTAGTTACCTGAGGACTACAGGCCCATTAGTCTACTCTGTTTTCTTTCCTAATTTTTCAAAAAGTTGTTGTAACTATTAGCCGGATTAACATTATTAGGATTGGTGATCTGGATTCCGACCCAAGCATAGTTGTGAGATTGCTCTTGTCAAGGTTACAACCGACATTCGTCTCTGGTTAGTGGTTATTGGACCTATAGTTTAAAGTGGATTCCGAACCACCGACATTATTCTACAACCTACAAGAGAGAAATTTCCAATCTGGTGCCCCTAGAGTTTTCAAAAGCTTTTGACAGTGTATGCCTTAAGAGCTTGTTTAAAAATGTATCCTATTGCTTTAATGTTTCTAGATGTACAACTATTCTATTCAGGGACTTTCTGAGTCTATGTTTCCAGAGAGTAATGATAGACAATAACAATCATTCAGAATTTATCCTTCTGCGCAATGGTTTCCCCCAAGGATCTATCTTGGGCCCATTGCTTTTTAGTATGTACATCAATGATTTGCCTCAGGTTGTATGTGATGTAGATATTCATATTTACCTCGATGATGTACAGGTCTACGTTAGTCGTCCAAAAGGCCAGTGATTTGCATGAGATATATGACTGCGGTCTTTAGAAAATAATCTGAAACTAAATCCAAGTAAATCAAAATGCATCCACTTCTCTTGTGTAACTATTGATCTTCAATTTGGTCAGGAATAATGATGAATGGGACCCACTGCCTTATGAGAATAAGGTTTGTAATTTGGTTGTTATTCTGAACTCAAAACTGATATGTTGTGATTACGTTACGTCTAATATTTCTAAAATCTACACCAATCTTCCACACCTTTGGCTATCTTCAAGCATACTTTTGCCCAAAATGCGCTGTCATCTAATTAAATCTCTAGTACTACAATCCATTTTATGCACGGACTCCTAGTTTTGCCACAACTTGATTCTCCCTGCAGTAGAAAGCTAAATTTTGCTTTTAACGACTGTTCGATTTATTTTTGGATTGCGTAGATTCTATCATGTTTCTCACCTTAGATTCACGCTACTTGGATGGTCATTGGACATTTATTTCAACGGATAGCTTCTTTTACAATTTACTAGTTACCTCTCAACCTCATTACTTGAGTAGTATGATTTGTCCTCGTCATTCAACCAGGGGATTTATACTTTTATTGTGTGGCATCCAACGATATGGGGAACAACATCACAAGACAACTCCAGGGGGCACTAGACGTAGTTGCAACCTAGTGTAATGAGGTTGACCTCAAAGTCAACCCTGACAAAACGGTCGTTGTTCCGTTCACTAGGAAGTGAAACACGACGAGTCCGACTGAACCGACCTTCTTGGACACTGCGCTCTTCAAGGATCAGGTGGAGTACCTTGGGGGTGATCCTGGATTCCAAGCTATTCTGGAACCTGCACCTAGATACAACCGTGGAAAAAGCTCGGAAGTCCTTTTGGGCATGCCGTAGAGCTTGTGGGAATACCTGGGGACTTAAACTCAGGACAATGCTCTGGATCTACACATCGGTACTAAGGCCCATGATAATCTATGAGGGACCGGCATGTTATAAGGAGTTGAGAGGGTTAGCACAATTGGCACCAGTGGCCGCAGCGCTTGAGAACCTCACACCTCCAATTTAATCAATCAATCAAGTGTACAGCTATATCTTATTCTCGTAAAACAATTCATTGTGCTAACGAGACTTGACAAAATCAAGGACTGGTTGCATAGTCGTTTTACCTTCCACGACCATATTGAACCGATTGTTAACAAGGCAAATTCGACTTTGGGTTTCATTAAAAGGTGGGCTAAGGGGCTTGATGATCCCTATATCACACGGTTGCTGTATTATTTGTTCGTTCGACCAATTCTTGAGTATGCTTGCTGGCTTTAGGCTCCATTTTACAATGTTCATATCAATCGTGTAGAGGTTGTACAGTGTCAGTTCGTGCATTATCCAGTTCGTGGTCTATGTACCTTGGAACAATCCACTAATATTGCCCACTTATTTGGACAGACTGAATCTTTTGAAACTCGAACTCGACAAAACAAGTCCGAAACTTCTTTTTGCTTTATGGAACTAAAAATTCTCCCGACCTGTTCTCTTTCTTTAGTATTTCTACTCCGTCTTGCTCCTTGGGAAGTCGTGATTTTTTTTAAATAGCCTAACAAATAAATTATTACCATGATTCGTAATCTTTCTTGAATTGATAATAATAAATAGCAGTTTAAGCTTTACATAATACACAATCAAAAACACTAAAATTAAGAGACCGTAATGTGGCGAAAGTAGAGATCGATCGCTATTTTTCGTCCCATTACACAGGTCTGCGAGATTTTTCCCCCTGGACAATAAATAGTTGTTTCCGAGGTAACTTTTCCCGCTGAAACCGAATCCGAATCCGAATTGCTCTATCAAGTCAGGTTTTTGAGATATCCTAACCTAAAAAAGCAAAATCATTATTTTCTGATATATTTGAGGTTATGTACACCACGAAGTTATGAACATAAAAATTTCAAAATAGGATATCTCAGCGAAAAAAAAGATATTTGACCAAACTCTACGGCATTTGAAAGATGAAGACTTGTACTACATATAAGATCCCACACTTAGTTTTTTGAAAAAAGAAAAAAATCGCGGTACTACATAACCTCAAATATGACAAAAACAGTGTTTTTTACACTTTTAGGTTAGAATATCTCAAAAACCTGACGTGATAGAGCAATTCTGCAAATTTAGCAAAATTACTTTGGAAACAATTTGGCGACAAAATTTTCAAAATTTCGCAGGCCTGTGTTATTTATTATATTTTCTCTTTTAGCAGACAGCATTACAGTAAATTAATCAATAAATAAAAAAGAAAAATTATTAAAAAGTGTCAAATCAGGTCTTGGGGAACATGTGATATGTCAAGAAGAAGATTCCATTATTTGTAATTGATCAATTATAAACGTCAAAACACCTCCACAGTGAGTCAGACTCATTTTAACAGCAACGAGTTGTCAATTGTGAAATTGCTATTTGAAAGTTACCAATTAAAAATAATTAGCACCTTGCATCTGGCATTTCACACTCTTTTCCGAGTATCTAAAATTTGTTTAGCTAATTTATTATTGAAAGGCAATGCCTCTGCACAAGGAGTAGAGTTTTCTTAAATAATTTATTGCAAATGAAATCCACACAAGAGGCCAGGTGTTCGGTTTCCAGTAAAACGTGTGACTCCGTTAGTGTAAACGATAAAATGCATATGAGTTGTTTCCTAAGCAAAAAAATAACTAATGTGCTGGCAATTATTTCTCAAAGTGATTTTAATAACTTGTAAATGTAAAATTTCTGTTGATATTTAGCATGTTAGAGGCGATAGGAAAAGGAAAAATGTGTTCGAAAAAAAACAAGTTTACATGCAAATTGACATAAATGAGGCACAACTTAGTAATCAAATGAAGTCCCCAGATCCTCTGGGGGCATAAATTTTCGTACGATAGACAGCAAATCAAATTTAAATGTTTTAATTGGGATTAAAAACGGCTGTTAGCGTGCATTTAAAATGCAGTAAAACGTTAAAATCGGTACGAAATTTATGAGTTTACATAAAATGCTGATAATTGCTGCAAAGTGCTTTATCTCTTGCTTAGTGTTGCCCTCGATAGATTGATAAATTGGAATTGAACAAAAAAATAATAAGTAAAAGTACCGACTGATTCATCAACGTCTAGCCCAAACCGCTCTGTAATTAAATGATGAAGTTTAGGGATTACATTATTTGTGAGCTGTAAGTACTATTTAAAAAATAATTTTTCAAAATTCTACCCTCAAGTAGATGAAAATGAGTAACCAAAATTTCTTTGATCCAATGATATAACAATTTTCTTATGAACTTTGCAAATTTTGTACTTAAAATGAATTAAAAGTACTTAAAAGGAATTAAAAGTACTTAGTTGTCATTGAAAAGCACTTAAATACAATTTTCATGTACTAAAGGAATTAGGAAAAGATATTTAAGGGGCTACACGTAGGCAGAGTGTTGAATTCAAGCGAAAGTTTCGAATAATATTCTTTTACAACAAAGAGTGATTGATGAGTTTTTTTAAATGAAAAGTACACTCGACGACAATCAAATAATAAAAAAAATAATTATTACAAAATTAATAATGGTTGATCAACAATGTTAACACTTTTTTCTCGACTTTATGTTGACGGTTCCACAGCACGAACCAATCCTCTTAAATCAAAAAAATAAAAACTGTTTTTGACGGTAAACATATAAAAAATTTTCAAAATCGAAATCGAAAAACAAAATGTCGGCCATACGAACTTTTCGTCAAAAATTTATCTCTTTAAATGTAAATTTATGAGAAGGTAATCATTATTTAAACATTTTTCCTACGTAAAGCAATTAGGTTAGTTGGCGGCCACCGGTAGTAAATTAGTCGATCTCACATAGGCCTTGATATGGTCTGTTGTGCTATCACTACAAAGGAACCGCAACCTGGATCGCTCTAGTACTGCCATGCAGTGATTAGTTGAACCAGCCGCAACCATTGATTAGGTCTTTGAGATCCGCGCTGGCGAACTCTTCTAGTCCATTAAAGAAGTGCTTTCCAAAAACCTGAAACCTTTTCTTGTCTAGTCTAGGGCATTCGAAAAGCATTGCTGAATGGTTTCAACCTCCTCCCCGTCCAGACAACTCCGACAGAAATCATTGGCAGGACTACGCATGCGGACTGCATGACTACCTTTTAAGAGCGCCTCACCAAACTAAGATTCCGTAAGTCAGGATTGGTCTCACTATCGATGTATACATCCACTGAACTATACGGGGACTAATTCCCAATTTCTTCCTAGAAGAAATGTTCTTGCAGACATAAAACGCTATCGAAGCCTTTTTCACGAGCTATCCATTGTTGATGCCCCAGTGTAGTTTGGAATCTAGAATGATACCCAGATATTTCACTTAGGTCGTGGTGTGTGGGTGGTTAAAACAGTTCAATTTGTCTTCTTCATTGTCTACTAAACCGCAGTCATTTAGCATCTATGTATTATGCAAAGAGCTCTCTCTCTGTGAGTTCGCTTATGGTGCTTAAGAACTTCCTTGATACCACTATGACCAGGTCGTCTGCGTAAGCCACCACTTTTATTCCGGTGCTCTTTAGCAACCTTAGAAATTTATCAGCAACTATCATCCAGAGAAAATGGGGATAGAACGCCGCCCTGCGGAGTACTGCTACAGGCCTGATCTTACAGTCTCGTGGTTTCCCAGTTTTCCATGCATCTGTCGGAAGCTCAGCATTGACAGACATAAGAGTCTACTCCATTAGATTTTAATGCAACGCTGATAGCTTCAGTTTTGACGTTGTTAAAGGTACCCTCCACGTCCAGAAAAGTACCCAATGTGAATTCCTTACATCTGATTGTCTTTTTAATGGTCCATACCACCTCATGAACCGCAGTTTCTATTGGCATTGCTAACACCACTGAAAAGGAGCGCAGCAGGTAGATGCACATCTATGAATGTTTTTAAAGTTTTCAAAAGAAAAAAAATAAGGCTAAATGGTGTAAAGTCCTTAGCCATTATGTGTCCGTTCCTCCCTGCCTTAGGGATAAAGATGACTTTGACCTGTCGCCATGGGATAATTGTTGTATGACCCCTCTGCAACATACAGGGCATCATCCCGTCAACATTTGCCGATTTAAAGTGATCGAATGACTCAATAGTACATTCTACTTTGTCTTATGTGACAATATTCGATAACTTTACTTTGGTGGTATTTGATTGCTTTCCAATTATCGGGAAAGTGCGTGCTCATGAGCAATTCCAGTATCTCCGCCGTCGACTCTTGTAAGTGCCATCACTTCGCATGAGAACAAAAGGAACAGTGAGGTTGCCCGCGAAAATTTTCCTGAGCTTGGTGGCTTTGATAGTCTCCTCATGATGTACTTTTGGCTCTTCTAATTAACGTTTTGAGTAATTTTTGGCTTGCTTTAAAAGAAGCCCAGTCCTCCGCTAGCCTGGTAGTTTTAGCCTTATCGAAAAGCTTCCGTGAGTAACACGTCAGTAAAGTCGTCTTTCTTTCACTAGCTCATTTGAATATTGTCATTAGAAACATAGCTTAGGCGTATAATAGCAATGAGGCGATATCAGTAGGTTAATTCAATGTCTTTTGAAATTGGCCCGAAGGACGAACAGAAAGTGCAATCGCTCTCTATATTACTAGTTCCCTTCATGCACGAATTGTATCGCGATCAGTGGGTCAACCGCTGGAATATTTATTCGTGGAAGTATTGGTTGATTATGAAAAATATCTCTTTGGGATCGTTTATAAGCTTCCTGTTGTTAAGTCATTCCTATCAACACATAGTTACTACAGGCGATTTCATCGCTGACCTAGTTCAAGACAATGCCATAGCAAATTCTTTCATCACCTTAATAAACACATACAGGTATAGTCTTGATGTTGTCAATTCTACTTCAATACAATACATCGCAATCTCGTCCAACTTATTAGATTTAGTAATCGGTAGAAGCAACGATCACGTTGTCTTTTTCAATCAAATATCCTTGTCTATGTTTTCTAAGCATGACCTAATCCTTAGAATTTACAATTATTTAGCTAAGTGTAACCCACAATAAACGTTAAGTTTCCATGATTTTAACTCCATCACTCAGGTCGAAAATGAAAACTATCCCAGAAGTGTTACGCCTCTTTTCAAGAGTGTCTAAAGAAATTTAACAGAGTCTGTCGTAATAAGAAGAAAACACGAAGGTATTATTCGAGGGGAGGCCGTGAAATGTGAACCGCGAAGTAAGGAGCCCATACAGGACTTGCATACTTTAGAATCGGTCTGACGAAAGTGCAATATAGAAACCTTGTTAAGTAGGAATCGTCAAGTTCACTGGACCATTGTCTCATGAAGCACAACGTCAAGCAAGCCCTGCCCACGATATAGTCTACAGAGGGAGTTGAGAACAACGACCAATTCCTTGGACCTTTCCGGTCTAAACAAAATAACACCATCTCTATACCAGCCAAAGACAATAGGAAATTTTTTGCGGGAGAAGGTCATAACAGTGTACTTACCAGCGTTTAGTGGAAAATGGTTGCTACAGGATCAGTAACGAAACGTATCCAGGTCAGTGTTTAGAAGAGCACAATCAGTATCTCAATATATATATATATATATATATATAAATATAAAAAAAAGAGGAGGTGGCCAAGAACGCTGCCTTGTGGCATTCCAGAAGAGATAGAGGTATCAGTAGAAAGAACTCGCCTGAACAGAACACGTTGAGTGCGATGCGTCAAGTAAGAGGAAACCAATCAACGAAGCGGGGAGGGAACTCAAGTGAAAGCTGATGAATTAGGATGCCGTGACTGAACCTATCGAAGGCCTTACTAAACTCAGTGAATACACAGTCTGTTTTCCGATTCATTGGCCGGCAAAGGATGATTGAGGAATTCAAGAAGGTTAATGGTAGTAGATTTCCCCTTAATGAAGCCGTACTCGAAGAAGCCCATAAAAAGCCTACAATGAAAGCGGAGCATGTCACTTACGGATGCTTGGAAAATTTTCGCAACATGGCACAAGTTTGCGATGGTCCTGTAGTTGGATATATCGCAGAATATTTTCACAGATTTGGAAACTAGCCAATAGACACAAACAGATTAAATAAATAACAGAGACCGTGAGCAAGAGACGTTTTGCACCTTTTCAAGAAGGAAGCAGAAATACCGTCAGGACCGCGCAAGAAGCAATCTGACAGATCAGGAAAGTGTTCAGTAGCGCTTGCATCGCCGAATAATAGGTCCTTTGGCTCGAGTAATGTATGCGAAAGCCTTGTCAAGTGAGTAATATCAGAAGAAGAAATATCACAGAAAGCAGAACGAAAGAAGTCGGTAAATAAGTTAGTGAGCGCTGCTCTCGCAGTCACGGAACTTGAAATGCCATCACATTTACGCATGGAGTTTTTTTTTGTTTTTTTTTATACGATGTGGCCAAATCCTAGGGGACAACCCTTTGATGCGTTAGCATTGTTTTGGCCGGAAGGGAATTAGGGTAAGGGAAGTGGGGAAAACTTGAGTCTTGTTTGCATTGCTGCGAGCTAGACAACAGCCCAGAGACGGAGTGGATTATTTTTTTAATTTCTTAATAAAAGCTCACGGTCATCTGGGCTCGAACCCGGGACCCATGGCATGGTGGTCTTGCCGCTCAACACATTGATCCAACTCCGTCGTGGTTATCGCTTAAAATAGATCTCATGTTGGAAATGAGTGCCTTGTAAGATAATTGTTGCTGGCAGGAAAACTGATGACAGAGCTCAAAGTAGTCAAGAAGAGGCACAGAGCCTCTTGCAGGCCTTGCACCTTAAGTTCTTTTGATGTATCGAAGGGCCATCCAGCCAGTGTTGAGAGAAAAGAGAAAGCCTAGAAGAGCAGAGTGTAGCATATTGGGTAAAACGTGCGTAAAGGATGTCGTAGAAAGCGTTAACAGCGCAATCAATGTCGTGCTCTCCGAAAGTTGGTCGCTCTAAAGTTGGAGTACCAGTTCTCAAGCTGAGAGGAAGAAACAGGTCAATTGAAAAAAACGAGGTCCACAAGCCTAACACCGTCGTTCACAACGTTATTACACTAAGCCAAGCCCGTTGTGGTACACGGGGGTCGAGGAAGAAGTTTCCAAAAAATCTCAATATCATCACAACGCAGCATGTCGTATACTCCAGATGGCGAGCCCGAAGGACCAAAAATCCAGTATCACAATTCCAAGTTTAAGACTAGTTTGCTCACTAAAAAGTTCTGACAAAACTATCTATCGACGTCGGTAATGTCCGACATATTTATATTGCTAAGGTTCTGGACGCTTTAAATTATTCGGCATCATCAATCTTCCCCACATATGCCAACTCTAAATCTGATGATGCCTTGTCGAGTATTTTAGATGGCAAATCATCAAGCGATTTCTTTGATGTATGTATTTAACGTCGGCTTTGTAATTCCCGTAACTCCTTGTGGGGCATAAGACAGGAGAAGACTTCACCCGATTCAACGATTGCAAGTAAACCTACAATTTAAGGTTAATTCCGAACCACCGACATTACTCTACAAACCCAATGGTTTTTTGATAGTAATCTGTTGTCAACCGAAAACAATCATGAGTCACCGCTCGTGGGGTTCCAACCTGGGACCTCCGCAAAGCCGACACGTTATCTATTACTTCACCGAGAACTAAGTAACTAGACTAGGACTAGAGTAATATTATGTTATTCGCGTCGAGTGTTGCATAGGCGATAAAAAAAACTTGACACTGCTCGTGAAAGTAAACAAAATTGTCATCATCGATTCTTTCCTTTATTTTTGCTGCTTTTACAAAGCTGTTTTGAGTTTATTGTTCGCCCTTGCAATTACAAGCAGTTGGATCAATGCGTTGAGCGGCAAGACCAACATGCCATGGGTCCCGGGTTCGAGACCAGATGACCGGGAGCATTTATTAAGAAATTAAAAAAATAATCCACTCCGTCTCTGGGCTGTTGTCTAGCTCGCAGCAATGCAAAGAAGACTCAAGTTTCCTCACTTCTCTTACCCTAATTCCCTCCCGGCCAAAACCATGCTAACGCATCAAAGGGTTGTCCCCTAGGATTTGGCCACATCGTATAAAAAAAAAGTCCAATTCGTCACCAATACCACCTTTGCTTTTTATGTGGGCAAATTTAAGTAGCACGCTTCAGAATAAGCTTATTTAAGAACAGTGTGATGATCATAGCACCTGTAAGTAAAACCACAAAGAATACTTTAGAGAAAAATCTCTTTTTTGTAAATTACTTTCTTTTTGAATTTGTTTTCATGCCAACGCGGTCGACGTAGCGGGTAATAGCTACTCTAACCTTAAAATTGTTCCAAATCACAAATCACGTAAAAGTAATTGAATTTATATTTATATTTCTCCGAATTCAATTGAAAAACACTGAAGACGACCCGACCTTATGACTCGGATGTTATAAGAGAAATCCAATTTCTTTTCATTAGCACAAAGTCTTAAATTCAATTTAAATATTGTATTTTAAAGTATACTGTACTGGAAATATCTTAAATTAATCAAACAAACGTTTTTCAAATTTAATGTACTTGTACACACACACACACACAAACAGCTCAGCCTAAGCTCCTTCATTTGATTTTCATGCAAAACAGAAATTATAAAGTTGTTTGATTTGATAGAATAAATATGAGCTCCGAAGTGATTTGCATATCAAACTTTAATGTTTCAGATGGTAGCGGAGGGTCGGCAGTGGCGGCGCATGAAATGTGCTCGTTTTAGTCAATGTAAACAGTAACGAACTGCTCGAATATAAAAGGAAATAAATTATACGTGAGTACACATAATTCAAGGAAAAAGGATTTCTAGGACGCTTTGAAATATTTACATTCGCTCAAATATGCAAATACTTACAATGGCGAATGGAACTGTTACCAAAGAATATCTGAGATTTTTTGGATTTTGTTTGAGCAGCACATAAAGAAGTCTTAGCACTTTTTCTTTTTTGAGGAACAGAAAACGAAACATATTTTCTAAAGAATTATTTATAAGAAAGGAAATAAATTCATGTCGTGAAAAAAACGTCAGTAATGAATTGATTTCATATAGCCATGAACTGAAATGGTCTGACCTCGTTCATGACATAACCTTTGTATTTGCCTGATTTGAAAAAATTCTGAATTTACTTAATTTCCGTTTCTTTATATCCTCTGAGGGCTGCAAGTGAAGACAGTCTACATCATTGAAAGTAAATCAGCTGATTTTTCGTATTTAATTTGCTATTAGACTTAAACATTTTCTTACTACAAAGGTGATATGTATTGATTCACAACTGGAAAACATGACAGTTCGGCACATTTTACTAACAAGCGTGTTGTCTTTCATTTATTTTTGTATCACAGATTAACCATTCCTTGCACACATATAAAGCTGCACACTGCCTTAACCAAAACTAAAGAGAATTGCTAATGTCATTGACGCATTCTAACCTCAATTCTTCAACAAAACGAACACAAGAAAGAGTCTTCCCATTAAAACACATGAAAATTGTAATTGAGAAATTTTTTATCGTAACCACATGTTCAGAACATTTGTAGGTTAACGTCAAGTAAATTCCAAGTTGAGAATTTAAAAATACTGCGAAAAACTTCGGTTTGTTTACACCACCAATGCTCAGCTGTTCGTGTCAGCTTCCGGACTTGTATTTAGAGTAGGCTATGATTGATTTGATTTTGAAGGAAAGAAGATGGTAAATATTGTAGTATACCAAAAATTAAATCTTTTAGAACTATGTAGCAGCTCTATATTGATTAAGATTTTTCTTTGTTTTTTTGTAGTAGATTCGTTTAGTTCGATCTTTTCACACGTCTCCTCTTTGTTGAAAGTAAGTCAAAGTCTTTTTGTGCCAGGAAAACAGGAATATGAGTCCGCCAGTGGCAATGGCCTTGTTGGATAGAATAAATATGTCAGCATATGGTGATGATGTGGTCATACTTGCTTAGTGTAATTTCTAAAAACCACTAGCGACGTATTAACAGTAGCCTTTGATTTGTGATTCTTATCTTAACTCATTAGACGGAAAGTATTTGCTTCCCAAAAGTTTAACGAGTTAAGATAAGAATCACAAATCAAGGGTTTCTGTTCTCTAGTAAACAATAATTTTTTCAATATCAATACTCATAATAATGGGAACGTTTACATTGGACAAAGCAAAACTTAATTTTGCTGCTTATTTCTATTTGCTACTTGAATCGCACTTTCTTCCATCTCCATCTCAGGGTACTAGCAGGCAAAATCCACAAAATCCACTATACTTTCGCCTGCGGGAAGTTTTTAAGGTATTCTCTTAACTCAAGGTGATCCAAGCTATTGGAGCTTATAATTTCGTTTGGTGTTAAAATGTTGCACTTCTTTTTTTTACCTGTGTTAATCAACAGGAGTATTACCGTGTGCATAGGAACTTGCTCATGTTCAGCCGATACCTAAAACAGGAGAGGCATGCGAACCCTCTACAGACCAATAACAATTACTTTGGTTTTATCTAAAGTTTTTGAATCACTCATCAGTCCTCAGTTGATGAAATATCTAGTAAACATCTACGTTATTAATGACTGCCAGTATGGTTTCCGCGTAAGCCGGTTAACGAAAGCCGTACGCGTCAGTTAAATTTCAGCCATTTTGAATGATAAACGTCAAATTTTTTCTAGAAATTTTCTTGGTAATATATGGTAGGCAATATGGTCGGCTCTTAGAGTATAGAACTTTAGAGAGGAGCTCAAAAGTCAGAAGACCTCGGCACTTTTCTTGATGTAGTTTCGGCGTTGTGTTGTGTTTGTTTTCGTCATGGCAGTAGTAAGTAAGTCCTGAACTACACGAGAGGGATTTTACCCCATGAGTGACGAAAACCTGTTTTTTTTCTTGGTGAGAGATGTGAGGTAGCAAGAGGGACATCTGTGAGTGTCAATCACGAATCGTAGGGGTTTTGCTTGAGTTTTTCCTGATTTGCTTTTGTCCATTTTCGTAACTTCCTCATTGGGGTTGGAAAAATTTTTGGTGTCATGTTGATTTAGTATTGCTTGAGCCGGTGAATACAAATTTTCAACCCTGCAAATTAAATTAGGGCATAATCGCATTTTCTTTTTTGCGAATCTATAGTATATCACAACATTAAATTAAATTTGTTAAACATTTTAATTATGGATTTAAGTTATCGGTGTCCCTTTTTAAAAATAAAATAACGTGCCACTGGGTTAGGTAAGGAGACAATAAAAAATGCGATCTTAGAAAATATAAAGAAACTAAGAACGCAAAGAAAACTTCACTTTTCTTCATTTTCGGTTCCAATTTTTACCGTATGTATATATATATATATTTTTTTTTATATATGATGTTGCCAAAGCTCAGGGGATGCCCTATGTATGAGGGAAATGGGTTAGGAGGTTGAGTGAAGGAGGTGTCGATGTACGCCCCGTTTGAAAGTTTCAGGCTCATAAGGGAGGGAAAAGCAGAAGATGGTAAACTGTTCCACATTCGTGTTGTTCTGCTTAGAAAAGATTCCCGAAATTTGACTGTACGTCCAAATTTGACCCGGAGAGTATGTATATAATTATTTCAAACTTAAGAACTAAGCAATATATGTAATTTTAATTTAAAACTTTCCTGAAAAACCATATCCCCCGTATAAAACGCCAATTGTTTCCAAAACACAAAACCGCGCACTTCATTTTAAAAATGTCGACATTAAAATAAACGTTATAAAGTTAAAAGCTATTAGCTTAATAGTTTGCTAATATAATACACCAAACATGAGAGTAAAAACCACTCTAAACTTTATAATATCAAAACAAAATTGTTATACTATCGAACAATTCACGGTATTCACGCTGAGAGTTTGCGAATTAAGGAGACACTAATCTTCCCCTCGTCATCTTTTGATGCCCTATACCAGGGTTAAAGGAACCAGAGAGAATCTTCCCATCCTCACGATTTCACAGATAAGGGCCTTTGCTGTTGTTGGGTCGGGCATATATTTCATACCATGAATTATTGCCATGTGTACGCGGTCTATACTGGCAATTCCGTAGCAATAATGTATGGTATACCATAATTTATGGACAGTGTAGACGGGGGGTTACGACAAGTCTGCGATTCCAGGGCCATAATTTATTATATTTATTGTACATGTATATATTAACGTCAGCAAAAGTGTTGATTCTAAGAATCATACGAAAGCGTCAATAGAACCATTACCTAGACCGCGTGAGTTCTTCAAAAGCGCGAGGTGCAGTAAAATCCCTGTAACTTTGAAAATATTTTGAATTCTTAAAAAATTGGAAAAAGGAATTGTTTTTAAGACATTAGGGACCCCAAAAATCCAATTAAAAAAGTCATTTTGTGGACCCCAGGAACCAGAACACCCCTTAAAAAAAGTAGTCTTGAGAAAAACGCGGTTGAAGTTTTTATTCAATATTTTTCATATAAAAAATATAAAGTTATCCACACGTTATAGGTATTTAAATAAACACCAATCTGAAGTTGACAAAATAAAGCTTACGAAAAAGTTCGATAAGTATACGAGGGTTGTTTTTGTTTTTTACGATGTGGCCAAAGACTAGGGGACAACCCTTTGATGCGTTAGCATGGTTTTGGTCGGAAGGGAATAAGAGTAAGGGAAGTGAGGAAACTTGAAAGTTTTGTTTTTGCATTGCTGCGAGCTAGACAACAGCCCAGAGACGGAGTGGATTATTTTAATTTCTTAATAAAGCCGGGATCCTTGGCATGGTGGTCGCGCGGCTCAAAGAATCGATCCAACTCCGTCTCCCATTACTTAAGTTTTGAGATAGACAAGTAAAAATAAATATTTGTAATCGAAAATGGCTTTATTGTTTTTCAAAATATTCTCCATGAAGATCAATAAACTTTTGCATGCGTTTGAACAAATTTTCGAAGCACTTTTTCTACTCCGATTGAGGTACCTCCAAAACATGTGATTTGAACGCATCAACAAGTCGAAAAACGTTGACATCGCATTTTATTTTTGATATATTCGGTAATAAGAAAAAATCATTGGGAGCCAAATCAGGACTGTAAAGCGGATGACCCATCAATTCGATGTTTTGAAAAAATTCAAAAAATTCAAATTTCAAAAATTCACTTGAGAGCTTGCATTGACATGGTGAAGAATGATTCGTCTTCTGCGATTGGTTTCCCTTATTTTTCCGAACACTTATGGCAAACAAATGGTGGTGTTCAGAATTGACCGTTCTACGTTGCTGTAATGGAGCGGTGGGGACATTCCAATTATTCCGAAAAAAACAGGGGCGAACAACTTTTGTTGGATTTGGCTCGTCTTGAAATACCCATGCAGTCGGTTGTTGCTTAGTTTCGGGTTGATATGCATAGATCCATGATTCGTCGCCTGTCACGATCTTATAGACGTCTCTTGAAGCACAGCGATTGAATTTTTTTTCTTCTTTTCACCAATCGACACGAGCCTTTTCTTGAGCGATTGTTAAATTATGCGGTATCCAACACGAACAAATCTTCATGCAATATTGAATGTATACCAGTGAAACTAATGCCCAAGCATCCCTCAATCTCACGGTATATCACATGACGATCTTGCAATATCACTTCACGTAGAGTATCGATTTTTTCTACCACAACAACCGATTTAGGACGATCTTCACGAAATTTGTCCTGTGGCGAGGTGCGACCACGATTGAATTCGGAAATCCTGTGAAACACGGTGGCTCGAGATGGTGTTTCATTACCAAAAGTCGAAGCGAAGTGATCGACCCACTGTTGTTGGTTTCATCCACGTCGAAAGTCATAGAAAATCATCGCACGTAAATTTTCACGATTGAATTCCATTTTTTGACCAAGATGAATGTTTCAAGTGTAAACAACATAAATAGCACTCGTATGACAAACCGTTCTGAGTATAATTACCAAATTCAAATTTGGCATATTCACACTGGTGTTGGCATATCTCAGAAATTAAGTAGCAACCTACGTACCAAAAGAAGGTAAAGGGAAATTTTTATTGATATCGCAGAAACAAAGAGACACGCTACATTCCGGTTTCGAGAAAGAGTCGCTCTACCAACCTCCACACATTCTATAGGGTTTACTGGAAGCACTATAAGGGCCGATCCACAATCATCAAGTAACAAATGAATGTGTGAACCAGTGACCAGTTAGAAGTCCAGTTATCAGCCTTAAATCTGGTCTGCTGAGTGAGAGCAGCTCCTTCGTTTTCTGTTTTTAGTAGGTTATAAACCTTTTTGCTTGTCTTGACCCTGTGATATTTGCCCAGTGTGAGTGCTTGCATTCGTCCTCCCATGGCCGGATGCGGACTGCTTTTCGGCTTTTTGAGTAGCCACAGAATGGCTCCGGTCCAATGAACTTTAAATGTAAATGTAAAGAGGGGAGGTCTAATAGGGCCTCCATAGCTGCCGTGGGGCATGTGCGCATGGCACCAGTAACCCCTAGACATGCTGACCTCTGCAGTTTTAGCAGTGTGGATCACGTTGTCTTTTGTTCTACTTTTGGCCACCACACGAGAGCTGCATAGGTGACCATGGGTCTTATGATTGTTTCATATGCCCAAAGGGCCATTTTGGGCCTTAGTCCCCAGGTCTTTCCAAAGAGTTTTCGGCAGGAACATAGGGCAGTCATAGCCTTTCCTGTAACCCTATTGAGTTGAGGATTCCATGTGAGTCTTTGATCTAGAACTACTAGATATTTGACCTCACTTGAGAATTCTATCCTTGTTCCTTCAAGAGTAGGAGCCTCTAGCCTTAGGTTCCTTTTTCTTGTGAATGGTATAATGGTTGTTTTATTAGGGTTGACTCTGAGCCGTTCCCTAGCACACCAGGATTGTACCATATTCAGAGCATTTTGCAGTCTTACTGATAGGGTTCTATCCTGCTTGCCCTTGATGGTAATGACCAGGTCATCAGCGTAGCCCTGGCAATCATAGCCAGCATTAGTCAGTTTGACCAGGAGATCGTCGATAACAAGGGACCAAAGCAGCCCTGGAACATACATTGCACTTGTCTGCATACATTGTACAAGACTCATGGAGCCATTTGGAGCATTTCATACATTGCAGCCAGTCATCTTTGCGCGTTGTTTTAACATAGGACTCAAAGCACTCCGCGCAAAAATATTCTGCATTTTTTGGGTCCTTATATCTTTTGGCAAGGAGTTCTGTGCCACTGTCACTCCAGTCATGTTCAATGCTGCCCGTTTTTTCTCTGTTTGTTTTTGGGAAGTGTTTTACCCTTTCGGTAGGATTTCTGTAATTGATGGAGCATGAGCACAGTCTTGTTGATGCTACTCTTCTTTATAGCGACTGTATTAGGAATTGCTTTGCCTTTATCCATATAATGTTTCTTATTCTGGATATTTTGCTCCGAATTTAATACGCCCGCTAAATATGGAAAATAATAGCCATGCGGCGTCTCTCCTATCGCGGCAACTCTCCCGCATTTACCCTATTTGATTGTATCGTTAAAAATCTCCTATCTGTGTTAAGTTGAAGTAATTGAATGAGTGGCTGTTCTTCCATCGCAAATTTGATATTGAAATCGCTTCCTAAAATCATTAACGTGAGGTGATAGAACTCACTTGAGTATAAGGAACCCACACAATTCTTGTTTACTATAACGATAAATAAAGATGACACCCAAATCCTACATCTCTGCTCCACCGATAGAAATCTCGATTAAAGTTAATATGTCAAAGGTTGTTAATGTTTACGAAGAGAACTACACCTGGATGTGACAGAAATAATTTTCCTTTTTCTTGTCGGACGCAATTAGTCGGAAAATATCAAAGAATTGTTTAGTTACACGGATACACAAATGGGGCGCTGGTTTCGCTTAATGTTAACAAATTTATGAATAATCGGGGAGGGTGCCTGTTTGAAAGTTCCGTGACCCCGTCTTGTAGTGTTAAGCTTAATTTTTACTCACTAGACATGCTTAAATAATGCGGGAGTTACAATTCGATAAAATTTTTAAAGAGCGTTAATTTAATGAATACGTAAATAGTCGAAGAAGTCATCGGCCCCATAGATTACGCTTAAAAACCAGTGCGACTTTACCAGTTGTGCGTATTAAGTCGATCATTCCGGAAGATTGTATAATTAGGCAATAAGCAGCATATTATTAAAGTAAATTTAACAGTAAAATAAGAAAACAGGAAATGCAAAGCATTGATAGAATTGAACGGAAACAAGTTAAGTGGATAAATCAATTTAGAAACTAATAAAAATAAACAAAACTTGGATGGATGCTGTGCTGAGCATCACTACCTTCTCAAAATATTCAATTGAAAACGTCAAAATAAATGGAATTGTTTACACGTGTTATATACAAACTGAGAATCAGCGATTAGGTTTGGCAATGACTAAAGTCACGATGGGTTTATATATAAAAATTAAAAAAACATTATAAAGGATAGCGGTAACAATTAAAAGCATTGTAATCAGATATAATATTTGCAAACTTAGCAAACTGTGATTGCGGTAGATCGAAGAAATATAGTGGTCGGACTACCTGTTTTTTTTTATACAATGTGGTAAAATCTTAGGGGGCAACCCTTTGATGCGTTAGCATGGTTTTGGCCGGAAGGGAATTAGGATAAGGGAAGTGAAGAAACTTGAGTCTTGTTTTTGCATTGCTGCGAGCTAGACAATAGCCCAGAGACGGATTGGATTATTTTAATTTCTTAATAAAAGCTCACGGGGAGACCTGGTCTCGAACGAATTGATCCAACTCCGTTTGGGGCACAGAAATTGATTAAGCAAATTTAATAAACTTGAAACTAATTCTTATCCATTTCAATGGAAACAGCTATTATTTCCACTTGTAAGGACTTTCACCTACTTCACTATATTTGCTTTGAGTTGCTGCCATGCAAAATTTTTAAAATTTTGGAAGGATATACATATCATAGCAACGACCCGAAGCACATTTATGACTAACAACTATTTCATATATATACATATTTTGGAAAGAAAAGTGCGCCTTTATTTGTACAAACGAAAACAAAAGTTAAGTAGCTGTAATAATGGTATACAATGAATATGCAGTGGAGTAGGTTATACCGTGCCGGCCTACCAATCCGGAGGTCCCAGGTTCGAATCCAGATGGTTTAGTATCAATCCTTTAGCTAAGTAGTGACTGCATTTTATATACATAGCTAGTTCATGTATTCCATCCTATAATTTAATGCCCGCGTGTAGTATTCTACAATATCTATCTATTTATTTTTAACATTTAATAAATCAATAATTTCACTAAGAATAAGAAAACTATTCTTCAAAAGCAATCTTCTCATTTACTCTAGATGTACAACATCTTCTCTTAATCTTGTATTACACAAGCCAGCCTGACTGCATTCCTGTACATAGAAGACGCCTTTAACAATGTACGCATTGAAGATATTCAAGAATCTTTTGCCGTCCTCGGCGTTGATCAATTTCTTGGTCAATGGATAACTATGTACTATGTTAAAATCAAGGATAATCCAGTCCGAATTCGGAATCAGTCGGGCTGTCAAGCACGTTTCCCAAGGTGAGGTTCTCTCTCCCCAGCTATGACTAATGGTCATGATCAAGGTCCTGCTGAGCCTTAAACAAGGGGGTGTTAAGACCGTCGATTACGCGAACGATGTGGTGATCCTGGTATCAGGGTTGTTTCCCTTTGCTATCAGCGAGACTATGGAGGGTGCCCTGAAAAAGGTGAGCAGTTGGTCTAAGAACTTTGCACGGACTGTAAATGCAGCGAAAACTGAGCTTATGCTCTACACCACAAAAACCATACTTTGCTTTACATAAATTAAACGGCCAACAACTCTCACTACCCTTCAGTGCCAGGAATTTGGGTTTAATCCTGGATCCCAAAGTGAACTGGAAGAAAAACATAGAGGGGCGGGTAAAGAAGGCATGTATACTATACATTGTATAGCCTTCTATGCCTCCAGACGTACCTTTGGTAAAATAATGTCCAATTCTCACCTACGGTGACCTGCGATGAGTAAGGCTTATAACCAAACTAAGCTAAGTAGAGTGCAAAGAACCACTTCAGGTGTCATGCGGTGCAAAAGAATCTGGTTGCCGGATTGCTAAGCCCTATGGCCAAAGCAACATTCTCAGCTTAACACCTAGAGGACTGGCCGTTGCCTCAGTGTCAGGATTCCAATTAGAAGGGAATGGAGAATGAAGGAATATTCACGGATGGTTCTAAGACCGAACAAGGAATTGGTGCAGGAGGGTTCTCTGATATACTGAATATGTCGAAGTCTTATCGTCTACCGAACACATCGAGCGTCCTCCCGGCAGAGGTGCTTGCGATTATGAAGGCGTGTTCGCTGCTTCTGTGTATCACCGAAACAGAACATAGTCATTTTTACAGATAGTGAGGGGCCATTAGGGCGCTTGACTCAGTTCCCAAATCTTATAGGGTGGCGCATGACAGTCGGGAGTTATTTAGCTCCTTGGGAAGTCCACTCAACGTAATATTGCACTGGTTTCCCGGACATAGGAACATTGGAGGGAACGAGATGGCCCCCAAACGTGTCAGGGAGGGCGTAGCTCTACAACATGGACATATTGAAGATATTCGTATCCCTAGGTTCTCTTGAGAGGGAACTTTTTTTTCATTCCTTGGCGCTGGCAAATGCCAGATATAGCGCCCTGAAAGCATGTAGCATATAGAGAACAACCTGGCCAAGTTATAATAAAAGTAGGTCATCCGATCTGCTGAACACACCGATCGCAAAAATCACTGCAGTCTGTACGATCCACTGTCTTTTAGGCGAGCATGATGCAGCTAGGCTGGGCGTCCCTTACAATACACAGTGTCGCAGTTGTGATGACGTGAACGAAAAGAAACCATTATTCACCATCTCTATAAAAGTCTGGCTCTTGAGAGAGTCAGAATGAGGGCTATGGGGGAGTAGTTCTTTGAAAACCTTAAGGCAATCTCGGGGGTAAAGAATAGTGATATAGTCAGTTTCTTAAATTCCTCCGATTGGCTTTAGTTCCTTTTTCCTATAATAAACTTAGCTGATTTTAACCATAATTTCAGATAAGAACCAGCGTTGCGAGTAAACTGAGTTCAACAAAAATCCGGGTCTTACCGGCTGTGGCATCAAAATGGCGCTATAATAGTGCTAATTGGAGTGCTACCATGATGGCGACTCTCACCACTTAAACCAACCAACCAACACAAGCCACATTTCAAACGCTCTTGTGATCCGTAAGGCTGGTAGTTGAGCTGTAATAGTTCACCTCTTGTTCTGAAGATCATCGAGATTTGGTATATTGAGAACTTGTCCTGAAAGAATTCTTCTCTTCGAAATTCAGACAAAGTGCGGAATAAACAAATCTTGTCTGGGAAAGGTGCGTCTGATCTACAAAATCTTCCCTTTTCCACAGATCAATATTTTGCAACAATGTGATCTTCGTTTAGTACCCAAGGTCAATCTTTAGGTATCGCCAAATACGCTTTAAGTTATCTGTGTCGAAAATTCGAACACTTACAAGATAACTTGCACGTGCTTGGCGCAACTTTTCGATATCTAGGCGCGTACGATACCTGAAAGAATACTGAAAGGTACTTAAGCGACAACTAGTTTAGTAATCCCTTAGTGTTCTTTGTTAATTCCCAAAAAAAAGATACCCAGGTGGCTACAATACCTTAAAGAGTACCGAGCGATACCTAACAGATAACTAGTTTATACTTCAGTGTTCTTTAGATATGTTACATGGGCATAAAAATATGTGTTAGGGAGTCCGAAACTACGCAGGCGAAAACTGTGAGCGTTGATATCGTGGGTGAAAATGGCTAAAGAAACGTCATTCCGCTCCTAGTTTGCCCGCACTACGGCCACAGTCTTACCCGTACTAAAGGAACAGTAGAAAAGTAGTAGAAGAACACGAGGAGAGTACAAGAAGAACACAGGGATAGTACTGAAAGAACACAAGAACCAGGTTTTCGATACCTTAAAGAACATCAGAAGATAACTTCGTTTGAATTGAATTTGTTTCCTAGTGTTCTCCAAGTATGCTTCAAGGTATCTAACGGGTGCTAAACACAACACCAGCAGATACTGGCGAAAACTTCGCCTCGGGTTTTTTTTTGCCGGTAGAGGTGAAAATCTTTCAAAAGACACCGGACAGCGCGTGCCCTTCAGTAGTATGAGACTAAAAACACTAAAATCACCTCTCTGGGGATTAGCCGAAACAGACCGGATAGAATCGGGTCCATTTTCGTCCCCTCCCAGTCTCCCTTAGTGGGGGCAACTGAGTATCCAGTTATCCCACTGTCGCTACTTACTTGGGTTTTCTGGATCGCTGCTAGAATCCTAGCTTATCTGCTTCCTGCATTTTGTCCCACGGTCTCCAGTGTTCCTTCTTGGTCCATGCGTGGTCTGCAAACGGCATTGAAGGGTTCCAGGCCATAAAGCTTTAGTCCAGAGCAAGGACCAGTAACCTCCTCCGAGTTAACCGCAGCTAACCCTTCGGAAGGCAGCCAAGCTGTTAGGGTCTACCAAGCTGTTGCGACCCAATAACCCCTGGGTCCTGCAGATAGGGGGACACCACTGCGGACTCTCTTGGCATGGCCTACTAATTACAACCTTGGTGTTGGGGGATTTTTCAAGAGGTTATCTCCTCCTGCATTAGCTACTTGGCTACGTTCTAGGATGTATTGCCCGGTTGCTACCGCTTGGAGGTGTAACTAACACTTGAGAATTTCCAGATGAGGATCAACGTATCCTAGAAGGCTTCAACTCTTCCGTCCATCGTCCAGCAACCTAGCCTCGGGATTACTTTGATTTCCCAGTAGGTCCACTGAGACTCCATGAAAAGTCTTCTATAGCATTCTGCGTCTCTGAGTCTCTGAGTATAGGTGTCTGTGTTCCGGAAAGTTCAACACTTTTAGTAAGTAATGAAAATGAATTTTTAATATATCCACCGGTTTCCAGAATTGTCATGTAAGTCGGTGGTTCCCCTGAGAACTTAAAAACTTATTTTTTCTAGACCAAAAATATTAATCTTTGCACAAAGGTCACTTATAAATATGGGAATTATACAGGTCATGACCTAAAGACGTCCATCGTTTGATTTTTTCACACCATTGTTCTTGGGCCCCGGTTAGCCTATTCAAATTTTCTTATGAATTATTTACTACAACGACGCAATATTGAAATTCAATTCATTTCTTATCAAACGATGAACGTAAATCAGCGGTTCTAACAAGAAATCGAAGTCCGTAAAGTGCCGCACTTAGGCTGGCGACAGGAGATAGAAAAAGAAAAAAAATTGATTCCATTACCTCACTTTCTTTGTCATCAATTTTCGCCAACAAGCGCTGAAAACTGAATGAAAAGCTTTTAAACATTTTCCATTATTTTCGTATTAACAGTTGGTGGGGGGATGGGTTTATTGTGAACGTGATTCGCTTAAGATTTTTCTTTACACATTTTCTTTTTTATGTGTACAGAAAAGAAACGGCGGGCTGGACACGTAAGGGAAAAAGCAGTAAGGTAAAATGTTATGAAAACATTTTCCCCAGAACTTTTCCTCAGAATGCAATCAACCGTCGGCTGAGAAAATACGTCGTAGCATACCATACACAACACACCGACCGACAGTTTTCCGTCAAAGCAGCAGCGAGCCCATGGAGATTTTTACGTTTGAGATGAAATTGTTGTTGTTTTTTTTTTTAGCACCAGCATAAAGGCAAGCACGTGACGGTTAACCTAACGTACTCCCACACGTCCAGGAAGGTATATACGGTGCTGGGCCATGGAGCATTCATTCCTTGCGTAGAAATTTTCATTAACTCCCCTAAAAGCTCTCTTTTCTCATCATTTTTCCTCCGTTTTTCTCCCTTTATACAAATTTTCCTTTTTAGTATTGCCAAAAAGGTTGTTCCACTACTACATCCAAAATGGAAATTGTGTTCCTGCTCCCGTTTCTGGGGTTTGATTACTTTTCCTGAATTTTTGTTTACTCTCCGTTACAAATTTTTGGGCGAAAGGAAAAGAAGAAGGACGTCATTCGGCAGAAATATTTTCAAACTGGAAAAAATTTCCACAACGACTTTTTGGCTCCTCTTAAGCTGGTGTTGTTTGCATGCGTGTTCGTGTGTGTTTGTTAATAATTTCGGTCTGCAGAACCCCAAATTGCGAAAATTTTTGAATTATTTACTTGCTGGAGTTTTTGTATTTGTATGAGTCCAATTTTGAGTAAAAATGAAAATTTGCATAGTCCTAAGCTAACATAATTTTCTTCACGTGCGATTTACCTTAATTCTTCTTCTTTTTTCAAATTTGCCTTCATCGCGCACCCATCCCCCCACTTTAAATCGAATAAAATACGAGATAACGAGATTTTGAAATGATTTTTTTTCTGTGTATTTTTTGCAAGTACTCGAGCACATATTCATTCCTTTGTTCAAGCAAATCTCATCAATTAAAATTCGCAATTTCTTTTCGTGACAACATTAAAGTGCAATAATTAATGGGATAACGATGCGACGATGTTAATAACAGTGCACTTGCACTTAGATGAGGTGATTCACCTGTAAGCATCGCACTCCAGGATAAAAATATCCGATTCAAGGTATTCTTGTTTACTACATATTCTACCAGCTTTATCTGTCCCAATTAATTTGCTTACTTTGCAGTTGCATTTATCTCGAATATTATTTTTAATTTCTCGCTTAGTATTGTTTTGTGCAGCAGGCTACATAGTCAATACTCGTATTATCTTCTTCTTGCTCACTCTTACCGGCTTGGCACATTTGAAGCTGAGTTAGCATTGTAAGTATCCGCGAAATGTTTACTTTTTGTTTGATTTTTTTTTTGTTCACTTTTTATATGCTGAATTGCTCGCTGACATTATTATTTTTCCTGTCCGGTCACGATTGCTCTCTTTACGTGGACTGATTTCAAAAGAATTGTTCTGATTGCAATTTGATATTTTCACTGAAGATTTATTCAGTTCTGCACTTTTCGTTTCACTTTAAATAAACCTTCATTTCCTTGAATTTTTAGAGAGATAGTCTTGATGGCGTTCATGTTGATATCACACGAACTTCAGAATATATATTATCTGTAGAGGTGTGGTATGTTTTGTCCTATTATCAATTGTTTGAATAATTAAATGAAAATGTATGTAGAGTTTTAAGAAGAATAAAGTGAGTATGAGGTATGTAGATATGTATGTTCTTAGTCAACATAAAGCAGAATGATTAATATTCTAGATGTGAGCCAAAGATCTAATTATTGACGGCAACGCGGTCTGTAAAAAAAACTCAAGCTTGAGCGACAATTACTTGAAGGTTCTCCTGTTGAATTTCTTCTTGTTTTGTTAAAAGATGCTCTTTACCAAATGGTTCTGTACTTTGTTGCCCTTTTAGTCAATTAATTTGCTCTGTTGCCTTTCTGCGTGCTTGGAATATGTCTGTAATTATGCGTCTTGCTATAACAAGCACGATATTTCAAATTATAGACCGGTTGCGAAATTATCTTATCTTTGTAAATTCTTTGTGGCACAATGTATACTTTTTCCTCATGGATTTTCAAAAGGCAAATCCATTATGACTAAGTTGGAATTATTCAATTACCGCTCATCTGCTCTTGAGCCCGATTACATATTGATTGCATCTTTGCAAACTTCTTTTAAAGTTTTTAATAGATTTTTGTTGCGTTCCTCTCTTGGGTACCTAACTTTTCGTCCCTTGTCCAAACAAAATTAGCGAGGAATGACAGTATTTTTCATCTCAATTCCCTTGATTATAACAATCATATGTTTGTAGGTCACTGTGACAAACTCTTTCTCTCGAAGCCATTTTTTCCCCAGCAGTGTAGATCTCTTGTTTGCTAAGGCAGGACATTGGCACACCATATGCAATGCTGTTTCCTCATTAATCAGTAAATCCCATTTTCTTCAGATTACACTACCATGCCCTATCCATAGTGTCGTCAGTCACTTCAGAGTGTTCCAGTCCAAGTTCAGAATACTCCTAGTATGATGCCTAAACGGCATTTTGTCCTGTCAACGCATGTCCACTTCGTCTCACTGTCTCCAGTGCTCCTCTATGGCCCATGTATTAATCAGACCTCTAAATTTACCTCTTTCTAATGCAACATATGGCTCCTGGTCTTGAAAGTCCGAGTCAGCTCCTAGCTTAGCGATGCTATCTGCCTTCTCGTTTTCTTCAATTCCTACGTATCCCTTTTCCCCCTTTTTATACGATATGGCCAAATCCTAGGGGACAACCCTTTGATGTCGGATGGGAATTAGGCTAAGAGAAGTGAGGAAACTTGAAAGTCTTGTTTTTGCATTGCTGCGAGCTAGACAACAGCACAGAGACAGAGTGGATTATTTAATTTCTTAATAAAAGCTCACGGGGAGACCTGGTCTCGAACCCGGGACCCATGGCATGGTGGTCGTGCGGCTCAACGAATTGATCCAACTTCTTCTCCGTTATCAAATACTATGAGTACATTTTTGCCTCTAACCTGATTCTCCCTCAGCAGCTGAAGCAGTGCAAACAACAATCTTAGTTCGGTATACCGTGGTGTGTTCCCGCGGGCTTAGACAACGTTCCAGATAAAGTTCTCCGGCTCTTTCGTCAATTCTGTATCCATCTGTGAAAATCGTCACGTCCGTTACTTACATAATATCTAATACTTGTGATGGTCTGGCGAGGATTGCACCTGGGATGCCCACGCAAGTCAATTTTTGCACCTTAGTAAATTTTCTCTTCATTCTACTCTGTGAGGCTTTTTAGCTCCGCAGCAACGAGGATAATGGGCCTTACCGTCAGATCCAGTACACGGACTTCGGTGAGATACTCCCCTCTGCCAACATACTCTTCTTCATTGTTGTATTGCTTTACTTGTCTTTTGCACCTTTTCCTCAATTTGTTTATTTCAGGATAGCCTCGAATTCATAAATACTACCAGAAACTTGACCTCCCTAGACATTTTGATTTCGGATCCAAAGAGCTTAAGCGATCCAGATCCTTCCTTTTCTTGATGAAAACTATCAGATTCGACTTATTTGCATTTAATGTAGAGCTCCTGTTCCTGGCACCACTGCTCCATCATCTTATTAGCTCTCTTCATAATGTCTGCTGGATGTCCATGAACTTTTCTCTTACCATTATTGTTATGTCGTCGACATATCCTCCATTGTAGATGCCTTTACTATCGAGTCTGAGTAACAATTAGCAAACTGTTATATTCCACAAAAGGGGAGATAACACCCTCTTTCAACTCTCCTCTTGACTCTCCCACGAAGTTTTGACTCACCTCTCTGGATATTAATCGCACTAAGTTTCAGTATATTGCCAATCCACTTGCATATCAGTGGATTTACGCAACGTCTTCTGAGGGCCGCTTTCCAGGTTTCCAAATTGTGTTTTATCAAAAGCTGCTTCAATGTCCAGTGCGATTCCTCCGATAGATAATTCTTCTGTTGCGCGCCTTACTTATTGTAGCGCTGTTTCTGTAGACCTACTAAATACTTAACGGGTATTCCTTCAGAATTGTCTCCTAGATGTGGTAAACCATAATTCTTTTTATTGTTTTCAGTAGAAAGTATGTCAAGCCTACCGGCCTAGAAGACATTGTCTCAGTATATAGTCTTTTCTTCCCGGGCTCGTTAAGATAACGAGCTTGGTCTCTCTCCATAAGATAGGACTATACCCAATTGTCAAGCAGACGATATAAATTGCCATCGGTGCCTAGACCTTAGCGCCCCAGTATAATAGGGCAGGGAATATAGCATTTGGTCCCGCTGTCTTGAATAGGTCAAACGACTTAATCGCACATCTTACTCCATTCAACGTTACTATTCTTTCTTTAGGGGGCAGGACTTGAAACCTCCGGAAAAGTAAGTATCTGGCAGAATCACATTTGTTTGGATCCCAGGTCTCGGTCATTATCTGTGACAAATCCAAGACCTGAGATGGGATTATTCGAGACAATTTTCTGAAGCCGACAATCGTGAGAAATATTCTCAGTAGTCGAATAGAATTCTCTCCATGATTCCCTTTTCTTTCTTCGCAGCGTTTTTTTTATCGTTCGTTTTAAGGACATATTTATTCCAAGCTTCCGGGTTATTCCCCCTGATAGCGTGGCTGAAAGCCTTCCTTACATCCTTCTTAAACGATTCTAGCTTCCTTCTCTACCATGTGGTCGGATTCTGCTCCTCTATTTCGGTTATGGTACAGGACCTACGAAAGGCTCTCTCCACAGCCTCATTTAATACGATAAAGTATTTTTGGATATTCTTAGTACAAGTGTTTTCAGCTGTCCCTTTAACATCTCTTGGCATTTCACCCCATAGTGTTCTTAGTAATGCTGATCATCTTACGCCTACGTTTATTGCGTTACCCACATCGGATGTCCCAAGTAATTTCTCTGTGATCTGACATAGTGATTACATCTGCCACTTCCTAGTTGGACACCCTTTCTACCAAACCTTCACTACACAGAGTCACATCAATTACCTCAGGTCAAGTTGTACCTTGCTGCAAGTTCCAGCAGTTCTACTCCTCTATTGTTATCACTGGTGCTTTCCCATACAGTGCTAAGGGAATTAACATTACACCCGATAGCATTTGGCTCCACCGAGTCATAAAGTGCCATGCCAGAATAAATTCTCCAGCGCATACTCCCACACTTATATCTACAAGGTTCGCCGTACAGAGTTGTAGCAGTAAGACTGCCTTAGAATACACGGCCTGGGTCTGCTCTCTTAGTCTTCATAGAACAGAGTAGCAACGCGCTCCAGGGCACTTCTATCAGGGCAATGTTGCTATGCTATAAGTTGGGTTGCCAGACTTTCTGCGTGTTCCCACCCGTCCTCCCTTGGTTTTGATAGAATAAGTCACAGTATTTTCGTTTATAAGCTTTCGCGGTCCTCATCGTTTTGCCAATTCGCTGTTACTGTATTAACGCTGTTCTTCCTAAAGAGGTGAGGAACAAATCTGGCATATCTCAGGGTACTCATATTGGTCCAATGCTATTTAAAATAGTTTTTGCTTGATTGTCACTTTTTGAATTCGGTCTTAGACATTCATAAAAATGTTTTCTGTCAAATTACCTTCTTTCCAACGTTAATAATGTAAATGTACATTTCTAAAGCTGTGGTTTATAGAGTTCTATGATTAATCCCTACATTCCCATACTTTTATACTATTAAATATTGTCGACTTCCAAATCAGTCATTAAGACAACTATCGTTCTAATAGAAAGAACACCTGTGAAACTATGTTTGTGTTTAACTGTTTGCAGATACGGAGACGGAGTTGGATCAATGCGTTGAGCGGCAAGACCAACATGCCGTGGGTCCCGGGTTCGAGCCCAGATGACCGTGAGATTTTATTAAGAAATTAAAAAATAATCCACTCCGTCTCTGGGCTGTTGTCTAGCTCGCAGCAATGCAAACAAGACTCAAGTTTCCTCACTTCCCTTACCCTAATTCCCTTCCGGCCAAAACCATGCTAACGCATCAAAGGGTTGTCCCCTAGGATTTGGCTACATCGTATAAAAAAAAAAAAAAAAAAGATAGCTATTTAGTATCTATAAAGCTCTACCAACTTTTGGCTTGGTAATGTGTTAGATAGGCTAAGTTCTTAGACAGTTTTTGTTATCTGTTAACTGATTTTATTATTATTTACCCCTTGGTTATAAGTACACTAATGAGGCCAAAGGTTTCTTCTAGATATGCTTTCAATACCAATTCGCTAAATCGTAATTTAGTCTAAAATTGGAAGGAAGAAAGGTTAATTGGTCTGTTGTTCTTTCGATTGTTGAATAGTTTGAGAAACCAACCATAATTATTAAAACGAACTTTGCTTCTTGTCAAGCCTTCCGTTTGTAACCGAGCTGTATTCCTAAACAAGGTTCCCCCATTTTATTAGAATTAATCCTTCTAACTCAGAAAGCGCACTTCTTAGGCAGAAGCCTAGAATCAATTGACCTATTCGACAGAATATAACAATATATTGAGGCAAATGAGACTCCCACACCAGCATGTAAAAGAAAACATTAGTAATCAAAAATCCAAAACACGCCCACACAAACAATCAGGGATGCACAGACAACAGATATCGTTTCAGCAAATCCTTAGTAAGAGTCAGGTCAAAATCAGGACACATATTCACGGGTCTCTACATGCGATTTATAGGCTCATGCATACCATAGTTAGACCGGGAGTGAACAACATGCAGTAAAGGTAGTCTTCTTAAGCTATACCGGGTATGCCTATAAGAAACCATACCTGCGAGAGTGCAAGAGTCTATGTTCGAGTTCAAAAGCTGGTGAATAAAGACTAGGTCAGCAACTCTACGTCGTTCTTCCAACGAGTGCATATTAAACAATCGGAGGCGATCCACATAAGGAGGAAGCCTTAGTGTATCATTCCATGGAAGGTCTCTTAGTGCGAACCTAACAAAGTTCCGCTGCACCGACTCAATACGTCTGGAATGAACAGCATAGCAGGGAGACCAAACCTGAGATGCATACTCGAGAATTGGCGTGACCAAAGAAAAGAATAAGTGAATTAAGGTTTTCCGATCAGAAAACCACCGCTTTACATAGCCAAGAACTGAATTACTCTTAGAAACAATGTAGTTAATGTGCAGAGTGAAATCGAATTTACGGTCAAGCTTCACTCCAAGGTCACTGACGGACTGCACACGACAGATATTAGTTTCCGCAAAGGAATAATCAAAGACGAGCTGATTTTGGTTCCTAGAGAATGACATAACTTCACATTATCCAAGTTAAGCTGCAGGCCATTAGATCCACACCAGTTCTCGAAGGTATTTAAATCATCCTGAATGCAGGAAGAATCATAACTGTTTCTAACGCAAAAGAAAATCTTCATATCGTCACCTGTCTTTAAGTAGGACAGGAAAAAACCCCTTCCATATACATACCTTTGATCGCATTTAATACATGTGTTACCTTTTTGGCCGTAATGAAGTTAACTCCGGTTTCTTCGACCAAAAATACCAAAAATACCAAAAATAAATGTAAATTGGTCTAAATCAGTAGACTACTGCAAACAGGTCTTATATTGAAAGTGTTATTGAAGAATAACTTAATATATCTAATTTAGATTGCTTGTACCTTTTAAAATTGGTAATATTTCACCAAACCCTTTAATACTCCTGTCGTAATGGAAAGCTTGCCTATTAAATTTAGCTTATGGTTATTGGTCTAAATTGACATTTTCTTGTCTTAAGTTTCACTGGCATTGTTAACCTTTTTAATTTCGCAAAAGTTCACACCAGTAACGTATGTAATGGAGACGGAATTGATTGGTTGAGCGGCACGACTACCATGCCATGGTTCCCGGGTTTGCGACCAGGTCTTCCCGTGGGTTTTTAAAATTGAATTGTAGAAAAAAAACTATTACTTATCTGGGCTGTTGTCTAGCTCGCAGCAATGCAAAAGCAAGACATGCAAGTATCCTCAGTCCCCTTAGCCTAATTTCTTTCCGGCCAAAGCCATGCTAACGCATTTAGAGCTTTGTCCCCTAGGCTTGGGCCCTAAAATCGTAAAAAATGTCTAAATGAGTGGATTAATGGTCTAATATTGAAATACTTTTATAAGAAATAACTGGCCACAGCTATATTCATCAGTTCAGTATGGTGGATAATCAGTTTAGACCAATCTGTATACTTATAAAATGACTAGTTGTGTCTCATTTGTTAAATATTGTATTGTTACCAATGCCTTGATGATGTCTTGCATAATCTTGATTTAGTAAAAACGGAAGCACCACGTGCAAAATAAAAATGACACCTCATTAAATTTTTCTTTTTCATTTCACCCTGTACATTAGTAAGGCTCAAGGCTTCCGGCTTAAATGTAGAAATAATAAATTTCCGATACTCATGCAAATTAATAACACTTCACCTAGTGAAAACATTAAAAGTTCTCTTCAATAAATGTGAACATCACCATATGGTGTTCCATGAATATTTATCTCCATGTAATAATAAACAGAAGATGATAATGTATTTCACAAGCAAAGCATCCATATTTATTCTTTTGTATCAAGTTGGACCGGATATACGTTCCGTAAGTTTGAGCGGAAAATTAATTAAATTCTACGGAAAAGTCAACAAGTGGAAACGTAAATTTAGTAGGTACACTGAGAATGACGAGTGCTAACAAAACAAGTAAGAACATTACAATATGCCGTGATTCATCGTTAATTCTCATTAGTGTAGATCTAAACTTGCTTAATTAGGTAACTGAATACTTCATCAAACTTTCTTCACATTGCCCATTCCCTTTCCGGGGCGGGATTAGTTTTGCTGGTGCTGCTTAGTGAATTTATAGATTTTGAATAAATGCAGAGTGTGAAGGGTGCGACGCTATAGTTACGAGACTATAATGAAGCATGCGGTTCCCTTTGAATTTCTTGGGCATCTTCCTGCAACCTATTGCACATTTGAGGTATATTTATCTGGTTTTCGATGCTCCAACTTAGCTCGTCTGTCCTCCACACAAGAGAACCTTATTTGTACGTTTTGTCTCGTTCGCTGAGTTCTTTTCGCCTCATCACGTCTTGGCCCTCCGTAGTTCCCATTATAAATTTTATTATAGATGGTGACGTTAATTGCGGGACGTCTTGTGCAGCAGCTGAAAATTATCTTGAAATATTAGGCGCAATAAATTAGCACCATAAATTTTCATTTTGTTAAATGTCGCCTCATGTAGGAGAGCTCCCGCTCCCCCAGTGCACTGGTGTTCAAATTGTTAAACCCGAGTCTGATGTATGAATGGAAAATTGGTGCGATTGTGTGCGGGATCTTATTTCATCAATTCCAATTTTCAAAGTTGAGCATAATACGACGACACAACAACACAATATCATACATTTGCACAAAAAATGTATACAATCGGATATATGCTGCGATAATGTAAAATATGTTTGTGCAAATTTTCAGTATTGTGTGCCCAGAGAAGACACATTTGTGAGAATTCAGCAACATTACAACAGAGCTCAACCATGTCTGGTGCCCAAAATAACCCACCGGTACCGCATATAGTTTCATATCATGAACGAAATATTTCAATGGGAGGCAATTCGGCAAATTCAGCGAATTTTCGTTCATTTCGTCAATCGTTTGGACCACCCCTTGCATAAGCATAAGCATAAGCGGGAGCACATGCAAATTTATGTGAATTCCTGACAATAAAATTTGATAATAGCTCGCGATAAGCACTCAATCTTAAATACAAATAGCATTTATCATTTCAGGTATTTAATAAAGCAATATAACCAATCGTCTTCTTTTTGTTTATTGCAGCAGGGTACACGAGGTCGAAAGCCGAACGCTGCCAATTTGCCAGGCAGCAATAATTTACGTTCCGTGGTATCACCGAGACAGCCACAGCCGAAATCTGCTATTAGTCCGGCACCAGCGGCTGCTGTTCCACATCCTTCACCAAATACAACAACTGCAGCCAATACTATTCCACTTGGAATTAGTGGAGGAAGTGCTGTGACACCCGTTACTGCACAACAGCAACATCAGCAGCAACAAGCTCAGGCTCAACAACAATCAGCACAATCGCAATCATCACAGCAACAATCACATCAAATCACTGCACAAGTTCACACCATGAAAGATCAACCGCAACAACCTATGGTAAGTTTTTAAGAATATTTTTATTAATTTAGATTTGGAAAAGAAATTATTTATCCATCGGGGAAAAAGGAAATAAGTTTACCGAAACTACTATTATGGCTAAATCCGCAAATTTATTTAATTATGATTCGAAATCATTATTTTAGACCAATACTGTATAGCAAGTGGTATAAAATGTAAAGCCGCTGCTCCTTTAGATAAACTCAAATGTGTGCCCTACTTAACAGGGCAATTAAAAAGATATATTGGTAATAACACACTTTCGACCAATCACTTTACATATTTGGTCTAAACCAGTGATGGCCAAACTCACACTACTGAGGAATGCTTAAAAGCATTTCATACTGTTTGTTTAATTTAGAACCAAAAACAAACAGGATGAAATGCTTCTAGTTTGGTCATCACTGGTTTAGACCAAATCTGTAAAGTATTATAATTGGCTTTACATTTTATACCACTGCCCAAAGGTTGTATATCTTAAAATATTGTATAATTGCTTACAAAACTACTTAAATATGGCGATTTTTTCAAACTTTTGTATGCTTTAACAATTAAAAAACGCAAAAGCAGGAAACCCAATTCAGCCAAATAAGTGTATACCATATAGCAGTGATGGCCAAACTCACACTACTTAACGTGAGGAATGCTTAAAGGCTTTAGAAGCATTTCGTACTGTTTGTTTAATTTGGAACCTTAAAATGTTCGAAAAAGGTTGTATATCTTAAGATATTGTACAATTGCTTTCAAAACTACTTAAATATGAAGATTTTTTAAACTTTAGTATGTTTTAACAATCAAAAAATGCAAAAGCAGGAAACCGAATACAGCCAAACAAGTGCATATACGAATTTAAAAGCTCAAAAGCTCACTTGCCCGCGGGCATAGGTTTGGACATCACTGGTCTAAACCAGAGATGGGCATTTTTTATTCGAATGAAGATAAAAGCTAAAAGCTCAAAAAATTTAAAAATCGAATAAAAATTTATTTGATTACAAAAATTATTTGTTATTTGATGAATTATTCGCAAATAATTATTTATTTGGTGATTTTTATTCGAATTGCAAATAATTATTTGTTATTCAATTATCAAGTAATTATTCGATAGTTGTTGTCTCTTTATGGAATACTTATTTGGTATCATTTACTAAAATCTTTACTGTAAACATCGAAACATAACAACGCAGTTTTAATTTCATAAGTACGAGACACCTTGTGATATGAAATGCGTGTACCAAGAAATAATTTTTTGAAATTGAACTAACAACACCAACAACAAATAATTATTTCATAAAGACACATGAACTATCGAATAATTATTTAATAATCGAATAACAAATAATTATTTGAAATTCGAATAAAAAGCACCAAATAACAGATAATTATTTGCGAATAATTCATCAAATAACGAATACTTATTTGATTATCGAATAACGAACGATCGAATAACAAATAATTATTTGAAATTGGATTAAGGAGCACCAAATAACAAATAATTATTTGTGAATAACTTAAAATAAATTGAAAATCGAATAAAAATTTATTCGAATAATTTTTTATTCGATTTTTAAAAAAAATCGTTATTTGATTGAAAATTTATTCGAATTATGGTCTAAACTATTGGATGACATCAATTAATAAAAGCTTAATGAGTTTAAGCCAAGTTCCAGTACGGAAATCTTGGTGCGTGAACTACGAGAGACCGCTCAACTATTTATTCAAAATCATCTGAAACGACATGGTATTCTCACATATTCATGGTATTGATATTCGCAAATTTGACCTAGTATACTACGAATATACAGACTTCAGCGCCACTCCGGCTTTTCTTAGGTGAAGGCAAATCGAGCGGTCGGTGTGAGGCGGGAGTCTAAGCGGATCGTCCCGTGGGGGTTTGGAATGAACAGTGCAGTAGGGTGACCAGATCTGAGATGCATATTCGGGAATAGGTCTTACCAAAAAGCAGTAATAAATCAAAGATGGTAAATCCACCAACTCCCTAGACCAATGCTTTACAAAGCCTATGATTAAGCTACTTTTAGATACAATTTAATTAATGTGTAAAGTAAAATCTAGTTTCCTATCGAGTTTTTCCGCAAGGTCAGTTATGGGGAACAAGCGACGGACGTCATTCCCCGCAAAAGGTGTAATTAAAAGCTTATGTATTGAGACTCCCGCAAAAGGACATAGCCTCACATTTTTAAAAATTGAGCTGTAAGTCATTGTGCCCACACCAACCCAGGACCGTGCATTGAATAAGTGCGCAGTCCCCAATATCCTTAACATAGGAGAAGATCGTCATGTTAGCGTAGATCAGAATATTAGAGTGCTAGATCAGAGGGACAACTTTAAGAACGGATAGTAGTGGGCCGAGATGACTACCTTGCGGCACACCACATGAAGCCTTAAAAATTCTTGAGGGGGAGGCACGGAAAGACACTCGATATGTCCTGTCACTTAGGTAGGATGAAAACCAATCGAGTAGCAGAAGAGGTAAACCAAGCCTTTCAAGTTTAAACAATATTACGGAGAGAGGAAATTTATCAAAGCTCTTACTGAAGTCAGTCTGTCTGCATGCTTCCTAGGAAACCGGAAATAATATATTGTAGAACGCATAACATAGTCGTTGATCTCCTCGGCAAGAGCCCATTCTAATTTGGGAAGATTAACCCCTTACCATGCTCAATAAGCTGCAAATACACTATTGACTCAAATAAATTGGATAACTTTGCGATTGGTCTATAATTTGTTTATAACACTTTTTGTGAACAGGGACTATGAAAGAAGAAAAAGGAGGTCATCAGAAGAGGACTTAACGAATACAGGAGAAATATCGCCAGGACCGGAGTAAAAGTCCTATTTAAGTTCTCTGATTTTGCCTATAATAAGATCCCGTGATACATGTAAGGGGTTAGAAATCAGATGAAGCGAAACGATCCCGAATATGATCAAAGTTATGCTGAGAAGGCTCAAAGTTGTCGGAGGAGAAGGCACTTTAAAAAAATTAAGCAAAATTATTTGCTATGTTGGACACGTTACTACTGGAAGACTTATACTACTGGGGGTCTTATTTGGACACGTTACTACTGGAAGACGCCCCATACCACATCAGAGATAGATAATTATATACATTCCGCGATAAGTGGATAGCACAGCCCTGCAAAAACACTTTGCGGCGTATTTTTGTAAAGGAGAGTACTAGACTTTTCTGTAATAGACTCCCTTCATTTTTTTGATTTTCTTTTCAACAACTTCCAAAGACCTTGACCACAATGACTTAATGAGCTGTATTACGAACTTTTTTGGCAATCTGTCGGAGGAAAGCCATGGCCAGTCAAGCACCTGCACGCTGTTGTGCTCGAAATATTGCCTACTTTTTTGAGCAGTGTGGATTGTGGCGTTATCTTGTTGAAAAATATAATAATCATGGAATCATGGAATGGCCTGACTTAGACTTCGAATAGGTTCGTGGTTACCATGCGATGCAACCATGCGATGCAAATAAACATCGCAGCAAATAGTTAGCTAAGATAATCCATATTTTTACATTATCCGCATCCCGCAATCAGTCAAAAACGTAATCTTACGTTATCTGCAAACAATGCGTTAATCATCTTTTAACAACTTAATGAATGTTTCACAGGTTGTGTGTTTGTGCTGTGGTGGGGTTAAACGATGTTTTTAAAAATTGTATTTTGACCTATACGTCAATTAAGAGTTCGTATCCTCGTCGGCCGCGATACATCCCTGTTTTTGGCTGACAAAAGATTACGCTTAAATGCCGTTGAAGGCTGCGGAGTAATGTTAGTGGGCTGTGAATCTATCTTCGCAGTCTTTGTCATCGAATCAGGTGAAGTTCTTCTCTTGCACTATTCATTCATTTAAAATTGAAGTTGCAGAATTTGTACGTACAGGGGTTGTTCAAGTAATTAGAACGCTGTGGAAAATGGGTTAGTTTTCAATTTTCGATCCAGATATCGGACTTAATATATTGTGCATCTTTTTATTTATTTTGTAATATTTTATAAATTATAAAATATTTTCAATAATAAAACGACTTATAATTCCAAATTTACCTATTATTTAGTACTGTCGATTTTCGCCTTTATCACGGCACTTATTCTCCTGGGCATGTTGGAAATCGAGTTTTGGCTGCATGCCCTGATTTCTGGTGTACCATACAACGCCTGGAGGATATTTTCTTTAATGTCGGATATTGTAGGATTAGGATGATGGTAAACAAGGGATTTTAGGATTGACCAGATATTCTCTATAGGATTTAACTCCGGAGAATTGCCTAGCTCTGGCAAAATTGGAGTGTTGTTACTATGAAGGTGACATGATGCACTATCCTGCATGTCGGCAAAAGGGATGGTTGCTATTTCTGCATTCAGTCACATATGAAAAGAAAAAACGTCTTGTAGGACTGTTCTCTACTGATTCTGCCTGATTCTGGTTCCTACTACTCATAACAGAATACAGGAGGGAATAAGCTAGCTTCTCCCCTGGTTTATTCCATGCGAATTATGTTGCTTGCGTCAGGGCTTGAAGCGCGCATTCGTCGGTCAAGTAAAGTTATATTTTGTTTGTAATATTTTTTTTTATATTTTTACACAATACACTTGAACGTATATACTTTGAGATTTACTTATTGGATTTTTAATAACAAAATTAGTTGTATGAAGAAAAGAATCGCAAAAGTTGCCCAATTTTAATAACTCCTAGGTATGTAGCACCTTAAAAGAAGTCTGCAATGAACTTCTATCGTTGATATGATTTTCCGATCAGTTCTCACAGTTGTTATCCTGCCTTCTGCACAGCGAGAAGGCTGAGAAAAAATTTCCACTGTCCTCATTAAGAGAGACGTAGACTACTTGCCCTATACTTATTTATGCTATAACTTTATTTCGGCATCAGTATCTTCCTATAACAACTACTACATTTATAGAAAATGAAAGCTAGGCTGATCCTGACGATTTGTGAATTCTAAGCATTACTCTGATGGTTACCTATCTTCCTTTGCAATTTTTTTTAAAACTAGCTGACAACTGTGATATTAGTATTAATGATTTTACCCATTTACGAGGCTTCGACCGACTTCTCTCGAATCCAAACACCTTTCTCTGACGACGCCACGATGTTAAATCAGATTTATTCCTAGGCTGATAATGTCTCAGTTGACTTCCGTCAGTTGGAATTTCGTCAGGACTCCTGTCTCTCTTGTAAATAGGCGTGGTTTGTCTCTTGTTCCAATTTTATGTTATATATTTAATTTATTTTTACGCTGTTGTGTGTTCCCGAATGCCTGAAAAGTCTCCTTAATTATTCCTCTTCATAAAAAACTCGACGGTCTAGTAACATGTCGGCCTTCGAAGACAGAGGTCCGCGAACCACTTTGGATTGTAGATCCACAATCGCAATCGTTGTCTCGAATCGGGTGAAGTTCTCTTCCCAAGTCAGACAAGGGCTTACGAGAACTATAGAGAGAGAATGAGGGAAATTGAATGTCTTGTTTTTGCGCTGAGTGAGTAAGACCGCAGCCCAGAGACGAAGTGGATTTTGTTTAATTTCTTATTAAAAACTGACAGGGTGATCTCGCCACTCAATATATTGGTCCCACTTTGTCTCCTAATTTAAAGGTCTAGAAATTTTGCATCTCTGCTATTGAGGGTGGTAGGCAGGTCGACTGCATTTTCATTGATTCTACCAAAGCCGCTTAATAGCATAAATCGTAGAATTCTTCTGGTTTCAATATGTTTTTGTTGACTGGTTAAGTTCGTATTTGTCTGATCGTATTCAGCAAGTCTCGTTTCGCGGAGCTCTGTCTGAGCCAATTTTTAACTTCCTGGGGTGACACAGGGCGGCCATCTTGGACCATTGCTTTTTATCGTCTACTTTTATGACGTATCTATCTAATTCTAAAATTCTGTGTTATGCTGACTACACCCAGATGTTCTGTATTGTGTCGAGCGTTTCTAATTGTCTACTTTTAAATTCTTTCTTGGATGACTTCCATAGCTGGCGTTCCATCAACGGCCTTCCACTGAACATCATCGGTAAATACACAACTATGTTCTTTTCTAAAAAAAAAAAACCAATGAAGTTTAATTGCATCATCAATGGCTGTCGCCTAACGTCGCCCCAGAGAAACTAAGGATCTGTGGGGTCTGGTTGAATTCCTGTTTTTCATTTGATGATCACCTTGATGAAGTAACTAATAAGGCTATCGCGACCTTGGGCTTTGTGAAGCATTGATGAAAATAGTTTAATGACCTCTACATCACCAAGATTCTCTATTTTATTTTCGTCAGATCTATGTTGAAAAATGCCTCACCCGTTTGGTTACCATATTAATCGACACACATCAATCGCATTGAGATGGTTCGGCTGTGGTTTGTTCGATTCACCCTGAGCGGTCTTTCGTGAAATAATTTCCTTATACTAACATATTACCGTGACCGACTTGGGTTGCTTCATCTAGATATCTTTAAAGTAGACGCTGCAATTTCAGTGTTATATTTGCCTTTTGGTTCTTCTAACGTATCTATTCCAGCTCGTTCATCATACTAAATGTGGTAAATTTGAATCGATTTCATCAATGGGGCTTCTTAATTTCTCCGTTGATTTCACTAATTTTCACCCGTCCAAGAGCTTGTTGAGAGTTCAGCTTCGCTAAGATTACCTTTAATACTCTCTGTTCTTCTTCTTCTTCTGTTAACTGTTTAAATTTAAATTTTCATCTACTTGCGTTGTATTCTATTCGCTATCCGTTGGTTGGTTGGCTGGTTTGCAAGAGAAGGAAAATGTGTGTCTTCCTAGCACTCAGGCCTTTAGTGGCCCGTTGTACGCCCCCTGCTCTTCAGTGTACCCTATAGTCCACTGTCGAGCCAACTGATCCTGGTAAAGAATTAGATAATTCAATTATACTCCGATTTCTTAACTTCTGCTAAATCTTCGCAGTAGTATATTCCTAAGATTCTAAACCTTTTGAGTTAGTACTGGGCATTGGCCAAGAACGTGTAATACGGTCTCGCCTTCTTCCCCGCATCCCCTGCATAGGCTGGAGTTCGCCCATCTCATTTTTATGGCATGAACCCTTAGTCTTGCATGTCCTGTCACAAGGCCAACAAGAAGTTTCAGTTTGTCCTTGTTAAGCTTAATGATCTTCTCAGATTCATGTGCATTGAGAGTTCCCCAAAACGCCTTTGTATGTCTGGCGATGTCGGATCCCTCCCATTTTTTCTTTATGCCTCCTCGTTGCCCATTCCATGATTTCTTTTTTGATTTCATGGATGGGTATGCTCAGGTGGAGTTCGCTTTTTCATTACCTGGGTACCGCAGTACGCCGGCACGTATATTAGGATGACTTCGTTTTGTCTCCCTAACACCGTGAGGGTCTGTTTACATCGCTCTATCATTTTAGATTTTACCGCGGCGTTTGTTAAAGATTTGATGGACGCCTGGATATCCGTACATATTGCAATCCTAGAGGATCTTACTCCCCGTTCTATTAGCTGTTTAACTCCTATCTCTATCGCTGCGATTTCACATTGAAGAACCTACCCCACCCCATAACTCCAGGTTTTGTTCCTCGCACGATAGCTACCCTCGCATTTTGAGCCATCTGTGCAAATCGCTAATGTGTTGTCTTCAACCACCCTATTGTTGATCCATTCGCTTTTAGTCGGAAACTGAGCTTTGAAGATTGCCTCCATATTGGGATTGCCAGTTTTGAAGTCTTACTTTGTTGATGATTTGCAGTCATTGGCCAAATTTGAAATATATGCTTGCGTTGTATTCTATTCGCTATCTGTTGGTTGGTTAGCTGGTTTGCAAGAGGGGGAAGATGTATATCTTTCTAGCACTGAGGCTTGTTTGATGTATTACGATACTATACTATTATATAAACTAGGCTTTGTAGTAGGCAGTCATTGGCCAAATTTGAAATAATTCACTTAAATAAATTAAATATTTTGTTTATTTTGAAAACAACAGGACGAATAACCAAAACCATTCGAGCTATTTCAGGTATTGCGTATGCTATGCTTGCCTGCTTTGATTTAGGTCATAACTGGTTCCTTTTTTCTGTACTGAGACGTCCGGATTCCTACCCATCTTTAACCAATCTTTTTTTCTTTGTTAAATTCATTTATTGAGAAAATGAAGTATACTTACGGAATTCAACAGTAAAACATACTTCAAATCTTACACTTCGGATATGATGCTTGAAACGTTCGACTGAACTTAAAGTTCAAATTATACTGTCGCCAGCTATGTTTCATTTCGAGAGATTTTTGAGTGAACTTTCCAAATGTTCTCTGCCGAAGTTGTTTAAAATTTTCGGTAACAATGTGACACCTGACCATCAAGAGTCGTCAAGGAGTTTATGAAATATTTCTATGTTATTGCTGGAGATGGAAATATTTGAACTGTAGTAAAAAAGGGTTTTTGGCCCATTTTTTTATTATTAATTTGATTTTTTTGTTAAATTCAGATGTCCACTTATCTTATTAATTTAAATCAGCAGTTACGTTTAACATAATATGTTTTTATATACAAAAAAGGATCACCAGAAACAATTATCAAATTCACAACCTCTTAGAGCTCCTGGTAATTTGTTTAAAAGCTATGCTCGGATCGAGACCCTTATAATCTCTTTCGAAAAAACATTTTTACGTATTCCTTTGCCCTTTACATATTTTTCGGTATTTCCGCCATACTTTTGCCCTATTTTTGTATTAAGAATTATATCCCTACTCACATAAGCCAAGCATTAACGAAGAGAAAAAACGCCATTTTTTACGAACACTGAGTAAATAAGTTCAGAAGAAAAGTTACGAAAGTTCATATATTTCCGGTAAATCTATTTATTTTCTTAAGTAATTTCCTAAGAAAAATGGTTGGGAGCTGGAAAACATTTTCACATAAAGTCTAGCGACAAAATACACAATACTGATCTTTCTTGGAAATGAGCTTTTCTCGCGAAGTGGGGGGACAGAATGGAATGAGTTTCGTGGAGGTTAAAACTAATCGAAAAACTTTTGCAAATATTGAGATTCAATTTAATTTCCGTGGTGGGTGCACTTTTACATTTCTCGCGCAAGACCTCCCCCATTCTGCCATCTTCAAACTCTTTTGATCGCAATGAAAACTTTATAGTTGTGTGTGACATAAAAGAAAAACTTCTTGTTGTTGGCTTGGATTTTTACACTTTACCGGAAATTGAAATGAGTAACCGACCCGTCCTCTGGCGTTGGGAGTTATCTTTTTAATAGCAACATTTATGCTGAAATTAAATTTCCTTATCATTGTAATCATTACAGCAGTAGTAGCATAAAGGTATTACAGAGTGTGCAAAGGTTTTTTTTAGCGTTATGGATGTTTCTATAAGAGCCTTAATTACCTCCGTTAATATACAGCAAAAATTCCTTTTCAAATTAAGTTAACTATAAATAGAAAGTAACCTTGTTGACGTCACATATAAGTAAAACATCGCTTTTTTGAAGTAAAATTTAAGTTTGACGTTGGGACAAAAGGACGTATAAGCTGTTAAGTGGAGAGTATAAAAAACACAAGCTAACACTACTTGACTTGATAGTTATTTTAAACTATGACAATTGTTTCGATTCACAAAAATGACTAAGCTCATCAAAGAGCCACAGGAAAATTCCGAAAGACTTCAGTTTTTATCCAAAAACTATAACTTTGAAAGATCGTTAAATTGCTTCTGGAATGCCACAACTTTACTAGTCGTCTGTGGAGTTAGTGATGACGTGTCGGCCTACCAATCCAGAGGTCCCAGGTTCGAATCCCACCGGCGCACAGTGTGAAATTTTCACTATCTAGCGTAAAAGAAGTGAATTTTGCTACTAATCGATATTTAAAAGAAATATATTTTAGTTTAAAACTAGAATATCCCTTTCATAAGACCTTGTATATTTTTTTGTAAGACCTCCCTCGGAACAATAGAGAAAATGTCGTGGAACTCCTTCTATGTGAGTCTGCCGAACTAATACCCTAAAACAATGCGTACCTTGTTTGAGTTTGCTGAACGAGTCCGCTGTTTATTTGTTCGCTAATAGAAATTGTGTGGTGTTTTTATAGTCTTATGCTTTTATATTTGCATATTTTTATTTCAATAAATTACTATTTCACTTGCCTACAAGATATGTTTATAAATGAAGCATTAAATAGATGTGAAGAAACTATTTCTTCGAATTAGAAGTGTGTTTTTAATGTGTTATACTGGATTTTGTGGAGCTATTGTTATATTTATATTGAGGCTGTTTGAGTCATAAGTTTTCTTCTACGCAAATTTGTGACACCCATGCATTTATATTTAAGAGAAATTTCAGATCCATAATCGGGTACATGAATCGACGCCAGTCAGTTGTAGATTTTTTACCTAATATTCATAGGAAATTCGTAGAAAAGTTTGTCATAAGGTAGATTTGACCCTTCTAAAGGTTTGCCGACATCCTTTATTGATCTGTCCAAAATAATTCAGTCTGTGACAAACATTTAAAGTGAAAAATAGTTTAGGTTAGGTTTGGTTCGTGTGGCTGTACTGAAGGACACATTTAGAACTCAATAGGCCCATTGTGATGCCACGGAAATCAAAGAATTCCCACTACGTCCTCACTGGAACCATCCGGAGCTGTCGATGAAGCGCCAGAGATCTGCAACGTCAATCGCCGCTAGATCGCAAAAACTATCGAAGAAATAGTCACCCAACAAGGACTTCCGCTTGCGTGCCAGTGCAGGCACCGGCCGAGGAAGTGGAAAATAGTTTCCTCCTCCTCTTTACAGGCCGATAGAATATCTACTAGTCTCTCAAAAGTTTTGAGAATAAAAGATGATAGACTTATAGGCCTAAAGGCCTTAGGAGTGGTAGGCGAGCTTTTGCCCGCCTTGGAAATAAACACCACCTTGACTCGTTTCCACATTGCCGGGATGTAGGTCAAGCCAAGGCATCTCTTGAACGGCATGCAGCTGTCTATAGCTCACCTGAGTTTGGATTCCAGCTCGAGAGAAGGAGGAAGATTACTCTCAGCCCCCGCCGAGCTACCTGGAAAATGAGTTTCAAACAGAATCTCCAAAGATTCTACGCTTGATGAGGTCCAAGTACTATCTGTCTTAAGCAGATAGCTACGAATAGTTGGATTGGTAGCTAGGATTTTCCTCAGTCTGGAGGCCTCAGAGGTTTCCGATATTTTATTGCAGTAGATCCTCCACGATTTCCTCTGAGCCCTCCTGAGTTCCTTTTTATAGACTTTCAGTCTGTCCTTGTAGCAGTTCCACGAGTGCGTGTCCCTATTGCTTTCACCAGGTTAAAGGTCCATCTGCACTCCTTCCTAAGAGACCCTAGGTGTGCATTCCACCACGGAGGTTTCTGTTTGTCCTTGGGTCACCTAAGGGGACAGGATTGAGCAATAGCTCCATTTAGGATCTTGGTAAGTTTATCAATTAGCCCGTCCAGCCCCTCTCTGTTATTTGGAGGAATAGGCTTATAACAAGTCATTTAACTAAGTATGAGGTGCGACCGACACTCAACCAATACATAAGCTTAGGTCTTGTACAGTAGGACGAGACAGCGGAGCACATTCTTTGTTGCTGTGAGGACCTTAAGCTTAGATACCATAAAAAAACGTTCTTTCTACAGGACGATATAGTTTGATCAGCTCTCAAAAATATCTTGATCAAGAAACTAAAGTTTGACTATTTGGCTAAATATAACAACGGATCTTGTTCGAGTCTCGATTAAAGATCGCCTATTTGCCTGAAGATCTACAAATCAAGATTAACAATTACCTGCAAATTATGAAATCAGGATGGCCGGCCTGTCAGGCTCATTAAAAGTTGAGGGCAGAAATATGTTGGCGCGCGCTGTTAGGACACGAATTATGTGGTTGGGGTGCGGTAATTCCACAAATTGATGGAAGACAAGAAATACCTTTATCGAAAAGAAGCTGTTTACGATTCACAAAGAGGCAAGGCAGGAAGGTCTAAGGCTCAATGATTAACAAAAAAAGTTAGGTTGACATTGGTGAGATAGTTGCAATTAAATAATAAAAATACAGTCTACCAAGATAGCTCTGCTTATTTCTACATTTGTTTTCTCTAGTGAAGCACAGTCCCACCCTTAAAACGTAAAACAGGCTACTTTATCCGGATAAATTAGGTCAGAAAGAGGTATTGTTTCTCTATGAGGGCTATTTACTATATGCCAACTTACCCAGTGCATTTATAACCGAGTTAGTGTCTTCTTATAATAACTACATGAACAGAATAAAAGAATATTTACGAATCAATTTCAAGAAATTTTGGCGGTTCGTTAACTTGAACCAAAATTCTGGCGACTATCCATCTTCTTCGTCTTTTGGGAACATTGAAAACAATGAGCCTATGACGAAGCCAATCTCTTGGCCGATTGTTTTAAAACTGCGTTTTTAAACGATATTAGCTTTAAGGATTTTACCCATTTGACAGAGTTTCCACCGCCTTCTCTCGAATTCAAAAACTTTCGACGAAGGTACGATTTTAAGGCAATAGTGGGTGATAATTGTTCAATATGTCCGGACGATATTTTCGCCTCATTTATGAATAAATGTGGTTCTTCTCGTTCTTCTGTTCTGTGTTATTTATTTAATCTGTAAACTTGCTGTAGTGTCTTCCTGAAAGAAGGAATGGAAGGTCTCCATAATCTTCATAAAAAGGTGATAAGTGCGAAATTTCAAACTACAGACCTATTGTTAATCTTTGCTGCATCTGTCGGATGTTTTTTACTTTCACTGTAAGTCGCTCTTGTAGCCTTTCCAATATAACTTCATAAGTATTTTCTAATGCAATTGAAGGTGGTATGCAAGTCGACTGCATTTTTATTGATTCCATCAAAGCATTCAACAGAATAAATCATCGAATTTGTGTTTTTTAAACTTTCTCTCCCGGTTTTCGTAAATTGGATTAGCTTTGCCTCATTTTTTCAACATTTTCGGGGTGCCGCAGGGCTCCCACCTCGGGCCATTATTATTCATTATTTACATCAATGATGTTTTCTCGGTCCTGTTTCTAGTATAGTATATCATTACTTCCTTTTACAATTTAAATTTATTCCATTGGATCATCTTCACTATTAGAAAATGAACATTGAAAGTATTCTATTCGATCGAATGGAATTCTACGGTTGAAATGATTCTTTGTTATGATGATGACGTTATGAGATATTCCGCACTATGTTCGTAAATGCCGATTGTATAATTTTAAATTCTTAACTGGTGTTCCCTTAACCACACAATATTGGCAAGTGCAAATCTATGTATGTCTTTCTCTCAAAAAAAAATCTCCCATTCACTTAATTTCACCATAAGAAACTGTCCTTTAAGTAGATTTACAAAGTCTAAGGATCTGGGCGTCTGGCTTAATTCCGAATTCGAGGATTATTTTAATGCAATAATTAGCAATTCTAATATTATCTGGGTTTCGTAAAGAAAAACAAATCAAACGGACGGAGTCAACGAAACGGAGTTGGATCAATTGGCTGAGCGGCACTACTACCATGCAATGGTTCCCGAGTTCGAGACCAGGTCTTACCGTGTCTAGCTTACAGCAATGTAAAAACAAGACATTCACGTTTCCTCACTCCCTTTATATTTTTACCTTTTGTTGATAGGCTGAGACGGTTGCGTTTGAATTCTCTTAAAAAGAGAGCTGTGAATAAACAGTCCTTTTTGCTGTCGACTATTTGCAGGGGTTCCTTACTCTCCTGTATTTTTAGAATATTTTAATATATCAATTTCAGCTTGCTCTCTTCTTATAGGTACCTTTTCAGTATGGGTTGAATGAGCCAATCACATCGATGTCGCGACTCTTTAATTTCTGTTTTGATCGCATTGATTTTCATCTATCACGAGATTACTATCTGACTCTATAATTTTAGAATTCTTTATGCATATTGTTGTAGCGAGTACTTTAATGAAATTTGTTAAATAAATAAAATAAAAAAAATTCCAAATTATTCAATAGGTGAATTGTAGCTGGACATTTTGTTGAATATGTTATAACTAGCCCCAGTCTCCCCTACATTATTAATTTAAAGTAAAGTAGCATTTGATTCCGAAAATAGTCGTTATTACAACAGGTGGCAATACTATCGCGCATAAGTGTAACTTAAACTGATTCATTCTAACAAAGAATGCCAATCTACTCTAAATTCACTAAATCGTTGGGAACTTCACTTCCACTCTAGAAAAAAAAGCTGCAGGAGTTCGAATCCCTACCGTTCGGAATTTTTCCGGATTAATCTAATCTGATGTGTGTCCGAAACTCACTTTTATTGGTTTTTTGTTTTATTTTTCATATCCTTAACCCTTAAACGTTTGGGCCACACTGTGTATAGTTAAACTATACTATATTCCGACGTGTTTATAGATTTTAAATTGTCAGGATATTGCATTTGTTTCAAAGGCTTAATATGTAGTTTTTTTTTTCGTAGGACTCGTCACCAGCAGGCCACACAGTATTTCTGATTAATAAAAGTTTCACCAACTTCTAATGAGTTCATAAGCATTCCATCCCCACATTTCAAGAGCTGCACTATTCATATGAGCGTGCCCCCGTCAGTGCGTTAATTTCGTTCCTTTCAAAAATCTTTTACTCTTAATTTATAGTGGAAACCGGAAGGAATAAATAAAAATTAATCCTTTCAAACTGTCAACTCCACCTTCGCAAGAGTTTATCAACCCTTCAAGATCCTTAAAATTTGTTGTGTAAAATTAATTCCACAAAGCATCGATTATATGAGCACAATAAAGCTCCTTTTAACTAAACTCACCTCACCCACTTCAGGTGGGCTGCCCCCTGTCCTGTGATATATAGAGCTGTGCAACTCACCCGTGGAAATTCGTTAATTTGCAAAGTTTCACAGAAAACATCAAATGAAAGGAAGTTTTTAATTTACTGAAATCACATCCATTCATATTTAAATTCTAAAAATGAAAAGAAAATAGACACACCACATCCGCCCCTTGCCTGGTCTCTCCACCTCAGCGGGGCTGGGGAGCGTCTTTAAAGTCAAAATTGTAAAATTGTATGATTTATGTGAAAAGGTATGACTTATCATGGTCATGTGTGTGTACAGAATTTAAGTGCGGGGCTAACAGGTGCGGGAGGTACGTACTTTCTTTTTTGTCTTAAATAATGCACACACACGTATGATAGAATTTTCTCATTAATTTTCCTCGTGCTGTACGTAACGAAACAGAACGTACCCCCCCAAAACTGCGATGGTGTGGATAGGGTGTAGGGTTGAGCAGCAGTGCAGGATGAGACCAAGGTAGAGGGTAAGTGCTGGTGTACGCCAGGATCTCCAAGTTGGTCAGGGGGAGCAACATCCTTGGAGTTGGAGTCTTCCTGGAACTGTTCGTTAATATTTGAGGGATGGCTTAGAGGTCTACTCCGTATTTCCTCGTCGGCAAATGCTTCTTCTTACTCCTTACGATTGTATGTGTCTGTTCCATGCAAGGCAGAGGATTTATGTGAACTTCTGGTGTTGGAGGATTGTGTGTGTGTTGTTCTCTAAAAAGGGGGTGACATGGGTAACGGGTGCTTCGTTTCCGAGCCAAGGACAGAATGGGTATGGAGAGGGGTGCTGCGACTTAAAATTGTGTTTGCCAGGGCTTTCGAGAGGAGGTTTTGAGAACTTTCCGAGAGGTTGTGTTATTCTAAAATTTAGACTCGCATACGTGCCACAGTGGCGCTAGGTGTTCGTATATCCTGCTAAACTTATGTACATCAACGTACCAACAGACATACATATGAAAATTCCTTTTGCAACGGGGAAAAGGGTGCTCGCTGGCTGCTGTAAGGGCCAACGATGTTCATATTTTGGAGGCAATGAGTGTATGTAATATGCATGTGTCTAGAGATCGAAGGTGCGCAATTGCTTGTGCGCGAATCTAAAAAGACGAGACGATGTACTCGTTGGTTGCTGGCAATCGCGGTACATGCTGAAGATGGTATATGCCAATGTTCGCTTCATACCTATATTGCAGACGTAATCCAGAAGTATATTCAACTATACATACGTATAATATATACAGCGGGGTTAGGGTTTGAGGGGGTTTGAGAAAAGACAAAATAGAGGAAAACCCCTTTCTATTCTACGTATAAATATTTCTAAAGGAAACGAGCTCTTTGGTAAGGGGTCGAGGTGGAACTGAGCGCCTTCTACAGGACATTATTTCATGGGAAAGTGGATGATTGGTAATTGGAAAAAATTTCGCCTTTTATAGATTTTCCCGGGGAAAATTTAAATTTTCCTCTTCATATTCTTCACCCTTCTCATTTCCGAGATAGCGTGAATATAATTTTTTTTTCTTCAACGACTTTTGAGGGATAAAATGAAAAAAAAAAGATATCGAAAAAGTTTAACTCGTTTGCGAAGGATAATGAATTGTGAACTTTGAAGAGGAGCAAGAAATCCTCTACAATGGGTTTTTAATAATTGCAAGGAAATTTTATTTTCGCAATAGAATTTTTCATAAAACATCTTGTCGAAATTGAATGAGAAGTGTAAGCTAATTTCTTGCATGAAAATTATATTTATCCTTGTTCCCAAGTATTCGTTTTGTTATTTAGCTTTTGATTCTGTTGGTGCAGACCTGTACATTAATAGTTTTTTTGCTTTTCGCATTAAGACCTATTGTTCTTTCTTTGATCCATCCCACAATATTTGACAGAGGGTTGCTCGAAAGGACTAAGCTTGACAACAAATGAACTTACACCGTGTAACTCTTACAAATGTTCGATGATGTAACCGATAACAAACTAGCTTTTCACATGCAAGTCGCAGGTTCAATTCTCCCGGCGCCAATCAATGTTTTTCTTCTAACAACAGATAATGCCAAAAAAGTCATCGATGGTTGCAGAGTGATTATGAATACATCTTAAATGAAGTTCCACTTGTAATCGTTGTCATCCAATCGTGCAAAGTTCGCCTCTTACACCATATCCTACAAGGTGTTACGGGAACTAGATAAAAACTAAAGAAAATAATTTTTTATTTTGTAATAGGCAGCTTTGCAACAGTTTCTGAATTGAATTCCTTTGCTCGACATAACGCTCGCGCCATGCTTCTGAATAAACTTGAGAGCTCTTTTAAAAGGGTCATTGAGTCAATTCAATTGCCTATCCCTAAGCTTGACGGGAATAGTTCGAACAGGAAGATGTTTTGGGCCATTGGGGGTTGCAGAAGAAATGTCGATAGTTCGGAATCCACTTTAAATCGGGTAAAGTTTTTCTCCCTTCGCATTCCAAACACAAGGGGTTACGGGAAAGAAAAGGCACCTTAATAGGACATGAATGCTTCTCTCAAAGCACTTTATGAAAGAGCGAGTATTAGATAAATTCAAGGTTGAGCTAACCGTATTTAACATTATCTTTAAAGTCTTTCAGGATTCCTCTTCATCATTTATAGTCTGCTCGATTTTTTGCTTGATTCGCATTAAGATGATTTTTGCCAACACTTTGGAGATTAAACACAGCCTACTCTAAACATGAGCCCGGAAAACATGACAGTTCGGCCATTTCACTACCAACCGTTTCGTCATTATTTCATTTTTGTTGTACCACAGATTAACCAATCATTGCACACACAAATAAAACTGCACACTCTCGTAACCAAAACTAAAGAGAAACGCTGATGTCATTGACGTATTTTAAGCTCAATACTTCAACAAAACGAGCACAAGAGAGTTTTCCCTTCAAAACACATGAAAAGAGACAGACACTTTTTATCGTGTTTAGAACATTTGCAGGTTAACCTCAAGTAAAATCCAATTTAAGACTTTAAATATATTGCGAGAAATACTACGAGAAAGTACAATTCTCCAAACTTTTCCGTACGGCTACTGTGACAAGTTTTGGTTTGTTTACACCACCAATGCTCAGCTGTTAATGTCAGCTTCCGGGCTTGTATCTAGAGTAGGCTGTGGATTAAAGTTAAATGACAGATACGGCGCCAATTGGTACAACTCTCCAGGTCGCCTTTTTTGGGAATCTTCACAATTATCCCTTTTTTCATTCAGCCTCGGTTTGCCAACATTCCTGGAGTACGGGAAGAAGAATATTAGTCGCAGCAAATACAAGCCGCCTTAAGTAGTTCCACTGGTACTCAACAATATCTTGGGCCTTACCGAGGTCCAGCGACTTATTTGCGCCTGCCAGCTTCAAGTCTGTCGGAGTTCCGATGTTAAGGTTGATCGCAGCCGGCGGATGTTAAGGCTCCTGCAAAGAGGTATTCGGCCAAAAGGTGTTTTTAGGACTTCAACAAAATATTCTCTCCACTTCAGCAGTTGATGTTCCTCCGTGACAAGAAGGGATCCATTAGTATCTCTTACAGGTTGTTGTAAGAGTCTTTCCTGGCAGTTTTTTAACAATCTTTGTAAAGATCTCCACTGTGTATCGCGGGTGGCCACTTCTTCTACCTTTTCTGCTATCGCGTTGATCTTGTTGTGCTTGTCACGTCTTACTCTTCTTTTGATGTCTTTCTGTGGAGATCAGTATACAATTCAGAGATGTTGTTTAATTGCATCATCGGTAGCAGAATTGATGTGGTGTTTAATATGCTTTCGTTCCTGTATTTTGAACCATGTGGCATCACTGATCCATGGTCGTCTTCCGCTCTCTAATCGTTCCTCGTGTTCGGTACTACAATACATTCGCCCTTTTCCATTTTTGGTCGATGGAGTCGTCGGTGTTATGACACAGTGCATCAGCTTTTTGGTGCAATGCGTTGGTATATGCACTGCGAACATTTGGTGTTTTAAACATGGCATACTAGATGTAGTGTTACGTGGGTGTACTGCTGTCGTGCATAAGCGAAACTTAGCTGCTACAAGATAGTGATCGCTGCCAATATCAGCACCGCGCTTGGGCCTTACATCGAGAGGATACTTTCTCTAACTTTCCAAAACAGTTCTCCCCAGGATGTTAGATGGCATTTTTGTGTTTAAATAAGGGTCCACTGATGACAAGTTGGCAAATATTACAAAATTCGATAAACAACTCCCCATTTGCGTTCTAGTTTCCGAGTCCAAACTTTCCCATTACATGTTCCAGGCCGATGTTGTTAGAGCCAATGAGATCTCCCATGACTATTTTTATGTCACCTTTTGGAACCTTATCAAAGGTTTCTTCAAGGTGCTGGTACAAGGCCTCCTTAGTTGTTATATCCGTTGGCTCAGTCAGCGTATAGCATTGAAATATTGAAATGTTACGTACCCTGGTCCGAAATCTGACGATAAAAATTCGGTCTGATATTGGTGACCAGTTAAGTAGTGATTGGCAGGCAAGCTTGGTTAACAACAACATACCCTTTTCATGCAGGATGTTTCAGAGTATAGCAGCACGGTTTCAGATCCAGGTGATATAAACTCTCCAATTTCTCTCCATCTAGTTTTGCCTAACCCTAAAATATTTAATTTATATTGGGCTATTTCCCGCTCTACCTCCATGATCGTCGCTTATCCACACTCGTCTCACAGAGTTCTCACGTTCCATAGCCCTATCGTAGTTCGTCAAAGTCAAAATTTCAAGTCAAAGTTTGTCATCAAAAAATCAGTAAGTACGAGGTATTCGAGGCGTACTACACGTTTCGTGTGTTGGTTTTTCAGATAAGCTGGTTACAAGGCTATCCAGAAGGAGGGCTGATTCTTGAGGCGTCCTGGGAATCACCAAGAGTGTATTTGGATAGCGCATAGATTCTCTCTAAGACGAGGTGTTCTGGTTGACACTGCTCAACCGGGCTTGTGACTGTTTCTACTGAATGCTAGTTGTACTAGTAAATCGTTTTCTTTTTTTAGGGCTTCACGGGTCCGAGAGGACCCCGAGAGACCGGCACCGGCAGCGAGAACTATCTCGAGTTTTGTGAAACCCTATTTTTTTTTAAAACCTAAACTTACCTAATATTTAAATTATTTTTTTTTTTAAATATTTTTTTAATTTTTGGAGGATTTGGGAACAACAGATTTTTTTTTACTTCTTTGAAGTTGAAAGTTAACTTTAGAATGAATCTTTGTCTATAAAAAATGATCTTTCTTGGTGCCACATGTATAAGTTAATGATCATTTATCAAAACTTACCATTCTCGCCATTTGTGTGTCTCTGCGATAAGCTTTTGGCTCATAATAATGAATAATACTTTGGATATAAAGGCGTCTATAATGTCTTAATTAATAATTAGAGTTAATTACTAAATACACCGCGCGTCTGACAATTGTCCTTACTTCATTACACACCATACGAAAATGTTAAAATTATTATAACTGACGGTTACAACCTGGAGCCAACAGGTTCAGCACTGTAAGTATGGCTAGGTATTTTGCAAATATTTTAGTGACATTCTGTACACTGACTATCCTGGAAAGTATTATCTTTATTCCCTGAATCTACGAAAAATCTAGCACCTGACTGACGATGGTATCAGAACGTAAAATCTCAAAATTCTTGTCTTCATTGCCTTGAAAAAAATAAAGATGCTGATGGAAGGCCTTTAATATTAAATTAATTAGTTTTCTTATTACGTTTTTATTTGCTTCTGAAAGACAGTAATTGTAATTTAATGGCTTTTCTGCACTCCATGTTTCTTGGACGTAGCTAGATCTCCATAAGGTTAAATTCCTTAATTTACGAAGTCAATTCGTACTTGCACTATTACAACTACTCAATTAACCTTTTTGTATTACCAAACTCAACAAGCATTTAACTAATTAAATATTCTTCTATTTTGCATAAGCTGTTATATTAATCTGCCGCTGAAAACTAGTTTACAAAACAAATTGAAACTAATAAATGCGTTCGCTATGCGGTGCACTTAACCATTTCGATAAAAAATGACGACATTTACTGCATCCGCAACAGATGCATCGTTGATCTTGCAATTAAAAAGTGGTCGAAACATGTGAACTACATCTGACAACGTTCAGCAAAATTATGGCATAACTTTTATGCTGTCGAACATGCTGCCGTTCTTCGCGGTAGACCATAACGCTTTCAATAAAATTTAAAACATCACAGCGGGAGCCCCACAGTCCACATTCGAATAACCTTGTGATGAGCACACGATCCAAGTGTCTTGGAAGATTTTCACTTTTCGATAGAATTTGTTTTGCTTTCGTTGAACACGTGAAAGTTTATTCTGAATGTTTGGCCGTTTCAGTTGACACGAGGAATGTAAATCGTGTCAGTGCGATTCAAGTATGACTGGTGTATTTTTCATTTAGTCTACAGAGGTAGGACGTGGTAGCTAGAGATCTCCTGAATAATATTCTATGTTTCGGCATTTCAGACAAAAATTTTAATGCAGTTGTTATCTTTGAAATCACAAAAGTATAATATAATGATATTGTGCAATGCTCTAAAAAATAATTGGTTGGTTGGTTTGCAAATGGGCAGATGTACGTCTTTCTTGTACTGAGGCCTTTAGTGGCCCATTGCACCCCTACTCGGCAGTCTGTCCTAGAGCCTACTGTCAAGCCAAGCGATCTTTATAATGAATTGGATAATTGATTTGTACCCCAATTTCTTTACTTACTTCTCTTCTGTGAAGATCTAACAGAAGATCCTAAGATTCTGAATCTTCTTTGCGCTAAGACCGTCTTCTTCTTCGCAACTTCTGCACAAGCATGATCCATTAGTCGCGCATACCCTTGCACGAAGCCAACAAAAAGTTTCAATTTGGCCTTGTTAAGCTTCATATGCATTGTTTTCCGATTCATATGCATTGAGAGTTCTTGTCTGTTCAGCTATGTCAGATCCCTCCAAATTTTCTTTGTGGCTCCCCATTCCTGGATTTCCTTTTTGATTTCTCTGGCTCAAATTGAGCATTATAATCGGAGTTTCCTCATTTGCGCCAGCTCTTTTGCTTTTTCTTTTCCAAGGATACCGCATTGCTCTGGCACAAATATTAATATGACATCGTCGACCTAAGGGCTTTTTTGTATCCCTCTACTGTTCTAGATTTAACCGCTGTTTTGGCTAATAATTATCGGTACATATTGCTATTCTAGAGGATCTTACGCCCCGTTCTATTAGCTCCTTGGCCCTCTCTCTACCGCTGCGATTTTACATTGAAGAACAGAGGAGAGGTTGCTTACCCCTTCCCATATATCTAGGAACCACAACCCCGCTGTGTAAAATGCTATGTTGTTTTCCGGGATCTCACCCTATTGTTGATGCATTCACTTTTTCTCGGGAAATAAGTTTTGAAGTCAGTCTCGATGTTGGGGTTTCCAATTTGGAAATCGAAACAATCTTCTTCCCCGAACAGTCTATTGATCACATATCCGATGCAGATTTGGGCGATATTTTTATGTTAGGTATGTTTCCACTTTCCCGCCACAGCTTATTCATGTGTAAACGTGCAACCGAGTTAAGTGCCATCTATTTAACATGGAGTTCCAGTGGAGTAACGTTTAGAAGGACTTCCAAGGCCCTTGTCGATGTAACTCCTGTTATTCCTAAGTAGAACATACACACGTTGGGCTTAGTCGATAATCTTCAGGTTTCTGCCCACCTCCAAAGCTTTCCACCAGATTAGCGCTCTATTATCATAGGTCTGATTAGATATGTATGTGGGATCGAGGCCACTTCACTAACAAACAACTACTTTGGAACGGAGAGTCAGCAACAGCGCTGGTAGCCCAGTGGTTAGGGTGATAGAGTATCATGCGCATGATCCTCGGTTCAAGACCAGACCTTGCAAGTTACTATTTTTGCTCCGATTCCTACATGTATATATCCATTTTATGTCGGGTAGTAGTCCCCATATTTACACCTCACCCATCCCCCTACCCTTCATCAGCCCTTTCGCATTCCTACACGTCCAGAAAGCAGTTACCGCTTTGTTTTTCTTTTCATGTAGGTTCTAGCCAAATTTAGTTTCTCGTCCATCAGCACACCCAGAAATTTAGCTTCAACCTCTATTGTTTATCTGATGTTGCCAATGCACGAGGGAACTGTCTTCCTTAATTTTTGCTTTCTAGTGAAATAGCAGAGTTTCGTCTTGGTTAAGCTTCACTCAACAATCTAGCGCTCAAGAGCTTGCAATCGAAACTGCTTCTTGAAGTATGTATCCCAGGTTTTTTTCAAACTTATCTCTGACTACTATCGATATATATATCGCATAACAGATAACGCAGAAACCTTTATTTGATAAGGCTTCAAGTAATTTATCAATCACTATCAGCCATAAGAATGGTGGAAGAATCCCCCCTTGTGCTGTTCCTCTATTCACCAACGGTGTCAATTTTTCATTTTCAAAACTTGTTTTGATGATTGGATGCTCCAGAATGGACTTTATCTAGCTTATTATGCTTGAGAATGAGAATTATGAGAATGGCGAAAGAATCCGTCCTTGCGGACTTCCTCTATTCACCAACGCTGTCAATTTTTCATTTTCGAAACTTGTTTTGATGATTCGATGTTCCAGCATGGACTTGATCCAGCTGATTATGCTTTAAACTGCTCTCTTTTCTCTTAACTTACTTAGAATTTTATCAATTCTTACATTGTTGAAGGCTTTTTCGATGTCTATGAAGAGCGCAACGTTACTTCATTGTACATCAACGCCTTAATCAGTTGGTGCACCGGACTGTGTAGAGCGGAGTCAACCGATCTTCCTTTTATGTAAGCATGTTGACTACTTGATAGTTGGTTTATGCCTATTCACTAGCCTTTTCTGACTTTTCAGTAGAAATGAGGTGGGACTTATTGGTCTACGCCTACATGCATTTGATGTGCTATAGTCAATCTTGTCAATCTAGTTGAATGAAATATCATTTATATGAAAACATTCTTAACAATTTGGATCTCACCTCTCTAGGCTCAAAGAAGTTAAGGTTTGATTCCATGGTCCATAGGTACCATAGGTGGCACTAAATAATTTAAGGCCATAAAATACTTCATTAGTTCGAACTAGGATTATACTGGGTCTCTGATCGAAATGTGTTTTTTTTTCTTATCATGCTGAATTCGGCCCCTGAATTGGCGTTCTGTTCCATCGTCAGGAACCTATCTTAATGCTAGATTTACTCGTACTCTTTAAACTTCTTTTCTTATTATTGTGTCTTATCTGTTGAATTGTTTAATTAGCTTTGTTCTGACATATGCTACGTCAACAATTTGTTAAGAAATCGATTGAGAATCGGTAATAGCTTACCAACCCTTAGATATCAAATCGTGCATTTAAAAACCTTTTCGTTGCTATAGTGAGAAATTTACATCTCGAGTTGCTTCTAACGTCGGTATGAAGTGGAAGTTTTACTGGTAATGGCAGCCTGCAATCTTTGTAGCGCTTTTTATCCTTAAACATTCCTTTCGCTTTGGAATTGCCACAAATGCTCTTGGAAATAAGTTTGATCGTGGATTGAGAGGACCATGGGGTGATTCTATAAATTGTTCTCGCGGAGCTCTAATTTGGTTTTGACATTTTTGTGTATTCTTCTCATATAACACATGTGACAAATGCTTCCAGAGGAATAGAAAAGTGGGGAAGGTCTCTGAGGAATAATTTGCCAACACTTAAGCAACAGTCTTTTCAAAAATTGGTTCCGTTTTAAGTTAAATTTTTCAAAATTGTTGGAAACTTTTACCGGAGTCGGTTTTCATTGCTGTTTCATATCATATCTGCTTGAACTCAATTTTTTTTCATTAGACCCATAGTTGTCTTGAGGCTGCTTTGGTTATATCCTTCAGCGATAGATTATTTTTTATTCGTAAAAGTAAAACGTGTAATTTATCCTTTACATATATTTATTAACCGAACATCGAAACGTTGCTATCAATAAGTTTAGAAACAGCTTCTAGTTGTGGACCAGTTCATTTTACAATAAAGCTTTTGCGTAACTAGCTGTGATAGAGCAGATTTATAGTGTAATTAGTTTAGATTATGCTCAGTACGTGGACTAATTTTTTATGGTTGGCACTTATTTACATATTGTCAAATGAAAAGTTTGCAGAGACTCATAATTTTATAATGCAACTAATTCGAATTGCACCATATATGATTATTATAGAGTGAGACGTGATTTCATTTATTTAAAGGATTTTCTATTGAATTCCGCGTGAGTATTTATCTGCATCAGCATCCGATACCAGCCATATTCCTAGAATAATATATTCAAAGAAAATGGAAGGGGATTTTCAACCCAGACCCATTTAATCTCTATATGTACACTTCTTCCACCTGATTGTTAACTCTTTTAACAAACATTTTTTTAAGATCTTGAAAATATTCATAAGACGAATGAGGCAATATATAGTTATGAATTTCTGACGTGTGAAACCATGCATTATCCTAGTGGAAAAGTTCGTTTCACCTTGTTTTCTTTACCACGTAAGTGACATACTTAGAAGACTCAATCCAAAAAAAAACTAATACCACAATATTTGCTGACAAAATTGGTTAGGCTGCGGAGAACCTTCTTCATTTTGTCGACTGTCGTTTGAACTTTGTGGTGAACCCATGTTTTCTTCATTGTTATAACCCTCAAATATTTCGTGTTTCAACCAAATTTATTCCCTATTGCTAATTCCATTTACAGAAGAAAAGTTTAAAGTTTTTATGTAGTGTAATTAATGTAAGTAATTTAAAGCAATGAACCAAGATGGCTACCCTGGGGCACTCCAAAATACAAATACAATTGAAAGAAACCAGATGAGATAGAGCATTCCTTAATTTTTTTCTTTCGAATACTGAAATCAGTGAAAATTCAGTCGTACTTTCAGGCTTAGCAGAAATGCATAAATTTCAGAGATAAGCATACGTTTCACTATCATTGTCCTACTTAGTGATAGTGCAAGTAAATGTTAGCTATCACTGAAGACGTAGTGATAGTGCAATCATCTCTATTGATCACCAAGTGTTAATGCTGAATTTTTGGCTTGACGAAGCTAAGTCGTTACTTTTTAAGTGCCACTCCTCTTAAAAAACAGTGCCCACATTTTTCTACTTTATTCATCAGCACTTTTTCTAACAACGAGGAAACATGCTCATATTTAGCCAATACCTAAATAGGTAGAAGAAGCTAGCGCTCCCTGGATTTACACGCCAATTTCACTAATATTTTTGAATCACTTATTAATAGTATGTTGCTTGAAACGCTTGAAACTAACCATCAGTGATTGTCAGTATAGTTTCAGTGCTGGCCGTTCTACCGGAGATCTACTAACTTACCTCATGGAGCATTAAATTCATTGTCTTAAAAATATTGGGGTATCCGAAATCATTGCTTTGGATATTTCAAAAACCTTTGATAAAATCTTGCTATTACTTCAATAAAATATATTGACAATGTCTTTATTTCGTAGTTCAATTGAGGTTATTTGGACAGAGTAACATATATGGAATTAACGCCGGTAAACGGCAAGGTTCTGTTCTTTAACTTACTCTTTTTCTTCTATTTTATTTTCTGTCAGGTTCAATCGTCTACAAAGTTCTGTTGATAACAAAATACTTGATTTCGCGTACTCTTTTTGTCTGAAGCAGAATCCCGTGATGATATATATTAATCATGGCCGCTTCTATGATTCATTTAACTACAACATATCACAGATACTTGCTTGGGGTAGAGCGAATCGTGTCTTGTTTAATGATTCCAAGACTCAATGTTGTTTTCTGTCTCTAAAAGGTAAATCAAACCCTATTATGTCAATTTCTGTCAATAGCGACAGTAGGGGTAACTTTCCATTATTATAAATCTTAGACATTGCCATATCCTGCAATCTCAGCTGGACAGATCATATATTTTCGATCGCAAAAAACGCAATTAAATGTTGAGGTTCTATTAACAAAGTTGTATGAAATATTTTTCTCCACCTCACCTCTGAGACTTGATTTCAGGATTTTTGGAGATGCTGCGCTTATTTCGAAGATAACATGTTGTTGAGAACATCCATTGTATATCATTCTTCTATTGCAACTTTCGTTCTAGGCTGATCTCATGTAGATCTCTTCCTTCGCACAATACACGAGCCTCAAGCCGTGTTTATCCTCAAATCCTACTAGTGAATACGTACGAACAGAATAGTGCGAATATTGAATAATTTGTCTTTTATTTATTTATTTATTTAAAGAACAGTTGTTTACTACAATCAAAGTACAGGGTATTAAATCTAAGACTAAAGCTAAACTTATTTGAATAATTAGCCTCAGTAAAGCGGTCGATGGTAGAGAATATGGAAAACGTCAATGTTCCTCAAGGACCGGTCGGGATGGAAATGCCTAGGTCGTTCAGAAATTGGGGGGGGGAGTTGATCGTTGCCTGCAATGAATCATACAAAACAGCAATCTTATTATATGAATCCTGCGTCTTTTTTCATCGAGAGAAATCAGAGCGAGCCGAGGATAAGATGGAATGGAAGAAAGGATCGCGCCAAAGAAGACCGCGGACAGCGAACATAAGAAATCTGCGCTGATGAGCCTCGATCCGGTTGATGTGCACAGCGAAATAGGGATCCCATACCGGGCAAGTGTATTCCCGAATGGGTCTAACGAATGTGCAGAAGAAAAGTCTAGTTAAGTAGGAATCTTCAAGCTCCCGGGACCACATTTTCACAAAGCCGAGCATGGAATCATCCGTTCATACCACAACGTCCTCGGGGTCTTCGAAAGATAAACGGGAATTAGGAACCACCTCCAAGTCCCTGAACCCCGTCAAGCCTACCCAACATAATTCCATGCACAGAGTAGTTAAAGAGAATTTTGCGCATAAAATTCATTACAGTGCATTAGTTACCATAAGGGGGAGACGGTTACTACATAGAGCATCAGTCGTGGTAAATGTGATTGCCGGAGTTCAACAAAGCACATTCGTCGTTGCGAGAGGCGACGCGGAAAATGTTGGCATCGTCGACATCACACAAGATTCTGGAGCTAGTCAGAAACAACGAGACATAAGTGATTAAAATCGTAAAGAAGAAAGGGCCGAGAATACTGCCCTGCAACACCCCGGAAGAAACAGCGATTTCATTGGATAGGACAACGCAGAAAAAGACACGCTGATTGCGACCGGACAGGTAGGAGTCAACAAAGAGCGGCGTAGATAATGAGGCCATAAATTTAAATATTTAATATATAACATTTTTTAGAGCTTTTTAGTTCTGTTAGAAACATAATTTTACAAAACAATAATATAATTATAAAAATCAAAAAGTTAGGTGACACCAGATTTTTTATATCAACGTAGAATACTTTCCCTATTAGGTATGTACATTGTCTCCTTTGGATCACGGCGAAAAGGGCCTTCGTAATAGCTCCTTAAAGATAATCTGGAAATAATTTTTTTCCATTTATATCCTGAAACTTAGTTGCTCAAGTAATTTAATGTTAGTCATTATCGATTAATTAGGGCATAAAAGAAAATAAACCGAGTCTATTTTAGCGTGATTACTTTCATTAAAAATGTTGATGAGTAGGCGACGCTGAAAGACACTCTGGTTTGTAAAGTAACAAGCAAAAAAAAATTAAAAAAATAATTCAGTCCTTGCAGGAGTTTTCAATTAATGTCGTTCGTTATAAATTGCTAGTCCAACTTGTAGTAGGTAATTTGAAAAAAAATATGAGATTTAATCGCATTTTATACGATTCCCACTTCGTTGCCGAACATGATTAAAGAAGTAGCAAAAATATCCTCGAGCATAGATGCATAAATTATCTGTTAATTAATTCAGTTTTCCTAAATTTTTACGGTGATTACTTTCCCCCCTTTTTTATATTTCTAACGACCCGAAGTAATTCGAACTAACGCCGTTTTACCATGTGAGAAAAGTGCGAGCACATGCGAAAAGTACACAACATGCACCCTGGGGGAATTCAACTCTCTTAATGGTTGATTGAGTTAAATCTACTACCATCGCACCCCATATACTATGCTTTTCCCCATATCCGCCCGATTTAACTTTACCCCAGTGATACCTGACCCTAGCACCCCATTTTAAAAACGTAGAAACCTTCGAATCCCATTTCATTGAAACTAGGATGTACAGAAATTTAATAAGTTGGTTGGAGTGTTATGTTTGTGTTGGTGAAATGCCGTATTTCTTTTGGAATTTTTTCCGTTTTGTAATTTGCCCGGACTTTTCCGGGTTCCCTTTGAATTATTATTGTGATCCCAAGTCCTTTTCTTCAGGGAAGAAAGGATATTCAATGGAATTGAGATTTTTTTCTGGGATAAATCTCTTCTAATCTCCAAGCGATAAGGATTTGTTTTATTGTCGTAATTAGTCGTGTTTCTGTTAAATGAGTTGATAATAACTGAGGGGGAGACAATTTTGGGTAAAAATACGATTTGGAGGTTTTTTTTCAATGTCATGCTTTAAATTCACATTTGCTTATCTAATCATTTGTGTAAGCTGAAATATTGGATCTTATCCGCTTAAACAAAATCCGTAGCTTAATCCTATTCTGTTCGGTTGTTTTAAAATTAACAAGAAAATCCGTTTCTCCCTACTCATCAGTCAAACTTCCTTGTAGCCTGGCGGCGCTTTATAAATCGAGCTTAGTCAAATGAGGAGCTTTCAATAATTCTTTAACATTAATTTTGCTGTTGTAAAAGCGTGTAAATTCCCTTCATTCATTCTCTCTTAGAGGCAAACTTATTTGCTTCAATTTTGTTGAAAACATTTTAACTTGGAAGACATTAATTAGCAGCAAACCTAAAATAATGAACACATAAAAGTTTTAAGGATGTTCTTAAATACTTTTTAGATTACCACGCTTTACTTAAGTGTATGTAAGGAAATTTGTATGGTAATATACACTAGGTATACACAAAACTCTACGATGACTTTGTTCGAAAGATTAGAGTAATAAACATTATATACTTTGTAAGAAATGAGATGCCTGCAGGTTCTTATCAAGTCCTAAGCTTTTTATATCAAATTACGGAATAGAAATTGTCTTTCTCCACGATAAGCAAGTGGGAAGATTCTATTAATAGTACTGAGATCTGGGCGGGAGTAAAGGAAAATTGCTAAATGCAACAAGCTACAGCGGCTTTTCCTACTTCTCTATAACAGGAGCAATGAGAACCTGTCCAACAGCTGCCATGAAGACGGTAATTTAACTCTCCCCTGCACATCTCTATCATAAAATTGGCTGCAATTAGTGCAATTGAGGGTGAAGCTCACATCTAATGTACTGGTTGGTGACAAGGGTGGGAATCTTTCAGCACATTCCTGGCATAGATGTGTGCACGGTAACGGGCCATATGACTAAGGAGTTGCTCTTCGGCAGAAGAGTCAGGATTCTCGTTCCTAAACGAGCAGATTGAAACGGCGGTCATCCAAGTCTGGACCCTAGTAGAATCAAATTGTTAGCTGATGGCTCAAAAAGGGAACACGATACTGGTGCTGGTCTTTTTTAACCCAACACTTGGGTTTCGAATAAATTTGGTAAATGGTCCAGTGTCTTTCAAGCTGAAATCTATGCTGTCAAAATTTGCGCCCTTCTCAACGTCAACAAAATACTGAAAAGTGCTAATATTACTATCTTCTCTGATAGTCAAGCAACCCTCAAGGCTCTATCCTCGTGGAGTTTTTCCTTGAGAATTACTAAGGAGTGCCTCGACACCCTCCAACAACTAGCCGTCCATAACAAGGTCACACTCTGATGGATACCTAGTCACGTTCTGTTGGATTCCTGGTCACGCGGGTGCCGAGGGCAATGAGTTCGCTGATGATCTGGCCAGGAAGGGTTCATCCTCTCGGTGCCAAGGCCCCAAAGCTTATTGCAACCTCAGTTGGTCGATAGAAGATTGGGCTAGGAGTAAACAGCTGCTACACTGGATTGATACCCCCGGCCTTAACGTGCTTGTTAGACCCTATGCTTACAATGATATCACCGCCTTAAATAAGGTAGATCTCGGGTTGTCCAGCCATCATGGGCTAAGATATCATCTTCATCGGATATGTCTGTCTAGTGAGACTGTGTGGCAGACCTTGAAACCACAATGCTCATTATTTGCTTTTGTCCGGCCTTGACATGGGTTAGAAGGAGGATCTTCAGTTAAGAATTTCTGAGCCCGGCTGATATTATATCCTCCCCTGTTAAAAACATTCTTGCCCACCTGCGAGTGGGTGAGCGTCTTTTACACTAGTAGCGTTCTGGCCAAAAAGACTTTCTTGGGCGTAGTGCCCATATGGGTAACACATATTAATAAAAAAGGAAAGAAAAGGGATATGTTTCCTCAAAATATGTGCGCAGATGCATTATCTTATAAAAATCAAATAATTCTCTGGATTTGTAGCTTAGTGTCAGTCATATATCTTCCTGATTTTCAACTTCGACGTGATGAATTTTATATACTCCATGTATATGTATATATCCTAAATTATAATCCCTCGCAGCTCATATTTGTCCTCCTTGGATAAATAAATCCTTTTTACGTGGTTGTGTCATAGTCACCCAATCATTACATCCGTTCACGTGCACTTAAAAACGAGCACATTTTAGTGACTTCGATTTAATGAATAAAACAGACTATTCAAAGAGATTTTTTTAATGGTAGGAACTCTAAAAGCACCTTTAAGTGCTCATGAATGGGACTCTTTAACAGGATACGCCACATTTCCTCTTATTTAAGATGGCTGACATCAAATTCTTCCCTGTGCTTTTTCTGCAATTTTGTCCCCTAATGCATTTTGTCCTCTGTTTCCGGGTTTGGTTCACTGTCACCAAAAAATTGCAAAGCACAGTGGTAATAACTTACAGACTATCAGCCATTCTTATTTATTATATTTACCAGTTAAAACCAACTTGGCTAACTAAAGAAGGGGGAATGGAGCCGTCTTAGCTAGGGACCTTAATGGAGGCCCTATTGAAGGCTATAGACTCCCTTCCTGAAAACACCGGGGATATACTGGGGAATTCGGTTGGAGGATGATCTGATACCACTGAGATTTGTTAACCAGAAAACCAAGGGTATGCGAAACCATCAAAAACCTGACAAACCTTTAGGAAGAAGCTAAATTGAGGATGAACTGCCTGGATGTCATATCAGAAGAATGATGGTCTTTGTCACAGTGGAACCGGCGGACAAGTATATCATAAAAAAAGATGCAGTGCATCAAAGCCACATTCAAGTGGAGAGTGTCTCGGATGCAGAGATACTGGGACGAAACCTCAGGAGGAACCAGACTAACAATCTGGTATACGACGAAGGATGCGGAGGTCGTCAGAAGAGCGGGGAATATATTGAACTGCGGTCTTCGTTAAGTTCCAGTCGATTAATCGGGAAAAGCTGGAGAAACCTTCCGTAGAGAGACTGGCAGGCGAGCACAGCAACAAGAAAGGCACCAGGATTTGGCCGCAAATCTTCAGGGCCCGTAACCCTTCATTGCCGTGGGTAGAGGAGGGATGTAGGTCATGATTAAAGTATGAACCAAGGAGGAACACTGCAGACGGCGGGACAACATAGATTCCTGCAGACAGGCTAAGATGCTAGCAGTGATCCAGCGAATCGATGTTAGGGGCGACAGCAGGAGTTGGTCCCGGCTAGGGGAGATTGAGAGGGGACGAAAAGTGACCCATTTTTTAGTTGGGAAACTTGTTGGCAAAAAATGTTTATTGAAAACAAAGAGTCTTGAAGAAACCTTTTTGGAAGTTGCCTGAGTAAAATTTGTGCCTCAAGTTTTATAAAACTTTAGTATCTTGTTTATTTCAAAAGCTCACTAAGTTTATTGTAATCCGATTTATCTGAGCCAACATTTTATGCTCACTGAGCCAAAATACTTAAATAATATCTACAAATGTCACATTAAAATATAAAGCGATTCTTACTTAAACAGATTTCTATAAAACTGATTGCCTATTGTTCGTAAAGTATTGAAAATATATCCATTAACAAATTGTTTTGTCGAAATCATCTCTAAACAGCTCTTAAGCTTCAATTGAAGTAAATTTCAAAATTATTTTCATTTAACACGCGTCTCGTTTACTTCAATTTATTCTATATCTATTACCTCCACTAAAAGGCTTTTAGCTTAATGGCGAAATATAATGCTTTTATACGGCTCAACTACGTAGAGAAGACGATGTATATCCAAAAAGCGTTCGCTCTACACGAAATGTGCTTTTGTGTGACTAGGCACTCAACATTTTATAATTAGATTTCGCTATAAATTAATGCATCACAAAATTTCAAATTAATTCAGTTATATTTTCTCGTCTTTTGATGTGTCGTTTACGTTCAAAATCTTGTAGGAAATAAATATATAAAAGCATTACTAATAGGATTTTATATATTCAGACAAAATCTTTGAATTGAAGGAGAATCTGATTGTGATTTGTTTTTCTTTTACAGGCTCCAATGGCCTTTTACCCAACATGGCAAGCTGATCCATCCCAAGGATGGCAAAACCAATTTATTCAACAAATTCCACAAAATACTCCAGCGATAACATCGCTGAATTCTATAGAATTTCAACCACAAGTAAGTATTGATATAATAGATTTTCAAAACTGTAAAAAAATTTCATTTCTTTCTTTTTTTTCAGAGCTACACATACCAACCTAATGGTTATGTGCAAACGGGTATTGGGTTTGATCCAAACTATGGTCGAACATATGCTACCCCGGTGCAAAGATATGAATTTCAAACACAACAAATTGCGCCAATCAATCAGGTCTCTCTACAAAGTGTAAGTTTTGCACCAACTGTTACATATGCCGGACAAGTTTCAACAGCTCCAGCACCTCCAGTTGTATTACCAAATGCTCAGCAACAACAAACACAGGGAACAAGTGATCTGAATAAAACGGTGTCGGGAAACGACATGCCTGGATATCCGCGGGTGAACAGCGTGCCGCCGCGCTCACTCAACTGTAACGGATATTCAGGCGAGTTCGGCGGTAGTCAAAGTCAATCTCAATCACAAAACACCAACTCAAACGCACAACATCAGCAACAACAACCGCAACAAACACAATCACAACAACAACCGCAGCAGCAGCAACAACAACAGCAGCAGCAGCCAATGCATCCCCCACAACAGGCTCCTCAGTCTCAACAATCTCAGCAGCAGGTTCCTCAATCTCCAAATCGAAATATGATGAGCCAGCAGCAACAAAGACATGTCTCTCAATCCCCAAATCATATTCCACAATCTCCCAGCAGTCATATGCAATATCCAATTCAGCCATCTCCGAATCACAATCAACAACAGCAAATGATTCATAATCCTCACCAGGGAATGCATACACCAAATCCACAGCAACAGCCGAGCCATACAGCATCTCCAAGTCATGCGCAAATGAATCAAGACTGGAACTGGAATAGCCAGCAACAACAAGGTGGGCCGTCCGATATGTTCAATCAAGCAGACCGGGTGAATCTAAACACGCGGTTAAAAACCATGATACTTCGCAAAAATGATCCAAAAGATATGTCCGGTCAGGAACAGCTACAATCTCAGAGCGCGCCGTCAGGCAGTAATGCTGGCGTTGCCCAACAACCGCAAAATCAGACCGGTCATTTTTTATCGTATAGCCACCACCTTCGAGGCGATTCAATGAACGCCAATGGTTCAAGTGTAGGTCAGCAGCATCATCAAACCTCGATGCCTGGCAATGCACTTACTGAACCTCTCGGAGGTGGTGGCGAACAGATCTGGAAGCCGACAGGACAAACATTTAAAAAACCTGGCAGCTTTCAGACATCTGAACAGCAACCAAAATTAAGTAATAAAAGTAAAAACGAAGTCGAGAAAACCATCAATGATCCTGGAGGTGGAGGGCTAACTAACATTTCGCCACATCCTGACACTAAGCCCGATAAATCTATCTATCCAAATTTTAATCCGGATCCTAACAGTTGTTACCCCGCTGGTCCTCCGGGCCAGTTTCCTATAAAACAAGAACCGGGTCTTGTGTCTCAAACAAAAATGGAAGGATATGAACGCAATTATCAGAACTTCATCCAATATGCCGACTATTGTCAAACTCAAGTGCAAGGGCAAGCACCAAATCAGGATTATCAAGCGCAACAACAACAACAGCAGCAGAATTACCAAAACTCTCATTTCTACTCATCTGGCTACCAACAAAATTTTCCAAACTACAGCCAAAACTACCAGCAACCCCAGCAGCAGCCGCAACAACAACAACAGCAGCAGCAACAGCAACAACAACATTCGTCTTCCTTCTGTCCGCCACAAAACCAACCTCCTCAGAATGCTTCCAGTCATTCGAAATCTTCCACAAGGCGGAACCCACCTAAAAGCATGCTGATAGACATGGATCGTAAACCAGATCCAAGTGCAATCCCACCACATATAAACTATGAAAAGGAAATTCCTGCCCACACTTATCCCATACCAAGTCGCTTTATTCACCAACCACAATTGTCGGGTGAAGATCAACCACCCGCTGGTGATCAACCTGAAGAGAATATGGACATTGACAAAATCACCGGTTACCCTTTTCTGGGAGAAGGTGGACCTGCAGCTATTAAAGACCCTGTTGGATTTTCATGCTGTCGACAAGGCAGCACACGGGTACCGACCACAGATCATCTTAAAGACGGAACTTGTGTAGGTCTTCAAACAAAAGATGAAATTTTAGAAGATGATGAGGAAGATGCCACAAGTACGGAAGCGAACGCTGAACCTAAGCCAGAAAAAGCTGCAGAAGAAACTACAACCGAAACGTCAGAGGAAACAGCACCTCCTGTTACGGAAGAAGTTAAAATTAAGCAGGAACCGATTGTTCCTTTGTTTGATACTTCAGACCGTTTAGAGAAAGGAACAAAACCAGAAGTACCAGACTGTGATTGTTTTCCTTCTGACAAGAATCCACCTGAACCTGGAAGTTACTACACACACCTTGGTAAGCTTATCAGTATATCTCATGAACAGATAAAACTTGTTTTTTTTTGTATGTAGGATCTGCTGCAACCCTTGCCGAACTCCGCAAGGAAATGGAAGAGCGATGCGGCATTTCAGGACGACAGTTAAGAATAGAGAAGGTTGTCTACACCGGTAAAGAGGGTAAAACAACACAGGGCTGCCCTCTGGCCAAATGGATTATTCGAAGAGCAGATCCCGAGGAGAAAATTTTGTGTGTAGTTAAGCGAAGACAAGGACATAAGTAAGTTTCAAAAATTTCTCGTTGTTTCTTTTTTAAAGATTGATCATCTGATGCTACTCCACAGATGTAAGGCAACCTTCATAGTAGTTTGTATGGTGGCATGGGATGGAATGCCAAGACTTGAAGCGGACAACGCCTATAAAATGCTGATAGGAAAACTGAACAAATACGGGCTGCCCACTACTAGAAGATGCGCCACTAACGAAAATCGCACATGCGCATGTCAAGGTAAGTTACTATTCCTTGCTGTAGGAAGTCTGGTTTTGGAAATAGGGTAAAGCCGTAATTATCATAAGTCTATTGCAATAAGGTTTTGATACCAACATTGATAATAACGAAATAATACATTAAGGAGATGTCCTATAAGACGGGTTTTATCGTACGCTTAGAATTCTTCCCTATGAAACGAACGGTTAAAGCCACAGAAGTGGAATTGGATTCAGTGTCAGGATTCCAACTAGAAGGGAATGCAGAATGACGAACCGGCCAGCAACTATGACACCATACTATTCACGGACGGTTCTAAGATGGAATAAGGTGTTGGTGCAGAAGTGTTCTCTGAGGCACTGAGTATATTGAAGTCTGATCGTATACCGAACACATCTAACGTCTTCCAGGCGGAGGTGTTTGTGATTATGAAGGCGTATTCGCTGCTTCTGTGTATCCATTCAACGAAACAGAACTTCGCCATTTTTACAGATAGTCAGGCGGGCGCTTGACTGAGTTACCATATTTTCAAGGATGGTGCAGGACTGTCGGGAGTTACTTAGCTCCTTGAGCAGTCTGCTTAACGTAACTTTGCCCTGGCCGACAAACTCGCCAGAGAGGGTGCAGCTCTCAACTCTGGCAATTTGGCCAAATCATAATAAAATTAGGACATCCGATCTACTCAACAGACCGAGAGCTGTTATCGCAAAAATCACTGCGAGCATGCAGCTAAGCTGGGCAAACCCCATACTTTTCAGAAGATTTTCAATTCTGCGACTGTCCTGTAGGCTTTAATTTAGAAAAGATAGAAGATTAGGTTTGGAGACGGAGTTGGATCAGTTGGCTAAGTGGCCACGGATGCAGGTTCAAGCCTCGGCTTACCTACGACTTTTTCATAAAAAGAAAAAATTCACTTCGTCTCTGTGCTTTTACTTTTTTTCATAAATTACTCAAAAATTCAACAAGTTTTACGTGTAAGTGCCCTTAATATCTTCTTTGAGAATCACAAGGATATCAAAAAGAGCAGTTCAAAGTGAACAACATTATAACATTCCTACTACTGTAGTTTTAAGCGTTCCTCACCCAGATCCATTCCAGGAGAGCGCGGCATATTTTCGTATTCCCGATTTTCTAGTCGTACGCCCAAACTCGGTTTGTGATTTATGGGAGGCCGGATTTACGCGCTCTAGCGACCTCCATAAGCAAATTCTTACAATATTATTTCATTATTATCAATGTACGGGTTAAAGGTGACATTTCATCTAACGTGTGTGGACTGTTTAAGAGAGGAGAACAAAACAAATTCAACTCAGATTAAAAAGTTTTCTTGGGATGACCTTCAGCGCACGTTTGCATTCATCTTTACGTGCACCTTAAACAAATCAGATTGCAAGTTAATTCATGTGAGCCAATTGTTGTTAGAAAAATAAGCATTGCATCAAAGAACAAGTTCAATCCTGTTTAAAAAATGTTCCTGTTTGTTTTAATCACAAGTAACGTTATTAGTCAGAATATTTTCGATATTTTGCGTTCAATTATTCATATAATTCTCGTCTACAAAATGGTCATCGATTTTGTATCTAATATCTTTCAACCTCTGTTAATTTCACCAAAGTAAATTTCAAAAATATTTTTAGGGCTTGATCCAGAAACCTCTGGTGCCTCATATAGTTTTGGTTGTTCATGGTCTATGTACTACAATGGTTGCAAGTATGCCCGATCAAAGACCGTGAGAAAATTCCGACTGTCAGTAAAAAGTGAAGAAACTGAAATTGAAGACCACATGAATGTGTTAGCCACAATCTTGTCACCACTATTTCAACAAGTAGCACCACGCTCATATGACAATCAAGTTAAGTATGAAAAAGAAGCGCCTGAATGCCGACTGGGACTGAAGCATGGGAAACCATTCTCTGGTGTAACTGCTTGTTTGGATTTTTGTGCTCACGCTCACCGTGATTTGCACAATATGCAAGATGGTTGTACTGTTCAAGTTGCCCTTCTAAAACCATCTAACAGAGACGGAAGGCCACCCGATGACGAGCAGTTTCATATCTTACCGCTATATATCATGGACAGTACAGACGAATTCGGTAGTGCAGAAGGACAAAAAGAGAAAAATCGAACCGGGGCTGTTCAAATCCTCGAGAAGTGAGTGTAGTGTTGAGTTTTAATTCATCATTTAAACTCACTGTTCTCATTTTGTGCTAACGATTTTTTTTTTATTTTATAGGTTTCCCTGCGAGGTTCGTGTACGATCAACCCCACTTCAGCCATGTCGACGGCATGGAAAGAAACGCAACGGTAAAGAAGTTGATGAATCAAACAATGGATCAGAACAGCCTCCGCAGCAACAACAGCAGCCAACACCCCCTCCGCCAACTACAAAGAAAGAACCATCTAGTAAATCGAAAAATTCAAAGAACAACAAACAACAGCAACAGCAGCAGCAGCAACAACAGCAGCAACATCCACCATCGGCGCCATCAACGACGCCATCTACTCCATCACCACGATGTCAAACACCAGTTACAAATAATCCAAGCCCTGCTGGTAGCGCTTTTTCAACCCCTCCAGTTAATCATCCAGGTGGGAATAATAATCTCATGTCATCAAATTCAAGCCTAATGAATATGGCAACAATGATAGACACCTTCACCGATGCGCAGCTACAATCAAATCAAATATCCAGCACAGTTCTAGACTCACCATATTCATACGATTATCAAACGGGGTCCTACATTGATTCGAGAAATTACTACGGACAGTGGCCACCTCCACCGCATCCACCACCTGCGGTCACACCAAATACCCATAATCAGGCTCCGCCTATGCAACATCACGATGGTTATGGAAATTTTGGAAATGCAAT